>OY804603.1:952148-2201498 GCA_963680895.1 Fragum sueziense
GACGAGACGATTCAAATGAGTGCCCACGATATAGGGCTTTGGTTTGAAACAACACACTTAGAATGGGTTTTGCCCTCTTATATATGTTGCTCTGATTTTGTAAATAGCTTTAGCTCCATAGCAGTAACATATAGACTAGACGTTGTGCTTGTCTGTTTTTCTGTACGTTCGTCTGTTGTCTTTTACACAATAAAATTCATAAATATTATTAAGTGGTTTGAAATTGTTCACATAATTATGTTTCAATTTGTTTTATGGTTTGGAATGGAAAACCGCGTGGAAAGTGATGACACTGTTTGTCACAAGCAATTCTTAATTTCTAGCAATTTCTTTATTTCTAACAATTTTTTCTACCTAGAAGGACCAAAATATGTAAAGTTTCAGTCACCCGAAATTGTCGTATTCAACATTTTTGAAATTTAAACCAGTCTAAAATATTAGTATGCCATCTTGTAATGTTAGTGTCAGTACGAATCCAATCTGATTTGAAAACTACGAACGACAAAATACAGTTCTACGAATAATTTTAAATTCCGAAGTCGGAGCAACGCGTAGTGAATCGTATGCATAATAATAATATATACATGTAATATCGTAGTATTTTCGTAGCTCCTCATGCACAAACTGAAGGTTACCAGAAAATACGCCTCATTCATGGATGACCGCTGAAAAATGGCTCGAATTTATAGTAAAGCTCCCCCGAAGCACTGGGAATATTTTTTTTGAAATTGGGGTCTGTGTGACAGGGGAATTTGTTCAAACTAGCATCTTTAGCGAAGAAAATAAATTCAAATAAATCAATGCATTAGAGATTACTCCAATCAAAATTAACTGTGTTAAGAGTTAAATTTATTCAGTATTGCTGCATCATATACATGATATTTTATCAGATAAAATGCGACATCAGTAATCAGTAATTTTCAAATGGGTTAAAAATCAGATCGGGTAGGAAGTAATTGAAAAGCTGAAACAACGTCGAATTCTCTGCACGAATATTCTCCGGAAACACAGGTCAGAATAATTTTATTAATCCAGAACTATATATTACCCGTGCCTATAGATATATACTATATTACTCATGCCTGTAGGTACTATATAATTACGTTGGTTTACCTATATTCTGCACTGATCTACGTACGGGGGCGTAGCCAGGAATTTTCAAATGTTGAAGTCCAATGCGTATTGTCGAGTCTATTTGATGCATTTTGACGCAACATAACAGGAAAGCTTTGGAAAATATTGTAGAAAATGAAGAAATTGCTTGAGGCAAGCAAATTTTTCATTTTCCACATTGTTTTCTACCGATAATCATGGTCATTCGTGGCTCCATGTGGACATTTGGTATGTATTTCATAAGCATCTAATCTACATTAAATTTTCAAAAAAATGTGGGAGATGCCCAAAACCCACCCCAGCAGTATGGATGGAGCCCGCCATTAAACCTCCCCTTATACATTAGGCATGCGTTTTGCGTACACTTTATTTACGGCTAGCTACGCCAGTGCTCACTATCTCTTGGTTGTTCACCTTTTTTTTCCTCTTGCCACATTTATCCTTCTACAGGTCTTATTCTCTCTCATTCTATCCCTCTCTTTGTATCTATATCATTCTCTCTTTCTGTCTCTCAGTCTCTTTAATTTGAATGAAAAAAAAAATAATATGGTTTAGGGGTTTAGATAAGGGTTAGGCTACATCAAAAATCACCGACGGACAGAGTGCAAACGCTCAAAAACTTTCTTAGATAATGTTCTTTATGAAAAACCATGTCTACAAAATTCCCCACTTGGTAAGGGGGGAAGCAAACTTGTTTCTAGCTTAAGGACTACTATATCTTTCTCTCCATCTTCGTCTCTTTCTCGTACTCAATCCCTTGTTCTATTCCTTACATCGCTGCTTTTCAACAAAAACATCGCATCTATACAGCTTGTTTTAGGCAGGCTAAACTAATGATATAATTTGAAAAAAAAAAAAAATATGAACAAAAACAATGTTTTCTGGGGCAAAAACGACGTACGTGCAGGTCTAACAATATTCTGTTACCCCATTATTAATCGGCAAAATTTGAGATAGTGCAAATGCATAAATATTGCAGAGGACAATTTCTTGATTCAACGTTTGATCTTTTTGTGTTGAAAACAATGTGGGAAATAAAGACAATGCTTGTCACCAGCAATGTTGCCTTCATTTTCCACAATGTTTCCCAAAGAATTATCTTTTGAGAAGTCAAAAGGAGTCAATGCAATGCGTTTGGATGGGATAAAGAAAGTTGAGTAACCTATCGAGCCACTCTGTAATTTCTTTGATAATGAATTAAGATATTAAAGATCAATAAACAACATTAACAGACAAATAACCAGTGAGTTCCCTATCACTGGTGGTGAACTCGGCCAAAGCGTGGGACGTGTTTTCGCGATCAAAGTATTCCGTCGGTGTTGTTATAAGATATATAAGATTTTATAACAACACAGACGGTTTGTCTATACATATCGGTAAACCTGGTCTAATTTTAGAACAAATTCATAGTTATTAGAAAAACTATCCAATCAGATCTTTGAACTCACATTTAAACGCAAAATATCCGTACCTTGTTGTAGCGAAAAACATCCCTCTCTTTGGCCGAGTTCACCACCAGTGCCTATGGCTTATGACCGGTAGGCCTATCGGATGTTTAGACTAAATGGATCTAGATGGGTAATAGTCTAGTACCGGTGTAACAGTTTATTTTGGGCCCCTAGGCAGCTTGGCCCCATCTAAAATCTTTTTCCAGAGTCTCCCAAAATAGAAAACAATGTCTGTCTATAAATGTTACTCCTACTGTCAAATGAAAAGAAAAAAAAACAGTTTAATGTGTTTTAGTCAAATTGATTTTTCACCTATTTGGCTTGAAAAGGGGGTGGGAACCTAGATACCCCGGCCTGTACCTAAAACCTTTTTTCCAGAGTCCCCCCAAAATACAAAAAAAAAAAAAAAAAAAAAAAAAAAAAAAAAAAAAAAAAAAAAAAAAAAAACTACAAATGTAACGCCTAAGGTCAAGCATAAAGAAAAACCAAAGTTTAATGTGTTTTGTTCAAATTAATTTTTCACATTTTGGTCTTTAAATAGGGTTGGGGGGGGGGCTTAAAATCTTTTTTTAGAGTTCCCACATATATATATATATATATATATATATATATATATATATATATATATATATATATATATATATATATATATATATATATATATATATATATATATATATATATATATATATATATATATATATATATATATATATATATATATATATATATATATATATATATATATATATATATATATATATATATATATATATATATATATATATATATATAAACAATGTCTATTAATGTTACGCCTAAAGTCAAATGTGTAAAGAAAATCCCAAGTTTAATGTGTTTTGATCAAAATATTTTTGAACTTTTTGGCTTGGAATAGGGGGCGGGGCCAAGATACCACGGCCGGGGTATATTGGCCGTCGCCTAAAATCTTTTTCCATAGAAAACAATATCTATAAATGTTACGCCTACTGTCAAATGTAAAGAAAACCTCGGTCGGGGTAGCTGGCTGAAGGTAAATTTCACAAATGATAGAAAACAAATTAGTGAATGATAATCATAGAATAATCACAGCAGCTAAAATATATACATGTGATTGATAAAAGCAGATTTCATGAGGTATAAACCAATTGGAGAAAAGCAAAAAGTTTAACTCATTATTTGTTTAAGGGCGGATCCAGGATTTTTTCCAAGGGGGGGGGTCCAAGCCCCAAAATAAATCCAGGGGGGGGGGGAGGGTACAAGCCCAAATTATGGCTAAAATGTAGTAAATAAACTAAATATGTAACGTTACACTAAATTTATATAGTCAAAATTCAATTTTTGGCCAATGCCAGGGGGGGTCCGGACCCCCCGACCCCCTCTAGATCCGCCCATGTTGTTTTAAGTGGGAAATCAGCAATCAAACAAGCTAGCTATAGTTGAAAATGCTTGAATTTCCGATAGAAATATGTAGGAGAAAAAGGGGGCAAAGATACCCAAGTCGGTTTATCGTGGCCTACGGGGGCCAAGATACCCAGGGTGGAGGCTAAGATAGCCCATGGGTAGCTTTGTCCTCGGGGACCAAGCTCTCCAGGGGCTAAGATAAACGGATACACCGGTACTAGCCGAAAATACGCTGCTATTCAAATAATTAAATAACGTTTATCACGCTAATCAGTTTGGCGATTCAAATCATTTAGGTTACAAAGTTTAGTGATAAAGAATGTTGACGACATTCATAACGTTGGTGTAAATGCAAAACCTCGTCGTATGTCGATTTTTGCTATTTGCAAAGTACAAACTTGTATGCCCAGTTCAGACACTTTTTGTTTTGGGATATTTTTACTAATCAGTATTAAAGACATACAAAATGTATTATTTGTGAACAATATGTCAGAATTTCAAGTTAAACCCCTCACTTTCGGAAAAGTTATTAAATTCTTTTCTTCCCCTCTATATTTTTTTTAAAAAAAAAGCGAGATACGAAGTTTTGCATTTACACCGACGATACGAGCGTATGTAGATGATTAATCGGCTGAAAACTTATAGTAGTCCAATGCTTTTCAAACCTAGCCTAACTCGAAACGCTTTTATAAAGTCACGATAGATGGAATTTCAATTTTAACTGGTTTTTGATACTTGGTTGTCCATATCGCTTTAATCTTTTCCCAAACTACGATTATTCAGGGTGGTCTAACTTGAAAGCTGCTGAAGACAACGAAATGGGAGGTGGTTAAGAAAAAAGTAATGTGTACACAAAGCAACACAGAAGAACATGGCAAAAGGAGAAGAAAAAAATGGTTGCCATCAATTTCTTCTTCTGCCTCAATGTTTTCCGAAACCTTTTCTCTTATGGACGTCAAAACCAGTTCTTGTATTTGGAAAGGATTAATCATATTACGCGGACATTGATTATTTTCAAGTTTGAGATAGCAAATTGTTTTCCGTCGTTCTATCTAAATGGTGATTTTACCAGACTTTCAAAATGCATGAAAAGTGTCTAATGTATATATTTTTTGGTGAATCATTTATAACATTGACATAAAATGTCGACTTACAGGTGATGTTCAATAAATTCGCGGAAACAGATCGGCATGTTATCAAATCGGGACAGAATATATATTTGCTTTGACATATTTTTACTAGACACATGATGTATACATTTCAATATAGTAGATATGGTAACGCGTTTCAGTGTAGAAGTAGTTATGGCAACGTCATGTTCGAAAAAGCGGTAAATGCGAACTTTTACTGCTTTGAAAATGATGTTTAACTTTTTTTGCCCATTTTTTCCATGTGTTCAAATTTCATGAGTATATTGGTCAACCCCTTTCCAATATGTTCCATCATTTTTTCTAGCATATAACGCGATTTCGGTCAGTTTACTGCAATGATTTTCAAAGCATATGTGTGCCGATTACTTTGTAATTTTTCCAACTCAGAAAAGAGCATTACTATTCTGTATTACAATGACAAAACAAAAAAATTTAATGCCATTTGGGATAAACAACCAGGGAGATTCAATTACACGAATATTTATTTCGTAGTAAGCATATATGCAATAAAAATTAACCCTGGAATCTGGAGATAGCAAAATACGAATGACGTCAGTAACGCGACCTTTAGAGCTAAAGATCATTTCTTTTTCCTTTATTGTTATATGAAAATAGTATTTCTTTGGATAAAATTATTCAATATCTCATATAATTTCATAAAGAGACAGCATTGGAAATGAGCGAAGGATGGCGTTTGGCTGTATTCCGAAGAATGACGTAACTATGACAACGATATTTTTATAGTAAAGATAGGGGTATGAATTATTATTGACAGAATGCAGAATAAGATACTCCTCATCAATCTAAAGTAAAAAATTCAAAAAGTCTTTTTAAGCAATAACCAATGAAATGACAACATTTTCCGTGCATTTAATGAACACCCCTCGTTATTACACAATATCCTACACAATTTGTGTCAAAGACAATTGAACATATAGCTGTAATTTATACAAAACAATGGTAGATTGCTAAATGAATGATTGTTTTATTATAGACAAAATGGCCACGAGTATGTCTTCTCTTAACAAATGGTCTGATGACTTGGATGTACATTGTGACGTCTGTCTAAACCAGAACAAAACATCCACGGCTGTGTCGTACTGTGAGGTCTGCCAGGAAGCCCTCTGCAGTGTGTGCGACAATGTACACAAAAATCAACGACTAAACCGCGACCACAAACTGATAACAGGAGATAAATTGTATGCATTTTTTATCTCAAAGCGACTTTCAGCTTTATTGATGAAATGTGACAAACACGACATGCCAATTAAGTACTTCTGCAAAAATGACAATGAAGTTTGCTGTGAGAAATGTAAGGCAACATCACACAAAGCATGTGGCTTAGTTGATATTGGGAAACATGCTCGACAACACAAGCCGACTAGAGATTTGAAAACCACACAGAACAGATTGGAAGAGTTAGAAATATCGTTTAATGCCATAAAAGACAACAAGGCCAAAGAGAAGGTTTCGGTCCGCACTGATGTTAAAAACTGCATCGAGCAAGTCAAGAAGTTACGACAGGATCTAAATAGTCAATTAGACAAGCTTGAACAAAACATGATAACAGAGTTGGAGAAAATTGAAAACAAGCTAAACCAGGATTTGGACGATCACATGTCGCTGATATCAGACTCAATAAAACAGATTCAAGACAACCTTACATCAATAAAGCAATGTCAGCAGACGACACAACCGGAAGTGACGTTCGTCTGCTTGAAGAAGATGGAAGGAAGTATAGAGGAGTGTGAAGATATACATGGAGCACTTGGTGGTCAATCAGATGAAGTAGAAATAAGGTTCATTCCTGACAAACTGTTGGTGACTACTCTTACAGAACTAAAAACGTTTGGAGAGATTGAAGAGAAAAGAGGAGCTGATTCCGATATGTCGATTGCAGACATGACCGTGTCTGATATCAAACATCATAATGTTGGCTGTGAACGTGTACAGTCTGTCGTGTTTATGCCGAGCGGTCATGTTGTTCTGGCTTGTAGTAGAGACGGACTGAAATTGTTGGACAAAGATTTCAAACACTTATCTCAGTTATCATTATTTTCAGTATATGCCTGTAAAGTCTCTGATACAGAAGTTTTAGTGTCACAAGGTGCAATGAGGAAGATTCAGTTTGTGGAGATTCTACCTAAAATGGTATCTAAGAATGTCCTGACTATCGGGAAAAAAACAACTGGAGTTTGTTATCACAATGGAGAGATCTATGTAGCGTGTGGGGATGACAACCCGGGTGGTGGTGAGATACGGGTTGTAGACGGGCAGGGCCGTGTATTAAGAAGACTCGGTGTTCATGACGGGATGTATATGTTTGTTTCACCGCGTGACGTGAAGGTTAACAATGCTGGAGATAAAGTGTTTGTGAGTGACTGTGGTAGATCTATCCAATCTGTTACCTGTATGGACATTAAAGGTGGAGTGCTCTATCGATATACAGGTACAGACATGAAGGAACCTACGGGAATGTTTGTGGACAAACAAGACAACGTTCTCGTTACTGATTATTACTTACACAATTTGCACGTGATCAATAAGGAAGGTAGAAAAAATAAAGTGTTACTTTCAAGACATGATGGAATGTATGGTCCGTTTTGCGTATCCTTGAGGCAGAGTGACGGGTGTTTGGCTGTAGGGAAATACAATAAAGACAACGTCTCACTTGTTACATGTACAGTGAAAACATGATTTATCTTTTTGTTTATGAACACACAGGAAGAAATAGCAAGAATACACCAACCATTCAATAACTTACCATAAAATGCGGATTTGATTTACTTATTAGATAAAGCAAGTGCAAATATATGGGGAAAAGAAGAGAATACTCACAATCGGCTCCTTTGATCTTTTTCTCCTCTACTTTTCTGTGGTATTACGGGCGATACTGGATTAACTGTAACTTGTCATCTCTAGTAGCTTTAAATATGATTCCGTCTCTACTTCGGTTGTTTCCAAATGGATTAGATATAAATCCAACCGACCAAAAAAGCAAGCATTTATAATTATAATCATCATGTTCAGACAATACGTATAGGAAACGATTTTATCCACATAATCGTGACGGTATTTCTGACAAACAAATAGTTTTTCGTGGATGTTGTTATTAAATCTTGTAACTACGGCTTGATTCAAGCCGTAGTTACGATATTTTATAACAAGACCGACGGTTTATAAAAACAAAACGGTAAACCAAGTCTATTTTTAGCCCAATATTCATTGCTGTTACTCAGATTCTACAGTGTCGATTGTTCGGCTCAATCATGTGAAAATAAAATTTTGCTGCATGTGAAGAAAAACATCTAGATTTGCTGCCAAAATTATCCTTACTTTAGTCAAGGATTGTTACCATACCTTTTTATTTTCGTGTCAATTTACTGAAAACGGAACCGTACATGTAACTTGAAATTCATTTTAGTTTGTTCAGATTTTGAAAAGTACATGTATACATGCATTTTTCAAACGAATGAGATCGTCCAAGATATACTTTGCTTTATGGAATATTTACATGTAACAAACAATTTGATTGAAAAAAAAAGTACAAAAAATGAATAAATATCCAGAATTTTCTACCAAAAGTGGGACACATAATTTCTATAGTACATCAAATACGTGATGTGCAAAGCATCGAGAGAAAAACAGAAATTGCTGATTTTCAGAAGTTTCCTCTTATCTCTCAACTTTCCCAATCTATTTCTACTAGGAACGTCAAAACCTGTCCCCGGTTTCTCAAAAACACTTAAGTAGGTTCTCAGACTCAAATCTGAGCACCGTACTGAAATCACACGAAATCCACGTGAACTTCAATCGAATACCCTTCAACGTTGGAGAGTATTCCATTGAATTTGAGCATGTACTCATGAATGTGTACTTAAGTTTTTTTTTTCGAGAAATCAGGGCCAGGTTTTCTTTGGGAGATGGTCAAG
Source organism: Fragum sueziense (assembly GCA_963680895.1). NCBI lineage: Eukaryota > Metazoa > Mollusca > Bivalvia > Cardiida > Cardiidae > Fragum > Fragum sueziense. The sequence continues at coordinate 961,197 of OY804603.1, forward strand.
TATTGTCATGAATAAAACGTCTATTACTTTACCAAGTAAGTTAATCCTTCATCACACAGCAAACTTTATACGTAGTCTCAATTTGAAAAGCTCTACCGAAGGAGACAACGTGGATGTTGATAAAAATAGAATTTGCATACGTGACCCGTCACGCTAAAAGGGCCCTTATCAGAGGTAAAAAAAATTAACATTTTGACAATATTGTCAGCGCACGTGAACCAGATACTGTATGCGCGGCCTTAGTCTGGCTGCGCGCACTTCGCAGACTGACTAGGGACGATATTTTTCACAATTTCTATAAGGTCTATTTCTATAAGGTCTCTTTTAGCGTAACGGGTCACATTAGTTGCAGTAATGTAACCAAAACCTTTTTGAATTTTGATCTGGGTTTCGGTTGCAACTCCTTCCTATTCGTTGCAATGGAGCAGGTGTTGGAATAATTAATTCCAGCAAGTTTAGCATAGTCAAACTTCAAAATAAAGGTATCACGGTGCAGATTGTGCATCATGGGATGGATAACGAACACGGACAAAATAATCTCGATACTGGTAAGATATTTTGCAATAACTTCTTTATTTGTGCGTCATTTATCAAAAAGTTTGTTGCATGTACCACGCCTTTCCGAGCTCTTTCATCGGATGTATGACATATTAGATAACTCATGGTACTTTTCCGTAATGTCCCAACCGACAAGAAAGCGAAATGGTAACGACTACGGCCAAATTAACCACGCTTCAGGGAAAAATTGTGCAACAACTTTCTTATTTCTGCGTCAATTTTCGTGCGGGTTGTTGCATGTACTCCACCTTACTAAGCCCTTTTCTCAGATGTATTACTAATCTGGAAACTCCTTGTACTTTTCTCAAAAACCGATCCCAACCGGTTAGAAAAAGGACCTTAATTTTTTGTCGTTTTTTCTGGTCGGTTGGGATCAATTTTTGGACAAAGTACAAAGATTCTCCAAACAAGTCATATATCGCGGGGTACATGCTACAACCGCTTGAAAATTGACGCAGAAATAAGTAAATTGTTACACAATTTCTTACCTGAAGCGTGGCAAATTTGTCCGTATTCGTTATCCATCCCATCATGCACAATCTCCACCGTGGCTATGGAATGTAGTAAGAATGTTACCAGACAACAGGTTAACCATTTTTCTGTCAATCCAGCATAATTTTATGTTGAAATCACTTTCAAATAATGTTCAAGTTAATTTTGAAGCGGAGTACCATCCCATTTTATTCTACTGAGACTTGAATTTTCCATTGGAAGAAAATTTTGAAAACAATTCTTGTTAATACCTTTTACCCAAATTTGTGACATGGAATATGTTTATATGGGGTTTACTTCTCATAGATATGTTGGTATTCAAAAATTTATGCAAGAAAATGTGATTTCCCCGTTTTTGTCTAGCAAGAAAATGTGATTTCCCCATTTTTGTCTTGCTCCAAAGAAGGAAGAGGGTGGACTTGTTGCCACAAACCAAAACCCATCATCAAGTTTGTGGCTACGATATCGCAGCTAGGGTCACATATGTGTACACGTACATTGTAACAAAGGAAATGTTGAGAAAAAAGGAGACAATACTGGTTTCGGCATTTGTACATTTGTCTCAATGTTTTCAAAATGGTTTTACACCTAGATACGTTAGAAAGACATAATTATCAGAATGTAACATTTTGTGAATATTGTATATTTATACATTGTATTGTAATTGTTTATATGTATAATAATTATTGTTGTTTGTAGATGAGCCTGAACTCAATCTGATTAAAATCCGGTGTTAACTTACAGTAACATCTGACAGGCACCAATAAGGGCCAGGGGTCATCTTCAATGACATTTCTTCGGAACAACAAAGTAAATAATTCGAGATTCTGAAAACGATTTTAAAAACCGTAAGCTAGGCCACGAGGACATCGCATGTGTTCGTATGGGCTTGTCATAGAAAATTGTATAAACCAAGATAGTTGATTGGTTAGAGTAAATATAATTGATTTTGGTTTTCCCATCGCCATAGAAGATGACGCCTTGCTGGTGCCTGTCAGATTTTACTGGAAGTTAACACCGGATTTTAATCAGAGTTTGAACCTCGGCCTTAATTTATTGTTCAATTTTAAACTTTCTCGACCAAGGCGTTCTGTAACAAGATTTGGAAAAAAATATAAGTAAGAACGAAAAAAATGCTTATAAGCTGCATTTTCTCCTGTGTGAATTGTTACCGTTAGGGAAAGGTTTAAGAATTGTAAAAAAGTGCTAATAATTATGCCCCCTTTCGAAGAAAATGAGGGTATATTGTTTTGCAAGTGTCGGTCGGTCGGTCGGTCGGTAGGTCGGTCGGTCTGTCCGTAGATTAAACCTTGTCCGGAGCATCACTCGAAAAGTATGTAAGGTAGAATCATGAAACTTTACAGTTGGATAGATCTCATTATGGAGAGGTGCAGTGCACAAGAACCATAACTCTGCTGATCAAATTTTTGGAGTTATTGCCCTTTGTTGATTTTATAACTTGATTCTTGTCCGGAGCATAACTCAAAAAGTATGTTAGGTAGAATCATGAAACTTTACAGGTGGATAAATCTCATTATGGAGAGGTGCAGTGCACAAGAACCATAACTCTGCTGATCAAATTTTTGGAGTTATTGCCCTTTGTTGATTTTCAAACTTGATTCTTGTCCAGAGCATAACTCAAAAAGTATGTAAGGTAGAATCATGAAACTTTACAGGTGGATAGATCTCATTATGGAGAGATACAGTGCACAAGAACCGTAACTCTGCCGATCAATTTTTGGAGTTATTGCCCTTTGTTGATTTCATAACTTGATTCTTGTCCGGAGCATAACTCAAAAAGTATGTTAGGTAGAATCATGAAACTTTACAGGTGGATAGATCTCATTATGGAGAGGTGCAGTGCACAAGAACCATACCTTTGCCGATTAAATTGTTGGAGTTATTGCCCTTTGTTGATTTTTACACTTAATTCTTAACCTTGCCTATATCTCATGTCTGTTTACACATACAGCCTTGATATCTCACACATTGTTACCTCCTATCAACATCGTTCACATTTGACCATGACCTTGGACCTTGTGACCTTGACCTTGGAGTTTGACCTACTTTACAAAAATAAACCGGGCATATATATCATGACCTATTACATATACAGCCTTGATATTTCACACATGGACACCTCCTACCAAAACCTTTCACAATTGACCATGACCTTGGACATTGTGACCTTGACCTTAGAGTTTGACCTACTTTTTAAAAAAAAACTCTTAACTTGGCCGATATATCATGTCCTTTTACACACACAGCCTTGATATTTGACACATGGAAACCTCCGACCAAGACCTATCACATATGATTATGACCTTGTACATTGTGACCCTGACCTTGGAGTTTGACCTACTTTAAAAAAAATAAACTGGCCCTATATCTCATGTGCTATTACACACACAGCCTTGATATTTCACACATGGACACTTCCCACCTTTCACATTTGACCATGACCTTTGACTTTTTGACCTTGACCTTGGATTTTGACCTACTTTAAAAAATATAAAATAGCCGATATATCATGTCCTTTTACACATACAGCCTTGATATTTGACACATGGACACCTACGATCAAGACCTTTCACATTTGACCATGACCTTGGACCTTATGACCTTGACCTTGGTGTTTGACCTTCTTTTATAATACATTAACCTGGCCTATATCTCATGTCATTTTACACATACAGCCTTGATATTTCACACATGGTCACTTCCATCCAAGACATTTCACTTTTGCCCATGACCTTGGACCCTGACCTTGGAGTTTGACCTACTTTTAAAAAACTTTAACCTAGCCGATATATCATATCCTTTTACACATACAGCCTTGATATTTGACACATGGACACCTCGTACCAAGACCTTTCACATTTGACCATGACCTTGAACCATGCGACCTTGACCTTGGTGTTTGACCTACTTTTATAATACATTAACCTGGCCTATGTTTCATGTCATTTTACACATACAGCCTTGATATTTCACATATGGTCACTTCCATCCAAGACATTTCACTTTTGCCCATGACCTTGGACCTTGACCTTGGAGTTTGACCTACTTTTAAAAAACTTAAACTAGGCCTATATCTCATGTCCTGTTACCGATACAGTCTCGATATTTTACACATGGACACCTCGTACCAAGACCTTTCACATTTGAACATGACCTTGGCCTGTGTGACCTTGACCTTTGATTTTTACATACTTTTAGAAATCTTTAACCTAGCCTTTATCTTATGTCATATTAGACCTACAGCCTTGATATTTCACACATAGACACCTCCTACCAAGACCTTTCACATTTGACCATGGCCTTGAATATTGCAACCTTGACCTTGGAGTTTGACCTACTTTTAAAAAGACTTAAACCAGGCATATATATCATGTCCTTTTACACCTATAGCCTTGATATTTCACACATGGTTACCTCCAACCAAGACCTTTCACATTTGACCATGACATTGACCTTGGCATTTGGCCTAATTTTAAAAACTTTAGCCTGGCCTATATTTCATTTTACTTTTACATATACAGCTTTGATAGTTCACACATAGACACCTTTCATAGAAAACCTTTCATATTTGACGATGACCTTGGACCTTGTTAACTTGACCTTGGACTTTGACCTACATCAAATGTAGGCCCTTGAGGGGGCATATATGTTTTACAAACATCTCTTGTTTATGTAGGCCTACATGCATTTCGAATGAGCCGGAATCTGGAAAGAGGTACATTAAGGCATTTGAGAACAATATGGATCCAGATCAGCATGCGTATACACGCAGTCTGATCAGGAACCATGTTTTTCTCCAAAAGCTTCTACATGACTTGCAACAATTGCAAAAGTCATGAATGGGTCTCTACCAGTCTCCGTTTAGGCACTAACTGATCTTAAAATATGGCTTCCTCAAATGTTATAAGGGACCTTTTTCCAGAGCCCGGCATATCAGAATTGTAATTTATGAATAAGTTTGAAAAGGAGGGGTTTCCATAAGGCCATTTTCCTGGGACCTAAATTTTCCAATGATATTTTAGTACAAATAGATACATAAAGGGGACGTGTTTTGCCGAAAAGTCTGAATCGAACGGACCTTTGGTTTGGTGTATATTGTATATTGAAAGTGGGTGGGGTAATTTTTTTCAGGCACTACCTAAGGTTCTTATTAATCAATTTTCTAACTAAATGTAAATAATTGGCGATTTTTTTAAAAACATTATGTTTCGTATATGAGTCCATCTTAAGATGACATTAAATCCATTGGCTTGCTTATTATAAATATCAAAATATTTGGAATTTTATGTCATTTTTCAATTTTTTGTATATTTTCATCTCCCAACTTTGGGGAAAACATCAACACGTTTTTATAAAGAGGCATTATGGAATAATATTTTAGGTGAGAACTTGGTAATAAATGGTCATTGCAAAATTATGAGGGATTTTTGATAGCTAGTCGGGTAAATGAGTTACGGGCCCTTGAATGCACGAAAACCCACGACAAATTGTGAAATAGATAACAAATTACAGTTTTTCTGACTTTCTTTCGTACAGAAAGGCAGAAATGTTTTATTAGCTTAAATTATTGCTGGCCTCAGCAAATAGTACTATAAATAAGCTATTGTGGTCAGTTTCGTCTGTTGTCCGTCCGTCTGTCTGTCTGCCCATCCATAATATCAGGTTTACACTCTAGAATCCACAAATATTATCCGATCTTCACCAAACTTTGTCAAAATGTGTATGGTCATAAGCCCTTGTGTTAGATAAATTTTGGACGGAATTGCTGCAGAAAGTGCTGAGTTATGTGCCCTTGAATGTCAAAAAATGCTATTTTTGACAATTTTTGCAATTATTTTTTTTTTCAAATATTGCCCAATCAAATGCAAAACCAAGTGAAAATGTTTGCATTTATAATATCTTGGGTGAGTGTGATTTACATTTAGATTGAAAACGTACATTTTGAGTTATCCGCCCTTGAATTTGGCAAAATTGCAATTTTTCGGCTTTATTTTCCCTTTAGCATCCACAAACATGGAGCAATTAAAACCGATAGAGGACAACTTATTTCTGTCTATAATATATCAGACGTGTAAGAATTTCAGGCAGATTGAAAATGTTTATCTTGAGTTATCCGCCCTTGAATTTAACAAAATTGCCGTATTAGCCCTAGATTTGCACATAAACCCACACATTTGTCTAATTCAAGGGCAGATAATTTGGGAAAAGCATTTCAAATGATGCCAAAACTTCAACCTATAAAAGATCTAATGGAAATCAACAATTTGTCCAAATTTTGCTTTCATTTTTTAAATATTGGTGGATGCTAAAGAGAAAATGAAGTCTAAAATAGCAATTTTGCCAAATTCAAGGGCAGATAACTCAAAATTTGCGATGTCGATCTGGATGAAAATCACACTCACCCAAGAAATTATAAATGCAAACAGTTTCACTTGGTTTTGCATTTGATTGGGTAATATTTGAAAATTTTTGATCGCAAAAATTGTCAAAAATAGCATTTTTTGACATTCAAGGGCACATAACTCAGCACTTTCTGCAGCAATTCCGTCCAAAATTTATCTAACACAAGGGCTTATGACCATACACATTTGACAAAGTTTGGTGAAGATCGGATAATATTTGTGGATTCTAGAGTGTAAACCTGATATTATGGACGGGCAGACAGACAGACGGACGGACAACAGACGAAACTGACCACAATAGCTTATTAATAGTACTATTTGCTGAGGCCAGCAATAATTTAAGCTGATAAAACATTTCTGCCTTTCTGTACGAAAGAAAGTCAGAAAAACTGTAATTTGTTATTTATTTCACAATTTGTCATGGGTTTTCGTGCATTCAAGGGCCCGTAACTCATTTACCCGACTAGCTATCAAAAATCCCTCATAATTTTGCAATGACCATTTATTACCAAGTTCTCACCTAAAATATTATTCCATTATGCCACTTTATAAAAACGTGTTGATGTTTTCCCCAAAGTTGGGAGATGAAAATATACAAAAAATTGAAAAATGACATAAAATTCCAAATATTTTGATATTTATAATAAGCAAGCCAATGGATTTAATGTCATCTTAAGATGGACTCATATACGAAACATAGTGTTTTAAAAAAATCGCCAATTATTTACATTTAGATAGAAAATTGATTAATAAGAACCTTGGGTAGTGCCTGAAAAAAATTACCCCACCCACTTTCAATATACAATATACACCAAACCAAAGGTCCGTTCGATTCAGACTTTTCGGCAAAACACGTCCCCTTTATGTATCTATTTGTACTAAAAACATCATTGGAAAATTTAGGTCCCAGGAAAATGGCCTTATGGAAACCCCTCCTTTAATTGGAATTTATTCCTCTTTTAACCCTTTCCAGAAACAACGCCTGGTTTTGACGGCCCAAATGGCGTCCTTTATTGCAAAAACTGAAAACATTGCGACTAAAGAAGAAAATGTTGATAAGCAGTATTTTCTTCTTTGTCTCAATAGTTCTTGTCTTTTATTCTATGAAAATCATAGTTTTATTCATTTTTTCACCTGCAGAAACAATTGAAAAAATCTAATCTGTTAGCCGCCACTTTGAAAATGATTAAGGTTATTCTGTAAATACTCACTTTTTTGTATTATTGTAAATTATGTAGATGAAATTAGAAATAGTTGCTTATGAACAGTTTTGAACTTTGGTGTCATTTGACCGTTTCATTTTATTCATTATTTTCATACCATCACGTGTAGTTGACAATCGCTAATAGAAATAGGCGTCTGAAATCATTGAAACCAAAGAAGAGGATGCTAAATAGCTGCATTTTCTCCTTTTGCCTCAATATTTTCTTTGTTATGTTGTAAGTACATTATATCTTTATATATTTTCATGGTATTCGTATTCATCAGCTTTCTAAATGTATTTTTGTTAACTTTCAATCTAAATTGTTTGTTGTTTGGAAAAGGATGCAGATTGATTAACCCAATCCCACATATTGACACTTTTTGACCCCCTTCAAGATAACGGTTTTGGAAAATATAGCGGAAAATGAAGCAATTTCTTCATTTTTCACAAGGTTTCCCACTAAAAAGATTTAAAAAAAAGTAAAGAAAAAAAAAGCATTCACTTTAAATTGTCGTCTGTAGCATCTTTGTATTTGGACCAATCTAAAATTTTGCCGTTTGGTAATTTGGTTAAGAAGCCTCGTCAGTAAATGTAAATTGTGTCTTCTTTTTAGCAATAATTATTCTAGATGTATTAAAGGTAGTCCAATCTCAATGAACTGCCAAGTAAGATGTCTCACATTTGCACTCTGTCAGTATTTTATTGGTAATCTCTTCCAAGCCGTTTGGTCTCCGCAAAACAGTCGGCATCAAGACTGAATCCATTTACAATGGCCTTTCATTTGTACCAATATCGGACTGTACCCTTTCCCGGATTCTCCCACAGGCTACGTTAGTAATGCTACGAATGAACTTGAGAAAACCGGGTTCTAGGGGGCAGCACCGCTCATCACAGAAGCCATGGTTGCTGTATCTATTCTTACTAATTGCTCTAAACTCGTGGGATATTGAATGCAATCCAGGTCCATTATCAACAGAGAATAACAATTCTCAATCCCATTTCCCTTGTGGAACTTGCGAGCTGGATGTTAATTGGACTGATCGAGGTATAGTATGTGATACCTGCTCAGTCTGGTACCATATAGATTGCCAGGGGATGGATACTCGTACATACAGTATCTATAATCGCTCAGGTAACTCCAGTATGGCGTGGATGTGCTTAAAGTATGGTATGCCAAATTTCTCAACTAACTTGTTCGACTTTGATCCTGTTGAGACCAGCAACCCATTTGATACACTAAGTGACTTGTCCAGTACTTTACCAGATAGCCCCCTACCCAGTGACATTGGCCAACCAACGGCTACATCATCGCCCATAAACCAGAACACTAAAGCTACCAAGAAAAAATCTGTTCTTAACCATCCACTCAGAATTCTCATTATGAACTGCCAGTCCATAAAAAACAAAAAAACCTGAGCTTTATACTATCATAGATTCCTCCAAACCTGACATCATTTTAGGGTGTGAATCTTGGCTGACACCTGATATCGGGAACACAGAAATTTTCCCTGATAACTATAATGTCATCCGAAATGATAGGAAAACAGATGCACACGGCGGAGTCTTTGTCGCTTATAAGAAGGATTTTGTTTGGGCAGCAACGCCGGAATTGAATACCAATTGTGAAATCACTTGGTGTAAATTAGACATTGTAGGTTGTAAGACCCTATATCTTTGCTCATTCTATAGGCCCCCAGATATTACTGACCCCAAGTACTTAGACCATTTCAATGAATCACCGAGCAGGATTGTCACAAATAAGAATGCACAGATCCTAATTGGTGGTGACTTCAATTGTGGTGATATTGACTGGTCAAACATGCACGTCCCTCCAGGAGCCCAAAAGGCCAACACACAGAGACAACTAGTCAACATTGTACAAGACCATTGCCTAGTGCAGCTTGTTAATGTTCCGACTAGACAGGACAAAATCCTAGACTTATTCCTTACCAACAATCCTGCACCTGTTACACGCATTAAGACAGGGCCACCAATAGGCAAGTCCGATCATGACATTGTATATGTCGAATTCGATATTAAAGCGAAGCGGGTTAGGCAGACTCCAAGGAAGGTTCTCTTATACAAACGGGGAGACATGGTTGGCCTGAAAGAGCACATTTGACCCTCGGCTTACACCTCCAGTCTATCACTGCAGAAGTAAGCACAAATGAATTATGGATGAAATTCAAAGAGGGGCTTCTTCTTGGCATTGACAAGTTCATACCCTCAAAGATGACCAAACCCAAATATAGTTGCCCATGGATTGATGTGGCTCTAAAACGTCTCATACATCGGGGGGAGAAACTCTACCATAAGGCTCGTAAGTCTGCATGTCCTGAGATAAAAGCACGCTACAAGAAATTCAAAGCCCTTGTCCAGAAAGCTACAAGAGATGTCTATTGGCGCTTTATCTCTGGTATATTTGTGGACGAGGAAGCTGATGAGTCCCACCATGACAACTCCAGAACATCAAACAAAAGATTCTGGTCATATATCAAAATCCAGAAAAAGGAATCCTCTAGTATCTCTTCCTTAAGGGATAATGGTGACCTCCAATCAGACAATAAGACCAAGGCTGACATTTTGAACAAGCAGTTTCACTCTGTCCTTACCTCAGAACCCAATGGCACCCTGCCAAACAAAGGCCCTAGTCCTTTCCCCAACATGCAAGACATCCAGGTGGATTCCAATGGTGTCGAGAAACTCCTTGGGAAACTGAGCCCACACAAAGCCTCTGGCCCTGACAACATCAGTGCCCGGGTTCTAAATGAATGTCGACACGAGATCAGTCCAATCCTCTCAGCCATCTTCAATAAATCTTTACAAGAAGGTGAAGTTCCTGAGGACTGGTGTCATGCCAACGTTGCTCCCATATTCAAAAAAGGAGAAAAATATAACCCCGCAAATTACAGACCAGTATCGTTGACATGTATTTCATGCAAAACACTCGAGCACATAATCGTGAGCAGTATCATGAAACATGTAGAAGCAAGGAATATTCTGGTTGACTCACAAGATGGCTTCAGGAGCAAAAGGTCTTGTGAGTCCCAGCTTGTCCAGTTTATCCATGATCTTGCTTCCAACCTGGACAGAGCCCAAACCAGACGGCACAGACAGACTGATGTCATCCTAATGGATTTCGCCAAAGCCTTCGATAAGGTTCCACACAACAGGCTTCTTTACAAGCTCAATTATTATGGCATCAGGGGTAAGACCAACAAATGGATTTCCTCGTTTCTATCAGACAGGACTCAGACCGTTGTCCTAGATGGTGTCGCGTCAAGTCCAGCAGATGTTATCTCTGGGGTGCCCCATGGCTCTGTGCTGGGTCCGGTCCTGTTTCTGCTGTACATAAACAACTTGCCCGACACCATCAGGGCATCGGTCCGCCTCTTTGCTGATGATTGCGTGTTATACAGGCACATACACGACATTTCTGACTGCCTAGCCTTACAGGAGAACATTGACAGGCTTGCAATGTGGGAGTCAACTTGGCTCATGAAGTTCAATGCATCGAAGTGCAATACAATCAGGGTGTCTGGGCATCAGGCCAAGTCACAGATCTTGTTCGACTACACGCTCAATAATACAGTGTTGGAGAGTGTGTCGTCGGCCAAGTACCAGGGCTTGACTCTCACTGACGACCTGTCTTGGGGTAGCCATATCAATAACATAAGCACCAAAGCAAACACGACCCTTGGTTTTCTAAGGCGGCACTTATCCTTTGCTCCGAGGCAAACTAGAGAGGTGGCCTATAAATCATTGGTTAGACCACAGCTTGAGTTTGCTTCCAGCATATGACACCCTTACAAAGAGTCTGAGACGCAAAAGTTGGAAAAGGTTCAGAGGACAGCTGCTAGGTGGTGTTGTGGAAGGTGGAGGAACCAGAGCCATGTGGGGGATATGCTGCAGGATCTATCTTGGCCAACTCTAAAGCAACGTAGAGAGGCTACCAGTCTTATCTTCTTTAAAATTCATACTGACCGTGTAATTATAGATAAAAACAAATACCTCATCCAAATTCCTAATCCACGAACAACTAGATCTTCTTCTAAGCACCCATTTCAATACCACAGACCTCATGCCTATAGTGATGTTTTTCAAAACTCATTCTTCCCAAGGGTAATCCCGTTATGAAACAACCTTACTCCTGGTGCTGTTTCGGCTGAAACAGTGCCGGGCTTCAGGTTGCTCGTATAGAGCATATATATGTAGCCTGCTGTATACATTGATGCAGTAGGCTCTCTCTGATCTGTAAATAGTATTCTTTTAGCATGTTCACCTCTCTACTTTTAAATGTGTTCTTTTACTATGAACACCACTAAATTTGTATATAAAGCACTTGATCCTAGCAACTAAGCAACCTCCACCTGCCATAATGCTCAAGCTTGAGCGAGTGCAGTATCGAAAGAAAGAAAGAAAGAGATGCACGCGACGTCGTTAGCATTCGTTACGTATCCGACCCCTTCGGGCGACGTCGTAAACATTCGGTGATTGAACGTTCCACCGCCGAATGTTTTTTACGTCCCTAGAATAATGTCGACGTCGCATGGCCGATTACCTTGATTAACCCTTTCCCAAACAAAGCCTGATTTTGACGCCCTATTAGTAAAAGCCTTGGAAAAATGAGGTTAAAGAAAAAATGCTGCTGATCAGCATTTTTTCCTTTTGCCTCAATATTTTCAATGAAATATTATTCACAAATATTTCCTTTTAGTAGTTCATATTTTGTCGTCTGCTGCAGCTATGAAACTGGATCACCGTAAAATTTTGTCGTTCGGTAAAGGGTTGTAATTATATTGTTTTTTTTTTCTTTCTTTTTTTCGTGTAATATCTTTTTTCTTTCAAAGATATAGCTCATAATAAATGACAAGACAGAACATTCCCATCTTATAACTAGAGTTGCTCTGCCAGGCCATTTATCATGAGCTATACCTAATCCTAACGGTCAGCGAGGAAATACTTCAGAGCATGTATCTTTGTTGTTTGCCATCAACACTTTTTAACTCAGACTTGTTGGAAAAAAAATTTTAGTATGCGAAATGTTCATTGTTTTCTGACATTACTGTAAAACTTTTCAGTTAATCCATAACCACAAAGTGACGCATTTGACACCCCACACTATAAAGGCATTGGAAAAACGTCGTTGAAAAAGGATGAAATATTGTGACAAGCAATTTCTTCATTGCCCGCAGTGTTTTGTGTACAGAAAGGCTAACAAATGTAAAAAGAGATAATGTCACTTGATTTTTTTCTTAACAAAGCTTTGAAGTCGGACTTGTCTAAAATTTTGCCGTCTGGTAATGGGTTCAAATATTTCTTATTTTCCTTTTCAATTTTGAAATGCCTCCTTTTTTCTTTATCTTAAAGAAGCTACAATTTTGTTTTCACCATTTAAACGGAAAGAATCACGTGACACAACAATGACAATGAATTTCGTGCAAAAAATAGAGAGGGTTTACCGATACGTATTGATAATCCGTCGGTGTTGTTACAAAATATCGTAACTACGGATTGAATAAAGCCGTAGTTACGAGATTTTATAACAATACTTATACATATACTACAGAATTTTAATGTTTGACTGAAATTTCGTCAATGCTAACCAGATAAATCGCTCCCTATTACAGAAAATATTCAATAATTATGTTCACACGTTTGTATATGTTCACATGTATTCCTATACAGAAACTGAGTGAAATAAAAGAATAGTGTATATTGTATTTTGGATCTTGTATTGTTGAAATGTAACCAGTAGTTGGACATGGAAGATTTCTGAAAAAAAAATCAGCTGATAAAAGAGTTATTGTCAACCAACCATTGTCCATCAATTCAAATTTCTGGCGTTTTTCAACCTAAATGTGTTTTTTCCTCGAGGGCAGCATTTTTTATGCCCCCGTATCGAAAGATCGAGGGCATATTGTATTACTCGTGTCTGTCTGTTCGTCTCCCTGTCCGCCTGTCTGTCCGAAAACTTAACGCGAAACTTAACATGTTAAGCTTTTTCGCAAACAAATCTTGTTTTTATTTGTTGTCTACCTTCATATCGTTTTGGAAAGTGTTGAGGAACACATTTTCTTGTTGGATATTATCCACCGTTTCCGTGCGAATTATCGGCGCTGAATAAAGTAGCCATGATACACGGAGATGAATCACGTAACATAACAATCTTGTTTTTATTTGTTGTCTACCTTCATAGCGTCTTCGATAGAGTTGAGGAACACATTTTCTTGTTGGATATTATCCACCGTTTCCGTGCGAATTATCGGCGCTGAATAAAGTAGCCATGATACACGGAGATGAATCACGTAACATAACAATCTTGTTTTTATTTGTTGTCTACCTTCATAGCGTCTTCGATAGAGTTGAGGAACACATTTTCTTGTTGGATATTATCCACCGTTTCCGTGTGAATTATCGGCGCTGAATAAAGTAGCCATGATACACGGAGATGAATCACGTAACATAACAATCTTGTTTTTATTTGTTGTCTACCTTCATAGCGTCTTCGATAGAGTTGAGGAACACATTTTATTGTTGGATATTATCCACCGTTTCCGTGTGAATTATCGGCGCTGAATAAAGTAGCCATGATACACGGAGATGAATCACGTAACATAACAATCTTGTTTTTATTTGTTGTCTACCTTCATAGCGTCTTCGATAGAGTTGAGGAACACATTTTCTTGTTGGATATTATCCATCGTTTCCGTGTGAATTATCGGCGCTGAATAAAGTAGCCATGATACACGGAGATGAATCACGTAACATAACAATCTTGTTTTTATTTGTTGTCTACCTTCATAGCGTCTTCGATAGAGTTGAGGAACACATTTTATTGTTGGATATTATCCACCGTTTCCGTGTGAATTATCGGCGCTGAATAAAGAAGCCGTGATACACGGAGATGAATCACGTAACATAACAATCTTGTTTTTATTTGTTGTCTACCTTCATAGCGTCTTCGATAGAGTTGAGGAACACATTTTATTGTTGGATATTATCCACCGTTTCCGTGTGAATTATCGGCGCTGAATAAAGTAGCCATGATACACGGAGATGAATCACGTAACATAACAATCTTGTTTTTATTTGTTGTCTACCTTCATAGCGTCTTCGATAGAGTTGAGGAACACATTTTCTTGTTGGATATTATCCATCGTTTCCGTGTGAATTATCGGCGCTGAATAAAGAAGCCATGATACACGGAGATGAATCACGTAACATAACAATCTTGTTTTTATTTGTTGTCTACCTTCATAGCGTCTTCGATAGAGTTGAGGAACACATTTTATTGTTGGATATTATCCACCGTTTCCGTGTGAATTATCGGCGCTGAATAAAGTAGCCATGATACACGGAGATGAATCACGTAACATAACAATCTTGTTTTTATTTGTTGTCTACCTTCATAGCGTCTTCGATAGAGTTGAGGAATACATTTTCTTGTTGGATATTATCCACCGTTTCCGTGTGAATTATCGGCGCTGAATAAAGTAGCCATGATACACGGAGATGAATCACGTAACATAACAATCTTGTTTTTATTTGTTGTCTACCTTCATAGCGTCTTCGATAGAGTTGAGGAACACATTTTCTTGTTGGATATTATCCACCGTTTCCGTGTGAATTATCGGCGCTGAATAAAGTAGCCATGATACACGGAGATGAATCACGTAACATAACAATCTTGTTTTTATTTGTTGTCTACCTTCATAGCGTCTTCGATAGAGTTGAGGAACACATTTTCTTGTTGGATATTATCCACCGTTTCCGTGTGAATTATCGGCGCTGAATAAAGTAGCCATGATACACGGAGATGAATCACGTAACATAACAATCTTGTTTTTATTTGTTGTCTACCTTCATAGCGTCTTCGATAGAGTTGAGGAACACATTTTCTTGTTGGATATTATCCACCGTTTCCGTGTGAATTATCGGCGCTGAATAAAGTAGCCGTGATACACGGAGATGAATCACGTAACATAACAATCTTGTTTTTATTTGTTATCTACCTTCATAGCGTCTTCGATAGAGTTGAGGAACACATTTTCTTGTTGGATATTATCCACCGTTTCCGTGTGAATTATCGGCACTGAATAAAGTAGCCATGATACACGGAGATGAATCACGTAACATAACAATCTTGTTTTTATTTGTTGTCTACCTTCATAGCGTCTTCGATAGAGTTGAGGAACACATTTTCTTGTTGGATATTATCCACCGTTTCCGTGTGAATTATCGGCGCTGAATAAAGTAGCCGTGATACACGGAGATGAATCACGTAACATAACAATCTTGTTTTTATTTGTTGTCTACCTTCATAGCGTCTTCGATAGAGTTGAGGAACACATTTTCTTGTTGGATATTATCCACCGTTTCCGTGTGAATTATCGGCGCTGAATAAAGTAGCCATGATACACGGAGATGAATCACGTAACATAACAATCTTGTTTTTATTTGTTGTCTACCTTCATAGCGTCTTCGATAGAGTTGAGGAACACATTTTCTTGTTGGATATTATCCACCGTTTCCGTGTGAATTATCGGCGCTGAATAAAGTAGCCATGATACACGGAGATGAATCACGTAACATAACAATCTTGTTTTTATTTGTTGTCTACCTTCATAGCGTCTTCGATAGAGTTGAGGAACACATTTTCTTGTTGGATATTATCCACCGTTTCCGTGTGAATTATCGGCGCTGAATAAAGTAGCCATGATACACGGAGATGAATCACGTAACATAACAATCTTGTTTTTATTTGTTGTCTACCTTCATAGCGTCTTCGATAGAGTTGAGGAACACATTTTCTTGTTGGATATTATCCACCGTTTCCGTG
The DNA here is from genome assembly GCA_963680895.1 of Fragum sueziense. Classification (NCBI taxonomy): domain Eukaryota; kingdom Metazoa; phylum Mollusca; class Bivalvia; order Cardiida; family Cardiidae; genus Fragum; species Fragum sueziense. The sequence goes on from OY804603.1 coordinate 977,716, forward strand.
TGAATTATCGGCGCTGAATAAAGTAGCCATGATACACGGAGATGAATCACGTAACATAACAATCTTGTTTTTATTTGTTGTCTACCTTCATAGCGTCTTCGATAGAGTTGAGGAACACATTTTCTTGTTGGATATTATCCACCGTTTCCGTGTGAATTATCGGCGCTGAATAAAGTAGCCATGATACACGGAGATGAATCACGTAACATAACAATCTTGTTTTTATTTGTTGTCTACCTTCATATCGTTTTAGAAAGTGTTGAGGAACACATTTTCTTGTTGGATATTATCCACCGTTTCCGTGTGAATTATCGGCGCTGAATAAAGAAGCCGTGATACACGGAGATGAATCACGTAACATAACAATCTTGTTTTTATTTGTTGTCTACCTTCATAGCGTCTTCGATAGAGTTGAGGAACACATTTTCTTGTTGGATATTATCCACCGTTTCCGTGTGAGGTATCGGCGCTGAATATAGTAGCCATGATACACGGAGATGAATCACGTAACATAACAATCTTGTTTTTATTTGTTGTCTACCTTCATAGCGTCTTCGATAGAGTTGAGGAACACATTTTCTTGTTGGATATTATCCATCGTTTCCGTGTGAATTATCGGCGCTGAATAAAGTAGCCATGATACACGGAGATGAATCACGTAACATAACAATCTTGTTTTTATTTGTTGTCTACCTTCATAGCGTCTTCGATAGAGTTGAGGAACACATTTTCTTGTTGGATATTATCCACCGTTTCCGTGTGAATTATCGGCGCTGAATAAAGTAGCCGTGATACACGGAGATGAATCACGTAACATAACAATCTTGTTTTTATTTGTTGTCTACCTTCATAGCGTCTTCGATAGAGTTGAGGAACACATTTTCTTGTTGGATATTATCCACCGTTTCCGTGTGAATTATCGGCGCTGAATAAAGAAGCCGTGATACACGGAGATGATTCACGTAACATAACAATCTTGTTTTTATTTGTTGTCTACCTTCATAGCGTCTTCGATAGAGTTGAGGAACACATTTTCTTGTTGGATATTATCCATCGTTTCGGTGTGAATTATCGGCGCTGAATAAAGTAGCCATGATACACGGAGATGAATCACGTAACATAACAATCTTGTTTTTATTTGTTGTCTACCTTCATATCGTTTTAGAAAGTGTTGAGGAACACATTTTCTTGTTGGATATTATCCACCGTTTCCGTGTGAATTATCGGCGCTGAATAAAGTAGCCATGATACACGGAGATGAATCACGTAACATAACAATCTTGTTTTTATTTGTTGTCTACCTTCATAGCGTCTTCGATAGAGTTGAGGAACACATTTTCTTGTTGGATATTATCCATCGTTTCCGTGTGAATTATCGGCGCTGAATAAAGTAGCCATGATACACGGAGATGAATCACGTAACATAACAATCTTGTTTTTATTTGTTGTCTACCTTCATAGCGTCTTCGATAGAGTTGAGGAAAACATTTTCTTGTTGGATATTATCCACCGTTTCCGTGTGAATTATCGGCGCTGAATAAAGTAGCCGTGATACACGGAGATGAATCACGTAACATAACAATCTTGTTTTTATTTGTTGTCTACCTTCATAGCGTCTTCGATAGAGTTGAGGAACACATTTTATTGTTGGATATTATCCACCGTTTCCGTGTGAATTATCGGCGCTGAATAAAGTAGCCATGATACACGGAGATGAATCACGTAACATAACAATCTTGTTTTTATTTGTTGTCTACCTTCATAGCGTCTTCGATAGAGTTGAGGAACACATTTTCTTGTTGGATATTATCCACCGTTTCCGTGTGAATTATCGGCGCTGAATAAAGAAGCCGTGATACACGGAAATGAATCACGTAACATAACAATCTTGTTTTTATTTGTTGTCTACCTTCATAGCGTCTTCGATAGAGTTGAGGAACACATTTTCTTGTTGGATATTATCCACCGTTTCCGTGTGAATTATCGGCGCTGAATAAAGTAGCCATGATACACGGAGATGAATCACGTAACATTAGAATCTTGTTTTTATTTGTTGTCTACCTTCATAGCGTCTTCGATAGAGTTGAGGAACACATTTTCTTGTTGGATATTATCCATCGTTTCCGTGTGAATTATCGGCGCTGAATAAAGTAGCCATGATACACGGAGATGAATCACGTAACATAACAATCTTGTTTTTATTTGTTGTCTACCTTCATAGCGTCTTCGATAGAGTTGAGGAACACATTTTATTGTTGGATATTATCCACCGTTTCCGTGTGAATTATCGGCGCTGAATAAAGAAGCCGTGATACACGGAGATGAATCACGTAACATAACAATCTTGTTTTTATTTGTTGTCTACCTTCATAGCGTCTTCGATAGAGTTGAGGAACACATTTTCTTGTTGGATATTATCCACCGTTTCCGTGTGAATTATCGGCGCTGAATAAAGTAGCCATGATACACGGAGATGAATCACGTAACATAACAATCTTGTTTTTATTTGTTGTCTACCTTCATAGCGTCTTCGATAGAGTTGAGGAACACATTTTCTTGTTGGATATTATCCACCGTTTCCGTGTGAATTATCGGCGCTGAATAAAGTAGCCATGATACACGGAGATGAATCACGTAACATAACAATCTTGTTTTTATTTGTTGTCTACCTTCATAGCGTCTTCGATAGAGTTGAGGAACACATTTTCTTGTTGGATATTATCCACCGTTTCCGTGTGAATTATCGGCGCTGAATAAAGTAGCCGTGATACACGGAGATGAATCACGTAACATAACAATCTTGTTTTTATTTGTTGTCTATCTTCATAGCGTCTTCGATAGAGTTGAGGAACACATTTTCTTGTTGGATATTATCCACCGTTTCCGTGTGAATTATCGGCGCTGAATAAAGAAGCCGTGATACACGGAGATGAATCACGTAACATAACAATCTTGTTTTTATTTGTTGTCTACCTTCATAGCGTCTTCGATAGAGTTGAGGAACACATTTTATTGTTGGATATTATTCACCGTTTCCGTGTGAATTATCGGCGCTGAATAAAGTAGCCATGATACACGGAGATGAATCACGTAACATAACAATCTTGTTTTTATTTGTTGTCTACCTTCATAGCGTCTTCGATAGAGTTGAGGAACACATTTTCTTGTTGGATATTATCCACCGTTTCCGTGTGAATTATCGGCGCTGAATAAAGTAGCCATGATACACGGAGATGAATCACGTAACATAACAATCTTGTTTTTATTTGTTGTCTACCTTCATAGCGTCTTCGATAGAGTTGAGGAACACATTTTATTGTTGGATATTATCCACCGTTTCCGTGTGAATTATCGGCGCTGAATAAAGAAGCCATGATACACGGAGATGAATCACGTAACATAACAATCTTGTTTTTATTTGTTGTCTACCTTCATAGCGTCTTCGATAGAGTTGAGGAACACATTTTCTTGTTGGATATTATCCACCGTTTCCGTGTGAATTATCGGCGCTGAATAAAGAAGCCGTGATACACGGAGATGAATCACGTAACATAACAATCTTGTTTTTATTTGTTGTCTACCTTCATAGCGTCTTCGATAGAGTTGAGGAACACATTTTCTTGTTGGATATTATCCACCGTTTCCGTGTGAATTATCGGCGCTGAATAAAGTATAATAGATTCGCTATTAAACGAGAATTATTTCAGTTGTGTTGATAAAGCAATTCAACTGTAAAAATTCTCGTTTAATAGTGAATCTGTTATAGCCATGATACACGGAGATGAATCACGTAACATAACAATCTTGTTTTTATTTGTTATCTACCTTCATAGCGTCTTCGATAGAGTTGAGGAACACATTTTATTGTTGGATATTATCCACCGTTTCCGTGTGAATTATCGGCGCTGAATAAAGTAGCCATGATACACGGAGATGAATCACGTAACATAACAATCTTGTTTTTATTTGTTGTCTACCTTCATAGCGTCTTCGATAGAGTTGAGGAACACATTTTCTTGTTGGATATTATCCACCGTTTCCGTGTGAATTATCGGCGCTGAATAAAGTAGCCATGATACACGGAGATGAATCACGTAACATAACAATCTTGTTTTTATTTGTTGTCTACCTTCATAGCGTCTTCGATAGAGTTGAGGAACACATTTTCTTGTTGGATATTATCCACCGTTTCCGTGTGAATTATCGGCGCTGAATAAAGTAGCCATGATACACGGAGATGAATCACGTAACATAACAATCTTGTTTTTATTTGTTGTCTACCTTCATATCGTTTTAGAAAGTGTTGAGGAACACATTTTCTTGTTGGATATTATCCACCGTTTCCGTGTGAATTATCGGCGCTGAATAAAGAAGCCGTGATACACGGAGATGAATCACGTAACATAACAATCTTGTTTTTATTTGTTGTCTACCTTCATAGCGTCTTCGATAGAGTTGAGGAACACATTTTCTTGTTGGATATTATCCACCGTTTCCGTGTGAGGTATCGGCGCTGAATATAGTAGCCATGATACACGGAGATGAATCACGTAACATAACAATCTTGTTTTTATTTGTTGTCTACCTTCATAGCGTCTTCGATAGAGTTGAGGAACACATTTTCTTGTTGGATATTATCCATCGTTTCCGTGTGAATTATCGGCGCTGAATAAAGTAGCCATGATACACGGAGATGAATCACGTAACATAACAATCTTGTTTTTATTTGTTGTCTACCTTCATAGCGTCTTCGATAGAGTTGAGGAACACATTTTCTTGTTGGATATTATCCACCGTTTCCGTGTGAATTATCGGCGCTGAATAAAGTAGCCGTGATACACGGAGATGAATCACGTAACATAACAATCTTGTTTTTATTTGTTGTCTACCTTCATAGCGTCTTCGATAGAGTTGAGGAACACATTTTCTTGTTGGATATTATCCACCGTTTCCGTGTGAATTATCGGCGCTGAATAAAGAAGCCGTGATACACGGAGATGATTCACGTAACATAACAATCTTGTTTTTATTTGTTGTCTACCTTCATAGCGTCTTCGATAGAGTTGAGGAACACATTTTCTTGTTGGATATTATCCATCGTTTCGGTGTGAATTATCGGCGCTGAATAAAGTAGCCATGATACACGGAGATGAATCACGTAACATAACAATCTTGTTTTTATTTGTTGTCTACCTTCATATCGTTTTAGAAAGTGTTGAGGAACACATTTTCTTGTTGGATATTATCCACCGTTTCCGTGTGAATTATCGGCGCTGAATAAAGTAGCCATGATACACGGAGATGAATCACGTAACATAACAATCTTGTTTTTATTTGTTGTCTACCTTCATAGCGTCTTCGATAGAGTTGAGGAACACATTTTCTTGTTGGATATTATCCATCGTTTCCGTGTGAATTATCGGCGCTGAATAAAGTAGCCATGATACACGGAGATGAATCACGTAACATAACAATCTTGTTTTTATTTGTTGTCTACCTTCATAGCGTCTTCGATAGAGTTGAGGAACACATTTTCTTGTTGGATATTATCCACCGTTTCCGTGTGAATTATCGGCGCTGAATAAAGTAGCCGTGATACACGGAGATGAATCACGTAACATAACAATCTTGTTTTTATTTGTTGTCTACCTTCATAGCGTCTTCGATAGAGTTGAGGAACACATTTTATTGTTGGATATTATCCACCGTTTCCGTGTGAATTATCGGCGCTGAATAAAGTAGCCATGATACACGGAGATGAATCACGTAACATAACAATCTTGTTTTTATTTGTTGTCTACCTTCATAGCGTCTTCGATAGAGTTGAGGAACACATTTTCTTGTTGGATATTATCCACCGTTTCCGTGTGAATTATCGGCGCTGAATAAAGAAGCCGTGATACACGGAAATGAATCACGTAACATAACAATCTTGTTTTTATTTGTTGTCTACCTTCATAGCGTCTTCGATAGAGTTGAGGAACACATTTTCTTGTTGGATATTATCCACCGTTTCCGTGTGAATTATCGGCGCTGAATAAAGTAGCCATGATACACGGAGATGAATCACGTAACATTAGAATCTTGTTTTTATTTGTTGTCTACCTTCATAGCGTCTTCGATAGAGTTGAGGAACACATTTTCTTGTTGGATATTATCCATCGTTTCCGTGTGAATTATCGGCGCTGAATAAAGTAGCCATGATACACGGAGATGAATCACGTAACATAACAATCTTGTTTTTATTTGTTGTCTACCTTCATAGCGTCTTCGATAGAGTTGAGGAACACATTTTATTGTTGGATATTATCCACCGTTTCCGTGTGAATTATCGGCGCTGAATAAAGAAGCCGTGATACACGGAGATGAATCACGTAACATAACAATCTTGTTTTTATTTGTTGTCTACCTTCATAGCGTCTTCGATAGAGTTGAGGAACACATTTTCTTGTTGGATATTATCCACCGTTTCCGTGTGAATTATCGGCGCTGAATAAAGTAGCCATGATACACGGAGATGAATCACGTAACATAACAATCTTGTTTTTATTTGTTGTCTACCTTCATAGCGTCTTCGATAGAGTTGAGGAACACATTTTCTTGTTGGATATTATCCACCGTTTCCGTGTGAATTATCGGCGCTGAATAAAGTAGCCATGATACACGGAGATGAATCACGTAACATAACAATCTTGTTTTTATTTGTTGTCTACCTTCATAGCGTCTTCGATAGAGTTGAGGAACACATTTTCTTGTTGGATATTATCCACCGTTTCCGTGTGAATTATCGGCGCTGAATAAAGTAGCCGTGATACACGGAGATGAATCACGTAACATAACAATCTTGTTTTTATTTGTTGTCTATCTTCATAGCGTCTTCGATAGAGTTGAGGAACACATTTTCTTGTTGGATATTATCCACCGTTTCCGTGTGAATTATCGGCGCTGAATAAAGAAGCCGTGATACACGGAGATGAATCACGTAACATAACAATCTTGTTTTTATTTGTTGTCTACCTTCATAGCGTCTTCGATAGAGTTGAGGAACACATTTTATTGTTGGATATTATTCACCGTTTCCGTGTGAATTATCGGCGCTGAATAAAGTAGCCATGATACACGGAGATGAATCACGTAACATAACAATCTTGTTTTTATTTGTTGTCTACCTTCATAGCGTCTTCGATAGAGTTGAGGAACACATTTTCTTGTTGGATATTATCCACCGTTTCCGTGTGAATTATCGGCGCTGAATAAAGTAGCCATGATACACGGAGATGAATCACGTAACATAACAATCTTGTTTTTATTTGTTGTCTACCTTCATAGCGTCTTCGATAGAGTTGAGGAACACATTTTATTGTTGGATATTATCCACCGTTTCCGTGTGAATTATCGGCGCTGAATAAAGAAGCCATGATACACGGAGATGAATCACGTAACATAACAATCTTGTTTTTATTTGTTGTCTACCTTCATAGCGTCTTCGATAGAGTTGAGGAACACATTTTCTTGTTGGATATTATCCACCGTTTCCGTGTGAATTATCGGCGCTGAATAAAGAAGCCGTGATACACGGAGATGAATCACGTAACATAACAATCTTGTTTTTATTTGTTGTCTACCTTCATAGCGTCTTCGATAGAGTTGAGGAACACATTTTCTTGTTGGATATTATCCACCGTTTCCGTGTGAATTATCGGCGCTGAATAAAGTATAATAGATTCGCTATTAAACGAGAATTATTTCAGTTGTGTTGATAAAGCAATTCAACTGTAAAAATTCTCGTTTAATAGTGAATCTGTTATAGCCATGATACACGGAGATGAATCACGTAACATAACAATCTTGTTTTTATTTGTTATCTACCTTCATAGCGTCTTCGATAGAGTTGAGGAACACATTTTATTGTTGGATATTATCCACCGTTTCCGTGTGAATTATCGGCGCTGAATAAAGTAGCCATGATACACGGAGATGAATCACGTAACATAACAATCTTGTTTTTATTTGTTGTCTACCTTCATAGCGTCTTCGATAGAGTTGAGGAACACATTTTCTTGTTGGATATTATCCACCGTTTCCGTGTGAATTATCGGCGCTGAATAAAGAAGCCGTGATACACGGAGATGAATCACGTAACATAACAATCTTGTTTTTATTTGTTGTCTACCTTCATAGCGTCTTCGATAGAGTTGAGGAACATATTTTATTGTTGGATATTATCCACCGTTTCCGTGTGAATTATCGGCGCTGAATAAAGAAGCCATGATACACGGCGAGGAGTCACGTGATACAACAATTGCAGAAAATCGTCAATGATTACTTTTGCACGGCGCCTGAAGCGTAGAGCATATTATGGTATACAAATTCAAGTTAGCTACTGGAGAGTCAGTTTGTACATGCAAAATGGGTAATGACTAGTTTCATGTGCACACGTGGTAATGAACAGTTTCGTATATATAAAAATGTCTCAGATTTTTGCAAATGTCTATGCATATAAAAGATTGTTGGATAGAATAGACTTGAAGTAAAAGTTCAACATATATACGAGGGACGTTCAATTAAAATTGGTACTAATGGTCACGGTTCTATAGAACTAGTGGTACTTGTGGCTATTTGACGGGAAAATTACTGTCTATATATGTCTATACTGTCAATATATGGTCAAAATTTGAGACAAATTCCTTCACTCTTTCAAAAGGTATTTATCTTTTAAGTTAGTTCAGTCATATACACTGGCTATTTCGCGGTGCGCAAAATGGAAAACCAACTAAAGTAGGATGTAAGGTCGCAAAGGCTTTGAAATATCTGCATAATATGTATATAATGAACTATATCAGATTCATGGACATTCCAGCGTTGAACAAACGTCCATTTATAGGAAGGTAATATAAATAAAATTGGTAAAACTGACCTGAATGATGCCCCCTCTCAGGCAACCCGGGTAGAGCTAGTACCAAAGCAAATGTTGCTGTAGATTCCGACATGACCGAACAAGACGCATGATTCAATGTGCAAAAAATAGCAGATAGAGTTGGTTTTTTTTATCGGGGACATGTTATACGATTTTGACGAAAGGGTTGAAACACAGAAAGGTTTGTGCCCATTGGGTCCCCACTTGCTGCCTAAAGGATAGAGAGCCACCGGAGTACATGTGGCAAAATATATGTTGAAATAAAGCAATAAATGCAACAAATGTGGGCTTTCTGAGCTTTATACATATTATTGAACAATAATCTTCTATCATGAGCATCAATGACGCGTCATTAGCAAGCAATGGTTGCGAAAAGATCAGGCATGGTCCGAAATAAACAAAAGATTACAAGCACGACAAAAGTTTTGTACACGGTAATTTTCAAATGCAACAAGTGTATTGTGCAAATTACTGTTTCAAATAGTACCACTATCGCCGGTCATTCAAACAAGAAATGTATGTCAGCGAAAGTAACAAATGTCACGAAAATAGCTGTTCTAGGACTGGCTAAAGAGGCATGTGCCAAATCCAGGACAACGGAGCAGTCCACAGGTGTCCTCTCGTCCAAGACTTCCTGAAAGAGACACATGCTGTACAGCGTCTTTATCCACCCTTATAGCCGGGCTTAATCCCGTATGGCTTTTTGTGCTCCCCATGATGACGGAAAAAATCTCTGGTCGTCGGTATAGGCCTTCATGTTCCATATGCAGTGCAATTTACCAGTGTCTGTGGGGTGTTTCAAAAGAGGCCCATTTATTTGTGTATAAGAAACGGATATCAAAACTTCAGAAGTGTCAGGGTGTCAAAGAGGATTACCTCGAAGGATTAAAGAAACTTAGAATTGAATGACACTAACTATGGCTTATAGAACCCCAGTTCCAAATTTAATCTATGGATAAGGCGAGAAATCTCCCTAAAAGGCTCAGCTCGATTGGTCAATTTTCAAAACTTACAAATTGAGAAACAAAATTGAACTTTATTGTTTTGTAGATGAATAAATGAAACGAATACCGATTTTATGCCATTTAAAAAGTTCTACAGGTGCAGATACCTCTTGAATTTTATACCCACCTAAATGGTTTCGTTTTCTTAAAAAATGATACCGTAATCATAGGGATAAAATGGAGTTTCTTTTTGTTTAATTTGCAATTTATTTTTTACAATGGTGTTGACATCATATGGCAACTTTGGTTTTGTCCGTTTTGCGCATGCGCATCATTGAAAGAACTTTAAAAGCGAATTTTCCCGCCGAAAACCTAGGAATGCCTATCTTCCCTTGGCTGGCGAACGAATCATTCCCCTATTGATCCAGCTTCCCATTGACATATGTTGTGTAACTTAACGATAGGCTTCCTTGGTAAAAAGGATTTCCTGGGTCGGGGGGGGGGGCGTACTTTTATACTAAAAATTGTGCTCATATACCAATTGCCATATTTTTGGCGGGAAGATTTCGTCGTTTAACTCGTTTCAATGATGCGCATGCGCATTAAAGACAAAAACAAAAGCTGGTTTATGATTTCAACACCAATTGTCCTTACATTTGCAGAAAAATACTTGCTATTAAAACCATAGAAAATTAAATTCTGGTTAAAGGAATACCGGTAGGTTGAGAAAATGAAATTTTTGGGGTAGGTACAGACACGATGAGTTATCTGTACATGTCGAATCGTTTTGATTGTACAAAATCAGTATTCATATGATTTAGGTTTGCATCTAACAATACAGCTCAAAATAATCATCAATCTGCATGCTTTTGAAATTGACTTTTCCATTTTAGCCTTTTAGGGAGATTTCTCGCCTTATCCATAGGGGTTGTATATATAAATCAGTTTGAAATATTGTCGTCTGGTAATGGGTCAATGTTAGCACATGTTTTTATATTAATCATATCTAAAAAAGCTCTGGTTTTAACTTCCTAATTGAAAAGCCATCGAAAAGTATAAGAAGAGGAAGAAATTGTTAATGACTAGTATCCCGTCCCCTAGATACTTTCTGTTCGGTTACACTCACGCACAAATTGTCATGATTGAAAAACACGTGACACAACAATTTCAGAAAATCGTCAATATCTTTTTTTAATACTATACCAATTTTAATTCTGTTTGAAGCAGAGTATTTTGAAAATGCCATGAATTAGCTACTTGAGTACATATATTAAAAGTCAGCTGATAAATAAGTTATTGTCGCTCAACCAAAGTTTTTGTGAAAGCACAAGTAAGATGGATGCATAAGACCTTTTAAAACTTATCAGATGAAAAAGTTATTGACTACCAACAGAAATGTTGGTAGTCAATAACTTTTTTATCAGTTGATTTTTTTTGAAAAGATTATTCGTATTTATCAAATCTTTGGCGTTTTGCCACCTTATCTGCATCAACTTTCTTTCAAATTTGTCAAACATGTAGGTCCTATATCAACCGTATATATATAAAACGGTTTGCCATCTAATTCCCTGTCGTGTGTTATGATAGAAGAAAAAGAAATAGAAAATCATAATCTTTTTAAATACATCAGTATTGTTAGGCAACCGGTAAACAAATGTACTTTTCGGAGAAAGACCGATCCAATTCCAAATTAACCCTTTCCCACATAACGACGCCTCTTGATAAAGACATCAGAAAACATTGTGGAAAATGAAGAAATCGATTGCTGTAAATTTGCAGAAAGAAAATATGCACAGAGACTTTTCCCGTTAGTATTGTACTCCGCCCAGCCTGACATGACGTAATCATAGTGACGCTGAAATGTTGGTGGTTATTGGTATCATCAAAATTACATTTTTATTCAAGACATCATATGTTAGTTCAAATTCGTTCCAGATTTCGTAGGAAACCACAAATGAAAAAAGAAGTTATGCCACTTGTCCCGAAACTTCTCGAACACCCCTCGTACATGTATATAGATTATTTCTGTCTAAGGAAATTTTAAATGAAGTTCATTTGATCATTCTAAATCAAGTATGAATATAATCAACTCACCAGCATTTTATATTTATAGTAACATGTATGGGAAACTGGACCTTTATAGATAGTGAAAAACTTGGTACCTGGTCAGAGCGAAGATTGTCTCATTTTTCGGCCTGGATAATGCAATGCATTAAACATCAAAGCAAACTCAGACTGTCCCCATGTTGTTCTGATCCCTGAAAAACTTAACATCAGCCGATTTAAATGTATTGAGAACAGGGCTTAATTCAAAAAAACACTTTTCTTGGAAGTAAGCTACAATCATTGTCCTCTCAACTACTTAAAACATAATTATCTTCTCCATTGGTAATTAAAACTAATTGTTTTCTCATCAGAAAATTTATCTTGCAGGACAGAAATGAAGTAGACACTTACGAGTGTATTCTTAAAGTGACATTTCACGATTTTTCCATAAATTTTATTTTTATTTTTATCTGAAAGAGCATACTTTCTTGTGAAAATTCTGAAAATTTCAAGCTAAATATTGCGCCGTTTACGAGAAATACATATTTTTGTGCTAAAAGTAATCAATCTGTTGTCCTAAACATTTCAGATTTATATGTAATTTGCCATTTCTATCTCACTTTTAAAGGCGTATTTTTCGATTATAAATATCAACTTCAAAAAACTGATAGCATTTATACGCATAAGAATAGCCTATCTTTGAATCAAGACATACTTTCAAAAAATGAAATTGGAATGTAATGTAGTAATGTCTCACATAGAATTGGTTATAAATGTGTTTTACCACTCATAAATCCTTTTTTATTTTTAAAAAGAACTATTGCCATATGTGTTCATTATTTGTTCATTAAATTAGGGATTGTCTCTGGCTTTGATTTGCGTGTTAACACGCAATACTTTATCAACATCTATTTTTGCCATAACAGAAAGTAATTCACCTACGGTTGCTTACGGAATTGACGTCATATGTCAACCCATGACGTCATTGCGTCCAAGAATAAATTATGCACAAACATCACAAGCATTTTGGAAAATTTCTGAGGTCGGAAAAACAAAATATGATCGCTTTAAAAGCGATTGAGAAGCCACATGTTTACCAATTATCTAAAGTTGCCCTGCTCAACGTGACCCTACGTTCCCAAAGCGACTGTCGAATGCGCCTTTATGCAAACAGCATTTTTTTTGTAACAGGATCAAACCTATAATTCCTCGAAGTATTTGTGTTGAAAATATCATCTATGTTAGTGCCCAAATGAAAAAGTTATGAAACCATTCCGAATACTTTATTAACAGCCCTCGTACATACTCGTATGTATTTTACCTTCTATCAATACCCATTTTGTTGTCTACAAAAGCTTTCAAATTGGACTACCCTAATTCTACTGTTTGGGAATTGGTGTTGTCATCGGTAAGACAAAAATGCGTCTAAGTGTTTTGATTAAACCTTACTGCCCTTATGACATTTAAACAAACATGGATCAAGATCAGCCTGTGTTTACGCAAAATCTAATCAAGACCGGTGTAGTTCTCTAAAAACATCGCCAAGAACTGTAGTATGCCGTCTGATAAGACTGCACTGAATGGCAATGAATATTGTGCTAAAAAAGCGGTTTACCGTTATGTTTTAATAACTGTCGGTGTTGTTATAAAATATCGCAACTACGGCTTGAATCAAGCCGTACTTACTAAATCTTATCACAAAACCTACGGAAACACCAATGCTTGTCCGTAAATAAGTCAAGGTAAAACTGATAAAACCGTTCCCTATTCATGGCCAAACTTAAGTCTAATTTCAAAACTATTGCAGACTACAACTGAAAAAGAATGAAAATTTACCTGCTGATCTTTTTTCGGTATAAAAAATTGTGAGTAATGAAAAAACTGATTCAAGCAATTTCTCGTTTAGAAGCAACTGCTTCATTTGCCATAATGTTCTCCAAAGACTTTATTTTGGGAGAGGAGGGGGGTTGGCGTGAAAAAGCGTCATTATGTGGTAATGTGTTCGGCACTCGCACGCTGCAATAGAAATCGTCGCTTTTATAACGAAAACCTCGTAACTGCAGCTTGTTGAAAAATAGCGAAATGTAATGCTAGAAGGGACCTTAATTTCAACTTCCGGCTGATATTCCCGTCTTCTCTCCTACAGGGTCTCCCAAAATATGTGTCTCCATTTTAAACATCTATAGAACTTATCAATTTTGTCATCGAGTAAATATGTAAGCATGAAGAGGACATGACGAAGTTTTGTTTGCTGTATTGAACATCCATATTTACTTTCTTATAAAATTTGACAAAACGCTTTAAGAAAGTTACCATTATTTAAGGGGGAATGCTCCAGTTTTTTGGAACACTCGGTCATTACTGTAGCAAATTAAATGTTTCGCACCAATATGTTTCTCTACCATATTTTCAATAATATAACAATAATATAACACATCATTACAATTAACCATTTTCGACGGTAAAAGTGTGTTTATTATGCGAAACTGATTTCGAGCAAAACAATCGTAAGTGTATATGCAGTTACCACTGTTTTGCGTCAATGTATTCATGTGTAGCTGATAAAAATTACTGTAATTCACTAATAATTCACTAATAAGTGCGCTGACCTATACATTTTCTTTTTGAATTATTACCAGGACATGTTGCCAAATACAATGAGGGAGTTTTATCAAATTCTTTTATGTAGAACTTGAAATATTTCCAAAAATATGCAAATTTTGACATAAAACACTCCAGCTTCGTTGATCTAACCGAACACTTGAGCATGTTGTTTCACACATTTACGCCTTTACAATAGCACATATCTTGGGTTAACTGTTCTTATTAACTGTAAGACGTTACTTTAAATCCGTTTTCGGGACCGAACGATGAATAATCAGCATTTTATTAGCATTTAAGTGACATTGGACAGGTGCAAGAAATTGTGCATTTTTTCGATATAGGGGTATGTGATACGAATGCCTATAAAATTCAATCAAGATAGCTAACCATCCATTTTTATTTTATTTTTCAATTGGTAATAACATGTAATTTCAACATACAAGATATAAATAAATTCTATTATTGGGAAAAAATCGAAGAAACTGGAGCATTCTTCCTTAACTTATTTGTCAAATGACGTCATCGACGTCACTTTTAAAACAAATACATTGTACCTTTCTCACATTCTTCACTGATTAAATAATTTTCGTTACTTAGGTAATGTCTTCTACTGCATTATTGATGGTGTAAAATGTTTTTTTAAAAGGTAAACTGTAAATAAGACCCCTTTACGACACCGCTTGCAAGAGTTTCTTGTACACTAATAGGAATGAGACTTTCAGTACTTCTTCGAAAAGATTAATCCCGTGCGTCAGTGTTTGTTTTTGCAATCCCCCTTCAAAGCACCATTTGCCATCGTCCAAATTTTAAGTGAAGCAACAACTTTGCCGAATCCAAATCTAGTTTCTGTGATTAATGTTACCCCTTCAAAATTTAATGATGCTAAGACTTTTACTGCATCTATTTAAGCCATGATAGTCATGGAATACAAAATTAAATCAATCAATTAGATCATCTAAGCATGGAAAAAGAAACTTTGTCAAATTCAAAATTTAACGTTGTTGACGCCATTTGGCAAAAAAAGTTAATAAATGGCATATTTTATAAAACGTGGTGTGGAATGTATTTTCAAAGTAAATATAGAAGTTCCATATATCAAACAAAACTTTATCATGTCCCCTTCATACCTCTGTTAGTGGTTTTACTCGATGACAACAATTGTCAATTTTATAGAAATTTAGAATTGGGACACATATTTTGGGACACCCTGTATTATGTTATGATACCAAATATCTTATTTCCATGTCAGAGCTGCATGGTTTCCATGAATGTCCTCATTATGAGGGATTTCTATTGTCACAATAAACCAAAGACACGGTGGGAAATCACGTGTCACAATACCATATTTTTGTCAATACACGATCCATTCGATAATGAATGACACTAAGAAGGCGAGAAAAACACCAGGGATTTGCCGAATATGTAGAATATTTTAGAAAGTACACGATTAAGAAATTATTGATGAGTAAACAAATTTTGGTTGGTCGTCAATATTTGTATCATGTTTAAAAGATCTAGATCTACCCTATCCAGCAAACCATTTATAATCCCCCTTCTCTGCTTCCAGCCCCCTCCAATCGGCCACATTTATCAGAGTAACTGAGAGTTATAGAAAAATTTGTGTTACGTGATACCCCACAGTGGTAGAATATTATGGGAACTTTTGTAAGATTTTTAAGGTAGTCCAACTCTAATGAGATTAGTGCGACGTCGGAATTATTCGGGCGGAGTCCAACAAACGAGTTTACGACCGCGCCTGAATAGGTTCGGACACGTTACGACGCCACTCGAAAATAACCAATGCTTTATGAATCTCAAAATGGCCACATTACAGACATTCTACCTAAATAGGGACTGACTTTAAATCTGTTACGCAGTTATCTACCCTGAATCAAGATTAGATCTCTACCAGCATAACCTTGAGCTACCAAGATTTTGATGAATTGGACTATTTTTATTTGATTTTTATTTAAAAAAAATGTAAACAAAAGTATGATGATGTTTTACGCTCGTTAGATATCAGATGAAAACTAAAACAGAAAATAAATATTGTAAAAACTTCGCACCCATTCGTCAGAACTCAGCTGATTTCCGTGAGCCCGACAACATCTGAGTATGCCAAACAATCCGCCATATTGACACATGCCACGTGATCCAACCGCCACCACGTGATTTTTGTTTGGGCAGGGATTATACTTTAAAATAAATGACCTGACATACCTGAGGGCATCTCTACCTAATAGCCAGAATTGCTCTGTCAGTTCATTTTTTTGTGAGTTCGTACATATATATGACGTAACAACTTTTTGGAGGTTGTCGTCTTACCTTATGTCATGTTATGTTTATCGTGGTCCTCTTGCTAAATCAAAGAAATGGAAGCTACACGGAAATTAAGCCCGACTAATTTCGAATCTTAAAAAATTTCCGGGTTCATTGGAAATTCAATAGTCCTACTTGTAAACAATCAAACTGAATCGCGTAAAATGTATTTTATAAGTGTTCTTGGTATATCTTAACCTTTTCCAAAACCCAACAAAGAAACTAATCTGGTTTTGAAGTCTTTGAGAGAACATGTTGGAAAGCTTTGAGGGAAGAGAAGAAAATACTGATTACAAGCCTTTTCTTCTTTCCCCTCACGCTTTTCATACTAGATTTATTCAAATTATGAAATAATAACAAGTTTAGCGGTCTTTATAGCCAATAAAACCCGATGTGCAACGGACTACATGTGTAGGTAAAAACCGAGGCGCACAGGGCCGATGTATTTGCCTTAACATGAAGTCCAGAGCACAGAGGTTTTTATTGCGCAATAAAGACCGCTAAACTTGTTATTATCTCCATTATAACACTCTAAATAACAAAAACATTAGAAATGTGTTATTTTGTGAAAATTCTGCCATGAACTAGTTTTCGGCGTAGGAAACGCATTGTCGGTTAAGTGACGTCATTTGACGTTACCTTGACGCCACGTGACGTTTTGGCGCATACACAAAGCATAATTACATAGAGTCTTTATCGTAAATAAAACCCGATGCAGTTCTTCTTTCGCTATAGATCTATATGAATTTTATGGAAACGTGTTATAATTAATATGTAATTAAGGCAAAGCCATAAAGCGGACGAAGCGAAGAAAAAACAAAATACATTTTGTCTCATGAATATGCAATAACTAGATCTAATAGGGTTTAAATTTATCAAGTAGGCTAAACATTGACGTAATTGCGGACAAACACTAGTTTTCGCTAGTGTAATTCAAAAATCAAAGTACTGACAGTACTGTTTGGAAGCAAATTTTTCAAAAATGTAGGCCTGTCCAGGCCCCAGTTTCTCGAAAAAAACTTAAGTATATTCTCATGAGAACATGCTCAACATCAAAGGGATACTCTCCAAAGTTGAAGGGTATTCCATTGAAGTTCACATGGATTTCATGCGATTTGAGCACTGTGCTCAGATTTGAGCATGAGAACGTACTTAAGTTTTTTTTCGAGAAACCGGGGCCAGAAATAGAGTAGTTTGATTAGGTACTTTGATTATCCATTTGAATACCTTGAATACTTTGATTCATAGAGTATTTTGATTAAGTACTTTGATTATTCAGAATACCTTGCATACTTTGATTTCATGATGGAGTTGTATTTATTTTTAGCACAACTTCATGCATATTAATCGTTTGTGTAAGCTGAATATATTTCATAGTTCAGTAAACTCGACTGACCCATTTACAAGGAAGGCCATTGGACTAATTCTTTGAACCATAATAAAGCATTAATTACTACCTGGATCTTTTCATCTCTCAGAGACATGATTAATTGAATGTTTCATTTTCAGTCAGACAATTCAATATCTACACATAACTTCAGACTTACATATTGAATATTCGAATGACTGTTACCTCATTAATCTTTGCTTTTGATAGAACTATTTATAGTGAGGAAGACCGGAAGATGTTGTGTGGTATGCAGAGAATGGTAAAGTGCAGAGACACATGGCTGCTAAGAGAAGCAAATTTGGAAAATTTGCTTCCAACTAGCTAAAGCTCAATTGAAGCTGCACTGGGTGGCAACCAGACCTTGCCGCGTACCAGTTCTCGCCAACTATACCGTATCGCAGCAAAGACATAACGTTATTGAGTATAATTTATTTTCGGAATAAAAAAAGTTCATGTCAACATAACTTGTATGTGGGAAAGGACCCTTTTCAATCTTTACCATGACATGGGTTAGTTGGTGAGAACTGGTATGCGGCGAGAATTGGTCGCCAGCCAGTGGTTACTTGATTATTCAACAACACTGACGGTTTATCTAAACATAACGACACACCCAGTTCTTTTTAGCACAAAATCCGTTGCTATTGAATGGAAAGCCTTCAACCTTGTCCTTTATCTTTAAATTAAAAGCTGTTGCAGTTGCAAACTGACACAGACAGGGATATAATTTGTGTACAATACAATACAGAAATTATGGAGACGAAAGAAGAAAATGCTGATTGTTAGCACTTCCTTATTTTACCTCAATATTTTCCCAAAACCCTTTACCGTTAGGCAAATAAAATTTAGGTCTTGTTTGGGAAATGGACAGACAAAGTCACAAACTTTTTTTCTTAAAACGGCTATGTCTGCTTAACCGGAACATGCTGTTCAAGCCATTCCGCATAAATACTGGTTGTTTGCTCTTGTCAAATACTATACAGAGTATTAGACTGTATACGTTGATCTATCACTTTATCCATAGTATGATGAAGTTACTACGCATTTCATAGGTGCTGAGAATCTGGCTCCCTTTGTATAAACTATAAAGGACGATACCCGGAATGAAGCGCTGAGTAATTTGAAGTTATACTGTCCATTATATCCAAATTAGATTCTGAGATAAGTCTGGGTTTTTGGAGAGTGGCCCAGCCGTCTACCGTAAGATAACGCCTATAGGTACGAACACAACACCCAATACAAGCCATCAGATGCTTATCAGGCAATATCAACCCATTTCCAGATGGAAAATTTTGTCCAAATTCAGATGTTGCAGACAACAGTTTCAAGCGGATGAGGTTTTACAGTTTTTGGTCTTTTTGTGTTGAAACATGGTGTGGAAAATGAAGAAATTGATTGTCAGAAGCAATTTCTTCATTTTCCACAATGTTTTTCAAATCCATTACCTTCATTTGTCGAAAGTAAAAAAGAGTCACTGTGAAGAGGCGGATTCAGGATTTTGTGAGGGTGGTCGGAATAATATATACAAATAGTGGGGGTAGTTCGTTTTCCTATCATTATACAACTTTGACTGAAATTCTGCATGAAAATGAAATAATCAGGCTTCAGAAGGGGGTGTGTTTGACCCCTCCCTCCTGGATTCGCCACTAATGTGTGGTAAGAGGGACAGACATACACTCACAGACAACGTTTAAGCAAAATGCATTCAATATTTGGATAGCTGGCACATATTCATCTACTGACATGAAAAACCTTGAAAGAAAAGGAGAAAATATTGGGTATCTTCATTTTCTTCATTTCTCTCAATGCTTTACAAAATAAGTTAAATAAAAAAAGATATGAAAACCAGATATCATTTTGGAACATTTTTTGTGACACACAATGGAACAATTCAAGTTTTTCTTACATGATGTTTTTTGTATTTTAATAAAAACTCATAAAACAATCCAAATCAATGATCTGCACTTCACTGTAAGGTCTTCTCACTCTTGGTTAAACCATCATTCAACTCCTTTTCAATAGATGATCAGGCTGAAATAAAAGAAATGAAGAATGCTAATTTATATGGAAAATAATATTAACCCTGTCCCACACATCACAATTTATTTTAAGGATGGTCTGATAAAAGCTGCTGCAGACGACAAGAATGATGCTTGGTAAAGATAGAATAAATGTATTAAATAGCAAAGAAAATATTGAGGCAAAAGGAGAAAATGCTGATAATCAACATTTGCTTCTTTTTCTTCAGTGTTTTCTCAAGCCCTTTATTATGGGGACGCCAAAATAATGTCTTGACTTGTTTGGGTTTGGGTTAAACATATTCCTTTCAGAATAACTAATTGCAAAATGACTGGATGGGAATAACACTTATGAATATAGGAATCAAGAATTGCTTTTGAATACAATAGAGCCCAATTTTTCTTCTTTTTTCAATTTAGAAAAATTAAATGTTTTTTAATATGGTTTTTAGAAAAAAATTAAGGTTAAGAACTATAAGAAGAAACTATGGATTACCAACATTTTCTCCCAATGCCCAATGTTTTTAGCCTGTAAGGCCAACTTTCTGACTTAAAAGGTGACACATACATGTATACACGGTGTATAATCATGTGACTTAGAATTTCCGATAATCTTCAATACCTTTTTTAATACTTGACCAATTTGAATTCGGTTTGAGGCAGGGAAGGTGGAAACATGCCAGGAATAAGATGGACGTGTTGGATTTTTGAAAGATCAACTGATAGAAAAGTTATTGAAGATAAACCAAAATTTTGTTGATTTTTCAATAAATCATTCACGTCCATCTAGTGTGTGATGTCTGTCCACATTCTCTGCTTCAAATCGAGTTCAAATCGGTCCAGTATTAACGAAGTTATTGAAGATTTTTTCATTTATTCTGTTACATGATTACACACCGTGCATATAATTATATGCACTCATCTGCATTTCTCTTTTTAGTTCTCTTTTCAATTCATACATTTTCTAACAATTTGACAAAAGGCTTAACAAACATGAGACAGGCAACAGATGAAAGAGTAAAGGCGTTATAAATTTGTTGTTTCAAATGCAAAATCGATACTTCAGCCATGATCTTGTTCATGCTCTAATGCAAAGGCACCAAAATGTCAAACCTGGTGATAATTATTTTTCTGCTTGCATAAAGACTTGATAAGTAGAGATCTTGTGAGTGTCTTGAACTATCCAGCAAACAATGGTTCACCTGTATTTGAAAATATAGTTATCATTTTACATGTAGATTGCATTGGACATCAATTGCACTGGAAAATACATAAATTATTTCAAATAAATGACAAAGATTTCAATTACAAAGCAATTCTTTGCATTAATAGTCTATCAATTCATTGTTTTTAAGATTGTTTGCATCACTGCCAGTTATAGCAAAGAAATCATTTTGAAAAAAAATCTGCTTAAGGATCCGCTAAACAGTTCGACAGTGAATTTGCGCCATTGCTGGCTCCAAGTTAGACAAGTTTTTCAGTGAAAATTTGTTTTATGTTCTGTTACATCATGATTAAAACATGCCATAGGCATAGTTCATTTGACAGAAAGAACAAAGTTGAGCACCAAATTCAACAAGACAAGTCGAAAATTTGGTGTTTCTCCCAAAACCAGCAACTTTTTCTGGACAACAAATTTTCTTCTTTGAGATATGCCAATATAATGTGCACATTCTAGTCCAGGTAGTACTACCTTGATATGTCAATATATCACAGCAGTTTTCATGATATTCCCCAAAGACCATTCCCGCCCATGCTTTTTCATCGGACGCCATTAGCAAAATCCATCGACTCCTATTCAGTAGTGTTTTGGGGGCATAAAAAGATAGGCAGCGAAAAAAAATGAAAAGTACCTTTAAATTTGGTTCATTCTTCATCTCCAAGTACGATGCATTACATCGATCGCGTCTTCACCTTCATATAATCGTCGATTTAAATGTCACTCAATCGTTTCCGGCCGAAGAAGAGTCCATCTTGTAAACAGTGGCTTCATACGCGCATATTCGTATCTTTGATAAAAGTTATTTTTCGTGACTATTATCAAGATTTTCAGTTGTAATTATCCTATTTATTATATTAAAAAATATCTATAAAAATTCGATCGGTAAATCAACAAAAAAGTTTCGCAAAATTCGGAACTATTTTCAGCGTTATTTGGTTGTGCCGGGAACCAGCATCCTCGAATTTGTAAACAAAAAGGCAAACATCGAACAGATCTGCGTAAAAAACATATTTAATGAATGGTGAGTTGTCAGACACAATAGAATTGATATTTGAAAGGTGGTGTACGTAATTACTATTCTTCGATTTTCAAAGAATTTGGACTATGCCATGCATAAATATGAAATAATTTGCGCCGGAAATGGACTCTCTTCATGTATTGAAATTTTTTCGAAAACTATTTTATTTCGCAAAGACAAAACGTGCATGCATACTAAATACAATATGCATTTCGTCTGTACACAAAAAAATATTTTAAACGATATATCAAACGAAATTATATTGTAGCATAATTTAAGAAATGTATGGTGTAAAGCTACGACCATTACAAATTAGTAGCATCCAGATATGTATCATGCTTTTTTTGATAATTTTCCTTGCAATTACCGAGCAATACAACATTACAACAAATGGAATGTTATGCTATACTTATAACACAATTCTGATAACAAGATACCTTGAAAATATGTTTACACTTTTGGAATCAATATGAAAAATGTAAGTGGTGTGTCAATAGAAAAATGGGGAAAGGAAATTATTATCATGTGACATATGTCTTCACTGTAGGATCAATCACTGATTTATTTCAGTTCATCAAATAAAGAAAAATAACAATTTTATTAGAAAACTTACTTTGACTGCTTGAGAATATGGCCAAATATTTTAACCATACATAGTGTTTCAAAAAAATAGTTCCACCTTGAATTTTATATGAAAAATGAAGAAATGTCCAAAGTTTATTTCGTAAATGCACGCTTTTTTGTAGAAAGTAACTTCATGTAAGTAGTACTACTACCAAGTTTAGACCATGGTGTATGTTTGTGTGAAAAACTAGCAATGAAAAACAGAATTAAGTTGCTTAATATCTTCTACTCATGCAGAGCTTTAATTTGATATATAATATGGCATATACATGTTAAGAATAAATGCAAAAAAATAACTTTGAATTTTGTGTAGATACCGAATTTACCTGAACCTTAATCTTACAGTTATATATGCATTTCATTCTTTTCCTTCAATGATTTTTATAGCTGCTTAATGCATAGTCATCAAAGATAAGGTTTGTCAGAATCCTGATTAATGTGATTATTCAATGTCTGTCATTCTTACAGGCAGTGCAAAGAATGATCATCTTTTCTTTCATGTCAAGAAAAAACGATGTAGATCTAGATCTAATAACACAAATCAATCTAGCATAAACTTATGCATACCTTTTTAAACTAAAAGACTGTTATTGTTGTTCAAATGAGTTCCTGTGGCTGTAATAATGCTAGGATGAATGACTATTCCACCTACAATTTAAAGAAAAGGCACTCAGATCGTGCTGAAGTCTAGAAAACATTTACTGGTGCAGAATAAAACTTGTCAGACCTTTGTCATTCTTTGAGAACAAGAATACCGGAACCATGTCCCGCAAATTTCAAATGAGCAGAGACCATGACAAAGGGAAAGCATTCAACCAGATCTAAGACTAATAACACATGAAGAGGACACAGTCAGCATTTTATCCTTTCCTGCGAAGTTTGTCAGTTTTCTATTTGTGAACTGAAGTCATCAAAACCATTTAGTCCATTGTTCGGAAAGGATTAGTAAACCCAAAACAAGTATAAAATCTCTCTCATGCAATATCGTTTCGTTGTCAACCTATGCCAATGTGCGTCGTGATCAGTCAGCGACACAGTTTGAACATAAGTTAAGGTACTATCCGGATATATGGTCACTCTTTTGAAGATCGATGTTTAGGGAATGAATTATCAGATAGGCGAACATACCAAACACCGTATTAATCTAAATGAATATACGACTATACTTATTTGATATCAAATGTACTTACCAGCAAATGTGAATCGTGTAAGTCACATTTTCTGTCTTGTCGTTTCTGTCTGGGAAAGTGATTACGACACACTTTTTCAAATGACGTCATCAATATGCCTAATCCGAGTTTTCTCTGATGAAATTCGCTCTTTGATGTGTTGCTGTCGTTCATTTTACAATGTCGAGCGGCATCAACTTGTCAAAGAGCAAATTTCATCAGAGAAAACTCGGCATTCTGAATGTTCTCTCGTAAAATTCGCTCTTTGATTACAATGAGCGACATCAATATGTCAAAGAGCGAATTTCATCAGAGAAAACTCGGATTTCAATTTGCCTAGTTACGTATTCATTTTCCCGTTGCTATGGAATGGTTTCCGTTTCCGGCAATTCAAAAGGACCGAACTGTTCCGAATTTTTATTATCCGGTCGGTGAGAAATTCTAATTTTTGAAATTCAAATTCTCAATGATTGACGATCGTTTAAATGCTAAAACAGTTTTACAAATCTTTTTTGGTGTAATTACACCTCGTCGTTATTTTGATTTGAGAGAAAATCGTATTTTTTTTTAAATATCCACGGAGTAAAACTTATTCATTTCGGCAAAATGATTTTGTGTATTTCCGTTTCCGGTACGGTGGAAATTTAGTTCAACGTATGTACATAGAATTGTCGCACGTGTACCATAAAATCGAGCTTCGCCCGCTATGAAATAATAACAAGTTTAGCGGTCTTTATTGTGCAAATAAAACCCGATGTGCGACGGACTACATGTGTAGGTAAAAACCGAGGCGCACAGTGCCGAGGTATTTGCCATAACATGTAGTCCAGAGCACAGAGGTTTTTATTGCGCAATAAAGACCACTAAATTTGTTATTATCTCCATTATAACACTCTAAATAACAAAACGCACATTCGAAATGTGTTATTTTGTGGAAATTCTGCCATGAACTAGTTTTCGGCGTAGGAAACGCATTGGCGGTCAAGTGACGTCATTGATGACGTCATTTGACGTTACCTTGACGCCACGTGACGTTTTGGCGCATACACAAAGCATAATTACATAGAGTCTTTATTGGTCAAATAAAACCCGATGCAAATCTTCTTTCGCTATATATGAATTTTACGGTAGAGTGTTATGATGTGGGTTAACTGCCTTCCATTACACATGTATGCATCCATTACGCTCCCGGTAAGACCTAGCGTCCACTAGGACGCGGAAGGTATGCGGAATCAAATAATCTTATTTCGGCATACCTTCCGCGACGAAACTAGATTTTTTAACCGTTATGAATTTATCCGCGCACTGTCCCTGAACGTAACGCATGTATACCTAGTATTGTCCGCGTAAACAATCTGCAATTGTGCCCAATAAACGGCGACATATTCCAGACAACGCAGGCTAGTTTAGGATTGCAGCCGGAAGGATTTAAGAAATCCAGATCAAACATGCACGAGTTGGTTGTTAAATGAAATGCCAATTTCACACGTGTTTTTATTCGTTTTCATTAGATGGAGTTTCGTCATGGACGTCGATTGTATACAGACTGCTTTACTATTGAATATTATCTTCCGATAAGGATGTCATACGTTAACAATCATAGACCTCGACGACGCCATATAGATGGTGGATTTGGCTATGTCTTACAATTGAAAGACGGCGTCAGTTCGGGCAATATTAAACCTTAACGTACGATCTACGGATTGAAGACGTTTCAGAGAATAAAACTGTAGAAAACGTAATTATAAAATCATATTGGTTACGGCATTAATGTGTGTCTTTCCTTTCACTATTGTTTCTAAGCTATAAAAAACACATCGCAGATTTTCGTATGTTTATTTTTTTATTCAAGAATAGTAGATCTACGATTATCGTTATTTTTCTGAATGTTCCTGTACTATGCATGTTTATATATGATATTCTGTTACCATGGAACATATTCAGACGAATTCAATTGATGTTCCTTTCCTCCAACCAACTTTGACTTGGAACCAACTATCTTTTTAACTCTACTTTGCAAAAAGCAAACATTAAATAAGTCAAATTCAAAGGCGTTGTAGTGTTGCAAGAATGAACAATTTCTGCGATGAGGTGGGACATATTGAGGAAGAAAGTGCTGGTAATCAGCATATTCTCCATTTTCTTCAATTATTTCGACACGATAACATTTACATGCATGCGTCAAATGACGCAACTTTTCTGGAAAGGATTTTGCTAGCTATCAAGCTAGTATTGTTTTTGGTATTAGATTAAAATGTAAAACGGTAAAATGAAGTAAATACCTTTACTTTTCCTAGATGTTTTTATAATAATGATAATAATAATAATAATAATAATAATAATAATAATAATAATAATAATAATAATAATAATAATAATAATAATAATAATAATAATAATAATTAAAAAATGAATTCCGTACAATAGTACCGGCCGAAAATTACAGTGACGTGGGCTAATGTTTACTACTTGACAACCAATCAACTCTGTTCGTATTTGTAACGGTGCAAATCAGACGAATTGATTGGTTTTGCAGCAGTAAACATCAGCCTACGTCACTGTCAATTTCGGCTGGGACTATTGTATCATTTACTCTGTAGCCCAAAATGACTGATTCAGTAAATAATTTTACTTTTAAAAGATCGTGGGGTGTTCCCCGTGAGTTCAGTGAGTATACTGAAACCGTTCTCATCGTCCTGAATTCGTGCCGAAACCCTTCCGTACCGTTAACCCGGATATTCCGTGCAATCAACTGAGTGTCTGCTAGCTGTCCGCGTGACTGAAGTAGTCCGGGTCAATCGCGAAAGATGCAGGATATCATGACGATGTCCTTACGACAACGCAGACAAGTTGCCGAAGATATACGGACAATCATTTCCGCGTCGAAATTTTGCTCGTTGTTAAAATCTCGTAACTACAGGTTCAATCAAACTGTACTTTCAGCCTTTTAGATAAACACCCACCAAATACAATAATTTGTTTGTCCGAAATTACGTCACTGTTTCCCTGATAATATTGTTCCCTATTCAGGGTTCTCTCATTGATAACCGAGCGTATTTTCCTTCGGCTACTGATGGTACCAATGGTAGCCGATGGAATCGTTGAGTAACCAACAAACACTAAACGAAAATTGTGACGATCGGTAAAAAAAACATGGCGGATAATCAACCAGCAATAGCGAGGCATGTGATTACTGCTATGATTTTGCTACAAAAGCAAAGATGTGAGCTTACTTAGTTCTTGTATGGACAAGTTTCCACTAAGACCCCCCCCCCCCACACACACACACAACAGCCACCGGAAGTCGTCCCTAGAGGCAAATGGCGAAATTTTTAAACGGGGACACGGTTGACTGTTAATCAAATAGAATAACCTTCTTACCGGCTATTAACGATTTCATTCAATTTCATAGTTTTTGTTCCAATTAAAACTTCGCTTTATCGCTGTATATTGAATGCACGTGCGCTTTTTCGCTGTATATTGAATGCACGCACGTCGTCATTGTTTTCTCCGCATTTTGGGAGCCTCGTTTGTTGATTTGTTGATAATGTCGATTTGTTACTATTTTTAGTAACAAGCCTCACGTATACAATGTTAATTTCCCACAAACCAAGTGTTTGCCACCGGAAGTTAATCCGAGTCTTCTAGGGTGAAAATTCGCTCTTTGATATTTGGATGTCGCTATTTGCATCAGAGCGCTGTCCAATTCAAAAACAAAAGGAAATTCCGACAGAATTTATTTCGCTGTGTCGGACTTTTCTTTTGTTTTCGAATGGGACAGCGGTCTGTTGTAAATAGCGATATCAAAATATCAACGAGCGAATTTTTATCAGAGAAGACTCGGATTACCGGAAGTGTTCTGCGGGTTAGGACTAAAACATAAATGAAAGAAGTCTTGCTATATCAAGTATAACAAACTGTGAGGTTTTCAAAGATTATCAGTAAAACAGATATTTTTTTATAAATAAATAGCTAAATTAAATAACCGTTGCTTCAACTGTAACAATAAATTCTGCCAAGAAAAGGATAAAAAGTGATTCACTTGCTAATGAAAAAAAAAAAAAAAAAAAAAAGCTTAAGCTCGCCGTAGTTTGATTGTTATTTGCCATCTCAATGAGGCATCAAAACGAGGCAACCGACACAATCCGATTTGTCGGCTCGCGGGACATTTGGTTACCAACAAAATATCCATCGGTATACTTGATGGTTACCGATGGTTACCGATGGCTACCGATTGCTACCAGTGTTACGAATAGGTACCAATGGGAGAACCTTGACCGCATCCATTATCAGACTGCAGTTATATAATACTGCTCTAGGTCTATGTTGACTTCAATTGACATAAGGCTCCTAGCTAATGTATGGGCCTCTGTGATACCTTGAAATAACTGTCATTCAGTGGAAAAAAGTCAACTTTTATCTGGCCACGATATTATGGGAAATACTCTCAAAGATTTACCTATGTAAACAACAGAATATTGAACTCAAATTTTGCATGCGATGGTTCAAATCTTGCAGGTGTCTAACCACTGCAAGATTCGAATCAACGCTTGCACATTTGCATTGGAATTATGACTATTATTCTCAGTATTTACATGTGTCAACTTTGAGAACAAGTGTAATTAAATCGGGGATGGAGTATAGGGTTCTTCAACTTAATAAGTTTATAAAGAAGTTTTCTTCCTGTTACAATCAAAACGACGTTGTTACAGTAGCAATAGGACTAGACGTTTATTAAGGAAAGCTAATGACTGTGAGTTAATTTTAAGATCTACAGTAAAGAGGTATGCTTGGCTTATATGTTTTTTTTTCATTTTTTTCTTCAAATCCTATTTTTGTTTTTATCATATGGCCATGCGCATCTTTTGGCGGTTTGGTGATAATATACTGCATAACAGAAAAAAAGCTTCAATTTATTGTGAATTGTTAACACATGCCTCCATTTACGGTTTAATTTGCATAAAAGACGAAGAGTTCCTCATTATACAGCCTTTTTTACGAAGTCATGTTTTGGTGATTATTTTGTGCGATTTCATTTAACACATTACCACACAGTGACTCGTTTTGACTCCCCACAAGAAAAATGCTTCGGAACAACAATGTGAAAAATGAAGAAAGAGCTTTTGACAAGCAATTGTATTCATTTCTCACAATGCTTTCTACATAAAAAGACAGAAACATGTAAAAATTAATTTACTTTAAATTGTTGTCTGCTACATCTTTGAACATGGACCAGTTTAAAATTTTGCTGTTGGGTTAAATGTTCCAAATTATGTAACCAAGGAATAATGTAATCGTTTAGACCTAGCGTTCACTAGGGCACGGACAATACGCCGAATGTATTCGGACAGAAAAAATAACGTTCTGCAGACCTTCCGCACGTTCCTAATGCCTTCTTAATGTTATCACCAAACCTTCCGCATGATTCGTAGCCTTCCGGACCACCAATTTTGTCCGCATCGAGAGCAAAATTTCGACGCGGAAATGATTGTCCGTATATCTTCGGGAACTTGTCTGCGTTGTCGTGAGGACATCGTCACGATATCCCAAATTTTTCGCGATTGACCCGGACTACTTCAGTGACGCGGATAGCTAGCCAACACTCAGTTGATTGCACGGAATATCCGGGTTAACGGTACGGAAGGGTTTCGGCACGAATTCAGGACGATGAGAATGGTTTCGGTATACTCACTGAACTCACGGGGAACACCCCACGATCTTTTAAAAATCTATTCACTGAATCACAGTCATTTTGAGCTACAGAGTAAATGATATGGAATTCATTTTTTTTATTTTTCCTTAATTGTTATTATCATTATTTGTATAAAAACATCGAGGAAAAAAAGTACTTTCTTCATTTTACCGTTTTACATTTTAATCTAATACCAAACCAAAAACAATACTAGCTTGATTGCTACCCAAATCCTTTCCAGAAAAGTGGCGTCGTTTGGCACATACACGTAAATGTTATCGTGTCGAAATAATTGAAGAAAATGGAGAATGTGGTGATTACCAACACTTTCTCCCTCGATATTACCCACCTCATCGCAGAGATTGTTCATTCTGGCAAGACTACAACGCCTTTGAATTTAGCTTATTCAATGTTTGCTTTTTTGCATAGTAGAGTTAAAAAGATAGTTGGTTCCAAGTCAAAGTTGAAGGAGAGGCACATCAATTGAATTCGTCTAACTATGTTCCATGGTTACAGAATATCATATATAAACATGCATGTTACAGGGGGCATTCAGAAAAATAACGATAATAATAATGTTATTTGAAATTAACATAAATCTTCTATTCTGGTATAAATAAAGATTAAAACATACGAAAATCTGCGATAGGTTTTATATACAAATGTAGCATAGAATCAATAGTGAAAGGAAAGAAACAAATTAATGCCGTAACCAATATGATTTTATATGTTTTCTACAGTTTTATTGTCTGAAACGTCTTCAATCCGTAGTTCGCACGTAAGGGTTTCTTATTGCCCGAAATGACGCCGTCTTTCAGTTGTAAGCCATGGCCAAATCCACCATTTATATGGCGTCGTCGACGTCTATAATTATCAACGTATGACATCCTCATCGGAACATTCAATAGTAAAGCAGTATGTATACATTCGACGTCCATGAAGAAACTCCATAAAATGAAAACGAATAAAAACACGTGTAACACTGGCATTTCATTTAACAACCAACTCGTGCGTGTTTGATCTGGATTTCCGAAATCTTTTCGGATGCAATCCTGAACTAGTCTGCGTTGTCTGGAATATGTCGCCGTTTATTCGGCATCATCACGGATTGCATACGCGGACAATACTAGGTATGAATTCGTTAAGTTCATGGACAGTACGCTGATAAATTCATAACGGTTAAAAATCGATAGTTTCGTCGCGGAAGGTATGCCGAAATAAGATTATTTGATTCCGCATGCCTTCGGCGTCCTAGTGGACGCCAGGTCTTAAGGATTTAATGTTGTGTCATTTCAACACTTTGACTTCTATTCCATGACTATATTGTTTTTTTATACTCTTCCTACAGTATTTTCTTATGCTCTTACTACAGTGTTTTCTTATACTGTTACTTCAATGTTTTCTTATGCTGTTACTACAGTGTTTTCTTATACTATTACTACAGTGTTTTCTTATACTGTTACTACAGTGTTTTCTTATACTGTTATTACAGTATTTTCTTATGCTCTTACTACAGTGTTTTCTTATACTGTTACTACAATGTTTTCTTATACTGTTACTACAATGTTTTCTTATACTGTTACTACAGTGTTTTCTTATTCTGTTACTACAGTGTTTTCTTATACTGTTACTATAGTGTTTTCTTATGCTGTTACTACAGTGTTTTCTTATAATGTTACTGCAGTGTTTTCTTATTCTGTTACTGCAGTGTTTCTTATACTGTTACTACAGTGTTTTCTTATGCTGTTAC
The DNA here is from genome assembly GCA_963680895.1 of Fragum sueziense. NCBI lineage: Eukaryota > Metazoa > Mollusca > Bivalvia > Cardiida > Cardiidae > Fragum > Fragum sueziense. The sequence goes on from OY804603.1 coordinate 1,009,426, forward strand.
TACAGTATTTTCTTTTGCTGTTACTTCAGTGTTTTCTTATACTATTACTTCAGTGTTTTCTTATGCTGTTACTACAGTGTTTTCTTATACTGTTATTACAATGTTTTCTTATGCTGTTACTACATTGTTTTCTTATACTGTTACTATAGATAGACAACGACCTGTGAATGATCAAAGATCAGCGAGTCTAAATTGACGGGGGAAGAGGGATTTCGAGTTATAAAGATAAATGACTCGAACCCGTCTCCTTGTAATAAATCAACGAAGTACTATCTGGATACAGCTACTGAACTCACACGGCATCGTGGATAGCACGCAATACCTGTCATTGTTCGCTTTTATTCAGTGGAAAATATGCACCCCACCCCATTTACATGTATTGGGATATACCGTAACCTTTCGTCGCGGCTCACGCCTCGATGTCCATTTATACAGTGTTTTCTTATACTGTTATTACAATGTTTTCTTATACTGTTACTACAGTGTTTTCTTATACTGTTACTACAGTGTTTTCTTATACTGTTACTACAGTGTTTTCTTATGCTGTTACTACAGTATTTTCTTATGCTGTTATTACAATGTTTTCTTATACTGTTACTACAATGTTTTCTTATACTGTTACTACAGTGTTTTCTTATACTGTTATTACAATGTTTTCTAATACTGTAACTACAGTGATTTCTTACGCTCTTACTACAGTATATTCTTATGCTGTTTCTACAGTGTTTTATTATGCTGTTAATACATTGTTTTATCATACTGTTACTACAGTGTTTTCTTATACTGTTACTACATTGTTTTCTTATGCTGTTTCTACATTGTTTTCTTATACTGTTACTACAGTGTTTCTTATACTGTTACTACAGTGTTTCTTATACTGTTACTACAGTGTTTTCTTATACTGTTACTACAGTGTTTCTTATACTGTTACTACAATGATTTCTTATACTGTTACTACAATGTTTCTTATACTGTTACTACAGTGTTTTCTTATACTGTTATTACAGTGTTTTCTTATACTGTTACTACAATTTTTTCTTATACTGTTACTACAGTGTTTCTTATACTGTTACTACAGTGTTTCTTATACTGTTACTACAGTGTTTTACTACATTGTTTTCTTATACTGTTGCTATAGTGTTTTCTCATATTATTACTTCAGTTTTTTCTTCTGTTGTTACTGCATTGTTTCCCACACTATTACTACATTGTAAACTTATGCTCTAACTATATTGTTTTCTAGTACTGTTACTACAGTGTTTTCCTATACTGTTACTACACTGTTTTCTTATACTGTTACTACAGTGTTTTTTATACTGTTACTACAATGTTTTCTTATACTGTTACTACAATGTTTTCTTATGCTTTTACTACAGTGTTTTCTTATACTGTTACTGCAGTGTTTTCCTATGCTGTTACTACAGTGTTTTCTTATGCTGTTACTACATTGTTTTCATATACTGTTACTACAATGTTTTCTTATACTGTTACTACAGTAATTTCTTATACTGTTTTAAAAACTACAATGTTTTCTTATACTGTTACTACAGTGTTTTCTTATACTGTTACTACAATGTTTTCTTATACTGTTACTACAGTGATTTTATCCTGTTACTATAATGTTTTCTTATACTGTTACTACAATGTTTTCTTATACTGTTACTACAGTGTTTTCTTATACTGTTACTACAGAGTTTTTTTATAGTGTTACTACAGAGTTTTCTTATACTGTTACTATAGTGTTTTCTTATATTATTACTTCAGTTTTTTCTTCTGTTGTTACTACATTGTTTCCCACACTATTACTACATTGTAAACTTATGCTCTAACTATATTGTTTTCTAATACTGTTACTACAGTGTTTTCCTATACTATTACTACAGTGTTTTCTTATACTGTTACCACAGTGTTTTCTTATACTGTTACTACAGTGTTTTCTTATACTGTTACTACAGTGTTTTCTTATACTGTTACTACAATATTTTCTTATACTGTTACTACAGTGTTTTCTTATAATGTTACTACAGTGTTTTCTTATGCTGTTTCTACAATGTTTTCTTATAATGTTACTACATTGTTTTCTTATACTGTTACTACAATGTTTTCTTATACTGTTACTACAGTGTTTTTTATACTGTTACTATAATGTTTTCTTATACTGTTACTACAATGTTTTCTTATACTGTTACTACATTGTTTTCTTATACTGTTACTACATTGTTTTCTTATGCTGTTATTACAGTGTTTTCTTATACTGTTACTATAATGTTTTCTTATACTGTTACTACAGTGTTTTCTTATACTGTTACTATAATGTTTTCTTATACTGTTACTGTAGTTTTTTCTTATACTGTTACTACAGTGTTTTCTTATATTGTTACTATAATGTTTTTTATACTGTTACCACATTGTTTTCTTATACTGGTACCACATTGTTTTCTTATACTGTTACTACAGTGTTTTCTTATACTGTTACTACAATGTTTTCTTATACTGTTACTACAATGTTTTCTTATACTGTTACTATATTGTTTTTTATACTGTAACCACATTGTTTTCTTATACTGTTACTACAATGTTTTCTTATACTGTTACTACAGAGTTTTCCTATACTGTTACTACAATGTTTTCTTATACTGTTACTACAGTGTTTTCTTATGCTGTTACTACAGAGTTTTCTTATACTGTTACTACAGGGTTTTCTTATACTGTTACTTCATTGTTTTCTTATACTGTTACTACAATGTTTTCTTATACTGTTACTACAGTGTTTTCTTATACTGTTACTACAGTGTTTCTTATACTGTTACTACAGAGTTTTCTTATACTGTTACTACAGCGTTTTCTTATACTGTTACTACAGTGTTTCTTATGCTGTTGTTACAATGTTTTCTTATACTGTTACTATAGTGGTACCATCAACATTGAGACTCAACTGTACTTTTAACTGTTGACTCTCCTGCGTAAGAGGGGTGTTGTAATTACATCTAACGGTAAACGCCTTCTTAAAACCACGACGTTTACATACCTAGTTTACCTGTTTAGTTTGACTCGTCTGTCCAGAGGTCATGGTTTATTTATACAATGTTTTCTTATACTGTTACTACAATGTTTTCTTATACTGTTACTACAATGTTTTCTTATACTGTTACTACAGTGTTTTCTTATACTGTTACTACAGAGTTTTTTTATAGTGTTACTACAGAGTTTTCTTATACTGTTACTATAGTGTTTTCTTATATTATTACTTCAGTTTTTTCTTCTGTTGTTACTACATTGTTTCCCACACTATTACTACATTGTAAACTTATGCTCTAACTATATTGTTTTCTAATACTGTTACTACAGTGTTTTCCTATACTATTACTACAGTGTTTTCTTATACTGTTACCACAGTGTTTTCTTATACTGTTACTACAGTGTTTTCTTATACTGTTACTACAGTGTTTTCTTATACTGTTACTACAATATTTTCTTATACTGTTACTACAGTGTTTTCTTATAATGTTACTACAGTGTTTTCTTATGCTGTTTCTACAATGTTTTCTTATAATGTTACTACATTGTTTTCTTATACTGTTACTACAATGTTTTCTTATACTGTTACTACAGTGTTTTTTATACTGTTACTATAATGTTTTCTTATACTGTTACTACAATGTTTTCTTATACTGTTACTACATTGTTTTCTTATACTGTTACTACATTGTTTTCTTATGCTGTTATTACAGTGTTTTCTTATACTGTTACTATAATGTTTTCTTATACTGTTACTACAGTGTTTTCTTATACTGTTACTATAATGTTTTCTTATACTGTTACTGTAGTTTTTTCTTATACTGTTACTACAGTGTTTTCTTATATTGTTACTATAATGTTTTTTATACTGTTACCACATTGTTTTCTTATACTGGTACCACATTGTTTTCTTATACTGTTACTACAGTGTTTTCTTATACTGTTACTACAATGTTTTCTTATACTGTTACTACAATGTTTTCTTATACTGTTACTATATTGTTTTTTATACTGTAACCACATTGTTTTCTTATACTGTTACTACAATGTTTTCTTATACTGTTACTACAGAGTTTTCCTATACTGTTACTACAATGTTTTCTTATACTGTTACTACAGTGTTTTCTTATGCTGTTACTACAGAGTTTTCTTATACTGTTACTACAGGGTTTTCTTATACTGTTACTTCATTGTTTTCTTATACTGTTACTACAATGTTTTCTTATACTGTTACTACAGTGTTTTCTTATACTGTTACTACAGTGTTTCTTATACTGTTACTACAGAGTTTTCTTATACTGTTACTACAGCGTTTTCTTATACTGTTACTACAGTGTTTCTTATGCTGTTGTTACAATGTTTTCTTATACTGTTACTATAGTGGTACCATCAACATTGAGACTCAACTGTACTTTTAACTGTTGACTCTCCTGCGTAAGAGGGGTGTTGTAATTACATCTAACGGTAAACGCCTTCTTAAAACCACGACGTTTACATACCTAGTTTACCTGTTTAGTTTGACTCGTCTGTCCAGAGGTCATGGTTTATTTATACAATGTTTTCTTATACTGTTACTACAATGTTTTCTTATACTGTTACTACAGTCTTTTCTTATACTGTTACTACAGTGTTTTCTTATACTGTTACTACAGTGTTTTCTTATACTGTTACTATAGTGTTTTCTTATACTGTTACTACAATGTTTTTTCATACTGTTACTACAATGTTTTCTTATACTGTTACTACAGTGTTTTCTTTTACTGTTACTATAGTTTTTTCTTATACTTTAACTACAGTGTTTTCTTATACTGTTACTACAGTGTTTTCTTATACTGTTAATTCATTGTTTTCTTATACTGTTACTACAATGTTTTCTTATACTGTTACTACAGTGTTTTCTTATACTGTTACTACAATGTTTTCTTATACTGTTACTACAATGTTTTCTTATACTGTTACTACAGTGTTTTCTTATGGTGTTACTACAGTGTTCTCTTATGCTCTTACTATAGTGCTTTCTTATGCTGTTACTACATTGTTTTCTTATGCTGTTACTAAATTGTTTTTATGCTGTTACTACATTCTTTCTTACAGTGTTACTGGAGTGTTTCCTTATACTGTTACAACATTGTTTTCTTATATTGAAAATGTGACAACATTTCCCACAATGTTTCTACTCCAAAATACCAAAAAATATATATAATTATATTAACTTGAAATTGTCGTGTGCATCTTCTTTGAATTTATAACAGTCCAAAAAAATTCCGACTGGCAACTGGTTAAAAGACAAACACCCCTCTTATCTGTAGCTCTGCAGCCCAATTCTATTTTCAGGACTATAACAATGGCGACTTGGGGATGCTCGTTGTGCGTTGGTTCAGATGACCTTGACCTGTCTTGCGATATTTGTCAACGACAGAAAAATACGTCCACCGCCGTCACGTATTGTCAGGAGTGTCAGGAAGCTCTTTGTACACATTGTGAGAATGTTCATAGAAATCAGAAATTATCTCGAAGCCACAACCTACTGATAGGAGACCAGATGGTCAAAGCCTCCGTGGCTGACAAACTTTCAGCTTCTCTGATGACCTGCGACAAGCACACGATGACAATTAAATACCTTTGTAAGTCTGCCAACAAAGTATGCTGTGAAAAATGTAAGGCCACATCACACAAAACATGTGAGTTGGTTGATATTGGGAAACATGTACGACAACACAAACCGACCAGAGATTTGAAAACTACACAGAACAGATTGGAAGAGTTAGAAAGATCGTTTAACGCCATAAAAGACAACAAGACCAAAGAGAAGGTTTCGGTCCGCACTGGGGTTAAGAACTGCATCGAGCAAGTCAAGAAGTTACGAGAAGATCTAAATAGTCAGTTAGACAAGCTTGAACAAAGCATGATAACAGAGTTGGAGAAAATTGAAAACAAGCTAAACCAGGAGTTGGACGATCACATGACTATGATATCTGACTCAATAAAACAGATTCAAGACAACCTTACAACAATAAACCAATGTAAGCAGACGACACAACCGGAGATCACGTACGTCTGCTTGAAGAAGATGGAGGAAAGCATAGATGAATGTGAAAATATACATAAAACACTAGGTGGTCAATTAGATGGTGTAGAAATAAGGTTCATTCCTGACAAACTGTTGGTGACTACTCTTACAGAACTAAAAACGTTTGGAGAGATTGAAGTAATAAGAGAAGCTGATTCCGTGATGTCGATTGTGGATATGACCGTGTCTGACAACAAACATCATAATGTCGGCTGTGAACGTGTACAGTCGGTCGTGTTTATGCCGAGCGGCCATCTTGTTCTGGCTTGTGTACATGATGGACTGAAATTGTTGGACAGACATTTCAAACAGTTATCCCAGTTATCGTTATTTTCAGTATGTGCCTGTAAAGTCTCTGATACAGAAGTTTTAGTGACACAAGGCACTATGAAGCAGATTCAGTTTGTTAAAGTTCTACCTAAAATGGTGAATAAGAATGTCCTGACTATCGGGAAGGTATCATCTGGAGTTTGTTATCACAACGGAATGATCTATGTGACGTGTTATTACTTCCCGGGAAATGGTGAGATAAGGATCGTAGACAGACAGGGCCGAGTGTTCAGGAGACTCGGTTTTAATGACGGGAGGTATATGTTTAATGTGCCGTTTGACGTGAAGGTTAACAATGCTGGAGATAAAGTGTTTGTGACTGACTGGGGTACCCGCTCTGTTACCTGTATGGACCAGAGGGGTACAGTATTATTCAGATACACAAATACACAAATACACAGACTTTCAAAGTAAATGAAGAAAATATGCATCAACGTGCCCCATGGGTTGCATCAACTTGCCCCACGCATGGGGCAAGTTGATGCACTCGACCTTCCAAAGAAATATACTTGAAAAAGGAAGAAATATACCACAAAACAATGATTTCTATATCAGTTTACATGCAGGAAGGATTGAACTTTTATAATATACAAAGACAATGGAAATTGGCCATTCAGATCATAAGTTATAGAAGAAAGTCTGAAAAATGCATCAACTAGCCCCGGTCTCCCCTACGTTCTAATGCTAAAATCTGAGCACCGTGCTCAAATCGCACGAAATCCACGTGAACTTCAATCGAATACCCTTCAACGTTGGAGGGTATTCCTTTGAAGTTGAGCATGCTCTCATAAGTATGTACTTAAGATTTTCGAGAAACCAGGGCCAAGTGTTCATGAATACACCTTCTCTGCTTTAAACCGAATTCAAATTATTCAAGTATTAATATAGCCTAGTTATTGAAGGTTTGCTGGAATTGGTGTGCCACGTGATACCCCGCCGTGTATATAGTGAATCGAGAGAGCGGCTTATTAATATCCACTGGTGGTGAACTCTAGACTGGGTTCCAGACTGATCATTTTTCCCTCCTTTACATTCTCCGGTCTAAAGATCAATATCAATATCGACACGATCAAAAACGGATGCCGCAATATGTAACGGGTATTGGTTTTTTATGTGCTATCTTATTGACCAAATTGTATATTGACGACTGGACCCAGGCTAGGTGAACTCGGCAAAAGCGAGGGACGTTTTTTCGCGAACAATGTATTCCGTCGGTGTTGTTAATATGAAAATAGGCAAAGCCTAAGTACGGACGAAGCAAACATAAATCTCTAGATCTATCTCTTTTCTCAAAAACAAGGCCGAAACCTTTTCCGGAAAACGAGATCTGTCTAATTAAGTCACATTCCTACATCGATTCGTTTAAAGTAGATTCCAACTTTGACTGGCCTAAAATGAATGTTTTGCGCCTTTTCAAATAAGGACCATGTAGATTATTCAAACAAGACCTGGCTTTACGTTCCAAATTGAAAGAACACAGGAAACATGTTGATTTCCAGCATTTCATCATTTTGCCTAATGTTTTGTGCAATATGGACACAAATTACCGTAACTCCTTATCAACACCAGTTGTGTAGTTCATATGGAAATCTGGTCTAACTTTTGGTCGTTTTGGAATGGGTTGAACATTGGGTTAGCTGTACATAAAGGTACATAGCGCTAACAGGCGGGCAGATATGGTAGTTACCGCCATGTCTATGATTTTTGAAGGTTCACATCGGTTAAACATACTGCTGATTTCAACATTTTCTCCCACCATGTCCATGATTTTCGAACGTTCGCACCTTGGCATCGCAACGACTATATGCAAAAATAATATAGAAATTAAAGGCCTTCGGGGTGTGAAGAGGCATGGAGAAATACATCTGCACTATCATTTCGCTCTTCACCTCAATAGTTTTCAGCATTGCCTTCCACGGACAGTAATTCAAGCTGCTTACCAGTATGATCTGTAACATCTTTCACTCTTTCCCAAACGCAAAAAATATTTACTGTTCCAATTTGACAGCTGTTGCAGACGACAAAACGCAATTTATTGAAAATAAGATTTGTTTAAAATATGACAAGGAAAATATTGAGGCAAAAGGGGATTTTTATCAGCATTTTCTTCTTTTGTCATAACGTCTTCAGATACCCTTTCAATAATGGACGTCATTTGAAACCAAATCGGAAAATGGTTTTAGAATTTAAATTATGTACTTTGGATGATGCTATATTTCGGAAAGAATTATTCCGGCGACATCGAAAACCTTCGGCGATGGAACGTTCCGCCGCCGAATGTTTTCGACGTCGCCCGAATAGGTTCGGATACATAACGAATGTTAAACGGTGTCGCACGAATTATTCCGATGTCACATGAATCTCACTAGGGGTGGTATACCTTAAATACTTTGCTTCAATCCTTTCCAAAACTCAAAGTCTACTGGTGGTCCAATAGGAAATGTGTCGCAGGTGTCAAACGAATGCTCATAAAAACAGGATTCGTGTACACTATAGAATAATAAATATTGGGTCAAAAAGAGAAAATTGCAGTTATCAGCAATTTATTCTTTTGTCTTAATATTTCCTTAGCAATTTCTATCAGGGATTTCAAAACCAGGTTTTGTTTGGCCGAGAGTTAATGTGTTTACCAAATGCAAGTCAATAGAATAACAAGAACAAATCAAATAAAATATTAAAAATTCATTTCAATTTTCACTAACAGGAATGACATTTTAGCTGGTAACTTTTAGCTTTTTAACCCTTTCCCAAACAACAAAATTTAGACTTTTCGAACTTAAAAGCTGTCGCAGAAGACAAAATTGGTTTACGGATTCAATCATATGGAGTTTGTGTGTATTATAGCTTTGAAGATATTGAGGCAAAAGGAAAAAGTGCTGATTATCAGCATTTTCTTCTTTTGCCTCAATGTTTTCCCAAGCCTTTTCTAGAAGGGACGCCATCTATTATGATAACAAACAATGTTACATTATGTTTTTTGGTTTCTGTGCAATATCTCACTTAACCCATAACCAAACGACAAAATTCTAAGCTTTTCAAAATTGAAATAAGTTGCTGATGAAATTTTCAATGTTCAGGGGTCGACTTAAGGATGAATTTGTAACTAGCCAGCAGGGCCAGTTAAGATGGAAAGTAACTGGCCCAACCAATTTGTCACTGGTCCGAATTTTTTAGATGGAAATATGGTGAAAAAAGCCAGTAACGAAGGTGCCAGTGCCATCATATTTAACGCAAATGTTACATGTCATGCCATTTTGTTTGTCGTGTTTCAACCAGGGAAATTCCTGGTTCCATTTTGGTAGGAACTTACGGATACGCTGTAGTCTATAAACTTTTTGTGTTTGTTTCTTTTGAATTTTTAATCGTCAGTTTTTTTCCCTTTTTTGGTGTGGGGGCTGTTGGCTATCAAGTGTCAAATAAAATACCAACCTTTAAACAGTGATTACGTCATAGGTATGTCACATTGTAAGCCTTGTCGAGTCAATATTAAAACGCGATATATGATTGGACTGTTCAGTGTCCGTCGACCAATCAAATTTTATTTTTCGAAACGTATCGAAGGAAATAGACTGTAATACCGGGTCCGTAGAAATACCCAAAACTAAACACTGAAACGGCAAAGTAAATACTGAAATGCGCACTTGGGAAAGGATTTAGTGCAGGTTGGACTTTACGGAAGATCGATGAAAGCATATCTAATATGCGTTTCAGTACATAATTCCTACAAACTATGTAAAAAATTCATACTCTAAGCACGTTTTTTGGTAATCAATAATGCTTTTCAGTGTTTAACAGTGCTTTTCGGTATTTCTCTGTACCGCTGTAAACATCGGCCGCGTGCGATTTGTGAAATTCAAGCTTGTAGACGTCTTTCGATAACGGAGTGCACGCAATCGAAGCAAAATTAACCATTATGATTTATTTGCGAAGATATTCAGCGTAACAAGTAATTTTCTAATTGGATTTAAATCTATTTATCTATCCAACTTTATGACTATGTAGTAAATTTGCAACTGGCCAAACGGACTAGCTTCTGGCTCGTTCAACTGGCCCGAGGTAAATTCAACTGGCCACGGGATGGCGGACCAGCGGTTTAATCGACCCCTGATGTTATGAAATTTTTAACATACATGTACAACTCTAAGGGTAGAAAACATTGTGGAAAATGAATAAAGTAACAAGCAAATTCTTCATTTACCAAAATGTTTTCCCAATCGTTTTACTTGAATGTTTATACTTGAATATCGTAAACAACACTGTACGGACCGAAAATAATCCACAAATAGCACAATCAAGTCAATAAGTCAAAGTTTGAAAATCTTTTTAAACACCAGAACTTTAATAATCATCATTGCACTCATAATCTTCATTCTTCTGTACACCTCATTGATCAACCTGCAATGACACAAAATAACATTACAAATGAAAGTATATATACAGCATCCTCCTGCTGCTTTTGGAAAAATTATACCATGTTAAAAAGGGAACTATAAAAATCCTTTTCCTACAGTGCCCCTTGAACGTCTTTGAAAATGGTTTTAACTCTTTCACAAACAACCAAATTTTAGGACAAAATACTGAGAAAAAAGGAAAGAGTACAGATAAGCAATTCCTTCTTTTTTCTCAATGTTCTCTTAAACTTTTTCTACCAGGGACATCAACTTGAGATCTTGTTTAACCCATCTCCACACAATGACACCTTTTGACACCCTACAAGATAGTGGCTTTGGAAAACATGGAGGGGAAAAAAAGAAATTGCTGTCACAAGCAATTTCTTCATTTTCCATAATGTTTTCTACCAAAAGATACAATTTCATTCACTTGAAATTGTCATCTGCAAAATCTTTGAATTTGGGCCAATATAAAAAAGTTGCTGTCTGGTAAAGGGTTAAGAAAGGATTAAATCAAAAAGACACTGTGCAGTGTATATCATATTATGTTCATATGACACTGTTGGTCATGGTGCTGAGATTTTAGATTAGATTTTTGGGGGTTTAACGCCATTTTCAACTGCTGTAATGGTCATGTTGTGGCAGATGGAGTACCCAACCATGGATTCCTGGTATTTCCCTCACTAATACAACCACAATATCCAAACTGAGTCTCCAGCTGCTCCCTCACATAGATGAATGATTGACACCCATAATTGGTGAGGGGCAAATGACTTTTGTCAAATGTTAGAGTGAATACTGACTGAGCCGCCTCGCCTGCCAGGGTTTTGAACTCACGACCCCTAGATTCAGACTCCAACATTACCGACTAAGCTATAAGGGCCTGCATTGACTCGGCCGTCAAAATTCTAGAATGACCCATGCAATTTGTGTGTTAAGCAGAAACTTACATTGGAGGAACAAATAGAACTTGTCCCTTTTAATAATCAGAATTTTATTTTCCTCTTTTTTTTTTGTTATCTAGAAATTCTGAACATGTTCAATTTACAGGCTGTTTTTTTCATGTCAGATGCAGCAGAAGCCAATTTGTTGCAAATGCCTACAGTTACTCCTCACCTGATTTTCTAAAGTAATCCACCATTGTACACCAGAATTGAAGTCCGGTCATTCACCTTGGTTTGTTTTCTGCATGTCTGAAAAGATTATGTAATCATATCATTCATAATATTATTTAGATCTACCCTTTCCAATAGAGATCTGGTTTTGATAGTGAGCCAATGAAGAAAAGGCTTGCCCAAGTGAACAGTAAGCAGTGGCGGATCCAGAGGGGGTTCGGGGGGGGGGGTTCAAATGAACCCCCTTCTGAAGCCTAATTCTTTCATTTTCATGCAGAAATTCAGTCAAAATTGTATATTAATCGGAAAACGAACCCCCTAATTGTAAATTTGACCCCCCTTTCAGAAATCCCGGATCCGCCACTGGTAAGTCAAAAGAAGAAAATGCTAAATATATCCAGCCTTTTCACATTTCTCATATTACATTTATTCCATATAATAATAAACCTCCATTTTATTGTCTGCATCCAGCATCTTTCAGATTGGACCACCCAGATTTTTGCCATTTGGGAAAGGGTTGACACACATACTGACAAAAAGCACAGCTATGAGTGATAATGATCATTTTTTTTTTTGTTAACTTTAGGAACAAGATTGTGACAACATTGTGATAGCTATGGAATTACACAAAAATATAAATTTCTTCTTTCTCAGAATGTTTTATTCTTATGAATAAGCCCACATCTAAAATATTAATTTCTTCTTTTCCCAGGGGTCATACTAAAATACGCCACATGGGAAAATTCGCCCTATGGGACCATATGAAAATATAGACGCCATATGGCATTATATGTTATGGAAGTTTATTTTTTGGAAATTTTAAGGCTTAAAATGTTAAATATCGAATAGTATTTGACATTTTATGTTTATTCGTACTTGGTTTTAGATATTATGGTAAATTTTGGAGTTGAGTGCCGATAACGCCACATCACTTCTACCTTCGCCACACAGACTCAAAAGTAGTATATAATGGAATTATGTTATTATCTTATTACACAAGATAAATATGACTATTGGATTTGTATTTTATACTGTTTTCTTTTGTTTATTTTCAGATTTCGGATGAATACAGCGGAAAGCCATGTGGGGGAAAGGGAGGTAATTATATGCGTCATACAAATAGACTAGAAGGCGTAATAAACTGGATGACCTGTACAATTAGAAATTCTCCAAAATGGATTTAAACGGCTGCTGCCTGAAAAAACGTTTGTTCAAAACAATTATTGATTTATCAAAATATTGATTGATTGATCATAACATTGATCAATCAATCAATCAATCAATCAATCAATCAATCAATCAATCAATCAATCAATCAATCAATCAATCAATCAACCGACAATATTTCGAATAAGGAACACTTTCATTGAAAGTTGTGGCCCTTATAAGGGCCGTTGGAAAAAAAGCCCTAAAAAGGGCTGTTTTTGATGGTCGGACCGACCGACCGACCGACCGACTGATTGACAATATTTCGAATAAGGAACACTTTCATTGAAAGTTGTGGCCCTTAAAAGGGCCGTTGGAAAAAAAGCCCTAAAAAGGGCTGTTTTTGATGGTAACGCATTTGAAGAAACAGGGCTTAATAATATTATCCCTGTTTCCTTCTGCAGCGATGTTCCCATCGGCCAGACGGAAGAGCTTCATTCCGTCACGCAGATACCTCTGCACGTTCAGGGTGATGATAACTCTGGACCCTCGTCTGATTCGTTGTTTAGATGTAGCGAAGTGGATGTAGCTTCGCCCCATGGTCTTCAGGCCTTCTTCTTTAATCTGATTGTACGCTGTGAGTGACGTGCCGTGGCAGCAGTACCCGACGGTAGATGGATCGTCAATCTGGATACCGATGCACTCCAGATGAATTGGTATGGAGTGACCGGCCGCTGCCCGAATATACTGGCCGCAGTTGGAGAAATACAGGCGCTGTTTGTCTGATGGCTGGTTGACTGCGGTGTATAAATCTTGCAGGTGTATGTGGAATAGACTAAGTATAAGGTCGACAGGAACAAAGGCGTTGTGATCAAGAGGAGCCCCTGGATCATGACGAAGATAGCGGACGATACTTCTTGATAGATTCTCCATTGTAATGTTTATGACTTTTTAAATAAGTAACTTCCTTATATATAGTTTTAAGCTAAGACCAAACTATCGTAATTGCATTGGACAATAATTACTCAAAGCTAATTACACATGCAGTCTAAGGAAAATCAATTAATGTCAATAAAGATAATTGAACGCTTAACTATGACCAGTATGACTTACTAATTAATCCAATTAGTGAATTAATGTTTCGGCATATTAATGGATTAACTCATTAATTATACATTGCTACGATAATTGAATAAGTAACAGCCGAGAAAAGTCAATATCTTTGATCTATTGTTTAAAGTTTGGCGTTTGGGAAGGGTACCGTTTGGGAAAGGGTTAAGGTATACAACCTGCATTATCACTATAGAAAAATTTTCATTGCTCTCAAATTTTGAATTTTTTTACTTTTGTTGTAATGGTTTTTATTTTTGTTTGTTTTTTGCCTACTCTTCATACGATTTAGAAGATTTTTCACAACAATGTTTAGAATATTCCCTGGAAATCTGAGCACGCTCAATTATATCCGTTGTTACGAAAACAGGCGATATTGCATCTAACAGTACTTTGTAATGCTCGGACATCACAAAATAAGTCGAAATATAACGATTACACAGGAAGTGCATAACACAGGTCTTACCTTAACGCATACTCAATATTTGACAAAAATTACCCCAATTGCATACGAATATAGAGTGAAATAATATATCATCGGCGTACATGCAAAACCTCGAATGTCGATTTTGGCGATTTTCAATGTACAAACTTGTGTACCCAGTTACAGACAATTCTTGCAGGTCTTTAGATGTTTTATTGATCAATAATGATGACAAATCATTTATGAACAATATGTCGAAATTTCAAGTAAAACATTTGAGTTTGGGAGAAGTTATTACACTTTTTTCCGTCCCCTTCATATTTTCCAAAAACGAGATACAAGGTTTTGCATATGATATGTAAATTATTTTCTTCTTGAAGAATAATCTTGAAATCCGGCAGGATGAATCAACTTATTTGAAGTGTATTTACAACACTTTAGTGTTTGTAATTTGATGCATTTCGTATAGCTAGAAAGTGTTTTTTCAATAATCACGGTGGGTAACCCACGTGACTTTTTGGGAACAGAAAAAGTTGGAAGAGTTTACATTCACCGAAGAAAACTTTCGCTTGAATGTTTGAAGAAACCACGGGATTCGCAGCAGAGTGACTTACGAACGGGAATAGCCCTCTCAAATGCGTGTTCCGTGCACTTTATCTCGTCAAAATCAACAGAGTATAGGCTGAGAAATCAACAATTTCATCCATTAACCGAAACGATATACTTCTCAACATCTCAGCCAGTACAACAATGAAAGTAGCATTATTCGGCGACAGTTATATTTCCAGACTGGGGCGGTTCTGTGACTACTCCTTGCAGGTAAGACTTTTTAAATATAGTTTTAAGTTTAATTAAATGTTATTAAATTTTACGACAGTAAGTGAATAAAGAGATGGTCTCATTGTGTCGATTTTTAGTTTCTGAAATTATTTCAGATTGTTTAAAGCGAATGATCTATGGAACTTAAAATATGATATTAAAAGTCTTACATCAAACCTATTTTCAATTCAATCTTTATATGCATTTTTTATTTTTCCAGGTCCCCGCAGAAGTCCGATTTTTCGGAAGAGGTGGCATGACAGCATCCAGATATGACACAGAACTGTTCGAGTCCCTGATGTCCTTCAGTCCAGATGCCGTGATCATCAACATCGGGGGGAATGACGTAAGAAGTGACAGCAAGCCGAGTAAGATAGCCGAAGATGTTTTTGAAATAGTGAACAAATTAGAAGAACGTAACATTAAAGTGTTTGTATGTGAAATTTTACCAAGGGGTAGATTTCCAAAAGACATTAACCTCAGTGAAAAATCATTCAGTGCTCAGAGGTGTAAGATAAACTCAATTTTTCAGAAAAATGTTTCTGTTGTGAAATTACCCATAAGGTATCCTAGAGACTATGATAGTGATTTGGTTCATTTTAGTGAAAATGACGGTCAGCGGCGATTTCTTTTTCGCCATTAGACGTTTTATAACATCCTTAAAATTGTGAATGTATATGTATGTAGAAATTTGTAAATTGTATATGAAAAGCGAATAAATTTCGTTTCAAACTAGTATTGTTTCTATCGTGTATTCTTACCCTTTCCCAAACAAACCCAAACTTTTGACCCACCAACGCTTGCAAGTTTTGAAATATCGAGCCGATATTGGGTTGGAGGTAAAATGTGGTGAACAGACATACAAAGTTATGTAGGCCTACAATTCGTCGGTGTAAATGCAAAACCTCGTATGTCGATTCTTGTGATTTCCAAAGTACAAACTTGTGTGCCCAATTTAGACAATTGTCGCAGGTTTTGTGATATTTGTACTGATCAGTATTCATGACAAATTATTTGTGAACAATATGTCAAAATTACAAGTAAAACGGTTCAGTTTGGGTATTATTATTATTACACTTTTCTCTCTTCCCGTTGAAATTTTCCAAAAACGAGATACGAGGTTTTGCATTTACAACGACGAATTGCTTTCTCTGCAAAATTGGAAAACCATGCCTTGTGTAAAAAAGGGTTCAACTAATCTAAATTTTATCATTCAAAACGCACAACCCAGATCCCTGTTAAAAACATACGATTTATAGCAGACAACAAAATTTGATCAAAAGTCTCTCCAGTCTATAGATTAAGATAGATCATCCAGTCTAAATCCATCCCGCAGTTTTCTCCCTTTGAAATTTTGCCAAATTTTGTCTTTCTGTGTAGATCTTCAAGTGTTAAATCTGAAAAGAAAAAAAAAAACAACATGATAATTGTTTAATTGACAATATCTATCCAAAACATATAGATCTATATCCAAAATTGAACTATTTAACCTTGTGGCGAATGGTGAAGTGGTATGGTGTTAGCCTATCGGCGATCGACTCGCGATCAACTCCCAAACTTATCGTAATAAATAGCTATTGAAAAAAATCAAATGTAGTCAATTTCTCGAAAATTGATTTTTTTTGGATAAAATTAGTCTTAAAATGACCAAAAAACATGTTTAGACAATAGATTATTCCATGTGGCGTCTATATTTTCATATGGTCTCATAGGGCGAATTTTCTCATGTGGCGTATTTTAGTGTGACCGTTTCCCAGAACGTTTTATTCTTATTTTCATTAGATCTAGCACAAATTATGCCTACTTCTAAAATAAAATCAATCATTTTGTGATAATTTAATCCCACCAAGATACGATTTTGACATCCTTATCATCAATAGATCTAGTATCGGAAAACATTTAGCGAAAAGAAGAAAATCCCGGTGGTCTGACAGCAATAGATCTATATTTTTTCCATAACTATTTTCATGCCATTTACAAATTCCATATCCTGGTGACATTGATTTTCTTTTCTCATCTCCAACAACGTTCAAATGGGAACAGTGCACGAGGCTAGATTTACAAATTAGCTGTTTGGGAAAGGTGAATATTTTTGCTGGGTCGATATTTATTCGGGACGAAAGACAAATGCTACTTTTAACCTTTTCTTTTTTGATGAAATAGCATTTCAGACATATTTTACTGCATAGGATAAGAAGTTTACTTACTCTGAGTTCCATTCATGACTGGAAACAGTGGTCGCAGCTGCATTTTTTTATATGGCCGCCATGACAAATCGTGTAACTATGTCAGTCAGTGCGCGTGACGTAGTTAGACTGGATATCAAACCTCTGAATTCGGGACCGGTAAGACGTAATCGGAAGTAGATAAACGAATACACAGTCGACTGTCCGAGGCGTTCCGAATGCTCCATAAAAAATAAACAAAGATGGCGTATTTTTCGTTGAACGGTATATAGATTTCTACATTGATTTGAATGATTGAATCTGTTGATTTCAATGATTCTAATTTTTTTTAATTCTACGCGTAACATAAAGGCGGCCTTCGGCCGGGGCCTGCGGCCCCGGACTTCGTCCGTATAAAATCTCGTAACTACAGCTTAGATAAAGCCGTAGTTACAAGGTTTTATAACAACACCGACGGTTTGTCAATGCATAACGGTGAACCCGGTCTATTTTTAGACCAAATTCATTGCAATTAGAGTTAAAAATCTTTAAACGAACATTTAAACGCAAAATATCTATACCTTGTTGTAGCGAAAAACGTCCCTCGCTTTGGCCGAGTTCACCACCAGTGATATGGGTCTCCGAAGTAAGATTTGATTGATTGGTGTTTAACACCACTTTCAGCTGCTTTGGTCATATCGCGGCGGCTGGAGCACCTAGCGTGGATTCCTGGTAATTCTCGCACCATTACTACTACAATATCCAAACCGAACATCCAGCTGTAGATTCACAACCATTGGTGGGAGATAAATGGATTTTGTCAAACGTCACAATGGATACTGGCCGAACCGTGGATCGAACTCGCTACCCCAGAATTGACAGGCTCCGACGTTACAGACTGAGCTATCCGCGCTCGCCTTTCCGAATTTTATAAGGCATTCTACCCCTAATGAGATTCACACAAGGTCAGAACTGATCGTGCTACATCATTAAACATTCATTGCGTATACTATTCGGGTGACGTCGTAAACATTCGGCGGTGAAACGCTCAACCACCGAATGTTTACGACGTCACCCGATTATTCCAACGTCACATGAATCTCATTAGGGATGGACTACCTTAAGAGAGATATCGATTCTAATGTCGCAAATGACCTATGCCAGGAGTGTACGCAAAGGGAGTGGAATAAAAAAAAAACACAACGTAAATCTGGATACGATTCGAACCGGGATCTAAAAGAATGGCCCCTATGATTGCTGAGACCAACGTGAATCCAGATCAGACTGCGCGTATATATGCAGTCTGATCAGGATCTATGTTGTTCTTAGATTTCTCTTTCGATACCTTTGGTAACTACAGTCAGCACTCGTTATCTCGACATTTGGTGAGTCGAAATGCGGCTTTAATCGAAATGAATATATGATAAAGCCTTTCGAGCTATTTCTATCCCTTTCACGCTATAAGGGACCTTGCGGGAAGTTCAAATAAATATAGCCATTGAAATTTGTTACGAAAGGGATAGAAATGCCTTTGTTTTCCTACTATATTTCAATCATGAATGTATTTGATGAGCAATAGAATGGTCAAATTGCATTTAAACCGAAACGAAACAAATTCGGTTGAGTCGAACGCCGGATATGTCGAGGTATTTTGACGGCCCCTCTGACTTCGACACAACGTGTGCCGACTGTAATATTGCAGTATTTTCGTAACTCCTCAGGCACAAAGTGGGGTTATCAGAAAAAACGCCTCATTCATGGATAACCGCGGAAAAATGGCTCGAATGCATGGTAAACCATAGAAAATGGCCTGCTCTCCCGAAGCACTGCGAATAATTTTGTTTTTTTTTTAAGTTTGTGGGACCGGGTAGTTTTTCAAATTGGCATCCCTAGAGAAGAAAAAAAATTCAAGCTATGTTAATGCCTTATAGATTACACCCATCAAAATAATGTATGTTAAGAGTTAAATTTAATCAGGCTTGTTGCATCATAAATATACATGATGTTATATGATAATATGCGACATTATCAGTAATTTTCAACGGGGTAAAAAATCAGGTCGCGTTGGAAAGTATTACATCAAAAGCTGAAAGAAATTCGATTTCTCTAAACGAGTATTAATACTACGGAAACACAGGTCAGAATAATTTTATTAATCCAGAACTATATATTACTCATGCCTATATAGATACTATATAATCACCTTGCTTTACCTATTTTCTGCACTGATCTACGTACGGGGGCGTAGCCAGGAATTTGCAAATGTTGAAGTCCAATGCGTAATGTCGAGTCTATTTGACGCATTTTGACGCACCATAACAGGGAAGCTTTGGAAAATATTGTGGAAAATGAAGAAATTGCTTGTGGCAAGCAATTTCTTCATTTCCCACAATATTTTCTACTACGTGAGACCTGAATTGTAAAATTACATTTGTTTGAAATTGTCGTCTGTAACATTTTTAAATTTGGGAGAGTCATTTTTATACGCCCGTCGAAGACTGGACGTATTATAGGATCACCCGTGATGTCCGGCGTACGGGCGTCCGGGCGTCCGGCGGCGTCCACTTCTTTGTCCGGAGCATAACTCTGTCACCTTAAGTCCGATTGCCTTAACATTGGCAGTTATATTCTTCTCATCATTACGGAGTGCAGTGCACAAGAACCATAACTCTACGTGGCTTATTTTTTGAGTTATTGCCCTTTGTTATTTTTCATACTTGAATCTTGTTCGGATTATATCTCTAAAAGTATAATAGCTAGGATCATGAAACTTCATGGGTGTACAAATCTCACCAAAGGGGAGTGCATTGCACAAGAACCATAACTCTACCTGGCCCATTTTTTGAGTTATTGCCCTTTGTTGTTTTTCATACTTGAATCTTGTCCGGAGTGTATCTCTAAAAGTATGATAGCTAGGATCATGAAACTTCATGGGTGTATAGATCTCACCAAGGGGGGGGGGGGTTACAGTGCATAAGAACCATAACTCTACCTGGCCTTTTTTTTGAGTAATTGCCCTTTGTTGTTTTTCATACTTGAATCTTGTCCGGAGCATATTTCAAAAAGTATGTTAGGTAGAATCATGAAACTTTACAGTTGGATAGATCTCATTATGGAGAGGTGCAGTGCACAATAACCATAACTCTACATGACCTATTCTTTGAGTTATTGCCCTTTGTTATTTTTCATACTTCATTTTTGTCCAGGGCATATCTCGAAAAGTATAATAGCTAGGACCATGAAACTTTTACGAACCTGCTCCCCCTGTCGACATAGAGCAGTGTTACGGGCGTATCTTGTGACAGTTTGACACCTTGTTGTATCATATGGTAATGGGTTATGGGGGCTCTAGGCATCTAGCTGTCGGGTTTTCACATAATTATTTTATTGGAAAGATCACTGGTTACGCGTGAAAAATAACTATGTTGAAGCCCGGACTTCCAGGCTTCCACCTAGGTATACGCGCCTGATGATAACCTTAGCATACTTCACCTATTTTCTGCACTGATTTATTAGTTATCTTTTTTATGATCAGAGCTGTAAATAAGAAGGGATGATGTTGTTCAAACCCTATGCTGTGGGTACTTATTGGAATCGTTTCCTCGAGACGATTCAAATGAGTACCCATAACATAGGAGTTGTAGTTGAAATGAAATACAATGTAATCCATTTCATGGTGTTTGTGGTCGACAGGTAAAATATTGGCCTTCCTATCAAGAGGCACTTAGTTCGATCGCCGGGAGCAGAGGTTCATCTACATGTACGACAGTTTGTCCATTAGTTCGACGCAAGTACTAATGTTGTTTCCAGTCAGCAGAATAAAGAGAGATTCATCAATGTTCTAAGTTTTTGTTTGAAACGCGTTGATTTTTTTAGATACATTCGTATGATCAAAGGAACTAAAGTAGCAAAAAGCAGGTAGAAAATGGCAATATTGTTCACATTTATTATACTAGTATAGCTGCATGGCTGCCTTTTACTTTAATGTTCAAGATGGAATCATTAATTGCCTTCTAATTTTATGAAGCCTCCATTCGTCCGGTACCGAATGCTATTTGTACGGGACCGGACGATTAGCTATTTGCAATTTTTTGGAACCTGGCAAATAGCGCTGTACCACGTATATCCTTTTCTTCCAGTAAACTACCGATATGTTAATTATAAAGATCGTTTCATATAGCTCCCAACTGCACACATTTTAAATGCATGTGTATATCACCATCCTTCCATACATATCTCTCCACTCTCCTATTTCTCTCACTCTCACAATCTCTTTGCTGTTCTCCTCTTTTCTCTCAACCCATTTATCGTTCTGAAGTCTTATTCTCTCTCATTTTACCACTCTCTTTGTATTTATATTATTCTTTCTTTCCGTCTCTCAGTATCTCTATCCTAATCCTATTTCTTTCTCACCATCTTTCTCTCTTTGTAGTGCTCATTATCCTGTTTTGTTCCTTATATTACTGCTTTTCAACAAAAACATCGCATCTACAGCTTTTTTAAGCTGTATATACGAGTTTTTTGCTGAAAAGCGACGATATTTATCTTTCGGTCTCTGATGCACTCACTCATTCTTTACCACGCCCCCTGTCTGTAGGCCAAACTTAAACTATGATTTCCAAAAAGATGAACAAAAGAATGTTTATTGGGGCAAAAAACGACGTACTTGCAGGTCTAACAAGATTCTGTTAAGGCAGCTTAGTAATCAATAGAGTCACTGTCATTGACAATAAAGCAAGTTTTACAGACCAAGGAACAACCATCCCGCCAACAATACTGGACAAATACTAGTATAGTTCATTAGTTCCTTATAGCCAATTGACCAGTACATGACGAACAGACTAAATGGATCTAAGTTTGGTAATCGTCTGGTACCGGACGAATATGATAAATGGCTCTAAATTGCTAACTGGACGAAAAGTATAAATGCTGGACGAAAAGTATAAATGTTTGAGTTTATTGGGGTTTTACGCCGTTTTCAACTACCAGGGTCATATCGCGGCGGCTGGAGCACCTGCCCATGGATTCCTGTTGTTTCTCAAACCAGTACTACCACAACACCCTTACCGAGCCTCCAGCTGCTCACCCACTTAGGTAAACGATTTCAAACCCATTGGTGAGTGACAATTTTGTCAGAAAGGGTATTTGCTGCGGCCGGGTATCGAACCCGGAACCTCTCGAATGAGAGGTAGATGCGCTACCAACTGCGCTAAGGCTGCGACCTAAAAAAATATAAATGGCTGTTCGTTCGGTACCGAGCCAGTAGTCACTGCCTTAATTTTAATGGTTATACATGTATAATGTATATCACACTTATCACTTTGGCGATTCAAAAGTATTTAGGTTATTACAAAGTTAAGTGATAAGCTGATTAGAATGTTGACATGCATATGTACATGATTAATCGGCTGAAAACTTATAGCAGTTCAATGCTTATACTACCTAACTCACAGCGCTTTAATATATACTATAATCATGGTAGATGAAATGGGTGGTGGTTATGATAGGATTCATGTACAAAGTGGCACAGAAATTACCAGCATTTTCCTCTTTTGTCTCGATGTCTTCCGAAAACTTTTCACTTAGTGGCGTCAAACCCAGATCTCGTTTGGGAAAGGATTGAGCATAGTACGCGGACATTGATAATTTTCAACAAGTTTGTAATAGCAAAACGTTTTCCGTCGTTTTATCTAAATTTTATGATTTTACCAGCATATCAAAATGCATGAAAAGTGTTTGATGTATTTCTCAAGGAATCATCTATAATTAACATTGACCAATACCATGTCATTAAATGTCGACTAACGAGGGGTGTTCAATAAATTTAAGGAAAAGTATCGGTATGTTATCAAATCATGACAGAATATAATTTGTTTTGACATCTTTTTACAAGACACATGATTTGTAGCAGTTGTACAAATTTGAATATAATAGATAATGGTATAACGAGTTTCAGGGTAAGAGCGGGACTCATGGTAACGTCAAGTTGGAAAAGCTGTCCAAAATGCATTTGAATGCGAACTTTTACTGTTTGGAAATTGACATTTAACTTTATCCCCATTTCCAATCTGTGTTCAAATTTCGTGAATACATTAGGCAACCTGTTTTGAAGTTGCCCCATTAGTTTTTCTAGCATATAACGCGATTTCGGTCAGTTTACTGCAACAATTTTAAAGCATATGCGTGCCCATTACTTTATGATTCTTCCAACTCAGAAAATGTCATTACTATTCTGTATTACAATGAAAAAAAAAACAAAATAAATAAATAAATTACCATCTGGGATAAACAACCATGGTGATTCAATTATACGAACATTTATTTCATGGTAAGCGTATATGAAATAAAAAGTAACTCTGTACACTGGAGATAGCAAAAAATACGAATGACATCAGTAACGTGACGTTTAGAGCTAAAGATCAGTTCGTTTTCCTTTATTGTTATAGGAAAATAGTATTTCGATGGATAAAAGCAATATCTCAGATAAATTCTTAAAGATGCAGCAATGGAAATTAATAGACGAAGAATGACGTTACTATGACAACGATGTTTTTATATAAAAAGATTTGGGAATTAATCATTATTGACAGAATGCAGAATAAGACACTCTTCAATCTTGTGTAAAAAATCAATGTTTTTAAGCAACATCTAATTAAATGACAACAGTTTTATTGAACACCCCTCGTAATAACACAAAATTCTACAAATATGTAAGACAATGGAATCTGAACAGATAACTGTAATGTATACAAAACAATGGTAGGTTACTAAATAAAAAGGATTGTTTTATTATAGACAAAATGGCCACGAGTATGTCATCGCTGTACAAAGGGTCTGATGACTTGGACGTACATTGTGACGTCTGTCTAAACCAGAACAAAACATCCACGGCCGTGTCGTACTGTGAGGTCTGCCAGGAAGCCCTATGCAGTGTGTGCGACAATGTACACAAAAATCAACGACTAAACCGCGACCACAAACTGATAACAGGAGACAAATTATATGCATTTTTTATCTCAAAGCGACTTTCAGCTTTATTGATGACATGTGACAAACACGACAAGCTAATTAAGTACTTCTGCAAGAATGACAATGAAGTTTGCTGTGAGAAATGTAAAGCCACATCACACAAAACATGTGGCTTATTTGATATTGTGGAACATGCACGACAACACAAGCCGACAAGAGATTTGAACTCTACACAAAACAGATTGGAAGAGTTAGAAATATCGTTTAACGCCATAAAAGACAACAAGACCAAACAGAAGGTTTCAGTCCGCACTGGGGTTAAGAACTGCATCGAGCAAGTCAAGAAGTTACGAGAAGATTTAAATAGTCAATTAGACAAGCTTGAACAAAACATGATTACAGAGTTGGAGAAAACTGAAGACAAACTAAACCAGGAGTTAGACGATCACGTGACCCTGATATCTGACTCAATAAAACAGATTAAAGACAACCTAACAACAATAAACCAATGTCAGCAGACGACACAACCGGAAGTGACGTTCGTCTGCTTGAAGAAGATGGAGGATAGTATAGAAAAGTGTGAAAATATACACGGAACACTTTGTGCTCAATCAGGCGAAATAGAAATAAAGTTCATTCCTGACAAACTGTTGGTGACTGTGCTCACAGAACTGAAAACGTTTGGAGAGATTGAAGTAACAAGAGAAGCTGATTCCGTGATGTCGATTGTGGATATGACCGTGTCTGACATCAAACATCATAATGTCGGTTGTGAACGTGTACAGTCGGTCGTGTTTATGCCGAGCGGACATGTTGTTCTGGCTTGTGGTAATGGAGGACTAAAATGGTTGGACAAAGATTTTAAACAGTTATCTCAGTTATTGTTATTCTCAGTATATGCCTGTAAAGTCTCTGATACAGAAGTTTTAGTGTCACAAGGTGGAGAAAAGCAGATTCAGTTTGTACAGGTACTACCCAAACTGATACCTAAGAATGTCCTGACTATCGGGAAAAAATCAATTGGAGTTTGTTTTCACAATGGAATGATCTATGTGGCGTGTAGGGACGACAACTCGGGTAGAGGTGAGATACGGATCGTAGACAGACAGGGCCGGGTAGTAAGAAGACTCGGTGTTCATGACGGGACGTATATGTTTACTTATCCGTGGGACGTGAAGGTTAACAATGCCGGAGATAAAGTGTTTGTGACTGACAGGGATACCCACTCCGTTACCTGTATGGACCAGAGTGGTACAGTATTATTCAGATACACAAATCAAGACATGAAGGAACCTGATGGAATGCTGGTGGACAGACAAGACAACGTACTCGTTACTGCCGATGGTTCAGACAAGGTGCTCGTAATACATCAAGATGGCAGAAAGCACAAAGTGTTACTTTAAAAAAAGGACGGAATACAAAATCCGCTCTGTGTGTCTTTGAGACAGAGTGACGGGTGTTTGGCTGTAGGTACGCGTAATAAAGACAACTTCTCTCTTGTCACAATGAAAACTTAATAAACATATTCTTGAACACGTGCTTTTGAACACGCAGGAAGAAAAAAGAAAAAAAATCCACCAACCCTTCAATATGTTGCAGACGACATTTTCAAGTGAATGTAACTACACATTTGTTGGACTTTCGGGCTTGAAACATTGTGGGAAATGCAGAAATTGCTTTTCCCAAGCAAATTCTTCATTTTCCTTGATGTTTTCCAAAGCCTTTATCTTGTTGGGTGCCAAAAAGCATCACTGTGTGGTAATGGATTAACCCACCGCAAAATTTGACATACTTATCAGATAAGACATGTGCAAATATTGGGGGAAAAGAAGAAAATACTGACGATCAGCTCTTTTGTTCTTTTTCTTATATACTTCTTTGGTTTTACGGACGATAATGGATTTGCTGTAATTTATAATCTGTATCATACGTCTCGTAATTTTGTTGTTTGCAAATGAATTGAAAATAAATTCAATCGACGAAAAAGCGAGCATTTATATAATCGTCATGTTCATGCAGACAATACATATAGGGGACGATTTTGTTAAAAAACCGTGACGTTATTTCGGACAAACAATAGTATTTCGTAAGTGTTGTTATAAATCTCGTAACTACGGCTTGATTCAAGCCATAGTGACGAGATTTTGTAACAAGACCGACTGTTTATCAATAAGATATCATAAGTAGGTGTCAAATGCAACCTAAAATAACCAATGCTGTCCGGGATATGCAAAATGGAGTCTTTTTTAAAGCATTTGAGTTAACCAGATTTAAAGATTTTAAGATGAGATTGTTGTCAAATGCAGCCTAAAATCTGTTTTATTGCAGTAGCTACAGCTTATGATGAAATCATTAGAGACCAACGTGGATCTTGATCAGACTACGTATGTATTGGCTGATCTGGATCTTCTTTGGTCTCAATGCTGTAAGGGTCCTTTTTTGCAACACCTGGACCATATTTTTATTGGTACATATACTTTGTAAAATTAATACTTGTCTGGATTATTTTTTTCAAATCAAATAGATAGGCCTAATTAGCGTTTTAATCATATCCCTAAAATGCATAATTCTAGGCGTGTCAAATTGACGGAGTTAAAAGAAGGTCTTTTAGTTTACTTCTTGAGTTAATCCTTTATCATACTTAAAACATTTACGGTGCTTCAATTTGAAAGCTGTTGAAGAAACAATGTTCATTTATGCATAATATAGCGCAAAGATATTGAGACAAACGAAGAAAATGCTGATTTAAAGGGACATTTCATTCCAATTTCAATTTTTTAAAGTATGTCTTGATGTCAGGATTGGTTATTCTAATGAGTATAAATACTATTTGTTTTTTGAAGTTGTTGCCAATAAGCGAGAAACGCGCATTTAAAGTTGAGACATAATCGATAAATTGCATATAAATCCGAAATGTTGTCCACAACAATTTGTTCAATTTTAACAAAAAAATATAAATTTCTCGTAAACGGCGCAACATTTTGGCTTGAAATTTCCAGAGTTTTCATAAGGAAATATGCTCTTTCAGATAAAAAATAAAGTAAAATTTATGACAAAAATTTCTGAATTGTCACTTTAAGCATTTTCTTCTTTTGTCCAAATACTTTTCCAATGATTTTACTTTAAAGTACGTCTGAAAGACGTCTTTATCAAGTTTTTTGTAAATATTTTATTTTGATATTGTTATTGTATAATTCTAGACGTGCCAACTTGATGAAGTTACAAACGACAAAATAATTGATGTCAAAACTATAAATAAAACTCTATGTTGTAGTACAGAAAGCATCGAGAGAAAAGCAGAAATAGTTGAATTTCACAAGTTTCTTCTTTTCTCTCAATATTGTCCAATTTATTTCTACCAGGAACGTCAAAACTAGGTCTTCTTTTGGAGATGGTCAAGCATTGTCAGTATCAACGCGTCATGTATAACGGAATTATTACTTTATCGAGTGAGTTAATCCTTCCTCGCATTGCAAACTATACGTAGGCTCAATTTGAAAAGCTCTACCGAAGAAGACAAAGTAGATGTTGATAAAGATGACATTTGCATATCGTCGGTCTAAATGCAAAACCCCGCATGTCGATTTTTGCTCTTTTCAAAGTAAAACCTTGTGTGCTCAGTTGAGACAATTCTTGCAGGTTTTTAGATAGTTTTACTTGACTTGACTTAGGGCGGCCGCAGCCGGGACTTCACAAGACTCGACCATACACCTCGATCCCCCATAAGTGAGGCAAGCTCATTTGTACTCTTAGCTCCAGTGTCACGCTTCAGTGTGTCGATAAAGTTGATCCTTGGTCGACCCCTCCCTTATAGGTTTAATGATCATTCAGTATTAATGACACATTATTTGTGAACAATAGGCCTATGTCCAAATTTCAAGGAAAACCTTTCAGTTTGGGAAAAATTATTCCCTTTTAAAATCTCCCCCCCCCCCCCCAAAAAAAAACGAGATACGAGGTTTTGCATTTACAAAGACGATATGTATACACGCACATTGTAACACAGGAATTGTTGAGACAAAAGCAGCCTTTCTATATTTGTTTTAATATTTCGAGACGTATCTTACCGAGTGATTTAACTCCTTACCACACTTCAAACATTATTGGGGCTCAATTTGAAAGCTGCTGAGGAAAACAACATGGATGTTGATAAAGGTGGATTTTATGTTGATTTGTAGATATTAGTACGTAGCACAGAAAGTATTGAGACAAAAGAAGAAAATGCTTCAGCATTTTCTTCCTTTGTCTCAATATTTTTTCCAATGATTTTAGACTTATATAATTTTGTGTTAGAGGGACTTAATTATCAAGTTTTGACATTTTGTGAATATTGCACTATATGTGATACATGTATAATTGACTATTGTTTATGTGCATAATAAATATTGTTGTTTGCAGATGAGGTTGAACTCAATCTGATTAAAATCCGGTGCTGATTTACAGTAACATCTGACGGGCACCAGTAAGGGGTTAGACTAGGTTCCAGTCTGATAATTTTTCCATCTGTAGGGCTACCTTTCTCCGGTCAAAATCAACACGATCAAAAACGGGGGCCGGAATGTGTATCGGATATCGATGTTTTATTTGTTATCTTACCAAATTGTATATTGGACTAGTAAGGGGTCCTCTTCAATGACCTTTTTTCTGACCAACCAAATAAATGTTTCGAGATTCTGAAAACGTATAAATCGTAAACTAGGCCACGAGGACATCATATTATAATGCAGAACCATGTGTTTGCATGAACTTGTCATGGAAAATTGTAGGCCAAGAAACCAAGAAAGGATGGGTTGCAACAAGGGTTCAAAAATAGATTTTCTTTAAATTCTGTGAATTGATAGGGTTACATAATATCTTTAATTTCTATGTGTAAAAAATCTGATGTGGACTTATTTTTGGGGATAATGGCTTACAAAGTGGGCGGGGTAAATTAACATGAGAAGCAAATTTTTACTTTGTAGTTAAATAACTTTTTCTGTATAGATCAGATCGAATTGAAACTTTGTGTATACTTTCAATGTACAAGGGACAGAAGATTTTTGGTATTATTAATCATGTATATTAGTTTGTTGATTTTCTATATTCGTCCTTCTGTCACTCTCAGATTTTGCTTATTTTTGATGTACTATCTTTACAAAACTATCTCTACAGCTTTTACTTTTGAATGAATTGACATGATATTTTGTGAACATGATCCTAGATGATGCAATGAAATAAATGTAAACTTTGGGTTAAGTCCATTGCATAGAACCAAAGTTAAAGATATTATGTAACCCTATCAATTCACAGAATTTAAAGAAAATCTATTTTTTGTATCCTTGTTGCAACCCATCCTTTGTTTGGTTAGAGTAGATATAACTGATTTTGGTTTTCCAAAGGTCATAGAATATTACCGCTTACTAGGGCCTGTAAGATTTTACTTTAAATTGATACTGATGTAAATCAGAGTGAGTTTGAACTTCGCCTCAAGTTATCGCTCTATTTTAACCTTGATTTAATCAAGGTGTTTTGTTACGTCCCTTACAACAAGATTTGAAAAACATTCTGGGCAAGGACGAGAAACATGCTGCATTTTCTTCTTTT
This sequence comes from Fragum sueziense, assembly GCA_963680895.1. Taxonomy (NCBI): domain Eukaryota; kingdom Metazoa; phylum Mollusca; class Bivalvia; order Cardiida; family Cardiidae; genus Fragum; species Fragum sueziense. The sequence continues at coordinate 1,039,566 of OY804603.1, forward strand.
AGCTTAATATTTTTTTGCTCTATATTTTTCATAGCCTAAATGTATTTTTTCTAATTGTCCAATTTTGTCATTCCAAGTCTCAAACTGGAGCGGTCTAAATTTTTACCGTTTGGAATTGTAAATCTATGAACTTTTGTAAAACATGTATTCACTTTTTTGATTTGTAATTTGTATACATGCATTTGAAATGAGCCGGGATCTGGAAAAAGGTACCTGGCATTTAAGAACAATGTGGAACCAGATCAGGCTGCGTGTATACGCAGGCCGATCTGGTTCCACATTGTTCTTAAATGCCATGCGTATACACGCAGCCTGATCAGGAATCATGTTGTTCTCCAATAGCTTCTACATGACTTGTAGCAATCGTAAAACAGCAGCATGGGTCTCTACCAGTCTCCATTTTGGCACTCACTGATCTTGAAATATGGCTTCCTGAAATGTTATAAGAGACCTTTTTCCAGAGCCCGGCATATCAGAATTGTAATTTATGAATAAGTTTGAAATTTCATGGGAATTTTGTTCCTCTATTAACACTTTCCCTTAACAACGCCTGGTTTCGACGTCCAAAATGGCACCCTTTATTGAAAAGCTGAAAACATTGCGACTAAAGAAGATAACGCTGATAAGTGGTATTTTCTTCTTTTGCCTCAATAGATTCTATGCTTAATTATATGCAAAGTATAGCTTTATGTATATCTTTTTTTCACCCGCAGCAGCTTTGAAATAGTCTAATAGGATTGTTGCCATTTGGGAAAGGGTTAAGATAGACTATTAAGTTTAGAAACTCTGTAAATAATCACTTTTTGTAATAATTCATGTGCATGTATGAGAAATGGTTGCTTATGAATGATTTTGAACTTAAGCGTGAACTAACCGTTCTATTACAAAACTTCAGAAAAGAGGAGACCACGGCTTTTCAAAATCAAATAAATAAAGGAGTACCCACAACAAAGGGTTAGGATTGAAAATAACAAATTAAGTATCCCTTCACCCCTCTTATCTGTTGCATTGTTATTAATTATTTTCCTAACAATACGTGAAGTTAGCGTCCATTTATAGAAAGAAAATATTGAGGCTAATGAAGAAAATGCTAACAAAAGGTGCATTTTCTCCTTTTGGTTCAATATTTTCTGTACTATGTTGTAAACATATGTGACCCGTCACGCTGAAAGGGACCTTATCAGAAGTCCAAAAATCTAAATTATGACAAACTTGTCAGACTCAGAACAGGTCAACCAGATACAGTATGTGAACAATGAACATAAAGTAAGATAGGGAAAACATTACAGATTCAGACAATTACATAAAAGTGAAAAGTATCGACCCTAGTCTGGCTGCGCGGACTGCGCAGACCTACTAGGGTCAATATTTTTCACACATCCGATAAGGTCCCTTTTAGTGTGATGGGTCACATATTATATCCCTTTATGTTTTCATCTTACCGTACTCGTCTGCATCAGCTTTCAAATCTGTAGATTTTTTAGGTTAACATCGAATTTGTTTAACCCATTATATGTAAAATATAGTCAAAATTCAATTTTCGGCCAATTCCAGGGGGGGGGGGGGTCATGACCCCCTACCCCGCCCCTAGATCCGCCCTTGCATGCCGAGCCGGGATCCGAACTCACGATCCGTGAATTGACAGATTCCGACTTTACCGATTGAGCTATCCGGGTTCGCCTCTACGAAGTTAAGAGGCCGCGACCGTAGCGCAGTTTGTAGAGCACCTGTCTCTCACTCGAGATGTTCCGGGTTCGATCTCGGCAAATATTCTTTCTAACAAATTTTTCACCCATCAATGGTTTGAAATCATTAACCTACGTTGGCGAGTAGCTGGAGGCTCGGTAAGTGTGCTGTGGTAGTATTAGTACGAGAAACGACAGGAATCCATGGTTAGGTGCTGCAGCCGTCGCGAAATGACCATATGGTTGAAAACGGCATTTAATCAAATCAAACCCTCAGAAGTAGGACGGACATCGCTTCTAATGTCCTTAATGGCGATAAATGCCAGGAGTGTATACAAAGGGAGTGTAATAAAAAAAACACAACGTAAATCTGAATACGATTCGAACCGGAATCTAAAAAGAAAGACACTTTTGATTGCTGATACCAACATGAATCCAGATAAGACTGAACGTATGATTATGCAGTCTGATCAAGATCTATCGTCGCTTTTTTTTTTGCGCAAACCTCGTATCTGCAGCTTGTTTTAAGCTGCAGATACGTGATTTTGGCAGAAAAGCAGTGATATGTTGTTATTACATCACTCATTCGATGCCAGGGACAACTACATGTTTGAGAAAACAATATTTGTCCCTGTCAGACTGCTTACAATCTTTTACAGGCACAATATAGGCTAATATAGACACGTCACGTTTAAAGGGAACTTCTAGGGAGTTCATCAAACAAAATTTGGTAATGAATCAGACTCAGCATAGGCCAACAAAAATCTGTAAAAATATTTGATGAAATCAACATAAAGAAAGATAGGGAAACATTCTTCATTCCAAAAAATATATTAGAGTGAAAAGTATAAATCATGGTCAGGCTGCGCGAACAGCGCAGCCAGACTAGGATCGATACTTTTCACACTTCCCAGAAGGTCCCTTTCAGTGTGACAGGTCACATTTGCATTTTTTCCAGAAGTCAGAGAAACTCTAAATGCCATTTATTCAAGTTCCAGTTCAATTTAATATAAACGTTGAATAAAATATAAATTACAACATTGAAAGCACTTTTGGCTGGACACAAATGAAGATCTTTAGAGAAGCAATATCACTTGTATGACAAAAAGAAACAAAGAAAAGAAAAACATAAACATGTAATTTGTTTTTATGTTTTCAATTTGTCTGATACAATCAATCTGATTAAAAATCTAATGTTGTGAATGTTAACAGTGATTATTAATACCTTAGATGCGTTCTTTAGAGCGAGACTTTGCAAGAGATTTTTGAGATTTCTGAAGATATTTGGAGAAAGCGTTCTTTAGATCATGATTATTGAGCTGCTTAATGGGAGAGTCAATACTCTACAATTCTTGCAGAACCACATTATCAATTCTATAGAGACAATATGTGAGACGATTGGGGTTGTTCCGAATGCTAAATAATTCTTAAACATTGGTGTTTCCGAATGTCCCATACATTATACAAATGACGTAAAAGACGTTATTTCTGTAAAGCATGGAGTATTCGAAACATCAAAGTCAAAATCGTCAAAAACGCTTTTTCTGAAATATCTAAAGAAATCTTAAAATAGATTTATATTATACATTAGTACGCACAGCATAGGGACTTGGATTTGAAATCAATATTTAGAATGAGTTTATCCCCTCTTTATCTGCTGCTTTGATTTTGTATACTGTTTCTAGTTCTACCAATAATTTGAAGGATAAACGCTCTGTCTGTCTGTTTGTATGTTCGTTGGTCCGGCGGCCAGAGCCAAGTCCTAGCTATACTGAGAAAGTTTAAGTGGCATTTAGGAATGATCCTTTTACTTTTGTCAGAGTAACAGACTAAAAAAGGGGGTAATTATTTTGCGAAATATATTATACTTGATTTTTTCACAAAACCATATGTTGTGGGTACTCATTGGAATCAATGGAGACAATTCAAATGAGTACGCACAGCATTGAAACTACACATTTAGAATCGGTCTATATCTCTCTCATATCTGTTGCACTGATTTTGTATATAGTTTTTTGTCCTACCAGTAACTTGTGGGATAACACCTTGCTTGTCTGTCTGTTTGTACGTTCGTCCAGCGGTCAAAGTCAAGTACTGGCTATATTGAGAAAGTTTTAGTGACATTTTGGACTGTTATTTCAACTTTTACCAGAGCTACAGACGGAAAAGAGGGATGGGAATGTTTTTTTGAACGCATTATATCATGGATTATCCACCAAACCTTGTATTTATGGGTAGACGGTTCGAACGAGTACCCACAATTTAGGGCTTCATTTAGACGATTCAAATTGGTTCCAACATACAATATTGTGCTTTGATTTGAAACAACATTCAGAATGTCGCTTTGATTTTGTATATATTGTTTTTAGTGCCACCAATGATTTGTAGGATAAACGCCCTGCTTAGCTGTTTGTCTGTATGTACGTCCGGCGGCCAGAACCAAATTCTGGCTATACTGAGAAAGTTTTAGTGACATTTTGGGACTGATGTTGCAACTTTTGCCAGAGCAACAGACGAATGGGTGGGGGGGTTAATTTTTCAAAAATGTGCTTCAGATCGGGGGGGGGGGGGGTTGATGATTTATTGATATGTTGTTTATCTTGATTTACTCACCATCGCCCAAACCCTATATTGTGGGTGTTCATTTGAATCGTCACAACCAGTAATGATTTTTCGAAAAGCCATTTATCTTGATTAATTCACCAAACCATATATTGTGGTACTATATTGTGGAATCGTCTCGACGAGACGATTCAAATGAGTGCCCACGATATAGGGCTTTGGTTTGAAACAACACACTTAGAATGGGTTTTGCCCTCTTATATATGTTGCTCTGATTTTGTAAATAGCTTTAGCTCCATAGCAGTAGCATATAGACTAGACGTTATGATTGTCTGTTTGTCTGTACGTTCGTCTGTTGTCTTTTACACAATAAAATTCATAAATATTGTTAAGTGGTTATGGTCGTAAAATTATGTTTCAATTTGTTTTATGGTTTGGAATGGAAAACCGTGTGGAAAGTGATGAAATTGTTTGTCACAAGCAATTCTTAATTCCTAGCAATATCTTTTTTTCTAACAATTTTTCCTACCTAGAAGGACCAAAACATGTAAAGTTTCAGTCACCCGAAATTGTCGTATGCAACATTTTTGAAATTTAAACCAGTCTAAAATATTAGTATGCCATCTTGTAATGTTAGTGTCAGTACGAATCCAATCTGATTTGAAAACTACGAACGACAAAATACAGTTCTACGAATAATTTTAAATTCCGAAGTCGGAGCAACGCGTAGTGAATCGTATGCATAATAATTGAGCCGGTATCTGGAAAAACGTCCCTTATAGCATTTTTAAAAATTGAGTTTGAAGACCAGTCTGTTGTCAAATGGAGTCCAATATGCATCAATGCTGCTCTCTTTAAGTTACTACAGGTCACAAAGAAGCTATTAGAGAACAACATGGATCCTGATCAGACTGTGCGTATGCACAGGCTGATCTGGATCTATGTTGAGCTCAAAAGCCTTAAGGGACGTTTTTCCAGATCCTGGCTCATATATATACATGTAATATCGTAGTATTTTCGTAGCTCCTCATGCACAAACTGAAGGTTACCAGAAAATACGCCTCATTCATGGATGACCGCTGAAAAATGGCTCGAATTTATAGTAAAGCTCCCCCGAAGCACTGGGAATATTTTTTAAAATTGGGCTCTGTGTGACAGGGGAATTTGTTCAAACTAGCATCTTTAGCGAAGAAAATAAATTCAAATAAATCAATGCATTAGAGATTACCCCAATCAAAATTAACTGTGTTAAGAGTTAAATTTATTCAGTATTGCTGCATCATATACATGATATTTTATCAGATAAAATGCGACATCAGTAATCAGTAATTTTCAAATGGGTTAAAAATCAGATCGGGTAGGAAGTAATTGAAAAGCTGAAACAACGTCGAATTCTCTGCACGAATATTCTCCGGAAACACAGGTTAGAATAATTTTATTAATCCTGAATTATATATAACCCATGCCTATAGATACTATAATCACATTGCATTACCTATTTTCTGCACTTATTTAAAGGGGCGTAGCCAGGAACTTTGAAATTTTCAAGCCTAAGGCGTAATGTGGAGTCCATTTGACGCACTTTGACGCACAAAAACAGGAAAGCTCTGGAAAATATTGTGGAAAATGAAGAAAATACTTGTGGCAAGCAATTTCTTGATTTTCCACAATGTTTTCTATACATGATCATGGTCATTCGTGGCTCCAGGTGGGCATTTGGTATGTATTTCATAAGCATTTACATCGAATTTTCAAAAGAAAAAGTGGGAGAATCAGATGCCCGCAAGACCCACCCCAGCAGTATGGATGGAGCCCACCATCAAACCTCCCCTAATGCATTAGGCATAATTCGTTTTGCGTACACATTATTTTCGGCTAGCTACGCCAGTGCTTACTATCTCTTGGTTGTTCTCCCCTTTTCCTCTCAACCCATTTATCCTCCTACATTTATTATTCTCTCTCATTCTATCCCACTCTTTGTATCTATATCATTCTCTCTTTCTGTCTCTCAGTCTCTTTAGCAAAATTTGAATGAAAAAAAATAATAGGGTTTAGGGGTTTAGATATGGGTTAGGCTACATCAAAAATCACCGACGACCAGAGTGCAAACGCTCAAAAATTTTCTTAGATAATGTTCTTTATGAAAAACCATGTCTACAAAATTCCCCACTTTGGAAGGGGTCCAAGCAAACATGTTTCTAGCTCAGGGACTACTATATCTTTCTCTCCATCTTCGTCTCTTTCTCTTACTCAATCCCTTGTTCTATTCCTAACATCGCTGTTTTTCAACAAAAACCTCGCATCTACAGCTTGTTTTAAGCTGTAGATACGAGGTATTTGTTGAAAAGCGACGATACCTCTCTGATGCATTCACTCTTTCTCTACCACACCCCCTGTCTGTAGGCTAAACTAATGATATAATTTGCAAAAAAAGAATGAACAAAAACAATGTTTTCTGGGGCAAAAACGACGTACCTGCAGGTCTAACAATTTTCTGTTACCCCATTATTAATCGGCAAAATTTGAGATAGTGCAAATGCATAAATATTGCAGAGGACAATTTCTCGATTCAACGTTTGATCTTTTTGTGTTGAAAACAATGTGGGAAATGAAGACAATGCTTGTCACCCAGCAATGTTGCCTTCATTTTCCACAATGTTTCCCAAAGAATTATCTTTTGAGAAGTCAAAAGGAGTCAATGCAATGCGTTTGAATGGGTTAAGAAAGTTGAGTAACCTATCGAGCCACTCTGTAATTTCTTTGATAATGAATTAAGATATTAAGGACAGATCCTCCAGTTGTTACTGCGCAACTTACTGGACATATCCTAAATAACGAACTAAAGCTGTTTCTGTAATTGACCTTTTTCAGCAAATGTGTTTTTTGCATTTAGTTAATGTTTGGTTGATAAATGACAAGACCCTTTTCGGTTATTTCAATTAAAGTGTAATAGTACTCGGATGGTACATTTCGCTTTTTGTTACGCGTTCAACATGTTGCGTTAGCGATAGGAAACGGAGCAACAAAAGCAAAGTGGTGTCTTTATGAGCTAGTCCGCTTCAGATGGAGACAATAGATGACACTTTTTATTATCTAAAGCTGGCAATAAGGAAGAAAATGGATGAAAGTAGTGAAACAATTTCGGACAGAGCTGCAAAAAGTAAACCAAATTTTACTTATAACTAAGAAAAACGCTTGGTTTGATATAATTTTCTTGTTTTGTTTTTGTAGGTATGACCAAGCACTATGTCTATACTAAAAAAGAAAAAAATTCTTACCGCTGGAATATTTTTTATAATCAGAAACGTTGCGATAAAAGAGCAATTTCAGCTACTTTTGAAAGAGTGTTTTACTACAAATTTCAAAATCATCACTAAATTTTCCCAAATTGATACTCATTTAGACAGAATAAAATATATTGAACACAATAAAGATTTATTTATGTAATCTTTGTCATTTCAAACACGTTTTTGTGGGTATTTAAGTGATACCTCATTTTTGCAATTTTAGACAAGAGTAGTCTCCCTTGAAATCCAATAACTTTTTAATTCGCTTGGTGACCTATAGTTTTTAAGTCATTTTTTTACTTCTCATATATTTAAATATCAGTACAGAAAAAATAAAAAAAATCTTACCGTAGGAAATAAATGGAGGATCTGTCCTTAAAGATCAATAAACAACATTAACAGACAAATAACCAGTGAGTTCCCTATCACTGGTGGTGAACTCGGCCAAAGCGCGGGACGTGTTTTCGCGATCAAAGTATTCCGTCGGTGTTGTTATAAAATATATAAGATTTTATAACAACACAGACGGTTTGTCTATACATATCGGTAAACCCGGTCTAATTTTAGAACAAATTCATAGTTATTAGAAAAACTATCCAATCAGATCTTTGAACTCACATTTAAACGCAAAATATCTGTACCTTGTTGTAGCGAAAAACATCCCTCGCTTTGGCCGAGTTCACCACCAGTGCCTATGGCTTATGACCGGTAGGCCTATCGGATGTTTATACTAAATGGATCTAGATGGGTAATAGTCTAGTACCGGTGTAACAGTTTATTTTGGGCCCCTGGGCAGCTTGGCCCCCATCTAAAATCTTTTTCCAGAGTCCCCCAAAATAGAAAACAATGTCTATAAATGTTACTCCTACTGTCAAATGAAAAGAAAAAAAAAAAAAAAAAACAGTTTAATGTATTTTAGTCAAATTGATTTTTCACCTATTTGGCTTGAAAAGGGGGTGGGAACCTAGATACCCCGGCCTCCGCCTAAAACCTTTTTTCCAGAGTCCCCCCAAAATACAAAAAAAAAAAAAACAACTACAAATGTAACGCCTAAGGTCAAGCATAAAGAAAAACGTTTGGTCTTTAAATAGGGTTGGGGGGGGGGGACTTAAAATCTTTTTTTAGAGTTCCCACAAATATATATAAAAAAATGTCTATTAATGTTACGCCTAAAGTCAAATGTGTAAAGAAAATCCCAAGTTTAATGTGTTTTGATCAAAATATTTTTGAACTTTTTGGCTTGGAATAGGGGGCGGGGCCCAGATACCACGGCCGGGGTATATTTACCGTCGACTAAAATCTTTTTCCATAGAAAACAATATCTATAAATGTTACGCCTACTGTCAAATGTAAAGAAAACCTCGGTCGGGGTAGCTGGCTGAAGGTAAATTTCACAAATGATAGAAAATGATAGTGAATGATAATCATAGAATAATCACAGCAGCTAAACTATATAAATGTGATTGATAAAAGCAGATTTCATGAGGTATAAACCAATTGGAGAAAAGCAAAAAGTTTAACTCATTAGTTGTAATCAAGGGCGGATCCAGGATTTTTTCCAAGGGGGGGGGGGGTCCAAGCCCAAAGAAATTTCAGGGGGGGGGGGGGGGGGTCCAAGCCCAAATTATGGCTTAAAAATGTAGTAAATAAACTAAATATGTAACGTTACACTGAATTTATATAGTCAAAATTCAATTTTTGGCCAATGCAAGGGGGGTCCGCACCCCGAATCCCCTCTAGATCCGCCCATGTTGTTTTAAGTGGGAAATCAGCGATCAAACAAGCTAGCTATAGTTGAAAATGCTTGAATTTCCGATAGAAATATGTAGGAGAAAAAGGGGGCCAAGATACCCAAGTCGGTTTATCGTGGCCCACGGGGGCCAAGATACCAAGGGTGGAGGCTAAGATAGCCCATGGGGAGCTTTGTCCTCGGGGACCAAGCTCTCCAGAGGCCAAGATAAACGGATACACCGGTACCAGCCGAAAATACGCTGCTATTTTAATAATTAAATAACGTTTATCACGCTTATCACTTTGGCGATTCAAATCATTTAGGTTACAAAGTTTAGTGATCAAGAATGTTGACGACATTCATAACGTCGGTGTAAATGCAAAACCTCGTATGTCGATTTTTGCTATTTGCAAAGTACAAACTTGTATGCCCAGTTCAGACAATTTGCACACTTTTTGGGATATTTTTACTAATCAGTATTTAAGACATACAAAACGTATCATTTGTGAACAATATGTCAGAATTTCAAGTTAAAACCTTCAGTTTCGGAAAAGTTATTAAATTCTTTTCTTCCCCTCTAAAATTAAAAAAAAGAAGAAAAAACCCGAGATTCGAGGTTTTGCATTTACATCGACGATACGAGCGTATGTAGATGATTAATCGGCTGAAAACTTATAGTAGTCCGATGCTTTTCCTACCTCAAAACGCTTTGATAAAGTCAAGATAGATGGAATTTCAATTTTAACTGGTTTTTGATACTTGGTTGTCCATTTCGCTTTAATTATCTTTTCCCAAACTACGATTATTTTAGGGTGGTCCAATTTGAAAGCTGCTGAAAACAACGAAATTGGAGGTGGTTAAGAAAAAACTCGTGTGTACACAAAGCAACACAGAAGAACATGGCAAAAGGAGAAGAAGAAAATGGTTGCCAGCAATTTCTTCTTTTGCCTCAATGTTTTCCTAAACCTTTTCTCTTAGGGACGTCAAAACCAGGTCTTATTTGGGAAAGGATTAAGCATATTACGCGGACATTGATTATTTTCAAGTTTGAGATAGCAAATTGTTTTCCGTCGTTCTATCTAAATGGTGATTTTACCAGACTTTCAAAATGCATGAAAAGTGTCTAATGTATTTTTGGTGAATCATTTATAACATTAACCTAAAATGTCGACTTACGAGTGATGTTCGATAAATTCGCGGAAACAGATCGGCATGTTATCAAATCGGGACAGAATATATTTGCTTTGACATATTTTTACTAGACACATGATGTACACATTTTAATAGATATGGTAACGCGTTGTAGAAGTAGTCATGGCAACGTCATGTTCGAAAAAGCGGTAAATTCGAACTTTTACTGTTTTGAAAACGACCTTTAACTTTTTTGCCCACTTTCCCCCGTGTTCAAATTTCAGGAATATATTCGTGAACCCCTTTCAAAGTTGTTCCATCAGTTTTTCTAGCATATAACGCGATTTCGATCAGTTTACTGCAGTGATTTTTAAAGCATATGCGTGCCCATTACTTCATGATTTTTCCAACTCAGAAAAGAGCATTAATATTCTGTATTAAATGAAAAAAGTTGTAAATGTATGTAGTTTTACGCCCCACTCAACAGCTAAGGTCATAATGGAGACGGGACCTCGGGTTTAAGTTTCATCCGAAAGACTGGAGAAGCGGGGGGTTGAACCAGCGACCCTTGTGTTTCAAGTCCAGCGCGTGAAAAAAAAAAGAAGAAAAATGCCATCTCGGATATATACGACCATAGGGATTAAAGTACGTGAATATTTACTTCATGGTAACCGTGTATCGTCTCTTTAAACAAGCTGTCGTTACGAAGTTTTCGTTGAAAAGCAGCAAAATGCAATAAAAAGCAACTCTGGAATCTTGAGATAGCGAAACATGCGAATGACGTCAGTAACGTGACGTTTAGAGCTAAAGATCATAGGTGAATCGTATTTCGATGGATAAAATAATGCAATATCGCAGATAATTTCATAAAGTGACAGCATTGAAATAGACGAAGGATTACGTTGAGAAATATATCGAAGAACGACGATACAATGACAACGACATTTTTTATAATCTGTAAAGATAAGGAAAATAATTATTATTAGTAGTATATGAGGGCTCTTTGGGCCAATTTAGACAAATGAACTTTTGTTCTTTGTTTATATTGGCCCAAAGTGCCCTCCCAGGGTTTTTTGGCCTTTTTTGGCCTTTTTTCGGCATTTTGGGGGATTTTGAGGATTTTGAGATTTTTAATCAATATTTGAATGGCACTATGGGCCGAAATAGAATAATAAACGTTTATTCTTTGTCTATATTGGCCCAAAGTGCCCTCCGAGACCTGGATGCTATGCTTCTTTTTTTTTGGACATAATCGTATTTTACGCATATTGGACCTAGGTTAAGGGTTGGACTCAGTTGTTTTGGGTTTTGAAGAATCAAGGTTGAAAAGGCGCTAGTCTGCCCTCCCAGACGGGTTGAGTAGGGGAGGCTAGCGCCTTTTTCATGGCTTAATTTGGACTTAGTCGTTTTTACAAGGGTTTTTGGACTTAGTCGTTTTACCAGGGTTTTGGAATCAGTCGTTTCAACAATGAGGGTTTGGACTTAGTAGTTTTGACGAATCAAGGTTGAAAAGGCGCTAGTCTCCCCTCTGGTAGGACAGTTTAGCGCTTTTTTCAGGGTTTTGGACTAAGTCGTTTTTACCAGGGTTTTGGACTTAGTCGTTTTTACCAGGGTTTGAACTTAGTAGTTTTGACGAATCAAGGTTGAAAAGGCGATAGTCTGCCCTCTGGTAGGGCAGATTATCGCCTTTTTCAGGGTTTTGGACTTAGTAGTTTTTACCAGGGTTTTGGACTTAGTCGTTTTGGCGAATCGAGCTTTTGATGTTTTAACAACGAGAGCTATTCTCACTCGGATATCAAGGAATTCTACGGAGAATTCGATCCGAGGGTTGAAGCTGACCCGTTGTTATGATTGTGAGAATCAGTTTGTGAATAGCGTAACTTTCAAGATGTGGCCAATCATCATGAATGTTTCGCTTATTCGCAATAGGAAAGAAATAATGGACAAAGAGGATATATTTTACTGTTTTTTATTGAAATAGAACTATGAAAAATGATGAGGGAAGACTGGTGTAGTATAGAAAGAAATGGACTTTGTTCTTTGTCTTTACTGCCTAGTCTACCCTCCAAGGCCAGGATGCTAGGTATCCTTCGACTCTGAGACTTTGGGTAGGGAACAATGAAAGTTGGACAATGGTTGGACCTGGTTATACCTTTTCTGTTTGGAGCTTATCAGTTTAGGGTTCTTTAGGCCACTGAAGACAAATGAACTTTATTCTTTTGTCTTTATAAGCTCAAAGTGCCCTTTTCAAATGTTCGTCCCAGAGTGCCCTCCGAAAACAGGGTTATTGTAAACCACAACAGTGAATGGGCAATGGATTGACTTTTGTGAACTTCACTGTTGGAGTTCAAGGTGTTTACAATTAATGTTTTTATGTTGCATTGGTCTTTCAATGGTTTAATTGGACATTATTGAGGTTTTTGGGCTCTATCAATTCAAGGCTTATCAAAGTTTAGAGCTTGTGGTTTCTGGATTTTGAATTAGACAATTCAAGGGTTTGCCGATTCAAGGGTTTGGTTATGGTTATGACGATTCAATGTTTTGGCTGTCAAATCAAGGTTTTTGACGTTTGTCTATGTTTTGACATTGTCAATGTATTTAACATTTTGGTTATACGATTTAAGGAATTCTACGGAAGATTCGATCCGGAGGTGAGCTGATTTGTATGTCAGAATTTTGAAAAACGTTACTTACAAGATGTGGCCAATCATCATGAAAGTTTTGCCTATTCGTAACCTAATTAGGGTCTCTTTGAACTTTGTCAGTGTTACAACGAGTGTTTAGACTTGGTGGTTTCAACAACGAGTGTTTTGATTCCAGTCATTATTGGACTTAGACAATCTGATGAGTTTTCTGTGGGGACCAATCAGTTGAGGAAGTCTGGTGTAATATAGAACAAAATGGACTTTGTTTTACTTTTACGCTAGACTGCCGTCCAAAGTCGGGCTTAATAGCCCTATGAATATTGATAGAATAAGGAGTTGAGCAAATCGTTGAAATTAGTCGTTTTTGTAAATTTCACTGTTGGATTCAATGATTTCAACATTAACGAATCAAGGATTTGGCCGTCGATTTAAATTATTCAAGGTTTTATCTTTGACAATTAAATAGTTCAAGGGTTATTACGAATCATGGTTTTGACGTTGTCGACTCCGGTGTTTTTACTTTGATTTGGAATGAGATCGTAGATATAGTCAGTTTGAACAACGAGGGATTGACCCCACCAACTAGGAGTTGGATGATTGGACCTAGTTCGAAGTTTCGGACTTTGGCATTTGTTTTTTACGTTAGACTTCCCATTTCAGACAGTCCTGTGAATCTAACATTCGGTAGAGAAGTTGATCAATGGTTGAACGTAATCGTGTTTGCGAACTTCTCTGTTTGATTTCTAAGTTTTGATTATTCCATAGTTTTGACGTTGAATTTCATTTTTTGTCTTGAAATTCGACGATCCAATGGTTTTGAGTTTCGATCTAGTTATTAAGGGTTTTCAATTCAAGGATTTGATAATTCAAGGGTTTGTCTATAACAATTCAAGGTTTTTGGACAAACTCGTTTCAACGACGAGGGGTTAGAACACACGGTTTGGATTTCAGTGATTGAACCTTGTTGGCTTTTTGTACTTGGTGGTTTTGACAACATCATGGTTTGACTGGTCGTAGTTGGGATTTGGATGTAGTCGTTTTTACCAGGGTTTTGGACTTAGTCGTTTTTACCAGGATTTGAATTGAGTCGTTTCAACAATGAGTGTTTAGACTTGGTGGTTTCAACAACGAGGGTTGGATTCCAATTGTTTTGAACTTAGTCGTTCCATCAACGAGCGTTTAGACTTGGTAGTTTCAACAACAAGGGATTGATTCCAGTCAGTGATGAACCTAGACAATCTGAAGAGTTTGCTGTGTGGGATCAATCAGTTGAAGGAAGCCTGGTGTAATATAGAGCAAAATAGACTTTGTTTTATTTTTACACTAGACTGACCTAATCAACCAGGGTTAAGTACCCTACAAATGGAATATCAGTAGAGAAGTTGGGCAATGATTGAACTCAGTCGTTTTTTACGAACTTCTCTGATGGGTTTAATGATTTCAACATTACTAGACCATACTAGGGCCTATGATTCCTTATTAACGGTGTTTTCTTCTTTGCTTTTCCATGTTATTTCTTCATAAATATAAATGAAGTATTAAACGAAATGAAAGTTGTTTTTTATTTATACAAATATTTTGTATTCTTTTAAAAATATTTTTTTTTAAATATTTTTTTTAAGTATTTTTTTATTTTTCAAAAAAATATTTTTACTTTTTTAAAAAATATTTTCAAAAAATAAAATATTTTTTATTTTTTTAAAAATATTTTTTGAAAAGTATTTTTTTTATTTATTTTTTAATTTATTTTTTATTTTTGAAAATGAAAATTATTTTTTATTTATACTTATATTTTTTTTATTTATTAACTTTTTTTATTTTCAATGTCATTACTTTTCTATTTTCATTAGCCTTTTTTACGATATTGTTACTTCAAAGGATTGAAATGAAGTGACACAAAGTTTTTTCTAACCTTTATTTAACATTTCATTAACAATGTTTCATGAACAATATTTCATTAACATATTTACAAACATTTATTTACATTTATTTACAAACACTTTTGTTAGACATTTCAAACAAAACTTTCTTCAGAAAGTTGACAATGTTCTTTTTTGTAAATGTTCTTTTACAGTAGTCCTTTTTTCCACAGAACGCAATGTTCACAAAGTTTTTTTACATTGTTCTTTTTATTCCATGAGAAACACTGTTATCAATAATATCATTATTTCCTATTATGTACACTGTTCAGCTTGTTCTCAGATACTGATGTTCATTGTTCACTCTTTCTTACTTATACACCTTTAGACTTCTATGTCCAAATGGTACCGTGTCTGTACCATTGACAATAACCCTCTTTGTATAAACAGATCTGAATGTTTTCGTTTGAGGCTCGCTTGTCACTGTTCTGTCCTTATGCCTTTTTATTCTACATTCATAGGTGATCTTGATTTCTGTAGAAGGGTCATTCATGCATTTGGTGAATGTGTCAAAATTCACCAACTGACATGTTTTGTAGTCTAATGTGACTCCTTTCACTTTACATTTGCTTGATATTTCCCCTTTGTCTGATATCATTTGATATGCATAGTTCTTTGGCCCCAAACCTCTGAACTTTACAATTCTTGAGGTTGGCTCTTCATCAGTCCATTTCCCAAGTCTACTGTTAATGATAGGGGGGTTCCAAAGCTTTGGATCATGTATATACATACAACTATCAGTGTCAAAGTAAAGACATCTATCATTCAACTTCTCAAGCACACTGTATAACTCCAACCTTGCATAGGCTGTTACATAAGACCCAACTATAACGTTAGCTGTAGCATGAGTTTGAATATGATCAAGCATGTTTTCGTAATTGACCAGAATAAAGGGGCACTCTTCACTGAATATTTCCACATGTTTCACTTTGATTGATTGATTGTTGATCAAGTCAAAGTACTTGGAGGGAGATGCAATGTATTCTGTTTGTGTTTGCACTTCTCTTTGAGCTAGTTTACCCCAGAGACAGTTCAACACGATCTTGGCAAAAGATCTTCTCCCTTTGTTTTTCTTAATCATGGTCGGATCAAGTTTGATACCTTCTTCTCTCTCATAATCCTGAATGAATTGATCTCTGTCAGATTGAGTACTACACCAAGTAGGATAACCACTTGCTTCCTGTTTAATTTTCAGAAAGTTGTCAACATATCCCTTGAAGAATTTGTCAGAGAGTGAATCGAAATGCCATATCTCAAAGACATGTAACACATGATAACCTTTGTCCATTGCTTTGAAAAGTTCAGCCGTAACCCATGTTCCAATGAGAGCTCTTTCGTTTTCATTGTGAGTGCACGTTTCTGAACTGTTCTCTGCACATGTTCTACATAGAGGGAACATCATTTTGTGGTTGCAATGTACAGGTAGAACGGGGTGGAGAAGATTATCTGGAGGCAGGACTTTACATTTGACAAGTCCTTCATATTTTCTTATGTTCTGGATGTCAATGTTTTCACTTGTCAACACTTTAGGGTGTCCAACAGGATAGGATTTGTACTTGCATACGTATGGGTACAAAGAACATATATCAATGTACTTGATTTCTGTCTCGCTCGATTCATCTATCTCATGTGAGAGTTTAACTGCATTACAACGACCTCCATACAAGCCTTCCCTTGGATCAATTGGGTCAGAGTATGGAAACAAATCACGAATGATTCGAGCATACTCCTTGTTTGTCTTAACCTTTGCATCGAATTCATGTTCCCAAAATGAACACAACTTTATAACCTCTCTGTCTCAAATACTCTAATCTTTTCATTGTTCCTTCATACAAACTCTCCATAGTTGAACCATTGATTGGGCTTTGCTCTGAACGGTTCGGGTAGCAAACAGGACAACCATGATAAAGATCACCTAGGAACTCATACACAGTGTTTGACGGGGCATGGAATCCGTCTACACTGTAACCTCCAATTTCATATTCACCCCCATTCCTAGCATGCTGAATATGAATCTGTTTCTCATTTGCTATGCCTTGAATCCAACGAATTGCTTTCGTTGAGAACCGACGTTTTGATGAATCTTTGCTTGATATGATTGCAACTTGATTCTTTGGCAAATAATTGCTTCTCCAAACCTTGTTACAAGCATCAGCTATAGTGATAGCTTCAAGAAAAGGATCAATCCCTCCATGTTCAAGAAAGACCTGTCTGAAATGACCACAACCCCGTCTGAGAATATCAACATCTGAACGACAGTAGGACTCCAATTCCTTTTGAAAGTTGAAATTTTCCTTCTTTTCAACTTTGTCATTATACCATTCCATAAACTCTTGTCTCATATCAGGTTTCATTGAGTCAACCATGTAATATGAACTGTCAAGATAAGGACCATTGTAATCCCAGAACTGATCGGTGTTTGCAAGATGTGGGAAATAGCCTTTTTTCATTTCTTCAAGTCCGAATGTGTCAGGAAAACTCCCCAATCTAAAGCTCATGAAGTTATAGGAGTCTATCAATCTAACTCCATTCATGCGAAGTGATATTATACTGTTCCCATTCATGATAAGTTCTGGAGGTTTATTTCCTATTCTTATGATTTCATCCAGTATGAACTGTCCATCATATCCCTTGAAATTATGTGCAATAGCTGTCATTCCCTTATGTTTCTCAGTAAAGAGCCATGTGCAGAAGTCGTTGAGCGTGCTTTCACCTTGAAATATCACTTCTCGACCTTCGTGAAATTCACTACAGGTTGAACAGCGATATTCAAGTGGTTTGCATATGCATTCATTGCAAGCTCTCTGTGCAATACAGTAATTCGGAATATGAACACCAGTATCTTGCTTACATTCAAAATCGTAGAAAATGAACAATGGTTTCTTCTCCCCCGATTTCTTACTTTTCTTTGTCTCACCATTGTCATTTTTCAACATCTTACTTTCGTAAGGTTGAATATGGCAACGATGATCGAAAGATGTTATCTTCTTGCAGATATGACACTTCTTTTTTCCAGCACAGACATGGTTCTTGCGTCTCACGTTGTACATTTGATTGCATTGACTGCAGCGTTTAACCAATTCACAAATAGCTTTCTCTTGTTTACCATGAACTATTTTGTGATTTGCAAAACAGTCGTTCCCGTAGAAACTTCTGTTACAATCTGAACAATGGATTTCTCCGAACTCTTTGTTACATGGTGGTTTGCAGAAACAAGCTGAACACATGTACTTACAATTATGATTCTCGCGATTCTGATACGCAATATCACAGAATTCACAGTAATAACTACAACTTAAGAATCCTGTGATGCTCGTGATACTGTCAAAATGTCCTTGGTGGTAGTAAAGATGTATAACTTTACTCTCAGAGTTCACAACTGGGTGTTGAAATGTCATTTCTACCGATGAGTGTTGTTGGTGAACTTTGATCACATAGTTCATTGAATACAAATGTGTTTGAATGATTTTGTATTCATCAACTCCACAAGGTTGATTCGGCGAGATACCGACTTTCTCCAATAACCGTTTAGCTTCTCGTTCTTGAAACGATTTGTCCGACTTCCTTATTCTTTCCCATCTTTTTTTCCATTCATCTGTGTCTTCCCTTTCAGCATAACACATCGATACCACGATAGATCGGGCGAAACACATGCTATCCTCTGAATTCTTCATTTCAACGACAGAATGTTTTTTTTTTGAAAAGACTTTAGTGTCAAGTTCGGATGACCACAGCTTTCTGCCAGAGCCATATGGTGGCTGTGTATGTGTGATGATAAATCTCATTTCTCCATCGTCTACTTTTAATTCACTGTTGGATTGCATCACTTTCTGTATCTCATCCAATATAACTTCTCCGTTCAGATTAATCACATCGATGAACGGGATATGTATCCCCATATCCAGAGATGGATGAGTGATTGTCAATCTGATCTTATCTCTAGGTTCAGCTTTCAACGTTTCATTGACTTGTTTCGTAATATCATCAAACAATGAAACAAGTTCTTGCGGTGGTAAATCATCGAATTTCTTGAAAATCACATTCATTACATGTGATACCGTCCTGAAGATTCTCGATTTCTTATTTGTCAAAGAGACAAGTTCATACCTTTGTCTCAACGTTGCTTTATTCTCTTCTTCATCAAGTGATTCTTC
Source organism: Fragum sueziense (assembly GCA_963680895.1). Taxonomy (NCBI): domain Eukaryota; kingdom Metazoa; phylum Mollusca; class Bivalvia; order Cardiida; family Cardiidae; genus Fragum; species Fragum sueziense. The sequence continues at coordinate 1,058,681 of OY804603.1, forward strand.
ATTCACTGGATCTTCATCAATTTTTTCTTCATTCGCTGGATCTCCAGAAATTGATTTTCCAGAGTTCGATTCTTCACCAAATATTTCTTTTGGTTCTTCATTTTCGGATTCACTTTCCATGATAGGTCTCACTGGTTTTTTCTTGTAACCAATATCATCTTCTGAATCACTGCTATCAAGTCTGATTCTTTTCCACTTTCTTTTGTGAAGTGGAATCCAAGTATCATCGTCCGGTTTCTTTCGTTTAGGCATTGTTTTCACTTTGCTTTCCAGTGAGGAAATGATATTGAGCTGGCACAGGATAGGGGTTTATATAACAATCGTCAAGCTCGAGCTGGGAAATCTGTATAAATAGGACCCGATTTCGCTATACTTTATCATTCAGTTGTAAAACTTGAAAGAAGTCATGGAAAGTAAAAACGCATGCAACAATTCTGAAGTTACTTCAACTTCTGGGAACAGAAGACAAATGCAGGTCTTTGTGAACCCACATACACATGAGTACGAGATAACAAACATTCCGTATTGTTACAAGATCAGTCATATTGGAAAATATGTCGGGACATTCATGTCGGAGCAGATGGATAAGGATGAATACCACATTACGAAACGGAGAGTGTTTGATACACTCACATTGGATGAGATATATGGCAATGACAAATATGGGGTGGCAAAGAAGAGAGTAGGATTCTGCTTCATTTGTCATAAAGCCGATCACTGGGCAATGAAATGTCCAGAGAAAAAGAGACAACCATCACATTTCATCTTTGTCTTCGTGAACCCAACAACTCATGACGTTAGGATTTCAAATACAATTGAACGTTCAATAGAAACCGACGGATTGAAATATATTGGCGCAATAACATCGTACTGTAATGATTACAGTAGGTACAGTTTGAAGACACGCCGTGGAATGGAAAATTTCTATTACAAGATTCCAACCATCATTGGAAATCGGCAACGTTCAATCGAGACACAAACTCTCGATACACAAACTGTCGATATACCAACACTGGAGACACAAACTCTCCAGGAACGAATAAAACAGTGGTTGGAAAAACAATCTTTCAAAGAAACTGTCACTAATAATACTGAATCAGTGCAGGGTTCATCGATGGAATCGTTGGAAAAATCTCACAATGGTGAACAATCAAATATTGAATCATTGCAGAGTTCGGAGAAAAAAGCTGAGGAAGGAAATAACCAGGGGAAGGATTGTGAAACCAATGATCATGGCAAAGACATTTGTCTAAAAATTGTGAAACCAAAGAGAATCTCCAGAAAGAGGAAAACAAGAAACATTTCACCGGTTCCAACCAAGAAACAAAAACTTGAATCATAGGACAGTTGAATTTCAGTGATGAACATTTCACATGTTAAATGAAATATTTCCATTGTCTAACTTTCTAATGTACATGTGTTCAATATTTGCATTGTTTCCATGCTATGTTTGACTTGTTTTCATTCAATGTTTACATTAAAGATTGATAGATTCCAGACATATTTCTTTTTTCCCCAAATAAGTTGAGCAATGAATGGACAGATCTTTGGAATGGTTTAAACATCGCACATCCGAGTCGTCAAACATTGATTCATACCCAAAGATCTATCCATAAAACTAGGATTCAAAAGTGCAATCATTTAGAAACACAAGATACATTCGAAAATCTGCTAGCAGAACCATTTCATATTGTTTCAGCTATAGGATTTTTGAAATTATCAGACCTCTTTCACTTCATCAGAAATCGAGAAAAAACACCGGAGTCGACAACGTCAAAACCCCAAGACAATCCATAGCAAATTAATGGAACAGAAATGGATCATAATTTCATGTTTCAAAAGTCACAATTTCATATTCATTTTCCCCAATATTTCAGTGGACAGAAAATACAGGTTGAAAAAATATTGGGGAATGGATAAAAGTCATAAAATAACAGAGTACACTACTTTCGGGAAATGTATGCGATTCCTGGAAATACCCCCCATTTTCCGAAAATACAAATACACTCGTTCTAGGAAAAATCAATACCTCGGTACACTGTAGATTTAAGGTACAATACCCGTAATATGGACTTTTTGAGATTCATAAAACATCGGATTTTTTCGAGCGTCGTCGTTAAGTATCTGAACTTATTCGGGCGCGGGCGTAAACATTCGACGGTGGAACTTTCCACCGCCGCATGTTTTCGATGTCGGTCCAAATAATATTCCGACGATGCCCGAATCTCATTAGGGGTAGACTTCCTTAAAACTTTATTGAGCGATGAAATTTCCAATACACAAAAAAATCTTATCGGACAGATATTATAGCGTCAAATATTTACGTTTTAAACCAGGATTATTTCTTAAACGAAAGAAGTGAAATTAGCATTTCTTTTTGCCGTTTTTAGTAACAACCATGAAATCACAATATGCCTTTATTACTATAATAGGCGTTTAAACATAGTGAGAAAAGGCTAGCTGTTTTGTTATTTCCATCAAGCTAAAACCCGAGTTATTCACCAAACCCAAGAGTCAAAGGCCAGCGCCTTGACTTAGGAGAATAACCTAACGAAAAAAGTAGAACAAAGTTAATTTGTTCTATATTTCAACACATTATCCTGATATATTCCACACAGAAAAGACCCAGAAATCCAAACCGAATGAAATGCCTAGACTTTGTTGTTGAAACTACCAAGTCTAAACGCTCGTTGATGGAACGACTAAGTTCAAAACAACTGGAATCCAACCCTCGTTGTTGAAACCACCAAGTCTAAACCCTCATTGTTGGAACGACTCAATTCAAAGCCTGGTAAAAACGACTAAGTCCAAAACCCTGGTAAATCGACTACGTCCAAATCCCAACTACGACCAGTCGAACCATGAATTTAAAACATGAAAACCTTGATGTTGTCAAAACCACAAAGTACAAAACACCAACAAGGTTCAATCACTGTAATCCAAACCGTGTGTTCTAACCCCTCGTCGTTGAAACGAGTTTGTCCAAAAACCTTGAACTGTTATAGACAAACCATTGAATTATCAAATCCTTGAATTGAAAGCCCTTAATAACTAGATCGAAAGTCAAAACCATTGGATCGTCGAATTTCAAGACAAAAAATGAAATTCAACGTCAAAACCATTGAATCATCAAAACGTTGCATTTCAAAAAAATTGAAATCAGAAGTACCCGAACTGTCAAGACCCCCCCCCCCACCTTAGACAAACTACTCTACCTAGATCTAAATGTTTAGATGCAAAATTATTTAGATCTTGGTGAATGAATTACAATGACAACAAATAATTTCAGCGAAAGAATTTAGTAACTTTAAACAATGTGTCGGGGTAGAATTTATTGACAGATGAAATTTATGTCCTTAAATAGATGTACAAATATAAGAAGATCGTTAGTTGTTCTACAAACGTTGAATTGGAAAGTACACTTGAAAATGGATAACATAGACTCTTTCTTTGTTACAATCCCCAGTGACAGTTCTATACATATTCACCCAGATAATACTCAAAGTCAATTTCAAACAGTATTGCCTAAGAATTTTACATTGAACAAAGATGATTGGGAAGTAGCTTTAGTTCAGCTAATAACACCTTCTCAATATATGAATATCCTCCCAACTGAAGCAGAATTTGACTTAGTGACAACAAACAGAGCATTCGGGAAAGAAGTTGCTGTTTTAACACGACAGGATGCATCAATACAAATAATCGCACTTGAAAATGAAAATCGAAAGCCTGCAGATACTTGGGCGATTCGGTTTAAATTTCCAGCAGGGGCTTATACTTCTACATCTCATTTACTGAATACAATAAATGACACTATTCAAACAAAGATTGGTGAAGTCCTACAACAAAGAAACATGACCATCATTGTGCGTTTTTCAACATCTTCATTACGTCCACAGATGATATTCGAAAATTGTGATCATACAGGAATAAAATTCAACCCTGTCTTATTCCAGAAGTTGGGCGTTTCAGATGAACATAAAAGCACTATCATCTATCCGTATACAAAACAAAATGAAATATTCAAATATACCCCTAACATAAATGCAGGGTATAATCACTTGTTTATTTATTCGGACATAGTTGAATATTCCATCGTTGGGGACAAATCAGCACCTTTGATTCATACTGTGCCTTTCATGTCAGTAGATGGGGATGTGCATATCAACCATGAAATAAAGAAACCACACTTTGTTGCCTTATCCAAATCTCAATTTAGAACTATCAATGTTAAGATAACAGGCGAATATGGTTCTCCATTTCGTTTCATGTTCGGAAAGACTGTGGTACAACTTCATTTTAGAAAGAGTAAATGAAATAATGCAAGCTAATCATTGTGGGGAAAGAATAACTATTTCTAGTTATAAACTCAAAGACAGTGGTTTTCCGAAAGCAATTCCTGGAAAATACGAAGTTGCACTCCATAACCTTGGCTGACCTGATTTATACAAGAAAAAATCAATACTGCTAGATAAAACTGCACGCTTTATGAAATTAAACTTTTCCCCAATACACAATAACTAGTGATAGCGAATAACCCCAGTTTAGTCCTTGTCTTCCTCAACATAAATTAATGATTGAAAATGATTTCATACGATTGAACCCCAGCTAAAACCGGTCGAAGAGAGACCTTTAGAGGAAAACAACATAGGAAAGGAATAAATTCGATTGTGAAATCATGCAAAAAAGAAATTGTTGAATCGAAGGAAAAAAAATCAAAAGGTAATGAAATCTGGATATTAGAAAATCTTGACAGTAGAAAACATGTACGGAATGTTTCCTCTCCATCAATATTTACATGTTCAATATAGTATTTCCATTCATTCAATGTGTTCATCCATCGACCCAATCACCTTTTGTCTTTTTCCTTCAATCTTTCAATTCAATATTTTCATTAAAGATTTTCAGAGTATCTTTGGTATTCATCAATATCAAAAGATAAAATGGTGATAATAGGGATTAAGAAAAACATTTTCTCTTGATATCCAACAATTTATCGAAATAGAGCTAGTTTCGGATTCAAGCTGTACATCTGTTGATTCCAAATTTCATCCTCAGTTGGTGGTGAGAAAAAAAAACAGCCAGAAAGATCTTGACTAGTTGAAAAGTTAACGAAGGATAAATCATCCATTCTCCTTTTCCAGCTATAACTCCTTGTTGGATGACTGAAGATAGGTTATATATTTTTACAATTGCCCGCTTTCTACTGTATGATTCTTGGAAAAAATCCGCTTTTCTCTCGGACTTAATGTCGTTCAATTCATGTCTTTTTAATCTAACTGACGTATGTTAAGAAAATTTCAAGATCATATCTCCGTTGAGAAAATAAAAATACATATTCAATCACTCCTCAGAACATTAAAAATGAACCCAGAAGAGAACGACAGATCATTTTCACTGAACTAAATGCAATCTCCAGTGTGGAGACAAAGAAAATATTCTTGGAAGACACACAAATATCCCGAGACTTTCATGATTAAAAAGGACTTTGTGATCAACGAAAGGCTACCCCCGATCGGTTTACCAGAAATAAGGAAACATAATAATTCATACAGAAAAGAAAACAATTTTGGGGTTTTCATCAAGCAAAATGGACATAAAATCAGTAAAAAGATAAACAATTGTTTGGAAAGTTTTTAAACTCCCAGTATACGCTTAACCTTGAGATAAAAAATCAATACACAATGCTTTAAAACTTGACCGAGATTCCAAATACACATGCATGTATCTATGTAGAGTTTATCTTGCAATTTAACCTGAATTATTTTTCGTAGTAAAAATGTCAAAATTCGCATTTCCTTTCGGGTTTTTCAAAAAGTTAAAGAAAAACAGCAACAGACTGAACAGATTCTAGTTTCAGTCACTTGAAACAATGTATTCATAATATGCCTTTATTACTTTAGGTATTTAAACATAGTTGGAAAAGATAAGCTAGATCTATTTCGATATTTCTGACCACCTTAATCTGGAATAATTCGCCAGAGTAGAAGTCTAGCGCCTATGGAAAAAAGCAATATATTGTCACAAAGAACTTATTTTGTTGTTTTACGCCAGATCGCCCTATGATAAACTTCACACGAAAAGGATTGTCTAAGCCCAACAATGACTGGAATCGATCCCTCTTTCTTGATTTTTAGTTGAAATGACTAAGTCAAATTGTCACAGATTGAAACGTAGAATTCCATAACACCGTCTCAAATGGCATAATTTGAGGGTGACAGGATTTTGAACAATGTTTCCAGACAACAAAATGAGAAAAAATGATAATTATAAGCGTTTTCTACTCTTGGTGTTTTTCCAATGTCTATCCTGCTACGAATATCAGTTTGATTGAATGGATCTTATCACGTCAATCAACTGCTCATGAATATCGCGACGGCTGGAGCAACTTACCATGGATTCCTGTAATTTCTAGTACTACCACAATATCCTTACCGGGCGAGGCTCAAATTATTTTCCCACATAGGTTAACTATTATCACCATTGGTGGAGATAATTTGCGTTAATAACTGCAGTTAAATGGACAAAGTTCATTTTGTTCTATACTATACAGACTTCCATCAAAGTGTCAGGTCCCCTCCAAGAAAACATGATCAATATAGATAAATCCTCTGTCAGAAATAAAATATGACAATATGAAAACCTTGTATTGTCAAAATCGTGACAAAGTCAAAACCCTTAAAATAAAAAAAGTCAATCACTGAAATCAAACCGTGTGACCAAAACCCTCCCATCAGATCCAAAGAGATGAAGGTAGAAATCTATATAAATTTCATGCCAGATACGATTTCAGTATCACTTGCTCATGGAAAGAGAACCGATAATGTCGAAAATTAGTGCATGTTCAAGTTCGTTAGATCAAATGAAAACAAGGACCAAGCACGGAATGTTGGAATCATAGCATTCTGTGCGAATCTGACTCTCGGGTACAAGGTGTAAACATTAAAGGACAGATATTTTTAGGGTCAAAAGTTAACCATTTTAAAATGTTTGTTTTTGAAGACCAGCTATCTGTGAAGGTTTACCAAGCAAACATTCTCCATGCATCAGTTGACTGTATTGTGAATGCTGCGAACAAGAATTTGCAACACGGTGGCGGAGTTGCTAAAGTCATATCGAAGGCGGCAGGCAATGAACTTGATAAAGATGGAAGGGAATATGTTAACAAATATGGATATATTGGAGTAGGGAAGGTGTGCTGTACAACTGCAGGACGTTTGAATTACAAGTGTGTGATTCATGCTGTTGGACCGAATTGGAGAGAGTACAGACCATACAGCAAGGTAAATAATTATAAATATTGAATTAATTCGACTGATATTTAACATGATAGTTATTGCAAGGTATCTTTGATGATAAATGTTTGTCGTAATTTAACGTTTTATTCTTTGATATCCTTTTGTTATCTATAGACAATCGGTGCCTCGCTAGTCCTGTAAATGATACGCACGATTTTTAACAGTTATAAAAACCCGACATGGTAAAAGACGATAGACTTAGCTTTGACTGAAATCCTACCATACTTCATAAAAGAGTATTGTCAACATCTTTTTTCTAGGATGATGTGAAACGGTGTGAGGTAGATCTGTATAATGCTATTTTCAACAGTTTAAAAGAAGCAAATAGAAGGCATCTTGAGTCAATAGCATTCCCTGGAATCAGTGCAGGTATGTCATACCACGAAATATGTCAACTTGTATTCTATCAAAAATTGATGAGTTCCATAACCTATTATTGAATATATGACGTTGGATTATTCATTTCACATATCCTATTATTTGGGAGAAATGACGAAATGTATATTTTGTCGTTAGAAAAGGTTATTTCAAGCAAAGGTTATTTCAAGGTTGTTGGCGATCTGTCCATTATTCTGTCTTTTTATTTCCTTTACAGGGGTATATGCATGTCCGTGGGAACTTTGTTTCACACAGTATGCAAACGCCATCACAGAGTACAGTCGTATACCTCCAGAGAAAAGAAGTGTACGTGAAATTCATTTCGTGGACACCAACGAAAACTTAGTGAAACAAATGCAGTATTCATTCAATACATTGTTACATGGAAAGTGAATTTCAATTGCCTCTTGTACAAAAAGAATATTGAATACTGTGAATATCATAAAAAAGGAACATTCTCCATGGATTCACTAGTTCGTGGATAAATCAGTGGTGTGAAAAGGTGAAACAGTCGTGAAAGTAAAGATGTATGGTAACGAAATACAATATGTCTTAGACAATGGCATGTGGATAAAAAAACCTTCATGCAAATGTTTGTGCAAAAGATAAGTTACCAAAACAAAAACCACGACATGTTAATGCATATATCATCAACACCGAGAAATGTCATAAATCGGGAGAACATTGGGTAGCAGTGATATTCACCAGAAATGGTGAAACGTTATACTTCGATTCGTATGGATTACCACCTCTGGAAATGGAAATAATCAGTTTCATTCGGAATAATTCACTATCATGGACTTTCAACAATCAGATGTTACAAAGTGTGTTTGAACAAGTGTGTGGTCACTATTGTGTATTCGCATTGGATGGTGTTTCAAAAGGATGCGATCTACAGAAATTACTCCAGAAAACATTCACCACAAAGAACCTTCACAAAAATGATCGTTTAGTATCATCGTGGTTTATGCAAAACTTTAATTATCTCTTCTAATGTTGTTGTAAATAAATTGTGTTACTTGTTCATTGTTCATAGTTCTAGTTCAATAAAAAAACAGAAAAAACTATCCTCTTTGTCCATTTTTTCTTCCCCAATTGTGAACAAGCGAAACTTTCATGATGATTGGCCACATCATAAGAGTTACACTATTCACAAAACTGATTCCAACAATCCTGACAACGGATCATCTTCAACCTCAGTTCGAATTCTCCGTAGAATTCCTTGATATCCGAGTGAGAATAGCTCTCGTTGTTAAAACGACTAAGTCCAAAACCCTGGGAGGTCACTCTGGCTACGCGGCAAAAACTTAGCCAGAATCCCCTCCAAAACCCTGATTTGTCAAAACTACTAAGTCCAAAACCCTGGTAAAAACGACTAAGTCCAAACCCTAAAATACCTAAACCTAAGTCCAATATGCGTAAGTTAATTCAGAGTCCTGAAATGGTAGGGGAGTCTGGCTACGCCGAAAACGTAGCTAGTCTAGCCTACGAGTTCTGGACTGGGGAGGGGAGTCTGGCTACGTTTTCGGCGTAGCCAGACTCCCCTCCTTTACTACTATTATTGACAAAATGCAGTACGTTGTGATGTCTGTCTCAACCAGAACAAAACATCCACGGCCGTGTCGTACTGTGAGATCTGCCAGGAAGCCCTCTGCGGTGTGTGTGACAATGTACACAAAAATCAACGACTAACCCGCGACCACAAACTGCTAACAGGAGATATATTGTATGCATTTTTTATATCAAAGCGACTTTCAGCTTTATTGATGACATGTGACAAACACGACATGCTAATTAAGTACTTCTGCAAGAATGACAATGAAGTTTGCTGTGAGAAATGTAAGAACACATCACACAAAGCATGTGAATTAGTTGATATTGGGGAACATGCACGACAAAACAAACCGACTAGAGATTTGAAAACCACACAGAACAGATTGGAAGAGTTAGAAATATCTTTTAACGCCATAAAAGACAACAAGACCAAAGAGAAGGTTTCTGTCCGAACTGAGGTTAAAAACTGCATCAAGCAAGTCAAAAAGTTACGACAGGATCTGAACAAACAAATAGACAAGCTTGAACAAAACATGATTACAGAGTTGGAGAAAACTGAAGACGAATTAAACCAGGAGTTGGACGATCACGTGACTCTGATATCTGACTCAATAAAACAGATTCAAGACAACCTTACAACAATAAACCAATGTCAGCAGACGACACAACCGGAGGTCACATTCGTCTGCTTGAAGAAGATGGAAGGAAGTATAAATGAATGTGAAAATATACATGGAACACTTGGTGGTCAATTAGATGATGTAGAAATAAAGTTCATTCCTGACAAACTGTTGGTGACTGTCCTTACAGAACTTAAAACGTTTGGAGAGATTGAAGAGAAAAAGGGAGCTGATTCCGAGATGTCTATTGTACATATGACCGTGTCTGACATCAAACATCATAATGTCGGATGTGAAAATGTACAGTCGGTCGTGTTTATGCCGAGCGGCCAACTTGTTCTGGCTTGTGCATATGACGGACTGAAATTGTTGGACAAAGATTTCAAACAGATGGCTCAGTTATCTTTATTTTCAGTTTGTGCATGTAAAGTCTCTGATACAGAAGTTTTAGTATCACAAGGCAATAAGAAGCAGATCCAGTTTGTACAGGTTTTACCTAAAATGGTGGCCAAGAATGGCCTGACTATCGGGGAAAAATCAACTGGAGTTTGTTATCACAACGGAGAGATCTATATTGTGTGTCACGACAACCGTGGTAGTGGTGAGATACGGGTTGTAGACGGAGAGGGCCGAGTATTAAGAAGACTCGGTGTTCATGACGGGACGTATATGTTCACTGAGCCGTGGGACGTGAAGGTTAACGGTACTGGAGATAAAGTGTTTGTGTCTGATATCAGTACCCACACAGTTACCTGTATGGACCAGGAAGGCACAGTAATATTCAGATACACGAATAAAGATATGAAGGGACCTGCTGGAATGTTGGTGGACAGACAAGACAACGTACTCGTTAATGCTGCTTATTCAGACAACGTACACGTAATATACAAGGGTGGCAGAAAACACAAGGTGTTACTTTCAAAAAAGGACGGAATACAAGGTCCGTTTTGTGTATCCTTGAGACAGAGTGACGGGTATTTGGCTGTAGGTACGGGCAATAAAGACAACTTATCGCTTGTCACAATGAAAATTTGATGCATTTGTTCATGGACACGTGTTTATGAACACGCAGGAAAAATAGAAAAAAATCCACTAACCACTGCTGTTTGGGTAAAGCAAAATTGTGTCTTAAAACGTATGAGAAAACCAAAAAAGCATACAGTGGTCAAATGCAGCCTACTTAAGATCCATGCTGTTTTGGTTATCAAAATTGTGTCTTAAAACGTATCAGAAAGCCAAATTTCAGAAGCATATAGTGGTCAAATGCAGCCCAAAAAGATCCATGCTGTTTGGGTTAAGCTAAATTGTGTCTTAAAGCGTATGAGAAAACCAAATTTCCAAAACATACAGTGGTCAAATGTAGACTAAAAAGAACCAAGATATTTGGGTAATGCATAATTGAGGTTTACAGCGTATGAGAAAATCAAATTTTCAAATTATAACACGGTCGAATGCAGACTGAAAAATCCATGCTGTTTGGGATATGCAAAATGGAGTCTTAAAGCGTATGGGAAAATTCAGATTTCAAGATCAGCCTGTGGTCAAATGCGGCCTAACCAAGATCCATGCTACTCGATATATGCAAAATTGAGTCTAAAAGCGTAAGAAAAAACCAAGTTTCAAACCATACAGCGGTCAAATGCAGCCTAAAAAGAACCAAGATGTTTGGGTTATGCAAAATTGAGTCTTAAAGCGTATGAGAAAACCAAATTTTCATATGATATATTGGTCAAATGCAGCCTAAAAAGAACCAAAATGTTTGGGATATGCAAAATGGAGTCTTAAAGCGTATGAGAAACCCAAATTTCAAAAGCATACATTGGTCAAATGCAGACTAAGAAAATCCATGCTATTTGGAATATGCAAATGGAGTATTAAAGCATTTGAGTAAACCAGATTTTCAAATCATACAGTGGTCAAATGCAGACTAAGAAAATCCATGCTATTTGGGATATGCAAATGGAGTCTTAAAGCATTTGAGTAAACCAAATTTTCAAATCATACATTGGTCAATTGCAGACTGAAAAAATCCATGCCATTTGGGATATGCAAAATGGAGTCTTAAAGTGTCCGATGATTGGCAAAATTAAATTCTTGTGCCGAAAGAACACCTTACTATTAACCAAATATCAAAGTTTCTACAATTTTCCAACATTAGAAATGTTTTTATTTCGTCTTTCAAATTGGATATTTTGGTCTTTTCCGATCTTTGCCGAAGAAAATACGCTAAACTTCCGACTTGAAATTATGACGTCATACTGGCCACTGAATGACGTCATGGCGGGAAAAACGGGCAGTCATGAGTCATTTCCCGGAAAGTCTGAAATTTCTGAAAAAGTTAAATGTCCGACTTTTCTGTCATAATGCGACTTCCCCAATCGATACTCAAAACACGGAATTCGTCCTCAGTAAATGTTAGAAAAAATGTTAAAACAGTCAAAGAATAGGTCGTAAGTGAATTAAGGAATGTGCCAAAGAACGGTTTAAGTTTGTCAGTATTACTATTACGATCGAGAAATGGATGAAAACTGAGACTTCGCTATATGACAGAAAAGACGAACACATTATCTTTGTCAGACACAACATGGTCTAGATTGGGGGCGGAGTCAAGCCATTGATGACGTCAATACGTGGCAATTTTACGGAAATTGCCGATCTTTATTTTCTCGAAAATCAGTTTTTCAACGATGTAAAGAAAAGCAAATAAAACTTTTAAAACAACCGAGTTTGGTGGATCTTTTATAAAACACGTTAATTTAATGATTTTCTTCCAATATACGGTGCAATAAACTGCCAAGCTTGGTAGCCTTTAAAGCAGTTTAGTTAACCCGATTTCAAGATCAGAACGTGGTCAAATACAACCGAAAAAGATCCCCGCTGTTCTTTAACAGTAGCTACATCTAATGAAGAAGCTATTAGAGATCAACATGGATCTTGATCAGACAACGTATGAATTGGCTGATCTGGATCTATTTTCTGTCTCAAATGCTATAAGGGTCCTATTTTTACAACAATCGGACCATATTTTTATTGGTACAGAGTTTGTAAAATTATTTTTATCAGAGTAAAGATAAATAGATATTCAACATCTTTGAACCCTTTCCTTAAAGATATACTTCTGTGGATGCCAAGTTGATGCAGTTACAAACGACAAAATAATTGATGTTAAAACTAAAAAACTTTATGTTAAAGCAGAGGAGGCATCGAGGGAAAAATGCTAATTATCAGAAATGTCTTCTTTTGTCTCATAGCTTTCTTTATCTATTTCTACTAGGAAGTCAAACCCAGGTCTTGTTTGGAAGTTGGTGTAGCATTATCAGTATCAAAGTGTCCGAATTAGAAAGTCCATTACTTTACCGAATGAGTTAACCATTCATGACATTGCAAACATTTTGGGTGGCTCAATTTGGAAGCTACCGAAGAAGACGACATGAATGTTGATAAAAGTAGAAATTGCATATATTTTTGTACATTGTAACAAAGGAAATGCTGAGACGAAAGGAGAGAATGCTGGTTTCATTTTCTACTTTTCTCTCAATATTTTCACGATAATTTTACATTTAGATACGTTAGAAGGACGTTATTATCAAGTTATACCATTTTGTGAATATTGTTTATTTATACATTGTATTGTAATTGTTTATATGTATAATAAATATTGTTGTTTGTAGATGAGCCTGAACTCAATCTGATTAAAATCCGGCGTTAACTTACAGTAACATCTGACAGGCACCAGTAAGGAGTACACTTCAATGATCTTTCTTTTGACCAACAAAATAAGCGTTTCGAAATGCTGAAAACGATTATTAATCGTAAACTAGGCCTGGGGGGACATCACATTGTAATGGAGAACCGTGTGTTCGCATGAGCTTGTCACGAAATTGAATAATCAAGAGATTTAATTGGTCAGAGTAAATACCACTGATTTGGTTTTCCCATCTCCAAAGAAGATCGCACCTAACTGATGCCTATCAGATCGTACTGTAAGCCACCGGACTTTAATCAGAGTGATTTTGAACTTCGGTCTCAATTAATTACTCTATTTTGAACATTTATCAATCAAGGCAGTATAAAAATATTTGAAAAAAAAAAACATTTTGAGTAGGGACGAAAAACCAGTTAATAAACTGAATTTCCCCTTTTTAGCCAAATATTTCTTGGCTGTATTGTTCGCAATCTATGTTTTCGAACTCCAAGTTCGACGTCTCAAGTTTAAAACCGGAACTGTCTAAATTTTTACCGATTGAGAAAGGTTTAAGATAAATTGTAATTCTACGATTTTTTTTATAAAACATGTATTCACCTTTTCAATATTCTAATGATTTATGTTCAAACATTTGATCCGGGGTCTAGTAAGGGTCCCTAAAGGCTTATGGGCCAAACATGGATCCAGATCAGCATGCGTATACACGCAGTCTGATCATGAACCATGTTGTTCTCCAAAAGCTTCTACATGACCTGTAGCAATTGCAAAAGTCATGCAAGGGTATATACCAGTCTCCGTTTAGGCACTGACTGATCTTGGAATATGGCTTCCTCAATTCGTCGGTCATGTTCGAAATTGTCGTAACTAAAGCTTATTGAAGCTGCAGTTACGACATTTTTGAATGTGACCGACGAAATGCTATAAGGGACCTTTTCCCAGATCCCGTCATATTTGAAAGGGAATTTATGAATAAGTTTGAAATTTGATTGGACTTAATTCCTCTATTAACCCTTTCCCGAAACAACACCTGGTTTCGACGTCCCTATTGGCGTCTTTTATGGAAAAGCTGAAAACATCGCGACTGAAGAAGAAAACACTGATAAGCAGTATTTTCTTCTTTTGCCTCAATAGTTTCTGTGCTTTGTTGTATGCAAAATATAGCTTTATATCTCTTTTTCCATCCGAAACAGCTTTAAAATAGTCTAATAGGATTGTTGCCATTTGGGAAAGGGTTAATATAGACTATTAAGTTTAGAAATTCTGTAAATAATCACTTTTTTGAAATTGTAATAATTCATGTAAATGTATTAGAAATGGTGGCTTATGAATGATTTTGAACTTTAGTGTGAACTAACCTTTCTATTACAGAGCTTCAGAAAGGAGGGGACCACGTCATTTCAAAATCAAATATATTATAAATGAGTACCGACAACAAAGGGTTTGGATTAAGAAATAACAAATTTAGAACCCCTTCAGCCCCTCTTATCTGTTGCACAGTTATTAATTCTTTTCCTAACAATACGTACAGTACGTCCATTTATAGAAAGAAAATATTGAGGCATATGAAAAAAATGCTTATATGATGCATGTTCTCCTTTTGGCTTAATATTTTTTGTTCTATATTTTTCAAAAATGTATTTTTTTCTAACTGTGTCAAATTTTGTCGTTCAAACTTTCAAACTTGAACTATCTAAATTGTTTCCGTTTGGGAAAGGTTTAAGATGAATTGTAAAACTACGATTTTTTGTAAAACATGTATTCACCTTTTCAATTTTCTGATGATTTATGTTCATACATTTGAGCCGGGGTCTGGATAAGGTCCCTAAAGGCTTATGGGCACAACGTGGTTCTAGATCAGCCTGCGTATACACACAGTCTGGTCAGGAACTATGTTGTTCTCTGATTGCTTCTACATGACCCCTGGCAATCGTAAAAGGGTAGAAATGGGTCTATACCAGTCTCCATTTAGGCACTGACTGATCTTGAAATATGGCTTCCTCAAATGTTATAAGGGACATTTTTCCAGAGCCCGGCATATCAGAATTGTAATTTATGAATAAGTTTGAAATTTAATTGGACTTTATTCCTCTATTAACCCTTTCCCAAAACAACGCATGGTTTCCACGTCCATATTGGCGTCCTTTATTGAAAAGCTGAAATCATTGCGACTAAAGAAGATTACGCTGATAAACAGTATTCTCTTCTTTTGTCTCGATAGTTTCTGTGCTTATTTGTATGTAAAGTATAGCTTTATGTATATCCTTTTTTCATCCGCATCAGCTTTGAAATAGTCTAATCGGATTGTTGACATTTGGGAAAGGGTTAAGATAGACTATTAAGTTTAGAAATTCTGTAAATAATCACTTTTTTGAAATTGTAATAATTCATGTAAATGTATTAGAAATGGTGGCTTATGAATGATTTTGAACTTTAGTGTGAACTAACCTTTCTATTACAGAGCTTCAGAAAGGAGGGGACCACGTCATTTCAAAATCAAATATATTATAAATGAGTACCGACAACAAAGGGTTTGGATTAAGAAATAACCAATTTAGAATCCCTATAACCCCTCTAATCTGTTGTTCTGTTATCATTTTTTTTCTTAACAACATATCATCCGTTGACAGCCAGAAGTGGCTATCAGTAGTTAAATTTTAACTGCTGATAGCCACTTCTGGCTGTCAAGGGATTGTGTAGTTAACTTCCATTTATAGACAGGGGCGTAAGAAAACTTTGGGGCCGATGAAGAAAATGCTAATACGCTTCATTTTTTCCCTTTGGCTCAATATTTTGTGTGCTATATTTTAAACCCATTATATCCCAATATATTTTCATTTAACCGTATTCGTCTGCATCAGCTTTCAAATCTGAACATTTTTAGGTTAAGGTAAGTTTGGAGAGCGGCAATGTGACTTGCAAATTTTGTTTTTATTCTGCGGCACCAAATGCCCATGCTACAATTTTCATCAAATTTTTAAAGCGAAACATTCCCCTATTTTGTGATGATGAATGTCAAATGAAGTATTTTATTGTTCTGAATGTAAACATATGCCAGAAAATTTTAGTATTATGTTGAAAATATAAATGCATGTATTTTTGTCACAATTGGGCTGAAACAGGGTGGATGGGGTAAGATAAAGTCAAATATCCTTTTTATTTACGTGGAAAGGTGTGTTTATTTTTTGCGTAGACAAAGCTCTTGGTATTATCTTCAATATATCCAAAAACAAACAAAAAAATATTCATTGGGTGGATAAAAAGTAACCCTCGAGTCCAAACTTACCTTAACATCGGATTTTAATCAGACTGTGTTTTAAAATGATTAACTTCTAATGAAATCACTGCTGTTCGATTGTATTCGTGCACTTGTTCAAATAAATTGATTTTATTAGTCAATGTTGTTGCGTGGTTTACAGGCAATGGAAATTTGCATAATGCTTTTCATATCGTCGTTGTAAATGCAAAACCTCGTATCTCATTTTTAGAAATTTTTAAAGGGGAGGGAACAAAAGTGTAATAACTTTTCCAAAGGTGAAATGTTTTAATTGAAATTTGGACATATTGTTCATAAATAATGTATAATTGATACTGATTGGTAAAATATCCAAAAACCTGCGAGAATTGTCTTAACTGGACACACAAATTTATACTTTGAAACTCGCAAGAATCGACTTACGAGGTTTTGCATTTACACCGACGATATGTTATGTTATTTATGATTAAAGAAATTCGGTTTAACCAAACTTCACAATAATTGCACGTTTAGCAATCACGTGACTCAGCTACTGTAAAAGTCTCCAATAACTTGAAAATGGATTGAAACAGAGAAGGCGGAAATATGTCCGGAATAAGATGGATATAGTGGGTCTTTAAACATCAGCTGATGAAAAGTAATTGACGACCAACCAACGCCAATAACTTTTTTATTCTTTCATTTATTTTAGACCTACCACATGAAGTCAATTCCTGGCCCCGGTTTTTCGAAAATACTTAAGTACGTTCTCATGCTCAAATCTGAGCACCGTGCTCAAATCGCAGGAAATCCACGTGAACTTCAATCGAATACCATTCAACGTTGGAGAGTATTCCTTTGAAGTTGACCATGTTATCATAAGTATGTGCTTAAGTTTTTCGAGAAACCAGGGCCAAGTGTTCATGAATACAACTTCTCTGCTTTAAATCGAATTCAAACTGGTCAAGTATTAATATAGTTTTTGAAGGTTTTCTGGAATTGGTGTGTCACGTGATACCCCACCGTGTATATAGTGAATCGAGAGAACGGCTTATTAATATCGGTCTCCGAAGTAAGATTTGATTGATTGGTGTATAACCCATTACCACACGATGACTCTTTTTGACTCCCCACAAGATAATGGCCTTGGAAAACATCGAGGAAAATGAAGAAATTGCTTGTGACAAGCAATTTCTTCATTTCCCACAATGTTTTCTACCTAAAAAGACGAGAAAATTTCACATTTCATTCACTTGAATTTGTCGTCTGCAACATCTTTGAATTTGGAAGAGTCCAAAAATTTGCCGTTTGGTAATGGTTTAACGCCTCTTTCAGCTGCTATGGTCATATCGCGGCGACTGCTGAACCTAACATGGATTCCTGGTATTTCTCGCACCAGCACTTCTTCAATTTCCAAACCGAGCCTCCAGCTGCTTTCTCAAATAGATGATTTACACCCATTGGTTAGAGACGACAGACCCCCATCAAATATCATAATAAGGATACCGGCCGAGCTGGGGTTCGAATTCACGACCCCTGGATTGACAGACTCTGACGTTACCGACTGAGCCATCCGTGCTCGCCTCTCCGAAGTAAGAGGGATATCGCTTCTAAGGCCGTAGCCTAAATCACGGTGGTTAATCGCGTGATTCAGACTTTCAGAAAATTACCAATATTTTTGTTAATACTTGACCAATTTGAATTCGGTTTGAAGCAGATAAGGTAAAAAAAATGCAGGGAATAAGCTGGACGTGTTTTTGAAAAATCAGCTGGTAAAAAAGTTATTGAAGATCAACTAAAAGATTTTCTTTAAAAAAAATCAACTACATGTACGTCCATCTAATGCGTGACGTCTGTCAAACTTCTCATCTCCAAACCGAATTCAAATCGGTCCAGTATTAACAAAATTATTGAAGATTTTCTGAAATTGTTGTACATGTATTGCGGGATTATCTACCGTGTAAATGGCGAAATGCAAGGGAATGTAATAAAAACGTGAACGTGGATATGATTTGAACTGGAATCTAAAAGAACTGCCCCTATGATTGTTAAGACCAACGCGAATCCGGATAAGACAGCGCGTATATGCAGTCTGATCAAGATATCGTTGGTGGGGAGTCAAAACCTCGTAACTACAGCTTGAAAAAGCTGAAGTTACGAGGTTTTGACTCCCCACCGACGATATATGTTGTTCTTGTATAGCTCATTCGATACCAGTGGCAACTTCATGTATGAGAAAACAATATTTGTATAAACCGGACTGCATATCTATTCCAGGCACAATAAAAGTTGATAATATCGCATATTAGGTTTTTCCCCGGTAGTTTGGGATTCATAATGTGCCATTCGTTTAGATCTTAGTTCAATTTAATGAAAACATTGAATAACTATAAATTACAACATTGAAAGCACTGTTGGCTGGACTCAAATGAAGATTTTTATAATAGCAATAGCAGTTGTATGACGAAAAGATTCTTCCCAGTATTTTATCAAGGATAGCCTAATTATAAGGTCTAGTTTTAATTCGATTGATTAATAATCTGCTTATCATTACATATAGGAAAACATTTTTTGTTGAAATTAGCATATACACGTATAACACCGCTTTACTTTTTCGCGAATTATTAGTGTAAATAAAAGCATATCTTGAAATTGAAAACAATTATTAATAATCATTATTTTGTATCCAACATCATCGTCGCAGTCTCAAATCTTAAATTCAATATTTGCATTTTTGATTAGATAATGTTCAAGGCTAAATTTCGATTTTTAATAAGCACTATTGCACCAGTCCATTAAAAATGAGTATTTTATCATTGTTTATATACTATTTCTATCGTACTTTACACTTTCGTGAACTTTCTTACACAGGTGGCTCCTTTCCCGGTTAAAGTCTGAAATAAAATAAAAGAAGGTGCATAACTCTGTTGTTGTCTTTAAACAAAAACCTCGTAACTGCAACTTGTTTCAAGATGTAGTTACGAGGTTTTTGTTGAAAAGCGACGATTAGATCTAAAACGTCAAGATGGCGAAATCTCTGTCTTTCTAGTCATATTTCGCATAAGAATATCAAAAAATCCACACATTATTTAAGAGTCAATTTATCTAAAATCAGTCAATATGCCGCCATGTTTTGTATAATGACGTCATTTAATGGGTTTCACAAGAATCCAGAATTTTCTCTTTTTGACATTTTTCTGTGTAAAATGCATTCCAGTCCTATCTTTATAAACAACCAATTTATCAGAAGCAGCAGCTGTCAAATCGGAAAATTCTGCAATTCTGCTTTGTGGAAATTGTAGTTAAAACGTTACACAATTGCTCAATGGGCCTACGTACCATAGTTAATGTATTACCGGAACCTTCTCGCACGTGAGAACAATCAAATCCTTCACCAGACTGTTTCTCTACTAGTTTATCTCCGTCTACAGAAAATACGACCTGAAATTGAGAACCAGTCATTGTGACGTCACATAGTTAATGTATTACCGGAACCTTCTCGCACGTGAGAACAATCAAATCCGTCACCAGTCTGTTTCTCTACTAGTGTATCACCGTCTACAGAAAATACGACCTAAAATTGAGAACCAGTCACAGTGACGTCATCAATGTACCATATTCAATCTATTTCAAGAACCTTTACGCACGTGCGAACATTCAAATCCGTCAACAATCTGTTTCTTAACTAGTTAAACAGAAAACACAACCTAAAATTTAAAACCAGTCACGTTGACGCCAATGTTACATTAATTCTTTTCCAAACAGTTCGGGAAAGGATTTAAGAAACACTGATGTCACTAAGACGCCTTGAAACAAGACCTGGTTTAGACATTGTATGGGTAAAAAATTATAGCATGGCTACTAAATTGATATATGTAGGCGTCACTGCCCAAAAAAGGTTCAAAGTAGATAAAAAACACTCATTTTGGACAGAAAAGCTCTTATGTTGAGAGGGTTCGCCTGAATATTAAAAAGGCTTGTCGCATGACAAATATGCTTTTTCTTAGGAACAAATCCATTGTTTGCGTGTTGAATTTCGATTATTTCTATCTCTTCCTAGTAGACCCAAAATATTTATACATATGGATTACAGAAAACGAATTCCTCTTGGAATAAGAAATATTTTTTCCGCCCCTATTTATGGTATTCATGTACATTCATTTACGTTACATTACCTTAATCGGACGTCCATCTAACGTCATGGAATCGAATTCCTTTCCTAACGTAAACTTGGTCTCCTTGTCTCCCATCACCGTGCATGTTTTCATGACCCAGTCGTTCCCCGAGCAGCTGAACTCCTGGGTCATGTTCGAACCTGTTGACAAGTATTTGTGAGCATCGGCTCGCTTGGCGTCCGAGACACCTGAAAAAAAGATTACAACAGTCGTTGGTTTGTTTTGTTTAGTAGGCTTGGTAAATTAATACCCCTATTTTTTAGAACTTTTGCCAACAAATAAACAGAGCAGCTTAACGCCTGTGTCATGTTAGAGCCCGTCGATAAGTACGTGTGAGCATCGGCTCGCTTGGCATCTGAAACTCCTAAGAAATAACAACAGTCATAAGTTTATTTTGTTTAGTCAGCCTGGCAGATTCATACCCCTAGTTTTCAGAAATTTTGTCAGCAAATAAACAAAGCATCTTAGAGCCCGAGTCTTGTTAGGGCCTGATAGATAAGTCCTTGTAAGCATCCACTCTTTTGGTATCTGACATGCTTGTAAATCTGAAGGAAACGATCAAAAGCTTAAGTCTTTTCATCCCATTCATAGTATCCAAACATCAGCGCTTTTAGATCGCTTCCCGTTAGTTGTAATACGCATTTCTAGATATCAGATATTTGCAAAACAGTACAGAAAACATTGTAAAAAGTATGTTCGTTATGTTAGATCTCAGATTCGAGCGTTGATAAAATACCTTGATACAATGCAGTATACAAACAACGTTCTAACTTTTGCTACAAGTCTAGACTAATTCCAGACTAGATCAACCTAATTAGTAAGTTTATTCATCAAGCCCCATTTTCATGGAGCACTCACATTTTCTGACATTATCTGATATTCACTTAGTAGCACAGAAAACATTGAACAACGTCTAGTTAACGTGTTATATCTCAGATCATATACTCGATAATATACTTGTTACGCCGTAACATGCAGCAATGATCAGAACATCTGCAAAAATTCTTCATTGTATGATAGTAGATTTATTCATCCAACCTTCCATAAGTACATTATTCAATCATCGATTATTTCATCAAACCCCGTTTACATAGAGCACGCAGAGTTTCAGGAGACTATCTGATATTCACATGGCAGCACATGAAAAATTGCGTAACGTCTGGTTAGCATGTTATATCTCTGATTTGAGACTCGATAAAATAATTTTTCATCCTGTAACATGCAACAAACTTTGCTGATAATAAATCGTTTGCTGACAATAAATTAACTCTTTACCAAATTACTTCTGGTTTTGAAAATATTTTTGAATGCATTTTAAATGGTGAAAAACGTAATTTAAGCATACTGATTGCAAGAAATTATATCAGAAATTCACTTTTAAGTGACACTATATTAACCCATCACCATACGTCAAAATTTTGGGGTGGTCTAAATTCAAAGAAGTTGCAAACAACAATAACAAATGAATGAAACTTAAACATTTTTTCGTCTTTTGTGGTCGAAAACATTGTGGGAAATGAAGAAATTGCTTGTCGCAAGCATTTTCTTCATTTTCTACCATGTTTTCCAAACCCTAAAATATCTTTTGAGGGCGTCAAAAGACGTCACTGTGCAGTAATGGGTTAAATCGTAATAGTGTAACAGGGGTGTAACTAACAACTCGTGGTATAGCTCGCGATAATTGACCTGGCAGAGCATCTCTGGCTAATAGCTAGAGATATTCTGCCAGGCGATGTATCGAGACCTGTAATACAGATATTAATATTTCATGTCTAGTTAGTTTATTTTGACAGGGAGCATATTCCACGCAGTCAAAACAGCATCTTGTGTAAGAAAATTATTCTACAGAAAGCCTTTACTAATAGAAAAAGATACTTCAAGACCAGTCAGTGCCTAAATGCAGACCGATAGAAAACCATGCTGCTCTTTTACGATTGCTAAAGGTAACAAAGAAGCTTTAAGAGAACATCATGGATCATGATCAGACTGTGCGTTTGCACAGGCTGGTCTGGATCCAGATTGTTCTCAAATTACATAAAGGACGTTTATCCAGATCATGGCTCAAATAATTATTATTATATTCTACTCTACCCTTTCCGAGACAGCAAATTGTACGCTACAATTAGAAAGAAGCTTCAGACGACTAAATGAGTGTGTATGGAAGTTGTATCTTATAAAATGAAAAATATTGAGGCAAAAGGAGAAAATGTTGATTTTGTCTCGATGTTTTCACAAACATTCTACTTAAGGGACGTGAAAACCAGGTCTTGTTTGCGAAAGGTTTAAAATACAAAAAAGAGAAAAAACATAGAAAAGTGGAAAACATTTAGATCTACTTCTTTTTCTCAGGCTTCTCAACATTCCTCTCTTGCAGACTTCAAGACTAGGTTTTGTTTGGGAAAGGCTTAAAACACAAAAAAGCAACCCCCCCCACACACACACAAAATGTAGAAAAAGGAGAAAAAAGTTACTTCTTCTTTTAATCTCAAGTTTCCAAGCTTCTCTTTGAGACGTGAAACAAGGTCTTGTTTGGAGAAAAGGTTGCAGAAATGAGACGTATCTTTTTTAGGGAAGGTGAAATTATTCTGAGAAAAGCCCAGTAGGCGAGCGAATTAATTACGGGTGAATTAAAACGTATCTTTGATGTAAATGTTTCGCAAATGTGTTTATATGCACAGGTAACTAAGACCCAACCCTCGTTAATTCTGTAACTCTTTCCTAAATGATTCAAAAGTAAATGATCTACTGAGAAAAATCAAAGTACTGAAAGTACTTTCGAACAGAAATGTATAGTAAAATGATATAAAACGCATGTTTCTAGACTCTTATCGACACAAACGTAAAAGGAGTATTTAAATCCTTTTCCAAGCGACAAACTTTTACATTTTTTTTTTCATTTTGGGAGACGGTGCAGACCTCAAAATAATAGATAGGGTCTATAAAATTAAAAATATGGTTATTGCAGTAGTGGAAATATTGACAGAAAAGAAGAAATTGCTAATCATCAGCTATTTCTTCTTTTCTCTCAATGTTTCCCATTTGTTTTTTAAATTATCAAGGGAAAACAATTTGTCTTATTTGGGAAAACATTGATTACGGGTGAATTAAAACGTATCTTTGATGTAAATGTTTCGCAAATGTGTGTTATATGCGCGGGTAAATAAGACTCGACAGTCGGTAATTTTGTAACTCTTTCCTAAACGATTCAAAAGTAAATGATCTACTGAGAAAAATCAAAGTACTGAAAGTACTTTCGATCGGAAATGTATAGTAAAATTGATATAAAACGCATTTTCTAGACTCTTATAGACACATACATAACTGTAGAAAGAGTATTTGATTCCATTTCCAAGCGACAAACTTATACATTTTTTTTTCATTTTGGGAGGTGGTGCAGACCAAGAAATAATAGATATAAAAAGTAAAAATAGGATTATTACAGTAGACAAAATATTGAGTGAAAAGAAGAAATTGCTGATCATCTTAGACAATACTTGAATTTCGCTGCTTTTACAACAAAAAGCCTCGTAATTTCAGCTTAAAACAAGCTGCAGTTACGATACTTTTGTTGCAAAGTTACGACAACGAGCAAAATTATTTGAATTTGGACCAGTACAGAAACTCTTCTTTTGGGAAAGAGCTAAATAGGCGATTGATGATGGCAAAATAGCGACGACGAAACAAAAAAGACGAATACGTGCTCAAAAACATCACTGGATGTTCTTATTAATAAATTTCATTAAATTAGTTAATTCGCAAGTCGCCGAATAAAATCGTGGTTTGTCTTCAAAAACTTCGTAACTGCAGCTACAAAAAGCTGTAACTAGCATAATATGAGTTTTTTTTTTTTAATGAAAATTGATCAGGCCTTACCGATATTTACACCTATATATATATACACTTAATATTTACACTTATTTTAGAAAACTTACATCAAACAGTTTCTTTTTTCCACAAGGATTTCTGACAGGTTTTTGTTAGGTGTAGTACCGGTATTAGATTTTGGTTTCGTCAAAAGTCGTGGTATATAAACGCATTCCAGAAAAAAAAATACTGAAGAATCTTTCACCATTCTTTCTTTCTTTCTTTTTCTTTCTTTCTTTCTCTCTTTCTTTCTTTC
Source organism: Fragum sueziense (assembly GCA_963680895.1). Lineage (NCBI taxonomy): Eukaryota > Metazoa > Mollusca > Bivalvia > Cardiida > Cardiidae > Fragum > Fragum sueziense. The sequence continues at coordinate 1,083,764 of OY804603.1, forward strand.
TTTCTTTCTTTCTTTCTTTCTTTCTTTCTTTCGTTTTCTTTCTTTCTTTTCTTTCTTTCTTGTGACGAGACCGATTTCTTTCCACTGACTGGATCACAGAACATCAAAAATCGTTATTATAGCCAATAAAGCATACAAATATTTTCTGAAGAATTCAGAACACTTTTGTTTGGTTATAATAGCATGCCCTGTTACATTAAAACGTCGATGAAACAAAATATCGGTTCACCCTTTGAAGTTTCCCAGATAAGGCCTAGTTATGAAGTACCTAGAAGAAATATACTGAGAGGCAAAAATAAGTATACACCCTAGTTCTTCCACGTATTCTAAGAAAACGATGTATAAATTATTACGATTTCTTCTCTAAACGCCACTGATGAAGGTCGTTTGTTTTATGTAAACTTCTTCGCCTACCCGTCTATCTGTCCTTCCTTCCGGTGCGAAGGGTTTTTCCTATCATACAGCGGCATCGAAAAGGGGGATTTAAGAAATAAACTAACACAATAATTCACGTTGACACAAACCCTACATTTATGAACGGATTTGGATAAAATGATCGCAGAAAGAGCCTAGTTACCCAGGACCATGCGTATATTGTTAGTGATTCCATATTATGGTGCGTCATGGCAAAAGGGGGCTTGATGTAAACAAGTTATCTGACATTTCTCATTCTAAATCTATAGACGGATTTTGATAAAATTTGGACAGGATGTTCCTATGCTACCTGAATAAGTGTATATTGTGTCACGTTTCTTTCGAATTACGCTGCGTCATAGAAAAATGGGTCTTAATGGCAAAAATGGGTATGATGATCATTTTCTACCAGCCACCGAGAATTGCGTTATGATGTTAGAGAAAATTTAACGTTGTGATTTGTTGTGATAATTGATAAAAAATTCCAATAAGGATTAACAGCAATATTTCATGCTCCACTAACTCGCACGTGCAAAATTTGCAAGATCGGCATGTAGCAAGAGTAGGCATACAGGTAGTCAAGCAATTTCAGGTAAATTTTAACAACACTGCATTATTGGTCTATGAGTAGGAATAAATAGTGCAAAATTTTGAGTCGATATGATGGAAATTAAGAGAGATATCGAAATTAATCAAAAAGTGTATACTTTCTTTTGCCTCTCAGTATAGTTTTCGAAAACACTGTGAGAAAAGTGCCATGAGCAATCTTTTCTCGTTTTCCCTCTAGATGTATATTGCTGTTCGGAACTTTCTCAAAATTCACATTTTCATATCTAGGCTTCATTATGATTTAGGAGCAAGATAGAATACATGCATTTTGTAAAAGAAATCCGATAATTTGTAATGATCAATCTTTTCTCAAACGGCAAATATTCGAATTGTTGGTTCTGAAAGGGACCCATGCTGTTTTGTAGATCATATAATCAGGTTAAAAATATATGCAAGAACTATCGTATGGATTGTTCAGGCTGTTCAGGAAATATCGAATAAAGTCATTTAGTCCTTCTAAATAAAGTTGTTCGTATCTAGTTATACCTACCCGAAGTTTTTGTTTGCAATACTAACATTTTTGGAAAACTGGACCTTCGCATATAGTGAAAACTCGGTTCCGCCGCCAAAATGATATTTTTGGCCTAAGATAAAGCAATACAACGATACAAACTCTGAAGTCAAATATCCATAACTATGTTGTTCTGATCGCTGAAATAAATAGCATGGCCCCCTTAATTGAAAGACAAAATGATCATTGGGAATAATAGGACTTGTGCACAATACAGCAAAGAAAATTTGAGACAGAAAGGGTAAATTGCTGATAACTCTCATTTTCTCTTTTTGTCTCCATGTGTAAAAAGTAATTCTTATCGGGGACATCAAAATCAGGGTTTGTTTGGAAAAGGGTTAAACTAATAGTTTTGGTACAGATGTCTCGTTTAACATAAATATTTATGAAATATGATGGAGATTGCATTTATTCAATTTCTGCACAAATGCACTATTTTAGAAAATTCGGATTCTTGCTTTTTCATACAGTGGGATATTATTTTAGCAGATTACCAGACGGCATAATAGTTGGCTGTTCTAAATTCAAATGTGTCGCAAAAGACAATGTGGGAAAATAGAGAAATTGCTTGTGACAAGCATTTTCATTATTTTCAACAATGTTTTGAAACATTTTTGATGGGTGTCAAGAAGCGTCAATGTATGGGAACGGAAATCGCCATTTTCCATACCACACGGATTTACACTGCTTTTTCTACAAAGATCTCGTAACTATAGCTTAAAAGCAGCTGCAGTAACGAGATTTTTGTTTTTCGTTTGAAAGTAGCGACAGAACAGAATGATGTTAAAAGTGACATGATTTGTTTACAAAACAGTGTAGAAGTAAAATATTGAGATAAACGATGAAATGCTGTTTCTATCATTGTGTCCTTTTGTATCAAATATATTTGTTCAAGTCATTATTATAAGGAACGCGAGAACCAGAATTTGTTCATAGGAAAATGTAAAGCTGTTGTTTTGGTGCATATGTCTTGTTCAACATAAATATTTATGAAACATGACGTGGATTGCATTCATTTCATTGCTGCACGCATGCACTAATGTTATGTTGTAGAATTAAGGTACCTCAATGCATTAGACATAATTATAAAAAATGGTATATGTCACAATAGAATAACATGCTTGCATCTCCTGTCACAAACCACAAACTTGTTCTATGCAAAGCTTCGAAATTTTTACTTGTTCTATGCAAAGCTTCGAACTTTTTACTTGTTCTATGCAAAGCTTCGTACTTTTTACTTGTTTTGTGCAAAGCTTCGATCGTTTTACTATTTCTGTTCAAAGCTTCGAATTTTTTACTTATACTGTGCAAAGCTTCGAACGTTTTACTTGTTCTGTGCAAAACATCGAACTGTTTTACTTATTCTGTGTTTTACTCGTTTCATGTACAAAGCTTTGAACTTTTTAATTGTTTTGTGCAAAGCATTGAACTGTTTAACTTGTTTTGTTCAAAGCTTCGAACTTTTTACTTGTTTCATGCAAAGCTTCGAACTTTTGAATTGTTTTGTGCAAAGCATTGAACTGTTTTAATATACTTGTTCTGTTCAAAGCTTCGAATGTTTTACTTGTTCTCTTCAAAGCTTTGAATGTTTTACTTGTTCTGTACAAAGCTTCGTATGTTTTACTTGTTCTGTGCAAAACATCGAACTGTTTAACTTGTTGTGTTCAAAGTTTCGAACTTTATTACTTGTACTGTGCAAAGCTTCGAATGTTTTACTTGTTGTGTTCAAAGTTTCGAACTTTATTACTTGTACTGTGCAAAGCTTCGAAGAATGAAGTAACTATTATCCCTATCACCTTTCCAAAAACAACGAAGATCGTTCATGAATATGCAGTATTTGGTGTTTTCTTCCCGCAGTGATTTATATGCTAAAACTTATATTCTCTTTTTCTCTTTTTTACATGTTATGTGAAAGGCTTCGGATTTTTCACTTGTTACTTGAAACACTTCTAACGTTCTAACTGTGCAAGGCTTCGAACGTTTTACTCATTCCTTGCAAAGCTTCGAAAAATGAAGTAACCCCTAGACCTAACCTCTTTCCAAAACTATGAAGGCTATTCATTAATAACAAGTATTTGGCATTTTCTTCCAGTAGTGATTTGTATGCTAAAACTTATATTCTCTATTTCGAGGACCGCCTGTTTTATCGCATTCAGTGGTAAGTCTTGACGAAAAGACACACAAACATTGCATATACAATTTTAAGCTGAGATATTAAACAACTGCCATTATGATATTTTGGATTTTTCAGCATTCTCTTGATTTATCTCAATATTTCCTCAAAAATGTTATTATAGGGACGCCAAAATCAGGTCTTGTTTGGTAAACTGTTAAAGCAGTTTTGTCCTTTTCCACTTTACTTTCATTAAGACAAGTTAGAAATTTGAGCCCCCCCCCCCCCCCCCCCCCCCCAAGTGTGATTCTCGGGTTATCCAAGAACAATTCAATTTGATTTATCCCTCTTATCAATTACAAAACGAGTGAACGAATTTACCAATCTGCACAAAACGACTTTTAAAAACGTTTAAAAAGTTAAAAAGATAAATAATCAATCGTTTTGAATTATGTTGGTATAAAGTACTACTCATATAAGTGCATATAGATATTAAATAAAAAGAAATCATTTGTACCTCGTTTTCTTTTTAGGAATTTTTATCTCTTTTTATACATACATGAACAACATTATTATCTTACCAATAGCGACCATATAATCCTCAAAATTATCACAAGATTCTATCTTCCATTTCCCAACAACGCTGGCCATTGTTTTATTTTATTATATATTTATTACTTTTTAACCTTTTTACAATCTCTAAATCGAATCAAATTTTATGGAACCACCAAGTAGTAAAATGTATTTTCATCCAAACGAGTCGGCCTAAAGTTATTATTGATCTCGGTGTATAAAATCCGAACAATGCATTTGATGTATGGAACACCACAGCTTGATTTATATACTCTTCAGGTTGAGTGAATTAACCTTTTTTCATTTCCAGACAGATTTTTTTAACCGATCCCAAAATAAAAAGAAGTGCAGATGAAAACAAAGTGTTAGTTACAAAAAAATGATATAGAAATATGCAATTTCAGATGCAAAAGATATTGAAGAAAAAGAAGAAAAATGCTGATATTTTCACATTCTTTCTCGTTCGGCTGCAAAAAATCGAATTGTTCGGAAAATGGTTAATCGAACAATATCTTAGTGTGAGGGAATGGCGGAGTGATGAGTTACGCACGCGCATTGAGTATGATTAACAGGCATGCGTAGTTAATGACTTATATCGTAACATGGACAAAAATGTAATATTGCGCTTGGGTCAATCTGGAAAATTATTGGTTGTAAACCCTTAAGGTAGAATACCCGTAATGTGGACATTTTGAGATTAATAAAACATCGAATTTTTTCGAGCATCGTCGTTACGTACCCGAACCTATTCGGGTGCGGCCGTAAACATTCGGCGGTGGAAAGTTCCACCGCCGAATGTTTTCGACTTCGCCCTAATAATTCCGAAGTCGCGCGAATCTCATTAGGGATGGACTACCTTAATCTATCTTTAATATTAACCTTTCACGTATGCGGAGACCCCTGGGTTCCAATTGTTGAGTATCATGACTGAAACTCGCATGCTCATATGTTACGAAGGAAAGTCATGAATTCCTGGCGTACCATACAGGTTTACTTAAGTACGAATCTATATCTGCCATAATTTGTTTATTTTGCTGGTAATTATTACAGCTTAATGCATGCATCAGATATAAACAAAACAACGGCCAGTCTTAATTCTGTGAAAATGCATCTTCTAAGGTACTTCATATCTTGCAAAACTACGACCCACATTGCATATCTGCGCATTCCTAAATGTATAATCACTGATAGAAACTTACAAGATTATGATTATCAAATAAGAGATTCGTGGTAGGCCTATTGTTTGCATGTCTAAATGAATATGGATCTATATCTGTAATTAGCTCTTGATTTTTATGTATGAATCACAGCGTAATGTATGCAGAATGAAGAACATTTAACGAAGAAATGTCATGGAATCCTCGCGTACCACATACCGGTAGGTTTAGATAGGTGCGAATCTATATCTGTCATTGCTTGTTTATTTTGGTTGTAATTATAACAGCTTAATGCATACGCCAGACTACCATCTTTCCATCGCTCATCGTTTACTACGATTTACAACGAAACCATTTGAATCAGTCAAACTGAACGATAAAATTGTGTACGTCAGACGTGGTTTGTATACCTACTGACCGACGTCGATCTGAGATAAACGATTTTTAGACTTTCCCAATTAGTTGTATGATCTTTTTGCAATGCCATCCTTCTAAATGCAAAGAGCATAGTACACTAAAGCATGCATATCACACAGGAAGTCTTGTGCCATCGATGTAAATAAACTAGATCTCAATCAAGATTTTGAAGTTTGAATGAGCATAATTATACTAGCATTTGATGAGTTTTTTTTTCTTTGTGCAAGGTTGATGAGAGGCTGAATAAAAGTATGACTAAATGACCATTGACATTGTGGATACTCGTAATAAGTTACCACTGAATAAGTGGTAAGTGCAAAGCACTTGTAAAAGCGCATTAATTTACAAATCCTTTCGTAACTTATGTCAGTAAAAATGGGAAGGACTATCCCTAATAGTGCGGGAATTGAATGCTATAGAGAAAGCACTTTTATCTAATGTCAAAAAAACTCAAACGACAACGACGACGACGACGATGACGACGACAACAACAACAACAACAACAACAACAAAACAAAAAAGGACATTTTACTCGTCCAAGAAAGAAAGTTGAAAATCTAATAAGCATATTTTACTACTATTTTCCTGGTTTGCATCCATGACCTTTCATTGATCATTCATATCATGTCAAAAACAACTAAAGACTCGCAACACGCAAAACGAGAATATCGTTGCTTTTCAACAAAAACCTCGTAACTGCCGCTTGTTTTAAGCTGCAGTTACGAGGTGTTCGTTGAAAAGCATCGATATTTCATATTCTCCACGGATCGAGATGGGACAAAGAAAGTCCATTGAATAAATCCATCATTAGCTTAAGCATTCCATTTGCATTATTTATAGATCATAGAACCATGTAATACATTCAATATTCCGACATTTTGGACATTTTTGCTAACTTTCCAAAGCAAGACATTCTATTTCAAAGACCTGGCCCCGGTTTCTCGAAAAAACTTTTAAGTACATTCCCAGGCTCAAATCTGAGCACCGTTCTCAAAGCGCACGAAATCCACGTGAACTTCAATCGAATACCCTACAACGTTGGAACGTATTCCATTGAAGTTGAGCATGTACTCGTGAGTATATACTCAAGTTTTTTTTTTCGAGAAACCAGGGCCTAGAAATTGATTAAGGATTACAACGAATCATTAAATACCAAACATTTTGTGCATCTTAGGGCGTCAACAGTGGCAACGGAAATTAACGAGAGATATCCTCGTCCATTTCTTGGTGTCATCCATGGCAACGGAAATTGACGAGAGATATTCTCGTCAATTTCCGTTGCTACGGACGGCGCCCGACGATGCAAACACTACTTTTCTGTAGTTATTGATAGGTTGTAATCCTTGATTTTTGTCAAACAAGGCCCAGGCGTTCTCTATGTTGCTGTTTAATGGGGTAGATGGTAGTAACCTCTCAAGCGATAAAGAAAATTTAGGGCGGTCCAATTCAAAAGTTGAACATTGCAGACGACATAATAGGTGTTAATGAAGAAAGAATTCTGTGAATGACAGAAACTAATGACTCAATGTGTTTCCATTACTGTTTTTATAAGGGACGTTAAATCAAACCAAGTCTTGTTTTGGAAAGAGTTAACAGAACATTGCTGAAGAGGGGTCATTGCATACAAATGTCGCGGGTTAGTGTTGGTTGGCTACACACATGTATTTTATAATGTTGGTCAATGCTCTGTTTACAATAATCAATTATTATTCATATCATTCATGCAAGCGTATGATTTACTGTTAATATGCGATTGCTATGGCGTTTGTCACCATAATGCGCGCTAAACACGACTCTCATTAATCAATGTGTGTCGATATCATTTTTACTGAAATATCTGTACAGGCCCCGGTTTCTCGTAAAAAAAACTTAAGTACGTTCTCATGCTCAAATCTGAGCACCGTGCTCAAATAGCACGAAATCCACGTGAACTTCAATCGAATACCCTTAAACGTTGGAGAGTATTCCTTTGAAGTTGAGCATGTTCTCATGAGTTTATACTTAAGTTTTTTCGAAAAACCGGGGCCAGGTGTAGGCCTAATAGGTTAGTTGCTCAGGCTGTCCAACGACCAACCGTAACTTGAAATAACAAATACTAACAGAACATTTAATTTCATAGAAAATGGCCCTACATGAGACACGTCTTCAACTGAGTTACATTAAAAAAACTAATTGAATATTACAATAATATCGAGGGCTTGGTGCAAAACTATTGTAACTACATTTTGTAAAATTTTACAGGAGAGGGAAAAAACTAATTGACTTTCTCAAAGTTAAAGAGGAAATATGTTTTTTTAAAATTCTAGATAGCTTTTGAAGTATACAGAATTGAAACTTAATATTAAAACACATGTTGTATTCCTTCCTAAAGATTCAGAAAATGCAAAAAAGTGAATTTCTGAAAAATAGGTAGTTGCAATAGTTTTGCACTGAGCCCTCGAATTATTGGAGTTATAGGTCCCGATAAATGACCTGGCACAGCATCTCTAGCTGATAGCTAGAGATAGCTAGAGATAGGCCTACTGTGCCAGGTCATTTATCGAGACCCATAAGCAACTCGCAAAACTCATTTTCTCTCAACCGCAAAATAAAATAAATTACATTAGTTGATAATACATATTTTATAATAAAAAAAACTACATGATAAAATCTTGATAGATAGTTCATGCAAGAGATGCTTTTAACAGACAATTCTAGAATTTTCGTTTCCCCAGAGATTCGATGATGAGCGAATTTATCGATTTTTATCGATGTATATCAATCACTCTTGCCAAGAAAACGTCGATTCGGAAATACCACCGCACGTTTTATTTCTAGGGAAATTTGTTTTAAATCTGAATTTATCATCCTAATTTTTATCAGTTTGAATTTCCACACAGGTTTTTCGGTACAATACATTTTCTAACTATACTAAAATGATAATTCGTAATAAAGAGTTGACAAGTGTTGCCTTTGAATCAAAGTTGCAAATTTAGAACATTTGCAGTATCTTTTCGGCACAATCATGCTTACCAATGAGACAATCGGAACCATAGAGTCGTATCAAAAGCGATCCAAATTGACCATCTAAAAAGTTAGTTTGCTATTAATATTAAACCCTTTCCCAAACAAAACCTGGTTTTGACGTCCTTGAAAAAATAGGTTTTTTGCTTTTGCCTTAATATGTTATGAGCTACCGTTATACGAGATGTAATACGTATTTTACACAATAATACGTTCATGAACATCAACTCGGTTGTCTGCAGCAGCTTTCATATGGGAACAGTCCAAAATTTGGCAGTTTGAGAAAGTGTTAAAGAAATGTACGGCCTGTGATTTTTAGCCACACTGTACGCTAGAACGTCACCTAAAGCATTTATCATATGGCGGAACATGTACACGTTTCCAGCATTAACCCTTTCCCAAAAGACAAAATTCAATAGTGGTCTTTTTTCAATAGCTGCAGAAAATGACAAGATGTACAATAAAGAATAGAGCATTTTCGTACAATTTACCTCAGAAAATATTGAGGCAAAAGGAGAAAATGCTGATTATCAGCATTTTCTTCTTTAGCGTCAATGTTTTCCCAAGCCCATTCTATCAGGGACGTTAAACCAGTTCTTTGTAAGGAAAGGGATTTATTGGATCAGATTTTTTTTTTCAGTTCTTAAGTTATCTTCGTGTATATAGACGTCTTTCAGCGCATGGGGTGTTTTATTTCCAGTAAGGGCGTATTGCCAACTTCTACCCCGCGTTGTATATTTTCTCACTACATCTGTTTTATAGCCTATACCGGGCTTATCAGCAACAGTTGCAAGTACATGATCGGAGATCGCTTCCTGGAGGATTGGATCGAAAGGAAAATACAGGGACGTAGCCATAGAAAAATTGACTTGTACTTCAAAGAACATTTGACCAGAGGGGCGTTAGGGCCATCGATTTAGCACATTACTGCACAGTCCTTTTGAACTCCACAAGAAAATGCCCAGGAAAACATTGTGGAAAATGAAGAAACTGCTTGGCACAAGCAATTTCTTCCTTTTCGACTATGCTTTTACCCAGAGAGACCAAAAAATGTTACATTTGGTTTTCTCTGCTTAGATTATTGCCAACGAATTGTACCAAAATGAGTAATTTAAATCTGATTTAAAAAGTTCAAGAGTCGTTCCAAATGAAGCAAATGCATAACATTGCGCACTTTTCTTTAAAATATCGATATGAAGGAGTAATGTAATAGAATGGTTGCTATTATAATTTTTACATTCTTTTCAAATTTTCCTATAAAGGTAGCATTTTCTTTATTTAGAATAAGAGACAACATGGATACAGTCAAAGTTTGCATTGTTATGTGGTGCATTGCATTATCTAGGGTCAAACAGTAAGGATTTTTAGCACTGGTACCGAGTTTTCACGATCTATCAATAGAAAGTGTGGCTAGGTAAAGTTGGATACAGGTTTGATTTAGAATGACTAAATTCGAAATTTCCTTGGACAGAAATGATCTCTAGATCAACCAATACGATATTTCTTGAATATACACTTGATTATATGTTCGACAACCCAGCATCGACTGTCCCTTAAATGCTTTCCAAGACTTGAATATTTTGGATGCTATAATAGGGTTAACGCTTTCTCAAACAATGCTACCTTTAATAAGAGAATTAGAAAATAATGTCATCATTTGAAAGTCAAGAGAACAAACTTGTACCTAAGATATTTTTTTCAAAAGACAAATGGACAAAGAAAAACAAACATACCTTAAACAGACAGACAAATGAACAGACACACATTACCTGTCGCAACCATAAATTCCTCAAAACTCTCGACGGTATCAATTTTCCACTTTCCTATAACACTAGCCATGGTTTTGTTCTATTTTACCACAGAATACCTACGAACAAGTGAAACAATATGCACACAAACAGAAATAAGAACAGACAGACAGACAAACGAACAGACACACATTACCTGTAGCAACCATAAATTCCTCAAAATTCTCGACAGTATCAATTTTCCATTTTCCAATAACACTAGCCATGGTTTTGTTCTATTTTACCGCCGATCACCTGTGAGCCAACTAAAACAATACGAACGCAACTTGTATAATGCTGGGTTTTATTTGCTCCTTTTTAATATCAATTAATGCCTTTAACCCTTTCCTAACCGGCATTTGTTTTACCGTTTCATATTGGAAAGATTCTGTAGACCACAAAACGGATGCTGCAGACCACAAACTAAAGTCATTTAATTTGTACATTTTAGGTCTTTTGTGTTTAAAGTGTGGAAATTGAAGAAACTAATTGTCGTAACTAATGTCTTCTTTGCTACATTGTTTTCTTAGGACTCCATCTTCTAAGACGCCAAACATGTCCTAAATGAGGGAATGAGTTAAAATGCAACCAAGAAAAATATGAGGACAAAAGGATAAAATGCTGGTCATCAGCTTATACTTTTGTCTCAATGTTTACCATGTGTTTTATAAGAGACGTCAACATCTAGGTCTGTTTGGGAAAGGTTTAATACCAATTAATGACTTTAAAGACCGCGCGTGCGCTCTATTAAGTAACACCACCTGGAATTTCTGATACAAAAGCATTTTTATGTCTCTTTTTTCTTCTTTCATCCTTTCAAAGTTTTAAGCCATAACATTTGCTCTATTCACTAGGCGAATTCTTTGAGAAGCTCTAATAACCAGCATTTCAACATTTGCCTTCATATTTCTAGGCTGCAGTTTAACTTATTCATACATCAGAACGCTTCTAGCTTTAAGAATTCTAGAGCAAGAAAAAGGGGCATTTAAGGCGTTTGAGACCAACATGGATCTAGATCAGCCTGCGTGCACCGAATTCTGATCAAAATTCGTACTGTTCTTTCATAGTTTCTTCATGACCTGTAGGAATTCTGTGAGAAATTCATTGACCTGGTCACACTACTTAAATGCAGGGGTTTAACTGGAAACATAGTCCCTTCAAATGCTTTAAGCACAATGGTAAATCACATGACACAAAAATTGCAGAAAATATTCAACATTTCTGTTAACCCTTTCCCAAAAAAGACCTGGCTTTGACGTCCCTAGTAAAATTGGCTTGAGAAAACATTGAGACAAAAGAAGAAACTGCTGATAACCAGCAGTTTCTCCTTTTGTCTCAATATTTTCCAAGCTATATTGTACACAAATTCTATCTTAAAACAAGGTCCATTTCATGATTTGTAGTCTGCAGCAGCTTTTGACATGGAAATTTCGAATATTTGGCGTTTGAGAAAGGGCTAATACGTGACCGATTTGAAAATGGTTTGAAGACCAAATATATATTCGCTGACAAAAAGCCATTTGGAATGTTGTTGGCGTGATGAATGTTACTTAGCATCAGTCACAGACGTTAGAGAATCATTCTGTTCCATATAAAACACTGAATATTACATTAACACGGTGTATTTGATACAACAATTTCAGAAAATCTTCAAATTATATGGGACCGATTTGAATTCGGTTTGAAGCAGAGAAGATGGACAGACGTCACGCATAATTAGATGGACGGGTGGATTTATAAAAAAATCAAGTGATAAAAAAGTTATTGATGATCAACCAAAATTTTGGTTGATCTTCAATAATTTTTTTCATCAGTTGATATTTCAAAAGTCTACCACGTCCAGCTTATTCCTGGTATTTTCCCACCTTCTCTGCTGCAAACCGAATTCAAATTGGTCAAATATTAAGAAAGATATCAACTATTTTCTGAAATTTTAAGCCATGTGATTAACCACACTGATTAAGGCCCTAAAGGACAAGAATAAATGGGCGATACCTTTCCCAAAGCAAGACAAGAGATGTATTCATTTTGACGAATGTAATAAAGGGCTTGGGAAACACATTCACAAACAAAAAAGAAAAGAATGTTATATCGATGACACAGCGCGAAACGCCAATGGAAACAAGAGCTTCGCAGAACGGCGCATATACGCCCGAGAGGGGCTTGTCAGTAAAATTGACCATTTTTCAATACAAGAGCAGATGATTCAAGAACGAAGAGTTATCTGAATTCCGTAAGCAGTGTGCACAACTAGACACCATGGAGAATAGTGGCAAGTTTGATCAAATTCCCGTCAAAACTGTAGAAGGAGTTGCGCACACAAGACATTGCTAACGGACGGACAGACGGACGACCGGAGCCATAACATAATACGGCCGTTCGGGCGTATAAAAAGCAAAGTAAATATTCACTGAGCGGCGCATATACAAGTATATGTACACTCAAGAGCGGCTGGTCAGTAAAATTGACCGTTTTTAGTTCAATGGCAGATAATTTAAGAATGACAAGAGTTATATGAATTCAAATAGTGCATGCATAACAAGACACCATTGAAATTCATTAGGGCAAATTTGATCGAATTTCAATTGAAACAGTTACTAAAGCAGTTGCACACACAGGAAATTGCTAAGGACCGACAGACTGACGAAACAACAGGATACGACCCTTGCATGAAAAGATAAAAGACTGAAGAAAGTTTATTTCAACATCCAATATATACTTTATTACATTTCATCATTCTATAAGTTAATGTACAAATATCATTCAGTTATTTACAAAATCTATATTCAACAGAGCTACAGATTAGAGAGGGAATAAAAGATTTTCAAAATGCAAGATATCTTTAACTGTTGATCAAATCCTATATTGTGGGTACTCATTGTAATTGTCTCGTCGAGACAATTCCAATGAGTACCCACAACATAGGGTTTGGATTTGAAATAACAAATTTAGAATGTGTTTACCCCTCTTATCTGTTGCTCTATATACGTACACAAAAACACCAATATTTACAGTATAAAACTAGGGAGAGGATCAATCTCCGTATATTTTGACAAATGAAAATAATAATTATTTATTGTTGAGTTGTACGCTACTTCCAACAATATTTCAGTAATATAACGAAACAAGATGTGTTTGTGAAACACTTATGCTCCCGAAATGACCAATGTTGAGTTTTCGGACAGACAGACAGATTGACAAAATCAAACAATATTCCCCCGATGTGGCATGGAAATTCATTTACTCGTGTGCTTTTTTGAGCATCAGAGGATAAAAGTTTGGTTGATTGAATAGGGTGTACCACAATGTTCAACAAGTTTTCGGGTTCCATTGTGGTGGCCAATGCACCTAACCATATGTACTTTATAACCATACTTCTTGCACCAGTACTAAACCAAAATCAAATCTGAGCCACCAATTGCCTATCCTACTACGACAATTCATAAACACCATAATTATCAAATAGAGACAAAAAAACTTTTGTCAAATGTTACAGTGTTACAGAGGGTACTGGCCCAGACAGGGTTCCAACCCATGGTTCCTGGATTGATAAACTACGACATTACCGAGTCAGCCAAATGCATGGGCTACGGAGATAGATAAGGTCATCCTACCCCTTTTCTGAGTGATGTTTGTGCAGCAGGGAAAGCTGCAGTAACAAGGTTTGAGAAATAACTGTCGGTGTATTGCAAAACCTTGTATCACAAGCTTTAACCAAGCAGAAAATATGAGGTTTTGCAAATCTTTTCAAATTGGTGAAGTCTAAAAGTGTATCACTTGGGATACATTTTAACCCATCATCATATAATGACGCCTTTTGAGGCCCCTCAATAAAAATGCTTGGTAAAACATTGTGGAAAATGAAGAAATTGCTTGTAACAAGCAATTTCTTCATTTTCCACATTGTTTTCTATCAAAAAGAGACCAAAAGATGTAAAATTTCATTCACACAAAGTTGTCCTTTGCAACATCTTTGAATTTGGACCAGTCCAAAAAAATTTCCGACCATTTGCTAATGGGATAAATCACATTGTATTTGGAATGTAAATTTCAAAATTTGCATTGTTCATAAAAACTGATATATCATCCATCAACAATCAATGGAACATGTACAATAACAGTATAATAATGCATGTAGCTATAACACTCGCCAGAATGATCGTGTCTCGACGTTTACGTAGATTCACTTTCTGCATTAAACTGTTGATCAACGGGAATCGATCTGGGTAAACTGTCAAGGAAAACATAGTGGTAAATACAAATCTGATGCTTAATCTTTCAATGAATGAAATATTTCAAGTTCAAAGTACATCTCTTTACTTTTCTTTTATTCAATAATGATTCTATATCAACACATAAACTTTCTAGCATGGTCGCATAAATCAAGTTTAAAATTAACCATGAGGCTAAGCAATAAATTTATCATTGCTGGATTCAAAGTATTCATTTCACGCAACAAGCTCTCTTTAACATTTTTGTAACAAAATCACTAGGCGTGCATTAGATAGCTGTTCTAGACACGACAAACAGCTTCAGTACAAGCAGAGAATCTGTGAACCTATTCTTTCTGTGCAAAAATGTAAGTGGTGCGAACGGAACAGTAATGGTGGTCATCATATTCCATGAAAGTGGATTCTCGAATTATACTTTTTGTACATTTTGACATTAATACAAAATCTATTTTTGCAATTTTGGAGAACAAGCAAAAATGGACTGTATCAATTCCTGAGAAAGTCAAACACTGTACAGAACCGCTGTTACAACACGGTGGATAATCACGTGATACAATATTTCCAGAAAATCTTCAATAATTTTGTAAATACTGGACAGATTTGAATTCGGTTTAAAGCAGAGAATGTGGACAGACGTCACGCATTAGATGGGTTCGGTTGATTTTTGAAAAATCAACTGATAAAAAAGTTATTGAAGATAAACAAAAAATTTGGTTTATCTTCAATAACTTTTTTATCAGTTGATTTTTTAAAAATCTACCACAACCATGTTATTTCTGACATTTTTCCACATTCTCTGCTTCAAACCAAATTCAAATTGGTCAAGTATTGACAAAGTTATAGAAGATTATCGGAAATTCTAAGTCACGTGATTATCCACCGTGTACAAACACACCCTAGAGCTACAGATAAAAGGAGGTAAAACTATTGTAATTATTTTTTAATTCAAAACAAACCCTATGTTAAGGGTTCTCATTAGAATTGTCTCATTCCAATAAGTACTCACAACATAGAGTTTGATAAATAAATGAAACAAGAAATCTATCACTAAAGGTGACCCATGCATCTACATTTGTCTGGAAAATCATTTTTGTTGACAAAGGGCAATAACTCCAAAGATATTTTCGGCAGAGAAACAGTTCTTGTGCACTGCACCTGTGCACAGTGATATCTATCCACCCATAAGGTTTCATGATTCTACCTTAAAGTAGAATACTTTTTGAGTCATGACAAGGTTTGTACACGGACAGACGGACAGCCAGATAGGCCTTTTCCAGTATACCCCCTAAAACATACTTTTGCTGGGGTATAATAAAATATTCATTTTGTGGGGGTATAATGATGCATTTTGAAAGACCAATACCCACTCTTATCTGTAGCTTAGTAATCAGCAGGATTATTTCTTTCTAATAAATAAAGGATACTAGCTAGGGTCGTCATCTTATGTGTTATTCCCAATAATGATTTCTTCTGTGAATCTAAACTCTCCTTGGTTGCTATGGCAACACTGAAAATAAAACAAGATGATCACTAGTTTACAGTGACAATTTAAAGATATTTGGTTTATAAACTCAAGAAGTGACAATAAAAGTTGATACATACAAGAGTTGTCCGCGGACAACATAGCTTGCCCATACAAGAGCTTGTCACAAAAAAACTGAGTCCAAGGTCAAAAGTCAAGGTCATAGGGTCAAAGGTCATGATCTCAAGGTCAAGGCATGAAGTATCAATATGTGTAATATCAAGGCTGTATCTCTTATAGTGCATGAGATATAGGCCAGGTTAAAGTTTTTTAAAAGTATGTCAAACTCCAAGGTCAAGGTCACTAGGTCAAAGGTCATGGTCACAAATGAAAGGTCTTTTTGAGACGTATCCATGTATGAAATATCAAGGCTGTATCTCTAATAGTGCCTGAGATATAGACCAGGTTAAAGTTTTTCAAGTGAAGACGCGACGGGACGCGACACTGACACTAGGGCTGTGACATTAGCTCCCCGGACATAAAGTCCTGGCTCACTAAAAAATACATTAACTTTGAGTTTTAAAATATTTCAGCAAAGTAACCAGTTTGTGCCTTTTTATATTTCTTTCATGTCATACTTGTTTATTCTTTCATATTGGACCACCCTACAATTCTATTGTTTGAGAAAGGGTTAGAAATCAAGTACTACTGACCTTATCTGATCGTCCACCAATCTTTCTGAGCTGTAATGAAAAGAATGATAACAATCAGGTGTACAGAAATTTAAAGCTCTACATAAATGAAAGTAAAGGCATTCTAACATTTTTATTTCAACTACAAACCCTATGCAGGGGTAAAAGTTGAAAATTTTGAAAAACCTGAAAACCTGGAAAAGTCTGTATTTATATAGTAACAAGAGCCGTCAGAGACGGACAATGCTCCCCGATTAAGGCATTGTCACAATAAATGTATGCCATGCAGAGCTAAGATTAAGCTAACAAACGTTAAGCCCCCTTTTTCCATGACATACTTTTTAGACACAAATTTAAAGTAGTTTATTGTCAAGGGCATCTGATTTGCTACTCAAATATGAAATTTCATCAAATTCTGACCATTAGACTTTGAGAAATTAGAGAAAAAGTGTATTTGACCTTAAGTCCCCTTTTCCCATGATGAGGCCTCAAATCCAAAAACTGGGAAAAGTACATCGGCATTATGTCATAGGGAGTTCACATGGTAAGTTTCATTTGATTTGGCCCAAGGGTTATAGAGAAATCGCTTCGGACGGACGGAAAGACGGACGGACGGACAGACGAAGCGGCGACTATATGCTCTCCCTTCGGGGAGCATAAAAATCGAGAAAATGGGGCATTTTGGAATACTCAAAAACCTGAACTTTAGGCATATGCCTGAAAACTTTTACCCCTGCCTATGTTGTGAATACTCATTTGAATTGTGAACAATAAATGAAATATTGCATTTTGAAAAGCACTCTCATCTGTAGCTCTGCATAATTCTATGAGACCAATGATGCTACTTCAGTCTTGTCAATTTTGAAAACCTAACCATGGGCTCCAGTTGTTTCTTCTACCAGTATCAACAAAGGATCCTTACCGAGCCTCCAGCTGCTGGCCCACATAGGTTAACGATTATCAAACCATTGGTGGGTAAGAATTTTGTCAGAAAAGATACTTGCCTCTGCCTGGAATCACACCTGGGACGTCACCTCATGAGTGAAAGTCTGATGCTCTACCAATTGCACTATTTGAGTAAGCTAAGGCAATTGGTCAATTAATCCTTTCCCAAACAAGACCTGGTTTTGACGTCCCTAATAACAAAGGCATGGGAAAACATTGAAACAAAAGAAGAAACTGCTGATAACCAGCAATTTCTCCTTTTGTCTCAATATTTTCTATGCCATATTTTACACAAATCTTTAATAATAGCCATTTTGTCATTTGTGGCAGTTTTTGAAGTGGATCACCCTAAAATTTTGTTTGGGAAAGGGTTAACACATGGCTAGCAACACAAACCTTAACCCAATCCCACACAGTGATGCCTTCTGATGCCCATAAAATTTTCTACCCAGAAAGACAAGAAAAGGTAAAATTTCTTTCACTCTAAATCATAGTCTGCGGAATTTTTAAATTAGGAAGTCAACAATTTTAATGTCTGGTTGTGGGTTAATAGGAGATAATCACAAAAGTAATAAAGTTTTGGTAAAGAGAATGCAATGTTAATGTGATTCCTAACTTTCTAACATCACAGACAACATATTGTACTTACTTTCTGATATGTTCATTTTCTTTCAGATATAAATCTGTTCTTCTATTCAATCCTGATGAATTTTTGTAAGCACTGAAAAAAGAAAGAAATGGCTGTCACTTATTCATAGATCTATTGTGCACAAATTTCTATTGCATCGATTTTCATCAAATAAAATATGGCACAATTATATTCATGAAATTAGTATGAATTATTACCTTTGCTGTAGGAACATTCTGCCTATCTTAATACAAGAGCTTTTTGGAGTGGCGCATACAGTCAAAGAAATTTGCCATTTTTTCCAATTCAAGGGCAAATAATTCAAGGATGAAAAGTGGACTGCCCAATTAGACACCATGGAGATTCATTTTGGTAAGTTTTTATCAAATTCTGGTCGAACTTGTAGGAGGAGTTGTGCACTCAAGGACACAGGCATTTTTTCCAAATTCAAATGCAGATAATTCAAGAATGAAGAGTTATCTGAATTATGTAAGCAACGTGCACAACTAGACACCAAGGAGATACATTGTGGCAACTTTGATCAAATTCTGATAAGTGATTGAAACTGTTAGAGGAGTTGCCGATTCAAGAAACTGCTAACTGATGAACGACTAGGGCCATAACATAATACGACCCTTCGGGCTTATAATTAAGTCTGGCAATGAACTAAATGGATCACAATAAGACAAAAGTGACAACATACTTAATATCCCTTCTCACAGATCCCAGTAAATCTTCCCTCTCTCTGATTGCATTAATGTTGGCTTTAGTCTTCAGAAACTCCTGGCTATAATCCTGCAGTATATCACGATGTCGCTGTAGCGTATGTTGTAACGCCGCACTCGGAGAGTTGGCACTGATATTCTGTGTGTATTCAGCCATTCTGTCATTGACCTCGGTCAGCTAGAATAGAAGAATACATGGTTAGGTGTAGTGTGTGTTGTAACATGATGAAGCTGTATTCAGCCATTCTGTCATTAACGGTTAGAATAGAAGAAGACATGGTCAGCTGTAGTGTATGTTGTAAAGGGTGAGCTTGTGACTGTGAGTTAGAACTAAACATTTCATCTTTTGTCTTAACATTTTGGATTTAGCTTTCTTGTTACATAAATGATATCAAAACAAGGTACTGTTTGCAGCAGTTTAAATTGTTTTCTCTGCCTAAGAGATGATCTAGGTGTGACAAAACCAGGTGCTATTTCTTTCCTAGGCTACCTAGGCTAAGAGTTGAACAATCTAAATCTACATAATTTCAAACATGTGTAGTCATTACTTATCTTAATCTTCACCATTTCGTTCCAAATGGATCAGTCTAAAAGTGCACCAATTAGGAAAGTTGTTTTTATTAATATAGACCACCCCTAATGACAATCACAAGACATTGGAATTTTTTCGTGCACCGCCATTAAGATTTGTAATGTATCCGATCCTATTAGGGGGGTGTCATAAACATTCAGCAGTGGAACGCACAAAACATCAATCTCATTGGGGTGGACTACCTTAAAGTATTCCTTACCTTTGTTAAGAGTTGATCAATTTCCATCTGCATAGTTTCAAACATGTGTTCACTTCCCTTCTTGTTGAGCAATGGAGATGTATCACTACAAGTAAACAAGTAATCTGATTAAACCCTTACACCTCACGATAAATGACCTGGTAGAGCAGCCCATGTTAAACGATAGAGAAGCTCTGCCAGGTCATTTATCTTCAGGTATACCCAAACCCATTTTTTTACAAAACAAAAGTAGTTACTAAATATAGGAAGCTTTAAACCTATCACAATGAAATCTTTCTTAGTATAGGAAAAATACTCATAATTTTCATCACAGGCTTCTAATCTAACATCCTGTACGGTCATGATTTGATTTTAATGGGGTTTTACGCCGTTTTCAACTTCTATGGTCATATCGCGGCGGCTGGAGCACCTAACTGTGGGTTCCTGGTATTTCTCGCACCAGTACAACCACAATATCCAAACCAAGCCTCCAGCTGCTCTCCCACATAGATGATTCACACCCATTGGTGAGAGACAATTTGACTTGTCAAATGTCAGAATGGATGCTGTCCGAGCCGGGACCCCTGTATCGACAGACTCCGACGTAACCGACTGAGCTATCTGGGCTCAGCGTGGTGAGTGTGTGTTTTGGGGGTGGGGTGGGGATGGGGCTATATAAAGACTGTTTCCCAGTTTACCTGTAAGACTCTGTATGTGAATAGCTGGTAACCAGCTTACTGAAGGACACAAGTTTAAGTTTAACCCTTTCCCACACATTGACGCTTTTGGATGCCCCACAAAATAAAGGCTTTGGAAAACATTGTGGAAAATGAAGAAATTGCTTGTGACAAGCAATTTTTTCATTTCCCACAATGTTTTCCACTCCAAATGTGATAAAATTTCAAAATTTCTTAACATTGAAAATGTCGTCTGCAACTTCTTTGAATTTGGACTAGTCTAGAATTTTGTTGTTTAGTAATGGATTAAGATCCAGCTCATTCTCAAGCTATCTTGCTTACTTTTTGAGGGGGGGGGGGGTAGGGGAGTGTGTGTGCGTGTTTGGGGGGTCAGGGGGCATATATAAAGACTGGTTCCCAGTTTACCTGTAAGATTCTGTGTGTGAATAGTTGGTACCAAATTTACTGAAGGACACCAGTTTAAGATCCAGCTCATTCTCAAGCTGTCTTTCTTGTTTAGTAGGGGTGGGGTGTGTGTGTTGGGCAGTGATTTTTTTACCTGCGCATCCTGCAACTTTTACTCATAATTTTGTCTCTAGGATGCAAAATTTTAATTCTAGCGAGTCCCAGGATGCAACAATTTTAACAAATTTCCTATTGAAAATAGTGTATTGGACTCACTAAGCTAGTAGCTGGACTCATTGATATGATACAGTATTAAAATTGTAAAATTATCACTGGTTGGGGGGGGGGGGGGGGTGTAAGGAGGCTATATAAAGACTGGTTCCCTGTTTACCTGTAAGATTCTGTATGTGAATAGTTGGTACCGAGTTTACTGAAGGACACAAGTTTAAGATCCAGCTCATTCTTAGCCGTCTTGCTTGTTTTTGTTTGTTTTTTTTTTTTTGGGGGGGGGGGGGGGGGTTAGGTTAGGGTGGGGTATATAAAGACCGGTTCCCTGTTTACCTGTAAGATTCTGTATGTGAATAGTTGGTACCAAGTTTACTGAAGGACACAAGTTTAAGATCCAGCTCATTCTCAAGCTGTCTTGCTTGTTTTCTGTAATCTGTAAGCATAAACCAAAGCTACATTTCATGATTTGTATCACAAATAGCGTAAACATAATATTAACATCCTATTTACTTAGGGCATTCAATTTCAAGACTTGGACTGCACATCCAATTCACTTATTAGGATTATCAAAAAGTCTTTCAAGACTCTTTTTTTTCATCTGCTTTGAGGACAAGCAAGACTTGTATTGTAATGTCAGATAGGACATTAGTAATCCGAGTCTTCTCTAGGGGTGTAACGATGGATCGATATATCGATGCGTCGCGATAGAGACTGCTCCGATGTTGATGTATCGATTGTGAAATGAACTATCGATAACTATCGCCGATAGTTCGTCCAACTATCGATAGTTTCGATAGTTAACTTTCATAATGACAGTTGAACCTTTCTCTCTTTGTTTCCTATTCCTTTTTGTAAGCCCTGACATATTTTATTCTTCGTCGTAATGTCGTAATTGTTTCCGAGCCTGTGTAACCGAGTTCGATATTTTTGGCTTTCAGAGAATGAAAGTCGTCTACTCAACGATTCCGTTTACTAAAACCAAAACGCTCCTGTCATTTGTACACGGTTTAATCTATGAAGAAGGCTACAACAAGTTGCCGTGTGGACGGAATATTTTTTTTGTCAAACTGGTTGAAAACATCTGGATCTAGCTGCGATATCGTATAAATCACAGGCGTCCGTAATTTGAGCCTTGGCACCATCTAGACTATTCTTTATCAAGAAATAAAGAAATAGTAAAGAATGGTAAAGAATAGTCTAGATGGTGCCAAGGCTCAAATTACGGACGCCTGTGGTATAAATAGCCAATTAACCATGCAAACGGCATATTTATCGGTCTAAGTTTGCTTAGAACTTTGTAGCAAAACAAAAAAGATGCATTTCCTTGTTTAAAATTGTTTACACCAACATACCTTAATAAAAGTAAATCCCATTTTAAAAGACTTAGCCCGTGTCATTAAATCGGTAAAACAGTTTTTAAAATGCATTGAAAAAGGTGTTTGGTTCTTATATTCTCCATGGGGGATGATCTAGTAATCATTTGTTTACAAAAAAGCCCGCGTGCCGACAAGTGCGTCATAAAGCATCTCCACTTTGATTGGTTGAAAACCAGACAGAGTTTTTCTATTCTCCCAAAGGCGCGTGCGAAAACCAGACAGCGATTTTCTATTCTCTCAAAGGCGCGTGCAAAGGCGTGTCCCTTCTAACGATAGCGTTGGTCACACACAAAAATGTGAAAACTCCAGCTCATGTAAGCTACACTTACTACATTAATCATGCACGCGGGAGAGCAGGTCAATGGAAAAAATCACGAGACATGACGTAGTTATAGATCTAGATCTATATTCAAAATCGTTTACACATACTCCCTTGTAAAGTAAAACACCGCATTTTTTTAGTGTTCAACCTAGTTTTTGGACCAATGAAATTGCAGTATTTTCAAATATAACGGCGCTCTATTTCGCGTAGACACCCCTGCCGGCCAGTTTACGTGACCTATATATATAGCCACGCCCCGTCTCCTGTGATTTTTAGCTCCGCCCATCTGTCGATACATGACAGATCCTTCTCAAGTTTTTTTTTGTTTTAACCCTTTACAAACAATCAATTTCTATAGGGACCCCATTTCTAAGCTTCTAAATAACAAAATATTATGTTGATAAAAAATTGAGTTTCTCTTTAAAACGGCACAGAAAATATTTTGGCAAATGGTCTTGGAGAGTCAATTTCGACGAGTACCCACAACATAGACATATCATGGATTTGGTAAACAATAAATGAAATAATGTAAATCCACATCATTTTTCTTTTGTCTCAATGTTTTCCCAAGCCTTTCGTTTAGGGGCTTTAAAACTAGGTCTTGTTTGGGAGAAGGTTAAAGAAGGATTTATGCGTCGTCTGTAACAATGGCTAAAAGTAGAGTTTGTTCTCGATTACTAGACAAAAAGACAAATGGTAAAACTGATTTTTACCTTCTTCGTGAATAGGTTACAATAGTTGCTGCGTCGATATTTCCTCTAACAATTGGGTTGACGTGATTAAGGGGGAATGCTCCAGTTTCCTAAATTTTTTCCCAATAATAGAATTTATTCATATTTTGTATGTTGAAATTACATGTTATTACCAATTGATAAATAAAATAAAAATGGGTGGTCAGCGATCTTGTTTGAATTTTATTGGCATTCGTATCACATAACCCTACATCGAAAAAGTGCACAATTTCTTGCACCTGTCCAAGGTCACTAAAATGCTAATAAAAAGCTGTATAGTCATCGTTTAGTCCCGAAAGCGGATTTAAAGTAACGTCTTACATTTATTACGAACAGAAAACCCAAAATATGTGCTATTATAAATGCGTAAATGTATAAAACAGCATGCTTACGTGTTCGGTTAGATCAACGAAGCTGGAGTGTTTTATGTCAAAATTTGCATATTTTTGGAAATATTTCAAGTTCTACATAATAGAATTTGATAAAACTCCCTCATTATATTAAGCAACATGTCCTGGTAATAATTCAAAAAGAAAATGTATAGGTCAGCGCACTTATTAGTGAATTACGGCAATTTTTATCAGCTACACATGAATTAAATGGCGCAAAAATGTGGTAACTGCATACACACTTACGACTGTCTTGCTCTAAATATTCGATTTCCATCTTGGGAAAATCAGATTCGCATAATATATACACTTTTACCGTCGAAAATGGTAAATTGTAATGATGTGTTATATTATTGAAAATCTGGTAGCGAAACATATTGGTACGAAACATTTATATTACTACAGTAAAGTCCGAGTGTTCCGAAAAACTGGAGCATTCCCCCTTAAATCTGAAGCGTCTATTTCGTCAAAAAAAAACCGTCCAAATTGAAACTTGCATCCATGTGGACGCACTTCACGGGTCTTTACACAATTTTTGGCGGGGAATTACTTCCGCTGTTGTTTTAGTGTTATGAGCCAATAATGAAGCGAGGTCAATGAAGAATATTGACGTCCAAAACATCGTATATGGTTAAAATCAAGCTGTGAATACGCTATTTAGGTCTCTATCGGATGGAATTATTTTGGCGGGAATTGCTTACATTGTTGTGTCAGTGTCACGAGCCTATGATATTGTGCTATTAATTTCTTGTTTCTTTTTTTGGACAAATGATGTAATTCCAGTCTGATGCAATTGATTGCATATATATATTTATAGCTCCAGTTGGAGGCGTGGTTTGAAAAAGGATTGTTTAATTGTATGCTTTGATTGGTTGTCGAACACTAAGTCAGATAGAATCTGTATAGTAGATTCTACACGAAATAAACGCCCAAAGGCTGCGCCTTTGAGCGTTTATTTCGCGTAGAATCTACTATACAGCCTCTATCTAATACGTAGTCGGTGGCATTTATTTGATCTCGGAGAAGTGACGTCATATAAATAGTGAGTGACTAAAACACCGTATCGATTCGGTGGTATCCAATTACGATGTACTTAACCCCAAAATAGTGTGTCTTTCGTGTTGACTCACTTTGAGTGGAATTTGCTTTCTGTTGCATTTGAAAAGATTTTCTTTTAAATCGCATGATGGATATAAAACACAAGGTAGGCCTAAATATAAAACACGAGGTAAAACTTATGTCAGAATCCGCACTGGACTACGAGTCTGAAGATTGTATTGTAGCCAAAAATGTTTTGTGAAAAAAAAAAGATTCACTTTCATTTCTTCTTTTCACTTGAAACTTTCGAGTCAGATTTCTTTAACGGAACTAATCTGTAGATCTATGTTATCAAATTTAGCCTGTGAGTGGGTGAATTCATCGTTTTCTGTAATGGGTTCCGAAGTTTTAAGAATTATCATGCATTTCCATCGTATTTTCGGTTCCATATGTTTTTTTATGGACTAGGCAAGCTGAAAAAAACGGCGATAAGATAATCGACCAGTTGAAAGCAAATCCGTCATTTTTCTTTAGCGAAGAACAACTGACGAATTATTATCTAGACATACGAGTATTTTATTTGTCATATTCTTTATTAATATGACGAAATTACGTAGATGATTGCCGTGATTTGTTTTTGTGTTCATAAATCGATTAAATGACGTGATCGTCGTCCCGTAAAGACCAATTCGAACACATCTTTCTACTTACACTTTACTGATCAAGCAGTGTTTCACATTCTAGATTAATCCTCATAAAAGGCCAATGATTTAAGTAAGTAACACGCCTTTTACAGGCCCTCTTGTGAAAAACGATAGTATCGTGATAGTATCGTGATAGTATGTCACGATAGTGATAGTATCGTGATAGTGATTGCTCCGATAGCGATACTATCGCGATAGTTAAAATTGGCATCGATAGTCAGCCCTAGTCTTCTCTGATAAAAATTTGCTCTTTCAAAAGCAAGACCTAATTGTGACATCCTTAACAGAATTCATAGGCTTGGGAACACATTGAGACAAAAGAAGAAAATGCTGATAGTCAGCATTTTCCACATTTGCCTCCATATTTTCTTTGCCATCTTCAACAAAAATGCTATCTTTATGAAAAATCAATCTAACCATCTTCAGCTGTGTTGAATTGGACCGCCGTTAAATTCTGCCATTTGAGAAAGGGCTGATGTACAGCATATCCTTAACTTAAAAACCTGGCTAAAAAAAGGTCATGGAATTCTGTCAAATGGGTTAAAAAATATAAACAAGTAGGCTCATTTCCTAGTATTA
The DNA here is from genome assembly GCA_963680895.1 of Fragum sueziense. NCBI lineage: Eukaryota > Metazoa > Mollusca > Bivalvia > Cardiida > Cardiidae > Fragum > Fragum sueziense. The sequence continues at coordinate 1,110,251 of OY804603.1, forward strand.
CAAAATTTTGACCGAATTTCTGCATGAAAATGAAATAATCAGGCTATAGCGTGGGGTTCGTTAGAACCCCGCAAATCCCCTCAAGATCGACCACTGTACATGCCTTAGCAGCAAATAAGTGGTAAGTATTGTTGTCTGTTGAAATCACCAGCATATCTTAAACACAGACATTTTTCTAAGACAAAAACTGCAAAAACAAAATGAAAATATCAGATCATGGCTACAATACAAAACATTCCCTCACTTATGACTCTCACATGTCTTGATGTATTAACAACTAAATACAAGCCTAAGCAACCAAAAAGAAATCTGAAGGTGCAAGAAATAATATGCCAAACCAGGACAAACAAAATTTATTCAAATTTTTACCCACTAATTCAGATTTACCTTTAATTTTAGAGCTCATAATATCTTCATTTAATTCTTCATCTGCCATCACTGATAGAATTTAAGATTCTTTCAAAATTTGTCTGACGGCCATTTAGCATCAAACTGAAAACAAATGGCCGCATTCACCAACAATTCTAACTTATTTCTATTTTCTGATTTTAACTTTTTTCCAAACAAAACCAATATTGGTGTTAAGTTAATGTACCTAAAAGATAAAAAGACTTTGGAAAACATTAGAGCAAAATAAGGAAACAGTGATCATCAGCATTTTCTCCTTTGTCTCAATACTGTCTTAGTTGTATTTAACAGAAATTATAAATTTATGAACATGAAATTATTATCTGCATCAGCTTTCAAATTGGAACACTCAACAGTGAAAATTTTAGCCTTCTGATGATGGGTTTAATTACGGATGCAAGCCATCTGATTGGATAATATGTATGTCTCAACCAATCAGATTAACTGTTAAGTAATTCTAAAGTCATATTTGGAGTTAAACTACTTGGTGAATACCACCCAAGATTACCAGACACTTACACTTAAAAGATGTTTTACTTCAAAGTGAAATATTCCACTATCAGGGATGCTTTTGGTACAAAAACATGTGCCATTACATGATGCCAGTTCTATCCATAAAACCAATTAAAACATTATCAAGGGTCAACTAACTTTTGACTCACCATTTTCCGTACCAGTAATATTCTATAAATTTTAACCCTTTCCCAAACAAGACCGGGTTTTGACGTCCCCAAGAGAAAGGGTTTGGGAAAAGATATAGACAAAAGAAGAAAGTGCTGATAATCAGCACTTTCTCGTTTTGCCTCAATATTTTCTGGGCTATAACATATCCCGGTTTACCCTAATTTCGGTCACTTAGTGCATTTCGCTCAAAGGCTTGCTAGGAGGTTAATAAATTCAAATCGTACCGTTAAAATTCGTTTCTGCAGCATATTTTCTCCCAATAATCAGTTTCAGATGTATAAAGCACTTTTAAATGTCAAAGTTTTGCAAAATTAAAGATGTCCGCCAAAATACGTCATTCCTATTTCTAGATCCTAAATTCGGTCACTCTCTGTTTTCTATACTATTCAAAAAAGTTTAACTGTCACAATATTGTTACCATATGGAAAACGTGTAAAAAAAGTCAAAATTAAAGGATAACTTTTAAAAATCGTCTGGCACTTGCACCAAACTAACTTAACTGGTAGAAAAAGAGAACAAGTTTATGTTGACTAAAATTGAGAACAGCTTGGGCAGAGAAATGAGCCACCCCTTCTGAGAACCCTTATGGTACTATATTCACTGCCCTAGAGATCTGTTCTGGGTCATATGGACGATAGCAACCTCTTTTGGCTGGATTAGGCTGCAACACAGAACAACAGTCATAAGTACATCATGGTAGTGAAGACAAATTGAAATCATCATTTTCCCAATAGAATGAAATAAAGACAACTGAAACCCATATGGACTGCAGTGTCATTCTACATGCCCTAACTTTTGTTGGACGGTATACTACAGAATAACATTGGCATAGTGGGCCCTGGAAATATCAATATTGCAGACGAAAGCAGAATTTTGACAGGAATTTAGTTGTAAGTGAAAAAAAGTGTCTTTGAACACAGCGGAAAAATGGGATTAGTTAAAGTGTGTCATTTTATCCATAATAATGTAAAGAAGTGTATGTTGCCTGTCTTATATCCATTTTCTCGGAAAATTTGTCCTGGATCACTCGAATGTTACCAAAACAAACAAATCTGTGTGCGCATTGCGGCGCGTGCGGGGTAAACCGAACTTAAATATGCCTCTTACGGGGCTGACCGAATATACGTATTGACCGAATTTAGGGCACATGGGGATACATATTTTCTCCATTTGATATGATGTATTTTGTTGTCTGCAACTCCTTTCGAATTGGAACAGCCTAAAATTTTGTCATTTGGGAAAGGGTTAATTGAACCCTTTCAAAACAAAATTGACTTTTGACATCAACAAAAAAGACTGAAGGACTTGGGTTAACAAGGAGGGGAACATGCTGATGAGCTACAGGCTAAACAATCGTTGCCAAGGGCCATATTTCATGCATTTCAGTATTTCTACAAAATGTCAAAATAAATTGATGTTTACTTCCACTTGAACATGCACCTTGAATTTGCCTTGATAAGAAAAGTTCAAAGGAAAATAAACCATAAATTGTTTGGAAAAAGTAAAGAATAACATATGGATCAGGGGGCTGTTACATTGACCGTTTTTGTTTGTTTGTCCGAAAACAAAATTGAGTCCGGGTACTGCACCAGTTAGGTAAACAAAACGGGGCCTTCAGCTTTGAGGTTTCTACACCGGAATATATTCATCCAAATAATTTCAAGCGACCACTTATCATTTCAAATTACTCCTAAGAATTGACAAAATATTTTTCGATAACAATTTGAAGTCTCCAGTAGACGTTGTTCGTCTTTAAAACATTACCTTCCCAAAGATTTCCCATGTCGGCCATGACAGTCAAATTCCACGATGTCAAAACTTCGTTGAGGCGAGATTGAATTACAAACTACTCTTTCTCGTTTATTCTCTTTACAAATTATCTAATTAACGCTCATTTAAAAAATAAAATTGAAATAGGCCTACGACCAACTTGTTGTTTGTAGATCTTTAATAAACAGAAAAAATATTATTTCAGAGAAAAAAAAAACATTGTTGACAAAATTTTGTCTTGATGCAGTGCGGATGACAAAACGTAAACATCAACATTGATCTAGAAAAATCCTGAAACAGAACTTTGTCATTCATTGTAAAGGTATATGATTTTAATTGTTGTTAATTCTTGAAATAAAGCAATCATATGTTGTCAACCCTGTCTTTTTATTGTGACCTCTTTTGACTTTCTGGGCTTCAAGCCCATCAATAAACACACAGAGGCCATTCCAAAATAAGAAATCAGTGTTTGATAATGTTGTCAAAGTTAAATTTTGTGTAAAAAAAAATCCCCAAACTATTGCTTCAAAAAATATTTTGTATTTCCAGTGCATGTCAGAGAGATTACCCAGGCCAACTTCGATTAGCATTATGGCTCGCGCAATCGGGAACCACCGCTGTTCTGTCTATTGAATTCCTCCCTGTTATGAGTCAGCAAATCAAAAACTTTGTTTACCTCGACACTGATTGGTTCGCTGTTATCTGAGGTGTTCCGAATGACGTAATGGCTCGGATGGCCGGATCACATTTTTTCCGGTGGTCGGACTACAGCTCGCACCGTTGCTGTTCGATTGGAGCTATAGCTGCGCAAATAACGCCAATAGCTGGCACTATCTATGTTCGGTTGGAGCTATCATTGAGCTATCATCTGACTCGAAGTCGGCCTCAGTCACACCTCGGTTGTATCATTAAGTGATTGATTAACTAATCAAATAATTTTTTCAGTGCGGAGTCAGGTTATTAGACTAATCACACCTTATCTGACATATATGTAATTAGTCATCTGCAACAGACCTTAAATAACACATGCCCTATAAAATCTTGTAGCTCATATTGAGTAAAACCGAGTAAATTAAAATAGCTAGGTCCAACAGAAAGTTTATCCTTTATAATGCTTTTCTATTTTTAGCTCACCTGAGCACAAAGTGCTCAAGGTGAGCTATTGTGATCACTTTTTGTCCGTCGTCCGTCTGTCTGTCTGTCCGTCCGTCCGTCCGTCCACAATTTCGTGTTTACACTCTAGCATCTACAAATATGAGCCAATCTTGACCAAACTTGGTCAAAACATGTATGGCCATAAGATCTCGGATGAGTTCGATTATGGGTCAGATCGAACCAGAAAGTAAGGAGTTATCTGCCCTTGAATGCCAAAAATACCTAGTTTTGACATTGTTTACACTCTAGCATCTACAATTATTGATCAATCAAGACAAATCTTGGACATAATGTTGCAGACTATAAGATCTCAAATGAGTTCGATTTTCAGTCTGATCTGACCAGAAAGACGAGAGTTATGTGCCCTTGAATTTGACAAAATTGCCATTTTCGGCTGTTTTTGACCTTGTTTACTCTCTAGAATCTACAATTATTCATCAATCAAGACAAAACTTGGACACAATGTTAGGGACCATGAGATCTCGGATGACATTGAATTTCAGCCTGATCTTACCACAAAGTCGAGAGTTATGTGCCCTTGAATTTGATAAAATTGCTGTTTTTGACTGTTTTCGACCTTATTTACACTCTAGAATCTACAATTTTTTCCCAATCAAGACAAATTTTGGACACAATATTGGAGACCATAAGATCTCAAATGAGTTTGATTTTCAGTCGGATCTGACCAGAAAAATGAGAGTTATGTGCCCTTTAATTTGATAAAATTGCCATTGCTGTTTTTGACATAGTTTACACTCTAGAATCTACAATTATTTATCAATTAAGACAAAACTTGGACACAATGTTTGAGACCATAAGATCTTCGATGAGTTTGATTTTCAGTCCCATCTGATTAAAAAGTCGAGAGTTATGTGCCCTTGAATTAGACAAAATTGCTGTTTTCGGCTGTTTTCGAACTTGTTTACACTCTAGAATCTACAATTATTGACCAATCAAGACAAATCTTGGACACAATGTTGGGTATCATAAGATCTCGGGTGAGTTTGAATTTCAGCCTGATCTTACCACAAAGTCGAGAGTTATGTGCCCTTGAATTTGATAAAATTGCCGTTTTCGACTGTTTTCGACCTTGTTTATACTCTAGAATCTACAATTATTGATCAATTAAGACAAAACTTGGACACAATGTTGGGGATCATAAGTTCTAGGATGAGTTTGATTTTCAGTCTGATCTGATAAAAAAAAGATGAGAGTTATGTGCCCTTGAATTTGACAAAATTGCTGTTTTCGGCTGTTTTCGATCTTGTTTATACTCCAGAATCTACAATAATTTATCAAACAAGACAAATCTTGGACACAATGTTGAGCACCATAAGATCTTGGATGAGCTCAATTTTCACAACGTTATTGACCATAAGTTCGTTTTCAGTCTTAAAGTCATAAATATTTATTGAATTGAACAAAAATGTTGCTCATATCATTTTGGTTCAGGTGAGCGATATAGGACCATCATGGTCCTCTTGTTTTTTTAACAGAGGATCATCTTTTAAAGGTAACTGCTACAATGAGTGATAATGCCTTTCTATTTTTTTTTTAAACATAAGATCATCTTTTAAAGGTAACTGCTACAATGACTGATAAGCCACAACTAGTAAAACACACCGGAGGTTGTCACTGTGAGGCAGTGAGGTATGAAGTTCTGGCCCCGTCAGATTTACATGTTTATAAGTGCAAGTAAGTACAGTCAAAACTGTGTTAGCGGCCACCTGTGTATAGCAGCCAAACTGTCGTATGCAGCCAGCCCAGGGCCCCGTATTACTAAACATCTTACGATCAAGTTTTTGTGTAAACTGTGTAACAAGACATCTGATTGAACAAGAAATCCAACTGAGCCAAACAAGGCTGTTGTTACAAGTAGTTATGCAAAAATCAAACATACGATCGTAAGTAATACAGGCCCCAGGTCCTCCCATGCAATTTTACTCTTTAAAGTAACTGTGTAAAACAATATACTGTCTAATGTGGTCAGTGGCCAGCTTTAATCGTCCCAATTGCTCTTTACCTATATCCCCTTAAGCAGCCATGCACAACTAATTGGTCGCAGGCAATGTGTGAAATATTGATAACACATCTGGCAAATTTGCCTAATCATGTGCATAAACCATGAAAAGGTGTGATAAACAGTTAAATGTCATATAAAAGTGTACCCTTTTTACTTTACAACACTTGCCTTTTCTTCATATTAATAGGGCCAGTCATACAAGTAGACATTTATGTCCAGCCTTCAGAATATTATTTTCTGTGTTAAGCAGCCAACTGTCATATGCAGCCAATTTTGGTGTGTCCCTTGGCTGGCTGCATAAGACAGTTTCAACTGTATGATTAACCCTTTCCAAAACGGCAAAAATTTAGACTTTTCCAATTTGAAAGCTGCTTCAGAGGATAAAATTGGTTTAAATTCACATGGGAATTTTGTATATTATGGCTCAGAAAATATTGAGGCAAAAGGAGAAAATGCTGATTATCAGCATTTTCTTCTTTTGTCTCAATGTTTTCCAAAGTCATTTCTAATGGGGACGCCAAAACAAGGTTTTGTTTGGGAAAGGGTCAATGGCTTTGGAAAACATTGTGAAAAACGAAGAAATTGGCTGTGACAAGCAATTTCTTCATTTCCCACAATGTTTTTTACCCTAAATGACCAATCTTTTTTTAAATTTCATTGACTTGAAATTGTCATCCGCAAAATCTTTGAATTTGGAGCAGTCTAAAATTTTGTTTTATGGGAAAGGGTTAACAATCAGGGAAATGTAAAAAGCAGTGTGCTGTCAATGGAAAACACTGTGAAAAGGAAATTAAGAAATTATAGAACTGACATTTTTCCCAGTCTCTGTTGTTTGTGTCAGTATTAACTTGTGATTTCTCGTAATTTATTGATTAGAATTGTCTCTTCTATTCTAAGATAGAAATTTTCGTACCAATTCTAAATCACATTTAAATGAAGAAGTTAATATACTGACAAACTGTTTTATTTTGGTTTCTCTCAGACTCAGGTGAGCAGCCTAGATCTGTCATGATCCTCTTGTTTGTATTTCTATTACAGTTGCAGTGTTTGTAGGAAGAAACAGAATGATCACTTCATTGTACCAGCTTCAAGATTTAAACTTATACAGGTATTTGGAATTACAATATTGGTGCCTTTTAACCTTCAATATTATTTATATGTGTCAATTTAACCAATCTATTGACTAGCAAAGTTCAGAAATGAGACTGATTGATAAAGCTTTGAATTCTGAGATAAAGCCTAGACAAGTTGTGAAATTGGTAGTAGGCATATTGCGAAATTGGTACAAGGTAAACAGTGAGTTTGGTGCAAGGCTAAATATGAAATTGGTGCAAGGCTAATTGTGAAATTGGTGCAAGGCTAATTGTGAAATTAGTGCATTAGGCAAATTGTGAGATTGGTGCTAGGCACAATGTGAGAGTAGTGCAAGAACATTATTGTGAGATTGGCACAAGGCTAATTGTGAGATTGGTACAAGACTAATTGTGAGATTGGTGCAAGGCTAATTGTGAGATTGGTACAAGACTAATTGTGAGATTGGTGCAAGGCTAATTATGAGATTGGTACAAGACTAATTGTGAGACTGGTGCAAGGCTAATTGTGAGGTTGGTACAAGGCTAATCCCGAGATTGGTGCAAGGCTAATTGTGAGATTTGTTCAAGGCTAATTGTGAGATTGGTGCAAAACTAATTGTGAGATTGGTGCAAGGCTAATTGTTAGATTTGTGCAAAACTAATTGTGAGATTGGTGCAAGGCTAATTGTAGGATTGGTACAAGGCTAATTGTGAGATTGGTGCAAGGCTAATTGTAGGATTGGTGCAAGGCTAATTGTAGGATTGGTACAAGACTAATTGTGAGATTGGTGCAAGGCTAATTGTAGGATTGGTACAAGACTAATTGTGAGATTGGTGCAAAACTAATTGTGAGATTGGTGCAAGGCTAATTGTAGAATTGGTACAAGACTAATTGTGAGATTGGTGCAAAACTTATTGTGAGATTGGTGCAAGGCTAATTGTAGGATTGGTACAAGACTAATTGTGAGATTGGTGCAAAACTAATTGTGAGATTGGTGCAAAACTAATTGTAGGATTGGTGCAAGGCTAATTGTGAGATTTGTTCAAGGCTAATTGTAGGATTGGTACAAGACTAATTGTGAGATTGGTGCAAAACTAATTGTGAGATTGGTGCAAGGCTAATTGTAGGATTGGTACAAGACTAATTGTGAGATTGGTGCAAAACTAATTGTGAGATTGGTGCAAGGCTAATTGTAGGATTGGTACAAGACTAATTGTGAGATTGGTGCAAAACTAATTGCAAGATTGGTGCAAGGCTACTTGTGAGATTTGTGCAAAACTAATTGCAAGATTGGTGCAAGGCTAATTGTGAGATTTGTGCAAAACTAATTGTGAGATTGGTGCAAGGCTAATTGTAGGATTGGTGCAAGGCTAATTGCGAGATTGGTGGAAGGCTTATTGTGAGATTGGTGCAAGGCTAATTGTGAGATTGGTACAAGACTAATTGTGAGATTGGTGCGAGGCTAATTGTGAGATTTGTGCAAAACTAATTGTGAGATTGGTGCAAGGCTAATTGTAGGATTGGTGCAAGGCTAATTGCGAGATTGGTGCAAGGCTATTTGTGAGATTGGTGCAAGGACAATTGTGAAATTTGTGAAAGGCTAATTTTGAGATTGGTATCTGACAAACTGTGAAATTGGTACTAGGCATATTGGGCATTTGTTCCCTAGGGAATTGTGAGATTGGTGCTGGTTATCACAATTTTCATCTCTTGCTTCATTTTCCCCAGAGTTATGTACTTGCGACATCAAAACCAGCGTGTGTTAAGGAAATGTTTATTTTTAATCATTTCAGGGATCAGAATACATAACCACTTACACATTCAACACACACAAAGCAAAACATACATTCTGTAAAGTATGTGGGGTACAATGTTTTTACACACCAAGGTCAAATCCAGATGGAAAAGGTAAATATAAATCTTCATCATACAAACCCTACTTAAGCCTACATTGTCTGCATGTTATAAAATACATATGAGCCAGGATCTGGAAAAACGTCCCCCAAGGCTTTTGAGCCCAACATAGATTCAGATCAGTCTGTGCATACGCACAGTCTGATCAGGGTCCCTGTTGTTCTCTAATAGCTTCTTTGTAACCTTTAGTAACTTAAAGAGAGCAGCATCAATGCATAGTGGACTGCATTTGACAACAGGCTAATCTTCAAACTCAATTTTTAAAAATGCTATAAGGAACGTTTTCCAGATCCCGGCTCATATATACAGTCATGTGATGTACTATTTAAATATATGGTGTGCAATAATTTTATACACGGAGGTCAAAACCAGATGGAATGGGTAAATGTAAAATTTGATCGAGCTAATCATGAAAAGTTTCCACTTTGGCAGGTATTTTAGAAAAAGATCCGCCTGCATATATAATATACCGTACGCAGTCTGATCTCAAATTTCACTGCCCACCTTTTTCAAACTATTAAATATGAGGCATACAATGCTTCTACACTCCACAATCAAATGCCTCTGTTTTATGTTGTTTACCTCACATAGAAGCAAGTTTTCACAAAACTGTAAGGACTGTTTTTAGAGTGATTATCGCTTTACAAGAAATGTTACAGAATTCATTGAGTGTAATTCAACTCTTTCCAAAACAACAAAATTTTAGGGTGATCTACTTCAAAAACTGCCAGTCAAAATGACAAAATGGATATTATTAAAGAGGGAATTTGTGTAAAATTTGGCATAGAAAATATTGAGACAAAAGGAGAAACTGCTGGTTATCAGCAGTTTCTTCTTTTGTTTCAATGTTTTCCCAAGCCTTTTCTATTAGGGACATGATGAATAACAGGTCTTGTTTGGGAAAGGGTTAAGAGTCTGATCTCAACATCTTGTTCGGTGTCCATGATCATGAGGTAGAGCGTTGGCCTAGTGACCAGGAGGTTCAGAGTTTGATCCCTGGTAGCGGAGTTAGTTCTTGGGCTTTTCTTAGGCCCCCACATTTGGCACGAGTACTGGTGCACTTTCAAGGAATCAGAATCGAGAGGGGTAAATCTATGCTGTGAGAACTTGTTTCCCAATTGATATCAAATATATAAATTCAAACTAAACTAAAAATGTAGAAAATATAAGTTATGGATATGGCAAGTACTTTTCCAGCCATACAAGTACAGCTGGAATCAAGATTTCTTCCTTTCCCTCAATGTTTTCTGGGTTTCTTGCATTGCAGGAGTGACACCACATAGCTTAGATCCCGGTACTGTGACGTCAATACGTGTTGAAGAGTTCGATGGAGAAAATTGGGAGAGTCATATCGTAACAACTGATATACATAAGAGATCTGAACTTTAATCCTTTCCTGAAGAATACTTGGCCCCGGTTTCTCAAAAAAACTTAGGTACGTTCTCATGCTCAAATCTGAGCACCGTGCTCAAATCGCACGAAATCCACATGAACTTCAATCGGATACCCTTCAATGTTGGAGAGTATCCCTTTGAAGTTGAGCATGTTCTAATGAGAATACACTTAAATTTTTTTCGAGAAACCGGGGCCTGGTTTTGATGATGGCAATGGAAAATGCCTTGGAAAACATTGAGGCTAAAGAAGATAATGTTGATAACTAGCATTTTCTCCTTTTGCCTCAATATTTTCTGTACTATATTTTAAACAAATTATATCTTTATCAACATAATGTTTCGTCATCTGCAACAGCTTTAAAATTTAACCACCGTAAAAATTTGTTGTTTGGGAAAGGTTTAAACATTACATTAATAAGAATAGAGGAGCTCGACTGGAGAAATTTGGGAAGTTATGTTGTAACTACAGACATGCACAAGATCCGAGCTTTGACCCTTTTCCACACACTGATGCTTTTTGATGCCCTACAAGATAATGGCTTTTGGAAAACATCGTGGAAAATGAAGAAAGTGCTTGTCACAAGCAATTTGTGATAGGCAATTTCTTTATTTTCTACAATCTTTTTTAACCCAAACCTGAAAGATTGTTGAAATTTCATCAATTTGAAATGGTCGTCTGCAACACCTTTGAAATTGGAACAGTCCAACATTTTGCAGTCTGGTTATGGGTAAGAAGGATTTTCTGCTGTGGCTGTGAGGGTTTTTGAGAAAGTTTAAAGCAAATGCAATTTTTGTACAATATCAAGATGTGATATTCATTTTGTTAAATATCTACAAATAAATTTATTTTGACGTACTAGATTCTAATAGAAACTGTTAATTTTATTGAAATCCCAGGCTCATGAATTTGTAAAATGCTAACTTTTAGGTGTTATAAGACCATGGGCCCTGGTAACAGGTGTCTTGAAAAAACTCAAGTACATACTCATGAGTACATGCTCAACTTCAATGGAATACACTCTAACATTGAAGGGTATTTGATTGAGGTTTACGTGGGTTTCGTATGATTTGATTACGGTGCTCATATTTGAGTCTGAGAACATACTTAAGTTTTTTCGAGAAACCGGGGCCAGATCTGGAACAAGAGGACCATGATGGTCCTATATCGCTCACCTGAACCAAAATGATATGAGCAACACTTTTGTTCAATTCAATAAACATTTATGACTATAAGACTGAAAACTAACTTATAGTCAATAACTTTGTGAAAATCAAACTCATCTGAGATCTTATGGTGCCAAACATTGTGTCCAGGTTTTTCTTGATTGATAAATAATCACAGATTCTAGAGTATAAACAAGGTCGAAAACAGCCAAAGACGGTATTTTTTCAAATTCAAGGGCACACAATTCTCGACTTTCTGATCACATCAGACTGAAAATCTACCTCATCCAAGATATTATGGTCTCCAACATAGTGTCCAAGATTTGTCTTGATTGGTCAATAATTGAAGATTCAAGATCGAAAAACAGCCAGAAACGGGTATTTTGTTAAATTCAAGGGCACATAACTCTCAACTTTCTGATCGGATCAGACTGAAAATCAAACTCATCCGACATATTATGGTCCCAAACATTGTGTCCAAGTTTTGTCTTGATTAATTGATAATTGTAGATTCTAGAGTGTAAACAAGGTCGAAAACAGCCGAAAATGATAATTTTATCAAATTCAAGGGCACATAACTCTCGTCTTTCTGGTCAGATCACACTAAAAATCAAACTCATCCGAAATCTTATCCTCTCAAACATTGTGTCCAAGATTTGTCTTGATTGGACAATAATTGAAAATTCTAGAGTGTAAACAAGGTCGAAAACAGTCAAAAACGACAATTTTGTCAAATTCAAGGGCACATAAATCTTGACTTTCTTGTCTTATCAGATTGAAAATTCTAGTCATCTGAGATCTTATGATCTCTAACATTGTGTCCAAGTTTTGTCTTGATTGATTGATAAATGTAGATTCTAGAGTGTAAACAATGTCGAAAACAGCCGAAAATGACAATTTTATCAAATTCAAGGGCATGTAACTCTTGTCTTTACTGTCAGATCACACTGAAAATCGAACTCATCCGAAATCTTATGGTCTCAAACATTGTGTCCAAGATTTGTCTTGATTGGTCAATAATTGTAGATTCTAGAGTGTAAAAAAGGTCGAAAACAGTCAAAAACGACAATTTTGTCAAATTCAAGGGCACGTAGCTCTCTTCTTTCTGGTCAGATCACACTGAAAATCAAACTCATCCAAGATCTTATGGTCTCAAAGATTTTGTCCAAGATTTGTCTTGATTGGTCAATAATTGAAAATTCTAGAGTGTAAACAAGGTCGAAAACAGTCAAAAACGACAATTTTGTCAAATTCAAGGGCACATAAGTCTCAACTTTCTTGTCTTATCAGATTGAAAATTCAACTCATCCGAGATCTTATGATCTCCAACATTGTGTCCAAGTTTTGTCTTGATTGATTAATAAATGTAGATTCTAGAGTATAAACAATGTCGAAAACAGCCGAAAATGACAATTTTATCAAATTCAAGGGCACATAACTCTAGTCTTTTTTGTCAGATCACACTGAAAATCAAACTCATCCAAGATCTTATGGTCTAAAATATTGTGTCCAAGATTTGTCTTGATTGGTCAATAATTGTAGATTCTAGAGTGTAAACAAGGTCGAAAACAGTCAAAAACGATAATTTTGTCAAATTCAAGGGCACATAACTCTCGACTTTCTCGTCTAATCAGACTGAAAATTAAACTCACCCGAGATCTTATGGTCTCCAACATTGTGTTCAAGATTTGTCTTGATTGGTCAATAATTGTAGATTCTAGAGTGTAAACAAGGTCAAAAACGGTCGAAAACGGCAATTTTGACAAATTCAAGGGCACATAACTTTTGACTTTTTCGCCTGATCTGACTGAAAATCGAACTCATCCAAGATCCTATAGTCTCCAACATTATATCCAAGTTTTGTATTGATTGGGCAATAATTGTAGATGCTAGAGTGTAAACAAAGTTAAAAACAGCATTTTTCGTCATTCAGGGGCAGATAACTCCACACTTTCTGGTCCGATCTGGCCCATAATCGAACTCATCCGAGAACTTATGACCATACTTGTTTTGACAAAGTTTGGTCAAGATTGACTAATATTTGTGGATGCTAGAGTGTAAACACCAAATTGTGGACAGACGGACAGACGGACAGACGGACAGACGGACAGACGGACAGACGGACAGACGGACAGACGGACGGACGACGGACAAAAAGCGATCACAATAGCTCACCTCGAGCACTTCGTGCTCAGGTGAGCTAAAAAGGGCCCTTATGGCATTTGAAACGGACTAGGATCCCCATCAGTCTACATGAACACAGAGTACTATCAATTCTATGTTGGTCTTTAATAGCTTCTTAATAAATGACGTCACCTGTAATAGCTGTATGAGTGAAGCAAGGATCCTTATCGGACTTCACAGACAGAAATTGGATCTGGTTCCAAATGCTTTAACCCTTTCCCAAACAAAATATCTTTAGGGTGGTATTATTAAAAGCTGCTGCAGATGACAAATTAGATGCTGATGAAGACAAAAATTGAACAGGATATAGCACCAAAAATAATGAGGCAATAGGAGAAAATGCTGATTATCAGCATTTCCTTCTTTTGTCTCAATATTTTCCAAAGAGATTTCTAATAGGGACGTCAAAACCAGGGGTCCGTATTATCAACGATCGTACGATTAGTTTTCGCGTAATTACTTGAAACAACAAACCTGATTTGCCCAATCTGATTCCTCGTGCAATCAGATGTTTTGTTACACAGTTTACACAAGATCGTGGTCTTAAGATCGTTGATAAAACGGGCCCCAGGTCTTGTTTGGGAAAGAGTTAAGGGCACTTTATCCACATCCCGTCTCACATATGCTGTTCAAAGAGTGTTGCTACAGGTGCATGTAATAAAGAGAGCAGTATGGATTTAGATCAGACCTTGCACATGCACAAGATGATGATCTGGATCTATGTTGATCTTAAATGACCATTTCAAGATACCAGCTCAATTGCAAATACTTTGAAGTTCTGTTTATGAAAGTTAGAAATTGATTACACAATTCTATCAGCCTCTGACACTCCTTACCATGTGCTCTTGGCATTTTTTGGACAACACACCAGTACAAATGCCATATCCAGACCCTGCAATTAGCTGGTCATCTTATACATTTTTTCTGTCAAGGAACTGGGGTTTAACACCTCATGCAACTGCTTGGGTCATATCATGGCGGCTACCTAACCATGGAAATCTGTTGCAACCACAATATCCTTAGAGCCTCCAGCTCCTCGCCCACATAGGTTAACGACTATCGAACCATCAGTGGAAGACAAATGTCAGAAAAGATGAACGAGATTCTGATGCGCTTCCAACTGCGCCATGGCTGTGGCTTTTTTTCTGTAGATTGCAGGATAATTCAGATTAGAACAATAGAACCTATGTACAGAGACATTCCTGTTACTTCCAATTGATTATTCATTTATCCAGCTTAATGATCAGGTTTTTTTTAACCCTTTCACAAACAACAAAATTTTAGGGTGATCTAAATTGAAAGCTTATACAACCTTACTTACAGGCCATAAACTAGTTGTAAATGAATATGAAATTTGTTTATATATAAGATCAGAAAATATTCAGGAAAATGCTTATTATCAATATTTTCTTCTTTTGCCTAAATGTTTTGCCAAGCCTTTCCTAATTAAAGTCTTGTTGAAATTTGAAACTAGAATCTATCACTAAAGATGATAAAATACCCATGCCACTATATTTGTCCGGACAAACATATTAGTTGAAAACAAAGGGCAATAAGTCAGAAAATAAGCAAAGTAGAATTATGCTGTTAGTACACTCATTTTCTCTGCAGTGAGATCTATCTACATATGAAGTTTCATGATCATAGCAACTTTACTCTCAGAGATACTAAAAACAAATATATTTTACACAAATGGACAGACAGATAAATGGACAGACAGATGGACAGACAGGCTGATTCCAGTATACCCCCTAAAACATTGGGGGGTATGATATAACATTCGTTTTTGCGGAGGTATAAAGAAGTAAAAAATCCTGAATTTTTCATAAATTTATTACTCATTATGCACAAGCTATATACAAAAGTTATCATTAACAGATATCTAAAACATTTCGCATCTTTATATTCAAGTTTGTCGTCCCGTCTGTTGTTTTTTCTTCGCCATTTTCTTCTCTCTGTCAATCTTTGCTCTCTTCTCTTCAAGTGTGTTAGCCTAAAATTTAGCAGTTATCACATTACCAGACGACAAATTTTCAGACAGGTCTATATTCAAAGATGTTGTTGACGAAAATTTCAACTGAATATAATTTTACTTTCTTACGTCTTTTTTTGGCAGAAAATATTGTGGGAAATGAAGTAATTGCTTGTCACAAGCAATTTCTTCATTTTCCACAATATTTTCAGACACTTTTACCTTGTAGGGTGTAAAAAGGCCTCAATATGTGTGAGAGGGTTTAATATGATCGCGAATCTTTCCTAAAATGGTAATTTCTTGAAAGTGCAACATCAATTTGATTACTTTCCCCTTAATCCTAGGATTTGCATCTTGTAAAAATATAATTGGAAAACTTTGATACAAAGAAAGGAAACGTTGCCACATTTCAATGTTTTCTATGCTGTTGCATTGTACTATATACTGATGTAAAATTGTAAGGTGAGCACCTCCTTTACATTTTGACAACTCAACCGTTTTGCTGCTTGGAAAGTCCAGGGTAAAGAGTTGATCTTCACAGATGGCTTTATGTTTGGTAAGACAGGAAAGACACTGAGACACGGGAGCCCTTTCTTGTACATTATTTTGAAATAACATAAAGCTTTTCCAATCATCTAATGAAAAAAATTACATTTTAAACAAGATATGTTTGTAAAACATCAATGCCCCCGAAAATGCTGTTAAGTTTTCACATTTTCCTTTCGGAATGACAGATAGACGGATGGACAGAAAGACACGAGTAAAACATTATGCCCCCAATCTTTTGAAACGAGGCATAAAAATCTTCACAAAATCAAGTCAAAATATTTTTCTATCCCAGGAAAGAAAGCATTCTATTTTCAAAAAAATAAACTGTTAAAAATACCTCTTGCTTCCTCTTCTTCTTGGACATCATAATCTTCTGGTATAATCTTCGTTTCTTCTTCGGGATCATCAGTTCAGACAGTCGTTGTTCCTCATCTTTTTGTGTCTTCAGTTTCTTTTCTACATTCTCTTCTTCAACGTTACCCGCCTCGACTGACATCGACTGCAAGTAAGATATTTAAAATTTGCTTGAATAATTGTTTCATTTTAAGATGGTTGTTAGTAATGATTTTTAACCCAATACTAGAGGGCAAAGTTTCACACTGGCCCAAATTTAAAGATGTTTAAACGTTCAAACTACAAATTCAAGTGAATGAAATTCTACATTTTTGGGGCTATTTCTGGGCAAAAAACATTGTGGAAAATGAAGAAATTGCTTGTCACAAGCAATTTCTTCATTTTCCACAAAGTTTTCTATATCCTGTATAAATTGTGGCCGTCAAAAACCATCATTTTCTGTGAATGTGGATTAGGCTCAATTTTTCAACTTTTTTACAATTCCCATCATGACAAATTGCTGACAATTTATCTTTTGGGGAGAGGAGGGAGGGGGGGGGGGGGGATCATAAGTTCAGAGAGTCGTTGTTCCTCGTCTTTTTGTGTCTTCAACTTCTTTTCTACATTTTCTTCTTCCACATTGCCTGCCTCAACTGACATTGACTGCAAGGGAAAGATCAATAGGTAAGAGAGGTTAAGGAAATTTTGATTTTGTTTTTAAACCATTTCCTACACGGCAAAATTTTAGACTGTTCCAATTTGTAATGCTGTTAGTTGCTGCAGATGACAAAATTAGTGTCAATTAAGATATGATTTATTTCCAAAAAAGCACAGAAAATATTGAGCCAAAAGGAGAAAATGCTGGTTATCTATTTGGAATGTCAAAACAAGGTCTTGTTTGAATGATTGATTTTGTTTTAATGCCTCTTTCAACTGCTATGGTTACATCAATGCGACTGGAGCACCTTCACATGCATTCCTAAATTTCTCAAAGCAGTACTTCCACAATTATCCAATCCAAGCCTTCAGCTGCTCTATCACTTAGATGATTCGCATTAATTAGTGCGGGACAAATGACTTTAAAATTAGGTTAAAGGAATACTCACTACTGATTTTCTTTTTCTCATCCTTTTCTTCATATTTTTGGTCATTTTTGGTGTTTTGTTTTCACTTGGTACAGTCTCTTCTGGAAAAAACAAATGAGCAAAGATCTGGAAAAAGGGCCCTCCAGACATTTCCGACAAACATGGATCCAGATCTGCCTGTGCACATGCATAGTCTGATCAAGATCCATCCTTTACTCTGATAGCTTGTTCATGACTTTTATCAACCCTCATAGAGCAGCATGGATCCTGATCAGACTGCACATACATGAAAGTCTCATGCTATAGGGGCCATTTTTCCAGATCCTGACACAAATACATGCATGCTAAAGAAACAAAAAGATCTAAATTTATAATGCAGTTACTGTAAATACTTTGGATCATTATCACACTACAGTTAGAAAGTTCAATGTGTTTAACAGTATGATGTTTGTTTACCCATTCATTAAGAAGTATACTGACCGCCTTAATTAACAACATTTTGTTCAGAGGGCGAATCATCATCACTTATTTCTCTAACTATATCTTCATCATCTTCTGCTTCACTTTCCTCATTTCCATCAAATTCATTTTTCTCAATCCCTACTGTTTCATTGTCAACTTTTTTTGTTGAAAGTGTACAGAAAATTCAAATAAACAAAATCTAACCTTCACCAGGCGAGTCATCGTCACTTATTTCTTCATCTCCACTTTCTTCTGCCTCACTTTCTTCTGCTTCTTCGTTTTCGTCAGATTCCTCTACATCTTCATCATTATCACTGCCGGAATCTGAATCAATCTCTACTGCTTTATTGTCAACTTTCTTCTTCGATTGTTTTGACTTGTTTGAACTAGATTTATCATCATCATCATTGTCATCATCATCGTCATCACTTTCAGCATCATCTGACGATTCCTCTCCAGGATTTTCTGTGAAATATTTGAAGGATTTCAGCTGAACATTGATTAATGTAAAGTAGTTTATTAAGTCCACTTTCTTTATGTAGAAAATTTCTAGTGCAGATTCTAGTCTTTAACAAGTGCAATACTTTTTTGTAAATGACCTTTATGGGCGATTTGACCTTGGTTAGCATGATCACAAGAAACATACAAAATAGAGGACAGTGTACTTGTCTGTAACAGGCTGAACAGCGACAATAATACTAAGTTGTAAAGGGGACATAATTGTCCCTAAAGGCTTGTCAGAGTTATGGCACTTATTGACCAATACATTATTTAGCTGTGGTATACTTTGCACAATGAAGATAACCAAGATGTGTTTGTAAAACGCTAATGTCCCCGAAATGACTATTTTGGAGAAAAGAATGTTGTTAAGTTTTTATGTTAAGCTTTTGGAATGACTGACGCATAGACAGATGGACAACCATAAAACAATATGCCATGATCTTTCGATACGGGGCATAAAAAGTAAAAACAATCAACTCACCTGTCTCAACACCCTTCTGTTTATTTAGGAGCTCTCTTCTCTCTGGAGGTACATAATCCCCTTCCTGTTCTGTTACAAAGGGAGATAAATGTGGGGGCAATATGGCGCCAATAAAGTAGTCCTCGGGCGGCAGTAACATCTGAGCATTTATAGAATCAAATATCCACTGTGGCTGTACATAGTACCTACAACATACAGTGAATGTCTTGATACACAATTTCAACATATCGTGGTTGTAAATGCAAAACCTCTTGTCTCGTTTTTGGAAATTTCTAAAGGGGAGGGAAAAAAGCGTAATAACTTTTCCCAAACTGAAAAGTTTTACTAGAAATTTGGACATATTGTTCATAAATAATGTATCATTGATGCTGATTGGTAAAAAAATCTCAAAACCTGCGAGAATTGTCTAAACTGGACACACAAGTTTGTACTTTGAAAATTGCAAGAATAGACATATGAGGTTTTGCATTTACACCGACGATATATCATCAAGATAGACTATCAATAAATGGGGTATTAACCAACAAATTCAATGTGTCATCTTGTTGCAGTCAGAGTTGCTTTGACTTTCTCAATATAATATGGCTTCAGCCCTCTAATAAGAAATCCTCTGGTTGTCACAGGCATTCTATAGCTACTCTTTGTCAAGTTTTGATTAATTTGAAGGAGATGACTGTACAAGAATATAAGTCAGATGGACAGACAGAAAGACAGAATACATAATACCATCCTTCATATGTTTTTGACTTTCTGACAAACAATCAATAGGGAGAGAGGGTAATGAACTTGCTTGCTAATGGATGGCCACATGAACAGACAGATGGAAGGACAATCATGGTGATCGTATAATATGACTCCTCTTAGCATTTAAAATCAAGAGCAGTCATAGACAGGTAATACTCCCCGAATAAGTGTTCATTACTTATTTCTATAAAGACCCCTTTTACCATGCATAGGCTCAAATTAGGAAACAGAGAAAAAAGTCTCTACGAGATATTCCAGGGGTTCAAATGTGAAGTTTCATTGAATTTAGTCCAAGGGTTGCTGAGATCTGGCTGTGGACGGACGGACAGCATGGCTCCCCCTAATTTTTTGGGGAGAAATAAAAAGTCCTTGGATGAAGATAACTCCACGTCTTCCACTTTCTGATTTTACATTCAACTTCCTTACCTTGACAAGTATTTATTTTCCATATTCGGCCTATCCACTATTTGATGTGTTATTTTTTCATCTGTTTCTTTATATGTAGCACCCACAGCCATAGTTTCATGCCATGATACTTCACCACCAAATGATCTGAAACAGAATTATTTCAACAAATGATCAACAAAAATTACAAAATCATTCCCCTAAACATAATACACACAAATCAAATGTTCAATGCGTTTTAACTTCCAAAGTAGTATGATTAGCAAAATTAACATGAACTTAGAACTTGAAGATTCCATTTACTAATGCAGCAATAATTGAAGAAAAGATGTTTGTGAAACACTCATTCCCCTGAAATGGTTATGTTTCTTGAGAAAGTGCCAATCTTAAGTTTTCATGTTAAGGGTTGATAAGGGTTAACAGATGACCTTGAGGAAGGTCATATCACATGGAACAGACATAAATCATTGAAAGAAGTTTGCATGCCAAATTTGAGCTTTGTGTGTCCAATTCTTTTGGAGAAAATGGCAATGTTAAGATTTCGGACAGACAGACAGAAACTAGTAAAACAATATACCTGCAATCTTTCAATACGAGGGCATAAAAATTGAACAAGAACGGTCATGGAGTGTGCCTTATATCCCTGCAGACACAGGTCACAAAGTCTGTCAAATTATCTTCCTTATTGACCTCAGATAGCGAAGAAATTACATCATGCATATGTCCATGTCATGCTGATTGTTCATGTAAATTTTCGTCAAAATCCGTCCAGTTGTTTGGGAAGAGTTATGCTCACAAGAAATGTGGACAGACAGACAGATAGACAGGGTGATTCCTATATATACCCCTGTGTGGGATACAAAAAATCTCGTGGTGATCAATTTCTTCAAAGGTTACCTGATAACAAACACAAGTGTTTCTCGTGGCACTTCTCTGTTCAGAAAGAACTTCAGCCCTTTAAAGAGAGTTTGAAACTTTTTCAACTTTTCCATCTCTAATTTGGCTTGATCTATCTGATCGGGATCATCTTCCTGAATAAATGAGAAGAAAATTGGATTTAACCCTTTCCCAAACAAGACTGCTGCGAATCCAGGATTTCCTTAAGAGGTTTGAAGGGTTTTTTGTTTGAACCCACATTTCCCTCTAGAGCTGCCATTGTAAGACCTGGTTTTCATGTTTCTGGTATAAATGGCCTAGGAAAACATTAATACAAAAGAAGAAAATGCTGATAATAAGCATTTTTTTTCATTTTTGAAGTTTGTTAACCCTTTCCCAAACAAGACCTGGTTTTGACATCCCTAGTAGAAAAGGCTTGGGAAAACATTGAAACAAAAGAAGAAACTGCTGATAACCAGCAGTTTCTCCTTTTGTCTAAATATTTTCTATGCCATTTTCTAAACAAATCCTATCTTTAGTTACATCCATTTTGTAATTTGTAACAGTTTTTGAAGTGGATCACCCTAAAATTTTGTCGTTCCGGATAGGGTTAAAGGATTAAGAGTTATGATTCCTGCTTTTTTCAGTCCTTTTAAGAGAGTTTGAAATTTTTCAACTTTTCCTTCTCAAGTTTGGCTTGATCTATCTGATCGGGATCATCTTCCTGAATAAATGAGAAGATAATTGGATTTAACCCTTTCCTAAACAGCAAAATTTTGGACTGTTCCAATGGAAAGGTGTTGCAGATGACAACATCAAGCGGGTGGAATTTTAAAAGTTTTGGCATTTTTGTTTTTGTGGGAAAACATTGTGGGAAAAGAAGAAATTGCTTGTCACAAGCAATTTCTTCATTTTCCATATTGTTTTCCCAGGCCCTTTTCTTGAGAGGCGTCAAAAGGCGTTATTGTGTGGGAATGGGTTAACCCTTTACCAGACGGCAGAATTTAGACCTGTTCAAATTCAGATATGTTGCAGACGACAATTTCAAGTGAATGAAATTTGACAATTTTTGGTCTTTTTGTGTAGTAAACATTGAGGGAAATTAAGAAATTCCTTGTTGCAAGCAATTTCTTCATTTTCCACATTGTTTTCCAAAGCCTTTATGTTGTGGGGCATCAAAAGATATCACTGTGTGAGAATGGATTTAGGCTTTTCCAAACAAGACATGGTTTAGATTTCCATGTTAAATGGCCTAGAAAAACACTGAGACTAAAAAAATGGTTGTTTTATTGATTTTTTGGGCTTTAACACCATTTTCAACTGCTATGGTCATATCGCAATGGCTGTAGCACCCAACCATGGATTCCTGTAATTTCTCATACCAGTACTACTATATCCTAACTGAGCCTACAGCTGCTCTCTCACATAGATGATTTAAACCCATTGGTGAGAGACAAATGGCTTTTGTCAAATGTCAGAATGGATAATAAGAGCCAGAGTTCGAACTCCGAACCCCTGGATTGACAGATTCCGACATTACTGTATGAGCTATAGGGGCGCAGTTGAAGAAAGAAATGCATGCCTTGCTTCCTAATAATATCATTTCACAAGTATAAAATACAAGTACTACTTACAGCTGTGGGGAATTCATCTAGTTGAACCTCATCCTCCCCACCCCCTGCATCTATAGACATGAGCGACTGGGTTAATGTCGATGTATTCAGGTGAGCTTAAATTTGGTATTCCTTATTTATTATTCGGAGAGAACATAAAAATAAAATGTCTACTTACGGCTGTGGGGAATTCATCCAGTTGGATCTCATCTTCCCCACCACCTGCATCTATAGACATGAGGGACTGGGTTAAAGCTGACAGTCTCTGGAAATACAATGTGAGAAAATAATACAGTTGACACTCGTTGTGTCAAAGTCAGACAGGCCGTAAAAATACCTCGACATATCTGCAGTTCGACTCATCCAGTTTTTTTTTAATTTTTTTTTTTATCAAAATGATATTTGAAAACTTTTGCTTCTTATCAATTTCGTTCATAATTGAAATAAAGTAGGAAAAGGAAAGAAATTTCTATCCTTTTCCTACTATATTCAAATGGCTATTCTTATCAAGAAATTGTTTTGTTGGATTTTTTCATATATCCATTGATGAGGACGGGACTAGACTTTCACTTCGACTAAAGCGGAAATTTGACTTATCCGATGTCGACATAACGAGTATGGACTGTATATCATAAGGCATTGGTTTCATGCTTTCAAACATACTCGGGTACTCAATTTTGCACAAAATATTGAGTTATGTCCTAATCATCAGAAATGTTGAGAAAAGATTTTAAACAAAAAAGAATTCAAAGCAAAATGTGTCATTTAGGAAAGTGGTTAACTCATTATCAAACGACAAAATTTTAGATCGGCACAAATTCAAAGATGTTGCTGACGAAAATTTTAAACAATGAATAAATAGCAAATTTTTGTCTTTTGAGGTAGAAAATATTGTGGGGAATGATGAAATTGCTTGTTACAAGCAATTTCTTCATTTTCCACAATGTTTTCCAAAGCCTTTTTTTAAGGATGTCAAAACCAGGTTTTGTTTGGGAAAGGGTTAAGCAGCGTGTAAAATTCAGAACCTCCTGTATTTCTTCTCTATTCTGTTGTCTCACATCTCTCATGTTCAATCTGTTCTCCTCTTCTTTGTTTTTCTTATTCTTCTTTTTCACAACAATCTGTGGTGTTTTTACTGTCTCTTCTGATAGTTTTTGTTCTGTTGATGGTTCTAATGATAACTGAAAATAAAATGTTACTACAGATGTAAGTCTTAACCCATTTCAAAACATGAAATCTTTAGTTTGTACAAATTGAAAGACGTTGCAAACGTCATTTTCAATTTGATAAAATTTTGAAATTGTATTACTTTTTGGGTAGAAAATATTGTGCGAAATGAAGAAATTGCTTGTTACAACCAATTTCTTTATTTTCCACAATATTTTCAACTCGTAAAGACCAGAAAATGTCAAATTTCATTCACTTAAAATTGTTGTCTCTACCATTTTTCAATTTGGGAGTCTAAAATGTTGTCATCTGGTAATGGGTTAAGTGGACGACAGATAGTGATACAACAGTAAAAGTATATGCCCACCCCATCTTTCACGCACAAGCAAAATAATCTTAAATTTTAATAAAATAATTTTCCTTAAAGATATCTAAAAGCTGAGTAGCTCCTATCATTCATAAGTAGGAACTTCATGAATACTGAACAATTCAAAATATACTGAACAAAAGTGAAAACGCTACACCTACTTTGCTTGTCATATTTCCTCTAAAAACAACAAGTACAAAAATCAAATGAAAGTGTTTCGCATTGTTCATTGACTTGGTTGTGCCAAGCACTGGACGTTCTGTTGATCTTAATTACGGGGATGAAAAACGAACCCTTTTAATGTGACAGGGGTCCGTTTTTCAGGTGTACAATTTGAACAGAAATTTAACACAATTTAAACCTTCAGAAATCTAAGCAGAAGAATGCAAACCATGCCGGACTGCAAGGAATGGTAGTCTTACAAGTTATAAGTCAGGAAATTAAAAGAAGCTTGCATAACATTGTTTCAGCGTCTAGAAAATGATGTTTGAAAAACAGAATTTTCATTATGTTCCAAAGCTTGAAAATTTTACAATGTAATCTCTATAGAAAATTAAAATCGCTAATGCATGGGCATCTGGGAACAACCCTAGTCGAAGAAAGGATTCAAAAATCCCCTGTAAGGCCTGCATGATGCTGCAAAAAAGACCAATCGAAAACAAAGATACATTTGTGAATATCAAGCATTTTAAATTCCCTATATGTTTATGTCAAAGGGAGGTAATTCGCAAATTTGACAGATTAGACCTTGATTTAAGAGCTTGTTTCAAAAGATAAGTGCGATTTTAAGTGTTTTTCTGGCAACCCAGATATGACCAACTCCGAAAAAATAATAAAGCGTTTTCTGCGCATGCGCATATGTGGTGTTACATGAAATTAGCTCTAAACGCATAAAGGGCTGTTACTCTGACATTAATGGAGACAGGGCATTGAAATTTCGACAAAACGAATGCTGAAAGCCTGGAAAATAACGTCAAAATATATTTCATGTTATTAGTTCGATACTTTTCCAGAAAAATGAAATCTTGAAGTGTAGCGTTTTCACTTTTGTTCAGTATAAAAGAATGTCATTTGGATATCAGAATGGTAGTCAGGGGAAATGTATGATTTGTCTCAACATTTTGAAAATTGCCTAAAGCTCGACAATTGGCATGAAAGACAAACACAAAATAGAAGACCCAAGCTCATAAAACAGTCAAAGAGATGAACAAACACAGTTTGTGCATAATATGTATATCACTGCTTTTCAACGAAAACCTTGTAACTGCAGCTTAAAACAAGTTGCAGTTACAAGGTGTTTGTTGAAAAGTGACAAAATATTACCTTTGGTGGATAATGTAAGTTCATCATATTATACAGTCTGTAGTTGACAAAACCCAGTAGTGTTGTGTAAAACTCTACAAATGTGTGCATAATCTTGAAATCGACATCTGATGGGGGCTGAAATGTACAAGCAAAGGCATAGAAATAAATCATACATATTAACTCATTACTGGATGGCAAAACACAAGTCCTGTCCAAATTCAAAGATGATGAAGGAGACAATTACAAGTGAATGAAATGTTATATCTTTTGGTTATTCTTGGTAGAAAACATTGCGGTAAATGAAGAAATTGCTTGTTACAAGCAATTTCTTCATTTACCGCAATGTTTTCCAATGCCATTATCTCGTTGGGAGTCACACAGAGTCACTGTGAGGTAATGGGTTAAGTGGAAAGTTGAAATTCATGAAAAAGATAATAGCTTTCATAAAGAAACATTGTGGCTTTTTTAGGAACATTTTGATAGGAATCGTATAATTTTAGCTCTAAAGTCATTGCTAATGGACAGACATATAGGCAACTGAAACAGTAAGAAACTTTGTGTGTTCAAGCACATGAAATATTTGATTAAAACAGTGGCAATGAAAGAGATTGTGCTTCAACATATACTGCTTGTCACAAAATCTAAAGGCCCAGGTCACATACGATTCAGCTTCCATATCGCATCCACATCACATCCAAAATTATATTGCACGGGTCTTGTGTTTTTAGACATACTCCGACCGTGATATGGACATGGAATGGTTATTTGACCAGGGGCCTGTTTTACTAACAAACTTACGAACATTTTTAAAACAACATCACAACTGATTGGCCGAATAATTACTGTTATTATTTCTCCTTCAATCAGATGTGTTGTTACAAGGTTTTTGCAAAAATCTATGTTAGTAAAACGCGGCCCAGGCCTTTACCTTTTTGAGTTTAATTTACAGACGCACAGCATAGCTGATTAAAGCTTCCCGGTATATTTTTATTTGAAGTCACAAGAACTGCTTTTCCAAAAGAATGCTCTATATACCTGATGTCCAACTTTGTGTGGTACTATCCATGTTATCGTCTGCCCTAGTAATTCTACTTGGTAATAAATTCCTTTAATGGATACAAAAACCTGAAGAAGAAATTAACGAGAACTGCAATTTGATCATATTAGTTGCTGAAGCTAACTTAACTCTCTCCAAAACAAGACCTGGTTTCGATGTCTCTAATTGAAAAGGCTTAACCAGCAGTTTCTCCTTTTGCCTCAAATTGTTTTCTGCACTATGTTATGTACAATTCCAATCTTTTTCAACATCCATTTTTTCATCTGCAGCAGCTTTCATATTGGATCACCCTAAATTTTTTCTGTTTGGGAAAAGGTTGAAAGAGTACAAAATTAAAGACACTGTCAATTTTCAGTTATGTAATTGAAGTTCTATTGTGTGCCATAATTTTGTGCAAACAAACTCAGAGTGACAGACTATATTTAAGAATACAGTACAACATCACCAATTGTTTATATCATGATTATTATCAATTGCTTCTGCAGCTTCAAATTTTTCTCAGGCCTTTCTAGCACTATTGAAGACATCAAAAGAAGAGCTTGTTTGGAAATGGTTGAGTGAATTAGAAAATGCCAAAATAGAAATACTACCTTTCTCAATGACTGAGAAGCTATCACATAATGTAGAAACTCCACGGATAACCTTCGACAGTGATCTATAAACGACACAGATACAAACTTGGACGCTGGTAATGTGGAGAATAAAAACACCATACACAGACAGTCTTCTAGATCTCGAACTGCATCAACAAACGATGGATATCTGGGAAAGAAGGAAAGAAAAGTATTATTCTCTTTTTCAGAAGACTGTCCAATCATCCTTTATCATTTGTTTTAGACCCTAAATTTATGACGATTGATTGAATGGAGTTTTACATCCCACTCAAAAGCTAGGGTCATGTATAGAGACGAGATATCAGTATAAAATCTCATCCCAATTTTGTCCTTTATCCTGTTGACAAAATTTAGTTTCAAACAAACTACCAATTAAAGGGGCATTGCAAAAAGATAAGCTCAAGTTTTTGCCAAAGTAATGGAGTAGAAAGCAGAAAGCGAAGGCTAAAATCAATGTGCATGTCTGTGCAGGCTGATCTTAGCCTACACTGCCTGCAATGCTTTGGTCACAACAGTAAATTGATGTGAACAGCATGAAAAGGGTTAAGAATGTCTAAAAGATTCATGCTTTTGGAAAGACATGATAAGAAATCCATTATATGTCCCTGATTGAAAAGAGCTGTGGATAAAACTTAGATTATGCAATTTTTTAATTCACATGTCATTGTGTCCAAAAGTTATTAAGAGTTAAATTATTTATTTGTCTTCACTGGACTTGGAAACATAGATTGCTCACAACAAAAAGCAAACTATTTATCAAAACTGCACATTTTGAAGTCAATTGAACATAATTTGAATTCTTAAATTTATAAATAACTAGCAATTTTACCCGTCTCGAAATTTGACCTTTGACCTCGATGACCTTGACCTATCCGGGGGCTGCACTCCACCTAATCCCGTCCCGTAACCCGTAAGCAATCCCGTCCCGTAACTAAGCAATCCCGTCCCGTAACCCGTAAAAACGATAAATTTGACCTTTGACCTTGACCTTTCAAAAAATGAACCCCTCAAGCTAATATCTGGGGCCGCCCTCCACCTTCCCTCCAAGTTTGGTGAAGATCGGCCCAAGGACCTGGGAGGAGTAGGGGAACAAACAGACAAACATTGCTCAAATTATAGTATGATAGAATGGATGAGATTCCAACTCCAAGATAATAGCACACTAGAAATAAATCCTACCTTTCTTTGACTATATGATCTATTTTATATTTAGGCCTAGTTTTCTGTATCTTTGTTTGCGCTTCTGTGTCCTTCTTTCCTTTAGCCTTTGTCAGTCTTCGCATAAAATGCTGAAAAAGACAAGACTTGTTGGTATATTGTAATACACAAATGCCCAAGAAACATTAAGTTTTCATGTTAAGTGTACTACAGACAGAAAGGAGTGAAACAAATGCTGCAATCTTTAGCCTTTGTCAATCTACAAATAAAATTGATGAAATAGAAAATATGTGCTTTTGCTTAAAAGTTTTTAAGCAAAGTTCCTTTCCAATTGATGGAAAAAGTAAACCCATTTTGTCATCTGCAACAACTTTGAAATTTGTCCAGTCCTACATTTTGTAATTTGAGAAATAGTTAAAAAGAAATCAATGTTAAACTAAATAATACCTTGAATTCTCTGAATTTGTTGATGATTGGTTCATGTAGGAGAAACTGTATATCTTTAGCATAGTAATATGTCTTTAATGCTGTACTGCCTCTGTTAGCTTTCTTCTTGTTCTTAGGCTCTATTGGGTAGATTCCTTTCAATATACACAGACGTCTGAAAAAAGTTATCATAATTATTATATCATACTTCTACTTTTAATCTCATTCTAGATAAAAACAACTAGTACAGTAGTACAACAAAATGAAATCTGAAATCTTAATATGATCTCACACTTTAAAAACATTCTAGCAAAATCAAACATACTTGCTGAATCAATTTTTTTCAAGAATTCCGAGTCTCTCTATTTACTGTTACTATACTAGGCAGATTTCCTGACTGACCAATCTAATTTGGATAGGTTGCATAGGCGTAGCAACCCGTAAGCAAAAACGCAATTGCGTACACATGGCATTTTTTTTTTTTAATTTTTAAAATGTGGATTTCTGTTTTTGTTTGCCTTGAAATTAACAACTGAATCCCAATTAAGATACATATCAAATACCCATTAGGATCAACGAATGACAGTAGTCATTCGTGGCTCAAAGTAGGTATTTGGTATGTATTTTATATGCATTCTACATTTCAAAAATTTCCTCAAGACCAACCCCCAGCAGAATGGGGATACCCACCTCCTAGCCTCTCCTGATGCATTGGGCATATGTTTTGCATACACTTTATTTTCGGCTAGCTACGCTACTGGGTTGAATACCTGAAGAAGGCATTTTCCGGGCAACATTAAAATCATCCGGCAGAAGGAATTTTTCCTCTTTGTAACTTATTTGTTGTACAGATTCAATACATCAAAGGTTTATAATTTTGCCTGAAAAATCATGATGTCGCATCCACTGACTCATATCAATCCATGTATAATAAGTTATAACCCATCGAAAGCAAAGTTGCAGACTTTTAAACATTCAAAAATAATGCAAATGACAATTTCAAGTGAATGAAATTTACATTTTTGGCATCTTTTTGGGTAGAAAACATTGTAGAAAGCGCACCTGCCAGTAATACCCGAAAGGGGAGTTAGGCAGTATATATAGAAAGTAAAGAAAAAGCTTGTCAAAGGCAATTTCTACATTTTCGACAAATTCAATGTTTTCCCAAGCTTTTATCTTGTGGGGGCATACAAACAGCTTCCAAATGTGAAAATGGGTTAAAACTTAACCCTTTCCCACACAGTGACGATTTTTGATGCCCCTAAAGAAAATGGCTGGGAAAAAATTGTGGAAAATGAAGAAATTGCTTGTGACAAGCAATTTCTTCATCCTCCACAAAGTTTTCTAACCCAAAATGCAAATATTTTGAAAATTTTATCAACTTAAAATTGTCAACTGCAACACCTTTCAAATTGGAACAATCCAAAATTTTGCCATCTGGTACTGGGTTAAAAACTTACCCCAGAACACCAGATGACAGGAGGTAAACAAGTTCTATTTCTTTATTTCAAATCCAAACCCTATGCTTTGGGCAGGGTTCTCCCCAGAATAATTTGAAGCTGTAGTGGCAATATCGTTGAAGCTTACAATACAATGTTTATGTGAATTATTGTGAATAAAAACATAATGGGAAAAGAAGAAATTGCTCATTTTGAGCAATTTCTTCTTTTCCCATTATGTTTTTATGCATTTTTATTGTACAAAATACCTTAATACATCAGTTCTTGACATGAAATAACTCAATTTCCTGTATTTGGTGACCATTTTGAAGAAATTTAACTGTGGGGTACTTTTGAAGGTGTAGGGGCATTACCTTGATTTACATGAAGCTGTAGTGGGGCCGATACAGCTTATTGGGCTGGGGAGAACACTGGCTTTGGGTACTCATTGGTATTGTCTTTATGAGACGATTCTAATGAGTAGCCACAACTTAGGGTTTGATTTACAATTACGGTAATATATCTTGCATTTTTAAATGCATTTTATCCCCTCTTATCTGTATTTCAATTACCTAAAATCTGGTAGACTCAGCTGCAGCTTCTTCACAGCTCTAGTTCTGGTAATGAAGGCTGTTGCACTACCCTTGTCATACTGGAAAACAAAATGTGTTTGTCAAACATGAGTGGCCCCAAATTGTCCAATGTTAAGTTTTTGGACAGACAGTGATTTTTTTTCTTAAAAAAACGGTCGTTATTGGGCCCCATTCCCCTCTTTGGGGAATATACTTTTTTCCCCCATTTCAGAGAAATTTTCCCCACCTGGAACTAGGTTTTTTTGTTGCGAAGAAAAATCCAAATCATTATTAGATTCTAAACATCTCTAACACTAGTAACAGTT
This sequence comes from Fragum sueziense, assembly GCA_963680895.1. Taxonomy (NCBI): domain Eukaryota; kingdom Metazoa; phylum Mollusca; class Bivalvia; order Cardiida; family Cardiidae; genus Fragum; species Fragum sueziense. The sequence continues at coordinate 1,141,473 of OY804603.1, forward strand.
CTAATGGTTGTTTGAATGTCCCATTATGATGTACAAGCAAGTTAAATGCATTCACAACACTGTATTTGAGAGTTTAAGCATGTATTAAAATTTCCCCTTTTTGGGCATTAACGCACAAATTTTCCCCCACCTATGGGGCCTGACCCCCTTCCCCCAAAATCAAAAATAAATATTGACAGACGAACAGACAGATGGACACACGAGAATATGCCCCCAATCTATTGATACTGGGGCATGAATATTACCAAAATTAATGAAATTAACCAGTGGGTTTTTTTTTTTTACAGATTTTGGAATACTATCTATAAACCATATTATCATATTCATTCTGTGATCATTTTTTTTTAAATTTCTCTTCCTAGGTTTTCCGAAACTTTATTCCAAAGGGTAATCACTAATCCGAGTTTTCTCTGATCATGAAATTCGCTCTTTGATTTATTGATGTCGCTCATTTACATCAAGAGCACACTACCATTTGAAAACAATGGAAAGTCTGACTGAAGTTGTGGCGCTTTGATCACAATCCGATCTTAAACAATATCCTTAAAACGCCCTATGATATCGATCAATGAACTATTTATTGCCATGCCTGGTGAAAAATTTAAGACCAAAATGTATTTCTAGTAGAATAGGTCTATAACTTTATACTAGGCAATGTTTTGCAACAACCCTAACCTAAACATCCATTGATTAAAATGACCTACTTTCCTTTGTTTTGGAATGGTAGTGCGCTCTGATGTAAATGAGCGACATCAACATATCAGAGCGAATTTCATCAGAGAAAACTCCGATTACAGTGTTTATTTTTAATTTTGGGGGAAGGGGGTCAGTGCCCATAGGTGGGGGAAAATTTGCCTGTTAACGCCCAAAAAGGGGAAATTTCAATACATGCTTTTACTCTCAAATACGGTGTTGTAAATGCATTTAACTTGCTTGTTAACATTGGGACATTCAAACAACCATTTGAACTGTTAGAGAGGCATAGAATCTCAATGTGATTTGGATTTTTCTTTGCAACCAAAAAATCTAGTTCCAGGAGGAGAAAATCTATCTGAAATGGGGAAAAAAGTATATTCCCCAGAGAGGCGGAAGGGGACTAACGACCGTTTTTTTTTTTTTTTTTTTTTTTTTTTTTTTCAGGAAAAAAAATCACTGGATTAGGTAATCACTTAATATTACAATTTTTCATCATTCTTCATATTGATTTATTTTACATTAAAATTTGTAAGGTACAGACTCTTATCAAAGGTAGCTGAAATAATGACCGAAAAAAATATCTAGATTTTTTCTAAGCAGGCAGTTTGAGTTTGACAACTGAAAAAATAAAACATCGTCTCTTTCTACCTATTCATCTGGATGTCAATAACTTCTAAAATTACTAATTACAAAAATATGTCATACAATAATACCTTTTTAGTTATTCTGCCCATCTTGGGAGCTTTAAATTTTGTTGTTTATTTCGTAAACAGTCCCACGTGTTTGTCGAATTGATTTGGGTACGATGTAAACTTCCGCCAAGGGAGGCAACTGTGATTCTGATTATACAATCAAAGTACTTAAGGGTTGCTCACTCGGTAGACTTTTTTTTCTGAAATTTTACATTTATTTTTTACTCTTTCTCTGTAGAAAACGTTACATGGGAAATGAATGAATATCTTGTCACAAGCATTTTTTTTCAAGTTCTACAGTAGGCCTATTTTCCAAAACCATTTTCTTGTGGGGCCTCAGAAAGTAGGCTATCATTGATAGCCTATATGTCTATATAGAAATGGGTTGAATAGTTGCCCTTCTTCAAAATATGATAAGCAATAGGCCTAGGCCCCAGTGGCGGATCCAGAGGGGGTTCGGGGGGTTCAAACGAACCCCCCTCTGTAGCCATATTATTTCATGCAAAAATTCATTCAAATTATGCAATAATAGCAGGCCCGAAGGAATCAATTTCATAGGGGGGGAGGGGGGGGGGGGCTAAAGCCCTTGTCCTTAATATTTGGGGGCTAATTTGGATTTTCCCAAAATTTTCAGTGTAAAATTAAGAAAATTTGGCATTTTTGGCCAACTTGGGGGGGGGGGGGTGGGCTTAGCCCCCCCTCCTGTTCCTACGGGCCTGAGGAGGAGAACGAACCTCCCTATTTGTAGGCTATATTCGAACCCCCCTCACAGAAATCCTGGATCGGCCTCTGGGCCCCTACATTCAAAAGCCTTTGGCCAAAGGGGAAATTAATTTTTCTATTTTGAAAAGATGAAATAGATAGGCGTCAAAATGAATAGGCCTACTAATAAAGATACGGTTCGAGTAGGCCTAGGCCTACGATAGGCCTACTCATCAGAAGAAATTGAGGCAAAAGGAGAAATTGTGCGTTATCATCATTTTCTACTTTTGAATACCGTTTTCCAGTTTTTATCAAGAACGTTTCAACCAGGGTTTGCTTTTTGGAAAGGATTGAACATTACGGAACTTGCTCAGTTTTCTTAATCTTAAAATCATCTCCAAGACAACCCCTGGTTTTGACTTTCCACGTAGGGGCACGTTGATTCTTTAATCACTAAATATCTAAATTCGGAGGGGTGCACGTGGTAATTTCTGACTGATTTAACTTCCATTCTAAAGAGAAATGCTAAAATGTAGCATTCTTTAGAAAAAAAAAATGGATTTATTTTTTTATGTTTATTTCTTTTTTTCCTTCTATGTGTCAAACGTAAGTATAAAATCGAATATGAAAGGGATAACTATTTTCTTCTCTATATGTTAATTCATAACATTATGGTGCATGTCATTTGCGCTTAACCCTTTCCCAAACAAGACCTGGTTTTGACGTCCCTAATTGAAAAGGCTTGGGAAAACATTGACACAAAAGAAGAAACTGCTGATAACCAGCAGTTTCTCCTTTTGTCTCAATATTTTCTGTGTCATATTTTACACAAATAATATCTTTAATAACATCCATTTTGTCTTTTGTGGCAGTTTTTGAATGTGATCACCCGAAAATTTTGTCGTTTGGGAAAGGGTTAATTTGAGGATTAATCCTTTCCTAAACAAGACCTGACTTCCATTAACCCATTACCAAACAACAAAATTTTAGACTGGTCCACATTCAAAGACTTTGCGAATGACAATTTCAAGTCAATGAATTTTAAACTTTTTTGGTCATTTTGTGTAGAAAACATTGTGGGAAATGAAGAAATTGCTTGTCACAAGCAATTTCTTCATTTTCCACAATGTCTTTTAAAGCCATTATCTTATAGGGAGTCAAAAAGAGTCATTGTGTGGTAATAGGTTAATGACGTCCTTAACAGAACATGCCCAGGAAAGCACTGAGTCTAGGAAAAATGCTGCTATGAAATTTAGCATTTCCTTATTTTTTCTCCATATGTTCTGTGCTACATTGAACTCAAATCTTATCAAAATTTTTGCTCATTCATTTAGCCATTTGCAGCACTACTGCGTAGGCCTACGTTATGAAAGGAGTACTTAATTCATTGAAGGACATGCCGTTTGTGGTTCATTCGAGGATTAAAATCAATTTTTGTGTGATGTTAGAGTGTGAACGACTAGGATCACGTTTTATGGAACAAAATACACTTGTAGGCTAAATCGGCTTAATCCTTGTCCAAAACGGCACTATAATTATTTTAGATATCCTGGTCCAACTTGAAACGAGCTGCAGATGACCAAATACTCGATGTCAAGATTAGAAACTATTTATGTCGTGGTATAGAAAATATCCAGGGAAAGTATGCATTTATGCTTCTCAGTAATTTGTTCTTCCTCTCTAAATACTTTCCCAAACTAAATTTACAATGGACGTCAAAACCGGGCCCCGGTTTCTCGAAAAAACTTAAGTACCTTCTTAAACTCAAATCTGAGCACCGTGCTCAAATCGCACGAAATCCACGTGAACTTCAATCGAATACCCTTCATTGTTGGAGAGTATTCCTTTGAAGTCGAGCATGTGCTCATGAGTGTGTACTTAAGTTTTTTTCGAGAAACCTGGGCCAGGTCTTGTTCGGAGAACGGTTTACCCCTCCGAAAACTTTCCGATTGGTTATGACTGAAACGTGTTTCAGGTCGTATCACCAAGACCAACATAATATAATGCACTTATAGCATATTGAAATTTAGAGAAAATAGAAATCTGGTAGTCGTCATTTTAATTTTTTCTCTCGACGTTTTTCAAAAGTTTTCTCTGGTAGGTAGATGCGCATCGTGACGATTCTGAATCAAAACTCTAATATTTTTTCAAGAATATTTCACTGCCGAAAACACGATGTTAAATATCTCTAAAACAAACATTGTTTTCCACGTCAGTCAAAATTCTTCAGAAGACTTGTGTAAACATTGAGATAAAAGAAGAACATGCGTATGTAACATGCGAGGTAAACTCGATTTTGTTACCTTGATTGTCTTATCAAAAGCGGACTCAGTAGTTGATTTCGCAAATGTTAACCCCTTAATCTAAGGCAAATAGTTTCAAAGGTTATCAAATTGTTCAATAATTATTTTCCATTCACAATCGTGGTACTTTCACCTGTTCATTTTTTATTTCAGATTCATCGGCTTTGATCTTTTTCATGGAAATTAATTTGTCCGATTGTATTCAGATTTTAATTAGATTTCTCTTTTTCCATTGATGAAAGATTGGGACGTGTTGTTTATCAGAAATATCTAATCAAATAGGGAACGATTTTATCCAGTTAACACTGACGTAATTTCGGACAAACAGTAGTATTTTAGTAGGTGTTGTTATAAAATCTCGTGACTACGGCTTGAATCAAGCCTTGGTTACGAGATTTTATAACAGCACTGATGGTTTATCAAAACATTACGTAAAACCAAGTCTATTTTAGCACAAAATTTATTGCTATTCAATTATAGACGAATTTGATTAACGAGCTTTCTCACGAGAAATGAGAAAATGTCAAAGCCACATTGGGCGTCAAATCACTTTGAGAAATCCGTACTAGTTCTATAAAACCGATTTTTGTATATAGGCTCTTATTGCAACAACAATGGGTATAAAGCTACTTTTTGAAAGGGGGGGGGTGTAGTGGGGGTGCAGTAAATCGAAATAATTTATACTTCTAAGCAAATAAGAGAAAATTGACCACTTTCAATTATCGTTTTAGTCCGTACCTATGAGCCGCTTCCGGTGGCAAACAATGAGTTTATGTGAAATTAACATTGTATACACACAGGCACGGTTCAAATTTGTTACTAAAAATAGCAACACATCAGCCAGTTTCTTCATGCCAGATCGATTTTCTGACCCAATTCCGAGTAAAGCATCCCACATGCAAAGGCAACGAACGGTGATTGGCCATAGGCCTAATTGTCATCAAAGGACGACTTCCGGTGGCTGTTGTGTATGTGTCGGGGGTCTTAGTTGAAATAAGCTAATTACGATGATATATTGTGTTCAAATGATTTAGTCTCGGAATTTAAATAGATGGAGAAAGCAAAGAACAGAATTAGCAATCATTAAAGTGACATTTCACATTTATTTCATTTTTTTAAAAGTATGTCTTGATGCAAAGATTGTTTATTCTAATGCGTAGAAATGCTATCAGTTTTATGAAGTTTTTATTTATAAGGGGAAAATGCGCCTTTAAAGTTGAGACAGAAATGGAAAATTCTATATAAATCTGAACTGTTGTCCACAACAATTTGTCTAATTCTAGCACAAAAATATATATTTCTCGTAAACGGTTCAATATTTACTTGAAATTTTCAGAATTTCCATAAGAAAAGATGCTTTTTCAGAAAGAATAAAAGTAAAATTTATGTAAAAATAATCGTGAAATGTCACTTTAAGCGTAACTGGGATTCAGGAAGGGAAAATATGTGTCTATGAAAGTAGCTCAAAGTGATTAGATACACTTCGATTCATCACATTATCTCTATACAATGAGATGCAATGCTAAATCACAACCCTAATTTAGTCGGGAATCTAAACACGGAGTCTTGATACCCACCATCTTATACCATTCACCAGTGGCGGACCTAGAGGGGTTTCGGGGTCAAACGATTCCCTCCTTTGTAGCCTGATTATTTCATTTTCATGCAGAAATTCCGTCCAAATTGTGTAATACTAGTAAAACGAACTCCCTTATTTGTATATGTCGGAAGCAATCTTGAAACAATGCAGTCTTAAGACTGCACAGATGTTACGGAACTCATTTTGAACAGTTTCGAAACTGCGTAATATAGCGATTATATTGTTATTTTGATGTATAACGGCGTCCTCTCGATGCTGAACTCATATTAAACATATTCCTTTTGAGAAGGGAACTTAACAGAACACAACACAAATCATATTTGGCTGGGGTTTTTTAAAACATGTTCATGTACATGTACATTCGGACCCCTTCACAGAAATGCTGGATCAGCCGCATTTCAGAGCTATGCTTTTAAGATTTTGCACGATAATATAATAATTATACGTTTTCTCATTGCTTTAACGCGGTAGCTTATTTTTCTAAAAAGCTGATGACGATTCAAGTGGTGTGTCTAATGAAATAATGAAGGAAAACCAGAATACAATTCTCACCGCCGTTTTTCTTATTTTATCTGAATGTTTTTCTGGGTATAATTTATTTTCTCTTAGAAAGGGTTAAATGAAATAGGTCAACAGAACAACATTCTCAAACTAAAGACGATAGACCATTTACCAAATTAATCCAAGGTTTGCACATCTCTACAAAATAATGAAACAAAATGCTGATAAAGTTAATAATTTTCTCTTTTCTCTCTCTCAATGTTTTCCATGTTAAAATAAATTTATTTTGCTAATTTGATAATACCATTCTTTGTGTTCATCAAACGATTTTAAAAAGCATTATAGACATTTATTATTAGGGAAAGGATTAACCCTTTTCCAAGCAAGACCTGATTTTGACGCGCCTTATAAAAACTGGTTTGGAAAATAGTGAGACAAAAGAAGAAAATGCTGATATTCAGCATTTTCTCCTTTTGTCTAAATATTTTCATGTCATACCATACATAAATCCTACCTTTATCAACACCAATTTTGTCGCCTGTAGCAGCTTTCAAATATGACTACCCTGTATTTTTGTAGTTTGGGGAAAGGATAAGAAATTGATCTTTGCTGCTGGGTGTAATAAGAAAGAAAATCTTTAGATTATCTGGTTGATTGCACCTAATTGGGTACTTATTGAGTAGAAAATAAAGAAATGAGAGAGAATATGGAAACAAAAAGTCAAAATAGCATTTGAGAACAACATAGATCTGGACCAGACTGCGTATATACGCAGTCTGATCGAGATCTGTGTTGTTCTCTCATGAATGATTTATAAATATTCCGTGTGTTTCAATGTCGCAATTACAAATTGAAAAAAGATGTTGAAAGCGGCGTTCAACCCCGTTCAATCAAACCTTTCCTGAACAAGTCCTGGTTTTGACGTTTATTTTAAAGAAAGTTTTGGAAAGCTACACATAAAATCAGTAATCAACATTCTATGTGCTAAGAAATTTCGTTTGCTGTGTTATCATAATTTTGTCGTTTTATCTAAGTTATCGCTGCTTTTCAACAAAAATCTCGTAACTGCAGCTTAAAGCAAGCTGCAGTCACGAGGGCTTCGTCGAATAGCGACGTTATGTCGTTCAGGAAAGGGTTAATCAATCATTTCTGTTTGACCTTGGCGTAATCTTTTCTATATCTGAACTTCTGAATTCAGTGGAATTACTGAGGTGATGTCTTATGTCTTTTCTTCATTAATTATGTAGGCCTATTTTATCTTACATGGCCTTAACTGACCGGATCCGAAATTAGCAATCTAGCATTTTCCCGTCCCGACCACCCTGATTAGGGTATCTTTTGGACATGTTGGGGGGGGGAGGGGGGATCAGTTTTTCGTTAATATTTCTTAGCACTTATTTCATTCTTGTCAGTTTTAAATGTTGTTCTTGCCTCTGCAACACCCATTTAATAAGATTTGACTATTGTCAAGTTCTTTTCTAATCATCTTATTTTCCTTTCTTTTTTTCCCTCTCTGTTTTCTTTTCCCTTATTTTGCTTGAAAAAGTCAACGTGGTTATCAAATACTGTATCATAGTCTCTTTGCATGTAGTTATCATCATGTGTTGTTTGTCTATTGGTATGTCTGTCTGTTTTGACTGTAGGTCGAATTTTATTGCTACAACACGAACCTTTCAGCATTTTCGTCTCTTTTATTCAATTTTAGGTTCAGGAAACCTTGATTACTTTTACAAAATAAAGATAAAAACGAAGTGATCGATTTTTATCGAATTTTCAAAAATCACATATTTAGTTGACACGGCCTATATAATATATCTGTAAGTTGATATGTCACAGTTCACTGTTTTAAGTGTTTTAGAACACCCGTAATTCAGTAAATTTATAGACCTTTATGCGCAATCAAGTGAATATATCATTGTTTTAAACACTTTCACAAACGGTGTTTTTTTCATCCTTTTTCAAATTTCAAAAATAAAAAGACGTAAAGAACATACTCTTTTGTGTTTATGAATGCGTACATGTATCTCAAAGCATCGAAAGCATTGGGAGAAAAGAAGAAAATGCTGATATTCAGCATTTTCTTCTTTTCTCTCAATGCTTTCTACAATCCTTCTTCATTTAGTGACGTCAAAATTGGGTTCTGTTTGGAAAAGGGTTAATGTAGATAATACAAGTGTTTTAACAAGGTTAAAATCTTTAATATCGTTAAAAGTGTGGTGGTGAAAAAATATGTTTTATTTTGGAAATTCAGTGATTTTATTTCAATTATGTTGATTATCATTTGTTTGAATAAGTTGTTTTAATTTATCTAATATCATTTTCTGCCACTTAAAGTTATCGGAATTTTAATTTTTTCTTGACTTAATAGTAAGTCATGATTATTATTTTACTTATCAAATATCATAATCATAGTTTGAAGAAGCGATATCTGATTGCCATTTTTCTTTTGATAAAATGATGGAATAAATGGATTAGTTTTAAATGCGTCATGTATTCTAATCATTTTAAAAAGTTTTGCTTTTCACGTTATCTAGAATGAAAGTGTCGCGTTCTGAAGGGCAGCGAATGAAAATCGGATATGCCTAAAATTTAGACATCTAATAATTTCGGTACTAATAATGACCATTTAGTAAGGCTCTTATCACAATAATGCAGTAAGAATTGAGACAAAATATCGGTTTATGTTCAAGTGGGGTGGATATGTGGGGTGAAATGAGTATCATCAGCGAATGGTTTTGCAGATGTTTGCTATTAGAAATCTCATTATATGGTACTTAGTAGCGATATGGTAAGGGTGTTCATCACAATGAAGCAGTGAGAATTACTGATCCAGTGTAGAGAGAAAATATCGGATTATGTTGAAGTGAAGTTGGCCAACTTAGATTTAGACAGACATGAATGGAGTACAGGGGTTAACCGGATTTGATGGTACGTTCTTTTTCTTTCTCTCTTTTCTTTCATTATTTTGCTTTCAATGGCTTTCATTTTCTTTCTTTCTTTCATATTTTTTCTTTTCTTTCTTTTCTTTCTTTCTTTCTTTCTTTCTTTCTTTCTTTCTTTCTTGGTGCCGCGTTAATGTTTCTTCTCAAGAAAGTAGTAAAATTTTATAACGGTAATACCGTCAATATAAAATGTAATCTGTAACTGCTTTCAATTTGGATTATCCTATTTCATGTACATGTATTTATTTTTGTTTTTGAATTGGTTAAAGTGACATTTCACATTTGTTTCATTTTTCAAAAGTATGTCTTGATGCTAAGGTTGTTTATTCTAATGCGTAGAGATATTATCAGTTTTTTGCAGTTGTTATCTATAAGCAAAAAATATGCCTTTAAAGTTGAGACAGAAATGACAAATTCTATATGAACTTGAACTGTTGTCCACAACAATTTGTTTAATTTTAGCACAAAAATATATATTACTCGTAAACGGTTCAATATTTTGGCTTGAAATTTTCAGAATTTTCATAAGAAAATATGCTCTTTCAGATAGAACAAAAGTAAAATTTATGTAAAAATTATTGTGAAATGTCACGCAGAATTCAAACCATACATGTATTACAAAGGTCTCTCCCTATAACAGGCCTACATGTATTAACCGGGGTATACAATCTGTCGTTCAGAATCATCGCCGTTATGGGAATTTGATTCACAGTCTATGAATTCAAGATCATAATTACGTGATGTTAACGGATCTTTATTGATACACTGCTCAGAAAAAAATCCAATGAATCTTTTGACAAACGATGCGAAAATACGGAGACTGCATACGGACTTACAAGGGTTACTTTATATCAATGCAACGCTCTTTTTCATTTTGGGAAGAGAGTTTCAAAAAGAGGGAGAAGTGGAATTTTCTACTCATTACGTGTCCTCTAAACACCATGCAGTGAATACGTATAAGGCGATTCCTATTAACCCATTACCACACATGAACTCTTTTTGACTCACCAGAAGGAAAAGGCTTTAGAAAACATTGTGGAAAATGAAGAAATTGCTTGTGACAAGCAATTTCTTCATTTCCCACAATGTTTTCTACCCAAAAAGTCCAAAAGATTTTAAATCTTATTCACTTGAAAGTGTTGTCTGCAACATCTTTGAATTTGGAACAACCCAAAATAGTGACGTTTGGTAGTGGGTTAATTGACTATACTCAGTGCCACAATAAACGCATTCCTGATTTTTTTTTTATTTTTTCTATCGAGCTTAAGTCTCGATGTGCCACGTGATTACCCGTCATGCAAAATTGAATTTTGATGACGTTGTTTGCCTATACTATTGCGGCTGTATTCTGTACAAATTTGACAATAGATACATTGTATAGCTCACGGTAAATGACCTGACAGAGCATCCCTAGCTATTAGCAAGATTCAAGATACAATACTTTTAATGAATTAAACTGTACAGTTTCTTGTCATAACAACATACATACAAATTGTTTTATACATATAAGCAAAAAACTAAGTTTTCTATCTTCAACTTGGAACAGAAGCATTGATTCAAATTTTATTATAACAACATAACTAAACTACGCATTGTACACGATACCATTTCTGCGTTCAAAGCCGATTTTTATATATTTTGCCAAATTCAGAAGAACGGCTTTACTACTTGTAGTCATTAGTGTGACAAATTTAAGCATACATGTATTTGGATGATTAGCTAATTGCTAGGGATGCTCTGGTAGGTCATTTACCGTGAGCTATAACACTTTTGAATTTAGCCAGTGCACGAACTGAAAAAAGTATGCGTGTATATATTTTTTTGTGAGGCGTTTTAATGACGTTCAACATAAAACTTCTTTTTAAATTCAATTGTACCGAGGTGCCCGTTCGTACTTATTATTTGATATGCGTAAAACAAAGACAAATATTCTTCATAAAAGAACTTCTTGATCAAATAAGTCCACAATAAATCATACTGCCTAATACAAATAGATGATACGTGAAAATCACGCTATAAAGGATAGTCAACAAATCATTGAGTCACATTTTAGGGGAAAATGAAGAGGTTTGGGTCATGCTTAGTAGGCATTTCGATGGAATTTCTGCATTATAGAATTCCGAAACTTATGTTATTTGATGATTTACTTTGTTGCAAATGAGGAAGTCCAGGTCCTTAACATTTCTTATTGACTTTTTGATGCTTAACCCTTTCCCAAACGCCAAAATTTTAGGGTAATCCACTTCAAAAACTGCGGCAAATGACAAACTGGATGTTAATAAAGATAGGATTTGTGTAAAATATAGCAAAGAAAATATTGAGGCAAAAGTGGAAACTGCTGGTTATCAGCAGTTTCTTCTTTTGTCTCAATGTTTTCCCAAGCCTTTTCAATTAGGGACGTCAAAACCAGGCATTGTTTGGGAAAGGGTTAAGAGCTATAAATTTGGCATCCAAATTGATGTTACATATCTTCATATCTGTGGCATAAAGACTTGAATAATGGTGCAAGAGTACCTAACAAGTGCATGTTATTTATGATCCTACTTAGCACGTTATTTATAAAAGAAATGTCTCATTATGAAGTATTTTGCAGTTAGTTTAGAGTACGGTTAGCCTGCACGTATGTTGCCTACTAACCGGCTGTGCTTATGGCGTACCAAATGGGTCAAAAGTCTATTTAGAGCGTGCACGCATAAAATGTACGCGTCGACTCCGTAAATTTTTTGGGTCGACGCGTATATTTACGCGTCGACGAATAAAATTTACGCGGGCAGTTGAAAATTTATGCGTCGACGCGTATATTTTATGTTTGTACTCTCTATATAGACTTTTGAACCACTTAGTACGTCATGTTTGCTTGTTAGATGCCGACCATTAATTGAAAAATTATTGAAAAATGTTTTCCTTTTCTTGATTTCCCTTGATATCGAAATAGCAAGTGAAAACTGTAATTATAGTATTTTTGTCGTTAAGTATATAAGTAGGCATGATCGACAAGTGTACAGTATTTTATAACCCTACTTATCGCCTTATTTGTAATAGAAAATAAGAATAGAACATCTCATGATTTATTTAAGTGTGCTTAATCTTTCGTCTTCCTTGGTAAGGTCAGGTGTCATTCTAAACTGTCCCAAATCGTCATGTTGATTGTGGATTTTCCCATTTCGGCAGGTAGTATACCAGTAGAGTAAGCTCAGGCTGCACACATACGTCTGTTTCACTGGTGGTGAACTCGGCCAAAGCGTGGGACGTTTTTTCGCGATCATTGTATTCCGTCGGTGTTGTTATAAAATATCGTAACTACGGCTTCGATAAAGCCGTAGTTACGAGATTTTATAACAACACCGACGGTTTGTCAATACATATTGATAAACCCGGTCTATTTTTTTTAGAACAAATTCATTGTTATTAGAAAAACTATCCAATTAGATCTTTACACTCACATTTAAACGCAAAATATCTGTACCTTGTTGTAGCGAAAAACGTCCATCGCTTTGGCCGAGTTCACCACCAGTCTGTTTGACTATTCAGAACAACAAATAAAAAGTATAGTCCGGTTACGATATTATGGAACATGCTTACAAAATTTACATGTGTAAACATGGTCAATCGAACTCAAAAACTATTGTAATTTTCACTGGTGGTGAACTCGGACAAAGCGAGGAACATTTTTCATGAACACAAGGTACAGATACTTCATGTTTAAATGCGCGTTTAAAAACCAGTTTTACTAGTTTGAGCATGTACACAACGATTTGCACGTGTTTATCCGCCCAAAACAATATGGACGAATCGGAGAGACACTTAGAGGCTTCTACAAGTTTTGTTATTTTATTTCTCTGACTGATTCTGAAGTTGGTATTACAATTCTTGGAGTAGAAGTTTTTTTACGATGTGAAAATCGTAGTTAACGTTTTTTGAAGGGCACTTGTACTGTTTATTTATGACACCGTGAACATTTTCAATGTCTGTTCGAATTGCAATGACTTTTGTCCTAACAATAGAATGGGTTTTCGGTTAAATATGGATAAATCGTAGGTGTTGTTATAAAATCCCGTAACTACAGCTTCAATAAAAATGAGTTTGTGACGTTTTAGATTTACACCGACGAAGCACTAGTGTTTGTCCGAAAAAACGTCACTAGGTCTATATATAGTAGATAAAATTTATTCTTTTTCAAAGACGAATTAATGGTATACAATAATCATTTCCAAAACAATAGGCCTATCTGGTATTGCAGCCCCCAATTAGAAGGCTTTCAGTAATGACCACCATATAGATAGTGCTTCGTTTGCCCGTCCGTCCGTTTTTCTACCCGTCCGCCAATTTGTCTAGCAGACTGCTCTAGATGTCAAAATACATTGCTTTTATATGTTGAGAAGTTAAAATGTGTGTACTAAATAAGAAAATATGAAAAAAATATTAAGAAAAAAGGAGCCAAATTATTTTCAGTATAGATCTATTCTTCTTTTGATTCAATGTTTGCTATACGCACTTCAACGTCAATTACACAAAACGTGGGAACGACGTCGTATTGTTTGGCGGCGATGTTATAAAGTCATGAAAACAGATCATGAACGTAAACTTTTGTTTCAGGAGAAATGTAGTGAGACGTTTTTTTAACATTTTATCTTTAAGAAATCTAAAATATTGAAACAAATGGATTTAATTATAGTAGCACAAATATACTCCCCGTCCTAACAAAGTAGCCACTTGTCTAATGCAAATGGTCGCCAATTTTAGGATTATTCATAAATGTACCGAAATAAATACAAGATATTGAAGCATGGCAAGTAAATCGAAAACAGTCGAATTACCTCATTAATTAGACTGTTTTCGATTTACTTGCCATGCTACAATTTTGAGACGATTCCAACACATCCAACGTCTACACGTGACGTCATTCCGACAAGACAACCATTATCGGAACGACTACCTGTGAAATCGACAGAAAAAGGCAAACGTTACAGATAGATTGCTTCCTGAGTTGAGTTCTATCAGCAGTAGAGGCTGATTAACGGATTAGACCATCCGTTTCAGACGTCTTGCGATACTCATAGTTTTTCTACGATGTTATTGACAACATTACCTTCAGTGGGTTAGACAGCATCTATTGTTTTCTAAGGACAATTGCATAGCATGTATTAAGTTAATACCAACCGTGTTCACACTCGATAATGTCTTGTAAACGCGAATCTTATCCTTATCCACTTTCAGGAATTGTTACGGTAATAACAAGTATAGTAATACATTGGCAACTATTGAAAGTAAAAGATTAAATGTGCATTTGTAAAATTTTATTCATGTACCGTATGCAATCAAGGTGTTAATTAAAAAGGAAATGCGCACAGTTAACTTTTCCCGTTAGTATACTTTAGAATGCATGCCCGTAGAAAGCAATTCCATATGGGCCCTGTCTGGGCTAGACTGGTTACCGCCCTTGAAATCTACTTCTGATTTAAAGTAAATACATCGTATACAACGGGTACCAGTTTATGTCTGGGCCAGTGTCTAATAGGGGGGGGGGGGGCTAAATTAGATTTGCCATAAGTTTTAAATGTGAAATGATGAAAATTCGGCATTTTTGCCAACTATGAGGGGGGTTGGGGGTTGGCTCCAGAGTCCCCCTGATCGTACGGGCCTGGGATGTGTGAAACAGTGGATCCTCCTTAGAATAAATGGTGATAATGGTAATGACAAACATTACAGTATAGATCTGGAAACGTTCATTTAGGCTTTTGCGACCAACATGGATCCAGATCAGACTTTGCATGTGCACTGTCTGATCAAGATCCATCTTGTTCACATTTAATAGCTTATTCTCCACCTGTACCAAATTTAAGAAGGCATAACGAAAATCTTACCGGTGAAACTCCAAGGTAACGATAAAAATGATGATGATGATGATGATGATGATGATGATGATGATGATGATGATGGTGATGATGATGATGATGATGATGATGATGATGATGATGATGATGATGATGATGATGATGATGATGATGATGATGATGATGATGATGATGATGATGATGATGATGATGATGATGATGATGATGGAAAAGATAACATCGCAAACATGCTGTAACGTTGTCACGAAGAAACCGCACAATGATTTTCAATGACATGACACCGAAAACTGCCATTTACAGCCTTTATTTGTACATTTGTATGTCTTTTTTGTTTACTTGCAATGCAAATAGATAAACATAAACAGTGATATCGTACCATTTCGTTCGGGCGATTAAGATCAACCCACATGATCTCAATATGCGCTTTGTGCACTTGCAATCCGTTTATACCATTTGAAAATAATGATCGACTAAAACTGATATTTTCGTGCGTATTATAAATCATATATACATACCTTAGTAACTTCCATTTGAGTGCATCCTTTAAAAAAAGACGGAAAGAGAAGTAAAACAAAATGCCACATGTACTGTTTACAAAAATCCGGATGTGCAATGAAGTATCTGTACCCTGTGTTCATGAAAAATGTTCATCGCTTTGTCCGAGTTCACCACCAGTGATTTTACACCTGCAAGATTCTAACAAACCCATGCAATATTTACCGAGATTATGAACGCATTTGCCATTGTTGTCATAGTTACGTAAAATTTGTTAACATAATTATGCTATGATATCGCGACAGGACTGTATTTATTTGTTTCGTTTCTTTCGTCAAGTAGCCTATTTTTAAACAAATAAACATGTTTTGCCTATTTGTCCAAATTGATCAATTCTATAAAATGAGCGAAACAAAGGTTAATCCGTTGTAATTGGGTAAACATTTGGATACTTTTGTTTTTCATTTCATTTTTAAGTGACTAAATTGACGACCGGAAATTGGTTAAATTTCTGGATTTTTAGCATGTCCCATTTTTCCATTGTCATAAATTTTCAATCCCTAAATTGAAAGGAAAACACAAAATTTGGTGAATTTAAAGTTTCTATTTCATTTACCTTGCGCAATATTCACATGTCAATGTTTTCCGGGGACACTAATCAAAATTATGAAAAGCCATATCAATGGAGGTATTCCATACTATTTTTGTTGCCATTTTGCTCAATATAATTTGGAAAGGGGTTTTTTTAATAATCCTGTAGGACTATAACGAGTAAATGGGTATTTACAGGGGCTCTTTGCAAACATCCGAAAGTACTTATAAACTATAAAACATAGTATTTGAATTGTTCAATTGCTCACTTAGGGGTCGATTTGTTTTAAACATAGAAAATGATTCACATCTTTGATTGGACAGCCGTACTGAGGTTGTTACTTTCTTAAGGTATAAAGTGCCTAATTAAAAACACCACTTTCTAGCCATACGAAATGTATCAAATTACACACACTTGTAAATACACTTCACATAAGTTGATTCACCGTGGCAGATTTCAAGATTATGCTTCAAGAAGAAAATAATTTACAAATATCATTTTACTCTATATTCATATGCAAGGGAGGTAATTTTGAACATTTTTGTCAAATATTTCCATAAATATGCATTAATTCAAAATTCTAAACCGTACAAAATGCTTATGTTTGTACTTGGAATGGAAATGTAACACAGTTTAGGAATTACTGGCACTTTTCAAATTTCGCCTCTGGCTTTTTGGTGCTAATTAGGCCCTTCTTACCTTAATGCTGCCATTGAAGTAGAATACCCGGAGTACAGCCATTTTGAGATTCATACGACTTCTATGATCTATATTGATCCAGATCTATACGGATAAGTTAGGAAGAGAAGAAAATGCCATACTTTCTGCTGCCGAAAGATTACGATATCAACCGAAAAATGCCAAAGCCATGTGAATCTCTAAAACCAAACTATCTTCCTCGGTAAAACTGCTTGTTAACGAAAATTGTTTTCAACGAATCTAATAGAATACCCGTTATATTTAGAGTTTCAAACGACGTCGGCATTTTCGGGTGATATCGTAAACATTTAGCCACAGAAAGTGCGACAATTTTCCTCTTCGCAATTTATTCGTATATATAGGAAACTGTCGAACGTTTACGACGTCACCCGACAAATGCATCGCATGAATCTGAAAATGGCCATATTAAGGGTATTCTACCTTAACTTGTACATTAGTGCACATTCTAAAAAGCTATCTGGTGCCTTTTCGTGGATTGCAAATACCGCTCAGCCCTATTATTCAAATCGTTTATACATGTATTTACCAGACGTATTTTAATCGATGCAAGTGAATCAATTAGCGATTGCTGACGTGATTTTCAGATTCACATTATCACGACATATTTATCACGTTACTATGGTAACCATTTCTGTCAACACTTTTTATTCTCATAGCGAACATGGTATTTGCACTTTCATCACCTGCTCTATAAATGGCATCGCTCTAACCCGTTTTTGAACAAATTGTTTCATTTTACCCTTTTCCAAACAAGACCTAGTTTTGACGACCCTATTAGAATAGACTTGAGAAAACAATGAGGCAAAAGAAGAAAATGCTGAAAATCAGCATTTTCTCCTTTTGCCTCAATATTTTCTCTGTTATAGTGGACACAAATGCTACCTGTGTCAGTATCACACACCAGTTTTCAAAATGAACCACCATATTTTTTTTACATTTGGGGAAAGGGTTTAACAACATAATTTTAGAATTCTTAAAATACAAGTCACTAACATTTACATGTATCTTTTTACTTAATGTTTTCTTCATTATTAGAACAATTAATCGGTGTAAGCATTTGATATTGATAATTTTCGTCTGCAGCACTTTTGATTTTCGACATTGAATCTTTGAATTACTTAATCTAGAAAAGGGATTAACATCTTCTCAAATTAGGCCTATTAGTGTTATGGACATCATTCTCAGAAAAGGCTTTGGAAAACATTGAGAGAAAAGAATAAACTACTGCTTGCCAGCATCTTTCCTTTCCTGTCAATATCAATATTTTCTGTTCCAAACATTTTTTTCTTTTTGTATTTTTTACCGTCTGCATTTCTTTTGAATTTGGGATCAGTCTAGAATATCATGCATATTGTTAGCTAGAAATGATGAATATGATGTTCGCGTGACCGCAACTCGATATTAGAACCACCCGCGTTCTCATAAATTGATTAATCCGTTACCAAACGACAATATTCCAGGTTGGTCCAAATTCCAAGATGTTGCAGACGGTAATTTCAAGTGAATGGAATTTAAATGATTTTGGTGTTTTAATATGCTAGAAAACATTGTGGGAAATCAAGAAATTGCTTGTCACAAGCAATTTCTTCATTTCCCTCAAGGTTTTCTCAAACTTGCATCTTTTAGTGGACCAAAAAGGGTCATTTTATGGTAATAGGGTAACGCTTAGCAAACAGCAAAACGTAAGACATATGCAGAAGATACTATGAGACTATCAGCGAATCAAATTTGACCCAGAATACCCATAGGGAAAAGGAGAGAATGTTGGAAATCAGCATTGTCTTATTTGTTCCACTATAAAACTACTTGAAAGCTTTCTTTTAAACGTTGACCATGACTAGAGAAGGAATGTGTAGCATTAAAAGATATTCAAAAGCTTTAAAGAACGTTAAATTTTGTTGGGGCTTGTGTACGGTCTAGCAGAATTTTTGTAAATAGGATCTTGAATTTACTGAGGCAATGTTATTTATGCATAAAATGAATCTCTTTCTTGTTCCCTTAGAAGTTAAGAAAGATATTTGTTGGTGGGATAACTTCTTAAACATTGATAATGCTTTACTAGTCAACGAATTATGTAAAATATCTACTCTCATTTTCGCATGTAAGGCATCAATTTTACCTACAATAATATATACGTTTGGTCTAAATTAACAGAACTTGATTTGAGAGAACTTTGCTAAAGCTTAATTTCGCACGTTAAGTTAAGAATTGTATATGAAAAAAATACCATATAGCTATCTGGAAACAGTTGCATGTCCACAAGTACGAACTGTCGATATGTCATTCAAGGCCACCCGCAACTTCTTGGGTTACAAACATCAATATATTTTATTAGCCCTTTCCCAAACAAGACCTGGTTTTGACCTCCCTAATAGAACAGGCTTTGGGAAAACATTGAAACAAAAGAAGAAACTGCTGATAACCAGCGGTTTCTCCTTTTGTCTCAATATTTTCTGTGCCCTATTTTACACAAATCATGTCTTTATTATCATCATTTTTGTCGTCATCAGCAGCTTTCGAATTGGACCACCCAAAAATTTTGTTGTTTGTGAAAGGGTTAAGACTCAAGACGACATCGTCAATGCCATAAGAGCACAAGTGACTATACTTTACATATCCATGTATGGTCTTACTGCACTGAGCCATCGCTCTATAGCTCCTTAAATTCACGATATCGTTGCTTTCCTTTGAAAGTTTCCTAACCAGTGCCGTAGGAACTGAGAGGGTGGTTAAGGGGGATATGTCCCCAAAAGTTAGCCAAAATGCCAAATTTTCCTTATTTCACACTGAAAATAGGGTAAAATTCAATCTAGCCCCCACAATATTCAGACACGCGGGCTTTAGTCCACCCGATATTAAATTGCTTCCTAGGGTCACGCTTACTACATCTTAAACATCTTTTTTTTAATTTCATTATCACTAATCATTTATGAAATCAAGTAGAAATTCAAACCATATTTTGTATTTTTCAGCGTTACTCCGTGAACACAAGCGACTGGCCACCAAACTGACGTCCGACGAGTTACGTGCTATACGTGACTATATGGACTATCAGATTAGCGTAGAACATGCAGAACTAGCTTTACGTTACAAATCTCTACAGAACGACTTTAATGCCACGGTCAGACGAAGTTCTGAAACAATCACTGAGTTATATCAAGAACTAAACGAGAAGAAAGATATCATCAAACAATACAAGGAATCAGATGAGACGTTGATAACTATTTATAAACAAAAGGAACAAAGATGGGAGAAGAAACAAGAATTGTTAGTATCTGAGATTGATAAACTTGACACAGAAAATAAAGACACAAAAACTAAACTGACAGAAACCGAAAAGGAGTTGGATGATAAGAGAGACAGTATAAAAGATCTTGAAGAACAGTTAACAGTAGCGAACGAATCTGTTAAGATCGTTGATCAAGCTAAAGTGATACTTAAAGAAAACGAGGAGTTCAAAAGAGATATTCTGAGACTGAAAATGGAGATAGACAAACGTGATAAAGTTGTGAACAAATGTGAGAGACAGATTGACGGACTGAAAGATGATTTAGAGAGGTCAAAGAAAGAGAAGGAGTACAAAGACACACAGGTATGGGGTATCATAACAGTTCGACTGCTCCCGTAAATTTTAGGCGTGTTCGTATTAGATTTACACGAGCAGTCGAAATTTTACGCATGCGCGCGAAAATTTACACAAACACACGTCTTTCTTTTAAGCGATCGGGTTTATGAATATATTTTCTTATGGAAACGAGACTGACCAATAGAAGAAGCGTTTTAAGTTCTTTCCACAATGTCAATGTATTATTCCTCATGAAATACAATAAACTACTTTAATAAAATAGATATTGAATTGAGTATTTTATTAAAGTGTAAATTATTTCCTTTATCTATTTTTCCTTTTGGAGCATGATGCGTTAATTCTGATTGATTAATAGATGATTAATAGATGAAATACGCGTGCGGACTTATATTTACGCGACAAGGCTAAAATTTACGCATGCGCGCGTATGTTTACGCTCGCACGCTCACAGTTTAAGTTTTCACGTAAATCTTACTAATATACGTCATACACAGGTAGCTACAATGCAACATGATCTGAAGAAGCACGTGAAGGAGATCGCTGATAAATGTAAGAGTTTATCAGAGACACAATTCCAACTACAGATGGAGAAGCGACAAGCCGAGACTTTACAGAAGGATCTGAGACGAGCAACCGAGGATCTGGAAAACTATAGGAAGATTCTAGATGCTGGAAGGTGAGATATATAATGAACCAATGTTGACTCAATTAGAAAATATAAGTAGTTAAATGAATAAAGCTATGATATACGAGATGGGTGAATAAAATGACACATGCATTTATATAGACTGTCTGTCAAGACACATACATGTATGTACTAAAGCTAAAATATACTCTAAGCATAAATTTAACTTACGTAATTTCAAGGGCCTGATTGTGTCACCATAGTCCAATGTGGACAGTATTTTTATTAAACGTATGAAATAGCACAATGAAAGAATTAGCCTAACCCTGTTCTATGCATTACTATATAACTTAAGACATTTGGTGAAATTGTAGATAGGCTACATTACATTTTTTCGTTATTTGGTTTCTTCTTTTCATTAACAGGCCGGCATTAAGTCCTAACCACCCGGCCACGATAGTTTTACGGAAGGATCTAGATATTATGGACATCCGGATAAAGTCCCTCGATATCGGGGTGCGTCTCAGAATGGACGAACAGAAGAAGCTTGAAGATCGCCTGGTGGATCTGGGAGCTGACGAGCGTCTCGCGACTCAGATCAGAAACGAGATCTACGTACAAGGTGATACATATCTTGAATTAACCTCATCTGAACTTGTCAAGAAGAATGGGTTCAGAAAGAAAAGACTAGAAGACGAACTGAAGTATGCCAAAGATTGGACAGTTTCGAAACGTGAAGCGGATATACTTCGGAGTGAAATTCAAGCGCATATCAAACAGGCGGCCATATGTAAATTAGCGGATTTAGGTAGCAGAGCATCAAAACAGCTTCAGAAAATAGACTTAATTATGCGTGGCACAGTCGGACAAAACACAATGCCAAAAATATTCAAAGTGTCCGACAAATCAAACTCCGACTCGAGACGATCGGATTTTAGACCGTTCCCGCAACCAGCCAATCAAAAACTCAAACCAGCATTCATTGCGTCATCAACTCCCATAAACGCTTTCGACTCGTCATATAAAGCGCCTCACGCGGTGAGAACTAGAAAGAAAATGTCGACGAGTCGAGGGACCGGCAGACATTTACAACCGATGCCGCAGTTACCGAGTTTTGACAATCATACTGATGACATCAAAATGCAGTTTATAGATACAACCGAGATTGACCTGACCGGTATGTCCCCTACTCCATCTAGCTCACCCAGACGGACGGGTGGACAGTCGGACAGAATGACGATGAAATCCATGTCTAACTCGACGGTACATAGTTTAACAGAGCGATGAACATTGGTTTAAGGTAGTCCACCTCTAATGAGATTCACGCGACGTCGGAATTATTCTGGTGACGTAGTAAACATTCGGCGATGGAATGTTCCACTGCCATCTTCGCTTGCCAAGGTTGAACCCACCTACGTTTGTATTCACCCATGGCGGATTTAGTCCGATTTTCTTGAAATCGCGAAGCGCCGCCTAGCGGTTGTTCTGCTGGTTGTTTACGTCCATTATTGATGACGTCATTAATGCGCGTTGTCTTTCGCGTCATACGTCATGCGGATTATGTAAAAGTTAGCTGCTTTTTTGGTCGAATTGTCAAAAGTATAATAATTCGTCGATTAAAGTTAGGGAATTCCTGTCTATTGCAGTGAAATTCTTAGGAAAAATCGCCCATCTTAGCGTTTTTGAGTTGCAAATGCAATGCATTTTCCCGCCCGTTGTCATCATTTGGGTATTCATAACAAATGTAACAGTCGACAATCTGATTGGTTCCAGCGAGACCTCGCTGGAACCAATGAAAATGTTTTCCAGGAGACCAAGAAAATCGGACTAAATACGCCAAGGGTGAATACAGAAACGACGTTACGTCGTATATGTCACCCTTGGCTTGCGAAGATGTTCCACTGCCGAATGTTTACAATGTCGCCCGAATAGCTTCGGACATGTTACGAATGCTAACGACGACGCACAAAAAATCCTTTGTCTCGTGAATATCATTAGGGCGGGACTACCTTTATAACATTGTAGCATGGTATGTTCCGAGTCCTTGAACAAAGAGAAGAACAAGCCGATTATCAATGATTTCCTGTTTCAGTTACATTTCGTCGGCCACCTCAAAAAATGCTAAATAGCTGCGGCATTTCTGATCGCCACTTGCTATTCGATTTTTGTATGCAACTTCTTGTCGTTTGGAAAAGGGTTAAACATGGTTATTGAAGCTTTGGGAATATGCCTTTTGTTTACATCGAATATTTACTTGACAATCACATATATAGTTCAACCTAGTTGTAGCTTGTATTTTCTTCGTCAGAAATGTTTTTGTTACAATATAATGTATGTAGAGGAAATCAATGCATCCTCATCAGACAAAAAACATTTTTCTGGCGATGACAAGTAACAAACTAAAAATCAAAAGAAATTGTTCTTGGGCAGTCAAAATGACACAATTTAGATTAAACTGATCAAGATGACACATTATAATAAACTGTTAAATGTTTCGATTATTTTCCATTATTGCTCATTATATGTTACGTTGTTTTCGAAATTGTTCTTTTATGTTTTATGATACCGGTGTGGACATTTTGGTTGAAAATAAACGGATATTTATGAAATAATTCTATTGTTAACATATTATATTTGAGGCAGAATCGTAACAAAAGGACTAATTTTGCATTTTAGACAAACAGTGATCCAGAAAGAAATATGCACACGCAGTCTGATTAAGGTTCTTGCTTTTCTGTTCCCTTGTATCGGTAGTTTCTTCTTGGTCTGCAGCACGTCTTTAAGAATGGACTTGCTCCAGATCAACGCTGCACCCAGGCATAAATTGATTTTATACAAAGGCGACCAAGAACGACACACCATCCTTATTTCTTCATTTCCCATAAAGTTTTCCCAAGTATTTTCTTGAGGGGCGTCAACAAGCGGCTCTGTGTAGGAATGGGTAAAAAGGCATAAATGGTTGGCGTTCTTGAAATTCAGATTCGCAATTATAAGACAGAGATGATTTTTAAACAAGCGTAACACTACGAAAACATATAAGCACTACTATTATTTATTCACAATTCGGTATCATCCCCACTCAATATTTTCGACTGAATATCATCTTTATCATTTTTATCATTTTCAACATTGTCATCATGCGCAGCCTGATCAATGCCTGTAAAATGAACAACGGCTTCAGTCTGGTGCGTTTCGGCGGTGGGCGGGGTCACGTTTTCTTTCTCCTTCTCTTTAATAGGTTCCAAGTTCGAGCCAGGTCGCAGGTTTGAGCGCGTTAGGAGCCGTGACGGCGCGGCTGAGCGTAAAGTTAAAGTGTCAGGCATTTCGTATGAGAGAATGCTTTTTCTAAACACAGATTCGTCGAATTTTGTTCGTCTGTACATATTTGGTTCCACGAATTTTAAAGGCATCTGTGGTCGCAGGTGACCGTCAAATCCTTGCTTCCATTTACCTTAGAAAAACAAAAATACATGTATAATATTTATTATACCAGTCAATTTATTTTAAACCTCGTCCAAACGCAAAAAAAAAAGAAAAAAAATGTACCTATTTGAATGATGCAGCAGGCGACAAAAGGATTGTCATTAAATGTGTATTTCATTTATAAAATACCACAAAAATGATGAGACGAAAGAAGAATATGCTTATTGTCAAGCGTATTTCATGCATTTGATCTTCATTAGGGACGTGAAAAACAACGCCTCCTTCGGATTACTTTTAATTATTCCCTAGCCTGGAAAAGGTAGATGCTTGTAGACAAGAGAACATCGTCTGCTTCTGATGGAAAATGTAGTAAAATTGACAAAAAATAAATCACTTACAAACAAATACATTGCAATACCTACTATATCTATCATTTTGAGACTACTACTTACTATAAGGGAATGTTTCTACATAAAGTTTTCTCAGTTCAAATGGCGTCATTGGTACAGGCTTGGACATGGCTTCGTCACCCTGCATAAAAAGATAAAGTGATTAGTGATAGCCTACATTTCATAAAACCGATATCCTCAAAATTTGGCCAGCGAATTTCATTTTAATGTTATTTTTCTGAAAATCCAACTATCAAAAGTTTTGATGATTGTCTAAAATATCAATGATAATATTTTGTTGGTAAACGCACACAAAAGTCTTCGGCGGACAAAATTATTTCAATCTACAAAATACAAAGTCGTAGAACTTATCACTTTTCATTTATAAGATAGAAAGCAGTGTCTTCTCTAATATTTGGCAAAATTGCCTAAAGAAAGGTGCCTCATTTCGAATGATTAGAAAAGAGGAAAGAAAATAGTTTTGGTTCTAAGAGTCAACCCATAACCAGACGTAAAGAATTTATACTGTAAATCCAAAGATTTTGCAGACGACAATTTCACGTGCATAAAATTTAACACTTTTTTTCATTTCTGAGTAAGAAAAAAAATGTGAAAAGAAAAAAAATGCTTGTTACAAGCAACTTCTTGATTTTAATCCTTTATCTCACGTCAAAAGGCGTCAATATGTTGGGGCAGGTTTTACAGGGAAGTAACTCCTACCGGATCTATAAATATATGTGATGCGGTTGTCGGTCGTGATTCACTGGGTTCTTCACTGTAGAATGATTCTGTGTCGGAGTGTGGGTGTATCCGCTTCTTTTTGTGAAATACGTAAATTATACCGCCTATAATGATCGCCAGAATGATCAAAAACACGGCGGCTCCTACCCCGATAACTAGCCATGTAGCTAAAATAGAAACAATAAGTCGGTGTTATTGCAAAACCCCGTAACTCCAACTTTAGTTAACCTGGAGTTACGATGTTCTGCAATAACACCGACAAATTCGTCTTGTTAAATATGTAGATTATACCGCCTATAAAGATCGCCAGAATGATCAAAAACACCGCCGCGCCTACCCCGATCACTAGCCATGTAGCTGTAATAGAAACATTTTACGTCGGTGTTGTTGCAAAACCTCGTAACTCCAGCTTAAGTTAAGCTGGAGTTACGAGGTTCTGCTATAACACCGACGAGTTCTTCTTGTGAAATACGTAAATGATCCCGCCTATAATGATCACCAGAATGATCAAAAACACGGCCGCGCCTACCCCGATCACTAGCCATGTAGCTGTAATAGAAACATTTAAGGTCGGTGTTGTTGCAAAATCTCGTAACACCAGCTTTAATCAAGCTGGAGTTAAGAGGTTCTGCAATTACACCGACAAATTCCTCTTGTGAAATACGTAGATTATACCGCCAATGATAATCGCCAGAATGATCAAAAACACGGCGGCTCCTATCCCGATCACCAACCATGTAGCTGAAAGAGAAACAAGTCGTCGGTGTTGTTGCAAAACCTCGTAACCCCAGCTTTAGTTAAGCTGGAGTTACGAGGTTTTGCAATAACAAGGACGAGTTCTTCTTGTGAAATACGTAAAGTATACCGCCTATAATGATCGCCAGAATGATCAAAAACACGGCCGCCCCTACACCGATCATCAGCCATGTAGCTGAAAGAGAAACATTTAAGGTCGGTGTTATTGTAAAACCTCGTAACTCCAACTTTAATGAAGCTGGAGTTCAGAGGTTCTGCAATAACAAGGACGAATTCTTCTTGTGAAACACGTAAATTATACCTCCGATAATGGTCGCCAGAATGATCAAAAACACTGCGCCTACCCCGATAATAAGCCTGAAAGAGAAACGTTTCGTCGGTGTTATTGCAAAACCTCGTAACTCCAGCTATAGTTAAAGCTGGAGTTACTAGGTTGTGCAATTATTCTGACGAGTTCTTCTTGTGAAATACGTAAATTATACCGCCTATAATGATCGCCAGAATGATAAAAAACACCGCGGCTCCTACCCCGATCACTAGCCATGTAGCTGAAGGAGAATTGAAAATAGAAATTACATCAAACTCAATGAGCTAGGACCTGTACATCATCGAAAAAACCAAAGTATCACACATGCTACGCTGTAACGACCCTTGTGACAACTAGATAGTGAAGCATTGAACAAGTTGTCAAAAAGTAGTACGAAACGTCATTGCAAATGGTCCAATAAGGCACATGCTCTCTTGTAAGGACCGTTTTTATAGGCTGTATCTTTCAACAAAAAATAAATATATTGTCCCAAGGGTCAAAACAGCATCAAATGTACGATACCTAAGTTTCCAAGGATGGGGTCTGTAGAGTTTTAGACCAGCATGGTCCTTTATAAGACTGTGTATATGCGAACTTTGCTCTCAGAAACGTTTAAAATCTTTTTAAAAATACCAGACACATTTATATGTGTTTATTCCTGTGACAGAAATATCCTTTATGACAAGGGCCGCAGCCTTAGAGTAGTTAGTAGCGCATTTGCCTCTTATTCGAGAGGTCTCGTGTTCGATACCCGGACGCGGCTAATACCCTTTCTGACTATATTGTCACCCACCAATGGATTTGAAATCGTTAACCTAAGTGGGCGAGCAGCTGGAGGCTCGGTAAGGGTGTTGTGGTAGTAGGCTACTGGTTTTAAAAAACTACATGAATACATGGGTAGGTCCTCCAGCCGCCGCGATATGACCCTGGCAGTTGAAAAAGGCGTAAAACCCCAATAAACTCAAGCTCCTTTATGACAACTAATATACAAAACAATTATTTGATATTTCTTCGACAAATTCAATAATGTTTTGTTGAATAAAAATGGATCTAAACATGCTGTTTTAACGAAAGTTGTTAAAATATTTACCATTATTAGAAGATTCTTCTGAACTGTTGGCTTCGGTAGTTGTGTTGTTACAGGATACAACTGAAAAACAAAATGGTTGAATAAAGATTAACCCTTCTCGTGCTGAATTTGTACAAGGTGGTGGAATGCAACTGAAATACACAAACATGTACAAACACTGTTTAACTTGGAAAAACAAAAGTAAAACTGGAATCAGCTTCTTCTATTTCTTATTTTGTTCATTTTCTTAATCTGATCTCATTATATTCATTCATTGCAAAAATTCATATGGGAGTGATGCAGGTACACTAAAGTTTCTTCTGTAAAAACACTCAGACTCTACCGATGAAATGAAAATCAACATTTTTGTTCTCAAACTTGAATATCATAGACGTAAGGGACTTAAACTCCGCCACCAACAAGTTCAGTTGTATTGCGGAAGAACCTAACCAAGTGTCCATGGAATTTCCTGAATTTCTACAGACACAACATCAAATACGAAATTATCAGGAATTTACAAACTAAATCCATTTTTTATGTATGCTCAATATAAATAATTAATTTAAGCTACATGATCAAAGATCAGTAATATTACAAAAAAAGGAAAGTCTAAATACTTACATGAAAAACAAGATATCAAACACGATGTGATGTACAGGAAACCCAGACTACTTCTATACGAAACCATGACACTGCATGCTTTTCCACTTTTTCGAACCTTAATTTCCGTGACTGAACTTGGCTATAAACGATTTCCAAATGCCTTTAAGTGTTTTTAGCAGCCTTAAATTTTCTTTCTTTTCATTTTTATAATGTCTTATACTTTTGGATTTCTAAATATCGCTACTGAAAGGAAACAATATGTTTTCAAGAAGAAATGATCCAATTTTCTTTTCTATGCCCCACGACAGAGCAAGAATAAACGGTCTAATTTCATCAGTATTTATTTCGAACGACTAGGTCTAAATTTAATCAAAATTGAAAGTCGCGAAAGTTTTAATGAAATATAGCAATATATTTACAAAATATCATAATTCATTGATAGGTCGCAAACTTATTGTGCAACCCTATCCCCAACCCCACACAAAACTTTTAGGGATACACTAGAATCAACCTATCTATTCGCCGCACGTCCTTCTGTTTGTCCGTCTGCCCGGAATTACCATAATATATCGTATTTTTTAACGATCTGGAACCATAATGGCTTTCGGTTATTATCGCCGATGATCGGGTATTTACGGCACTCGGTTATTTCCGTGAAACGCACTTCGGAAAGATTCGCTTTTGTTCTCACCTCGGTTTACTTTCTCGTAAACATTAATAGATATCGGCCGTGTAAGCTATTTAAAGTGTGTTTTTCTACATAGATAGAGATAATTCTAGTATTTCTCGTTGTTAGTAGCATGAAAAATGCTTAAATATTATCGTTCTGAACACTCTGGCGGTTAAACGTATATTAAACGTACATTCATCCATTAGAATCGGAAATACATGAAATATACTTCTTCATGCTGTATTCTATAAATAGTAACAAAAAAGAAAGTGAAAGTACAGCGAAATAGGGAACGATTTTATCCAGTTAATCGTGACGTAATTTCGGACATACAATAGTAATTCGTTGGAGATGTTATAAAATCTCGTAACTACGGCTTAAATCAGGCCGTAGTTACGATATTTTATGACAACACTGACGGTTTATCAAAACACAACTTTAAACCCAATCTATTGTTAAAACAAAATCCATTGCCAGTAACATAAATTTGCCGTGGTTTGTTCAATTTCAACATTTCCTTTCATACATATTTTTGTAAACATGTGACATAATATGATAACATAAGTGTTCATGTAAGACAAGCTGAATTTGATTGACAAAGGCGTTCTTATACAGTAGTACATGAGACCAATTTCAACCCTCTTTCACCCCACGGCGGGGAATCACCTGACATAATAGTTTTGATATTTTCCAACAATTCTGTCAATAGATGACCGATTTGAAAAAAAAAAGAATTTAAGCAATGAAAGCGGGAACACTCCATGACTTTGCTGGATGCGAAGGGTGATCTTTGAAAAATCAGCTGATATGAAAGTTATTGACGACCAACCAAAACTTAATTTGGCTGTAAATAACGTTTTTATCAGCTGATATGTAAAAGAGGTGCCATACACTTCTGATCTCGAGGCTTTACACTTTTCTGCTTCAAACCGATTTCAAATTTGTCAAGTATTTACAAAATTATTGACGATTTTCTGAAAGTGTAGTGTCACATGACTCCCCACCCCCATGTATATGGTGCTATTGTTTTGTTCACACTAGTTTATGTAGGAACTACAGGGAAATGCGACAATGAATATTTGATTAGATAGTTTCTTTATGTCAGTAACTATAAAATAAGGTGTTGTTACATTTGACCTTACAATATTTACTGAAATTGAATGACCTATTTTGAACATTTGTCATTGCTTTGTGCACCCCTACTAAGTTTGAATGCATAAAAACCCAAATTTTAACGGTAACCTTTTCCCATTCTTGTTTTATTTGCACAAATATAGATAAGAGATATTTTGATGTAGGTTTCATACCCTGCCAGTCAAAATTCCAAAAATTATGGATCAAAGAAAAAAAGTTCATTTTTCATCAACGTCGAAAAAATACAGTCGCAAAATCATAAAGCCTATGTATAATCAGGTGTTTTTTCCTCAATTTTGTTTTTTATAGTTTTGTGTTAGCTTATTTGTGTTACATACATATCTGGTGTAGCATACAAGCTGAAAAATGTCAGATATTATCATATTCTGCAAAAAAAAATTGAGATTTACAGAGTTGGTGCGTCCCATTTTCCCGCCATTTTTGTAAAATGGGGTCAGTAACTAAAAATAGATACAAAATTCAGATATATCGGTAAAAAATGTTTATAGTTTCATTTTACCATCGTCTTGTATCATAGAAATAATTTATAACAATACTTTTTGTATTTTCAAAAGTTTCTATTATGGTTCCAGATCGTTAAATGATAACAATTCGACAACTCATTTTTTCTCTTTTTCTTTTCAATTCAAGACTTTCCAAACAGTGATACTTCTTTTTTTAGTTTGATTTTGCTATTTTATAAGCATGCAAATAGAATTTCTGCGAAATTTGTGTAAAATCAAACCATGTAGCTTCCCCCAAAACGTACAAAAGAAAGACGAACTATTCACTTTCAATGATATTTAAAAACAAAAAATCCAAACGCACAGATTTTACATGCAACCATATGATTTTTAAAAAGAACTACAAGTACACAAAAAAGTTAAATCCAAATTTTGCTTCTAATGCTTAGCACTAGAACGCACTTTTCTAAGAAAATATCCATGTAAACAATAAATATTTTTTTCATATCTATATACATGTCCATATTGTTAATACAACACGTTTAATCCACCTCTAGATTAACACAGATTAACTAAATTAACCCTGATCAGATCGACATTTTAACCCTGTCCCGAATGATAATTATTCAGAATAATACAAATCCGAAAGTGAAATCGACTAAAAAATCGATAATACTTATTTATGAAATATGCATTCTTAGTACATAAAGAGTTTCTCAGAGGTAAGAAAATGCACTGGTGACAGACATTTTCTTTTGTTGTTTTAGTGGTTTCACAAGTTATTGCAAGTCCATAGCTTGTTGGGGGGGAGTGTAATGCTACATTCACTTACTAAAAAACTTGTTAAATTACCCAGTGGAAACATCGCGGAAACAGAAGAAAATGCTGATAACCAGTATTTATTCATTTTAACCCGTGATTTTCTACCTTATATACTCATCTCTTCATGTTTTTATTCATCTGTTTATTGTCTTCACGTTATAGAGAATGGACTGTTTTACAAATTAGTGTTGTGTCTAAAAGGGGTTATGAGAAATATTCTAATGTTGACGTTCTGAAGTAGTCCACCACATAATTAGATCCATAAACTTTTCTTACGACGTCCTAAACGTTCGACACATATCCGATCAATACAGACACGTTTCGAATTAGAAAAAAAGCGGGACTTTCCACCGCCGACCGTCTACAACGTCGCCCGAAGAATTCCGACGTCGTGTACATTTCATTTGGGTGGGCTACCTTCAATAGAAAAAAATCTGTTATACGATATGATGATATGATAATATGAAGACAAAAGAATGAAATGCTGATAACCATTATTTTCTTCATTTGCTTACAAAGCTTATTATCTTCTTTCTTCATCAAAACGCATACATGTATTTGTTTAGTGAAGGCTCAA
Source organism: Fragum sueziense (assembly GCA_963680895.1). Classification (NCBI taxonomy): domain Eukaryota; kingdom Metazoa; phylum Mollusca; class Bivalvia; order Cardiida; family Cardiidae; genus Fragum; species Fragum sueziense. The sequence continues at coordinate 1,173,737 of OY804603.1, forward strand.
ATCAAATGGTAAAGAATGGTAAAGGTGAAATCTTAAATCTCGAAATAATCCGTATTAGTCTTCGTATAAAAATATTTCCATTCTGTTCAATTGGTAAACGAGTCAATTAACATTTAAACTTCAAAAGACTAAGGCGATATTTTCTTAACTTTGGTTTTGGACAAAAAAGAACATAAACAAATAACAAAAGTGATTTGCAAATATTGGTATAAAATAATGTTAAAATAAGTAAGTTAACGGATTAGTAAACATTTTTTTGTAAGAAATAGGGTGAAAATTGATTGTCGATACTTGAGCGAAATGGGTAGCCGACTACTAGTTTTGAAATATCGTCGCTTTTCAACAGAAACCTTGTAACTGCAGATTAAAACAAGCTGCAGTTACGATGTTTTTGTTCAAAAGCATCGATATTATTCTATGACTATGAAAATGTCACGACAAAAGATGGAAAATGTAATTGGAAATTTAAACTTATCTTTGTTTATTTTTCCGCGACCACTATTTGAGAATCTTCAAACACGGAGTTGTCTGAGAAAGGGTTAAACATAAACCAGACAATTATCTATTTGAAAAATGTATATTTATTGCTAATAACTAACTTGTAAGTTCAAATTCAAAATATAGAAAACTCAAATATTTGTCTCTTTAATGAACGATAACTCTTTGCACGGGTTTGATTGTCGAACTTTTGCATCGGGTTTTTCCGGATTTGGCGGAAACCATTCGTTTTCTTCCGGTGCCTGGCGGAGCGGATCCCGGAGCGTCTCGGCCTTCCGAAGATGATTTTGGCGGTTTTAATGCTTGAACCATGAGGGGAGGTAGACCGCTTCTGTAAAACACGAGCATATTTTGTGTGTGAATAATTTTATTGATGAATCTAGTATATTGGTCTGTTTGAAAAAAAAAAAAAAAAAAAGATAAATAATTAATTCTGAAACTTTATTTCAACGAACGTTGAATATTGAGCGAGTGTATCTTGTAACGACATAAAAAATCAATAGGTCAACGAATGATCTTTATTGTAAGGCAGAATAACACTTAACATCTTGCAAATTTTCCGAGAACTTCGTACAAAAAATAAATATATATTATTAAAATATGGCCGCGGCCTTAGCGCAGTTGGTAGCGCATCTCACCCTCATTCGAGAGGTCCCGGGTTCGATACCCGGCCGCGGCTAATACCCTTTCTGACAAAATTGTCACCCACCAATGGGTTTGAAATCGTTGACCTAAGTGGGCGAGCAGCTGGAGGCTCGGTAAGGGTGTTGTGGTAGTACTGGTTTGAGAAATAACAGGAATCCATGGGTAGGTGCACCAGCCGCCGCGATATGACCCTGGCAGTTGAAAACGGCGTAAAACCCCAATAAACTCAAACTCAAATTATTAAAATATGGTCTTTAAATTGCATATATGCCAAATCTTAGCTTTCTACCTTGTGTATTGGCTTAGATGTCGACGGATTTAAAACCCCATGATTTGTTGTCCCGGGGACAATATTTACAATAATGGAACATATGGGGTTTTAAATCCGTCGACATCCTAGCCATTACACAAGATAGAAAGCTAAGATTTGGCATAGATGCAATTTAAAGGCCATATTTTCATAAAACATATTTATTTTGTACGAAGTTCTCGGAAAATTTGTATGATTTTAAGTGCCATTCCCCCTTTAATTAATTTCGTCTTTTCGCAAGATGCATATCGCTTTATTTATAATCAAAAATGATAAATTGATACATCAAATTAATTAACACCCGCTTAAAATTACAAAGAATCACAACTAAGACTAATTATGATAAAACTGTCCTAATATTCCTTAAACATTTGGAAACAATTTACAGTCACAACCTTTTTTTTCTGTTAACACGATAAAATATGAACTTTTGGAATGTTTTAGCACTTTCATTCCACCAAACTGCTGATAAAAGAATAGAAGTTCTAAAGGACATGTTTGTAATGGTATCGTTTGAAAAAAAAGCGGACATTGACACTTACAAGTTATCCGGGTCAATTCTCTCATTTCCATACAGTTTCATAAGTCTATCTCTGAAGTATTTAACTCGTTCTGCGGGACTGGTTGATCTATTAACAAGATAGTGTAGAGCGTTCCTACGTGGGAGATCTACCGACTTGGACATGGTGGGAGATGTGTAACCCGTCTTCTGTTAATAAATGGAAATACAGTATTAGAGGTTACTTTATGATTTGAGCAGAAGTACATGCACCTTACGATAAATAATAAAAGTCATGTTCGCTTCATATACAAAATGATTGAGCACAATATTCGCCAGACATATTAGACTGACTTATTTTCAAGTTGTTCTTTTAAACTGGGCAAAGTTTTCGAAAAATATAGGGATAAATTAAAAATATATATTTTGAACATTGACAGTTCATGAATCAAATGTAATATTCAAAATATTTTTTCATTTTTTAAAGGATAACATTTCCCGGATTTATTCGTCGTAAAATGCAGGAAATACACATCTGTTATGGTACATTGTATGTATAATTGTCGATATAGCCTACTTTTATCAATTTCTTTAAATGGTTTCGTTATTTGAGGATGCACATAATTGTATGTCTAACCTTGATAGCTGAAGGCCCGTGTGTCACGGATGAAGATTTGATCGTGGACTGTCGGACGGTTGGTGATGGACGGCGGGTCGAGCTCGCGCTTGTCTTCCCACTTCTCGAACTTGTACTTCTTGGTGGTTTAGTCGGCTCTGCAGAAGCCTTTGTAACTTTGCCCGACTTTTCCTCAACTTTTGCCTTCTGTCCTTTCTCGTCAATTTTCGCCTTTTGTGCTGCATCGTTGACATTGGCCTTATTTGTATTCTGTATTTCATCGAACACAGCATCGCCAACATTCTTGACAGGGCTTGGGAACCGGAAGTCGTCCACATCATTTATGACGTCATTGTTGTCGCCAAAGAACAACAGCTCGGGCTCCAACTCGTCGTTGTTAGGTTGGGCGTCCATCTTGGCCAGCGCTGCTTCGGCCTTACAGCAGCCGCAGTTATTGCTGGAGCCTTTGGTATGATCCTTTGTGGTGGCATCCCGTGCTGTCATGTACTGAAAATTTACATAAACTGATAAATAGAGTGGGTATGTTAGAAAAGTATATCAACCGGAAATCTGCTTCATCTTATATCACGCCTTAACCATTTCTAAAACTACAAAAATAGACTGTTCCAATCTATAATACGATAATATGTATGCAAAAGAATAAGATATCTCGACAATAATAGCACATAATATAAACAAGGCTTTTTTTTCTGAAGCTTGTGTTTATGGACATCAAATACAGGACATGTTTTGATAAGGCTTACAAATTTATTTTAATATTTTTCAGTAAAACTGAAGTGAGAAAATGGTATGTTTAAACATAAACATACCTTTTCCATCAACTGTATCGTGGAATTTTGCGTTTTTATCCTTATGGGGAAGCTACATCTAGAGCAATAGGGATCTGAATCAGACTTCACAAATGCTGATCTGAATCCATGTTGGTCTCAAACGCCAAAGGGACAATAAAGTCCATATTTAAAGTTCAAATACTAATGATTCTACACGATGATTAGCGAGATCATAAATCGCTGCTTCTCAACAAAATCTCTTAAAACAAGCTGTTACGATGTTTTTGTCGAAAAGCTACAAAATATAAATACCTTTTCCATAAACCATTTCGTGAATTTTTCCGTGCCCGTATAATCCTTCTTGCTACAGTTATCGTCCTTGCTCGTGTGACCTTGACCTTTCTTCTGACCTTCGTGTTGCTTGACCACCACGGTTGCCTTGGTTTTTCTGTACCTATGATCACGTGACGCCCTCTCCTTCTCGGCTTGTTTTTTCTTGTCTTGTTGGGGCCAGGTGTTGGGTCGATTAGAGACTGGAGGACCGCTCGTCCAGATATTCTCTGTAACAATTAAGAAATTAATTTAGAGTATGTTTACTATAATTTTTATGTTAGAGACTATTGTAATGATGTTGTGGGCTCATTATTATGTGAATACAGGTAACGATTAATAAATAGATGTATACTGCTCAAAATAATTAAAGGAACACATGAATTAGGCCAAGTGTTGGGTCGATTAGAAACAGGAGGACCGCTAGTCCAAATATTCTCTGAATAGATAGATAAAATGTCCATCAAAAGTCAGTCGTTCTAAAGTAATCCTTTGTGAATGTACGATGTTGTTACAGAACAATTAAAGTAAACATAATTATGAATAATTAACATATTAATTTCAAAATGATATCTTAAATTAGAATTTGGTAACATCTAGTTGACATTTGGATTTTATGAAGTTTTGAGTTCAGTGTCTTCTTTCGACTTTGTAAGGCAAAACATGAGTTTTCCTATTAATCATGGGGAGGTTATCTATGATCACGAACAACACAAACATAAGATAAAGAACAAATATGTTTCCTTTATAATTTGTTGATGTTAACCCAAATTATAAGTATCTTGGTCGTTTCTGGATATGAAAAGGCTACATGTGCAGTAAATGACTTTTGGGGGATAATCATGACAACACAAACATAAGATAAAGAACAATTATGTTTCCTTTATAATTTGTTGATGTTAACCCAAATTATAAGTATCTTGGTCGTTTCTGGATATGAAAAGGCTACATGTGCAGTAAATGACTTTTGGGGGATAATTATGACAACACAAACATAAGATAAAGAACAAATATGTTTCCTTTATAATTTGTTGATGTTAACCCAAATTATAAGTATCTTGGTCGTTTCTGGATATGAAAAGGCTACATGTGCAGTAAATGACTTTTGGGGGATAATTATGACAACACAAACATAAGATAAAGAACAAATATGTTTCCTTTATAATTTGTTGATGTTAACCCAAATTATAAGTATCTTGGTCGTTTCTGGATATGAAAAGGCTACATGTGCAGTAAATGACTTTTGGGGGATAATTATGACAACACAAACATAAGATAAAGAACAAATATGTTTCCTTTATAATTTGTTGATGTTAACCCAAATTATAAGTATCTTGGTCGTTTCTGGATATGAAAAGGCTACATGTGCAGTAAATGACTTTTGGGGGATAATTATGACAACACAAACATAAGATAAAGAACAAATATGTTTCCTTTATAATTTGTTGATGTTAACCCAAATTATAAGTATCTTGGTCGTTTCTGGATATGAAAAGGCTACATGTGCAGTAAATGACTTTTGGGGGATAATTATGACAACACAAACATAAGATAAAGAACAAATATGTTTCCTTTATAATTTGTTGATGTTAACCCAAATTATAAGTATCTTGGTCGTTTCTGGATATGAAAAGGCTACATGTGCAGTAAATGACTTTTGGGGGATAATTATGACAACACAAACATAAGATAAAGAACAAATATGTTTCCTTTATAATTTGTTGATGTTAACCCAAATTATAAGTATCTTGGTCGTTTCTGGATATGAAAAGGCTACATGTGCAGTAAATGACTTTTGGGGGATAATTATGACAACACAAACATAAGATAAAGAACAAATATGTTTCCTTTATAATTTGTTGATGTTAACCCAAATTATAAGTATCTTGGTCGTTTCTGGATATGAAAAGGCTACATGTGCAGTAAATGACTTTTGGGGGATAATTATGACAACACAAACATAAGATAAAGAACAAATATGTTTCCTTTATAATTTGTTGATGTTAACCCAAATTATAAGTATCTTGGTCGTTTCTGGATATGAAAAGGCTACATGTGCAGTAAATGACTTTTGGGGGATAATTATGACAACACAAACATAAGATAAAGAACAAATATGTTTCCTTTATAATTTGTTGATGTTAACCCAAATTATAAGTATCTTGGTCGTTTCTGGATATGAAAAGGCTACATGTGCAGTAAATGACTTTTGGGGGATAATTATGACAACACAAACATAAGATAAAGAACAAATATGTTTCCTTTATAATTTGTTGATGTTAACCCAAATTATAAGTATCTTGGTCGTTTCTGGATATGAAAAGGCTACATGTGCAGTGAATGACTTTTGGGGGATAATTATGACAACACAAACATAAGATAAAGAACAAATATGTTTCCTTTATAATTTGTTGATGTTAACCCAAATTATAAGTATCTTGGTCGTTTCTGGATATGAAAAGGCTACATGTGCAGTAAATGACTTTTGGGGGATAATTATGACAACACAAACATAAGATAAAGAACAAATATGTTTCCTTTATAATTTGTTGATGTTAACCCAAATTATAAGTATCTTGGTCGTTTCTGGATATGAAAAGGCTACATGTGCAGTAAATGACTTTTGGGGGATAATTATGACAACACAAACATAAGATAAAGAACAAATATGTTTCCTTTATAATTTGTTGATGTTAACCCAAATTATAAGTATCTTGGTCGTTTCTGGATATGAAAAGGCTACATGTGCAGTAAATGACTTTTGGGGGATAATTATGACAACACAAACATAAGATAAAGAACAAATATGTTTCCTTTATAATTTGTTGATGTTAACCCAAATTATAAGTATCTTGGTCGTTTCTGGATATGAAAAGGCTACATGTGCAGTAAATGACTTTTGGGGGATAATTATGACAACACAAACATAAGATAAAGAACAAATATTTTTCCTTTATAATTTGTTGATGTTAACCCAAATTATAAGTATCTTGGTCGTTTCTGGATATGAAAAGGCTACATGTGCAGTAAATGACTTTTGGGGGATAATTATGACAACACAAACATAAGATAAAGAACAAATATGTTTCCTTTATAATTTGTTGATGTTAACCCAAATTATAAGTATCTTGGTCGTTTCTGGATATGAAAAGGCTACATGTGCAGTAAATGACTTTTGGGGGATAATTATGACAACACAAACATAAGATAAAGAACAAATATGTTTCCTTTATAATTTGTTGATGTTAACCCAAATTATAAGTATCTTGGTCGTTTCTGGATATGAAAAGGCTACATGTGCAGTAAATGACTTTTGGGGGATAATTATGACAACACAAACATAAGATAAAGAACAAATATGTTTCCTTTATAATTTGTTGATGTTAACCCAAATTATAAGTATCTTGGTCGTTTCTGGATATGAAAAGGCTACATGTGCAGTAAATGACTTTTGGGGGATAATTATGACAACACAAACATAAGATAAAGAACAAATATGTTTCCTTTATCATTTGTTGATGTTTACCCAAATTATAAGTATCTTGGTCGTTTCTGGATATGAAAAGGCTACATGTGCAGTAAATGACTTTTGGGGGATAATTATGACAACACAAACATAAGATAAAGAACAAATATGTTTCCTTTATAATTTGTTGATGTTAACCCAAATTATAAGTATCTTGGTCGTTTCTGGATATGAAAAGGCTACATGTGCAGTAAATGACTTTTGGGGGATAATTATGACAACACAAACATAAGATAAAGAACAAATATGTTTCCTTTATAATTTGTTGATGTTAACCCAAATTATAAGTATCTTGGTCGTTTCTGGATATGAAAAGGCTACATGTGCAGTAAATGACTTTTGGGGGATAATTATGACAACACAAACATAAGATAAAGAACAAATATGTTTCCTTTATAATTTGTTGATGTTAACCCAAATTATAAGTATCTTGGTCGTTTCTGGATATGAAAAGGCTACATGTGCAGTAAATGACTTTTGGGGGATAATTATGACAACACAAACATAAGATAAAGAACAAATATGTTTCCTTTATAATTTGTTGATGTTAACCCAAATTATAAGTATCTTGGTCGTTTCTGGATATGAAAAGGCTACATGTGCAGTAAATGACTTTTGGGGGATAATTATGACAACACAAACATAAGATAAAGAACAAATATGTTTCCTTTATAATTTGTTGATGTTAACCCAAATTATAAGTATCTTGGTCGTTTCTGGATATGAAAAGGCTACATGTGCAGTAAATGACTTTTGGGGGATAATTATGACAACACAAACATAAGATAAAGAACAAATATGTTTCCTTTATAATTTGTTGATGTTAACCCAAATTATAAGTATCTTGGTCGTTTCTGGATATGAAAAGGCTACATGTGCAGTAAATGACTTTTGGGGGATAATTATGACAACACAAACATAAGATAAAGAACAAATATGTTTCCTTTATAATTTGTTGATGTTAACCCAAATTATAAGTATCTTGGTCGTTTCTGGATATGAAAAGGCTACATGTGCAGTAAATGACTTTTGGGGGATAATTATGACAACACAAACATAAGATAAAGAACAAATATGTTTCCTTTATCATTTGTTGATGTTAACCCAAATTATAAGTATCTTGGTCGTTTCTGGATATGAAAAGGCTACATGTGCAGTAAATGACTTTTGGGGGATAATTATGACAACACAAACATAAGATAAAGAACAAATATGTTTCCTTTATAATTTGTTGATGTTAACCCAAATTATAAGTATCTTGGTCGTTTCTGGATATGAAAAGGCTACATGTGCAGTAAATGACTTTTGGGGGATAATTATGACAACACAAACATAAGATAAAGAACAAATATGTTTCCTTTATAATTTGTTGATGTTAACCCAAATTATAAGTATCTTGGTCGTTTCTGGATATGAAAAGGCTTCATGTGCAGTAAATGACTTTTGGGGGATAATTATGACAACACAAACATAAGATAAAGAACAAATATGTTTCCTTTATAATTTGTTGATGTTAACCCAAATTATAAGTATCTTGGTCGTTTCTGGATATGAAAAGGCTACATGTGCAGTAAATGACTTTTGGGGGATAATTATGACAACACAAACATAAGATAAAGAACAAATATGTTTCCTTTATAATTTGTTGATGTTAACCCAAATTATAAGTATCTTGGTCGTTTCTGGATATGAAAAGGCTACATGTGCAGTGAATGACTTTTGGGGGATAATTATGACAACACAAACATAAGATAAAGAACAAATATGTTTCCTTTATAATTTGTTGATGTTAACCCAAATTATAAGTATCTTGGTCGTTTCTGGATATGAAAAGGCTACATGTGCAGTAAATGACTTTTGGGGGATAATTATGACAACACAAACATAAGATAAAGAACAAATATGTTTCCTTTATAATTTGTTGATGTTAACCCAAATTATAAGTATCTTGGTCGTTTCTGGATATGAAAAGGCTACATGTGCAGTAAATGACTTTTGGGGGATAATTATGACAACACAAACATAAGATAAAGAACAAATATGTTTCCTTTATAATTTGTTGATGTTAACCCAAATTATAAGTATCTTGGTCGTTTCTGGATATGAAAAGGCTACATGTGCAGTAAATGACTTTTGGGGGATAATTATGACAACACAAACATAAGATAAAGAACAAATATGTTTCCTTTATAATTTGTTGATGTTAACCCAAATTATAAGTATCTTGGTCGTTTCTGGATATGAAAAGGCTACATGTGCAGTAAATGACTTTTGGGGGATAATTATGACAACACAAACATAAGATAAAGAACAAATATGTTTCCTTTATAATTTGTTGATGTTAACCCAAATTATAAGTATCTTGGTCGTTTCTGGATATGAAAAGGCTACACGTGCAGTAAATGACTTTTGGGGGACAATTATGACAACACAAACATAAGATAAAGAACAAATATGTTTCCTTTATAATTTGTTGATGTTAACCCAAATTATAAGTATCTTGGTCGTTTCTGGATATGAAAAGGCTACATGTGCAGTAAATGACTTTTGGGGGATAATTATGAAAATGATTCATTTACCATGCAAGAGGACATAGAAATCAGTCTTAAGGCAAAAATGATAATTTAATAAATGAATAATGAAATTACAATGACCGAAGTAAAAATCTTACTTTTGTTTCCAGTACGACTCTTCAATACGACAGTCTCGTTTTTCTCGTGATTCACCGTGACTGTAGCTTCCGGGCCTCGTTCTGGCACCGTGACCTTGTAATATACGGGGTTACCTTCCTTAGCTCCGCCCTCTTCCTCGTCATCGATCTTCTGATACGGATTCTGGCGGAGAAAGAAACAAACAGACGAAATCAAACCAATTGAACAAACAAATAAACAAACATACAAATACTGAAATCAGTGTCAAAATCACTGTCGATATACCTTCTGTATAAGAGAGATACAAACCTGTTACCAACCGGCCAGAAATCTTTGATTACAAATCAAATTCTTTGATTGAATACATAAAGTGTTAACTAACAAATTTATACATCTTACGAATCATCACAGAAACATCAATACGTTCAATCCTGTATTAAGGTTTTAAACTAGTAACTAAGCCATTTTTTTAGAAGAAAGAAAGCATGACCTTTGAATAATTGATTAGAAGCCCCCCCCCCCAAAAAAAAAAAAAAAAAAAAAAAAAATAGAACTTACCACCCATTTAGGTTTGTTAATTTGTCTCGGTATGAGTCGTTTACCCGTTAACCAGGGGTCATTCAGTATTTCTGCCGTGTTGGGTCGACTGGTAGGGTTATATTGTAGTATACGCCGGACTAACACCATTGACTCTGTGGACAAACAACAACACTCAATTGCATATGAATAAAACATGATATTGATGAATTCGCGCACGTGTTCACTGTAAGGGACTTGGTCTTAATGTTTGAAACGGTGATAATAGTCAAAGAAGTGCTCGACATTAAACATAAAAAAATGTAAGTACTATAGAGATGCTTTGTTGCAAGTTAGAACTGAACTCGACTAAAATTGTAGAAGTTCAATGTGACACACAACTTGCTAAACAATTAGCAGATTAACAATATAAACTCATAAGTATTATCTTCTTTTTCACAACCGTCTTTAAAAGTTTCGTTTTATAATAATTAGCGTCCTAATCAGACAATGTTTGGTAGAGAAGAAATTCATCCTGATTTAAAAATCTTTTTAAAAAGTAAATCAAATGCAGTTACCAAGATTGAAAAAAAATCACATACCAAACGACACGGATCTTTCAAATCTCAGCCGTTGCATTTTCATGTCCTCCTCAAGCTCACTGAGTTGGGCATCGTTGAAGGGCAGACGTCCATTTAACATGGCAAACAAGATGATTCCACTGAAATCAAAATTATATAGCAAATTACAAACAAATGTCTCATCCAATTTCATATTTGAAATAGGTCTATTCACATGAATCGGTTTTAATTATTGTTATTTTATAATGCAGATAAATGTAAAAAAAACCATTAATATCTTAAACAGGATGTATTATCTATCAAGTCATCGCTGCATTTCGTCTAAAACATCGTGACAGATTTATAAAGAACAGCGACCTAATAATTCACTAGCTCTACATCAGGGATAAAAACACTGAAATCAGGGATTCTGAGCATAAATGCCACATTAAAAACTTTGTTGTCTATGTTCCATCAGAGTTTATTTTTATTGCGGGACATCATTTTTTATCAGCATGTGATTGTATTTTGTATGCAAATATTTTTGCTTATAGTTGATGTGTAATTCCAGGTCAACAAAGTACTTGTGGTTGCATAATGTATAAAAGATGAACTCACAGACTCCATGCATCCGACTTCGTACCGTCGTACTGTTTCATACGTATGACCTCTGGTGCCGTGTAAGCGTACGACCCACACGATGTCTTCAGTAGAGCGGTTTTGTCTGGAGTAAACTTGGTCGAGAATCCAAAATCTGGAACAAAATGAAACGATTATATGGTCTTGTGAGCCATTATAGTGATAGATCTGGAAGATTTACGAAATAGTCTTCATTGAGCAAGCCATTGAAACAGGGAAAGTAATAGTTTGATATTGAATTTAAAATAGATTATTCCGTATGCGAGCTAGGCTAACATAAATTTTCAGTTGAATTAGAAAATATCTTATAACAAACTTCAGCTTGTTGTTTCAATTCGAACACTGCCTGATACATGCACTACAATGTAGTCCCCCTTACCTGTAATTTTGATGTTGTTTTCGTGATTCAACAAGATGTTCTCACATTTTAGATCCCTGTAATAGAATGTTTTAGTCCAGTCACTATATTTTGGCACATGTTTACGAATTACCATTGTAAACAATGGGAAGGGTATTCATAATTTCAATACAATTTTGGATGCGTTTGTTCGAATCTTGCAGTTGTAAAGCACCAGCAAGATTCGAACCATCACATGCAAAATTGCAGTAGTTTGGAGTTCAATATAGTGCTGCTTACATTAAAAATTTTAAATGTTTTGTAAACATGTGCCATGAGATCGTGTCTGCATGACTGTAGGATAATCAGTGCTTACCTTATTTATTATTATGTATGGCTGAATATGACATTCAACGAACGATAAAACGAAGAACTGCTCGTAAATATGATAAACTGACAATTGTGCAATGAAGGCAATTGGAAGTGTTTTGTCCGTGTCAACAAGTATTAAGTTTTCTATCAAACTTAAGGGCAGCGATGAAATAAAGAACACATAGAAAATACATAATAAAATATATACGTAACATGTACCACAAACCATATCAGTTTATTATTTTTGTAAATGATTTCTAACACAATCTGTACTAGGGAAGACAATTCTAAGCTTGTTGTAAAGGTGATTAAGTTTCATTTCTATGGACATTCTGACATACCTATGAACAATTCCATTTGAATGTATATGATGTACACCCTCTGCCATCATTTTGAAGAGTGACCGGGCCCGATCTTCACCTACACCTTTACTACTCTCGCTGATCTTCTGATTAATAAGGTCCAGTAGATCACCGCGGCTGCAATACTCCATTACCACGTAGTACCGGTCTGTAGTCTTGAACTGTTCATATACCTCGACCTTAAAAAAAGCAGATCGTCGCTTTTCAACAAACACCTTGTAACTGCAGCTTGATGTAAGCTGCAGTTACGAGTTTTTTTGTTGAAAAGCAGCGATATAATGATTAATGAGGTCCAGAAGATCACCGCGGCTACAGTACTCCATAAACACATAGTACCGGTCTGTAGTCTTGAATTGTTCATATACTTCGACCTTAAAACAAATTAAACAAATCGTCGATTTTCAACAAACACCTCGTAACTGCAGCTTGAATTAAGCTGCAGTTGCGACGTTTTTGTTGAAAAGCAGCGAAATAATGATTAATGAGGTCCAGTAGGTCACCGCGACTACAATACTCCATAAACACATAGTACCGGTCTGCAGTCTTAACCTGTTCGTAGACCTCGACCTTAAATGCATACAACAACAACAAACGTAAGCACAAAATGTAAAATATGTAAGCCTTTTTATTCTAAATAGAAAGATAGCATTGTATGAGAAATGAAAATTGCAAAAAGAGGGACATTATGTCTTAACTATCTGTTCTATGTCTATTGTATTTGAGACCAACATGGATCTAGATCAGTCTGTACATATGCGCAGTCTGATCAAGATCCATTTTTGTAGTGATTGTGCAGGAACCACTAGATAATTTGTCATCTACCCGAGTCCTGTGCTGACTCTAACGGTATAGTGGGCGTGTCCGTACACATGCGGGAAGACCGGAGATACGGCGAGATTTCTGAGCCGCATTGTTATCGCATCAACTAACAGTCATCTTAGACCCTAACAGGTGAGACACTTAACTGTTCTTTTATAGTTTCTTCGGCGTCTGTAGCAACTCTCGAGAGTAGCATACTTCATATTCAAACTGATGTGCATTCATGGGGTCCAAAATGGTCGCAAGGTAGAACGGTTTCGGACGTATATCCCCATTAATTTTTTGTGTATGTTTTTACGAACGATGTTCGATAATAGACAGCTATTCCCATATCGAGTAAGTAGTATAGGTCGCGATAAATGACCTGGCATATCTGTGCAATGTCATTTATCGAGATTTAAAAGAAGAAATTTAGTCACTAGGCATCTTTAATACTTACCACGTTTTTGTGAGGTGGTAACGGGCAGTGGTTGCCCAACTCTCGGGGTAGAAACTTCTTGAGGAACTCTTTAGGGACATTCTTACTCTCTATCACTTTGATGGCAACCTGTGAAAGATTAATGGTACCTTTTAAAATGGGTTTTATATCATTTATTATGCAGATAAAGTCTCATTTATAGTGTTTTGGTCACTGCAGTTTCTTTATTTAAACAATTACTAGTATCTAGTATTAAAGAGACGATTAATTTTGTTGATTCGCATGAAAAATACCATTGCACCAAGTCTAACTGACATGAAGTCTACGATTGTCTATTTGTGCACAGAAGACGTTGCAGGGAAAGTAATATATTGCCGCTTTTCAACAAAAACCTCGTAACTACAGCTTTAAACAAGCTGTAGTTAAATTTTTTTTGATGAAAATCGACGATACGTTAATTAATCAGCATTTTACTTTCTTCAATGTTTTATTTCAAAAACTTGCGGCATGGCCGTACCTTTTTTTTTATAAATACAATAAAGGTACTCACAAATAGCGTTTCATTCGCACAGTCTCGCGCCAGTTCAGCCAGTTTCTCATTCCGTGCCAGTTTTGACGGCAGAACCTCTGCCAGTTTAACTTTAGCGTATGCTCCTTCCCCCACAGTTTTCTCAATCCTGTATCCATGATTCATACAATCTGCTCTGATCACGTCCTCGGCTATCTCCACATGATTCCTCGCTGGAGCCTTAAATATGGAATCTTTAACTGTCGCTGGCGATTTATCCGGACACGTAGAATTCGGCTTCTTTTTCTGTGTGTCATTTTCTTTATACTTTACCGGACTCTTAGCTCTATTTTCATCTCCATTCTTTCCGTCGTTTGTTGTTGCGTCAGCGTTGGTCTTGTTACCGTAATACGCTGATTTTCGTGGCAAGTTTCGGTTGTTCTGAGGAGTTTTGTTGTCAGTTCTAGCCGCTGTTGTTACGGTAGCTTGCTCCTTGGAAGAGCTACAACGTTTAGTCTGGTTTGGAGCTCTGTTATAAACCATCTTCATCGATCTTTCCAACGCTCCGCGTGTTTTATCATGATTTAAAAGTGTTTTAACACAACGAAAGCAAAGCGTGCACTGTAACGTCAACGCGAAAATCCGCTTACGACGTTACTATGCTTTTGACGTCGTGTTTACGTTACGTCCATGACGTCGTAATCACGTTACGCGAAAAACGATGACGTCAGTTATTTTAGCGTACTTGCATTTTGAATATGATTTGCAATTTCAAAATTATTTTAAAAAACATTCCATAACATAAATCCATATTTAACGTATACCAGCGATCATTAGATACCAAACACTTCCAATTCCGCCTCTTTATTCGGTGGTTTCGGTCGTGACAACGGAAATTAACGAGGATATCCGGATTTTCAAAATCCGGATATCGTCGTTTATCTCCGTTGTCACGGAAACCGACAACGATGCACGAATTCTTTGGTATTTAATGGTGAATGGAATACCTTAATCTCACAACAAGAAGAAGAATAAGAGGGGACGACGACGTAGAAGAAGTATGTTCTGGTAAAAAAAAAAAAAATAAAATAACAAGAGGGGAAAAAGAAGAAAGTCAAAATTTGAACTGTTACATACCTTTTGTGGCCCTCGAACTTGATGTCAAAAAGTCGCTGTAAAACTAAAATCTGTGGATCTAATCTTTCTTTGAATTACAACAGTTTTACACGAACAAAACACAGGCTTATCTCTGTCAAAGCGGCCCCTTTATCGTCCATAGTTTTTGAAGTTTATTTGATTTGTGAAAAATGCAATGTTTATAGTGATTTTGAAAGACACTCCTTGTGATAAACATAAATTAAAAAGTAAATTTCATCTTAAGTTCTGATATATGAAAACCATATTTACATTCTAAAATGGATTATTTGTGGAAATAGAAATTCACTCACGGAATTTTTGTTAAGTGACGTTTCCAAACAAGGTATTGTGTTAGTGGTCAAATTCAAAAGCAATTGTAGTCACCAAATTCAACATTAACGGTTAACGCTTTCCCAAACAAGACCTGGTTTAGAAGTCTCGAAAATAAAAGGACTCGAGAAAACACAGAGGCAAGTGGCGAAAATGCTGATGATCAGCATATTCTCCTTTTGCCTCTATGTTTCCTATATAATATAATTAAAGATGGTTGACATATATGATAACGTTCTAAAATTTTGTCATCTACATCAGCTTTTTAATCGAACAATCCGAAAATTTCGTTATTTGTGAAAAGGTTGAGATAAATGGAATTTGCAGTAACTGCTACCCGTTTTTATGATTGTTAGGATTATTTTGTACCTTTAACCCTTTTCCAAACGGCAAAATTTTAGGGTGATCCACTTCAAAAACTGCCACAAATGGCCAAATGGAGATTACAAAAGGTATAATTTGTGTAAAATATGTGATAGAAAAAAATAAGACCAAAGGAGAAACTGCTGGTTATCAGCAGTTTCTTCTTTTGTTTCAATATTTTCCCATGCCTTTTCTATTAGGAGCGTCAAAACCAGGCCTTGTCTGGGAAAGGGTTAATTGGGTGACACGTTATCACGTCAACGGTTATTCAAAAGGAATGACGGATACGTTGAAAGACAGTCAAAAATAAGGACAAAATAAAACATGATTTGTTTGATAAGACATACATTTCCACTTACAAAAAAGTGTTTCAGATCTTCACGTTAACGTCTATTCAAATGGAAGGACGAACATTGTATTCGTTTGAAAGCAGTCAAAAATATACTCAATAGGCTAAGTAAGAGATGCACGTTTGTGGCAAGTTAGCTAGTTCAGGAGTATTCACAATTATGGACGGAAGGTAGGATACGTGTGAAAGTAAAGAAAAACGTCAAAATAAAGAGGTGATCAGCGTGAAAACGTAATTCTTCTGTGTGACGCGCATTCACGCTAACGTCTATATACAAATGGAAGGACGGATACGTCTGAAGGCTGTTCTGATAGGAGATCAAGGCGTTAGTAAGACGAACGTTGTACGTAATTTCCGTGAAAGTTTACGGCATACGCAAACACAGACACTACGCGTACAACGTTATAATGCGTACGAACTGGAAGTGTATTTTGACATGAAGTGTTTACGTGACAGACGGAAAGTGGCGATGGTGGTCTGGGACACTTGCGGTAAGTTTTCTTCTCCTTTTCCTTAATATAGTCCACCCCATAATGAGTTTCACACGACGTCGGGATTTTACGTGCGACGTCGTTAACTTTCATTATGTATCCGAACCTATTCGGGCGAAGTAGTAAACATTCGGCGGTGCAATGTTCCACCGCCGAAAATTTACGACGTCGTCCGAATTATTCCGACGTCGTGTGAATAATTAGGGATGGAAAACCTTAACGAATGTACTAACTGTACATCACATACTGTACTGAGGCCGTTTATAAGCCTATGGTATTCGTTGAGCCGTCTGATACTCTTCTTCTTTCGTCATTACTGTAACATTCTAACAACACAATTTTAACCGAGGTCTTGAAAGAATGTATTTATGTCATTTGAGACTAATATTGGTCCAGATCAGCCTGCGTATATAGCGTACATCAGTCAATATATCGAACAACATATCCTATGTTTTAGTACAAATATGGATCCACACTAGCTGTGCATATATTCGCAGTCTGATCGTAATCTATATTTTGTTTGTCTTTGTTAAACTTCGAAAGAAATGACAAAATTGCATTTTCAAAGCAATTGCTTTTTTTTCCAGAACATTAAACTATGGGCGTTATTATGTGGGTACAGGTTGATTTCTAATAAATAAACTTAGAGTATAGAATAGATCTGAATCAGACGAAGTTGGTCTAGTGTTTACCTGGGATGTGTCATCCGATGAGATTGTTATTAATTATTATATTTTCTTCCAAAGCGGTTTTTGTCAACAAACCTCAAGCTGCATGGTAAAATATAACACTAGTTAGTATCAGCGATGTTGTCAAGACATGCTTTCCATTAATGGATTCTAAACATTTCGTACAACTTCGGGCGTCCTCCGCGGCAACGGAAATTGGCGATGGTATCCGGCTACCGATGACGCCCGAAGGTGAAGGAAGTGTTTTGTATCTAATGATGGATGGAAAATATTTAGCTACGTTTAAATTGCTAGCCTTTTAACACTATTATATATCGTCGTTGTAAATGCAAAACCTCGTATCTCGTTTTTGGAAAATTTTAAAGGGGTCGGGAAAAAGTGTTATAACTTTTCCCAAACTGGAAGGATTTGCTTGAAATTTGGACACATTGTTCACAAATAATGTGTCATTAATACTATTTAGTAACACAAACTCAAAACTTGCAAGAATTGTGATAACTTGGCACACAATATTTGACTTTGAAAATCGCGGAGATCGACATACGAGGTTTTGCATTTACACCGACGATTATATGCAAACTAGTTTACTCTTCTACAAAGGGAAATAACTATTCGTCCTTCTAAAGTTTTCAGCCAGTTATCTTTCTTGGAAAAAAATCTGATCATCGCTATCGCAAGCTGTTCTAAAATTAGATCTAATATCACTTGCTTTGGAAGTTTTCTTATGGTTGACAAAGCCGTAAAAAAGTCACCGAAACTGAAGCATTTGATTTCCAACAGGACATTGCTTTCGAAACGCATTAATCAGCTTTCTCGAATCATACCTCGCATTTGTGCGTATGAAGAAATATCGAAAGATGTGTCATTTCAACTCATTTGTTTGCCGGAAATAGTGATAGTTGCACAAGAACAAGTAGTTTTAACATTCTTTCTGAGGTCTAACTGTGATAAAAATAAATTGATGCTCTCGCTTTTTTCACGAGTTGGATCTTGACCAGACTGTGCATATGTGCATGCTGATCTGGGTCCATGTTGGTCTCTAGTGTTAGGAGAGAGCATGATCAAGATCATTGCTCATATACTCGTATAGGCCAAGTAATACTTTCTTACTTTTTTACTTAGACAGCACTCCTTTAAAATTTAGCATAATTGCACCAAAAAGTCGTTGTCTACGTTCGAAAATAACGTAACTACAGCTTGAAAAAGCTGTAGTTACGACGTTTTCGAACGCAGCCGACGAAGTGCAGAAAGGTTGAAACTATGATACTGCATACATATTAAAGCTCAATTGATTGATTGGCGACGGCCAGAGCACCATGGATTTCTGTCGTTTCCTATACCAGTAAGTTACCACAACTTCCTTACCCATTACTGAACATCCGATTTTAATTTTGATCCACTGGTTTATCGTGTACGCCTGTATATCGCTGTTTTTCAGCAACAAAAAAACCTTGTTTAAGCTGTAGTTACGACGATTTTGTTGAAGAGCGACGCTATTTTTCATCATCATATTATGTATTATTCGAGATACGTACATGTACACTGTTCAAGCAGCGGTTAAAATCGTGCCCCATTAATGACAGGAAAACGCAATTCATATTATGTAACACGTAATAAAATCTTATGTAAGAAAAGACAAATAAACAAACGAAAAACCAACAAAAGTTCAAGTTCGAGGGTCGATGCCGATCAAAAGGGTTTTATATAAGTATAACGTCGATTTACACCAGAAACCTGGTAACTGCAGCTTATTTTTATCTGCAGCTACCATTGTTTTGTTGAAAATCAGCATTATTATGTCTCTCAACGTCATAAGATCATGGATCATTGGTCCAATTTAGTTAGTAGATATTAACAACCATGATATGACACGTATAATTAATGAATAGACATGCACTTTTCTTCCGAAACCCTTTCCATA
This sequence comes from Fragum sueziense, assembly GCA_963680895.1. Taxonomy (NCBI): domain Eukaryota; kingdom Metazoa; phylum Mollusca; class Bivalvia; order Cardiida; family Cardiidae; genus Fragum; species Fragum sueziense. The sequence continues at coordinate 1,193,414 of OY804603.1, forward strand.
CAACCAGACAACAACAAATATACTAGCCCAACTTCAAAATGATTGATACTATTTAAAAAAAATGACTGATTAATTTAACAGACACAGTTATATGTATAAAATGGCATGTTAAACATTTTGGGAAAAAAGGAAAAAATGATGGTCATGACTCAATAGCAGTTCAAGTTTACTAAAACTTTTAATGGGGATTTGATTGGGAAAAGGTAAGCTTGATATAATGTCGCATGATATAACCATAAATGCAAGCTTTGTTCACATTAGATAGAGTTTCCTTTTTTTCCAAACAGTATAGTGAGAAAAGTAAATGTTTCTCTGATTTTACAGCACTGCATTATCTTAATCGGCTCTTTCACAATTAAATAAGGAAATAGTTCTATCCCGGCTTTGTTACGCACATATTTGGACATTGCCGAAAGTTTATTTCAAAACGGGGTTTTATTTCCAAACGGGTTGTCAGCGAATTGAAATACGGTTTTTGACATCGCAACCCGTTTTAAAATAATTTATTTCAAAACGGGTTTTTATTTCAAAACGGGTTGTAACACGGCTTTCTTTCGATTCGTTTTATTGTGGAGAAGTATACTCAGCACTGACTTTACCGAAAATCCAATTAAATTGACATTAGACGTTAGATTTACAGAAACTAAGTAATTGACCAACAAGATACAATGAATTGCCAAGATTCAATGCATAATGAATACTGAGAATATCAACATTTGAACAACCAGCTTTCTTGTTGGATCGTTTTGTTTCCCCGTTCCTTTGAAGTGTGTGTCAGTAAACTGTAGACGTAGATAGGATTTATCGTCTCGCTCGAGATTGAGGCTTCTTGCAGACCGGATAACGAGAGGTGGTCGGGTGTGTTCGGCCGTTACCGAAATCACACAAGCTTCAGAAATCTTTAAGCTTCTTTAAGCACATGTAATCTATATTGTAAGTGGTCGCTGACCGCACGAAGTTAACGATAATCGCGTCCTCTGTCGACTGAGCTGTTCCAAAATAAAACCATGTTATGTCTTGTATTTAGGGACTGTAATACAAGGGAGTTGATAAATTGGACTGGGTTATGGGCATGTCGTCGCTTTTCAACAAAAACCTCGTAACTGCAGATTGTTTTAAGTTGCAGTTACGAATTTTTGTTGAAAATCAGCGATTTCGTCTGTTTATGACTGTCGGTATTATTGTTCCACTATGTCGGTATATGCATCTAAAGCCTCTCTTACAACCCGTCGTGTGTCTTTTTAAATCGTACGTTTTAAAACTCTGCAAAATCGCACGATTTAAGCCTCTCTTAAGCCTCTCTTACAACCGGTCGTACGTGCTCCTGCGTGCGGTCTGCGTGCGGTCTGCGTCTTTAGTCGTGCGATGCACGCACTTGCAACGTACGATTTTCGTGGACGCAACCACGACGCAGACTGCACGCAGCAAAGAATTGACCGGACAATTCTTATGAGGCGCTCTGACAAGCCGTCGTGCGTCTTTATAAATCGTGCGATTTTGCAGCGTTTAAAAACGTACGATTTAAAAAGACGCACGACGGGTTGTAAGAGAGGCTTTACAACCGGTCGTACGTGCTCCTGCGTGCGGTCTGCGTCTAAAACGTACGTGTAGTCGTGCGATGCACGCACGTGCAACGTACGATTTTGGTGGACGCAACCACGACGCAGACTGCACGCAGCAAAGAATTGACCGGACAATTCTTTATGCGCTCTCACAACCCGTCGTGCGTCTTTATAAATCGTGCGATTTTGCAGCGTTTTAAAACGTACGATTTAAAAAGACGCACGACGGGTTGTAAGAGGCTTAAGAGAGCCTTAACCCAATAGCGCGCAATTTATAGATACAAATGAATGCAACTATGTGCATATGCATGAACAGGTGTTCTGAATTCACGACCACGTTTTAACATGTTAACGTTGCATCATAAAACAGACGCATCGCCACTTTTAAACAAAATTCTCTTAACTGTAGCTTGGTTTAAGCTGTAGTTACGAGCTTTTTATTGAAAAGCGACGGCATGCTCTAAATAAAGGATATGATCTACTTTTTAACAAACTGGAGCCAACATGTCTACACAATTTTGTTTTCTTGAATTATGGTCGTATATTGGTTTATTTTAAGACCAACATTCGCGCTTGGTTCAGGTTTCTCGACCGACCTTTGCAAAATGGGACCGACCATATTTCAAAGAAAAAAACAACAACAAAAATTAAACACCACCAACAACATAAACAACAACAACAACAATAGCAAAATCCAAAACAGAAGATATAACCAAACAAAATAACATAGAAAGATAAATAATTAAAAGAAATAATAAAATATATTAGGCAATATTTCAATGTTACACTTAAGGTAGTTCACCCCTTAATGAGATTCTCAGATTTTTTTTCGTGACGTCGTAAACATTCGTTGTACGAACCAGAAACTATTCAGGCGCTGACGTAAACGTAAACGATGTCCAGAACGTTCCACCGACGAATGTTTACGACGTCACCCGAAAAATTCCGACGTATCTCATTTACCTTTAAAATAACGTAATAATAAAAGTAAATGGTTGTCTGAATCATGTGTTAATACGATAGAATGCCAAGACACGAACAAAGTCGGGTCATTTGATAAATGGACTTATTTTAGTTTGCTAATTCTGAACAGCCTACACATCATAATTTTTATGCAGTCTAATCGGGATGGAAATGTTTGATTTTCTCCCTAATAATTGTTTCGGGAACGGTTATTCGATCTCACTGCATAGATTTTTTATTAAACCGCGATTAGATACAAGCGGTATTTTTTTTTTAATTTCGAATTGAAGGATAACCGTCGTGAAATGAGCGTTATTTTCTTGTGACAAATCGTATTTTAAACTTGTGTTCGACCATCAATGTTAAATTGGAGGATGGCTTTGTCGGATGACTTTTAAATGGAACAACAGTTTAAATTTCAACATAACTATTCAATATTACGTATGTGTAATTATTTTCAATCGTGGAAGACTTGAACGTTTGGTGACATTATTATTAAAGGATCACTGTTTTGAAAAGTAGTTTTCAAACCGTACTGCTTTCGTCCATCATTTGTGTTCTGTTGTTGTGTTGTGTTTTTTATAGAATACGGTTATAGAATAATACAAAATGAAATGATTGTCTCTCCATAGTTTGTGGTAACAGCGTTTTCGCCAAACATTGAAAACTTTGTGAAATGTGAAATTTCATCAATTTCTGTCGGTGGATTTTATCTAATATTGTGCTGTAACGAACACAACACATGTGTGTGTATTTCTCAGTTTGCACTGAGCCTTATACTTCAAAATATCTTGGTAGTAAAGATACCATATATAGAGGGGAAAAGTAAAAAAGACAACCAGGAAATAATAAAGAGTCTTCTCGACGTACACCAAAATGGATTCTGGGAGTTTCTCAACCGGTGTCGGTATAAAATCCATATTTCGTGTGTTATACTTGGGCGACCATTCTGTCGGAAAGTCGGACATTTTATTAAAGATTCGACACAGTAAGCCCGGGGCGGCGAGGGGGCGACGTCACTCTTTACCGGTCCGAAATCCTGCGTTTGAGATGATGATAAACAAGGGAGATAAACCTGTATTACTGAAGATCATGGATACTGGGGGTAAGCTCCCTTGTTCTCATATTTTTATTAATACACTTCGTTGGTTGGAGATCAAAACAAAAAGGGTCGAGTTACGAGTTTTTGATCTCCCAGTTTATTATATTTAACACCGTTACTAACAAATTAACAGAATTGAGTTGGATTTCATCAAAATAATAATCATCACATCGTATTAATCAACGAACAAACTCACATTTAACAATTTGCTGAATAAGCCAGTATGAAGAGATTAAAATTGTAGAATAAAGATCAGGCATTGTACATCTAATTATTTCCTAAACAAGACATCATATTTACTTTAAAAAAAAATCAGAAAAGTATGGGAAAACATTGAGAAAAAAGGAAAATGCTGATAATCTTTATAAAGTTTCATTTTATCGTCCACCCAACTTTCAAATAGCAACAGCCTAAATTACGCATTACCACACAGTGACCCTTTTTAACTCCCTACAAATAACGGTTTTGGAAAACATTGTTGGAAATGAAAATATTGCTTGTCACAAGCAAGTTCTTCATTTCCCACAATTTTGTTGTTTTTTTTTTTTTTTTTTATAAAAATACCAAAATTGTAAAGTTTCATTCACCTGAATGTGCCATCTGCAACATCTTGAATTTGTCAGAGCGTCAAAATATTTTCAAAAACAAATTCTTTCGTTATAAGCATTGATTTTAATTAGTTTTTGTGGACTTCCACAGTTCTACAGCTTTAAAATTGAAACAATCAACAGTTTTGCTGTTTGGGGTTAATGATGAAGACATATTGATGATGATAAATCCAAAGACTTTGAAGTGACCTAATACAAGTTAACCCTTTCCCAAACGACAAACGACAAAATTTCAGGGCAGTCCAATTTGAAAGCTGCTGCAGACGACAAAATGGGTTTACTGAAGGTAATATCTGTGAATAATATAACACAGAAAACATTGGGGCAAAAGGAAAAATGCTGATTATCTGATATGGTTTCATCGTTTGTATCCCAAATAAAATAATGTTGGCGAAAACGGAGTAAATGATTTCCATTGACCTTTTCGCCTTTTCTGTAAATAACATTTCATTTAACTTTTCTTAAAAAGTGCCAATGACATCGTGCCCAGGTCTTGTTTTGGAAAGGCTTACTAAGTGCATTCCCACCTGTGAAAAGTGCATGCTACAAAGCATGTTTAGTTTTTGGTGGTTTGAATTAAACGCCCATCATATTGTAATAAAATACCCCCAAATGTTATGTAACGACAAAATATATGACACGGGACTTGGTAAGGTGTCCTTATTATAGCGTTTTAGATAATCTTGTTTCAAGATCAAAATTTGGTCAAACGCAGTTTGATAAGGATCGAAACTGCTGACTTACAGTTGCTACAGGTAATGAAGAAGCTATAAGAGAACAATATGGATCTAGATCAGACTGTGCGCATGCACAGGCTGATCTGGATCCATGTTCGTCTCAAATGCCACGAGGGTCCTTTTTCGATATCTTGGTTCTAATATTTTCATGTTTTAGAATAACGCAGTAATTCGGTCAGAGTTTTTGATTTATCTTGTAATCTAAGTCTTCATCCTTTTTTCTTTTATTCTTTCAATGATTTCATTTATATTGTCTTCAGACTTGCACAATCATACACGATAGTTTTCAACAGTAATCTTTCTGGGCAATTCAATTTTTGCTTTTCCGTAGATTTTTCAAACTAGACTCTAGCACAGGAAGTGGCATTTCTAACACTATCAAAAATTAGAGAAAATAAGATATAAGTCCCCCGCCCTAATGATACTGAATTTAACTGCTTTTTAGACAAACCACGACAGTGGTCCAGCAGCGAATGTACGTGTCTTTTCATACAAAGATGCATTTCGCTGCTTTTCAAGTCTCGTAACTGCAGCAACAAAACAAGCTGCAGTTACGAGGTCTTCGTTGAAAAGCGATGATTTGCGTTTAGCTTTTGATTAGATTTATATGAAATGCGATTTCAAACAAGTTATACGTAACTTACAATATTTGCACGTCTTTGCTAAAGGCCGCCAAAATGTATTCATAATAAAAATGTATTGTACATTATGTATCATAAAAATGGTATGTTGCATAACTTAAAACATAAATTGTGGTATTTTGATATAAATAAATGTAATAAAACGTGTTCTAAAACTCTTTGTATAAAATTGTAAATCGTATGTACTTTTATGACTAAATTAATTTTATGCCATAAATTATGGGTTATGTAACTATGAGAATTGCGTCATCGAAGTTGTTTACATTTGATAGTCTTTGTGCATTATGCAAGTGCATATAACGTTTTCATAATGGTCCCGAAAATGCATAAACATCAAACAAGTGTGAATTTGATATCGATGTTTTTAACACAAACCTCGTAACTACAGCTTGTTTAAAGCTGTCGTTACGAGGTTTTTTGTTGAAAAGCGACGATGTGAATAATATTGAACCAGCTGTTTGTTTAAAAGGTAGAATGCCCGTAATAGAGATTCACACGAGTTCCGCATTTTTCTAACAACGTCGGAATAATTTGGAAACAGAAAGTGAAGATTTTTCCATCTTCGATAATGTCCACCAAAATTAACCCGGGACAACTTTATTTTCGCGTGCAAAGTCCGTTAGTTGAGCGTCTTAACAAAACATTGCCGAAGTGGAGTCATTACATATGCAGATATCCCGGGTTAATCTTGCTGGACAATACCTACCCGTATGGATCAAATACCGATGAATGTTTACAACGCCACTTTAAAAAATCGTTTGTCGTATGAATCTCATAATGACCACATTACGCATAGTCTACATTATGATCTACGAATATTAACAAAAATGGCCTCATATAATGGCAAATATGATATTTCTGGCCGATATGGATGCATCTGATCGGGCGTCATGTTGTCTTTCATTTCGTGGTCGCTAAATAAGTAAATAAGTAAGAAATTGTTTATTAAAGTGACAAGTGACATGTGTATACATTACAAAGACAATTAACAAATTGATAATAAATAACACCCGGCCCAATGGGCCTATAAGTCAATATGAAAGCAGTGTATTTGATAGTCAATAATGATGAGACAACATGCCTGAGTGGTTTTTCGTATTCTTTAGTAAATTTATGAAATAAGCAGTTGAGCAGTTGCCCAAAAGACCCACAATCTGAATAATCTGAACCTAATTAGTAATTACGTTTTGCCATGACGTAGCTTTGTGGTTTTTCACAATAAAATGTTATCTAGGGTTAAGACTATCACTAATGTGATGGTTGCTTCCATCAATCTCTCCGTTTCGTTCTCTCTTCTTTTTCAAACGACTATTCGTAGAATAAGGGGACTATTCTAGTCACCCTGGGGTCGGCGTCGGCGTATGTGTCGGCGTTAGCACGTGCATGTGTCATATCTCTGTTTCTTTGTTTCTATCTATCACGGTGGATAATCACATGATGCAACATTTTCAGAAAATCTTCAATAATTTTGTAAATACGGGACCGATTTGAATTCGGATTGAAGCAGAGAAGGCGGACAGACGTCACGAGTTAGATGAAAGTGTTGGATTTGTGAAAAATCAACTGATAAAAAAGGTATTGAAGATAAACCACCCGGCGCCCGCCCGATAATCTGACGGCGGCAGGCTAATTTCCGAGGAATTTAAAATCTTCACTGCTCTCAAAAGTTAACATTGTTCTCAAAATAGCTAAAGCCTTCAGTAAGAATCGTGAAAATGCCGCTGCTGTTCGGCACGCTGTTCTTCTTCCAGCAGTAGGAAAGTCAACAGCAACTGTTGTCTACGCTCGATTCTCCCGAGTCGCCATCTCAATTCGGCGATTCGAAGGTCTGTGAGTCTTGGAGCTACTACAACTGCCATGACTGTAATATTGTGTATCGGATGAATGTTGTCTAATTCATATTCAGGGTCCGTGTCTGCACTCGGTAGATCGCCGTCCTGCCACCTTCAAATACCAACGGCCGCCTCCCTGCTGCCTTTCGATCTCCGCCCTGCCACCGGCAGATATTTAGAAATCGGACGGTGGCATGTCAATGGCATAACGGTGGCAGGCCGGGTGAAGGAAAGTTGCAGTTACGATTTTCGAAGACCTTCAAGCACCAAGACCGAGTAAACATCGCGCTGCGGCCCGCCTGCCACTTGACAGGCACCGCGCGACTTCGAAATGCACCCGGCCGGTGGCAGGGCGACTTGCAAAATTGAAAAAAAATCGGGCGGTGGCATTTAGAATTTTAACTTTTTGTTAAAATTGTAACTGCCACCAAGCGGCGTCCTAAATGCCAACTGCCGCCTGCCGATGTTGCCTGCCGCAGGGCGGCCGCAGGGCTGCCACCGGCCGAATTTGTACAAAAACTGGCAGTTATCACGCCGGGCGGTGGCATTTAGTGATTTGTGACCGTAGCATAACAGGCTCGTAGGAAGCAATTCTATATTGAGGTTCCGTATGGCCCTGGCCGTGTTAGTGTCTGAATATTGGAGGGGCTACTTTGGATTTTCCCTAAATCTTCAGTGTAAAATAAGGAAAATTCGGCATTTTTGGCCAACTTTGGTTGGGGGCCTAGCCCTCTAGCCACCCCCTGTTCCTACGGGCCAGAACATTTATTTTAGCCGACATTGTTATAGCAAGGCCTTAGAACATTTTGATTTGCGACTCATTGGGTATTTAGATATATCTATCACATATCTATAATTTAAACCTACTTCACGGGGTTGTAAATTTCGACCAATCAATGACGTCACAATCTGATCTAACATGATAAAGTCAGCTTATCAGTCATAGTCATGTGAGTGTTAAATCCTTCAAATATGTGAATTTTTAGATTCTCGCAATTTGAAAGCTGATGCAGACGACAAAATTAATGTCGATAACGACAGAATAAGTAAACAATAAAACACTGAAAGAATTGAGGCAAACGGAGCAAATTCCGACCAATTGTATTTTATTTTTTTCGTTTCAATATTTTTTCTCAATTCTTTCCTATTAGAGACGTGAAAATTAAACATTGTTTTGGAAAGTGTTAAACCCTTAAAATATGTGATGCTTGATAAGAGGTTAAAAATAAACACACGGAAAGAGATACAACTAATGCTTATGAGCCCAGTTCAGAGAAGCAGCTAGTTGCCAAAAATGACAAAGAAATATGAACACACAAATTGAGCAACAGAAAATCTTTATGGACACATGTTTACAGCAAACAATTCTCTATCACTTAATAGACTTACATGAACTTTTAAAGCAAAATGTCACAAAACCTTTTCGATATTAGATCATCGCACGTGTCATTTCTGCATCTCTAGATTATGAGTTCTAAACGAAAAATCAATGCCTGAAGATTTAGACATTTTAAAAAAATACTTTGATGGGTACTAACATTATGGAATATGATGTTAAAATACAAAGAGGAGATTGTATAAAGACTTGGCGAGGCCTTAAGGCTTGAATTTGAAGCAATGGAACCGTTTGTGTGAACTGCATCTTTGTATGTAAAGAATTGCTTTGCAATAACCAATAATAAAACAAGGTAATGAGAAGTACAATCATCAGTTGTTACATGACTTGGTCAATCTTGAAACTTCCTAAATCAATGTTTGCGAAAGGGGGATTTTAACTTTATAAAATCGAAATCAGATAAGATAATATGACCTAATCCACTTAATAATAATACAAATCAAACGTTTTATAGAAAGTGTTTTATTGTAGTTTTTGTTTGATGTCTTTTTTGTAACTTCGTCCTCGTTGTGTTATTATCGTGATGTGAACTGTTTCTTAGCTCTGGTTGCTTTGTTAATAGACTATGCTTTTGTGTGTACACGAATTAGGAGAAGGATAGTAGGTCTACTTACTGAAAGAGTGTGTGAAACATGTGAATATGTTGAAAGTCTAAGTAAAAACGTTGTGTATTAAGTATGACGTATGAATTTGAATGTGTTTCCTTTTCTTAAGACAAGATTAAGAAAATAGCACAGGACTATGGCATAACTGAATGTTATTGAAAAAGAAGATGGTACATGTATGGACACTGGTCTTGTAATCATGTAAATTGTCTATCAGAGCTATCTTACATTAATTTGTGAGAAACATAATATATCGTCAGCTCTTTATTAAGCAAAGTCATAAAATAAAAAAAACGACAGGGGACAAAACAAAACAAAATTAATAATAGTAAAAGTAAAAGTTGCAACAGAGAAACAGTCATGCCTAGATCTCATCCAAGCACCAGCAGATCACGTCACAGCAGTAGTGCTAGTAACAGAACCTCCTCATCTAGCACTAGTACTAGTACCAATATAACCGCTAGTACCAGCATTAGTGCTAGTACCAGAATAAGTGCTAGTACCAGCAGCCAACAACCAGCCCTGACCTTGACCTTCATCGTACTGGGAGATTTCAGTGTGGGCAAGACGATGACGTGCATGAGATTCGGGAGTCAGTCACGGAGATTGTCAAACCCGACCTTCCCGCTCTCGGTGTCGACGCAGATATATGTGCGAGGCCGGAGAGTCAATGTTCGAGTTAGAGACACAGGAGGTAGGATTTTATCAAATAATATTTTTTTACCTTTTCCTATACAAATACAACCCCTCCCCCAAGCAAGTCCATATCTTGACGAAGCTGTTAGAAATGGCATAAGAAAACATTGAGACAAAAGAAGAAAATGCTGATAATCAGCATTTTCTCCTTTTGTCTCGATGTTTCCTGAGCTATAATAGTCAGAAGTTCTACTTAAATTGTCTTATATAAGGAATTCACTAGGTTCGGTGGTCAGTCATGGAGATTGTCTAACCCGTCCTTCCCGCTATCAGTATCGACGCAGATCTATGTGCGAGGTCGGAGAGTCAATGTGCGAGTTAGAGACACTGGAGGTAGGATTTTATCAAATAATAAAACTTAACCCTTTCCTATACAAATACAAAATAACAACCCCCCCCCCCCCCCCAAAAAAAAAAAAAAAAACCCCAAAAAAAACCAAGTCAATATCTTGACGAACCTATTAGAAATGACCTGGGAAAACATTGAGACAAAAGAAGAAAATGCTGAGGTTCAGCATTTTCTCCTTTTGTCTCGATGTTTTCTGAGCTATGATATTCAGAAGTTCTACTTAAATTGTCTTATATAAGGAATTCACTAGATTCGGGAGTCAGTCACGGAGACTGTCCAATCCGTCCTTCCCGCTGTCAGTATCGACGCAGATATACGTGCGAGGCCGGAGAGTCAATGTTCGAGTTAGAGACACGGGAGGTAGGTTTTGATAGTACTGATTGAATTGTGTTTAGGAAGTCCACCCCTAGTGAGACTCTCCAACCCATCCTTCCCACTGTCAGTATCGACACAGATATATGTGCGAGGTCGGAGGGTCAATGTGAGAGTTAGGGACACAGGAGGTAGGACTTTCTTCATTGAATTGTTTTGAGGGCCACCCTCAGCATTTTTTCAGTTATATTGGATAACAAAAGACAATATGTCTATCTTGTACATGTACAATACAATTGAAAGTATAAATGGTTCCAGTTGATTGCAATTTAAATGAAAATTTGAAATGACAATCATGTTGAATTTAACAAGTTAAATTGATGGAGAAAAGTTAAGTTTGTCCAAAAGGTTATGATTCGTTTTCTCTCACACCATACACAATCATACATCTCAATAACTAGTATTCTGAACTATGAAAAAATGATTCTGTGAGTTACAGCGGATCCGAGCTTAAGAGTCGTAAGTGTCCAAAACTTGCACGGCAATGCACCTACACCTCGACTAGCTGTCATGCTCACACGCTGTTGCGTACAGTTACATAAAGTCGCAAACTCCACACAGCGACAATGCCTTGCATTATCACTGCAGGCATATAAATCACGTGACCATGGCATAGTCACGTGATATCCTAAAGATTGCGGAAAGTTGAACGGTGCGACGTTAGAAAATATTTTAACCTATTTTTTTTTTTATTTCGATTCATATCTGACACTTCATATAATATTCTTAAAACATTACTGAAACCGATTTTAGTTTTTGAAATAAAAATCTAAATAACAAAAGTTCAATTACCTAGAATCTTGGTAACTCATGCTGTGCCTGCAGAGATCTATCCCAATACAATTCAGGGGAGATAACTGCGAAGGAGATTGATATACTCGTAATTGATACGGCCCTTGCATTACTCGCACCAGGGCACAGACATCTCTCTCACTTTGATATTGGTTGGCCCCATGATAAATCATTTCTCAAATTCGAAAACATTTTCTAAAAATGAGATGGGCGGTGACATAATGCATGCGCCGATGAATCATTGTCGCAAGGATGAGTCGTTTTCCTAAAACAAATAGATTTTTTTATAAACAAACTTATCTGTTATCGCAAAGGAATGTAAGCAAATCAGTTGTTAAAAATTACATCATGTTATAGCAAGGGTTTACAAATAAAATCATTTCTCGGTAAATTTTGAGTAACCGGAATTATGGTTATCCATTTCCAATTTTGTTGCAGATGTTTTGATATGATTATGGTATTTACTCTTTCGAGCTCTTTTCCCAATCTGCTTGTTGCTGGCGCGTTTTTCCTTTTCCCACACCGTGCTTCTTTATTTTGCCTGGTGCAAAATACTTTAAATACTATCTTATTTTGCATCTTTAATTGGCTTAACATAAAACTGCAACATTAAAGATTATAAAGTTCTTTTAAATTGCATTTAATGATTTTATAAATAATTCGACGACTTTCAAATCTCGAATAGTTTTAATATTCTTATCTTAAGGTTGTAAGGAGGGTCATACAAAGTTCAGACTTTATCCAAATTAAAATACATAAATTCAGAAATGTTTGGCCTTCGTCCATCCAGGGGTTAGTAAACATTGTAGGCACGTGACGGGGATTAATGCCGATATTTTTGGATATTTTTGAGTATTCTACATTTTAACACTAATGCCCCAGATATCTGACAATTTTGTTTGAGTTCTAAATATTTATGTTTAATGTTGAAATTTTAAGAGAAGTGGAAGACACAAATCATTCAGTTTCGATAAAGATGTATAAACACATGAATGAGATTATCCATTTCTGAAACAAGACCGGGTTTGGATGTCCATATATTAAAAGTTTTGGAAAACATTGAGACAAAAGAAGAAAATGCGTTCGAAAATGCCTTTACCACAGCTTAATGAACCTTTACTTACGGCATTCCAGTGCATTACCGACAATAAACAACATCATAAATTCTCACCGGTTGAAGCTATGACACAGTTGGTATGCATACGACTCGCACTCATGATGCCCCTGGTTTGATCCCCGGTGGCGACAAATATCCTTTCAGACAAATTGTACCCCACTAATGGTTTGATAATGGTAAACCTATATAGGCGATTAGCTGGTGGATTGGTTAGGGTGTTGTGGTAGCACTGGTATGAGAAATGACAGGAATCCATGGTTAGATGCTCCAGCCCCGCTACGAGTATACGACCATAGCAGTTGAGAACGGCGTAACTAAACCCCAATTAAGCAAATTGGATTAATTTTCATCAAACCTCAACCTCAAGTCTTTCTATGAGAAGGGTCAGTACTTTAAGGTCACAACTTTCAGGTTTGCAAAATTGGACATTTGTACAATAGACTGGTCAGTTTAAAGGTTTAAAGAATTTAAGCTATTTTGACCACGTGGACTCGTCACGTTTCTTTATGTGAATTCGAGTATTATAATGGATGCTAGATTCTTAAATAAGTATTTATGCGTGTTTTGTTTTTCGTGACCATGTGATTTTGTGATTTCGTTCGTAATTATGTGGTATAAATGATTTGTGAAATTTTCTGTATATGCTTAATAGATGGTGCCGAGTTTTGAAATGCGTTGAAACGTAATCGTTTTAGAGCTACGCGTCGCTAGAACTGTTGCCTAGTTTCTTCGTTGAGAAAGAACTGAAAATACGATGAATTGAATGACCAGCTTTGTCTGTTTTCACGAACTTCATTGCGCATGTATGGGACTACCATCAGAACACCATATCTGTCCCCAATGTTCAACCAGTGGTGCTAGAAGCTCTTAACCCTTTCCAAAACAACAAAACTTTAGGGTTTGCCAAAGGATTTGCAGATGACAAAATGAGCAGTGTCAAGAGTAGAAAATGTATATCTCATTGCGTAGAAAAATATTGAGACAAAAGAAGAAAATGCTGGTTATCAGCATTTTCTTCTTTTACCTCAATGTTTTCCCATTTCTGCACTTTCTTCTGCCGAATGACTCCGACATCTCCGGGAAAATGTCGACGTCACGTGAATCTCTTTTACTGTTATCCTAACCCAATTATTATCAGCGTCATTAGTGAAAATTCCGCGTGTGTCTTGTAGGTAGATCTGGTTGTCTGGTCCAAGGTTTCTATTTTGTTTGTTTTATTTGAAGGACACGACCTGGTGACCAACAGAATGTGGTCAACTGGTCACTTTGCACTTAATTCGAAGGTTGTTAACTTTTTTTCACAAAGGAGGCTGGGTTTGGATGTCCCTAATGGTAAATGCTTAACCCTTTCCTAAATGACAACCTTTTAGGATGATCCACTTCAAAAACTACCACAAATGACAAAATGGGTGTTATTAAAGATATGATTTGTGAAAATATGACATAGAAAATATTGAGACAAAAGGAGAAACTGCTGGTTATCAGCAGTTTCTTCTTTTGTCTCAATTTTTCCCAAGCCTTATCTACATGGGACGTCAAAACCAGGTCTTGTTTATGAAAGCGTTAAGAAGACAATGAAACAAAGAACAGAAAAGGCTGATAGTCAACATTCTTTTACACTTTCGTCTCAAAATCCATGGCTTCATTTCACACAAATCAGATTCAATCTTTATAAACATCATTTTTGACGTCTGCGATTTGAACAGTGTGATATTTTTCCGTTTGGTAAAATAACAATTCGAAGGCCATTCAGAATGGTAACCTTTTGGACTTGATAGATTAAGACAATAGAATTCAGTCGGTATGACGTTTTCAAACGAAAAAAAAAAAAAAAAAAAAAAAAAAAAACCTCGTCTTTTGTCGAAAACCAAAATAAAACTAAATTTACCTCGGTAAAACTTCGGCCACGGCTTTAAAACAGGTTTGAATTTCAACCCTCCCGTTTTATTGTATACATGTAAACATTCATATTTGATAAACATTCATTTCGTGGTCTGTAAGCGCTTAAAATGGGAACACTCTGAACTTTACCGCTCCGGAAAGAGTTGAAATGGTGAAGACAATAGATGGTATAGAGTTCATTTCGTTGATTACGTTCGAAAATATCGTAACTACAGCTAGAATTAGCCGTAGTTACGGCGTTTTCGAACGTGATCGGCGATCTGTTTTATAAGCGCTGATACATGTCAAGGACAAGGTGTAACCAATATATTACACCAAGAAGGTGATAACCGATTGATACTTTCCCGAATAATCATATCAACGACATAATCAGAGAAAGTTTTAGAAAACGTAGTGATCAGTAGAAAATGTTGATAACAGGCATATTCTCTCTTTCCGCCAAATTTCTCAAACAATGCACTATG
The DNA here is from genome assembly GCA_963680895.1 of Fragum sueziense. Taxonomy (NCBI): domain Eukaryota; kingdom Metazoa; phylum Mollusca; class Bivalvia; order Cardiida; family Cardiidae; genus Fragum; species Fragum sueziense. Next base: position 1,208,552 of record OY804603.1, read on the forward strand.
TCTGATATGCATGTTTTGTCGTATGCAGATTCCTTTAATTTAGACCAACTTAAGGAAAGGTTAAATATATTCATGGACATGATAGGGCCCTGTCTTGAAATAATAACAAAATGGTCTGATCAGGTTATCGCTACTGTAGGTTTTTACCGTTGAAACTCGTTGTGTCGAAGACGTAGATGTCATTTTACCTTGTTATATCCGCAGAACTAAAGACAGACCTGTCCGATTTTTGGCCAGTTTCGAATTGAATGACTTGATGTTCTTCAAGTAGATCTATGTTCATATATAGTTAAAACAATAGCAAAGGGAAGTAAATTTCTCGAAACGAAAACTAAAACCAAATTATTTAAAGGGTTCTCTTGGAGAATGTAATCTAAATCATGTTGAAAACTTCAAGAATTTTGTCAGGGAAAGTGTTGTTCAAGATTAAAAATAAAATACATTTAATAAAAAAGATGGCACAAGCGTTAAACCTTGATTTTGAAATTGTTTTTTTTAGTTTTAGTCCCTATATTGTGGGTACACGGAAAACTATTCCAGTGAGCAGAGACAAAATAGGGTTAGATGAACAATAGAAATTACTTAGCATTTTTTGAAAGGTCATTACCTCTTCTTATCTGTAGTCCTGAGTTCAATACCTCAATTATCAATCTGTCTGTTCGTCCAGCCGTCCGTTCGCCTGTCCTTATAGACCACGAGTAAGCTTAATCTAAGTTCAATCGTTCCCATACAAGACATTGTTTTGATGTTTTTATGTTAACACGTTGGAGAAAATTTAGGCAATATAGAAGAAAGTGCTGTTTAATATTAATATGTAATTTTCTCCATTTGCATCAGTATTTTATGAGCTATATTTATGCACATCCTGTCCTTTTCAACATATAATTGTGCCGTTCGCATGTTCATCTTTCAGTCGAACGATCCAAATGATTGTTGTTTGGGAATGAGTTTACATTATATAATCCTAAAGTATTTTAATAAAAGAACCACATTTGGAATTTCGGATATAACATGAAGTTCAATATCTCGTCCACAAAAATGTCTAGTCATGGTTGTCTGTCCGTTCGTCTGTCCTTATTGAAGGCCTCGCCAAAAGTTAATCTAAGTTTAAAGACTATTCCCTGTTTACAGCTACCGTATAACAATAGATGGTTAACCTATTTGAACTTACGTTCCAGTGTCATTACCGCTTTGTGTCATATATCGCTGCTTTTCAACGAAAACCTCGGAACTGCAGCTTAAAACAAGCTGCAGTTACGAGGTTTTCGTTGAAAAGTGACAATATCCATATAACCCGGAAGTGGAAAAAAGTTCCAAAATTACATTTTAGCCAAACATTAATCCAAATCGGCATGTGCATACGCACAGTCTGATCAGGATCCATGTTGCCCTCTAATAGTTTCTTTATGCCCGGTAATATTAAGCTTAGTTCCTGATCAGATTGCATTTTGTCACAAGCTGATCTAGAAACATGGTAGTCTTAAAGGGACATAACATTCCCATTTCATTTTCTTATAGTATGTCCTGATGCCAAGATTGGTTATTCTATCAGTTTATCAGTCCATCAGTTTTTCATTTGTTTTTAATTAGCAAAAGAAGCGTATTTAAAGTTGAGACTAAAATGACAAATTCCGACTTATCCGAATTTTATAAGTTTCGATTGAAATGCAGTTTAATCATTTTAGTTCTTTATCACGTATATCCATGATTCAAAATTAGTAGGAAAAGGAAATATGCTCGAAACGATGAAATACGTACCAGGAATACATGTACATGGTTAGGTCTCCAGCAAAAACACCATAGCAATTGAAAATTAATGGTACATCGTAATCAATCAATAAATTAATATATAAAGCTATCGGGGGACGTTATTAACAGGTATAACTCACAATAAATGAGCTGGCAAAGCATCTATAGCTATGAACTAGGGGTGTTCTGCCAGGTCATTTGTCTTGAGCTATATTGTTTAGTTACAGCCTTGAATGTGGAATAAGTTTAAAAGTCATTAATTTTGTCCTCTGTTATCAGTGGTCAGTGGACATAGCGCACAAAGTGACCAGTCCGGTGTCCAGTATTTGGGTATTTGGGTGTAAACTTAGTTCGATAAGGTCAAGGAGACTGGACTTAGGGTGGATATAAGCCTACGTATGTATCATGTCATGCAAAAACATGACTTAATGAAGCAACGAATACATAAAACTGAGTCGGAGAATCTCGTGTTCAATTCGATTATGGCCATTATAAAATACAGAAGAAAACCCCCAAACTCAACATCTGCTTAAATAGGCGATTCCATCAAAACGAAAAGAAGACAGTGCCAAGCTTTTTAATGCGCATTGTTATGACAGGGTCTATATTCTTCATGCTTGCTGAACAATATGCCTCCATATTCCATGGCCCGACGAAATTCGTCGTACATATAAATACAGTTGAAGAAATGAGGATGTGCGAATCATCTGTTGCTCGTGTTAGTGGTTCTCGAATTTTGTGACTAAAAGCGTGTTTTGTGGTTTGAATACCTAGAGAAGTCTCAGAATAGTTTAAATATCAACAACATATGAAAGTAATAAACTTTATAGATGCAGGCTATTTTACATTAGACAAGGAAAACGTTGGTGGAAAATGCTCAATGGCTTGAACATTTCAGCATAATTTTTAACCAGTTTTCACATTTCGTCTTAATGTTTACTGTTCTCTATTTCATAAGAATCGTATGACATCAACCTCGATTTTCTTGTCTATAGCTTCTCTGAGAAGGGGGTGGGGTGGTGGTTGTGAGAGGGGGCAGGGGATGTCATGTCCTTTCAAAGGAAATCAAAATTCTACTACTGCTCTAATTTATGACCACGATATTTTCGCAGCTCGATGAAAATTTAATGCTAATCTAGCCCTTGTCAATAGTTCAAGGATTTTATCTGATCAAAATATTCTTAATTGTTTGGTTATCGTTATTTAGTAGGTAACCGACCTAGCCAGTCTTTGTGCGTTTTAATTCTTTCCTAAAAATCGACAGAGATTTTAAGCTGTTCCAGAATTAAAGCTGCCGAAGAAATAGGATAGAATACCCGTAATGTGGCCATTTTGAGATTAATAAAACATCAGCTTTTTCGAGCGGCGTCGTATCGTATCCGAACCTATTCGGGCGCGGTCGTAAACATTCATCTTCGCAAGCCACCCTTGACATCTACGACGTAACTTCGTTTCTGTATTCACAAACAACGTAGGTGGGTTCAACCTTGGCTAGCGAAAGAAAGTTCCACCGCCGAATGTTTTCGACGTCGCCCGAATGATTGCGACGACGCGCGAATAGGGTGGTCTACCTTAATTGAGTATATACTGATGAGACTGCAGTCATGCACAGGCTGAAAAGAAGAAAATTCTGACGATCAGCATTTTTTCCCTTTTGCTTTAATACTTTGAGAACAATATTTTTTCACAAATCTTGTCTTTATCAAGATCCATTTTGTCACTAAAGGTGAAATTCAAATGTGACCACCCTACAATACTATGGTTTGGTCCATCCTGCATGTTCATTTTGGTCAATTAGTAAAAATAAATCGTCTATGAAATGTCCATCACAAAGTTCATATTTTGTGACGTTCAAGGACCGGACAAACAACATCACGCATGATATTACCATTGGGCGATTAACTTATAAATAAGCTGATTAATATTCAATGATGAATTTTCCTATATTTAGCATAGAATGATGTGATTAATTTAGTCAGATTTTTGGCATTCTTTTTTAGTGTATGTTTTTTTTTCAAGTCTGTGTACTTCTGTTCCTGAATATTTTTTATAAGAAGACAGAGAGTTCAAATTTGTGGTATTCAAATTTGTATTCGTGACAGAAATGCATGGCTATAGTTTTGGAAGGTGTCAGCATTTTGGACATCAAACTTAAATTTGCGCTTCGACTTTTATTTCTGAGAAAAATAACCTTTATTTTATCTAACGAGATGAATGTTTCTTTTTCGTTTGTAAAAGTGGTTCGTTTTATACAGTGACACAGGGAGTAAAAATGGACGCGTTTTGAGCAGCAATCTGAGAAAAAAACTGCGAATACATATAGCCTTATCACGAAACATATTTTCCACAACATGTAGAATCCTTAAGAGATAATGTATTTGCATCAGGCGTCATTTGCTGTCAAACTGATCTTGAATCATGTTTTTATTGTCAGGAGCAGGAACCTTTATCAGATCATTTATTTTATGTCGTCGGATAACGAACTAACTTCGGGAATTCAAGATATACGATCAGCTTTACCAAATTTTATTTCAACATTGGGTATTTTAGCGTGAGGGTGTATTTAAATTTAGACGCAATCACATGATTGCTTGATATATCAGTTTATTTATACTTTTAGCCAACTGGAAATGATCAAATGTAAACAATCGACTGATAATAATTCATCACATATAAAGTCAGTAAAAGTGACTTTCAGAGTTTACATGAAACTTTATTCGATTGTTTATTTAAATAAATAGTTTTACTAGCGTGCTGGAATTCATTTTACAAGCAGTTGCAGTTGATAAATGTTTTCTTTCGTTTATTTGAAAACAAAAAAGTTTTATTTTTGAAAAGTGTTAATTGGAGCATATGAAGAAAATGAACTGCAAGGACAAAGATGATACACTTGGAGTTTCCTTTCCCGCCATTCGAGTACCTGACGTTCGAATCGGAGGTTGAACCAGTGTATTTGGTGTGTTTATATTTTGTTTGTTTAAATTAATATAAAAATCCATTATGGATATCTCGGAGAAATATTATGATCAGTTTGAAACAATACTTGTAGTGCTGTGCAAAAACATAATTCTAAGAAACATATTTTGTACACTTGAAATCGATATTGGCATATTTCGAAAATTTTAAGCCAATACCCGAATTTCTTGCTCTAGTAATGCTTTCTACCACATTTAACACAAGTTTGAGCTTTTGATCGAATTTTCATTTTGTAATCTGCAATTTAAACTTGTCTACAAATTAACTCGTCTGGAAAATTTCATACTAATTGATTTCTCAAATAGTTTAACAGATAGAGGTACAAATGTCATTTTCAAATTTACTACATAACAAGGTGTTTTTCTGTATGACTGGTCACTTTAACTATTTGATCTTTTAACCTAACACCTCACTTAATGTGGTTACATAAAATTTGGATACATTTCGATAGGTAACAAAAGGTAGAGAAACGAAATATCGAACATTGGCCAACTGCTTTGATGGATGTTATAGAAACTTATTTATAGATATTTTCCTTTTTATCATAATATACGAGAAATGCGATAGGTTTTTATTAATTTGCAAATCAGAAATATTGTTTTGATAGAATGGATCTGATTTAATCGATGTACGTGTGAATAAGAAATCGTTTTATACCTTACAGGGACGTGAAATGATTGCAGAAGAAAATAATAATATTGACGATAAACTGAAAAAGGATAATAAAATAATAGAAATTGACAATAATAACAATAATAAAAACATGGTGCTTTTACAAAATCAAGAAAAGAAATCAGTAGAAGTGAGTCGACTCAGTGAAGTACGATGGGACTTGAGTCCGACTAAAATGAAACATTTCAAATGGATGAGGAATACATTACGTCACGAGACAATTCCAGAAGAACGACCGGACTACTTTTCAAAAGTTGTGTTATTGGGTGATGCGTGCACTGGAAAAACTAGTCTCTTAAACTGTTTACAATGTGAAATGAGTTCTAAACGAAACTGTCAAAACTTTGAATCATGTATCACAAGATTTAAACATTATGTGGAAAGAACATTCACTGTCTCAGAAAAAGTAGTTCTCACGCGGATTTATGACACAGCGGGTAGGTTTAGTTTGATTTATGTTGCAAGAATGGTCTTTTTTGAATGTCAATGCCACAATTCACCAACAATTCATACAAATATGTTTTCTAGTCCGTCTATTTAGATGTTTGCTTGTGTTAATCTCAAAATGAGATTGAATGTAAGTCTTAAAAACATGTTCATCTCTTAAGGTATCAAACCCCTCTATAGCACCAAAGAGCCGTAGGTGAAATTTGAAAAGTGCCAGTTACTCCTAAACTTTGTTGTATTTCCATTCCAAATACAAACATAACGTCGGTGTAAATGCAAAACCTCGTATGTCTATTTTTGCGATTTTCAAAGTAAAAACTTGTGTTCCAAGTTTAGACCATTCATGCAGGTTTCGAGATAGTCTTGCTGATCAGTATTAATGACACACTATTTGTGAATAATATGTCAAAATTGCAAGTAAATCCTTTCAGTTTGGGAAAAGTCATTACACTTTTCCCTATTCCCCTTTAAAATCTTCCAAAGATGAGATACGAGGCTTTGCATTTACAACGACGATAAGTATTTTGTATGGCTTTGAATTTTGAATTCATACATTCTTATGGAAATATTTATTAAAAATGTTCAAAATTACCTCCTTTGCATATGAATATAGAGTAAAATGATATTCGCAAATTATTTACTTCTTGAAGCGTAATCTTGAAATCCGGCACGGTGAATCAACTTATGTGAATTGTATTTAAAAGTGTGTGTTATTTAATGCATTTTGTATGGCTAGAAAGTTGTGTGGGACTGTAAACCTTAACTCAACTATTCCCGTTTACATTTTTTCCAAATCTGTCGATTTGAAGAATAATCATACTTTTCAACTTTTAAAGATTCTGCCTTCGATCATGATGATTTATATGCAAGCAATTCTTCCGCTATTTCTTTCTCTGTCGCACGCTTTTGTAAATAATTGACAATAATTGGCCCATATCAGGAGGACCCCAAACACTAGAAACCTAAAGTGTGGCGATTATCTATTTCTAAATTATCAACAACACTTTAATTATCAGTGATGACTTTTCAACCTCTTATTGATTTACGCCGCACAAATTCAGATAAGTTTATGAACTGAAAAATTAACGTTGTCAACCAGAATACCGGTTTGTTAAATCTGATTGTTTCCCCATGTATATATTGTCTGTGTTTGTTAATAATACACAGTACCAAATAAAAACGTCAATTGTTTTCTTCTAAAGCAGTTTATGGTAATGAATGAGTAGCTTTCAATTACGTTTGGACAAATTTTCTGGTTAAATTCTTTGAAGTTTTGCTATTGAACTATTCATTTGTATATCGCAAACCATACTATCATTTCTTCTTCGCGATCAGATGTTTTTTTTATTTCAAATTTTCAATCTAAATTAGTATATGGGTGGTTGGGTATTAGTTCAAGATTTCGCTCAGATTCTATATGATTAACATCACAAGTTCCGTGGATTCCTTTACAGAAAATGAATTTGAAATCGTGATTAAGCATAATAATTTATGAATATTATGTCCTTAATTTTACCTGCCGCAATACAGTGAGGTTTAAAGACTTGATTAGAGATATTAGTCATTGGGTCAAAAGGTTAACACTGACCAGTCGATAATTTATACATGTACCACATGGTCTAAAACGTGATTTAAAGGACCATTTTAGATTTTAATTTGTTTAAGTATTTTCTCACGTTTTTCGGTCGCGTTTTTAAAATCCTGCAAATAACTTAAAATAGTTTTCAAAAAGATTATTCATAAGAAATCAATGTTTTAATTCTTTTCAACTTGGATTGTTCGTAGAATTGTCTTTATTGCAGCTTGCTTAAAGGCCTACTAAAACAAAACAACAACAACAACAACAACAACAACAACAACAACAACAACAACAACAACAACAACAAAAAAACAACAAAAAAAAAAAAAAAAAAAAAAAAACAAACAAACAAACAAAAAAAAAAAAAAAAAAAAAAAAAAAAAAAGGGAGAGAAAAAGAGAGAAAAATTCAACAGCTCATGATGGTCTTTCGAAGTGTGTTTTGTTTAAAATTGCTTCTCGTTCAATATGGCTTCGAATTCCTCATGCTATTGAACGAAGTCATTGTTCTAGTTAGATTAAAATGTAAAAAGTCAATGCCCGAAGATATCCGTAGATCTAGGCCTATTGCAAATAAACAACGACAACAAAAACAACAGCAAAATGGAGCTTTGCATTCCAATCAGGATTCTCACACTGCATGACGTTATGAAGTATTTCGTTTCTAATTTAGGCCAAGATAAATATTGTATCCTTCTTTAGTGTTCGTCCTAGTTTTTGGACCAATGAAATTGCAGTATATTTGAAAATCTCGGCGCTTTATTTCACATAAACGCACTGCCGGTCAATTTATGTCACGCATATACAAAGCCACGCCCCCGTTTCCTGTGCAGCTATGAAAAATTATCTAATTTTTTGGAAAATGATGTAATTTTGGGAAAATAATGTAATTCCAGTAAGATCCGCTCGATAGTAGCTCCGGTCAGAGGCGTGGTTTGAAGAATGACAATAGAAGCGTATGTTTTCATTGGTTGACGAACACTAAGTCAGATAGAGTCTGTATAGTAGATTCTACACGACGATAAACGTTCAAGTGCTGCGCCTTTTTAAAGTTTATATCGCGTAGAATCTACTACATAGCCTCTATCTATTACTTGCTCAGAATTCCAATATGACATGACGTCATAATCTATTGATTTTTTTTATTTTAGGTCAGGGAATGTACTTGAGTCTTTCAACATCTTACTTCAGGATCCCTTAACTTCTGCCGGAGACTCACAGCGTCATACTTACTGAGGAAATACATTGTCGCATCCTCTATGACGTCACGATTTCTATTTTAGGTCAAGAAAAATAATGGAGTCTCACAGCCTCATAACTCCATACAACACACGGTTGTCTCAATGTATATGACGTCACAATTTGTATTTTTAGGTCAGGAGAAATACCGGAGCCTCATACTACCGAGGAGCGCTTAGCTGTCTCATTCTTAATGCCGTCATAACTTCTATTTATAGGTCAGGAGAAATACCGGAGTCTCACAGCTTCATACTACCGAGGAGCACACGGTTGTCTCATTCTATATGACGTCACAAAAGAAAGCTCATTCGAAAACCTTAGCCATTGGTAAGTCTGGGATTTGATATGTTGTCATTTTCATCTAACGTAGGCTAATTGACGTGGTCATATTAACGACTTTTTAGTTATAAATACGGTTGTGGCTGGAACACCTGACCATGGATTCTTGTCATTTTCTCTCGCCAGCAGTACCACAAGATCCTTAACAAGCCTCCAATTACCACCCACCTTAGGTTTACGACAACCAATCAACTACTGCGAGACAAATGTCAAACAGGACAATAACCTCGATTTAGGATTTTGAACCCCACCCGCAACACGTTACAAAATGCGTGGCATGGTGCGGTTTCGGTGTTGTGTGAAAATTGTTGATTAGTAAGACACCTGCAAGATTCGAACCATCACATGCAACATTACAGATATTTGGATCTCGATATTGTCTTGTTTACATTGGTAGGTTTTGTAAACATGTGCCATAATATCGTGACAGGACTACAGCATGTAAAGCTCACGATAAATGGCATAGCAGATCATCTCTAGCTATTAGCTAGGGATGCTCTGCTATGTTATTTATCGTGTGTTATATCTAAGATCATTCTTTCAAAATATCAACAAATTTTCTTTTTCTTTTCTCTTTGAATGAATTTTAATTAGATCTATACCGTAAAAAGATTTTTTTATATTACTTGGGGAGATATTTTAATTGAATTTACAGAAAATTCCATACAGATTATGTTTAAAAAGTAGATAAATCTAATATGAAATTTTTATGCGTAGCCTAATGTATCACATTTCAAATTTCAAGATAATAATACATGTAGTTCAATGGTGTGTAGGGGCGGAGGTCATGCAGTGGTAACGCACTAGAATACTAACGCAGGGGTAGTTACTTCGATCCGCCACCTCGCTAGTCTTTCGGGTGAGACTTTAAACCGGGGTCCCGTCTCCAAATGACATAATCTGTTGAGTGGGATGTAAAACTCAATTCAAACCAATCAATGGCGTGTGTTTTAATGTCGAGCTTGGAGATCGCAGTGGTTGCTGTAATGAACGATAACAAATACTTTACCTTCAAAAATGTTTTCTGAAGAGTTGTTCCCCTTAGATGGAGAAATATCGAAATATTGTGAACTTTGTCCATTTTGGGAATGTAAACCTAAACTATAAGTTCTTTGGGGAAATAAATAAAAGAATATAAAGAATATAGGCCTACAAGGTAAAGGTTTGTTTATTATAGTGTCACCCCTATTTAAAGGGCCAGCCAGTTTTGGCTTATGAGACACTCTCTTTCTCAATACGCAGTACCTCCCGATTCCCCACTCATGATGCCGGGCGTCTGGCAGAGATGGGCCTACGGTAACCATTAGTTTAACTAGCTGGCGGCTCACCAACCGGTCGCATCAGTTCTAACCCGCCAGGCCGGCTTCCACCGGGATTCGAACCTTCGACCTCCCGCTTCCAAGGCGGACGCCCTAACCATTAGACCACGGAAGCGGTATACATGTATGTTTAACGAAGAAAGGTGAATAAACTCATTTCAACTAAAACACGTTTTTCCACATAGGCAAACCCATGCATTTGATCATATTAATTGCAAAAGGGTTATACTTTCACAATAACGGGTTATATTGTATTTCAAAGTTATGTATACGCAATGGATTAAAATGCTATTCAAAAGACCCAGTATAAAGAAAATCAATTCCATAGCGAACGGTAATGAAGAGACAGGTGAAATCCTATGGTTAATTAAAACAACAACAACAACAACAACAACAACAACAACAACAACATTTCCTTAGGCGCTAAAACTATGGATCGTATTAGAACTGGTCAATGACTCGAATTTATTATTATTTTCCAATAGGTAACGATTGTTTCCAGCTAACCGTGACGTAATTTCGGACATACAATTGTATTTCGTAGATGTTGTCATAAATTCTCGTAACTACGGCTTGATTCAATCCGTAGTTAAGAGATTTCATAACACCACCGATGGCTTGTCAATACGCAACGGCAAACCCAGTCTTTTTTAGCTAAAAATTCATTGCTGTTGGTAAATGACTGTGCATTTGCGAATGTATCATGTTTCAATTGCAGGCTGGCTGACCTTAAAGAATACACCACACAACCGGAAATCTCCACCATTATTGTCGGTACGAAATGTCACGTGCCGGAAGACAAACGGGAAGTGACGTATGAGCGCGCGCAGAAGTTCGCCGAAAGTTTAAATCTCCCGTACATGGAAGTAAGCGCGGAAGAGGGAATAAACATTACAGAAGTGTTTGAGAAACTGGCTGATCTGATTATAGAATCGCTGAATAAAGATGTGGTGTTGGCGCCGATACAACAGAAGAATGTGATATTGGATACGAGATCTACGAAGAAGAAACAACAGTGGTGCTCGTGCTGAAACTGTGAAACTGTTCACTGATACTTTGATAAGATGATATAGTGAGAAGTTTCAGTTTTTTGAACATGGGAAACTGTTCAGTGACGTCTTGTGATTTTTTAGACGTAGATAGAATGTTTCGAAACGTTCATGCGCGCGAACAGAAACTTACGCTTTGATGATAAGTGGAGTTCGTTGTGTTCGTATCAATACCTTGTTTAATGTCGATATGCTAAAAGGACAAACAAATACAAGCGGATTTAAAGCCGTGCATGGAGGCTAATTCATCCTTTTCTTTGCTACCTAATATGGTAGCTTGAGGTCACTGAGACATTCTTCGCATGGTTTCCGGCACATAAAATATGAATTTGTGTGTGCTGAAACTATCCATTGCCACCATTGTTAACATGATGTCGCTAAGAATTACTCGAATAAACGTGTTGAAGTCAAAAGTTTGCCTTTTCACAGACACTCTATTAAACTGTGTCGCATAAAAGTTTTGATTGCGTGTAAAAGTTGAATTTATTGTTTTCGTCCTTTTTTGCAAAAAGAAATAACGAAAGAAAATTGCTAGTCGTCCCTGGAATTGTTATTTTTTTCATCGCCATACCGAACTACCAAATATAGTTTGTCATTAATTGTTATTTTAAATTTACTCGTGCTTGTGCATTTTATTCGTGTAGAAGGCCTATAGTGTATTCGCTAGTCATACGTTTTAATTTCGACAAATGTGGCGAATAAAATGGATATATCATCGATGACGCCAGAGATTCTATGAATGCAAAAGATCTTTTGAAAAGCAACTGATAACAAATCCACATTGCCACGACCACACACACATCTTGTTGGTCGTCAATAATATTTTATCAGTCGCTGTTTAGAAGATCGGCTAACTCTAGAAAATCCACGGCGTTTTCCTTTCTCCTTTCTTTCAAACCTTATTTTTTTCCAAATCGGTCAAGAAAAAACAAAATCATTGACGATGTTCTACAATTATTGTGTCACATGATTTCCGCCATGTTAATTTTACGTAACCGATATATCGTCGCTTTTCAACGAAAACCTCGTAACTGCAGCTTAAAGCAAGCTGCAGTTACGAGGTTTTCGTTGAAAAGCAACGTTATTGTATCCAGCTGACCTATTGCTGCTGACATTCAAGGTACCCATTGACCAATCAGATCGTCGCATTTAGAAACGTATTTCCGACGTCTCTCTGTATTTCCGACTTTTTTATTTGTCTCTCAGAGACAATTAAAAATTTCAACATTGTCTGGCGATCCTTAATTAATTAAGCGCCGGTCATGCTAAATGGAGCAATCTGGAAAAGAATTTAAAAAAGCAAAACTTGCCAGACTTAACAGACATGTATCAACCTGATTAGCAAAAAGGTATGATAGACAAAATAATCTAGAACCAGAACATTGCTTTAGAGTGAAAAGGTGTCTATCCTAGTGAGTCTGTGCGAATTGCGCAGACTGACTAGGATCGATATTTTATAATTTCCAAGACGGTCTTTTTAACATGACTGGTATTATTAAGAAAAGACTGAGTACATTATGAAATGTCTGTAAAACTGGCTTATGTATAGCCATTATCCTTGGTGTTTGATTCCATGTTTTGCAATTCATGTACTTATTCCACCTCAACCCACTACCACACAATGACTCTTTTTGACTCCTCACAAAATAGTGACCATGGAAAATATCGTGGAAAATGAAGAAATTGCTTGCGACAAGCAATTTCTTCATTTCCCACAATGTTTTCCATCCATAAAGACCAAAAATTAAAAATTCAATTCACTTGAACTTGTCGTCTGCAGGGTCTTTCAATTTGGACCACCCTGAAATTTTGTCGTTTGGTAATGGGTAAAAGGGATATGGCTATCTATCGGCCAAATACATTTTGTGTTTCAAACCTTGTTCTATAAGGAAGCAAATTATGAAACTATGAAAAAATATGAATGTCTTAAACACAACGAGGAATCAAATGATACAACTTTTTTGATATTTGCAATAATTCTGCTGATATTAAACCGATTTGAAAGAGGAGGCGCTAAAACGACATGAATTTGGCTGAATGGGAAGGATTTAAAAAAACATCAGCTGATCTAAAAAAAAGTTATCAACGGCCAACCAAAGTGTACGTTGGTTGGCCGTAAAAAAACTTTTACAAGCTGATTACAGAAATCTACAACATTCAGTAAATTCGTTGTCTGTTTCCACATTCACTGTTCTGAATTCAAACTGGTCAAGTATTAACAGCACTATTGTAGATTTCTGCAATATATATGTCACGTGAGTCCCCTATGTGAATTAGGTAATGCCAGAATGTTTTTGTCAATAAGGTGAAACTACATTATTTAGACAAATAATCGTTTTTGTTTCTGTTACATGTTGCACCAGTTTTATCATTGTTTATGATTTTAAATTGTTATTGCTGATGTTTTTCTTGTTAATTGTAACTGCATTGTTAAGATTACCCGATCGATATTAAAGTATTGAATCATCCAAAATGTCGCTTTTGTTGGTTTTCTAACCATAAATGCAATTCCTTTCAAATAGACTGATCCAAGTGGAAAGAGAACAAGTCAAAACGATATTACAGGCATTGTGATCTGAAAGTTGCAGAATAAAAATATTGAGGTAAAAGGAGAAACGTTGTTTTGCCAGTCGTCCTCAGTTTGGGAAGTCAAACGCAGGAAGTGTTTTTGAAGCGACTGTTTGGTTGAGAAAATCTACGGCTGAGAATTACGCGAGGCAACATTTCTAATGTTTTCAATAATTCTGTTAATATAGGCATACGACCGATTTGGCAAATACATGGCTAGGAGAAGATAGTAAAACACAAGAGATTGTCCAAGTGCAAAGGATCTTTTAAAATACAGTTGGTAAAAAATCGTTATTGGCGACCAACCAAAATTTTGGTTGGTCGCCAATAGTTTTAGAAGGTGGGTAAATGCCAGGAATAATCTGGACGTGGTAAATTTTTGAAAATTCAATTGATAAAAAAATTATTTAAGATCAACTAAAATTTTGGTTGATATTCATTAACCTTTTTATCAGCTGATTGTTCAAAAATCCACTACGGCCATCTAATGAGCGACGTATGCCCACTTTCTCTCCTTCAAACGGAATTTAAATGGGTCTCGTATTCACAAAAGTATTGAAGTTTTTTTTATAAATTTTGTTTCACGTGATTATCCACTTTGGATTTGAAAAGGATTTGAAGCAGAAAAGATGGGAAAACACCATGGAATTTCACAATACGAAGGGTCTTTAAAAATCATCTGCTAAAAATGTAATTGACGACAATTCAAAAGTTTGTTGGTTTTCAATAACTTTTTGATTAGCCGATTTTTAAAAGATTTACCACAACCTGACGTTTTTCCACCTTCTCAGCTTCAAACAATTTTCAAGTCGGTCGGCCACATTTTAGCAGAATTATTGAAGATGTTTTGCAATTGATGTTTTACATGATCCGTTGCCGTGATCACTTGTAAAAGCACGATGGAGATTGTGCATGATGGGATTGGTAAATCTACGGACAAATTTGACCAGAATCGAAATGATTTTTGTCCGTAGTTGTTATCAATCCCATGATGCACAATCTCCACCGTGAAAAGGGGAATAATGCTGATCGTCTGGCTCGAATATTATTATGTATTTTAACTATTTTTTTCGTTTGTCAGTGCGTGGTTACGGTGTTGGGCTTATACTCTTCACTCCGATACGAATCTCAATGTCGTCCGTTCGAGTCCCGCTTGTACCTTAATGTGGATCAAATGGGTCACCGTTCAGAAGACCAAACTAGAACTGTCGACACGATTAAAAGTTCTTGGTTGTGATTACACTAACACATTTTGTAAGCGATGTATAACCATACACAAACAAAATAGCCGGTATCTGAAAAAGAAGCCACATTCATTTCAGACCAACATGAATCAAGAGGTGCGTTCTTTAGACCGAGATTTTTCAAGATTTCTTAAGATGTTTAAGATAAAGCGTTTTTAAGCACTAGATTAGGCTCATGATGTTCCAAATACTCCATACGATGACGTCATTTGTATGAAGCTTGGAGCATAACCATGGTACCCTGTTGCATTCGGAACACCTAGGTTAATTTTCTCTCATATTGTTTCTACATAGTTAACCGAGGGGTTCCGCAACAAGTATAGGGTAATGGCGCCTCCCATTGAGCGTCTTAAAAATCTTGCTCTAAAGAACGCTTTATCCTGAAACATCTTAAGAAATCTCAAGACATCTCAATAAATCTCGCTCTAAAGAACGCGCCTCAGATCAGGCTGTGCATTCAAACATTGGGATAAAGATCCTACGCGTTCTCTAAAAATAGTCTTTCTCGTCTATGTCAAGTTTAAGAGAGCATCTCGGGTCCTAATCAGCCAGTTCTTATGCAGAGTCTTACCTATATCTATCTTGATTTCAAATGCTCTAAGCCCCTTCTTACATATTCTCAAATACTCGTAGAATCCCTTTATTGTATGACGCGATGAAATAATAGATCGCTTGCAGATATCACTAAAAAGTCTAAAAAGTCTAGCGTTTATTCATCCCTAGGGGCGTCAATACTTTATTAGATTTTAACTAGATCTAAACACAGACGTTGCATATCTAATACATTTTGTCTCCTTTAATATTTATTCCAATTTACATTCTTAGTTTTAACCTGTTTATTTTCGCACTTGGCTTCTAATAAGACTTGGCAGTAATTTTTACAATTAGATGCTATGTCCGTTTCTATAAATTGTATTTTAGATAATTCCAGTATTTGAATAGATTCCGATAAATTGGCAATTTCTGACCAAGATTATTTCAAAAGGTATCATTTAAAAGTCGAACGTTTATTCGTCCCAAGGGGCTTCCATATTTTATTAGAATTCTTAAATTAGACCTTAACACAGACGTTGCATATCTAATACATTTTGTCTCCTTTAATATTTATTCCAATTAACATTCTTAATTTTAACCTGTTTAACTTCGCACTTGGCTTCTAACAAGATTTGGCAATAACTCAAACAATTAAGCGTTCTGTCCGTTACTATGAGGTGTATCCCAAGAAATTCCAGAAATTGAATTAATTGGCGTTTATCGATAATTTGTGACCAAACTTGTTCCAAATAGGACATAGTGGCATTACATGATAGATGTAGTTCGTAAAAGTATGTCGTTCTTTCATCAAAAGGGACGTCCATACTATAGGCTATTAGATTTTAACTAGATCTAAATACAGACAATGCATATCTTATACATTTTGTCTACTTTAATATTTATTGCAATTCGCGTAGTTAGTTTTAATCTGTTTATTTTCGCACTTGGGTCCTAACGAAGTTTGACAGTAATTTAAACGAATCAAGTTTCAGGTACTTTGAGTTGTCTTTTAGGAAATTGTAGGAATTACATGAAATCTCTAACCAAGGCCATCTTAGAAAGGGGTCATAGGAAATCATTCCCATAATTCAAACAGTTTTGATGGGAGGAAAGAATCCAAAATTCTTAAACTAGCATCGTGTTGGAGATCAACAGTTTTAAAAAAAAGTTTTCTTATTTGAAACTGTATTATCAAAATAAGTTGTACAAATAATGATACCCGAAATCCAATACCAAGTAGACACACTCTCATTGTCTCCAAGGGGACCAAATGAGAAAGTGGTGCATATAGCAAACTTGAATTAAATGAGTGTATGTTAGATCATAAAAAAGAATTGGAAAATAACGACAGTAAGCATTTCCCGTTTCTCTAATAAATACTGAAAGCTGTCTTTGTTTACGAGGCGTTATCGTTGGATTGTTCGGAAACTCCACCCGAAACAAAGCACCGGTATGACATCATAACTACTAAAGAGATATATCGTGAATCCAAGAAAATTATCATTTCCTGCAGTTTCTAAAATCAGGGCCCGTATTCACCAACGTTTCTAAATTGATTTTTCTAAAGTAAAATTACATACCAACCAATTAGAGTGGCCGAGACAAACGCAGACAAATGTATCGGCCACTTTGATTGGTTGTATTGTAATTTTACTTTAGAAAATCAATTTAGAAATGCTGGTGAATACGGGCCCTGGTGTTTTTCCCTTTATACCATCGATTTTGTTATCTGTACTATTATTTCAATATATGGGGCACAATGATAAATTGTCTATGGACGGGTAAAGCGGCTTTAAATGACGAAACATATTCATAACCTGACTTGACAGACAAATACTCTCTACTGTCGCAATAGACAATAGTTTACATGATGCTTAATATTGCTTAAGTCCATATATCGTTCCACAAAAAAACCCTCGTAACTGCATGTTGTTTTAAGCTGCAGTTACGAGATGTTTGTCGAAAAGCAGGGATATGTTTTTACATAATTTTAGCTAATTTGTGTACCTGTTTTTGTACCATCGATTTTGTCGTCTGAAATAATTTTGCAATATAGAAAAGAGAAATTATATAATATATATTTATGTCGATGCAATGGTTAAGTGGTTGGATACCGTCGCTTTTTTGACAAAAACCCGTAACTGCAGCTTAAAACAAGCTGCAGTTACGAGGTTTTTGATGAAAAGCAGCCATATGATGAAGTACTTTAACACTTGACTAGACGAACAAATGTTGTTTATTGCAATTCAATGACAGCGACTGACACAGCGCTTAATATTGCTTAAATTTCCAAGAACTTCTAAATGTAAATTTATGGTCGTAGACTTCAAAACTTAGTGCAGATACTAGGGTCACGTTTTATTACAAAGTTCGTAAGATACTTAATATGACGTATATTCAGACATGTTCATTTCAAGTACAATATTGATAAACCATTCCGTGGTAGCGAGGTTAGGTTGTATGCGTTTGCCTTCGTAACGAGAGGTCGAAGGTTCGAAAGCACATGGAAGCGTGGATGTTAGATTATAACTGAAGCAGCAGTATCGTGTTATAAGTGTCAAAATTGTTGACTTTGATGTAAAGATTATTACAAAAACCACAATAAATAAAATGGTCATATTGCTCAAAATTATCCTTTTAAAATACCATTTGAAGATATATTCTTCGTTATTTACAGTATTCTTAAGTCATTTTATTTTCTTCTGTACGTTGAATGAAAAAAGTTGTAAAAGCAACGGACAAATAATGATTTGTAAATGATATGAAAATATAGAATTTCCAGGGGAAACAAATTAGTCTAATCTTGCTTTAAAATACAAACATTTAATAGAATTATTCATAAGGCGTATTTTCTTTTAATTCCTCCAGTCAGTTACTTCTGTTAATTTAGTTTAGATGTATAATCAAAGATAAACCAGCGGATCGCTAAAAGGCTTTCTTAAGAATATATATGGTGACGCGAAAAAGAAACACAAATTTATAATACATGAATGTTAGATTACCATCGCTTTTAATAATTTCTTTGAAATCGTGGTTGGAATCATGAAGACGTTGGCAGAAATCGCTGCTGACTTTAAACTCACATTTAAACGCAAAATATCTGTACCTTGTTGTAGCAAAAAACGTCCCTCGCTTTGGCCGAGTTCACCACCAGTGATCCTGCAACAAGGACGTCGAAACCATGTAACCTTTATTTCGAAAACGGATTAGCCCTTTCCCACAGAGGCACATGTTTTGATACCATTACAGAAGAATCATATGATAACATTGAATCAAAAGAAGAAAATGCCGATAACCATTTTCAGTTAGTTTCTACTTTTGCCTCAACGTTTCGTCTGCTATAATATACACAGATCCTTTCTTGACAAAATATAAAATGATGTTTGCAGCACTACCACTTGTTCCAAGTCTAAAATGTTGCTGTTCGAAAAAGGGTTAATCCTTTCCCAAACAAGACCGGGTTTTGATTTCCTTAATAGTATAGGCTCGTGAAAACATTGAAACAAAAGAAGAAACTGCTGATAACCAGCAGTTTCTCCTTTTGTCTCAATATTTTTTCTGTGCCATATTGTACACAAATCCTATCTTAAATAACATCCATTTTGTCATTTGTAGCAGTTTTTGAAGTGGATCACCCTAAAATTTTGTCATTTGGGAAAGGGTTAATGACACAACCTCATCAATCAGAGATGTCGAAAGAATCCAATCATCTAGTCACGCGTCGAGAGGTCAATAACACCTTCATAAAACCTACCGTCCGATGATTTAATACTGTAAAGGTAAAAAAATAATGGTCTTTTTTAATTAAAACTCCGTGTTGGGAAGTAGTCAAATGGCATTGGTCAAGGAGTGAATACAGTCCGGTGATTTATTAAATTAAACGAGGCTTACCTGTAAGGTGAAGTTTGATTTTAATTCCATGAGTCCGATTTAAGGTCATGAGGGAATTAAAATGAGATGTGAGCTGCGCATGCGTAGTCAGTCTTCAAAGAATTTATCAATATTGTCCATTCTGTGGTAATCAATTAGAAATCACTGTTAATTGAAACTAGCATAGAGAGGGAGGGAGGTGGGATTTTAATTCCCTCATGACCTTAAATCGGACTCATGGAATTAAAATCAAACTTCACCTTACAGGTAAGCCTCGGTTAATTTAATAATTCCATTTCGCCGATTACGCTCATTTCGGTAATTAAAATGAGACTTCAAAGCAACAATATTGATAAATGCCCATGATAGGCTTTCTATAAAAGTGAGGTTAGTGGAAAATGCACTTACCTTATAATTTCAACACGGCATTCTGAAAAGAGCTATCTTGTAACACAGGCTTGTTGTAGAACTTGCGGAAGGTACTTTCTCTCGACCAACCTGCTGTTTTCAGTATATCTTGGATGGGTACATTTTTTGCCTTGGCTTTAGATGTCACTGCTGCCCTAACACTATGTGGCCCGAATACACTGATATCAATGCCAGAGCGGCACATTACCGTTTTTATCCATCTTGCCACTGTGTCTTTTGTAACTGAATTGTGCGGTTTAACATAGCTGATTAGTAACGCATTTTCTTGTCCTCTAATACCTTTAGTTCTGGACAAATATTCTTTTAACACAAAGTAACAACACAATCTTCTATCTGGTGGGTATGCCTTTACCCGGAAAAAAGAACATTCAAAGCCTGGTCGGCTTTGCTTAATCAAATTTGAATATTGTAGAATAAACTCGGAACTAGTTTTCTTTAACTGTTTAACGCTCAACTTATTTACATTGTCGATGCGAGCTGCGTTCGTTAAAGCCAGTAACATTACCAGTTTCAATGTTAAATCTTTAAGAGAAATATGTTTGATAGGTGAAAGTTTACGTAAATAGTTCAGCACTCTATCAACATCCCAAACACTGGTGTATCTAGATGTAGTTGGTCTTATGTTAAAAACCCCTTGTAAAAAACGAACCACTAAAGGGTGCGAACCTACTGAAATGTTTTCAAACTTAATGCCTATTGCTGATAATGCTGATCTAGCAGTGTTTATCGAACTGTATGTCAATCCATTGTGAAATAAACTGGTGAGAAACTCTATGACTTGGTTTAGAGAAGGCGAAAGTTAATTAATTTCTCTTTCAAAACAATACTGAATCCATCTCTGTATATAAGTTTTATATCCCTTTTTGGTTGTATCTCGCCAGGAGGCCATAATGATGTTGGTTGCTCTTGTAGAAAGGCCTCGACTTCGGTAAATGTTCCTGATATTTTGCAAGCTATCATCACTAGTTTGTTTGACAATGGATGAGTTTCTTTCGAATGAGGAAGAGAGAGAAGATGTTTCGTTTTTGGCAGGATCACAGGAGTTT
Organism: Fragum sueziense; assembly: GCA_963680895.1. Classification (NCBI taxonomy): domain Eukaryota; kingdom Metazoa; phylum Mollusca; class Bivalvia; order Cardiida; family Cardiidae; genus Fragum; species Fragum sueziense. The sequence continues at coordinate 1,229,611 of OY804603.1, forward strand.
CTACTAACATCTTCATCAATGGGCTGAACCACATCTGTGTCTCCCACAATGGTACTATTACAATGGCTCGTACTGGGCTGTTCTGGATTTTCTGAACGCAGCTGCTTATCAAGCTGAAAGGTGGAAAAATGTAAACTAGATTAAACATTTTCCAATCAACCGTGTAGGCATCAATGAATGTAGCTGACGGATCAGGTTTCCATGCGCAATATTTCTTGATTTTATGATTCAGTCTTGATGCAAAAAGATCTATGCATGGTTTTTGCCAATATTTGCAAAGTTGCGTGAAAACCTGGTCATTCAGCTCCCATTCTGTTTTATCATTAAACTGTCGAGAGGGAGCGTCTGCCAAATTTAGTTTGCCCGGAATATGAGCTACCGAAACCCATGACTGGTTTTTCATACACCAAGTCCAAATCTGCTTGGCTATTGTATTGCAATCTGAAGAGCGAACACCGCCCATGTTAGAGATATAGCACACTGCCGTAGATGAATCCGACAGAACCTTGATATGCTTTCCTTTCAATTTTTCTGACAATGAGCAAAAAGCAAACCAAATAGCCAAAATCTCAAGAACATTAATATGGTATTTACTCTCTTGTTCAGACCAGCGACCGCCAATCTCTGAGCCATTAAATGTGGCGCCCCAGCCTTTCTGACTTGCATCAGTTTGAATGGTCACGTCTGGATCGGGTCTATTGATTTGTCTTACTTGGGAGTCAACATTCTTATACCACCAAGAAAGATCAGCTCTCATGTCTTGGGTAATGTTCATACATGCATCGAAATTCCCAAAGTTTCTTTGTAATGCCTCAATTTTCTGAGATTCCAAATTTCTGTAGAAAAGTTTCCCAAATTCTACTGCAGAGAAAGATGAAACTATCAATCCTGTGACTTTTGCCACTTGGCGTATAGCGGCTTCATTACATTGAAGCAATTTGAGACATTCGTTTTTCAGATTAATCTTTTTATCATCTGGTAGAATGACTATCATTTTTTCTGAATCAATAATATTCCCAAGGTGTGTGATCTTTTTTGTTGGTATAGACACAGATTTTTCAGAATTCAACATGAAACCGAGTTTAGTCATTAGCGATGTTGTGCATTTGAATGTATTTACGCATTCATTGTAATTTTGCCCTCCAAGTAAGCTATCGTCGATAAACCCGGTGCAAATGTGACCATCCTTATGTAAAGTAGCATAAACAGGCTTCATGAGTTTGGTAAATTTTAAAGGTCCACAGCTAAGTCCATTTGGCATGGCCGTAAATTGATAAGTTTTGCCTCGCCATAAGAAACGTAAATATTTCTGATGTTCTCTTGCGACAGGTATGGAATAGTAAGCATGTCTAATGTCCACTGAACAAAAATACATGTCTTTGGTAACCAATTTCAGAGCAGACTCAAATGTTTCCATTTTGAAATGGCGGTAAGGTAAAAATTCATTGAATTTCTTCAGGTTCAGAATCAATCTATGTTCTCCATTACGCCTTTTCCGTAAAAATATTGGTGACAAAAACTGTCCCTTTTCATATGACACCTGAATAATTACACCTTGTGACAAGAGTTTTGTAATTTCCTGATCAATTATTTCAGATTCAAAAGCATTGAAATGCTGAGGAGGCAAAAAACTTGGATGTTGACCTGGTATAACGCCCTCTTTAAATTCAATGTGAAAATGGTTCACCATATCCAATATATTTTTGTCAGTGGTAATTTTTTCCCATTCTGAGGCAAAATCTTTCAATCTACCAGCTTGAAAATTAGCACTTACCTTGTTTAGTGCCTCGTAAATTTGGCTCCCCCCCCCCCCCCCGACGATGGGAGTTTTTTCTCTCATCGCTACTGGTCATGGTAGCCGATGGATTGTGGCTCCTGTAATACGGCTTGTGTCGATAGGAGCCTCTGAATCTACCCCGTAAAGGGAAATTATTCTGCCTCTTCTGGGACCATAGCACTTTGCTACCCATGCGGGTAGAATCCTCAATTTCTTTCACAGTACGGGATACATCATCCCCGAACAGCCAGCCTGTATAAGGCACATGATGATTGCACAACACACTGAATTCTTTTTTCAGTTCTGGCTTCAACAGGTCCCTACGAACCATGCAATTTTGGTAGTTTGCATGTCCTAGAAGCGCAACAGCATCGTTCAGATGATCGATGAATGAAGTTATTTCTCCAGAATGAGTGTTGCCATCAGATTTAAGCGCTTTCTCAACTTCGACAAGTTTATTCACGGTGTTAGCTAGAATCACTGAGGATTTGATCACTGATGTTGCACATTTTTGTAGCTTCGCATCATTAGATTGAGCTCTGCGAGACATGATTTCCCATATAGGACGATTCATTTTTACTGTGTGGAGTCCTTCACAGTTTGCTGGCCTAGGAATATTATCGTCTTTAACCATGGCCTCATATTGGCTTTCATCCATGCCTTTCTTAAACAAGTCATTTATGTTGCACGCCAATGTATCGTTGATATCGGGTCCACAGGACTCCGTAGCCCGGAATCTCTTTGAAAGTCCGCTGAAGCGATCATTAGGGGCTGGCCTGCCCTCTGATAGTTCTCCATCTGATAAGTCAGGTCTCTCTGAGGACACTGAACAACTGTGGGATTCCCCATCATACATGTCGTAATTGACCAAACGCCAATCGATAGATCGCTCCGCCCCCAATATCACGTGACGTATCGATTCGGAATCTAGGACAACGAACACATGGCGGATGTAAACAAGCTGAAGGATTTACTGGCCGGTATCGGTACATGTCAGCTATTTGTGCTAATATCGACGATGCTTAAACAACGCCGATAGGACAGGAAGTTTGCTATAGAAAGCTACGTTGATGGGTTTAAATTCCTAAGAAAAAATAACAACAACATCGCTATAAAGGCGAGTGTTTGTCGAAGCAAGATACGGAATGCAGATCAACACAAAGTTGGTTGACACACAAAAGAAAGCTGTTGCAGAAGCTTTCTTTGGCTGCAAGGGTTGTTATTTTTCATTTCAAATAAACGAAAATTTCCCTGAGCTTCGTCCCAACACGTTTAGCACGCATACATTTGTTTTGCAAGTGTACCTTTGTTCGGCAGTAAAGAAATTCGGACATCAATATCTTCTTCCTCCATTATGTAGACTCTACACGTATTTGTGTAAGGAATCAGTGAAGCGTAAACGTCATATTACAGGCCCGTAGGAAGCAATTTCATATTGGGAGGGGGGGGGGGGCTAAAGCCCTCGTCCTGAATATTGGGGGGGGGGGGGGGCTAATTTGGATTTTCCCAAAATTTTCAGTGTAAAATTAAGAAAATTTGGCATTTTTGGCCAACTTTGGGGGGGGGGGGCTTAGCCCCCAACCCCCTTAGCCCCCTGTTCCTACGGGCCTGTATTATATTATAAACTAAGCATGTCATTTAATTCTTTCCCAAACAATGACACCTTTTGACACTCTTAACAAGATTTGTGAAAACAGACAAAAGAAGAAAACCCTTTCCTCAAAAGCAAAACTTATGGCTGTGCCCGTATGAAAAGGTGCTCATTATCAACAGTTTCTTCATCAGTATATTTTACCCAATCCTGTTGTATTGTTGGTCATGTTTGGGAAATGGTTAAAAAGTACAGCCCCATTCATCTTCACAGCAATTTCCAGAACTATCTTTTGGCCTGGTTGGGGGTGAAGGGGTAGGGTAACTGGTACAAATGTTTTTATTGTCCAAAAAGAAAAGATCTAGGAAAACAATGAGGCAAAAGAAAATGCTGGTAACCAGCAATTTCTCCATTTGTCTTAATGCATTTTACTTTTATTGATTATAAATATATCGTTAATGGGGAGTCAAAACCTCGTAACTACAGCTTGACAAAGCTGGAGTTACAAGGTTTTGACTCCCCACCAGCGATATTGTCATATGCAACAATTTTCAAATTGAACCAGTCTGAAATTTTACTTTTTGAGAAAGGTTTAAATTTTAATTCACTTGACCCACAAAGTCCTGTCACAGAAAACAACTCTTGCACAAAGTCCTACACAACAGTGAGATAAACCAAGGGGGTCAAGGATCAAACCAGAACCTGTTTCAACAATGGTAATTGCAAAACCTGGTTTTTATTCAATACTGTTGCAACTAATATTCAATATATACAAAACAAGCAATTTTTTTTTTTTCATTTTTAATACACATAGGTTTTGACAGTAACAAACAGACAACATAGACACTATGAGGATTTTCTTCTATTGGCCCCATTCTATTCAGACTGTTCTTTATCTGTACTCCTGGCATCCTTATTATCCCAGTTTTTGTTGAGCCAATTTCTCCTTTCATATGCTGTTTTAGACATCAGCACCAGAAATTCTTGTAGTGATACAGCTGAAAGTACACAAATTATTTTATACAAATTCTTGATGTCATTCATTCTTGTAGGCATTCCATTTTTAGAAGGCTTCATAAAACATTGGGGCAAAAGAAAATTATGCTGATAATTAGCATTTAAATGTTGGGAAACCATGATATTGTTTACTTAATTTTTTAGTTAGCCCTTTCTGAAACAAGACATGGTTTTGAGATCCCTTATAAAAATCGTTTACCGGAAACATTGAGAGAAAAGAAAAAAATGCTTATAACCCACATTTTCTACTTTTGCCTGGACAACTGTGTTTTAACCCTTTCCCAAACGACAAAAATTTAGGGTGGTCCAGTTTGAAAGTTGCTGCAGATGACAAAATAGACATTGAAAAAGAAAGGATTTTTGTACAATATAGCTGAGAAAATATCGAGACAAAAGGAGAAACTGCTGGTTATCAGCAGTTTCTTCTTTTGTTTCAATGTTTTCTCAATCCTTTCCTATTAGGGACGTCAAAACCAGGTCTTGTTTGGGAAAGGGTTAAGGTAGAATATCCGTAATGCGGCCATTTTGAGATTCATAAAACATCAGCTTTTTTCGAGTGTTGTCTTTTCGTGTCCGAACCTATTCGGGCACTATCTTAAACATTAGGCGGTGGAAAGTTTCAACTGCCGAATGCTTTCCACCAGGCCCGAATAATTCCGACGCTGCGCAAATCACATTATAGGTGGACTACCTTAATGCATTTTGTTCTCTGCATCAGCTTTTAAATCTGAACAGTCCAACATCTTTTGATCCCTATAATGTTTTAGTTATGTTAAGGTAGTCCATCCCAAATGAGATTCATGCAAGGTCATAATTTTTCGTGACATAGTTAAAAAAATTTATGTATCCCAAACTATTTGGGTGCCGTAAAGATCCGGCTGTGTATATTGTTCCACCGCCGAATGTTTATGACACAGCCCGAATAATTTGATGTCGCTTAAATCTCATTGGGATTGACTATCTTAATACATGGCTTCTTTGAAATTTGTTACTTATTTAAATAATAACCAAAAATCAGTCCATTGCTAAGACACAACATAGCTGTCTGTAGTGTCTGAACAAAAGAATAAAAAGTGTATAGCTTCATATTTTCAATATCATTTTGTTGTTTTTATCCTTGAAAACATGTGAACAAATGATAAAAATGTGTGTGTATATATGTGACTAGGTTTTGTCCTAGTGTGTACCTTGCAATTTCTTCAAGCCAAAGCATCTTTTATTTTGTCGGTTCTGATAGGGCTGGTTTCTTCGCAGGAGGCCTTTTAGCAAAATTCTCTAATCAAATCTGCTGGAATTGGATCTGGAACAGGGTAATAATTGTCCATTGGACTGCCCTCTGGGAAATGCTGAAGGTAGAAAGAAGGAAAACCTGTTGTAAAAACTCCTTATAACGCTTTCCCAAACAGTAACGTTTTAGATGGTTCTGACTTGAAAGCTAAAGCTTAAGTCGGAAAACAAAAAGATGATGTTGATGATTAAAGACGAAATTAAGGTGTGGCAGAGCACAGATAGTAATGAAAAATGATAAAACGCAAGTTAAAATAAGCATTTCTTGTCTTGTCACAATGTTTTCCCCTGCCTTTTCTATTATGGACATCAAAATCTAGTCTTGTTTGAGAAAGGTTTAACTCCGGTGAAGAATATTTGGCTGAGAATGGGTGTCCTGTTTTTCTGATAATTGAATTTTACGATAAATTTCCTTTTCGAACAATATTTCGAAGATTTGCTATACTAAACGAAACTCAACACTTTTCGGCATTTTGTTATTTGACGAATTGTCATGCAACTTCTGAAAACATAAAGAAAAAAGAATTTGCTGAATAACAGCAATTTCTCTCATTTCCTTAATATTATCATGCATGACATGTAGATTTATTACTTTTGACAATAAATATTTGTTGTCCACAACTGGTTTCAAATAGGAATCAGTAAATTGTGACATCATTTTCATTTTGCTATTTCATCGGTGTAATTCTAAAACCTCGTAACTACATCTTGATCGAGGCTATAGTTATGCGATGTTGCATAGCATCAATGATTCATCAATCTACATAGGTAAAATAAGCAGTTTACTTTTACAGTTTTAGCCCATTGTATTGATCAGTCCAAAACTGCTCAGTTTGGGAAATGGTTTACCATTTCTAGTTTCACAACAAAATGTTTAGATATAAATTAGTAGTTGTCACACAATTCTAGACAAATCTACTTGAGGGGACTGAGGGGAGCCGAACTTGAACCGACACGGGGGGGGGGGGGGTAAATTAGTCGACGATAACTCTGCTCACCTTCGTGCAAACAAACAGCAATGTGATTCTCCTGAACAGTTTTCACATTCAGCATGTCACGAGGGCGTCCGTATGTTTAAATCCATCCGATTCTAATGCATTTTTCGAGATTTTCCCCGAAATCTCGGAACGACACACCTTGAGTACGATCCGTTTAACGACAGTCTGGTTACAAATGCACCATCGGATTCGCTTCACAATTTTCCCTCATCGAATTTACAACATAATAAACAATATGTCCACACAAATAACAGTATATTACTTTCTTTGCTTTAAAAATGCAGAATATTGATATTAAACGTCCATTGTCCTAAAAGCGTAATTTGTTTATTTTACGCCGAGGTCGTGACCCGGTCGTGACCTATTTCCTGGTCATTCATTGGCTAATCGATTTTTTAGACTGGGAGTCGGCGTTTGGTCAATTCTCGTAATTCTCGTAAGTGTTCATTACATTTTCAAATTCGTCGACCCGTTTGACCAAAGCGTCCATTTTTGAGTCAGATTTAGATTGGGCCGATTTAATGTCGGCGAGGGCCTTTAGAATAAGTTCGTTAGCGTCAGGCGTCGGTGGCGAACTCTTCGAGGAAGACGACGTCTTTCCTTTCGGCGCCTTGGCCTTCTTAGCTTCATCCGATTTCTCGGTTCCAGCTTTCTGCGGCTCCGCCATGAATGGCCACGAGGTCCCCGATAAATAAGGGAAAACAACGAAAATTCACCCGAACAGCGTCCGGAGAAGAGCCTAAATCCTTCGTGACACACGTAAATATATAAAGCACGAACTGCGTCCGTAATTTGATCGTAATTAGATCGTAAAACGACTAAAACAGTCTAATTTCTTCTTCTAAAAGAAGCGTGGCAACTGACCACGCCGGAAACGCAAGCACACTGACTACGCATGCGCAGCTCACATCTCATTTTAATTACCGAAATGAGCGTAATCGGCGAAATGGAATTCATTCGGTAAAGGTAGCTCCATGATTGTCCTTGCGTCACAAAACGGCAAGAAATGACATTGGTCAAGGAAAACACACCATCCAATGCTTTTATACAGTAAAAGTAAAAAGATTGGTCTTTCTTCAAAATTAAAACTTCGTTTTGGGAAGGAGTCAAATTACATTGGTCAAGAAGAGAATACAGTCCGGTGATTTCATTTGGTAAAGGTAACTCCATGATTGTCCTTGCGTCAAGAAACGGCACCAAATGACATTGGTCAAAGACACCATACCGTCGGATGATTTAATTCAGTAACAGTAAAAATGATGGTCTTTTTTATTTCAATTTTACACAGAGAATATGGATCAAATTACTACAAAAGCAATGCGGGTTTTCCATTTCATTAGACATTCTCACAGATGAGAGGAAAGACAATAGACAATGTCGAAACACCTACATGCAATTAAGGTAACTTAGATAACACCAGTGCATTTCGCTGAGAGGACAGGAGACAAAAGACATATAAATGAGACTTCACATCGCTGCTCTTCATGGAAACTCTCCTAACTGCAGCTTAAATCAAGCTGCAGTTACGAGGTTTTCGCAGAAACGCGACGATACAATTATGCTACTGTTTTAATTCATAAAAAGAACCGATAAAGGTACCTGCAACCAAGACTTCTCGACCAGAGAAGGACATAAGAAATTGTACTGGCCAAAGATCAGTCAATTGGTTACTTCAAGTGTTACTCATGAGAAGGACATTTTAAAGGGACATTTCATTCCAATTTCAATTTGTTAAAGTATGTCTTGATGCCAAGATTGGTTATTCCAATGAGTATAAATAATGTTAGTTTTTTGAAGTTGTTGCCAATAAGCGAGAAACACGCATTTAAAGTTGAGACATAATCAATAAATTGCATATAAATCTGAACTGTTGTCCACAACAATTTGTTCAATTTTAGCACAAAAATATAAATTTCTCGTAAACGGCGCAATATTTTGGCTTGAAATTTTCAGAATTTTCATAAGAAAATATGCTCTTTCTGATAAAAATAAAAGTAAAATTTATGACAAAAAATTCTGAAATGTCACTTTAACACTAGCCCAGACAAATAATGATTTAAACGTCGACATACGACTTATTTGATTAGTCGAACGATTCTTCATTGACAAAAAGTAATTCCGCGATGGGATTATCGTCTCTTGCAATGTAGAAATCTGGTTGTCTCATCCAGACAAAAAAAATATCACAATGTTTAAGAGATATCTCTTAAAAGTGAGTATTGTACATGTACGATACTCTTTAGGCAGACAGCAGTACCTGTAGTTTAAGACCAAATCAAAACATCTATATAAAATATATTCAGTTCTTTACAATAATGACGGAACTTATATTGTTTTACTTGTTCGATATACTAAAGTTTAAAAGTTTATCACTATTCATGCTGGCTTCTAAAGCTTCCATATTTACATGTTAAGGTTTACAGACCCTGAAAAAATTACCACTTTCTAGCCATACTAAATGTACCAAATTACTCACACTTGTAAATACACTTCACATAAGTTGATTCACCGTGCCGGATTTCAAGATTATGCTTCAAGAAGAATATAACTTAAAATATTATTTTACTCTATATTCATATGAAAGGGAGGTAATTTTGAACATTTTTGTCATATATTTCCATAAGTATGAGTTAATTCAATATTCTAAACAGCACAAAACGCCTATGTTTGTATTTGGAATAGAAATGTAAAACAGTTTAGGAATTATTTGCACTTTTCAAATTTCGCCTCTGGCTCTTCGGTGCTTTTGAGGGGTTGGATAACTTAAAGTGGTGTATGAAGATCTTGATAACACTGCACTTATAGTCGGAGGCTGGTCTGCATAGATGGTGGCGTAAATTGTTATTATGATCCTTTATCTACAATTCAGCTTTTCCCTCCTGAAAATAAATATATCAGTGTAAAAATGAAATATAAAATGTGACCCGTCGTGCTAAAAAGGACTTTAACCGTACTTCAAAAGTCCAAATGTTGACAAACTTGTCAGACCAAACACAGGTCAACTAAATCTCGTATGCGAATTATGAACATATATTAAGATAGAGAAAACCTTCCGGATTTAGAAAATTAAATAAAAATGAAAAAGAAAATGTCGGTCCTAGTCTGGCTGCGCGGACTGCGCAGACTGAATAGGGTCGATATTTTTCACACGTTCTATAATGTCCCATTTAGCGTGACGGGTCACAAATATTCCCCTACTTTTACGATGACTATTCGTTGGATGCAGCAAAGAATTGTAATAATGCTATAAACTGTTGGAACAATGGAATTCTACTCCACTTTCTCAGATTAGATTTGGATTGGGTAGCATCGATTGAACCAGCTCAGTGCAATAAAGTAAATAGGGTTTCTTCAAGGTTATATAGCGTTATATTACAAATGGGCTTTCTCAGCATAATAAAATTTGAAATCTTCTTTCTATGATCGTATCGCTTCTACTTATCATAATAACCGGAACTACTTTCTGAACATTCTTAGGATTCACTTTCAAACTACATCACGCCACAATTTCATGTAATGATTTTATAATATCATTTCTTCTCTCAGCTTATGTCTAGATACATTCATGCATATACATTTCTACATAGAAAGTTTTATTTTAGTCGATGGATACGCTATGTAGAGAAGACAAGGGTAAAAAAGTGCATTCTGTATAGCCATTTTTGTTCGGTATAGACAAAATTGTATATGGAGACACTCCACAACGGGAAATGCTTCCGGGTCGTAGTATACAAACATAGTTCCGTCAAAAATGAATTCGCTCCTTTTGTTGCATTGGTTCTGTGTCTATAGAATAGGCAGATGCATGAAATGTGGTTTTGTATACCGGCAGACCATCAGTGTACTGTTAGGATGCGTTTTAATGAATTTGTTGGGAACCAGTTTCTTGCGCAGTCGTGACCTTTCATGGGGGTGTGTCACATGCAGATCCCGAAAAAGATGGCAAATTTCAAGGGTGGCTGTGTTCACGGTGCGTGATTTTAGCTGATGGTGCTATTGATACCACTTTCTTGGTAGTAAATTAAAGACAAAGAAATGGTCTGTCAGGTAGACTAAGTAAAAGGTGCCACAAAGACTTCTGAGAGAAGCTAGAAGCTGCCAAATTGACCCATTCTACTATATATTTAATAGGCCAGTTTCGTTGAGGAGTGACACCATATGTTTCTTGAGATGGTTTTGATATTCGAACAGGTGACGAACAAGGATTAGTTTCAGTATTCCAAAAGAAACCCTTCTATTACATTGAAATTTAATTTTACTGGGGGTACGTTCAAATTTACAAATTAATATGTAACTCCGGATGCAGGTAATCATCTTAGAGTACAAAGTTTTGACCTTTGTCAGTCTGCACAACCCAGGCAAACTACCTGGGATCCATGTGTTTCACACTTCCAAGATGGTCCCGTTTAGAAAGATAGGTAATATATCTCACATTATTGCCTAAAATGCGTGTTTTCAGTCTGTTATTGGCATTGTATAACCAGCAGAAACCCGGCGGATATCCAGAGAAATCGTGCATTAATCGGCAGATTCACGTGCGATATCGGACCGGTTTTGCACTCAAATATCCTCGATCGGGGATTTGTTGTGAGTGCTTCAGAAAATTGAAAATAAAGCCGAAATTTTGTCATTTCCCTTTTCCGCGATGTAAATTCTTGTAAGACCCATTTCCAGTTTACTTCCCAATAGTAAACTAGGTCTCCCAGTGTAACCATATCTGATGACGTAATGTAGTGACGTAGGTTTAATTCTTGGAATCAAAAAGTAAACAAACGGACAGAGCTCTGACAGATTTTAAACTAAAAGTGGATTTCGTGGACATGGAAGGATAGAAATTAGAATTGAGTGGTTGTGGTCTAGGTCAAATATGGTGGTAAGCCTATATGTGTTCCTTGTTCTTCTTATAGTTACTGCAATTTTTCCTTTACAACTTTGTTTTTATTGAAATGAACGAATGTCTGAAACGAACCAGACGGTCCAGAGAACTACCTCGGAAATTCCGACCCTTTAATTAATTACTCGCACTGAAATGAATGTTAGAATATCCAGAGTATGTTTCCAAAAGAAAACTAAGTCGAATATTGTTACGATTTCGCCAACCCAAATGAAGATTATGTCAGTAAAGATGCGATGAAACTTGACTACATAGCTACACGATGAAAATCTAACGGCCCGTCTACTGGATATCGTGCTTACTCGATATATGTCGAGTCGAATGCCGGAAAACTCTGGTATCTGTCGGTGTAAATGTGGCTAAATTTTCACAAAGTTTTTTAGTTATTCGTCTTATTTTATTACATTTCTTTGCAAATTATTCATATTTTATGCAATAATAGCGTCAATTCACGTTTTTTCGGTCGTTAACATTCTCAGAGGCCCACAAAATGGGTTATCGCCTTCGACCTGCGGTCTCAGGCGATAACGCATTTTTTGGGCCTCTGAGAATGTTAACGACCTCAAAAACGTGAATTAACCCTATAATAATTCACTAAGACGACATTTTAGAATATATCATTTATTAGTCCGAACTTCTCTTGATCTTTTTTATTTCCGACAATTTGACTTTTTATGACTCCATTAAGAAGTGTATACCTTGAAATTGGAATTTATGAAAAAATGAAAAGTTCCGGCGGGAAATCATTTACAAAGCGACTCCTTTCTTGAGAAATAAAGAACGTCCAATAGATAGAGGATAATCGTTTGTTTGAGAGCAAGATCGATTTTTATTTCATTGAGTGAACAACAAAAGCTTTATCTTCACGAGTGGCGAAGCCACAAGCGAAAATGTAGCTTTCGTTTTTCACGAAATGAAATATCAATCGATCTAACTCGAAAAACAAACGATTGTTCTATTTCTTAAATGCAAAAATTAAACAAATTGCGAACATTTTATAACAAATTTTCTTAAAACGCGTCATTTTGCACGTGACTGCTATGCAACGCTTATGATGACCTTACTTATTTGGCCCTGCTTAGATAACGTCGGATAGAGTGAAATGAACGACAGCGGGAATAAGTTTTTGATAATTACACTGGATAAGCGGTGAGTATATCAAAATGATAATCTACCGTTATTTCCCGATAATCCACCGAAAAACATTAAAGAAAAAGATGTAATGAAGTCAGGGCTACAGATAAGAGGGCGTGATGAATTTTTAAAATGAAATATTTCACTTAATGTTTATCAAACCTTATGTTGGGACGATTCAAATGGGTACCCAAGACACCGGCTTTGGATTTGAAATATAAAAAATAGAAAGTGTTCTCTGCCTTTATAATTTGCTCTTCAATCCCTTAAACAGGAAAGTTAGCGCATTTTCTTCAGGGAAGCGATTGTTAAATATATACACCAAAGCTAGAGATATAAAATTCAAGATCTATTCTATGCTATCAATGTTTTGATGCGGTCATAGCGCAGTTGGTGGTACGGGACTGTTAATCATGTGATCCAATTCCCTGTCGCAGATATCATCCTTTAAAACCAAGAGTTGGATACATTTAGTGGGATTCGATTTTATAACATATTTTTTTCATGTTTTTTGCTTTGTAATCATTCTTTAATCCTACACAACATTTAACTATTTGACCGACAGGTGTTCGTAATTAACTTAAGTATGGTGGTATGTAGTGCTGATATAGTTTTATAGCCATCATCAAACATTTGGAAGTTTTAGAGTCAGTATTCTGTGATTAGTAACATTACAAGTAACATTTTCCAAATACACAACACATGAATTAATTTTAATTTGTGAACAATCGCAAAAAACAGCTTGAAAAAGAAAGGATGAGTGTCAATAAGGCCCTTTCCGTGACCCAGCCCGATTTTCTGCAATTTCGCCACATATGACCACTAACATATTGACCTTATGTAGGCAAAGTATCAACTTGAACGGAGCCTTGGTTTGGAAAATATATTAAATCAAAGTGGGTGGGGTAAGTCACTCACTATGCCAATAGATGGTAATCAAATTCTTATACAGTTTTACTAACAATTTATATCTTAAAAACAGGTGATGCAGTGAAATGTATGTGTCATGCACTTTGAATACACGTTGTTGTTTATTCCATTGGAAGCCATGTACAGGAGAAAAGGGGCATTCAACATGTTTATGATTTTTTAGGATTTTTGGATGGACCAACTTTACGAAAAACCACAACAGGCTTTTATTTCTCATTTCATTTGATTTAACTTTCTTGTGGTGAATGAAGATATATAATCATAATTTGTAATATGAACATTTTCAAAATTGCTTATGTATATTCTCGATTACATGCCCTTGATTTCTTGATAAAAATGCCAAAAATTAAAAGAAGTACTATTTCGTTTCTGAACCAAACATTTCTTTTAAAATCACCATAAAATACCAATAGGAGAACGATAAGAGCCTTATGTATACAAAAAACATCAGATAATGAGGTTGCAATCGCTATCTTAACAGAGTGGTTGGGGTAATATACTCTAATACCAAGCGTGAAATAGACATGAATTTTTCATTGTAAGAAGTGCTTGTTTAGCACTTTAAATGTATGGTAACGCTTTTATAAGCTCATCTGAGCACAAATTGCTCAAGTTAAGGTATTTTGAACGCTTTTCGTACGTCGTCTGTCTCTCTATCTGTCCATCTGTCTGTTCTTAATTTGGTGTTTACATTCTAGCATCCGCAAATATAAACCAATCTTGACCGAACTTTGCCAAAACAAGTTTGGTCATAAGTTCTCTTAGAAATTCGATCGTGGGCCGTATCAAACAAAAAGGTCCAGAGTTATCTGCCATTAAACGTCAAAAATAGTAAGTTTTGACATACATTGTTTCTACTCTAGCATGTACATTAATCGTCCAACCAAGATGAAAATTGGACATAATGTTGGTTATCATGTTTGCTCGAATTACTCAGATTTTCAGTCTGATTGGATCAGACAATTACCGTTTTCTACTTTGTTTTCACTCTAATTTTGTCTGATACAAGGGCGGATAACTGAGCAAGTCTTACCATATTTATGTTGAAATTCACACTGCTCCAAGTTCTTATAGTCACAAACATTGTGTCCAAGTTTCATTTTGATTGGTCAATATTTGTGGTTTTTGAGGAAAAGACAAAGTCGAAAACTGCAATTTTATCAAATTCAAGGACAGACAAATTCGCAAATTGTTGTCCGATTGTGTTGAAATTTGAACTCATTCAAGATCTTATAGTGACCAGCATTGTGTCGAAGATTTGTCTTCATTGGTTGGTATTTGTGTTTGTTAGAGTAAAACAAAGTTGAAGATGGCATTTTTGTCAAATTCAAGGGCACATAACTCATGCTTTTCTATTTCGATCAGACTGAAAATCTGAGCACTTCGAGCAATCATAGTATCCAAGATAGTGTATAATTTTCATCTTGATTGGTCAATAAATGTACATGCTAGAGTGGAAATAATGTCAAAAGTTACTATTTTTGACGTTTACGGGCAGATAACTCTAGACTTTCTATTTCGATCCGGCCCATAATCGAACTCCTAAGAGAACTTATGACCATATTTGTTTTGACAAAGTTCGGTCAAGATTGGATTATATTTGCGGATGCTAGAATGTAAACGCCAAATTAAGAACAGACAGATGGGTAGATATAGAGACAGACGACGGACGAAAAGCGATCAAAATAGCTCAACTTGAACATTTTGTGCTCAGATGAGCTTATAAAAGCGTTACCATACATTTAAAGTGGTAAACAAGCAATTCTGACAATGAAAAATTCATGTCCGTTTCACGCTTAATTTTGGAGTATATTACCCCACCCACTCTGTTAAGATAGCAATCGCAACCTCATTATCTGATGTTTTTGTGTACATAAGGCTCATATCGTCCTCCTATTGGTATTTTATGGTGATTTATAAAGAAATGTTTGGTTCAGAAACGAAATAGTACTTCTTTTTATTTTTGGCATTTTTATCAAGAAATCAAGGGCAAGTAATCCAGAATATACAAAAGCAATTTTGAAAATTTTCATATTACAAATTATGGTTATATATCTTCATTCACCACAAGAAAGTTAAATCAAATGAAATGAGAAATAAAAGCCTGTTGTGGTTTTTCGTAAAGTTAGTCCATCCAAAAATCCTAAAAATTCATAAACTTGTTGAATGCCCCTTTTCTCCTGTACATGGCATCCAACGGAATAAACAACAACGTGTATTCAAAGTGCATGACACATACATTTCACTGCATCACCTGTTTTTAAGATATAAATTGTAAGTAAAACTTTATAAGAAATCGATTACCATCTATTGGCATAGTGAGTGACTTACCCCACCCACTTTGATTTAATATATCTTCCAAACCAAGGCTCCGTTCAAGTTGATACTTTGCCTACATAAGGTCAATATGTTAGTGGTCATGTGTGGCGAAATTGAAGAAAATCGGGCTGGGTCACGGAAAGGGCCTTATTGACACTCATCCTTTATACTCTAATACCTTTCAAAATAATTCAGATTAATTTGAAAGAGAACTTCAGTGATACAATTCTAGGTTTTCTTATTGTTCGACCTACTTCTTGTACCAATGAAATTGCGGTATATTTTAAAATTTCGCCGCTTTATTTCGCATAAACTGGCTGCCGGCTAGTTTATGTGACGTCTATACATAGCCACGCCCAGTCTACAATAAACCGCTAGCGGATACTAAGTCAGATAGAGTCAGATAGAGTCTGTATAGTAGATTCTACCCGAAATAAACATTCAATGCGCTGCGCGCATTTGAATGTTTATTTCGCGTAGAATCTACCATACAGACTCTATCTAATACATAGTCCTGAAGTGAGAAAACAAATCAACGGACGGTCACTATCACGTATTACGTACTATCATGGGAGTTGTAGCCGACACTTTATCAGATTACAAAACACATTTTTCTGGTAATTAAATTCCTTTAAAAGATTACGACACATGTTTATTATAACGCCATAGGAAAAAGATTCCATTCTCGATTTGTTTTTGTAGCTCATTATTTTAATGTTATACATTTCTGACATTTGTTTAGAATCTGTCAATTGGTTCTAAATGAAGAATGATTTCAGTATTGTAATGTAGCCTGTTTACGTTTACCGGATTTTTTCTCTAAATAATTCTATCATTAACGGAGTTCAGATTATTCGTTTTTATATCTTACTAGTCTCCCCTGGGACTGTTTATTCTAAGAATTAAAGGATATATCGTTGAAACAATGTCATTATAACCCTGGCCTGTTGACCTACAAATATCGACACATACAAAATGTATAAACCATCATTAAGTAGGGATTCCTCCGTATAAATGACACCAATTTGTCTTGACATGACCTAACATTCGATGGAGACGACTGTTCCCGTTTACAAATGAGCCCGGATCTGGAAAAAAGTCCCATATAGCATTTTTAAAAAAATGAGATTCAAGATCAGCCTGTTGTCAAATGTAGTCCAATATGCATCCATGCTGCTGTCTTTAAGTTACAACAGGTCATGAAGAAGCTATTAGAGAACAACTTGGATCCTGATCAGACTGTGCGTGTGCACAGGCTGATCTGGATCTATGTTGGGCTCTGAAGCCTTAAGGGACGTTTTTCTAGATCCTGGCTCAAATGTATTTGGAGGGCACATAACACCTAAACTTTGTGCAACGGAAACTACAATAAGACAATTATGTGTTGGAATTATAATTGAAAAGGTTTGAGTCCTGATAAATAAACTAGGATAATAAAAGGAAAACAAATTACTATCCAATTGTACCCAATTAAAGTGTTTCCACGGTGCGATCGTATTACAACAATAAGAAGCATGGTCTTCTCCTTTTACAAATCCGAATATTGAAATGCGTGCCTTTCGGAAATAAATCAGACAAAAAATATACTATTTATTGATAAGTTGATATACTATACTGGACTTGTCAATCGAACAAAAACAAAAACAAAAAAAAAAAAAAAAAAACAAAAAAAAAAAAAAAAAACACTAAACAGACTAAATATTTGAATAAGGCGTTTATACGCGAAGATTAGACAAAAATATGGTAGAATCGGAAAGTACATTTTGCTGGTATAACGAAGGCTTGACTTTGAAATATATTGGACTCACTTTCCCGGAGTAAAACATAGTTCTACAGTAAAAGTTCCATCTTGTATGGCTCATTTATATGTGTTAAATTAGCTTCTACGTCCTTACTTTCTTAATTATTGAAATTTGCATCTTGATGTGATTGTAAACCGCAATTACTACATCTGTTTTACAGCAGAAAAGTGAGAAATCAAATCAACAGACAGTAACTAAACTGTAATACATACTGTCTAGGGAGTAGTTGTCGACACTTCATTAAATTATAAAACACATTTTTTCTAGTAGATCTAATTAAATTCCTTTAAAAGATTACGACACATTTTTTATTGTAACGTCATAGGAAAAAGATTTCATTCTCGATTTGTTTTTGTAGCTCATGATTTTAATGTTATACATTTCTGACATTTGTTTAGAATCTGTCAATTGGTTCTAAATGAAGAATGGTTTCAGTATTGTATTTGTAGCCTGTTGATGTTAACCGGATTTTTCTCGAAATAATTTTGCCATTAATAGAGTTCAGTGTATTCGTTCTAATTTCTTATTAGTCTCCCATGGGACTGTCCATTCTAGGAATTAAAGGATATATCGTTGAAACAATGTCATTATAACCTCGGCCTGTTGACCTACAACTATCGACATAAAAAGGATGTATGAACCATCATTAAGTAGGGATTTCTCCGTATAAATGACACCAAATTGTTTTGATATGACCTAACATGCGACGGAGACGACTGCTCCCGTTTACAAAATTTGTTGGAGCGCACATCACACCCACACTTTATCCAACGGAAAATACAATAAGACAAATATGTGTTGGAATTAGGATTGAAAATGTTTGAGTCCTGATTATCAAACTAAGATAATAAAAGGAAAACCAAATTACTATCCAATTGTACCCAATTAAAGTGTTTCCACGGTGCGATCGTATTACAACAATAAGAAGCATGGTCTTCTCCTTTTACAAATCCGAATATTGAAATATATGTCTTCCGGAAATAAATCAGATGTGACAAAAATTATACTGTTTATGAATTGATTACTATACTGGACTCGTCAGTCGAACAAAAACAAACACTAGACAGACAAAAAATATTTAAATGAGGCGTTTATAGGCGAAGATAAGACAAATATATGGTAGACTTTGAATGTACATTTTGTTGGTAGAAAGACGGCTTAACTTAAAAACACATTGAATTCAATTTCCTGGAGTAAAAAAATAGTTCTTCCAAGAAAGTACCATCTTCCATAGCATCAATTATATGTGTTGATTGAGCTTATACTTCATTGCTTTCTACATTATTGAAATTTGTACCTTGATTTTGCTGTAAACTTCAATTACTACATCTGTTTTATAGCAGAAAAGTGAGAAATCAAATCGATGGACAGTAACTAAACTGTAATACATACTGTCTAGGGAGTAGTTGTCGACACTTCATTAGATTATAAAACACATTTTTCTAGTAATCAAATTACTTTAAAAAGAGATAAAGACGCGTTTTATTCTTGTTGCTCCCTAAGAAGGAGATGTCGTTTTCAATAGGTTTTTCTTGTATTTTTGTTGTTTACAATGCAAGTGGTTTGAATTATTGACACCAATTTTAGATCTATAATTAGGTTCTAAAAAGTGATACATTGTAAATTTGGCGACCTGTTTTAACTTTTTTGCGCGTTTTCCCTATGATGTATTTGTATATCCAATATAGGAATTAAAGTGACATTTCAGAATTTTTTGTCATAAATTTTATTTTTATTTTCATCTGAAAGAGCATATTTCCTTATGAAAATTCTGAAAACTTCAAGCCAAAATATTGCGCCGTTTACGAGAAATTTATATTTTTGTGTTAAAAGTGAACAAATTGTTGTGGACAACAGTTCGGATTTATATGCAATTCATCGATTATGTCTCAACTTTAAATGCGTGTTTCTCGCTTATTGGCAACAACTTAAAAAAACTAATAGTATTTATACTCATTAGAATAACCAATCTTGGCATCAAGACATACTTTAAAAAAAATGAAATTGGAATGAAATGTCCCTTTAAAGGATGAAGTGCTACAACAATGCCATTATAAGCGAGACTTGTTGATCTACAAATGTCGACACTAATAAGGATGTATGCACTATCATTAAGGAGAGTTTTCTCTGTCACAATGACACTAATTTGTCTTGTCATGACCTTACTTGCCTTCGAGACGATTTATCCCTTTAACGAAAACATTTGAAAAAAGGCATTTCCTAGCAAAACTTCGGCGAATGAACACCAATTCCTCTACATTAGATAAAGGGAAAAAAAATCCGAAAAGAATTGTTGTCCCATCATCTAATTAGCATTTATCCACCATACGATTCTATTTCAACAATAAAGACAGAGACGGTCTTCTACTTTTTCAAATCCGGATATTGAAACGCATGTCTTCCGGTGATAAATGTGACAACACTGAAACTAAATATGGACTTAAGTGGTTAATCGTATAATTCTGGAATTTATGACAAACATAGATCTACTGGAATACAGTATTTGTACATTATGGTCAAGCATTTTCTTGTTAAATCATTACTTATGTATACCCTTTACATTTAGAAACATTAGTATTGTAGGAAGACAACACAATAATTGTATATTTTGAATATGATTCGTACTTTTATGGACTTGATCCACTTGAACTGGGTTTTGGAAAAAGTGTCACTATTAGATTTTTACGCACATAATATATATCTGGATCTTTCTGTGTATACATAACATGCAGTGTGGTCAAGATCACAACGATCTTTTACAACTTCACTTTTTATGTTTATTAACTATAAAGAAACGCATTCATCCTACAACTGTAATCATACATAGGCTGTTCTGGATAGTAGGTGAATATCTTAAATGTCTACAGGGCGTCTATATCACACCCTGACTCATCTATCATGGAAACTAGTTAACCAGCAAGTAAAAATGTTGACTCATGTTCCATTATCAAAACAGTCAATTATTTTAGCGTTGGTTAAAACCATCTTGGAAAAAAAGAGTCAATGGGTGTACAAATTAAGTTTACAGTAAATTCGTTCACGTATAATTTGATAAGTCACCCACATCTATGGCGAAGAGCAAACGGGAGCTTTCATATAAGGATAATTGGCGCCAAGATGTTTATTCAACTGTGTAATTGGTCTTTTGGTTCGTATGAAGTACTTTTTGTGAAGTAGAAACAACCGTACCTTAATATAATTTTATTAATACATATAGGCCAACATCTAAAACAACTCTAGATCCTCGTTTATCTAATCTAATATATCCAGGAAGGACAAAAATAATGAAACCATGAAAAGAAATTCTGCTAGATATACTAAATCTGCTGAGATCAAAAATATGGTTATCCAGTAAGGTCTACATTTCATCTCTGACGTCGGCGTTTTGTACTGTATTTAAGTTTTTGATAACCTGGTCATGAGCTTATACAATGCTAGTTATGAATATTTCCATATATCTGTGAGAGTATAATTAATCTTTTATTTATCATCCGATTAAAACTAAGAGAAAATAAAACAATAAAACAAGTACATTCTCATGATTAATTTTGATTAAACAACAACCACTGTCTAATATAATTTGTAATGTACATCAGAGATAACCAGTGGTTGAAACGTACATGACGAGTTTCATTAAAGAAAATGAAAAGTCCATTAGTGAATTGAATAAATCAAACCATCATTTGCATTTACAGTGTAGTTCGGACAAATCTTGTATGGTTAACATTAGTTCAAACGAGCCTTTCAAGTTTCCTTGTAAAACTTTTCAAAGCAGTGTTCAGAGCAAACTCTACACAATAGGACACAAGGTACCAAAAAGGTGGTTAATGGTAAATTTGGACTTCTAAAATTTTGTAAATGTGTACTTTGAAGATTGATGGATCTTTAAAGATCCCCCGACACTAATATGATATGTGTAAAGTTTGTAATGACTTAAGTGACAAATTGGAGTAATTACAATAGAAAATACGTAAATGGAAGATGTTGTAAATGGTCTGATAATTAATCAAAACTTAATTTAAACATCAATAATTTCCAAATTAATCAGGATATTTGTAACAAAAAAGCAATGTACAAGCGTTCATATTTATCTCGTCAGTATGCTGAACACCTCTTTTGAGTCAAGTTGGGGATAATCTCTAAGTATGTATGGAAAACTCACTTACTGTGCTTTGATTTTCTGATTTTACCTAAGAAAACAAAGAAAACGTAAAAAACAAGAAAACGATTGAATAGAAAGAGTGATTATTTTCAATACAGAACGACATTTTTTAAGCACTTTGGAGGTGCCACAACGTCCATCCTATCGTACAGTAATAACTATGGCTATTCAATTAGTTTAGATGTGAAAATCTTACCTATAAAAACAAAAAAAGGTACAATAGCAAGATAAATTTATATATTTTTTTGACAAAACGGCATCTTCTAAACATTTTTCAGATGCCACGGTGTCCGTCAAATCGTCAAGTAACAACTAAGGCTATTCAATTAGTTTAGATTGTTTAGAAACCTATAAGATGTTCTGAACGTGTCTACTATGACCAAGAGTAATTACAAAATTCTTCTTTTCTTAATCTAATAACAATCGCCTGTATTTGTTTTCTTAATGATTATTGTCTTGGTTACAGACAGTTCCTCAGTATGGCAGCAGAAAGATGCTTTTCAAAAAAACTCGTATCTAAAGCTTGATTAAAGCTGTAGATACGAGGTTTCATCTGAAAAACAACGAGAAACTGTTGCATGGTTATTTCTCATACCACAGCACCGATCTAAGCACGAAAAAAATAAGCAATGAAGTACTGCGTTGCTCATTGAACCTTTGTTTTCCTCTACATTTGTAAAGATAAACGTAATAACTCTCCTATAAATGCTGTGAAATCTCCCTCATTTGCATCTAGCATTGACATTTTAAAATCGTTGCTTTTCAGGACTTTCAATCAAGGGATAGATACTGCGTTTCTCGGCCATTTATGGTGACTTCTAAATAATAGATTATAACTTGGGCTATTGCGAAATATTCTTACTCCTTCTTAATATAACCTGAAATATCACGATTCTGAAAAGGCCATTCTATTCCCTTATTTCATTGTATTTCGTTACCTTAAAATCGTTCTTTTATATACCATAAACTTTGATTGTGATTGAAACAAAAGGGTTATTTTTATAAAAAAAAAACCAAGTCAAGTCTTTGCCCTTAGAATTATGACATTTTATATCATTAAAGTCGCATTCTGGGGAAAAAATAATATATTGATAGAACAAACTTCAATGAGTCTATTGATAAGTGTAAAATTAGTTAACTCTTCGTTACCTTATAATTAATTCAAATTAATTCCCTAATTTTAAAGAGAAGTTCGGATTACTACATTGTGGATTTTATAGCCGTTAAGTGAGAAAACAAATCAACGGACGGTCACTATAACTTATTACATACTCTCATGGGAGTGGTAGTCGACACTTCATTTGATTAAAAACACATTTTTCTGGTAATTAAATTTCATTTTAGAGATTAGGACACGTTAGTTCTTGTTCTCTTGTAGTATACCGCATAACAATGAGGGTTTTTAATACTTTTTTTTCATTTTCGTCAGTCGATGATATTTCATATGTGCTTTATTGTTAAACCTGGAAAATGATCAAAGAATTTGATTTAACCTGAAAAGATTCCAAGAAAAACTTGAGTAAAAAGGCCGTTGTAACTATTGTCTGATTATCAAATGTAAAAACGAATGAGGGCGCGTAGCCTATCATTATATGAAGTTTTCTTTTTGTCGAAAGAACACTAATTTGTTTTGCTCTGACCCGAGCGTGTGTGTTTAAATGAGGTATCAAAAGCTCTCCTAAATAAAAAAAACGCACTATAAATTTACAAAGGCGTTGTTGATAAGACGTTAAGTGTACATGCTCTAAACATCTTTATTGGTTAGTGTTATTTCTTTTTCCCGACCTATTCCTTTTTTCGCTCCTATTTATTTCAGTCCAGGTTGAGATTTGATGACCATAATCCCATTGGCACTGTTTTTGCTTTTTTTGTTGACGATGCAGTCATTTACTTTCAATGATATCGTTCGTTTGAAGTATAATAACAATTCGTACTGAAATGGTGTACCTCAACGAATATTTATGACACAATAAAAGCCAGCAAAGTCAAGAAAGCCACTAGTATGTCTGAAAATATCGAAAAACTGTAAGTGACCTTATAGTACGGACGATCCAATTTGATGTGTTGACTACCACGTGATTGTATTTCAGCAATAAAACAGACACGACCTTCTCTATTTACAATTCCGGATATTGTAACGCATCTCTTCTGGTAATAAATCTGTTTTTCTTCCAACCAAATATGGTTTATGTTATAAACGCCCGAATTAACAAATTAATTGGTGATAATCTTTAAAAATGTTCTAAAATGGCATCTGTGTGCGTGTATGTCGTCAGTATCGAATAAGCAACCATGTAATTTATGGCCTGCTATGGTTGGTACGCAGGATATTTTAGGAATACATGGCGGAATCAACCCCAATCTATCAAACAAATCCGATAACAGATGTTATGTCCCATTAGACAAATGTGCTTGCAGTTTCAGTGTTAGAGGTACAATATTTTGTGAAATGAATAAGGCTCGCTTCAAGTACATTCGGTAACCAAGATACAAATAGTAATGTTACCAACTTTAGACTTATACAAATTCAAAGCCAGGAAAAGGAATTGTCAATTATTTAATATTCGATATATGTCAAAACTAAATTAATAACAAAAAGTGAGTAAGCCATGCAAATGATAAAAAATGCACTTATATCTTAACATAGAATTTCATGCATGAAGGAAAGTTGATGACAAAAGTAATCATGCAATGAAATCCACCAACTACTCCAAGAAATACAACTTGAGCTTTTCCTCGTTTAATTTGATAAGTCTGTCACAACTGTGGCAAAAAGTAAGCTGGAGCTTCAGTAAAATAAAACAGCTGGCACCATCACATCAGATATAACAAAATAATTGACCTTCCATTTTCTATACTTCAGTAGGCCTTTATTATGTAGTCAAATAGTTAAAACGGTCCTTTTATTTGCATGAACACCCAAGCCGTGTCAGTAAATCTAATATCTTTTTTTCTTTCACAAATTCGTAGCTACAGAGTGTTAAAAGCTGTAATAACGAGCCTTTTGAAAGAATTGTGACGATATATTTAGTTTGTACATTTGTGTACTTAAATGAGATCACCGCGAAGAGTTCATAAAGAGGGACAATGATTAAAAAAGGAACACAAACAAATGAGAACATTGCATTATGTCTTCTTTATTTTCTTATATAAACAAAGGCAAATGGAATTAGTGTCGTTCTTCAGAAATCAGAAAGTTACGAATCCAACTTATCCTTGTTCTCTGATCTTGGTTTTTTAAAGTTAAGCCTTTAATTTACCTCGTTTAGAAAAATAAAATTTCAATATAACTTGTTAAAATACAAATAAAAACACAAAGTAATTGATCACAAGAAATTGAACAAATAAAGATAAATTGTGTATCGTTAAACTAGAGATCATCGTACAAGTGGATGCTAATACGTCGTTACTTTAGAATCACCACCAGGCTTAACTAGCATTCCAATTTTTTTCTACGAAATCACTTTCTCGTTTGTCAAAATCAACTTTAATACTTTTAATGAAGACGATCGGTAATTCAGAATCAGATATATTACAGGGAATGCATTTTAAAATTCATTTTCTATCCTAGGGTCATGTTTCAAAATTCAGAAAAAGTTTCGACATATTAATTTTTACGACGCAATGGAGAAGAAAGACTTAATGTAGTACTAAAACTGTACTGTTTTTAGCTCGACTTTTCGAAGAAAATGAGAGCTTATACTGTCACCCGGGCGTCGGCGTCGGCGTTGGCGTTGGCGTCGGCGTTGCAACAAAGGTTAAAGTTTTTTCAATCATCAATAACTTCCATACTATCAAAGGGATTCAACCCAAACTTGGAATACTTATTCACCATCACACCCTCTACCTTACTATCAGGGCACATGACCCTGGCTCCACTATATTTGTAGTTATGCCCCCTTTATACTAAGCACTTAAAAAGTCGAGCGCGCTGTCTTCGGACAGCTCTTGTTGTAAATTATGTTTAAAGTAAAAGAAACCAAAAGAAAAAAGATAGAAATCAGATAACTCTCTTGAATACAACCCAAGTCATTGCTCTCTATTAAATCTTCAATCTCTTTCTGACAGTTACAAATTACTCATTACGTTTCTAATCCGTGGTCATTGTTCATGTTCGTGGCTTGTAATACTCTGCTAATGCATCTATCATAAAATAATCAACCTAACAATGTTCATTACTTTGTTTTCTAATCAACGTTTTCTATCCTTATCCTACTATCTGGTACGAAAAACCATCTATGTTTATCAACTGTATCCAATGCCTCTCCTAGAAGTAGCATGACAATTACAGAATTGGTTGATTTTATTGGTCACCTCCATGTGAAACTTGGTGCAATACTCATACCTTATTTGTGAGATTACATTAACTGGTCTTCTACAATATTGAACCTGTAATAAAATAACTTTCGAACTAAGCATATCAAAAAGATATCTTTTCTTGTTGGATTTAGAAAAGAAGAAAACTGGATTTATAGGGTCATTAAAAAGCCGCCATCTTCTCCACCTTTTAAGACATTGTTAATTCACACATTATTGGTTGGCAACAATCAAATATGATGCGATGCAATTGGTTATTTCCATATAAATGAAGGATCATATTACATGAATAAGATTGGGATTTGTCTGAGCACTACTTAGTTTGAGCCTCTAGAATGTAATTAATTATAAGAGCGTACTCGTATTTCACAAATTTTACAACATGAATTTCTGTTATTGGTCCGTTTTTTTATGTAATATTACACACCTTTAGTATGAGGATCACTGTCACGCATGAGAAGCTGTTGATCACATTGTAAGTATCGGTTTATGTTAACCACAGAAATTAATTGCTTTATGTCTTGTTCATTGCATAAGCCAAACCTGCGGAGCTATGTGAAGCTCCTAAATAACCTCGCAGAGATGAAATGATTTAAATCATCTTATTGCAAGGAATGAAACCAACTATGAGAACGTGGTGAAATATGGCTTCTATTAGATATTGCAGGCTATTGTCGTCATCAATGTCACAATCCCTTTAAATCTTTATTAGCTCCTTAATGAGAATATGAGCACAGCAACACAATTCAACATTTTCAAATAATAAAATCACATCCATCGTTCCTTGACAAGTTGTGCAATTTTGATCGAATTAGTGAACCCAAAGATTTATTTTGTTGAATGCGAAAATGTCTTCTTTTGTGAAATATGTTAACCGGTGTCTCGTTTTATTTCATGTGTGATTTCAATCATGTTGTCATAAGATGTAGGGTTAGAGTTAGGTTTATGCCACGCTGAGTAAATAGTCTTCCGACGTGGGTAGAAACACATAATATCGAGTACCTTTGTTTGCGAAAATATGCACTTACTTTATTTAAAGAACAATTTGAAAGTGCACTTTGTATACCGAGAAAGACCGTTTTTAAATAATATGCTCATATGATTTGGGAATGATGCCTGATGTCCTAGAACTTCACAATATTTTTGATTAGATTAAGTGTCTTAAATTGAAGTTATTTAAGTTCATACGCTCGTAGTTATCATTTGTAACAAAAGAACGGTATATTTACGTTAGTAAAGTCGCTTGGGTAATCGTACCGACAAAACTTGTGGAGATAAATATGACAATTTTGTTTTGATTTGATTTTTGTGCTAAAATGTAAAAATGAAGTACTTAGCAACTGTCTGGAGTAAGATAGTTTAAAATTTCCGCTCTTTTTATTTTGTGTCATTATTTAAAGTGACATTTTACTGATATTTTTAGTAAATTTTACTTTTATTTTCATCTGAAAGAGGATATTGTATTATGAAAGATCTGAAAATTTCAAGCCAAAGTGTTTCGCTGTTTACGAGAAATATACATTTTTGTGTTAGAATTAAACAAATAGATAAATGAAGCAATTTAGATGTATATAGAATTTATCATTTCTGTCTCAACTTTAAAGGCGTAGTTTCGCTTATCGGTAACAACTGAAAAAACGATATCATTTTTACGCATTAAAACCAATCTTTGCATCTTTGAATAGGAATGTAACGTCTCTTTAAATGTTTCCTTCCCTTTTACAAATTTTCATTAAATAGATGTAACAAATAATATTTTCAACACGTAAATTGTATCCCTACTAAATAAAACCTGTAAGAAAAGCGAACATTGTATTATCTCTATGCTTTCTTGGGTAATTATAGAAGACATAGATAAATATCGCAACTGAAAATTAATACAACACGAAAGGTCAGCAAAATTATACAAGTTCACTGTAGGTCGGATTGCGACAAGAAATCGGATTAATCAAAGTCTAGCTGTCAATTTGTTCTATTAATTGTTGTCCTATAATAAGGTATGTTCATTTATATATTAAGTAGTGGGAAATTTGATTCTTCATTCACATTCTTCAAGGGACATCCAATCTCGATTTTGCTCTTGTAAAGTATGTGTTGTTGTAGAGATTGTCATTTAAAACGACCAATTTAATTTAGACTAATCGCACATATCAACTGAATACCGCCCAGAGATGTACTGCGACACAAATATAAAGACGGTTGTGTCCCAGTTGAATTGCAATTTATCACACTTAGTCTAATATAAGAAAAACAAAAAAAATCCTCGCAGACGTTGCAATGCTTGACTCTTAAATTTCAGAATTTTCAAAACAGAGTATCCCTTTTCAGTTAAAAATCGAAGGAAAAATTATAAATAAATGATAGAAGATTATCGTATACTCTTACACTTCTTAATAACTCAAACATATATTTATAGGAAATAAGTAGAATATGTAATTATGCATTAACGCCGCTAGAGTAAGGTGAGTGTTTCCGTACAGGTCCGCGCTCGATCTTAGATAATAAGATGATGACAGTCTATGGTTAAGTGTTAGATTTTTAGTCCATTAAAAGTATTCTGTCAAAAGACAGTTATTTTTTTAATCTAAGTGTTTCTACCAATCTAAAGTGTAATGCGCTTCTGAAAAAAACTCACAAGTAATCCCACTTTGAATACTAAAAATCAAGACATCCATTTATCGGTGCCTCGTCTAATGGTAGATATTGACTAACCACGGACTGGTATTTCAATTATTCTTGACGAGTTTGAGATAGACCGTTAATGAAAAGGGCAGAGACGCCGACATTGAATAATAAGACAGAGTTAATGAACAATTGTTTCTTCGTCTAGGATAGTTTGACCGGTAAGAGTAGAATTCATTCTCCAAAATGAAAATAAACCCAGTCTGGAACGAGTACACTGATAAGTCATATTGATCAACATCAGAGAGGGTTAAGATAGACACGTTTGCAGGAGAAAACATAATTGTTGGCCGTAATGTGTGAAAATGGTTTGGATGAATCAAAGATTTAAATAGACATTATTATTATTGTTAAAGCAATTTTATCCATAAAATCCCATCAAATTCGTATGATCAGGAAGATGCGCGTTCGAAAAAGCAATAGTGATTCGTTTTTGTAACAGCATATAGTTGTGAATTGTTACCATTATGTATAAGCAATATCGTTTTTATTCTTGATTTCCTGTTTCCCAGTCCTACAATGATATGACTGTGTCCAGATTAAGCTGATGCCTTATGAAGGGAACTACAGTAATCAAGACAATGAATCGTGTACTTCCTCGTGTTTCCGGAAATTAAAACACGGGTTGTTAAGGGGGAATGCTCCAGTTTTTCGGAACACTCGGACATTACTGTAGTAAATTAAATGTTTCGTACCAACATGTTTTGCTACAAGATTTTCAATAATATAACACATCATTACAATTTACCATTTTCGACGGTAATTTAAGTGTTTTTAATATGCGAAACTGATTTTCTCAAGATGGAAATCGATTATTTAGAGCAAGACAGTCGTAAGTGTGTATGCAGTTACCACTGTTTTGCGTCATTTTATTCATGTGTAGCTGATAAAAATTGCCGTAATTCACTAATAAGTGCGCTGACATTTACATTTTCTTTTTGAATTAATACCAGGACATGTTGCTTAATACGATGAGGGAGTTTTATCAAAGTCTGTTATGTAGAACTTGAAATATTTCCAAAAATATGCAAATTTTGACATAAAACACTCCAGCTTCGTTGATCTAACCGAACACATGAGCATGCTGTTTTATACATTTACGCATTCATAATAGCACATATTTTGTTTTGTTTTGTTCGTATTAAATGTAAGACGTTACTTTAAATCCGTTTTCTGGACTAAACAATGAATATACAGCTTTTTATTAGCATTTTAGTGACCTTGGACAGGTGCAAGAAATTGAGCATTTTTTCGATGTAGGGGTATGTGATACGAATGCCAATAAAATTCAAACAAGATCGCTGACCACCCATTTTTATTTTACTTTTCAATTGGTAATATCATTTAATTTCAACATAAAAATGTAAATAATTTCTATTATTGGGAAAAATTTAGGAAACTGGAGCATTCCCCCTTAAAGAATGACATCCATCTAGACCCCTTCCCGGAAAAATAATTTGATTTTTATCATTGCAACTATGAATACATTGACTAGGATATCAATGACATTTGAATCTATGAAGAAAACGTGTATTTATACTGTGTAAGGCAAAAAAATGCAAATAAGAATGTAAATACGTTTCATGCTTAATTTCAAAATAGCTAGGCAGAAGTTTGATTAGAAAATTTCCTCTGATTATCTAGGCAATCGTTTTCAAATTATGTCATATTGTTTAATTTCTTTTGTTAGTTTACCCCTACAAATCTTTATGTGTTTCATTTTACTAATAAATCAGAAGTGGAACATGAAATAAGTAAAATATCATTACAAACTCGATAAGTACTTCACTTCTACTAACGTCAGCCTTGAGAAAGTCATGACAAACGGTATGTAATAAGCTTTTTGAGATTTTCTTTTTTGAGCAGATTTTAAAAGCATTTATCATTAAGATGTTCATATTTTAGTCATTTCATAGGTACTTGACCCATTTGATAATAAACTTGGTTGAAGTAGAAAAGGAATTAATTAATTATTGTGAACACT
Organism: Fragum sueziense; assembly: GCA_963680895.1. NCBI lineage: Eukaryota > Metazoa > Mollusca > Bivalvia > Cardiida > Cardiidae > Fragum > Fragum sueziense. The sequence goes on from OY804603.1 coordinate 1,260,505, forward strand.
CCGAATTAAGATCGTACAAACAAAACACATAGTGCGTCCATTGTCTGCATGTTGAATGCATTTCACATGCATTTGACAGAAATTAAGAACTTTGGTTGATATTTGTACTTTTGAGTTATGGTAAGTGAGAACATGGAGTAAGCCATGCTAAGCTAATCTTATTTCATGCCGAACCTTGTCATCCTGTAATTAGACTTTATCATCCATTTACACGCAAGGAATATATTGATACAATATATCAATGGACTACATACTTCCCCCTAATACATAATACAGCAAATCCAAATAATGCCCCATCTTCATTCATAATTTATATACCGTATATATTCATTTACAGAACGTTGTTTCCAAATTCCTTTAAAAGAAGTGTATAATGACAGTCCTGTCTTTCTCACAGACGAACATTTAGTAGCCGTTGAATAATTTTGTGATAGTAAGTACTGGTGATAGACTTGTTTGATGTTTCCGCATTGTTAAATCCTTCCACTTCGTATAGGCGCTTCCTTTAGAAAAATATCAATGAATGTTTAGGCATTATTTATTAATTTATACCTTCCCCTACAGAGAATATTCACCCGCGCCATGGAAATTCAAAGATTTGAAATAAATCGGTAAGTAGGATGCTCAGAAACAAATTTTGGTGTATATAACAGTTGTCATAAAAAGTTTCTAATTTCACTCTCTATTGCACCATCCCAAACCCGTAACAGGTATTATCATTTTGTTGCTTCCTTAGATCTATTTTAAATCGGTTTTCCGAGATGAAAGAAGAGTTCTACGTGTCAACACAGACTAGAAGAGAAATGCCAGAAGCGTATATTTGTTAATGTCTCACTCCGATAAATGGGATTGTGCAAGCAATTTAACATTCTGCTTACGTATGGGAATTACAAATTTCTGGCTCAGCATCCAGGTATGGCCTTCCGAGTAACCAGTTTTAGTATTTTTTACTACTGTGTTACGTCTTTTAATATTTTTAGACTATTTTTAACTAAAAACGATATATAAGAATGTAAAATAAGGCACTAAAGCGATATTGTTGATCGGAAGTACGACTACTATGAAAGAAATAAACCGTCAAAGATATGTATTATGCAGCATTACCTAATTATCACCCATTGCGATCCTGTATTTTTTCTCACAACTAAACATCTTGTGAAATAACACTCCATTTAACGGCATAACCTGTTGCATAGAACCCGCATACACATGCTTCAATTTTTCAATAAACCATTGATAATTTACGGCAATTTGCATTCAAACGACTTTTCAAAATGCACAAATGCAAGACCTCCAAATCCTTGTTAACTTGTTTAACGACATTAAGGATTCAGCCAATAATGCTGATAATTTAAATAATGAAACCACATCAATCTTTCAATGACAACCCCTGCATATTGCTACAACTCTCTTTTTTTCGGCTTCACCAAACGAGACAATATGAATAGTACTTCATAACATAAAAATAATCACACTAACATAGATCTATCTTTACCTTCGTTGTCTTCTGTTCTACCTTACAATGTAATTAAAGATTGATGATTTCCAAATTGATTAGGATTTTTCAGACAAAAAAGCAATGTAATTAAGCGTTCATATTTATTTTGTCAGTATGCCTAACACCTCTTTTTAGTTAAGTTGTGGGTATCTCTATATATGGTAAAATCATTAACAGTACTTAAAATTTCTCATTTTTCTTGAGGAAAAACAAAGAAAACGTAAAAAGAAGAAAAAGATTCAATAGAAAGAGTAATTATTTTCTTTACAGAACGACATTTGTAAGCATTTTTGAGATGCCACAACTTCCAGCCTATCGTAAAGCAATAACTATGGCTATTCAAATAGTTTAGATGTGAAAATTTTCTCTATAAAAACAAAAAAACTACAATAGCAAGATTGATTTATATTTTTTTGACAAAACGGCATCTACTAAACATTTTTCAGATGCCACGGTCAATCGTCAAGTAATAACTAAGGCTATTCAATTAGTTTAGATTGTTTAGAAACCTATAAGATGTTCTGAACGTGTCTACTATGACCAAGAGTAGTTACAAAATTGTTCTTTTCTTAATCTAATAACAATCGCTTGTATTTGTTTTCTTAATGATTATTGTCTTGGTCACAGACAGTCCTTGAGTATGGCAGCAGTAGGATGCTTTAAAAACTCGTATCTAAAGCTTGATTAAAGCTGTTGATACGAGATGTTTTGTTGAAAAGCGACGCAAAACTGTTGCTTGGTTATTTCTCATACCACAGCGGCGCTCTACTTACAGAAATAAGCAATGAAGTACTTCGTTGCTCATTGAACCTTTGCTTTCCTCTACATTTGTAAAGATAAACATAAGAACGTTCCTGTAAATGTTATGAATTCTCTCCCATTCGCATCTAGCATTGACATTTTAAAATCGTTGATTTTTCAGGACTTTCAACTAAGGGATAGATACTGCGTTTTATGGCCATATATGATGAATTCTAAATGATAAATTATAACTTGGGCTATTGCGAAATATTTTTAGTCCTTCTTAATCCTGAAATATCACGATTTTGAAAAACACCGTTCATTTCATTGTTTCATTGTATCTCGTTACCCAAAAATCGTTCTTTTATATACCATATTCTTTGATTGTGATTGAAACAAAAGGGTTACTTTTACGAATCAAATCAAGTTTTAGTCATTAAAACTATGGCATTTTGTATCATCAAAGTCACATTCTTGGATAAAAATAGTCAATGAATTAATAAAACAAACTTTAATGGGTCCGGTGATAAGTGTTAAATTAGCCAATTCTTCGTTACCTTATAATTAATTCAAATTAATTTCCTAATTTTAAAGAGAACTTCTGACTACTACATTGTGGATTTTATAGCCGCTAAGTGACAAAACAAATCAAGAGACGGTCACTACAACTTATTACATACTCTCAAGGGAGTGGTAGTCGACACTTCATTTGATTACAAAACACATTTTTCTGGTAATTAAATTCCTTTTTAGAGATTAGGACACGTTAGTTCTCGTTCTTTTGTAGTACCGTATAACAATGAGGGTTTTTAATATTTTTTTTCATTTTCGTCAGTCGATGATTTTCCATATGTGCTTCATTGTTTAATCTGAAAAACGGATAAAATCGATTTAAACTGAAAAATTCTAGAGAAAGTTGAGTAAAAAAGGCCATTGTACCGAATGTCTGATGATCAAATGTAAAAACAAATGAGGGTGCGTAGCCTATTATCAAGTGAAGTTTGATTCCGTAGAAATAACACTAATTTGACTTGCTCTGATCTGAGCGTGTGTGTTTAAATGAGTTACCGAACGTTCTCCAAAATTTTAGAACGCACACTAAATTCACAAAGGCGTTGATAAAACATTAAGTTTACATGCTCTAAACATCTTCATGAGTTAGTGTTGTTTCTCCCGACCAAGTCCATTTTCTTGTCCTTCTATTTAGTTAACATCAGGATGGGATTTGATGACCATAATCCCATTGTCATTGTTTTTGCTTTGTTATTGTTGACGATGCAGCCATATATCTTCAATGGAATCGTTCAGTTTGGGAGTTCATGTATAAATCATATTTAAAAGATCTACCTCAATGAACAACTATGACAATAAAGCCAATAAAGCCAACGACATGTCTGAAAATATCGAAGAACTGTATCTGACCTTATAGTACCGACGAACCAATTCGATGTGTTGACAACCACATGATTGTATGACCACGTGATTTTATTTCAACCACATGATTGTATGACCACGTGATTTTATTTCAGCAATAAAACAGACAGGACCTTCTCTATTTACAATTCCGGAAATTGTAAGTCATGTCTTCTGGTAATAAATCTGTTATTCTTCCAACCAAGTATAGTTCATGTTATATACGCCCGGATTAACAAATTAATCGGTGATAAACTTTAAAACGGTTCTTAATTGGCATCTGTTTGCGTGTATGTCGTCAGTATTGAATAAACAATTTATGGCCGGCTATGGTTGGTACGCAGGATATTTTAGGAAAACATGACTGAATCAACCCCAGTCTATTAAACAATTCCGAAAACAGATATTATGTACCATTGGACAAATGCGCTTGCAGTTTCAAGGTTAAGAAAGCAAGGGGACAGAGGTACAATATTTTGTGAAATGTATAAAGTTCGCCTCAAGTACATTCGGTAACCAAAATACAAATAATATTGTTACCAACTTAAGATTTATACAAATTCAAAGCCAGGAAAGGAATTGTAAATTATTTAATATTTGATATGTCAGAACTAAATTAATAACAAAAAGTGAGAAAGCCATGCAAATGATATAAAATGCACTTTTATTTCAACATCAAAGTCCATGCACGAAGAAAAGTTAACGACACAAGTAATCATGCAATGAAATCCACCAACTACTCCAAGAAATACAACTTAAGTTTTTCCTCGTTTAATTTGATAAGTCGGCCACATCTGTGGCAAAAAGCAAACTGGAGCTTCAGTAAAGTAAAACAGCTGGCGCCATCACATCAGATACAACGAAATAATTGGCCTTCTATTTTCTATACTTCAGTAGACCTTTATTATCTAGTCAAATAGTTAAAACGGTCCTTTTATTTGTATGAACTCCCTAGTCGTGTCAGTAAATCTAATATCGTGTTTTTTCTTCCAAAAATTCGTAGCTACAGAGTGTTAAAAGCTGTAATAACGAGTCTTTTGAAAGAAATGTGACAATATGTTTAGTTTGTACATTTGTGTACTTAAACGAGGTCACCGTAAAGAATTCAAAAAGAGGGGCAATGATTAAAAAAGGAACACAAACAAATGAGAACATTGCATTGCGTCTTCTTTATTTTTTTTTATATTTACAAAGGCAAATTGGATTGATGAAGTTTTACAGAAAGTATGGAATCGAATTTGTCCTTGTCCTCTGATCTTGTTTTATTTAAGTTAACTCGTTTCAAGGATCGAAATCTACATTTCAACATAGCTTGTTGAAATACAAATTAAAAACACAAATTAATTGATCACAAGAAATTGAACAAATAAAGATAAATTGTGTATCGTTAAACTAGAGATCATCGTACAAGTGGATGCTAATACGTCGTTACTTTAGAATCACCACCAGGCTTAACTAGCATTCCAATTTCTTCTACGAAATCACTTTCTCGTTTGTCAAATTCAACATTAACACCTTTAATGAAGACGATCGGTAATGCAGAATTAAATTTATTACAGGGAATGCATTTTAAAATCCATTTTTATCCTAGGGACGTGTTTCAAAATTCAGAAAAGTTAAGACATATTAATTTCAAAGGCACAATGGAAAAAAGCTTAATATAGTACTTGATACTGAACTGTTTTGGCAAAAAGATATAGTGTAAAAGATGCAAAAACAAAATAAATCAAATAGTTGTTTTGAAAACAACCCAAGTCAATGCTCTCTAGTAAATCTCCAATCCCTTTCTGACAGTTACAAATTGCTCATTACGTTTCTAATCTGTGGTCATTGTTCATGTTCGTGGCTTGTAATACTTTGCCAATGCGTCCGCCATATATAATTAACCCAACAATGTTCATTACTTTGTTTTCTAATTAACGTTTTCTATCCTTATTCAACCATCTGGCGCGAAAAACCATCTATGTTTATCAACTGTATCAAATGCCTCTCCTAGAAGTAGCAGGACAGTTGCTAGTATTGTTATCTGTACACTATTTATCTAACGGTTCTAGTGACTTGAAAGCACTACTTTTTCATGCTCAGTCATCGATTTTCTTTGTTTATTATCTATAAACAAAACCAATTACAGAATTGGTTGCTTTTATTGGTTATCGCCGTGTGAAACTTGGTGCAATATTCATATCGTATTTGTGAGATTAAATTTACTGGTCTTCTACAAAATTGAACTTATTATACAATTACTTTCGAATTAAGTATATCAAAAAGATATCTGTTCTTGTGGGAGTTTAGAAAAGAAGATAACAATTTATAGGGTCATTAAAAAGTCACCATCGTCCTCACCTTTTAAGAACTTGTTCATTCACACATTATTGGTTGTAAAAATCAGATACCATGCGATGCTATTGGTTATTTCTTTATAAATGAAGGATAATTAATATTACACGAATAAGATTGGATTTGTCTGAGCACTACTTAGTTTGAGCTTCTAGACTTTAATTAATTTATTAGTACTTACTCGAATTTCAAAAAAAGATATAATTCTGTTATTAATCTGTTCTGAAATCTAATATTGCAAAACTTTAGGATGATGATCCTTTTCGCGCATGAGAAGTTAAAAGCTGTTGATCACATTTAAAATGGGTTCAGATTAACCACATAAATTCATTGAATTATGTCTTGTTCATTTCATAAGCCAAACCAGTGGAGCTACTCCTAAATAAACTAGCAAATATGAAATGATTCAAATCATCTTATTGCAATGAATGACACCAACTATGAGAATGTCGTGAAATATGGCTTAAATGAAATATTGCAGGCGATTGTCGTCATCAATGTCACAATCCTTTTAAATCCTTATTAATTCTTTAATGAAAATATGAGCACAGCAACACAATCCAATATTTTTAAATAATAAAATCACATCAATCGTTCCTTGACAAGTTGTGCAGTTTTCATCAAATTAGTGAACCCAAAGATTTATCTTGTTGAATGCGAAAATGTCTTCTTTTGTGAAATATGTTAACCGGTGTCTCGTTTTATTTCATGTGAGATTTCAATCACTTTGTCAGAAGATGTAGGGTTAGGTCTATGCCAAGCTGAGTATATAGTCTTCCAACTTGGGTAGAAACACATGATATCGAGTACCTTTGTTTGCGAAATATGCATTCATTTTATTTAACGTATACAACCCATCATTAGCACAAAAGAGCAAGAGGCGAAATTGGAAAAGTGCCGGTAAATCCTACACTGTGTTATATTTCCATTCCAAATACAAACGTTAGCATTTCGAACGGTTTAGAATTTTGAATTGATGCATAATTATGGAAATATTTGACAAAAATGTTATAAATTACATCCCTTGCATATGAATAAAGAGTATAAAGATATTTGTAAATTATTTTCTTCTTGAAGCATAATCTTGACATCCGGCACGGCGAATCAACTTATTTGAAGTGTATTTACAAGTGTGTGTAATTTGATGCATGCCTCTTGGTGAGAAAGTGGTGTTTTAATGATGGGTCATATACCTTAAAGAACGGTTTGAAAATACACTTTGTATACCGAGAAAGACAGTTTTTAAATTATATGCGCATATAATTTGGGGATAATGTCTGATGTCCTAGAACTTCAAAATGTCTTTTATTACATTAAGTGTCTTAAATTCATCTTTCAGATTTCATAAGACAGCAAATGGACAAAGGCCATTTTGTGGGAATGGTGTTACTAGACCTACAAAAGGCCTTTGACACAGTTGACCATTCTATTCTTATCATGAAACTGGAAGAAATCGGATTCGGTAGCGATATCATCAGTTGGTTTATGTCTTATCTTACTGACAGGAAGCAACTTGTTGACATAAACAAAACTCAGTCTTCTTTTGAAAATATAACTTGTGGTGTCCCGCAAGGTTCTATTCTTGGTCCCCTGTTATTTTTGATATACGTGAATGATATGTCTGCTGTTATAAAAAACAAACTTCTTCTTTATGCAGATGATTCCGCTATTTTAGTTTCAGATAAAGACAGGTCGTTTGTCGAAAATGCGTTGTCTGATGACCTTAATGCAGTGAGATCCTGGCTTATAGATAACAAGTTGTCTTTACACCTAGGGAAAACTGAATCCATTCTTTTTGGTACAAAACAAAAGTTAAAATCAAATAGTAAAATAAATGTTGTTTGTGATGGTAATACTATCAATTCTACTTCACATGTGAAATATCTTGGTGCAATTCTTGACCAAAGTTTATCTGGTGAAAATATGGTTAGTTCTCTATTGCAGAAGGCGACAGCAAGACTCAAGTTTCTCTATCGTAAGAATAAGTTTCTCTCGTTGCATACTAGAAAATTGTTAGTTTCTGCTTTAATTCAGTGTTATTTTGACTATACATGTGTCTTCTGGTATTTTAGCTTAAACAAAAAATGGACTGATAAACTCCAGGTACTTCAGAACAAAATTATTAGATTCGTTTTAGATTTGCACCATCGGTCTCGTATTTTAGGTACACACTATAGGACATTGAACTGGCTTCCAGTTAGCAAAAGAGTTGAAGAAATTACATTGCTACATGTTTACAAGATAAAAAACGGAACAGCTCCTAAATATTTGTCAGAACAATTTATAGAAGCAGCCACATCACATTCTTATTGTACTAGATTTAGCAGAAATGGTTGCTTTGCTGTTCCAAAGGTAGGGACCCATGGAAGAAAGTCATTTTCTTATATGGGTTGCAGCCTTTGGAACAGCTTACCAACGACAATCAAAAATGAATCATCCATTTCGACGTTCAAAACCAGTGTCCGCAAATATCTACTGGAGTCTTTATAACAATGATTTGTACACTCTCTTTATCTGTGATATTTTGCATTTGTCTTTATTTAAAGCCATGTTCATTTTATTTGTGATAACTTAATTTAGTCATTTTAATTGTGATAACTTGATTTAACTTAATAACTCAATTTAGTAATGTTTGATATGCCTCTCTGTGTCAGCCACATCCAGACATGGGTCCACAATGGAAATAAGAGATCATGGATCTCTTTTTTGTGTCAACCCAGGTTTGGATGGGGCAGACATGGGTTATATAACATACTGTGATACTTTTTACCATTATGTTTTATAACATGTACCATGTATTGTCATCATCTTTTACCAAATAAAATCTATCTATCTATCTATCTATCTTAAATCAAATTTATTTAAGTACATACTCTCGTAATTTGTCATTTTTAATAAATGAATGGTATATTTACGTAAGTAAAGTCGCTTGGGTAATCGTACCGACAAAACTTGTGGAGATAAATATGACATTTTGCTTTGATTTGATCTAAGTGCTAAAATGTAAAAAATGAAGTACTTAACAACTGTCTAGAGTAAAATAGTTTGAAATTTCCGCTCTTTTATTTTGTGTCATTATTTAAAGTGACATTGTTCTAATATTTTTTGGTAAATTTTTATATTTATCTGAAAGAGGATATTTACTTATGAAAGATCTGAAAATTTCAAGCCAAAGAATTTCTCCGTTTACGAGAAATATACATTTTTGTGTTAAAATTAAACAAATAGATAAATGAAGCAATTTAGATGTATATACAATTCATCATTTCTGTCTCAACTTCAAAGGCGTAGTTTAGCTTATCGGCAACAACTGAAAAACCTGATATCATTTTCACGCATTAGAACAACCAATCTTTGCATCTTTGAATGGGAATGTAATGTCTCTTTCAATGTATCCTTCCCTTTTACAAATTTTCATTAAATAGATGTAGGAAATAATATTTTCAACACGTAAATTGTATCCCTACTAAACAAAACCTGTAAGAAAAGCGAACATTGTATTATCTCTCTGCTTTCTTGGATAATTATAGAAGACATAAATAAATATCAAAACTGAATATTAATACAACACGAAAGGTCAGCAGAATTATATAAGTTCATTGTAGGTCGGATTGCGACAAGAAATCGGATTAATCAAAGTCTAGCTGTCAATTTGTTCTATTAATTGTTGTCCTATAATAAGGTATGTTCATTTATACATTACGTAGTGGGAAATTTGATTCTTCATTCACATTCTTCCAGGGACATCCAATCTCGATTTTGCTCTTGTAAAGTATGTGTTGTTGCAGAGATTGTCATTGTAAACGACCAATTTAATTAAGACTAATCGCACACATCAACTGAATACCGCCCCCGATATGTACTGCGACACAAATATAAATACGGTTGTGTACCAGTTAATTTGTAGTTTACCACATTTAGTATGAATTAAGATTAAACATTCCTCGTAAACGATGCAATGCTTTGACTTCTAAATTTCAGAATTTTCAAAACAAAGTAATCCTTTTCAGATAAAAATCGAAGGAAAATTTATGATAGAAGATTATCGTTTACTCTTAAACTTCAAAAATCAAACATACATTTATAGCAAAATAGTGAAATATGTTATTATGCATTAAGGCAGCCCGAGTAAGGCGAGTGTCTCCGTTCAGGTCCGCGCTCGATCTAAGATAAGATAATGGTGACAGTCTTTGGTTGAGTGTTAGATTTTTCCAAGTCCGATAAAATATTCTGTCAAAAGGCAGTTCTTTTTTTAAGATTTTCTGTCAATTTAAAAATCAATGCGCTTCTAAAAATGCATAATTAATCCCACTTTGATAACTAGACATCCATTTATCGGTGCCTCGTCTAATGGTAGATATTGACTAACCACGGAACGGTATTTCAATTATTCTTGACGAGTTTGAGATATACCGTTAATGAAAAGGGCAGAGACGTCGACATTGAATAATAAGACAGACTTAATGAACACTTGTTTCTTCGTCTAGGATAGTTTGACCGGTAAGTGTTGAATTCATTCTCCAAAATGAAAATAAACCCAGTCTGGAACGAGGACATCGATAAGTCGTATTTATCAACATCAGAATAGGGTAATTAAGATAGACACGTTTGCAGGAGAAAATATAATTGTTGGTCGTAATAGGTGAAAATTGTTTGGATGAATCAAAGACTTAAATAGACATTTTATTATTCTTAAAGCAATTTTATCCATAAAATTCCTTCAAATTCGTATGACCAGGAAGATGCGCGTTCGAAAAAGCAATAGTGATTCGTTTTTGTAACAGCATATAGCTCTGGATTGTTACCATTATGTATAAGCAATATCGTTTTCATTTTTGATTTCCCGTTTCTCAGTCCTACAATGATATGACTGTGTCCAGATGAAGCTGATGTCTTATAAAGGAAACTACATCAATCAAGACAATGAATCGTGTACTCCCCTAATGTTTCCGGAAATTAAAACATTGAACCTTTCCCGAAAGACAAAACTTTCGGGTAGTCCAAATTCAAAGGGGTTGCAGACAACAAAATAAATCATATCTAAAGGAGAAAATATGCATGTTATAGCCCAGAAAATATTGAGGCAAAAGGAGAAACTGCTGGTTATCAGCAATTTCTTCTTTTGTTTCAATGATTTCATACGCCTTTCTATTAAGGACGTCAAGACAAGGTTTCTATTAAGGACGTAAGGTTTGGGAACGGGTTAAAGAATGGCATCCATCTAGACCCCTTCCTGGAAAAATAATTTAAACTTTAGCATTGCAATTATGCATACATTGACTAGGATATCAATGACATTCTTTTTCGAATCTATGAAGAAAACGTGTATTTATACTTTTTAAGGCAAAGAAAACCGCAAAATAAGAATGCAAATACGTTTCATGCTTCATTTCAAAATAGCTAGGCAGAATTTTGATTAGAAAAGTTCATCTGATTATCTAGGCAATCGTTTTCAAATCATGTCTAATTGGTTAATGTCTATTGTCACTTTACCCCTACAAATCTTTATGTGTTTCATATTACTTATAAATATGAAGTATGACATGAAATAAGTAAAATATCATTACAAACTCGATTAGTACTTCACTTCTACTAACGTCAGCCTTGAGAAAGTCATGACAAACGGAATGTAATTAGCTTTTTGTGATTTTCATTTTTTAGCAGATTTTAAAAGCATTTATCACTTAGGCTTTCTTACTTAAGATGTTCACATTTTGAGTCATTCGATAGGTACTTGACCCATTTGATAATAATCTTGGTTGGTGACACTAATTCGGTATTTAATGCGGTCTGTAGAAAAGGAACTAATTTATTGTGAACACTCCCAATTAAGATCGTACAAACACAACTCATAGTGCATCCATCGTCTGCATGTTGAATACATTTGAGCCGAAATCTGGAAAAACGTCCCTTAAAGCATTTCTAGCATTTGAGTTTGAAGATCAGCCTGTTGTCAAATGCAGTCAAATATGTATCCATGCTGCTCTCTGTAAGTTACTACGGGTCACGAAGAAGCCGTTAGAGAACAACGTGGATCCTGATCAGACTGTGCGTATGCACAGGCTGATCTGGATCTATGTTTGGCTCAAAAGCCTTAAGGGACGTTTTTCCAGATCCTAGCTCATTTCTAATTGTACTTCTGAGTTATGGTAAGTGAGAATATGGAGTAAGCCATGCTAAGCTAATTTTATTTCATGCCGAAACTTGTCATCCAGTTAATAGACTTTACTATCCATTAACATGCATGGAATATAGCGAAGCAGTATATCAATGGACTACATACCTCCCCCTAGAACAAACACCACAAATCCAAATAACGCACCGTCTTCATTCATAGTTAATGTACCGTTTATAATCATTTACTGAAATGGGTTTCCATGTTCCTTTATAAGAAGTGTATAATGTCAGTTCTGTCTTTCTCAAAATCGAACAGTTAGTAGTTGCCGTTGGCTAATTTTGGGATAGTAAGTACTGAACGTGTATTCTGTGCCCGATTGTATAAAATTTTGTTTGCGTTAACAAATGTTAGGAATCCTGTTTTATGTTAAATTCCTTTAACCATATCGGTAAATGTAACCAGAGATAGATATTTTATTGAAGTGTGTCCATTTGATTACACGAATCGCTTTAAGCCAAATATTGCTATGCATGCACTTTGTTGCTTAGTTTCGCATCGTGTATAAAAATATGGTAGACTTGTTAAATATTTCTGCATTGTCAAATTCTTCCACATCGTAAAGGTGGTTCCTTTCGAAAAAAAAAACAATGATTTTTGGGCATTATTTATTAATCTGAATCTCGTCCTTAAGTGAATATTCACTCCTCCTGTTCGCTATGGGAATTCAAGGATTTGAAATAAATCGGTAAGTAGGATGCAAAAATCAAATTATGGTGTATATATAAGTTGTCATGAAAAGTTTCTAATTTTATCTATTGCACCTCCCAAAACCGTAGTGGGTATTATCAGTTTGTTGTTTCCTTAAATCTATTTTAAATCGGTTTTCCGAGATCAAAGAAGAAGTCTACGTGTCATCACAGACTCGAAGAGAAATGTCAGAAGCGTATATGTGTTAATGTCTTACTCCAATAAATGGGATTGTGCAAGCAATTTAACATTCTGCTTACGTATGGGAATTCTTAATCACTGGTTCAGCATCCAGGTGCGGCCGTCCGAGTAATCAGTTTCAGTACTTTGTACTACAGTCGAAGCTTTCATATGTAGCCAGCCAAGGGACAGACTAAAATTGGCCACATTTGACAGTTGGCTGCTTAACACAGGATAGAAAACTCATAGGCATGGAGGATTTCCATTTGTCATCATGTAAATTAATGTCTTATTATATGACTGGTCACATCAATATGTTGAAAAGGCAAGTGTTAAAGTAAAAAGGGTACACTTTTATGACATTTAACTGTTTGTCACACCTTGTCATGGTTTATGCAATTGATGAGGTAGACGCATTATCAATATTTTACCTGCCACCAATCAGTTGTACATGGCTGCTTAAGGGGATACAGGTAAAGAGCAACACGGCAGGTTATTATAATTCACAATTTCTTTAAAGAGTAAAATTGCATGGGAGGACTTGGACTGACTGCATACGACAGTTTAGCTGCTATTCACAGGTGGCCGCTAACACAGTTTTAACTGTACCTTGTTAGATCTTTTCGTCCTCTTCTATTTCTAGACTATTTTAACTCAAAACATTGTATAACAATGTAATATAAGACACTAGAGCGATATTGTCGACCGGAAGTACGACTTCTGTGAAAGAAATAAACCATCAAAGACAAGTATTAAACAACATTACTTTATCATAACCCATTGCGACCCTGTATTTCTTTTTCACAATAAAATATCTTTTGAAATAACACTCCATTTAACGACATTGCCTGTTGCATAAAACCCGCGAACACATACTTCAAGTTTTCAATAAACAATCGATAAATTACGGAAATTTGCAATCAAACGACTTTTCAAAATGCACAAATACAAGACCCCAGAATCCTTATTAAATTGTTTAACGTCAACGAGGATTGACCCGGTAATGCTAATATTTCAGATAATGAATCAACATCAATCTTTCAATGGCAACCCCTGCATGTTGCTTCAATTCTCTTTTATTCGGTTTCACCAAACGAGACAATATGAACAGTTTCTGGAAGTTTCAGACAAACTGCAGAATTTCTGATAACCAGCATTATCTTCATTGCCTCAAAGTTCATTGTCACACATTGTGTACAAATAATACGTTTATTATGATCAGTTTTCTCGTCTTCAGCTGTTTTCAAAATGGAAATACATAGTCTATGGGCATCTTGCAATATATGTCTTTTTACTATGGCCCGTGTCATTTTGAATTTGACTGATTCTCCGGAAACCCCCACATATAATAGAAAACACAATTGGTACGTATCTTAATGCTTAGGTACACTATTTTAAATAAGCTTCCTTATGTTTATGACATAGCTTCAATTTACATTCATATGTACTGTTTGAGAGCTTTTCTTTACCATTATATATATATCGATGGAAAATCAATAAGAGAGTACTTATGTGATACATTCGCCGTATCCAGAAGAGTTGTTTGAATTATAGAAATGTACGGGTCATGTAATTAGATTACGCGACATAAATTGAATTTATTTCGTCTATTACAATGTCATATAAAGCTCAATGACAGTATAATTATGTATGTCAGTACAATCGCTTGGGTAATTTTACTGACAGAAGCCGTGAAAATAAATATGACGATTTTTCTGAGATTGGATATAATGTCTTAAATACAGCACTTTACAACTGTCTGGAATAAAACAGTTTAAGTTTAATATTTCCGCTCTTATCATTTTATGTCATTATTCAAAGTTACACGTCCCTCGATATATCTTTTTACAAAAAAATACTAAGACATAAAGCCTTCAATACATGAACGATATGAATTTTACAAGAACAAAATTGTAGGAAAAAACATCATGTGTATTCTCTTTTCGCTTTTCGCTTAGTATGGAAGCTATATCATGAATATCACAATGTTACATCTCATACTATAATTTGAGCAACGTTTGTCTGTTTGTCTGTTTGTCTGTTTGTTCCCCTACTCCTCCCAGGTCCTTGGGCCGATCTTCACCAAACTTGGAGGGAAGGTGGAGGGCGGCCCCGGATATTAGCTTGAGGGGTTCATTTTTTGAAAGGTCAAGGTTATCGAGGTCAAAGGTCAAATTTATCGTTTTTACGGGTTACGGGACGGGATTGCTTAGTTACGGGACGGGATTGCTTACTGGTTACGGGACGGGATTAGGTGGAGTGCAGCCCCGGATAGGTCAAGGTCATCGAGGTCAAAGGTCAGCCCCGGATAGGTCAAGGTCATCGGGGTCAAAGGTCAAATTTCGAGACGGGTAAAATTGCTAGTAAACACAAAAGGCCAGAAGAATTACTAATTTCGTTCAGTGTAGGTCTCGTTGCGACAACAACTCTGATTAATCAAAGTATATCTGTCAATTCATTCTATTAATTGTTGCTCTATGTTAAAGTAGGTTAAATTGTATCTCATGCATCTGGAAGTGTTATTCAAAAATCTTGAGATTATTGTCTTAGACTTCTGAGCAAATTAAACATAAACATATCTTATTATGTAATAACATATAAACTAAAGTACTTTTTAGGCTACTAAAGGAATATCACTGAGTGTGTAGTTTATTTGACAAGTGTCGTTTTTAATCAGAGTACAGTTTATTGCAGTCTGTTTCTGAACAGTTAATGCATTTATTTTGCCTAACATGGTTAGACGACATATCTCCGTTCAGGTCCGCGCTCGACATTAAATCATATGATAATTACGTACCTGTCCTGGATTCCCAGTCGGTGACAAAGCATTTTACAAGGTATTACAAAGTATTTGAGCTATAGGCATATTTGTCAAGTAATTTTCTATAAATATCTTGCTGAAAAATTGTGAATGTATTACTATTTTCCCCTGGGACATCAATTCATCGATGCCTCGTATAATGGTATATATACATCACTGACCATGGGACGGTATTTCAATTATTCCTGACGAGTTTTAGATGGCACTTTAGTGAAAAGGACAGAGACGTCGATAGGCTTTATGAACAATTGTTCCTCGTCTAGGATAGTTTGACCGGATATTGGTGAATTTATTATTTCAAATGAAAATAAACACTTTCTATCGAGGAAAGTGTCACTGTGGTAGTTTGTATCAAAATCAGAACAAATGAAGATTGATAAAATAAGCAAAATGTACCATAGAGGACATACTGTTGGTCGTTTTTGAAGAAAAATGTGAAGTGGGGTGAATCGAAGACTTAAATAGTCATTTTTATCTAAACGCTATTGCGAAAAACATTTAAATTTGAATTTAGTAAAAGAAGTTTTTGATTTCACCGAAGTATGGGATGAAACTTTTCTTGATCGTCTTGCAATGCATTAAAATGTGTTGTCGATGGATAATCTATGATTTCACATAATTATTTTCCTAAAATAATACAATTATGACGATTATATTTTATTGGAAATATAGGGATTGTATCAATAAAATTTCGCCCAAATCCACAAGAAAACTATTTATGCTTTAGAGGATACGTTCGAAGACTAAATAAGTAATTCGTTTTTGAAACATCGAATAGTTGTGAAATGATATCCTTATGTACAGTTTATAACCAATGCCGTTTCCATCCTCGGTATCGTTTTTTCACGTTCTAATGTAATTGTATATCTAACTGATATCAGATACGGCTGGTGTCTTAACAAGGGAAATTCAGCAATCAAGACAGGGAATCTTGTACTTCGCCTGCCTTACCAGAAATAAAAACACAGACTGTTAAGGAATAACATCTGTCTTCCTGGAAGGACATTAAGCATTTCAATACGCATATCAATGAATGTATTGTTTCTGATGGAAGGATTATTGTTTGACGTATTAGAACATTAAAATGTGTATTTAAATATATAGTTTGCACGACAGATAACAGTTGAATATTTACCTCTTTTCCTGTGTAATTTCAGAAAGTCTGTGTTAAACTTTGATTATAATGATTCTTCAATTTATGTTAAAATTCAAGGCACAAAACACTGTTAAAATTAGACCATACTTAATATGACTTCTGTACATGAATGTATTTAGGCTCTACCTGAGACTTATTTTTGTCCAGTGGAGCACCATAGGTCATCATTGGTTATATTACTTAGATACACGGAACTGGCTTAATTACTTTTGTCATTTTATACTTACTAATCTTCTACTGCTTTAGATTACAATAAATAAGTAATGTGACATGCGATTAGTAATCTGCCATTACAAACTCAATTAGTGTTTCACGGCTACTGATTGAAGAGTTCATAAAGTCATGAAAACTAAAAGGATACCATTAGCTTTTTGCGGATTTCTATTCATGCATGTTTAAGTAGACATAATGATTAAATTACTAAAGAAATAGGCTTTCTAATTCGAACTTTACATGATTCATTTGATGCAAAGCCATTGTTGCTGAAACATACGTGACTCCAAAAATCTACTTTATTAAGGAGCATTCCCTTAACCCATTACGAGACCACAAAATTTCAAACTAATCCAAATTCAAAGATGTTGCAGACGACAAATTCAAGTGAATAAAATTTTACATTTTTTGGTCATTTTGTATAGAAAACATTGTGGGAAATGAAAAAATTGCTTGTCACAAGCAATTTCTTCATTTTCCACAATGTTTTCCAAAGCCATTTTCTCATAAGGAGTCAGAAGAAGTTAATGTGTGGTAATGGGTTAAACAGTCTTAATAAAGCTGCTTATTGTTAACACATCGTCATCGCATAAATGCCATTCACAATTATCTGTCAGAGATCATGATTCTAGAATGATTGACCAATTGCAGAAATGGAGCCGCCAAAAGATCGGCGTAATAATTAGCTCCATTTTATGTAGGACACTTCTATCCTATAATTAAACTTTATTATCCATTTACACGCGAAGAATGCAATGATGCAGTATATCAACTAACTATGCATTTCTCCACCGACAAGTCCAAATAATGCACCGTCTTCATTTATTATTGATGCATCGTATATTATCAATTACTGAACTTTGTTTCACTGTTCCTTTCTTGATAGCAAGGTCATACGTTTAGAGATTTTTATATTATCTATTCTTAGTTTCCTTCAATTGTGGGGTAATTTGACAAGTTCTTACAACGGCTTTTCAAAATGCTCAAATACAAGGACTAAGGACCATCAATAACTTCATTTCCGACAACAAGGATTGACCCGGCAATGGTAACATTTCAATTAATGAAACAATTTCAATCTTCCAATGACAACCCCTGCATACTGCTTGAAATCACTTTTCGTCGATCAGCTATTTTTAACTCACTTCACTTTATACCTACATGAATAAATCAATAATTTCTTTTATTCGATCATGGACAATCAATTTTGATATACAAATATATCGGTACAAATACGAGTATAAGTAATTTGAAGATAAACTGTTTTGATTTTTATGAAAATCCTTTAAAATCAAGATCAATATGATTAAATAGTTCTCTTTTCAAAGCTTTATGTAAATAACATTTCCTGCTGAAGGCCGAACTTATTTTTCTTTTTTTTATTTGACGATTCTACAAATAGAGTCCATCTCTTCCATTAATCATGTCTATGTGATAAGTCATCTTTGTACCTGTGTGTCTACGGCATGTTTAATGGGGCTTAATTTCTTCTTCGTTATTTCCTTTTAACCCTTTCCCAAACAAGACCTGGTTTTGACGTCCCTAAAAGAAAAGGCATGGGAAAACATTGAAACAAAAGAAGAAACCGCTGATAACCAGTAGTTTCTCCTTTTGTCTCAATATTTTCTGTGCCATATTTTGCACAAATCCTATCTTTAATAACATCCATTTTGTCATTTGTAGCAGTTTTTGAAGTGGATCACCCTAAAATTTTGCCGTTTGGGAAAGGGTTAAATCTTCTTGTGCTCGAGTTCACAAGTACATAAGAAATACGATATGAGATTAGTAAGTTCACCTAGAGACTTGCGAAACTCTTGGAAACTAATGGAATACCATTATGTATATGGTTTTCTTTATACATGTTTAAAAGGCATCATCACATTTGGCATTTGTACTTATCTTGTCTGAGGCTTTTCAGACTATACATAACTCTAAATACATCAAATAGTTTTAGGGTGGCAAATCAGAACTCGATTCGGATTCGAACAATGTTATGGTTTTAGAAAGATACCCCTTGAGGCAAATCACAAAGTGTTATTTTCTATTTCCTGTAATTTGAATATATATAAGAATTAATCATATGTTCCATGGTAAGTGAAATTCTTGTCGGTGTCTGTAATTCAGAGTTATTGTTAGTGCGACCGTCAAAAACACAATGAAAATCTAGTTACATGTACCAAATTGTCATCTTATAATTGATTTATATTAGCCATCTCCATGTACGTTTGATATGAATGACGATGCCGTATATCAATTAACAACGTATTTTCACCCCTTGTGAAGTACAATTAGTCCATATTTTGCACCACCTTCATTTATAATTGATGCTATGCATATAATGAATTTTTGGACCAGGGGATGAAGTCAGCTTTTCTTTTGCTTGTAATGTTTACATAGAAAGCATGTTCGATACAGGACGAATATCGATCTTTTTTCAAAGTCCGACAATTCGACAGGAATTTAGGCTATTTGGTTATTATTGCGAGTTAATTGGAATTTCAGACAGATGTCAAATCTATGTAGTCTTACAAATATTATTCAAGTAGACAATGAAATATTTATATGGCATGCCTTTTTATAATACAGGGTGTTTCATAATATCTGTTACCATTACGAATAAATATAAATCATTGACTTTACATACAATATAGTTATGTTATACACCTTTTTGAAGGGTATATAATAAAGTTTTGTGTCAATCAAAAATTAAGGGGAAATATTGACGTCATGACGTCTTTTTTGACGTCATCAAATTTGGGCAGTTTTTCAAAAATGGTGCTCTCCGTTAACGCATTGACGAAAGCTGTCAAACAGCTTGATCAATTATTTATCGATAATTGTCATCAGATTTATGAAAAAATAATATCCTGATGATGAAAATTCAACGCACATGTTTAGAGAAATCTGACTTTGTCAGAAAAGATAATTTCATTCTCACAATTTAGCAGTATGGACGTCCTAAAATCCATCGGTAATAACTGGACCCTTCTTTTTTGAGGACTAAAATTGTGAGGTTTAGACAACTTTAAATAGAGTGCACTATCTGCATGAAATAAAGTAGAAATATGATTTTGCATTAAGCCTAAAAGCTACAGACTTTAATACCCTTTGATTCTGGCTGGATGCTGCGGCGCTTCCACTTCAAGGTAAAATATTGTGTGGATTGAGAGAACATTTGGGACACAATAGATTTCGTACAGGTCAGATAAAGTGTGGCTTTCGCACTCCCAAGACCTCACTTCGTTTGAACTTCTTCTTTAATATATCTGAACGAGCATGTACGTATAACCATGTTGCAATATCCATAAATGCATTTAAATAGCATTTCATTCTGAAAAGAGAATATTCCAATGGACACATGCAATTCGGTCATTACAAACATTGAGAAACAGGTTGACGTCGTTTTGTAACATGGATGACGTCATCTAGAACGCTTTGTCAAAAAACTGTACTTTTTAATGGGGTTGAATTGGTATCAATCCTGAACGCAAATATAATATTGTTATATGTCAAATAAAACTTTATTATGTCTTTTTCCGCATTGTACATTTCATTTAAATTTACATTTCTTGGTTAAAATATACTTAAGATTCGAAATGGTAACACATATTATGAAACACCCTGTACGTTTAAAGATACATTACATTCATATTTCAATTTTTAAAGCATGTTTTGATGCTAAGATTGATTATTCTAATACGTTTTTTACCTTTAAATGTAATGAATTTTTTTTAAATGTTGCTTATAATCCAAAATAGAACACTCTTAAGGTTAGGACGAAAACGACAAATTCCATTTACATATGAACTGTTGTTTATCATAATTAGATAAATTTTAAGAAAAGAAATATGTTCTTCAATACTTTGGCTCTACATTTTCAGAATGTTCATACTAAAATTTGTTCTTTATGATCATGATAAAAGATAAATTGATAAAAAATATCCATGGAATGCAAAATGCTACACGGGCATGTCTGAGATGAATTCCATACAATAATTTTACATTATAGATCTATAGTTTCCATTTTAATTTCGAAGTAGAGTTTGTATCAAACGTTAATTAAAATATATGTTGTCATGAGCAGTTACCAATTGCATTCGCAATTGCACCATCCCGAGACAATATCAGGTAGTTTCGATGTATTGTTTCCTTTAATCTATTTTAAATCGGTTTTCAGAGATCCGAAAACAGTATTACGTGTCAAAATTAATCAGACTACAAGAGAAATGTCAGGAGCGTATATGTGTTAATGTCTTACTCCAGCAAATGGAATTGTACAGTCATTCTGCTGAAGCATGAGACTTCTATAACATGTTTCAACATACAATTTTACATCAAATGTTAAACCATTTTACAATACACATATCTGATTACAAGTAGCAGATATTGAGTGCTCAGTCGGTCATTTTGGGATATAGATTTCATACCCTTCATTTTTCGGTGCGGCCATCCATATAGCAACAGATCCTTAAAGGGGTTTTGAATCTTGTTGTCTCTTTTTGTAGATAAAATTTATAGAACATCTTTAATTCCATTGCATTTAAACAGAAGGAAAAAAGAGTTACTGAAGCAATAGATTGTCCACCTAAACTAACTTCGATGCAAGTGTGAGAACTCTTATTATGAAATATTTTTAACCCTTTCCCAAACAAGACCTGGTTTTGACGTCCCTAATAGATATGGCTATGGAAGACATTGAGACAAAAGAAGAAACTGCTGATAATCAGCAGTTTCTCCTTTTATCTCAATATTTTCTGTGCTAAATTATACACAAATCCTGTATTATCCACAACCATTTTGTCGTCTGCTGCAGCTTTGAATTTGGCCCACCCTAAAATTTTGTCGTTTGGGAAAGGGTTAAGAGACATTCCGCAGATATTTTCTCATAAATCATACTTTTAATTTTATCTTAAAGTTCAAAAGAGCCAACGTACAGAGGATTTCACGAGAAATGCATTATTTGAAATTCAATTGATTTTGGTTTAACATGGTTCACATTTATACGGAATTTGTCATTAACTTCTCAGCTTTTTTGGCTTATCAGCAATAATCTAAGAAAAGAAAATCCGATATCATTTAAATACAATAACCAATCTTGGCATCAACACAATTTTTTTAAAAAAAATTAAAGGGGACTGTGATTTCTCTTGATAGTTTTAAAGATGTTCCTAATTTCCAAACACTGCAAATGTATACTTCTGGAGAAATCCTAACAATTCCCTTGTCAAAATTACAGGATGAATTTTGGTCAAAAAATATTTCTTAAATTCCTGAATAGCAATCACGTACGAATGCATCTTTTTGTTCGGAAATTTGCCATTTTTTAACAATTTACAACCAAACGAGTTTTCAAAATGCATAAATACAAGACCCAATAATCCTTATTAACTTGTTGAACGACATTAATGATTGACCCGTTAATGTTATCTTCTCAGATAATGAAACCACATCAATCGTCCAATGACAATCTCTGCATATTGCTTCACGTCTTTAATTTTGTTTTGTATAAGTATTACTTTAAAATAAAACTATTTGTCTCGATGCATACGCTATCAATCAGTGTACTACCTGAAGGCGTTTTGCGTAGTAAATATTCCTTTCCCTAATTTCTGAAAGCAATGAGTTGATACGTACAAATATGAGATTTGAAAACACTGAGTCTTAGAACTCTGGCTCTCTCATGCAATTAATAAGACGTCAAAATTTTGGACTGTTCCAATTTGAAAGGTGTTACAGACGAGAATTTCTAGTTGATGAAATTTGAAAGATATTTCCATTTTGGGTCAGAAAACATTGTGGAAAATGAATGAATTGCTTTTTCAAGCAATGTCTTCATTTTGCACAATGTTTTCCCAAGTCACCCTTTGTAAGGGAGTCAAAATGCGTCACTGTGGGTTAAGGCATAAAGGATTCAGCCTATACACATCACTTTGATGTAAAGTTGAGTTGAAAACAAGTAACGCTTCTTTTGTAAAATACAATAACTCAAAAACAATCTGATGGCTTCAAATCAAATTAGACTGGACTGCCTTTAATATCGAATATCAAAGTGTATGAATACGTATATGAAATAACTTTATTTGAAAATGGGTTCGAAATATACGACGTATATCAATAGAGACAATTCTTGAATTTTAAATTCTCAGAGTCAAAAGAATGTTGTCTTGTGTCCTTCAATGTAACATTGTAGGGCCTATATAATTAGATTACTGGGTAAAATTGAATTTATTTCACTTTATAGTATGTCTTGTATGACAAAATGACTCTATATGTACTTTAGTAAAATCACTTGGGCCATCTTACAGACAAAACCCGTCGAAAAGTTTGCTTTGATTTGATAAAATGGCTAAAATAATCAAAGTGCTGAGAGCACTGTAATTGGACGTCTCTGATTGATTGAGCGGGATTGTACATGAACGAAAGATATTTTATTCATTCTTCTGTGTTTAATTCTATAAGATCGGTTTCGGACATACGAAATCGGCTTTAATACCAGAAAACCCTTCTCAGGCTTCAAATTGATTTGATTGCCGTTTCAAGACAACTGATTTGTCGCTATGAATAATCACTATTAATTTGATTACCAAATTCAATTAAGGCCATGCGATTAGCACTTTTGTCTTCTTGTTTCGGTTTACTATGAGTATTGTCGTCAGTTATACTTTTCATTGATTTTATAAAGTACGCTACAAAGCAATTTATTCAAAATGTAAGCCAACGCGCTACATAAATGAAAGCCGCGATAGCTCACTTAGCAGAGCACTCACCTTGTACTCTTTACACATGTTATATCCGGAAGTCCCTGGGTTCGAATTCTACTCAGACATTGTTCTTTTTAATCATCTTTTTTTTATACGCCGCCGGAGGCGGACGTATATTGGCGTCATCTTCTCCGTCTGTCCGTCCGTCCATCCGTCCGTCCGTCCATACGTCCGTCCGTACGTCCGTCCACTTTTCTTGTCAACGCAACTCCTCCTAAGTTTCTGGCTGGATCTTCTTGAAACTTGGTCAATGTTATCACCTCAATTGGTAGATGTGCATGAAGGAAGGATTTTATGGTTCGTTGATTTTTGCCAGAGTTATGCCCCTTAAAAACTTAGTCTCTGGGGCTTATTGAAATTGCAGCCTTGTCAACGCAACTCCTCCTAAGTTTCTAGCTGGATCTTAATGAAACTTGATCAATGTTATCACCTCAATTGGTAGCTGTGCATGAAGGAAGGATTGTATGGTTCGTTGATTTTTGCCTGAGTTATGCCCCTTAAAAACTTAGTCTCTGGGGTTTATTGAAATTGCAGCCTTGTCAACACAACTCCTCCTAAGTTTCTGGCTAGATCTTAATGAAACTTGGTCAATGTTATCACCTCAATTGGTAGATGTGCATGAAGGAAGAATTTTATGGTTCATTGATTTTGCCAGAGTTATGCCCCCTTAAAACTTAGTCTGTGGGGCTTATTGAAATTGCAGCCTTGTCAACGCAAGTCCTCCTACGTTTATGGCTGGATATTAATGACACTTGGTCAATCACCTCAATTGGTAGATTTGCATGAAGGAAGGATTTTATGGTTCATTGATTTTTTCTAGAGTTATGCCCCCTTAAAACTTAGTCTCTGGGGCTGATTGAAATTGCAGCCTTGTCAACACAACTTCTTCTAAGATTCTGACTGATCCTTATGAAACTTGGTGGATGTTATTACCTTAATTGGTAGATGTGCATGAAGTAAGGATTTTATGGTTCATTGATTTTTGCCTGAGTTATGCCCCCTTCAATCTTAGTCTCTAGGGCTTAATGATATTTCAGTCTCGTGAACGCAATTCCTTCCAGGTTTTTGACTGGATATTTATAAAAACCTTTTTGTGAACACAACTTTTTACAGGTTTTTGTGTGAATATTTATAAATCCTTGTCAATGTCATTTTTTTTTGTCTCAAGTTTTATAAGTGGCGGCGTATATTGTGACCATGGCACTCTTGTTCGACTTCTATCTCCACCATCGTTGGCGAAAAAACGACCGCAGTGATTTAGAATCGATCTTAACACAAATTCAACGAAATAAAGTAATGAAACGCCGATCATTTACATACAATTCCGCTCAATCAATGAGAGGCGTCTAAATATAGTGCTCCAAGCACTTTGATTTTTATTCCTGTTTAGAGTAAAAAAGAAAAAAAAAACACGGTAGCAGTTTTCCCTGGTTGTGGTTACAAAACAAATTCAATACATACTTTTCCTGAAACAAAATACCAGATGAATTGGAGCACCTAACCATGGATTCCTCATACCAGTACTACCGCAGCATCCTTACATCTACAGATGTGCATAAAAAGAAGAAATTGGGAACGTGCCGTCGGGAAAATGGCAGTGGAGTACTATTAAGCAATTTAAATCTTCATATCATTATCAACGAAAATTTGAGAATAGCAATGTCCCTATCTGTAAACATATTCATACGATCATCCAGGTACCATCTGTTGCAGACCAATTGCTTCATCTTCTTAGCTCAATACACGTAAACGGGTCTCTTAAACGAAATAAATACAGATCGCTGTCACTTAGTCTTATACTAGTAATAATCATTGTTGTCATGATCATCGATCAGTATGTAAATAGGTCATGATACTGTCGAATATCAGTGATACAGATGCTGGAGAAAAAAAACTCGTAAGAGCAACTATTTTTCTGAATAGGTGGATTTCACTAGTGTCTCATCTGAGGCTGTTCAGATGGAACCCCGATTTGCCATCGAGTCGAACCCGAGTTGCGAAATGAACTCACTCCCCGATGCTCAATTTCAAAACCCTGGTTCCAAAGTACGTCTCGTGGAAACCCCGTTCCTTTAAATATGTCAAAGACTTAAACAACAATGATCAAAGAAAAGGAACCTATCATACACAATACGTGCATTAAATTGGGTAATCATTCTAAAATGTGTGTTTTCAGTAAACACATCAAGAAAAACAAACGTTTTACAGAAGAAATAATCCGAACTGGTTTTGAACCAACGGCGTTCCAAATTTCAACAAATCCTTTCCCGTTTGAGCTATCGCTGCTGCTGCTGATATATGGTGTCTGTTTACATTATAACCATAGTGTATGCATGTATCGCTTTCTAAAGATCTTACCCTTTACACAATAAATATTACGAAAGTCAAAAAACTACAAGAAAATGATTAAATCGAAAAAAGATCGTAAAGTTGGTTAAGACGTGGCATGAATTGAATCGGCCAATGAATCTTATAGTATTTGTTAGAGAACACATAGAAAGTAGGAAAAGATACGACAGTTTTCCTGTATGGTCGCAAAATCTATTTTGAATTTTGGTCAACTGGCAATTAAGTCTGAGAAAGGGTTTTTTGGTAATGAAAACCCATTTCGCCTGTCCAAAAGTGGTTATAAGAATTGTACGTCCTTTCGGACGTCCAATTAAAAACCGAATTACTTTACAACTGTCTTGAATAGATAGTTTAATAGTTCCACTCTTGGCAGTTTGTGTCATAATTCAAACTTATCCGTGCATCGTTTGTTTTCACAAAAATATCTAGGATTTCAAACTGAGTCTTAAACAAAGCAATGTTATCAATTTGTAGACATACAAATTGTAAGAAGGATCAACATTTGTATGCTCTGTTCGCTTTTCTGGCTAATAGCGGAAGCAATATAATGAATCTCTTAACATTACTTCAACGCAAAATGTCAAAAGAATTGAGCCAGTATCTGGGAAAACGTCCCTTATAGCATTTGAGAAAAACATTATTCCAGATCAGCCTGCGTATACACGCAGTCTGACCAGGAACCATGTTATTCTGAAATAGCTTC
The DNA here is from genome assembly GCA_963680895.1 of Fragum sueziense. Taxonomy (NCBI): domain Eukaryota; kingdom Metazoa; phylum Mollusca; class Bivalvia; order Cardiida; family Cardiidae; genus Fragum; species Fragum sueziense. Next base: position 1,287,542 of record OY804603.1, read on the forward strand.
CTCATGGTCTGTAGCAACTAGTTGACAGTAACATGGACGCTGGTTAGACAGCATCTAGGCATGGTCTGATCTTGAAACCTAGATGTCTAAGATGCTATAAGGGACGTTTTTCCAGATCCTGGCTCAATTATATCAGTCCAGTGTAGGTCAGGTTGCGACCACGAATCTGAATGAAGTCTATCTGTCAATTTGCTCTATTAATTGTTTCTCCATGATAGAGTAGATTTAATTGTACGTAACGAAGTGGGAAATTCTATTCTTCTGTTAAAATCTTGGGATAATTTTACCCTTAAACTTCTTTTCGAAATCAAATATAAATAGAATGTACAAGGGGTGATTCAAAAGTTCGTACAATGGACCCATAACTTCATATTACTAGCTTGGTCAGGCTATAATTTGGCAATATTGTAGTTCATTATCTGCAGACTGCATAAAATTAAAAAGTTTATCAAAATAGTTCTAGCGGCCGTAAACTGCGTTTCCACAGTAACGCACAGGCATAGAAGTGACGTCGCTTTTGACGTTCTTATTCCCCCATCCCGTGAATAGTATTTGTCTAAAATTTATCATTGTACTATAACTGTAAAATGTACACTATCTAAAATTTCCACATTTGTTGTACAGATGTCACATTTAATGACTGTATAACTTTTGTTTCGATAGTCAACAAAGTTAGTTTTATTAATCCATTGTACGAACTTTTGGATCACATTTCGTATACTTTATATTAATAACAAATGAATTAAAACACTTAATTAATTTGTTACTAAAAGAGTATCACTGAGTGTAAACTTCTATTGGACAGATGGCGAAATATGTATTCGTATTTTATCAGAGTATCGATGCAATGTAAAAATTCGTATTCTGAACCGTTAAGGTATCAATTTCGCTTAAAATGGCAAGGTGAGGTGTCTCCGTACAGGTCCGCGTTCGGCCTTAAATAATGTAATGATGACGTTTCAGTATAGTCCTTGATAAATCTCGATTAATCTCTAGATTTTCTCAGTCTGTTAGAAAGCAAACAGCATTGGACAGTTTTCTGAAGTAAATCTTTCTTCCAAGGCTCTACTTAAAAACGTTGCACTCATTATTTGACGAGATTAGTTAGTTTATTCAGAGACTACCGAGAGTTATGGAAAAAAATGAGTACCATTATAATTATAGTTGTTATGATATACATATTTCAAAGGCTGAATCACTTTTGTCATTTGCACTCAGCTTGTCTGAAGCTGTTCAGACTATACATTACTCTTTAAGTACATCAAAGGGATTTGTGGTATCAATTCAGAATTTGATTGGATCAAATATTAATGTTTTAGAAAAATGCTCCTAGAGGCAATACAACAAGTAATTTTGCATTTAAAAATATATAAAGATTAATCCTGGTCTGTAATTCAGAGTTATTAATAGTGCGACCGTCAAAAAATACAATGATAATCTAATTACATGCAGCAAATTGTCATCCTATAATTGATTTATATTAGCAATCACCATGTATGCTTGATTTATATAACGGTGCCGTCCGTATATCAATTAACTATACATGTTCACCTCTTGTGAAGTGCAATTAGTCCATATTCTGCACCGCCTTCATTGATAATTGATGGTATGCATACCAACAGTTATCCGACTTTGTTTCTTCTAATACAGAGACCAAGGGACTAAGTCGCCCATTTTTTATTTCCAATGTTTATCTACACAGTAAGTCTATTAGATACAGGGCTAGTTTCTCTCTTCAAAGTCCGACAATTTGACACAATGTTAGGTTATTATTGCAAGTTAATTTGAATTTCAGTTTGATGTCAAATCTGTGTTGTCTTACAAGTATTACCCTGAATAAACAATACTTCTTTAGCATATGTTTTACATTGCAAAACGTTTAAGGTATCCAAACCCTCAAAAGCACCAAAGAGCTAGAGGCGAAATTTGAAAAATGCAAATAATTCATAAACTGTGCTACATTTCCATTCCAAATACAAAGCTAAGCACTTTGAATGTTTAGAAGTTTGAATTAATGCGTGCTTTTGGAATTATTTGACAAAAATGTTCAAAATTACCTCCCTTGCATATGAATATAGAGTAAAATAATATTTGTAAATTGTTTCCTTCTTGAAGCATAATCTTGAAATCCGGCACAGTGAATCAACTTATGTGAAGTGTATTTACAAGGGTGTGTAGTTTGATGCATTTCGTATGGCTAGAAAGTGGTGTGATTTTTTCAGGGTATGTAAACATTAAAAGGGAATCCATGGAATGACTTTCATATGAGGATTTTACATTGCAGGTCTACAGCTTACAAGTATATGGGAATTTCGAAGTAAAATTTGTATCAAACGTTGATTAAATATATGTGTTGTCATGAAGAGTTACCAATTTCATTCGCAATTGCACCATTCTGAGACAGTATCAGGTAGTTTCGATGTATCGTTTCCTTTAATATGTTTTAAATCGGTTTTCTGCGATCCGAAAACAGGTCTATGTGTCAAAACAGACTACAAGAGAAATGTCAGGAGCGTATATGTGTTAATGTCTTACTCCGATAAATGGGATTGTGCAAGCAATTTAACATTCTGCTTTCTTATGACAATTCTAACATGCTTGAACATAGTGCTTTCTATCCAAGGTTAAACCATGTTTAATGCACATGTGTTAGAACATGTAGCGGACATTGAACGTTAAATCGACCACTTTCAGATCTTTAATTGTTCGGTATGGCCACACGTTTCTGTTTTATTACATCTCTTCTTAGATACGTAATTAAGACTATTCTTTATTCAAATGCGTTTAGACACAATGATATAAGATTTACTTGAGCGATAGATTGTCGACTTAGATTAACCTATACGAAAGGAAAAAGCTATCGAAGACCCACAATTTAAAAGCTGGTCCTAATCGTCAACCCCTGCAAACATTTTCTTCTGAATATTATCTAACAATTCCCTTCCCAGAATAACGAGGTAATTTACGAAATTAATATTGGTTAAGTAACGCTCACGTACAAATGTATTTTTTCAGGAAATACGAGTAATGTCATCTTTCCTGCAATTTACACTCAAACGGCTTTTCAAAATACACAAATACAAGACCTCGGAATCTTTATTATCTTCTTTAACGACAACAAGGATTGACCTGGTAATGCTAACATTTCAAATAATGACGCAACATCAATCTTTCATTGACAACCATTACACAATTACTTTGATTTTTTTTTCGCTTCGTTCTTGGATTTGGCTTCGCTTACTAACTTTCGTGGATATAGCGACGGTTCGTATTGTTCGATCAATTTATTCAGCGTGATATGCTGAGGTCTGTTTTTGTCCGTTCACCTATAGCTGTGAAGGGTATCAGAGTTTATATATGCATTTTATTTCAAAATGACGATCGAAACTGAAATTGAATAGCAAATTACGGATCTATAAGAGTTAATTAGTACATGTCTATGAATGCTTTTTTAAACATAATATACGCTTGTTTTCTTTCTTAATACCTTCTTGTATTTCATCAAAAACATAAAGAAAATAATAAAGCCTTAAGATGTCTACATTGATAAGTCGGTTTGCTTTTCGCATCTTCGGTTATACGTTTATATGTTATAGTGCACGTTTTATATCATTCAATCCGTCGTTGTAATCTGGTAAAAAGTATAAGTAGAATTTTAGATAAAAATTGTTCAACATCACAGAGAATGATGATGATCGATATTCTTCTCCTTATGCTGCTGCGCATCCCATAGATTCAATAAAAGAGCAGATGCCTAGAACAGATAATACTTAGGACCAAGGGGACCCTGATTGCCTTTTAAGTCATACATTTATACCCTAAACGACTATTTCTTTATCAAACAAAATATGTCACATAGCTTAGTTCATAAATATCGGTCGACGTAATTGTTTCTTTCAATAAATGATTAGTTTGTTCATTTTACTTGGCGACGATACACATAAGAATCCTAATATTTTCTATCAACCTTTTTGCAACAAAGACATTCCTGGACGCCCTTAAGCGAAACAGACTGAGAAACTATTTTAAAAAAGAAAAGAAAGTACTAGTGACCAGCGTTTTAAGCTTTACACTGCCCTTTAAATTTGATTTAATTACGATTCAAAAGTTTAAATCGCATATTCATTATCCACTGCAATTGCGTTTAAATCAGACATGGCTTCAATTCTACTCTCTGGGAAATTAATGAGCTGGAATTGATATGACTGTGCATTTGCAAGATGAACATGATCTATTTTGCCCCCTTACGCATTCATTGAACCAACTAGAAACCTGCATATACATGTACTAGAATACTATGTCCCATTAGACCTTAAAAACCTCCCATGAGACATATGGTGATCTCAAAAGCCATAAAAGTGTCTTTCTTTAGAACAAAGCTTAAACGCATGGCACTTAGATTTATTTCTTCTCTTAGTGTAGATGTAATAAATAATACTCTATAACACTCTAAGCTAATAAATGTAACGTCGGCAAACAAATGTAATACTTACGTTTACAGTTATATGACAACTTTAATGGCAACATAAAAATAAACCTGTTTAGAAAACATCGAGTCCTGCATCATGTTTTATGAAGTAGTCTATTTACTCCTTTCTATTATCTTTTAAACAATGATTAGCTATTTGTGTTTGCAAGGCGTTAAGGGGAGTTCTTGCTATCAAAATAAATCAAGTTAAAGGCGGGCACTTTTGTAGGTCAATTTATAAAGTAATTGAATGAAAGTTTACGGAGAATGCCTTTTTACCGAGCGACAAAAAATAGGAAAATATATCAAAGTAAAATCGCATGAATACCGTCTGGGTATAAATGCTTGTGGAATGATTCACTTACATATACATGTATCTAATTATTTATAAAGAAAACACTGTGTAATTGAATAAATTGAGTCAGTGTGCGATCATTTTGTTAGACAAAGTTACACATAAAAGAAAAGGCAACTTCCTCTTGCTCTTTTGAGACTTGTTTCAAAACATATGACAGGGACCATTTGTTTCTTCCACAAAATGAAATATCTGTCTATATGCTCGAGTTTTCCCTAAGGATAGATGAAAAATCAACACTCTACTATAATAAATGTAGCGGCGGAAAATAATTGAGACAATTACATTTACAGCTACACGACGGCTTTAATGGCAACGAAAAATAAAGCTGTTTAAAAATAACTCATCTTGCATGATACATTATGAATTGTGTGTTTTATTTACTTGTTCACTGGTATTTTAATATTCACTACTTCTATATAGATGCGGAAACTTGAATGCCTTGACCTTGATCAGGACTTATGGTGTATTCTCACATTTACTATAGGTCAAAAAGAAACTATTATAGAACAACGTGGATCTAGATTAGACTGCGTGTATACGCAGGTTGATCTGGGTCCATGTTGGCCTCAAATTCTTTAAGGGACTTTTTTACAGATCCCCGCTTACTTATGATCAGTTTGCTTGACAGTGCTACACAAATGGAAATGACTTCCTCTCTTTTCTTTAAGACTTGTTTCAATATGTATGACATGGGCCATTTGTTCCTTTAGCAAAATGAAATATCTGTCTATATGTTTGAGTTTTCCCTACGGATAGATGAAAAATCAACACTCAAATGTAATAAATGTAACGTCGAGAAATAATTGAAACAATTACATTTACAGTTACTCGACAACTTTAATGTTTCCAGAAAAATAAAACTGTTGGAAAACTTTCATCGTGCATAGTTTTTGTCATTGTCATTTTGTCTACTTTTTTTCAATTCATATAACCAAATGTTCATTGTTTTAGAGGGAAGATACTGTGAAATGAAATATTCTTCATCTGATATTGTCGCAAACATTTAGCTAGACGCGGGATTTTTGATTCCATGTATTATTTCATATGACAATATTTGTAAGGCATTTTCACTTTGTAAATGTATATTAGGCTATTTAAAATTAATTGGTATTCAAAATCGTGGGTATGACAATGACACATGGGCTCATTTAAGGATAACAACCAATCATTGATATCAAAGCATTTCGTGCATCTTTGGGCATCATTTGTAGCAACGGGAATTGACGAGCCAATCCCTCGTCAATTTTCGATGCCATGGATGACGCCTCAAAATTGACGAGGATATCTCTCGTTAATGTCCATTGTCTAGGATGGCCACGGAGATACTCGAGGTGCTTGGTATCTAATGCTGAGATGTAATCCTTAACATTAATTACTTTCCGCAGATAAGAAGCCTGTATTTTGATAATAATTGATGTCGGAAAGTGCCTTTAAATAATTGACAACTCATAAATTTTGGTATCACTTTATTCATAAAGTAATCTATGAACTAACTCTACAATATTTTGATAGAAAAATAGAACACTCCCCGGCCACGAGTGGTTGGGAATAAAGACTCCGTAATCAGGAAAGACAGCCCATTGACACTAAGACAACGCGATTATACATGTGATATTTCTTTATGTTTACAATGGGTAATTCTCAAATGTCGACCCAACCTTTCAATCTAGCTTGCAAATGATATCGTCGACATATCTGGTTTGTAGAATACCGATTTTGGACCTGAATTATCAATCTGCATATACGTTCAACATGATCATGGTTTTGACAGCCTACTTATTTTCATATATCGTCGCTTTTCAACAAGATCCTCGTTTACAACTAAACCTTGTTTTAAGCAGCAGTAACGTAGCTTCTGTTGAAAAGCAGCCATATAAGATTACGTTTGGTACTACCAACAATGTATCTTATAGAATTTTTGTATAATTTACAAAAGATGTCAATTTAGCAATGCTAGTTGTGACCCCGTCCCAAAGAATTCTTAGTTTTGTCGCCAATTATCAAGACGGAACTTTGTAAAACAAAAAAATAACAAAAGATAAGAAATGATCCTATCCAGCATTTCCCCGTTGTCTGGCTAAAATGATACCATAGCGTATCACCCTTTATTTATTAGGCTACTGGCAACATTTTCTTGATATTTTCTAAACCCGTTAAACCTTTTTAGAGAAAGGATAAGTCATTTCTTGTGACCTAACATGTTCACTTTACTTTGTGTCATGAAAACTTTTCTCTAAACCTCAAAACTACTGTTTGTTTGAAGTTGTACTTAGGAGGCTTTCAAAAGAAAAATAATGATAGTACATAGCTACATTTTTTCACATTGTATGCCGTTCAGCATAACGCAGCTTTTCTTCGAACTCCTGGTACATGTAACTGTTGACATTCCGCATATCGCCAATTTTCTTCCAAAATCACGTAACTGCAGGTCTATACAATCTGCAGTTACGAGGTGTCTGAAAAAAAAAAACGGCGATAATTTCGTAGAAGCTTAATCTTATTTCTTACCATCAATTTCTATTTTCTTACAATCCATTTCTATATACTCATCCGAGTTACTTAAACCGTCAAATGAGATTTCGTCATCTGGTGTTTGATCGAGGAAATCCTTCGTGCTCATGTGTACATAGAAAATTAGGAAAGACATAATTGTATATAGCGCTGAAGCCAATAAAAACGAAAAACCGGGGAAAATGTCCAAAGTAGTTCCGTACAAGGCTGTGAAAATCAACGCTAGAAATTTAGCTATTGTCTCTCCGCTTCCTAGAACGGAGAATATTTTCCCGACTTCGTCCTCATGTACTAGTTTACTAAGTAGAGATCTGACGGGAGAGTTAATGAGTCCCCCACAACTTCCAACACTTATAGCCACCCAGACCATCCATGTATGTTTACTCCAGGTAAGAATTATAAAACGTAAACTTGCACATGCTAGACCTATGATGCTTATAACAGAGTCAGGAACTTTGAGTATATTGGAAAATATAGGTAGGATGATTAGCAAAACTATTCCCATAGCAGCGTTATCAAATGCGGCCAAATATCCAAACCAAGATGTCGGCCATGACAAGGGTGGTAACTCTGTATACAACAACGTAACGTCAGTGAGGCCTGTACGACAAGTCTGGTGAAGAATTAGCACAAACAACAACGCACATATACTCCGACGTAGATTAAACTCTCGCTTTTTAACCAACACCATTAACGAATCTTTGAAATTCTCCGCCCTAAATATAGTCCTGCATGGAAACACCTCCGTTCCTTCGCTGACAGATACAGTTTCCTTGACGATAGTAAGTGCTATGACAACAACACACGCATTAAGGAAGGATGCCGAGCAGTAGGTAATTAGAACGTCCGTTGTATCAAGTAGTAACCCAGCAATTAACGATCCTAGAAACATCCCCAGAAATTGCATAGCCGCTAGAAGCCCTAATTTGTTTGTACGTCTCGTTGAATCCGTAATATCGACTGTATAACTATGCACGGCCATGGAGATCATGGACGTCTTACCGAAACATCCGTGTATGAGTGACCCACATAGGAAGAAAGCGATCGAGGATTTGGGTGAGAAGTTCGCTCCCATGTATAGAAGAATCGCGAACGTTGTTCCTATTGATGGTAACACCATTGGTATTTTACGACCGTATTTATCGCTCCAAGCACCACAAAACAGTCCAAGCACCAATGCCGGAAAGTTGGACAAACATTTATGATATATGATATAGTTTGTGGCTTCCTTCTGTACGTCGTCCTGTAGGTCTGGTGTGTGTTCTAGGTGCTGACACATATGTATGCGGTTAGGGAACATGTTGTAACACACGATTTGTGGTATGTTGGGACGCAACACAGCATCTAGCATGGAGTCTCCGACATTGTACAGGAAGAATATAACGTCGATCGGACATCCGTACAGACAGCTCCAAAACTGCCCGGAAAAGTTTGGTTGTATCTTCCCGCGTATCTTCCTCATTATTTTGTCTGCAGTCATCTTTGCAATATCTCGCTTCAGCAGACCAAGTTTTGAAGCGGGATGGTTATTCTAAATAGAACATCTAGTAGACACTGCGATTTTTATTGTTGATGATTTGCAGTCATCTTTGTAAGATTTAGTTTCAGCAGACCAAGTTTTGAACCAGGTATGTCGAATTCGAATTGAACTTCTGTTAGGCGACCAATTTAAGTTGTAGACGAATTAACATCAATTTCTTCTCTCGTTGCGAACTTCTAGTTGGTACAGTAACATGATCTGAAAAGAATCAAAATAAAGATTAAGATTCGGCTTCTTTTTCCCTTTCCCAAACGAAAAGGTTTTGGACTCTTCCAGTTCAAAAGGTGTTGCAGACGACAATATCAAGCGCGTGGGATTATATTTTTTGGGATTTCTTGTGTAGAAAATATTGTGGGAAATAAAGAAATTGCTTGTCACAGGCAATTTCTTCATTTTCCACAATGTTCTCCAAAGCCTTTTCTTGTTAAGGAGTCAAAAGGCGCCACTTTGCAGTAATGGGTTATTTTGATATATTTAATACAATTATCACCTGTAGCGCTCGTTATGACTTCGGCTCTGGTAAAGCGAATGGGTGACATTTTTTCTTTGTCCATCACTAGTACAATAACAAGAAGTGGTAGCCATCATCATGTAATTATCGATCAACCGTCAACATGTAGTTGCAAAGAAATAGTGTCTTAGATAATAAATTCGTTGAAGTATTCATTCACAAAAGAAAAGACAAAAAGCACAAGTTAGCAACTGAGATAACTGCTATCTATTACTGGAATCTAATTCATGTTGTTAAGTTGTCTGCTGGGGAGATAAAAGCCGGAAAGTGGTTCTTGAATACTAACTAGATTACGAAGCCAATCTAAAACTCGGTGTGTCCTTTCTCAAACGAACAAACCGCAGTTCCATTTTCCAGAGTTTCTCTACATTGAAATGTTTTTTGGTTTTTTTTGTATGGGCATGGGAGGATGTAATGGCTTTGAACTTGTTTCATTAATCTAATTAGATCTATCTACATTTTTTCGTATCAGCAATACTAAATTCGAGTTTAGAAATGCCTTGATACCATGTACGCTCGTTGTTGTTCGTGTTGACAGGAACCAATGACCAAAAGATTTATCTACAAGTTAAATTTACCATGTAACTGCCCTAAAACTTTGACAAAGTGACAGAGTCTATAAATAAACAATTCAAACTCAAAGTCACTGCAAACAAATAACTTGTTTCTTGCAACACAAAATAATTCGTTTCTTGCAACAGAAAAATAAATAGTAACAACAAAAATCTCATTCTAATCTCTACTCAGAAGTTTGTTATACATAACAACTTATTTAGGTCGTTTTGTCAGCTTATTTTGGGACAAAAGTGTGGAAGCATGAATTATATCTATATGCACAATTAGTCTCTTCATAAATGTGCTTTCTTGCGACGCCACTGACAAATCAATGAAAACGAGTTTTTCCCTATTTCAGGTCATCAAATGTTTATTATTGATGTTTACAAAAAGTTCAAGGAAAATAACTTCATCTATACTACAAACACATAGAGTAACAACACGGCGGTCAAAGCTTTTACTGGGATGACAACTAAATGACGTATATATGGGGCTAACCAACTTTCAGGACGAGTAAATTTAATAAAGGGAAATGAAGAATGGAATGACATTCAGCGCTTTATTAATGGAACCGGTGACACGGGGAAACATGGAGGTCACGACACGGGAAAACTGGGGCCTGTTTCATCAAAACATTTAAGTCGTGTTTTTGACTTACAATAGTCCCAGCCGAAAATTACAGTGACGTAGGTGTTTACTACTGCAAAACCAATCAATTCGTCTGATTTGCACCGTAACAAATACGAACTGAGTTGATTGGTTGTCAAGTAGTAAACATTAGCCCACGTCCCTGTCATTTTCGGCTGGTACTATTGTACCAATGTCTTAAATATCGCTTAAAACAACAATCGCATAACCCAGGTTTTGATAGAATGGCGATACGCGTTTCTTGCCATAAACTGTTTTGACGTAACGTCAAAAGTTGGAGCTAATTTGATTTTAAGCGTTGTCGCGAGGTTAAAGTACTGAATTTCTCCTTCTGCTTATAGTTTTGGTATCTTATATTATATATCATTTTAAAGAGGACAAACATGCCTATGAGACTTGCAATTCATTTTCCTTTTTGGCGTACATATTTTCCTGTATTACTATTTCAAACATAAAACTTCGAACAAAAAAGCGATGTAGAGATGTAACACTGAATTGTTAAAGTTGAAATTGAAAATGCAATATGAAAAAAGTGCATGATCAAAATAGAACAATCTTTGTACAAAGTTTTCACTTGGTGTCAGAGCGTAACATACCGAAATACGAACGATCTGACGCAATAACAAATGTAATATTTTTTATAATAATGAAAAAAAGAAATGTGTAGAGATTTGTAAAAAATGGCGTAAAAAATAATTCTTTAATTTTTAAAGGTCAATATCTTTTTTATTTCTCAACGTTTTTCATAGAAAGAAACACCACAAAAATAGTTTTTTAGTTTTATTCACCAATTCATCCATTATAATTTGTTAAATGTTTTTACAAAGAAATATTTCAAAAAATGCTTTGTCTACAGAAATGTCCCATGACGGCCAAATAACGTCCGTTCTAAATGAATTGAATTTTCCCTTCACTAATGCAAACAAAATAAACTGTTGAACATATTTTCATAGCGATAGAAAAAATAGTTTTTTTCTTAAGTTTTCAAAAATGGTATTCTTTTCAAAATCGATTGAAAAATGCCGTAGTAATCGAATTTTTCCTTTGTCTACACAAATGTCCCATGTCGCGCTAAATTACGTTCACGCGTGCGAAACGTCAACATAAAGCCGTAGTGTAGCGGTTGATAGTGGTTTTCCCCCACAGATTCGGCGTTTTTGTTCTCCACAAACGAGTCTTATCCACATTTGACAAATAGAAAAAATGCAAATATGAATTAATATTCAGTTAAAAATCTTTAGGGATAATTTTCTTACTACGCGACTGCAAAAGTTTTCGTTCTTAGCCTTTCTCGCATCTCTAAAATGCATAATTTCAATCTGAAAATTGCCGGAAATATAAGAATAGTACATGGACTATGTTAATGCAAGGAAATATAATTAAAGGATTGTTAGAAAAAGGCTGAATTGTGTAATTCATTTTAATAAAAGCGCGAGCTGTGCCATGTTATTATAAAACAGTAATAATTCACGAAGATTTGTAGAGTCTTGCAAAAGTTTAAAATGGGTGGTTACAGCTTATAAGCATCTTTTCTTGATATATGTATTTAGTTGATAAAATCTTGCAAGTCGTTGTTTAAGTGTAGGCACACGTTTATTGAAATATTATCGATATAAAATTACTACGGAAACTTTATGCCCGACGTTGTTTAGCGAAACGTTTAAAGAAGCGCCGACGTGTTTTAAACTTGTCATTTCGGCGTTACGGTTTTTAGCTCCAACTTTTGACGTTACGTCTTTGTAAGTCGTCGGTAAGTCAAAAATACGTCTTAAATGTTTTGATGAAACAGGCCCCCGGGCTTGTTTAACCCTTTCCCAAACAAAAGCAGGGGCAAGTCTCATCAAAAGATTTAAACCTTTCCCAAACAAGACCTGAGGCGCGTTCTTTAGAGCGAGATTTTTTTAAGATTTCTTAAGGTGTTTTTGATAAAGCGTTTTTAAGACAGAGACTTAACCGAGCTGTTCCGAATGCTCCATATTTATACAAATGACGTCATCATGACGTCATTTGTATGAAGTATGGAGCATTCGGAACTCCGCGGTTTATGAATCATGGAGCATTCGGAACAACTCGGCCAATTCTCTCCCATATAGATTCTACAGAATTTACCGAGGGGTCCCGAAATATGTATAGAGCAATGGCGGCACGCAGTGATCGTCTTAAAAATCTTGCTCAAAAGAACGCTTTATTCTAAAACATCTTAAGAAATCTCAAGATATCTCAAGAAATCTCGCTCTACAGAACGCACCTCTGGTCTTGTTTATCCCTGTCCCAAACAAAAGTAGGGACAAGTCTCATCAAAAGATTTAACCTTTTCCCAAACAAGACCTGGTTGTGACGTCCCTAAGTGAATATGTTTGGGAAAACATTGAGAAAAAAGAAGAAAATACTGATAACTAGCATCTAGGATGGATGCCTTTTATTGGGATAGATATGTCTATTTTCTGACACTTTGCTTTGCTTTCTGTTCAAAAATCGAACAATGTAAATTTGTGTTATTTGGAAGAAATACACAATAATGTTGAATATTATGATTATTTCCAATACTTTCTTTGTACCACCAAGGCTGTGTGAATGATAATTAGTATAACTTTCTCAAACAGTTTTCAATAATTACATCCTGAAATTCGAAAGAAGTTTTTAACGTAGTCCACCTCTAGTAAGATTCATACGACGTCACATTTATTCGGATGAAGTCGTAAACATTCGGTGATATAGGGTTCCACCACCGAATGTTTACGACGTCGCCCGAATAGGCTAGGACATGTAACATATGTTTCGACGTCATACGACGTCACACGAAATTTTCGACGTCGCATGAATCTCATTAGGGGCGGACTAACTCAACAAAATTATTTAGAATATAACGTTTCCAATAGCACTACAACTGTGGAAAGGGTGTGCAAATGATAGGAATCGATTTCTAAAAGACTTAACATTATTATTGGCAGAAATTTTTATTGTGTTCAAGTCAATTTCTCTGAATTTGAGATATCTGCTTCTTAACCCTTCACCAGACACATTTATCTTGTTTATTTCTAATGTATCAGAATTAAATATCGAGTTTCCTATAACTTTCCTATTGTGTGCACAAAGGGTGTGTAAATGATAGGAATTGTTTTCTAAAAGACTTTACATTATTATTGGTTGAGTGTTACAAGATAGCCTCTAGTCAAGACAAATTGGTTAACTCTTTCCCAATCTGGAAGTGGTTTTGACGTCTTTTACAAGAAAAAATGTTTTAGAACACATTGTTGTAATTACAAGGAAATAAAGATGACCAGTATTTTCGTTTTAAATACCGCAATGATTTTTTGTGATATATGGCAGTTAGTCCTTACTTGATTAACGTGCATTCTATAGTCTACAACAACTTTTAAATTAGATGTATCCTATTTTGCCGTTTGGGAAAGGGAGTTCTTGAAATAGAATTCTCTCAAATTCTCTGTATTTGAAGTATATCGTCGGTGGGATGTCAAAACCTCGTAACTCCAGATTATTCGAGCTGTAGGTACGAGGTTTTGATTTCCAACCGACGATACGAATCTATTTCTTAGCTCTAATCCATGCCGCAGTCTATTCTTGTCTGGATTTAACCCTTTCCCAAACAAGACCGGCTTTTGACGTCCCTAGTAGATATGGCTTGGGAAAACATTAAGAGAAAAGAAGAAACTGCTGATAATCAGCAGTTTCTCCTTTTGCCTTATTATTTTCTGGGCTGTAACATAAACATTTTGGCATTTTATGATCATTTATATTGGCCTCTGTAGCAGCTTTCGAATTGGACCAGTCTAAAATTTTGCCGTTTGGAGAAGGATTAATTGAGCAACAGAAGTTAACCCATTACAGTACGAGACGACAATATTTTAGACTGGTACAACTTTAAATATGTTGCAGGCGACAGTTTCAAGTGAATGACTTTTTATCTTTTTTTTGTGTGTAAAAAACATTACAGGAAATGAAGAAATTGCTTATTAGAAGTATTTTTTTATCTTTTTTTTTCGAACATAACTTCAAAAAACATTTATCAATTTATGGAAATGGGTTAATCAATAGCGTATATGGGACCTTTTCATTAGATATGATTAAAACATTGAAAAAAGGAAAAAGAACCGTTATTTTATCTTTTTTATCTCTCTTTTGTTTCCGCAGGTCTAACATATTTTCAAACAGCCGAGAGAAAAGACAAAGTAATAAAACTAATCAAAGGGAAAATGGACAAATCAAATTCTCTTTGACTTTTTTGCGGGCGATTGTTTTAATTTGTTGATTTGAATTATGTATAACTTTCACGCTCTGGAAAAATATAATGTGAATCGCTTAAACTTTTATGTGTTGTTGTAAAGTTGTTATGTATAAGAACACCAAATATCTCTGTCGCAAAGAAGATCTGTAGTTGGCTTCCAAAATAGAAAATAGAAACATTTTAGCAAAGGGAGAAAACAAGAATCCGTATTTACTTCTTTTGTCTCAATGTGTTTTATGTTATTCAGATCCAATACACAACCTTTCATTTCTATCAACATTCGTCACATTTTATGCAGTAATCCAAGTCTTTTCGCTTTTTGATAGTTGGATATCGCTATTTACGTAAATAGCGACATCCAAATATCCAAATGGAGCGAATTTTCATCAGAGAAGATGCAGCAGCTTTATAAATTACACTTTCCACTTCGTCCGTTTGGACAATCGTTAAGTGGCTATTTTGAATTATTTATAACTTTCACCTTCAGTAAAAGATTGAGCGTATAACACAGAAATCTTTACATGTTGTCAACTCATATGCGATATACCATTAATTCTTTGTCTACAATAAAATGGTCTGCATTTACTCGGGATACTAATTCAATTCCCAAAAGATATTTGACAAATAATCATGACAAAATTACATAGATATACTATAACATTGTCATCAATATGACAACAAAAAGTGACAGTGTCCTGCGTCCTGGCATTTCCCAATTATTTATCGCTGCTTTTCAACGAATACCTTAAAACAAGCTGCAGATACGGGTTTTCGATAAAAAGCGACGATATTTTAGACTTTTCTAATTTGAAAGCTGTTACAGACGTCCCTTTGTTTTCGGATAGCCATTAATACTTGGCCTTCAATAATATGGTCATTATTTTATCAGGATGTTACTTCAATTTCCAAGAGATAAATGACAAATTATCATGACAAAATAACATAGATAATCTGAATCGTTGATATTCATACGACAATAAAAGGTGATACAGTCCTACGTCATGACCCTTCCGAAGTAACAAATTTCAGGCTTTTCCAATTTGAAAGCTGCTACAAATGTCACTTTGTAGTCGGATATAAAATATTACTGGACCCACAATAAAATGGTCAGCATTTATTCAATTCCCATGAGATATATGACATATATGACATATTATCATGACAAAATAACAGCCATTATTGTAGCATTGTCATCGATACAACGACATTAGGTGGCGGTGTCTTCCGTACGGACTATGTTTCAAACAACCCCTGGCTCCGTTGTCCCTAGTACAGAAAAATAGGTTTAGACGAAGAATTGCGTAAGAGACCAGTCCTTGAAGTACCAAACTCAATTAACAAATTTGTTACAATGGATATATGCGTCTGATGGAACCTAATCTATGATGTCTTTTGTTCCGTGTTCAGGAATGGATTTGTTTTGTATATTTGAGGTGTAAATGACCAACAAATGAAGAGCGGTAATTACATGTATATGATGTTTGTTTACCTACTCGAATAGCATGAAAAATTGAACGAATCAGCTGCTGAAATGTCTCCAAAGACAAATCGTTTTAAGTCTTTCACAAGTCATTTGTTCCGTGTACAGGAAGGGATTTGTTGTAACTTGGAGGTGTAAATGACCAACAAATGATGAACAGTTAACGACTACAGGACCCAATTACATACAATGCAGTCACTCATCCTGTCCTATTAACCCTTTACTAAACAACAAAATTTATGAAGGTCCAAGCACAGAGCTGCTGCAGACGACTTAATTAATGTTGATAAGAATTGGAATAATGTACAATCAAGCGTAGAAAATGTTGAGGCAAAAGGAGAAAATGCTGATGATCAGCATTTTCTTCTTTTGACTCAATGTTTTCAAAACTCTTTTTTAGTAAAAACGTGAAAACCAAGTCTTGTTTTGGGAACGGGTTAACCTTTATAGGAGTAAGGACAATAGCGAGTTCTGCTATACACATGGAGGCACTTGGTGAAACATTGTTCGGAAAGGACAAAAATGCATTAAAAGGACTACAGGACCCAATTAATTAATAATTAATGATTAATTAATAATTAATTAATTGCCAAATGCAACAAGTGTGTTTTCAAGATCTAAATAATGTTGAATATTTGTGAAATATGTTCAATTTCGAATAAGATTTCAAACAATATAGTCATATTTTAACGTTAGGCAATAATACTAATGCCTAGCTATTTTTGCCAGGCAATAGGCTTAAAACATAGGCATTAAGCTTAATGCCTAGAGTGATTTAGGCAATAAGCTTACTGCCTAGGCAATAGCTTATTGCCTAGGTATTAAGCTTATTGCCTAATTTTACTTATTGCCGCTAACATATACACTCATCCTGTCCTATTAACCCTTTACTAAACAGGAACTTAGCTTCTGTTTATCTCTACCTTGGCAAAATGTGATATATTGCTTCAAGGCAAAAGAAATACTGATAATATATCGAAATTAGAAAAGGTAGAAAATGATAAGGTTAATATCACTGACTGAAAACGCTTTGAATGTTTCGTCAACACTCTTCTGTCCTAGCATGTTTACATAGAAATTGTTAGAATAATGTTTATCCTTTTTGTCGTTTCCAAACAATACCTGGTTTTGATTTCTCTAATCAAACGCTTTTGGAACCATTGAGACAAAATAAGAATTTTCAGATAACAGTATTTTCTCATTTTGCCTCAATGTTTCGATGATATCTAGCACATATATTTTACTTCTATCAACATCCTTTTTGTGATTTGAGAATAGATAATGTATAAAAAAAAAACCAATTTTCGTTTGAAAACGGTGTTGAAAAGATTGTCAATTCCGACGAAATGAAGGTGCATAATTAAAACTCCGTTAGAGAAAACCCGACACTGAATGATTTATGTGATTTTAAAAAGGTGTAATACGTTTACATTGATTTGTCCGAGGTCAGAATAGAGCAAGAACTGGTCAATAGACATTAATTCTAACTGATAGCTAATTGATAAGCCTATTTATGTCCAATTCCCACAAATTAGGGAGTGCAAATGCGAAAAGTATTGATTCATGTTAATTAATACATTTTTGGTAGAATACAACAGTACTTAGACGATGCATGAGTAATTAATCCTTTCCCAAACGACAAAATTTTAGGGTTCAAAAACTGCCACAAATGACAAAATGGATGTTATTAAAGATAGGATTTGTGTAAATAATGGCACTGAAAATATTGAGACAAAAGGAGAAACTGCTGGTTATCAGCAGTTTCTTCTTCTGTTTCAATGTTTTCCCAAGCCTTTTCTAATAGGGACATCAAAACCAGGTCTTGTTTGGGAAAGAGTTAAATCTGATGCCATCCGAAGTGGAGAAGAAATTATATCAATATAAAGAAAGTTGCAAATGAACTAAAACCCTTTTTCGATGGAATTGATTTTGTAATAGATGTAATTAGGCTAATTAACCAAAATGCACCAACAAATGAGAAAAGGGTTTTTTTTCGAAATAAGTTTCTAAGTACCATTGTCCTTTCCATTTTCCACACACTACACAACGCAACAATTATAGAAAATCGTCCATGATTCTTTTGATACGTTTGACCGATTTGAAAATGGTTTGAAGCCGGGAAGGCGGAAATATGCCGGGGATTTACTGGATTTGAGAGAATTTTAAAAATGAGCCGATAAGAAAGTTATTGACGAACATGTTAATTTTTACTTGGTCTTCATTTTTTTTTCATCATCATATTTCTTAACCCTTTCCCCAACGGCAAAATCATAGGATAGTCTAATTTGAAAGCTGCTACAGATGATAAAATAAATGTTGGAAACAATAAGATTTGCGTAAAATATTCCACAGAAAATATTGAGGAAAAAGGAGAAACTGCTGGTTATCAGCAGTTTCTTCTTTTGTTTTAATGTTTTCCCAAGCCTTTTCTATAAGGGACGTCAAAAGCAGGTGTTGTTTGGGAAAGTGTTAAAGATCTATCACATCCGGTAAATTCCTTTCGATTTTCATCCTTCTACGTTTCAAACCGTATTCATATTGATCACGTATAAAATGAATCATTAACGATCTTCTAAAATTATTCTGTCACGTGATACCCCGCCATGTCAATTACCCTGTCGTTTTAGCAGGCAGCATAGAACTCTTGTTGCGCACATGTGCTATCTGAACATATTCTACACTAACTCTCTGTTTTAATTTGGCTTACATATAAGTAACGCTGTGTGATTTCCGACATTCAAAATCCACGTCGAGAAATCGTTGGTCATTACGAACTAATAGTTCTAGAGTTTTGTACATTAGGTAAAATTTGGGGAAAAAATTTATTCTAAAGGCGTGCTTGGCTTACATTTAACGCAATTTTGTTACAATCAAACTACAGTTCAAAAGAACTATTTACACGAAGCACCAAACTGTATTTTCAGTATGCCTTTCTTGTAAGACTAGAAGAATTCAATGCTGTACATGTTTGTCTCTTGCTAATTTTGTCGAGAACATGAATTCACAATTAAAGACGGGGTTGTCCCGACTACTGATTTTAAATGAAAAAGCGGATACCATGTCGAAAGTCTGAATAGAATTAGATGGCGTAGGAGTATATAAAGAAATTTCATTTGCAGAAAAGTCAGCTATTTTTAAAAGCCTTTCCCTAACAATGACATACTAGGGTGATCCGAATTGAATGCTGCTGCAAACAAAAGAAAGGACTTTGATAAAGATAAAGATGGAATTTATGTACAATATAGCATAGACAATATTTAGGCAACAGGTGAAATTGCTGATTATCAACAATTTCTTCTTTTGCCTTAATGTTTTGTCAAACCTTTTTATAATAGGGACATCCGAACCAGGTCTTGTTTGGGAAAGGGGTCACCTCAAAAACAATCTGTGGCTTTGAGTTTTGACCAGACTTTTTGGACCAGATGTTTTATTTAAGAACGGAAACTGATCTGAAAGTTCCAGGTAATTCACAAAAATATTAATACACATTATATTGCTGCTTTTCAACGAAATCATAGTTATTGCAGCTTAAAGCAAGCTGAAGTTACGGCGGGGTGTGTGTGTGTGGGGGGGGGAGGGGGGGGGGGGGTGGAAAGGACCGATATGTCACCTTCATAACAATCAAAATGTCCATTACAAATAAACAGGATAGGATTGAATTATGTATGTGACCTTTTCAATGATATTCTGGCAGCCGATGACCTAACCATGTCGTCGTGACATTTCTCGATACGCAATGTCTAAATAACTTTTAAAAAGACTAATTCAATATCATCTACACTCACTTAATCGTCCATAGAAGAAACGGAGTACCCACTACTTAAAAGCTGAATGGATCATTGCACCGAATCCCTTTGCTTTGTAATTCACAACTTAAACATGAAACAGGAAAGTAGATGTTTCAACTACGATGGACAGTAAGGATTATCACGGTGGGGATTGTGCATGATGGGATGGATAACGACTACCGACAATAGGGGAACGATTTTATCAAGTAAACCGTGACGTAATTTCGGACAAATAAATAGTACTTCGTTGGTGTTGTTATAAAAGTTCGTAACTACGGCTTGAATCAAACCGTAGTTACGAGATGTTATAACAAAACCGACGGTTTATCAAAACATAACGGTAAACTCAGTCTATTTTTTGCACAAAATTTGATGCCAACTCGCCTCGCTTCATGTAAGACATTTTGCAATTACTCTGTTATTTCTGTATCAATTTTCAAGCGGTTTGCTGCATGTACCCCGCCTTATCGAGCGCTTTCATCGGATGTATGACATATTAGATAACTCATGATACTTTTTCCAAAATATTGTCCCAACCGACCAGAAAGCGAAATGGTAACGACTACGGCCAAATTATCCACGCTTCAGGTAAGATTTTTTTACAATAACTTTCTTATTTCTGCGTCAATTTTCATGCGGTTTGTTGCATGTACTCCTTCTTACTGAGCCCTTTCCTCAGATGTATAACTTAAACTCCTTGTACTTTTCTCAAAAATCGATCCCAACCGACTAGGAAAAGGGCCTGAATTTTTTGTCGTTTTTCTGGTCGGTTGGGATCAATTTTTTGACAAAGTACAAATATTCTACAAACAAGTCATATATCCGAGGAAAGAGCTCACTAATGCGGGGTACATGCAACAAACCGCTTGAAAATTGGAGCAGAAATAAGAAAATTATTGCACAATTTCTTACCTGAAGCGATGCAAAATTTGTCCGTATACTCCATATTCGTTATCCATCCCATCATGCACAATCCCCACCGTGATTATAGTCGGCAAATTTCATCGTAGTAAAAAGTCTCCAAAATGTGACGACTCAATAACCACTGGTTGTGAACTCGGCCAAAGCATGGGACGTTTTTTCGCGGTCATAGTATTCCGTCGGTGTTGTTATAAGATATCGTAACTACGGCTTCGATAAAGCCGTAGTTACGAGATTTTATAACAACACAGACCGTTTGTCAATACATATCGGTAAACCCGGTCTTTTTTTAGAACAAATTCATTGTTATTAGAAAAACTCTCCAATCAGATCTTTGAACTCACATTTAAACGCAAAATATCTGTACCTTGTTGTAGAGAAAAACGTCCCTCGCTTTGGCCGAGTTCACCACCAGTGATAACAATTCTGTTATCTAATAAAATGAGAAAAGAGACATCGTTAAAGACCCATTGAAGGAAAATAAGACACTAGTTTCTTTTCGCACACACTCCCTACTTTGAGGAAACTAATCAAACGGACTTTGGAAATAACTGAAGGAGAAGAAGAAATGCTTAGATCGAACATTTTTATAATTTGCTCTTTTAACTTTCACTGGCTTTAGAGTAAAAAAAAAAAACAATTCATAAAATTACGAGATACCACTTATTTTATCGTCCGAAACTCTTTTCAAATTGAAATAGTCAGAAGTAAATTTCTTTTTGGCAAGGATAAGAACAGTAAGTCTGACTTGGCGTTTAATTTCCCTCGTGGCTGGGAATGGATTTTAA
Organism: Fragum sueziense; assembly: GCA_963680895.1. Classification (NCBI taxonomy): domain Eukaryota; kingdom Metazoa; phylum Mollusca; class Bivalvia; order Cardiida; family Cardiidae; genus Fragum; species Fragum sueziense. Next base: position 1,309,356 of record OY804603.1, read on the forward strand.
CATGATTTGAGCACTGATGCGTGGCTAATAAGATTTCTTAGCTGATGACTTGAAATGTCTATGACATTAGGTCTATTGGGTATTTTGTTGTCTTTTCGTTGATTTTTTCCCTAACAATTTTAACGCATTTTTTACTCTATTGCTTCTTTTTCTCCGAAACCCCTGTTACTTCAACTTTAGAAAGGCTGCTATTACGGCACGTTTTTATAGGAAAAAACGGCACGTTTTTATAGGAAAAAACGACGCTATTCTGAAATTTTCAGAAAAACAGTGTTACGGTTTTTACTTGTGTTTAAAAATTATTTGATTGGCATCCTTTGCAGTATTGATAAAATTTCAACCTGTTCAAATTGTGGACAATTACGAGGTATAGTCAAAAAGTTCCCGGACTGCCTTTGAATTGTATTTTTTCCGACGTATTTGATTCAAGTCTTTATTCAATAAGTAATTTCGAAATGTCAACTACCACTTTGATAAGTTTTTGTGGTTTTAAATTGTTAAAAATCAAAATTTTCTAAGGCGTTAGAGCATAGTGTTCTAGAGTACGGATCACTTTGAAATAACGCTTGCTTCAAATATTCTTACTCTTATTCAAAGGACCATATCTTAACTAGAAGACCTGAAGGTCTTGAGTCGCTCCACAGGCCTGAGTTTCATGTAATATTTAATCCAAGTTTTGATTAGATTGTTCAATGCTTGTGTTTCATAGAGCAAAAAGAACGTTACAAAACTAGATTGTTCAAAATGTTTGGTTCTTCAAGCAGAGAAATTAAAACTATATGTTGAGAATTTGAGAAAGGGTAAAAGGAAATGGTAGAACATTCCAGCTTAGGATGATACTAGCAATTAAAATTTTCCATCTTCCAAACAGATCTAAATTAACAGACCATTGATTACTCCAAAATATTTCATATTTCTAAAAATAGATTTTGAGCTAAAAATAGATTGGGGAAATACCATATTCCAAAATTAATGCAAATGGCTGGTGAAACCTGAATTTCTTGTCATATCAAGTCCAAGTTTTGACTAAATTTTTCAAAACTTGTTGCTCTTAAAGCAATTACATAGTAACTAGAAAGCTGAAAACACATTCATAAAAGATCAATTGGTTACCAAGCTTTGTCTTTATTAGAGTGAGTTTGGCTGTTAGAGTGAAAAAAAGTCACAATTAGCAATTTTGTCAAATTGAAAGGCATATAACTGAGGATTTTATATTCATATCTAGCTAAGAATCACACTAAAGCAAGATCTTAACTTCACCTACATCTTGATTAAGTTTTGACTTGATTGTTCAATATTTGTGGATGCAAAGAGTGTAAAATCGAAGTCGAAAACAGCAATTTTGTCAAATTCAAGGACAGAAAAATCATGTTTTAAGATTCCTATGAAGCTGAAAATTACACACATGCAAGATCTTATAGCCAGTAAGATTACGTGAAAGTTTCGTATTGATTGGTGGATATTTAAGGTTGTTTGAGTAAAAATAAGGTCAAAAATGGTAATTTTGCCAATTTCAAGGGCATATAACTCAAGACATAACATTCAGATCAAGCTGCACTGAGGCAAGATCTTATCAGCACCAACATTCTGACCAAGTTTTATCTTGATTGATGAATATTTGTAGTGGCTAGAGTGAAAACAAAGTCAAAACAGCCATTTTTTAATTCAAGGGCAGATAACTTCAGATTTTCTTGTTCAATCAGAATTAAATTTAGGAATCTGATAGAGGACCACCTAGGGATCATTCCTGTGAAGTTTGATCGAAATCCATCGAGTGGTTTCTGAGGAGAAGATTTTTAAAGAAAAAGTTGACGACCGGACGGACGGACGCACGCACGCACGCACGCACGACGGACACAGCGCCATGACAATAGCCCGCTGGCCTGAAGGCCAGTGGAGCTAAAAATTACAGGCGCTTTTACATGCAGTCTCGATATGACATCACACCATATTTTCTGAGCAATTTCAAAATTTTAACGTCGTGGCATAAAAAGTCTGCGTTTATACATATTTCTCCTAGCAATGGATGAAAGTCAACTGAAATCAAGGTGACGTCACCATGCAGCGTACGGAACAATCTGCGCTATTAACGTCTATGTGAAGGTCGGAATGACGCCTACGGAAATTTAGAAGTTCTTTAATCCCAAAAACAGCTTCACTGCATATTCTAGGACACCTTTGTTTAATTGACACATGAAATTTAGGATTAACCGCGCGAAAATAAACGATGATCTTAGCAATGAGCGGCCTAAAAACTTGCTCATTTAGACATGAAGACTGACATTCTCACGGACCGGTGGAAAGCATTCGACAATTTAGTTAATATTGATGGAATCTGTCGTGGTGCATTTCCTAAAACGAATTCGATAATATAAAATACGTCTAAACTGTACACAGGATTGGATGCGCGGCTTTAGACGGACGATGAGCAAACGGCCCGGGTCATGTACACAATGTCTTTTCTTTGAACGTTTCCGGAGAAGCGTGTGAACGCTGATTTTACAAGGATAGTATACCGTACCAACCTAATGCATCCATCGTACCGATATGAAAATAGGAACCACTTAATTATGTTCTAAGCTATGAAAGACTGCCCCGCACGCAAAACAGCCCGGACTCAGTAGAATGTCATTTCATCATTTCCCTTGTTTATTGAAATGTTCCCGATGTTGCAGGTTTAAGTCAAAAGAAGAGCTTTGGCCTGCGACCATGTCAACTATGAAATGTTACGACACCGAATTCATTCGTTTCTCCATATGTTTATCGCGATGGGAAGTATCTAGATCATTCTGATAAATAATTTAAAAAGTTGTGAACTAACCCGAAAATATTGATTTTGGCTCTGTAAAATACGACGTTATGAAGACGTCGCTGTGCGACGTCAAAGTGATCCGTACATTGTTTATGTATGTTTATGCAACTGTAATATATTATGTTATATGTATTGTATCAATATAAATGATACATGTACTTATCGGACATGATTTCCTCTTTTTAGGTATATAAGTTTTAGAAAAATCCAAATGCATATTTACGAACGAAGGCAGTCCAGGAACTTTCTGACTGTACCTCGTACATCTTTAGTTGACTCGAATTACATCACAACAATGGGTACACAATTTTTAAAAGAAATTTCAGCACCATAGTGTAGCTTTTGAGATTCCCCAAAAGACTTATTGGTATGTAAAATGAACATCGCTATGATATGGTTATGATCAACAAGCAATTTTATTGTGTGAAGCAAGATTAAATCCTATCTAATCAAATTCGAAAATTCGGTCATTCTAAAGGCCCTGGTCAGAGTTTATAGAATCAATAGGTTCCAGTCTAATCAAGGAACAATCCTTTATAATCTTGTTACGGTCTCCAGTCTACATGGGATTAATTCACTTAACCCTTGTCTTGCTGACTTTAAACTTTGTATCAAACAAACTACCAGTTTAAGAGACATTGCATTGAGATTAGCTGGAGTTTTTGCCACAATAATGAAGAAGAAAGCAGGCAGTGTAGGCTAAGATCAGACGGCACGTTTGTGCAGGCTGTTCTTAGTCTACACTGCTTGCCAAAGCTTTGGACCCAACAGTTAACTAATTCGAACATCATGAGAAGGGTTAAAATCTGGACTCTTAAGAAGGCAGTTGAAGTCATAGACAGGAGTCTAGCTTAGGGCGACCCAAATTAGCTTTCTTTTGTCGTACAAGAGCTCCTGATGTTAATTAAATATCGCATTGTAGGCTTTATTTATCATTATTGCATAAAGTGTGTGTTTTCAGTCCGTTATTAGCATCGAATAACGGGAAGAAATCGGTCCGATATCGTGAAAACCGGTCTACTCGTATATTCAGTGCGATATCGGACCGGCTTTGCACTCAAATATCCTCGATTTGACCCTTCAAAATGAACAATTGTCTCTTTTCCCGCAAAATTCTCAACGTCTTACGTTAAATAAGTGACGTTCGCCTTTTGGCACCAAATTATGACGTAACGTCGTTTTACCGACGTCACGCATAACAAAAAAATCTCGGAAGATTTATCAGAACAATACAACAATGGCGGACACTTTTTTTTTTATCTCACCTTGGTTCAATTTTCGAATATATAAAGGTGTTTGGGATAAGTAATCATCGGAATTTTATGCGTTTTATGCAATAAAAGCGTCAATTCACGTATTTTTGGGTCGTTAACATTCGCAGAGGCCAGCAAAATACGAAAACGACCCTCGTGCTTCGCACTCGGCCGTTAACGTATCTCTTGGGTCTCTGTGAAACGACCCCCAAAACGTGAATTAACCCTATAAAATACACGGATGCTAACACAATAGGTTGCGATTTTATCTGAAATGGACGGTTCTAATTTTGCTGTCTGCAACTGCTTTTAATTTGGAACAACCCAAAATTTGCCGTTTTGGAACGGGTTAATTTTGCTGTCACTTTCTTATCTATTGCTGTTTTTGTACAGTTGTGAGAAAGGAACCTTTAAGTATCTGGCTTTTGTATGGGATTATCTAAGGGATATACTTATTATACTTTTTATAATCCACAACAAGACCCGCGTATTCTCCAACTATCATTACATTTCCGTTTCAACCTATATTTACAAGAAAGCATGACAAAATGCTACTAACTGCACATAGCACTAAATCAAAATAAAGTGGAAACATTGTTTGCTTAACTTAAATTGGAAGCATGCGTATCACATTACGTCAAAAAAATCGTTGAAATCTGCATAAATAGATGCGGCCGCAGCGCTGTATCATAACAAATATCAATTGTTAAACCAAATTGTTTACTGTATTAAACTATAATATTTTATTATTATTCTAAACATTTTTGGCCATTTTTTAAATCATTCGTGTATGTATTCCGTTCGAATGGCCGTGTAACATCCCTTTCAATGGACATCCTATTTTATGTCTACCAGTTTCCTGGAAGCTGTCAAAGTGGTGTTTCATTTCGCCATTTTGAACTCATTGTGAAAAGTGATCCGTTAACGGTCTGTGCATGTGCTCATATTTCTTTGAAATATGCATGAAAGTGCAGAACCATTAAATGCAGTGAAATTGATACGCACGATATATCAAATGTGCAGTCGAAATGGACTTGTGTTTGCTCATCTATTACTAATTGATGCAAGACTATCAAGTGAAATCATTTTGAAACCGACAAGAGATGTAGCGATAACAACACTTGGAATTGAAGAAGATTACGTCCAAACATCCCCTTACTTATTTTAGCTCGCCACACAGTTGTCTTCGAATGCTGGTAATATCATATGATATTTAAAATTAATATTTTATTACGGATAATGTATGAATGAATTGACAGACTAATGGGATGATATTCTATATCAATTTCAACAAAAAGGCCATGAGGAGATTATCACCTAGATTCAAAAGCTGATTAAAATCCGAAAAAAAATATCAAAATAGAACCGACTACGGCACTGCGCCTGATACGCATATGACCCAAAATGAAAGCCCATGATCATGCCAATATGCCTGTATTTTTGGTAAAGGTGAGAGATCGATCAAGTTATTCACGTGTACTGAGATAAGTGATATACGGATGTATGATTTCTGTGAAATATTCACTAGAAACGTGAGATAGCCAGATATGTATGCAAGATTCTACAGTACGCCATAGATTCGTGGTCTGGTTAAATATAGTTAAAGATCGGTGATTCCATAAAATCTGACCAAGTATGTGCTTATTCACACGTATTGAGATATAAGATACGGGTGTATGATTTCTATGAAATATTAACTAGAAATGACAGATAGGCAGAATTGTCTGCAGAAATGTAGAAAACGCTCTAGATATTCATGGTCTTGTAGATAGCGAAAATTTATCTAAACTTTTTTATTACTACGATCATAAGTTCGGTCCGAAAACTGCAAACATGCTGTTTTCCGAATTCCTTGAGCCATTGTAGAAGACAGAATAGATGTTGATACTGATTGAATTTGTGTCAAATGAACGTGTGTTCAATATAGCTCAGGGAAATGCTAAAGATACAAAGAAAGTTTTCTGACTGAATATTTTCCTAGCATGTTCCTACAAAATAAGGGCTGTTGTAACAAAGTATTCAATTAGTAAAATTCGATTTATCGTAGTTTTGGAATTGCTTTATAAATATTGACGCATGGTTCCATTGAACAGACGAGTGATGTCTGTACTATCGACCTGAACCAAAATGACGCGTGATGACAAATTCAAACGAAAACATTTTGAAAACGTTTTCATATATATTTACTTTTTTCCATCAATATTAAGCCTACCTTTGTTGAATTTATAGTTAGGATCTCATGGGTGTTTGCTGACGTATACAACATACTACAGAAAATGGTAGCGAACATGTCTTACAAAAAAGAATCGTAAAAAGCTATGTAGCTCTTACAGAAGTAGGGATGGCGATCAGAAGTGTGACGATAGAAAGAATTTAGTTTGGCAGGAAATAGAAAACAGAGGAAAGATTACATGTGGTTTGCACTAGACGCGTTAAAGAACCACCTTATAGCAGGTCTGATTAAATCAATGGAAATATACCATGGACAAGGTATTAGATTCTTTCTCGCTTGTTGCCATACGAAGTAGGAATATCCCTTGAGCACAGATGGACTTCTACATTCACACATCAAAACATTGTTAAAATGACAAATTTCAAGTTGTTGACGGACTAAAAATCCCTTTTTGTATCTAAACGTATGTCATTTTAAACGTCTTGATCTCTAATTGTGTTTTCTTCTCGTTTAGGTCTTATGTAAGTTACTCATGGGACATTTGAGAGACCTTCAAGTGTCAAAAACAATCAACACAATCTTGAAAACAATTGTCTGATTTCGGATAAGTAGCTAGCTAATGTCTGTCCGGACGATTTGTAATAATAAGTAACAGAAGTTAAAGTTGCGAATTGAAGACTTTCATTCCTTTTTAAACTGTGCGATCAGCGCAATTTGAGAAGATTCGGTAATTTTATTTAATGTCGATTTCCGGTTTGTAAAGTAACCTGCATTTCTGGGTCTATGGAATTAATGCAATTGCTTTTATAATGGCAAGACTGATTGAATGGCAAAATGATCTTTTTTTAAATTAGGATTGTTTTCCTTTTCGACGCCAAAGTGTAATGTAAATGGCTTGTTAATACCACAACTAAAAGTGAACCTTACTTAAATCCATTACGTACGTGTTGTTATTCAAACCATTTGTAATCCAAACAGGATCCCATGGGAAATTACCAGTTGGGATTTTGTTTCTGTACGTGTCAAAGCGGCTTGTGTTAATTCACATATCAATTAGTAATAAAATATGGAAAAATTTAGACCAAGTTCCAAATATGCAAGAAATCAAAATAGTCATAATTGACTATTTCACCCAAACTCTACTGTTGCAGGTTATCAGTAGGTCTTACCTTATTCTACCATAGTCTATTGATAAACACGGAAGCAGACCACTTTACGTAGAGAATGGGGAGCAAGTTATATCGTCGGTGTTATTGCAAAACCTCGTAACTTTAGCTTGGTTAAAGTTTGACAGAAAGAGACAGAAAGGGACAGATGAAGGTATGCATGTAGAATGCCACAGACTGACAGTGACGTCAGTCACCCTCTAGATTAGCATGAAAATAAACTTTAAGATTTTTGTTGCAACTTTAAATCGTCGCAACAAATCAGCGACAGTTAGCTGCTCGCATATCTCTTAAATTCTTTAAACAATATCAAAGATGATGAAGACAGATCTAGGTTGACTCAACTGAATTGGATATTTAAAAAAGAATCGACAATGAACGCTTTTTAATGAATCATGATTCCTATTAGCAAAAAAGTATACAATTTGTTTTTATTAGTACAAAAATATCCCGTCGAGGTTTGAAATGCAATAGAACAAATTTTTGACATAAGAATGTTCAATTAAAATTTAAAGTATGGCATTTAGATTTGTGTCTTGTTGTTCATTTAGAACCTTTACACGCTCATTAGTCTCTTGGTTCATAACAATTCAGATAAAATATATTTACTTTGTTTCAACGATTCGAAAAAGGTGTTTTTCATTTTTCGTTCGTTTATAGTTCATTATTCATTCATTCATTTATAAACATAACCTCTAACTTTCTCGTTTTTCGGTCGTGTACATATTCGTGAATATGCATTTATACATGTTTAAGAAAAATAAAAATTGCATTCTACCAGAATACACCGGTCATATTGAACGATTCATACTCTGTCTTAAATCTTTCAAAATTGAATTATGTACTATATTGTGACGTTATAATAGTCTACATTTGTAGCGATCATGCACTCGGGTCGCTCATTGAAACAATGTTAATCATCCAATGAAGATGAATTACCGGATTACGTCGATTCTATACTGAGTACATTTAATTCCGCAGAGGTACTTCGTTCGCTTATATGATGGAAATGACATGCAAAGGCTACATTATGAGGGTTTATTTTCATTGATTTATCTAATTCCATAAACTCAAAAGGTAGGCATTGTTTTAAATACACATTGGAATAAAATTTGATCATTTTTAATTGAAAAGGGTCAAATCAATTAATAACGAGTGTGCCTATCTAAAGCTTGGATTAAAGCCTGACATCGTCGTCGCATAGAAAGGACTTTTATCGCAATGCAACCTCATGTGACATTTTGTTCCGCTCTTGAATAGCAGGAATACGAAGTTGTTGCAACATTTTGGGTGGTGGGGTACGGGAATAGACGTGTCTCTTTAGGCCATTCCAAGCATGTTTTACACGGTACATAATAGGCCAGTAGTGAGTAACAACAGTGTGTGGCCTAGCCATCGTGTCGTTAGTTGTGATTTTAATGAGTTATGGCATCCTACGTGGCGTGAGATGTCCTAGTTTGAAAAACCAAGCAAGAATGTTCCAAAAGCTTGGTTCCTCACATTTTCAAGAAGGCGAGTCATACTGATATAATTCAGAATATTTCAATAAAACGTGTTTTTATAGTGTCCCTATGGACAAACTTTACAAACATGTTAAAATTTAACTCGAGTTTCACGTGCATCAAATTTACGAAGCGTCAAAGTATTTAACGCTTTGGCTGAGGCGCTGTAAAATGCTCCATAATTACTAACTCTAATCTTTTTCATTCACGTTTAAAAACTTGTGGGAGATTTATAACATATATTTTTATTCCTTATAACATCTTATAACATCTTTATTTAAGGCTTTGAAAACTCTGCGTTTTTAAATGTACTGAGTATATGTGTGGTTATCGAAGGTAAATTGGAGTTTCACCCGATGAAAATTAGTAACAGATTTTAGAATTGTTTTGCACTTTACATCAAACGTTTGGATAATGAAATACCGCCAGATCCCCTAGATTAGACGAGATCTTCTATCGTAACACCATAGCTTGATTGTTTCGTAGTAAAATGTAGCAAAGAATTAGCGAATGGAAACAGAGTAAATAAACATAGACCAGAAAATCTAACAAAAGTCAATATATATACAAGAAACATAGTATGAATGGGTCAACTGATACAAGTAAGAATTTGTCATTTCTGCCAAGCGAAAATTAGCATCAAGTTCATTTAAGCCATATTATGAAGTAAATAAGTTTTTATCTTCTTACCTAATTTTCACTCTGCTAACGGGTATGGGAATCAGGCCCCGGTTTCTCGAAAAAACTTAAGTATATTCTCATGAGAATATGCTCAAATTCAAAGGGATACTCTCCAACGTTGAAGGGTATTCGATTGAAGTTCACGTGCATTTCGTGCAATTTGAGCACGGTGCTCAGATTTGAGCAGGAGAACGTACTTAAGTTTTTTCGAGAAACCGGGGCCTGGTCTACAGAAGAAAATAACGATTAGTAATCACAATTTAATTCCTTATTGTTTGTTTACCCATATACATGCTCGGAAAGCTCAATTATACCTTAAATGGTTCGCTTATCTTTTTTTTCAAAATACGGGTAAAATTCAAATTATTGCAAAATAACGCATTCCATTGCATGGTTTTAATTGCAATATTTCTAAACATGTACATTTTGAAAGTTTACGATGATAACTTCCTTTGAAATTAGTGAAATCTTAACTACTGAAATTCCTTAATTGTTTTTTAAATGCCTTTGATCTTTTGTTCTAATTAAAATTGATTTCATCAATTAATTATTTTACGATAAACTTTTAGTTTTTGTACGTTTAAGAAACCCGGCATCCCAAAGTTTCCCTGTAAGGCATGTCAATACTACGGCTTGCATGAGAAAGAATTAAATTTGTAATAGCTAATACATGTATATAGTTCCCAATTTTCGAAATCGTTTTATTGGCATTTGGTCAAACAGAAAAGGCGGAAGGTGTCAGGACGTATTGATCTTAAGCAAAATATCTCATGATAATAAATTCATACGAAAACGTTTTGATAACATTTTCATAAATATTTACTTTTTCAATTAGTTTTAGCTTGGGCAATTAAGCTCAACCACGTCAAAACTATTGATATATCGTGGGTGTACGGGTATGTTGGCCGTGATACAACAGAAACGGTTAAAGTGTAAAGCTGGTGAGATCTACTTCAAGATATACGGACTTTAAACCCCAAACTTTAACTTTAACTTTAATTTTAACGAATAGCTTCTTACAGAAAATGTTGCAATTACATACACGTTTTTCCGTTCTCTATGTATGCAATAAATGGTCCAATGTGTAATGGTATATTACATTTAGTTTACAGGACAATTTTCGTAGATCTTAGCGAAAAGTTGTCGTATTTATCAATCAAGATTCGTTAACGATCCGACTTAAAGAAGGTTCATTTGAAGCAATGGAATTACACACCAAACACATTGAATTCGACTTTTCACTCTTATCGTCCATCTTGTGCATCTTTAGACAACAGAGGTGTTTAAATTCTACATTAACACATAAACATTGTTTTATTAGGCCGAATTTCTAGTTAATGACAGACTACAAATTCCTATGTGTATCTAAACGCATGTCATTTTGTGGCATATTCATCCATAATTATGTTTTCGTCTTGTTTACTTCTAATGGCAGCCACTCTAGGGACAATCAAGTGTCAAAAACAATCAACATGGTCGCGAAAACAATTGTTTGATTTTAGAGAAGCAGCCAGTCCATTGTCTGTTCAGACAGAAGTTAAAGTACATCGTCCGAGTGGAGGCAGGATAAAATAGTTCTTGGTAAACTGAAATTTCTAAAAGTCTAATTCCTTGTCAGCTTGTGCGTTCAGCATTACTATACCAACAAGAAATCTACTAGAAAGAAAAGTATCAAACTGATTTCCTTTTTGTATAGTAATCTTTACTCTGACCTTCTAAGTAGTATTGTTTTTCTAAAAGTAAGACTTAATAAATGGCAAATTGTACGTCTTCAAATTGGGGAGGTTTTCCATTTTGACGAAGGATAATGCAAATAATTTGTTAAAATACAACTAGACGTGAACCTTACTTAAATGCATTACTTATGCTTTGTTATTTAAATCATTTGTAATACATACAGAATCCCAAGGGAAATTACCATGGGCGGATTTTGTTTTTGACTGTGTCCACGTAACTGATAAATGCGGCTTGCCTTAATTTACCAATTAACTTGTTATAAAGGGGGTGTCTCAAATCTGCCCACGCATGAATTTTCTTTTAATTCTGCATGGTGATAAAGGACCATATACAAGCTATGAAAATGCAATTAGTATCTTAGATAATCCAAACTAGATTCCAAAAAGCCACCTTGACTTATTCCAACTATGACATGAAACATGGCCCCTTTTTCATGTGTCCCAAACCTTAGTTTTGTGTATTTTCGAGATCTGTCAATTGAATTTGATCAGAGACACATAAGGCATTAAATTACATTCATACCAGAAAAGGTATTTGAGGCAATTATTAGGAATGTTTTTATTGAATTAATCATGAAAATATGCATATTTTTCTGCAAAATTTCGGAAAAGAGTACAATTGAATTGTTGAGTATGTTGGAGTCTTTGTCAAGATTCCATATCATCACAAAAGCATGCTAAATATTTCCTGTTACTTTGGGCTAAATTATATAGAAATCCAAAGCCGGTAACAATGTCATATAATACATATTATTGATGAAGGTGATGTTTTGGTCCAAAACTTGTATTCGGTAAAAATTTGATTGTGCTCCTAAAAACATTTTTATATTCAGTAAAATCAACTGTAGCATACAGTACAAACCTACAGCAATATTCATGCCAAAAAAACTCATTGAAAAAAACATACATTAAATATAAATATTACTTTTATTTACAAAATTAGATGTGTGGAAGCCAAGATAGGCATACATATAAAGATTGCCAGTTTTTTTTTACTATTAGATGACAATGTCTACGCACCATTTTTAGTGAGACTATGACATGCAATAAATGTGAAGCCAAATGTTAAGAAATTGAAAAGACGCATAGAACCGGTACGATAAAGCATCAAAAGTTGCCCTTCCAGGTAACCAATACATAACCAAATGTTTATGCTTCAAGTGTCACTAATGAACTAACATGGTATGGAAGGCCCCCTATGATTCAGTAAAAGACTGTTACAACATTATATCTTTTCAGTTACACAGTTGAAAATGTGCTTGTTTACTTCAAAATGTGGCCCTATTGGGATAAAACAAGGTGCAATTATTTCCTCAAATTATTTTTCTGACCATAGCTGAACCTGTATTGATACACAATTTATACACATTTCAATGATGTCATATGATTAACATGTTGTTTAGCCATCAATAGCCCTTAATTGTCACATGGGAGTTTGATTATTTGTTTCCGATGCATTGCAACAATACTTTCACTTTTGCACGATTATCAAATGCCATCAGAGAAATCGGTGCTTTTTCTGATCTGCTTTCTCATGTTTCAAAAGATCTATAAATAACTCTTGCTGTTAGCTTTCATGAATCACGACTGACTTGAATAATTTGAAATGATTTTTATAGAAAATTTCCTCTCTTTTTTGTAAAGTAGGTACACCTGGGACAAGATCTAATGTGACACTGGACAAAATATTGTAACAAACTTTGAAGTCTACCTCTTAGCAAACTTACATACAAAATTTAAAATCTCGTGGCTGTGTAAAGCTTTACAAAAAGAGCTTATTTTTATTATATGAAATGTTGCCCCCTTTATGCTGCCACAGCAACAAAAGTTTATGACAAAAAAGAAATTCTAATACACAGAGTTGTACGCCTTTAACTCAAGAATACTTTTTATCAAGTTTCAAAAATATTTACTTATTATATTGGGAGAATTTGTTTTTAGAAATGTCAACAGACAGACAGACACACGGACAGATGACAGGAAATGACCGAAAAAATGCCTTGCATCTTGTTTTGTCCTTAGGTAAACTAAAATAACCAAAAAAGTAAACAAAACATTTTGAAAAATTCATTTTTTTTTTTTCAAAAATCTTAACTTTGTCCATTCTTAGAAATGTGCACTATTCAGGGGAAAATTCCAAAAGCAACATGTTACCGGTTTTATTTTTTCTCGATATTTCACGATAATCATCAGTATATTTTTGCGCAACTTTTACATAATTTTCAAATCTTAACAAAAACTGGAACAAAGAAAATTTTAGAACAGAATTTGCTTAAAATATTTAAAAAACAATGAATTTTTGGGTTACCCCCTTACATCAGTTGATATAAAACATTTTTTGTACATAATTATATTAGTATATGTCGGTATGTACATCCGCGTGTTTTGAATTATTATTCATGCCAACAGTGTTGAATGGAAAGAGTGTACCCTGGAGTGAAAGAAACTGCTTGTTGGCATCCGTGTACCGGCGTCAGATTTTCGTGACGTCACGGTAAAGAACGCTATTCCCTGGTGAAGTTGAGATACAAAAATCAAATTTAATGATAAAATCCAACGATTGAGTTTTAAAATTTATCATATCATAAATCCGACAGGATTCTGCACACCACCATATGATTTTGGCGTGTTTGCTTTCTATTGTAACCGCGCCATGCAAAACGGGTCTGAAAACAGTTTTTCGGCTCGTGTAACTCGAGATCTGCCTTATTTGTTTTTATTTAAATTGAATATGAAAGCTTGATAATTGAAAAATAAAATGCGGGAAAAGCCGAGCCATTATCTAACAATGTAAATGTTTACGCGATCAACTTAACTCGCCTATACCGGACTTTGTCAGAAAAATATGTCAAACTTCAAGGTCAAGGACACGAGGTCAAACGTCAAGGTCGCAAATGAAAGGTTTTAGCAAGAGGTATCAATGGACGAAATATGAATGTTGTTTCTCTAATAGTGCGTAAGATATAGGTTATGCTAAAGTTTATAAAAAGTGGGTCAAACTCCGACGTCAAGGTCACGAATTAAAAAGTCATGGTCCAAAGAGAAAGGAACTGACAATAGGGTTTTATGTATAAAATACCAAGGCTCTATATGTAATATGGGTATTTAATCTGAAAAGGAGGTCAAACAATAAAGTCAGAGTCATGAGGTTAAAGGTCATGGGCTCGAAGGAATGGTCTCATCAGGAGTTATCCACGTGGGTAATATATAGACTCGATCTCATATAGTTATGAGAAATAGACCAGGTTAACATCTTGCCTATGTGACCTAGGTTGACGCCAATGCGGAAGTTTTGAATGTAATATACTGGTTAGCCCAAGGAATATTATCAAAGATCCAGGTCAAGCGTTAGAGCTTTTGCTAAGTATCTGGGTGTGGAACAATATCGAAATTCCAAATGACGCATTGGTATGACACAGATTCCTGAAAGAATGCTTTTGTATGAGGGAGTAGGTTCTGACTGAAACTGTTTTCGGTGGAACAACCACCACCTCAAAGCATCAAGATGAGAAATATCTGAACCTGGATGATAAAACTGATATGTGAAATGTTCCCTCGCAGCAAATACTATTACACATAGTGCATGGCCACATGCAATTGCATTAAGCGCGTTTAAGATACCAGTGTCTGCCATATCAAACGCTTTCCAGAAAAACATCTTGCTCTTCAACAATCGGACTCTGCATTATCTGCATCGAAAAATACATTTACAGCTGGGATAACCTCGGCAACCTTGAAGTAAATTAAATTGACGCACAACATTCAAATGTCGCTTTTTAGTAACGTTCAATTCAATAATATTTTAACGTAGCTGAAGGGTCACAACAGAAGATCACAAGGAATTTCGATACCGGTATGAAGTTGTTTTCGAACAAGAACAACTGTGAAACGATTTCTCAGTCCCGTAGGAACAGGTAGGTGCGGGGATTAGGGCCAAAAATGCCGAATTTTCCTTATTTTACACTGAAAATTAAGGGAAAATCCAATTTAACCCCTTCCATATGCAGACACAGGAGTTTTAGCCACACCAATATGAAATTGCTTCCTACGGGCCTGTATTTAAACTACATAAAAAGTTTGTTTACACCATCAACATTCTCAATTCATTACGAACACGTACACACCTTTCCACCCCACTCCCAAAATGTCCAATCTTGTGCTCTTTAGATGACAAATCGGAGCAGCGAGCTCGTAAGGGGAGAACATCAACGTTGGTCTCAAGTAGAATATCCCGGACTCCAGCCCAGTCAAGTCTGACACTTGCATGGTGTAGCGTGAAAAGTAGTGCGTACAACGTCTGGTCAACTTCCAGCACACACCCGACTGCGCAGACGAGTACCGGTGATTTGTGTGGATTGCTGAAATTCCTGTTCAAAGCAAGTGCTGGTGCCGATATGGAACGAATCTATTGTGATGTTATTATGAAATTATGACGGCCATCATGTGGTGGCGTTTTTTCTTGGATGACCTTGATCGGATGTACATGTATTTCCCAGGACAGAAATGTCTCACAAAGTTTCCTCAAATGGTTACTTACGCTTTGAGAAACCTAAAACGAAATGAAAACTCTTTAGCGCCGGTTCCGCCACGTAACAACACCACGGCGATATAACGCTCTTTTAACGTAAGTCCATGGTGTATTCTCATAGAGTTTCTGACAACTTCTTGAACGGCTTTAAACTTATTGGCCAAAAACAAGTAAGAGTAAGTTCACATCAAAATATTCTACAGGATAATGGTTGGTATACATGAATGCACTGGTCGACATAGAAACCGGAAATGCTTACCAGAGATACGAGACACACGTGATAGCGGTATAAAATGCTTGTGTTTGTACTCTTTGGCGATAACCAATCTGATAAAACGTTTGATTTTTAAACATACTTTTGCAATTAAAGATCTATTTACACATTGTTGCTTATTACTATGTATACCAATTTTGACCATGTCAGGAAAATGACGTAATTTTGCGAATACAGCGTGGAACCTGAAATGCCAACAACTGATCCCTGTTACAGGACCCTACTGTGATTACGAAAACAGTTGTTGGCACAAATATTAATAATTCAAAACATACGAACCCTCAGTTTCGAACATACCAACATATACTATCTAGGGATTGTTGCATTTTCACCTTTGACCCCCCTCGATTAATGACACGGAACAGTATGTACAACTTACACAAATGATTAAATATGTATTATGGAAATAATCAAATTGTTTTATAATCTGAAAACTGTGATAAAATGTACATATTTACCATGAACTCAAAATTTAAGTAAAAATATAAATTTCGACCATGTCTGGAAAATGACAAAATTTTGCAAATTTGACGCGGAACCAGACATGCCAACAACTGATTCCAGTTACAGGACCCTATTGTGCTTACAAAAACAGTTGTTGGCACAAATAATAAATCAAAACACGCGGACCCCAAATTTTGTACATACCGACATATACTATATGTATTTTTGTTTCATACAGGATCACGGACTACTGGGCATAATTTTTAGAATAAAGTACGCGATTAAACTTACAACTAGAACTCTTGCACACTATTTTAATCAGTGTATCCTCTTTTTTCATGGTGAAAACTTAAAATTCCGAGAAAATTGTTTTCTGGAATGTGCGATTTGAAACATTTCATGAATATGAACCATTATCTAGTGTACACATTCATTTATTTTCGACCATTTAGTTGACCGATATGATAAAAGATAGTACTTCTTTAATAAATCTTGAATTGTGGTGGAACCTCGAACAATGTTTGGAGAAAACGTAAGCGCGCAATAGCTACTTGCTGATTAATACCGACTAATGAGCATCATTTAGCCGCTTGAATTTTCTAATTAATGAATTTAACCATTTTGATCAACAATGACAACTGGTTATAGTTGAACTGCTTGAAACGTTGAGACACTTTCATTAATAAATTAGTATATTTATTAGCAAGAGAAATAAAAACCCTTTGTTACCAATACAAAATATTCCTTCGAGATTGAAAGAAATGACATCAAAAGTCGACATAACAATTTCCAATTAAAATTTAAATCCTGACTTCACTTGTTTATCATTATTAATCTTTAGAACCTTTAAACGCTCACTAGTTTTTGGTTCATCACAATTTACCTTTCCTTGTTTACAGTCATGAGAAATAGGTGACAAAAAAAGTTAAATTTCTTTTCTACAAAACAGCTAAAAGACTCCTTTTTTCTCGAAAGATAGATAGAAATCCAATCAATTAAAAATGAAATTCTTCCACAACATGATTCTAACTGCATAATTAATTGCAATATTTTTAAACACATTTACGTTAATTTCGAAAGTCTATAATGATGACTTCGTTTGAAATTCCTGATATCTTTACTTTTAAATCTTCAAAATTCCTTAATTAGTATAAAAAGCCTTTGATCTTTGATCCTCAATGAAATTGATTGCATCAACAAATTGTATTACGATGATCTTTTAGTTTTTGTACAAATTAAATCCAACAACGCTTACTTGCACGAAAACTTTAGAGTCTTGTTTGAGGAGCATCTAAATATTACCTATCAATTATTGGAAACACTTGCGACAAAGAAAAGAAGATCATAAAATGATAACCAACAGATTCTCATTATTCTAAATGCTACATCTTTCACAAATGCCATATCTTTTAACTCTCATCTTGTCATCTGTTACGAAACACAACCAATACCAGTATAAAATATCATATTTGAAGTGTTAACTAGTCGAAACATAAAGGCTTGCCCAGCATGACTTTCCATCTAACCCTAATAACCTTTATAACTGCTGTACTTAGCTGTATTTTCAATTACCCATGTTATCAGTTTTGATAGAATATAACAATCTATGTTCCATTTTACAATATTTTACAGTGATTTGTTCCCAGTTTGAATTCTATTAAATATGCATGGGTATAAAACTACATCTCAAAGTTCACTACTGCTTAACCCATTCCTAAACGACAACAAAACCTGTTCCTAATTGAATGCTGCCGCTGCAGACGTTACAACAATTTTTCAAAAACATCTAAAGATAGCACTTGTATGACAAATTGGACAGAAAATGTCGAGGAATGCTAGTTATCAGCATGTTCATCTTTGTATCAACGTTTTTAACCTTTCATATGAAGATAGTCGAAGATTGTCGAAGACAGGATTTGGTTTGGAAAGGGTTGCCAGACCAAGAGTTGTCAGATTGATACAGTGACACATGAAGTGGTCTACTGATAAAGCATATTATAACTGTGGGATACAGTTTGAAATTCTGATGATAAAACCATACATCGCAGCATGTTACGCTGTAGCGAGATGAGTACGAAAAGGTAATCGAAAAGGAAATCGAAAAGAGCTTCCTTTGGCTATAAGATATATACTATTAGGACAAATGAAAACAAAATATAAGCATCCCTAAGAGAAGTTCATCGGATATCATTGAGACAAAAGACGACATCCCATATCCACCCTTTCCTTAATTTGGGATCATGCACGAGTAAATCTAATCAATTGATAAGAAACAATCGATTGTGGTAAAATATTTAACATACTATGTGCTTATTCACGTGTATTGAGATATTAGATACGGGTGTATGATTTCTATGAAATATTAACCAGAAATTAGAGATAGTTAGATATGTCTGCAAGATTCTATAAAACGTGGGCGATTCATGGTCTGGCGGTCCAAAACTATATTTACATTCCGTGACAATTGGCCTCTAACAAAAAAGCAAAAAGTTTAGACAGTTCCAATATGCTAGCTATTGTAGATAACAAACGTATGTTAATGATCATTATTGCCTAAAATGTGTGTTTTCAGTCTGTTATTGGCATCGGATAACAAGCAAAAATCAGTCTGATATTGTCAAAAACGGTCGTTATTCAGTAAATTCACGTGCATTATCGGACCGGTTTTGCATTCACATATCCTCGATCGGGGATTTGTTGTGAGTGCTTCAGAAAATTGAAAATAAAGCCGAAATTTTGTCATTTCCCTTTTCCGCGATGTAAATTCTTATAAGACCCCATTTCCAGTTTATACCCCAATAAATAGTAAACTAGGTCTCCCAGTGTAACCATATCTGATGACGTAATATAGTGACGTAGGTTTAATTCTTGGAATCAAAAGGTAAACAAACGGGCAGCTGACAGATTTTGAAAGAACTTCTAAAAGTGGATTTCGTGGACATGGAAGAATATAAATTAGAATTGAGTGGTTGTGGTCTAGGTCAAATGTGATGATAAGCCTATGTGTTTCTTGTTCTTCTTTTAGTTACTGCAATTTTTCCTTTACAACTTTGTTTTTTATCGAAATGAACGAATGTCTGAAACGAACCAGAGATCTACCTCGGAAGTTCCGACCTTTTGTTTTATTACTGTACCCGCACTGAAATGAACGTTAGAATATCCAGAGTATGTTTCCAAAAGAAAACTTAGTCGAATATTGTTACGGTTTCGCCAACCCAAATGAAGATTATGTCAGTAAAAATGCGATGAAACTTGACTACATAGCTACTATACACGATGAAAATCTAACGGCCCGTCTAGTGGATATCGGACTTACTCGATATATGTCGAGTCGAATGCCGGAAAACTCTGGTACCTGTCGGTGAAAATGTGGATAAATTTTCACAAAGTTTTTCAGTTATTCGTCTTATTTTATTACATTTCTTTGCAAATTCTTCATATTTTATGCAATAATAGCGTCAATTCACGTTTTTTCGGTCGTTAACATTTTCAGAGGCCCACAAAATGGGTTATCGCCCTCGACCTTCGGTCTCAGGCGATAACGCATTTTTTGGGCCTCTGAGAATGTTAACGACCTCAAAAACGTGAATTAACCCTATATTCATTTCCCAATGTTTTTCCTGTAAGGAATGCAAACACTAAGGTTTGTTTGGGAAAGGGTAAAATTTGTAAAAGTCGATATTTCGCAATTTTTTATTGGATTATATTGATATTTGGTTAAGCAGAGCAGACGGATGGTGTTAGAATGTATCGACCTTATGAGAAATAACTCATGTTAACAAATTCATACGAAAAACATTTTGACAAAATTTCAATAAATATTTACATTTACATTTATTTTTGATGTGAACAATAAAGCCCAAGGTATGGCGTGGGTATGTGTTGGCCGAAATACTACACAAACAGGTTGCAAATATTTTGATACGAAAAATCATGAAAACGCATGTAGTGCTTTTTGGTTACAGTAGTGGTAGTAAACAATCGGAAGTGCCTATATAACTGAATTACTTTAGTTTAGAGGACGATATAATTAGAAAATACAGCTAAGATGACATATTCCTTGCACCGGAGGCGTTAAATACAACCACAGGAGGTACATGTATATTTGAGGCTAAGGACGTATGCCCTGAACACATTGTATCCGGTTATTCTTATTTGTGTCCAATATCAAGTAGATCTATCCCTAGAGTACATTTATAGCTAAATTGCACAATTAGACATAAACTTCTTGGCACATGGCCATCTGATGATAGACTCAAAATCCTCAAGTGTGTATGAACGCTTGTCAGTTTAGACATATGCATCACTAATTGTGTTTTCGTCTTGTTTACTTCTTATGTCAGCAACTCTAGGGACAATCAAGTGTCAAAAACAATAAACATAATCGCGAAAACGTTTGATTTCAGGAAAGCATCCGGTCCATTGAGTGCCCAGACAGAAGTTGAAGTACATTGTTCAAGTAGAGTCGCCACAAACATGCTCTTGCTTTACTAAAATTGCAAAACGTTGCTTGTCAACTTGTGATATAAGAGTATTTTGTCTTTACTCTGAGTTTCTGATAATAACTTCAGCTCTGAGGGCAAGACTGTTTGAATAACTATACGCCCCTCTTAACATTTGGCGTGTTTTCCATTTCGACGCCAAAGGATTATGTAAATGACTGTTTTAATACCACAACTAGGCATGGGCCTTACTTAAATCCATTACGGACGTGCTGTTTTTATATCATTTGTAATACATACATGATCCCAAGGGAAATTACCAGAGGGATTTCGTTTCCGTATAAACCTGCGTAACTGGTCAATGTAGCTTGTGTTAATTCACAGATTAACTAACTATTAAAAGGCGTAACACGCACATCCAATTTCTGATTTTAGGGTAGGTAATAAATTACATTCAACCGTTGCCATTTCTGATCAGCAGTTCATTTATGTAGATAATCATAAGCATAATTTCTACGAGTTTTCTATCTGCTGACGAACACAAATAAAATCATTTCGCGACGAAAAAGGTTAACAAAACGTAGAGAAGGAATGGACATAACCAGCACAAAAAGAGACAGAGAAACAGAAACATAATGAGAGAAGACACATCCATAAAGATGTGGAAAGATAGAGATAGAATAGATGGACAGATACATACGGACAAAGATTTTAGTTTTTTTTTATTATTTTACGCCGTTTTCAACTGCCAGGGTCATATCGCGGTGGCTGGAGCACCTACCCATGGATTCCTGTTGTTTCTCAAACCAGTACTACCACAACACCCTGACCGAGCCTCCAGCTGCTCGCCCACCTAGGTTAACGATTTCAAACCCATTGGTGGATGACAATGTACAGACGAACAGAGACAAAAAGAAAGACAGATACAGACAGATAGACAAACCTAATGTTGGAAGACAGCGCGAAAGAGAAGGCAAAAAGGGGAGCGTAGAAAGAGGAAAATATTGAAGAGTACAGAGAGCATGAAAGCAATCCGGACAAATGATATTTATCGCTTCATCACATTAACACTTTCCCAAACAACAAATTTAGGGTGGTCCAATTAGAAAACTGCTGCAGACGACAAAATAATTGTAACAAAAGGTAAAAGTTGTGAATAATATAGCAAAGAAAACATTGAGAAAAGAGGAGAAAATGCTGATTATCAGCATTTTCTTCATTTGCCTCGATGTTTTCTGAAGCCTTTTTATTGGGGACGTCAAAACCAGGTCTTGTTTGGGAAAGGGTGAACACGTTCATTTCGACAATTTAGTAGATCGACACAATTAAGATGGTACTATTTCATAAATCATGAATCGTGGTGGAACTTCGGACGATCTTTTAAATATTTAGTGCAAATTCAAGCAAGCAATAGATTATTCCTTGGTGATTTTATCACGACAAATGAAAATCATTTAGCCGCCTGATTTCACTCTCGAATGGATTAAATCTATTTGATCAACAATGTCTAAAACCAATCAAGGTTGAACTACTTTAAATCGTTGAAAAACCTTCATCAATAAAAGATTATTTTTATTTGCAAGAAGAATAACAACTTTTTGTTATTAATTTAGATTACTCTTTCGGGATCGAAAGCAATGACATCAAAAGTTTGACATAAGACTATCCAATTAAAATTTAAATCGCGACTTCATTTGTTTATTATTTCGAACCTTTTGAACTTTTAGACGTTCACAAGTCGTTGGTTCATAACAATTTTACGGACCATTTACGTTGCCTTTGTTACAGCCATGCGATTTTTTTTAACTTTCCTTTCTTCAAAGCAGCAAATAAGACCCAACGTTTCTTTAAACAGATAGAACTCAAATTCAGTAAAATTTACAGTTTTCTAGAACATGCATTTATTGTTACTTTAATCTTCATATTTCTGAAACCCTCGAAGTTTACGGTTTGAAATGCCTGATGTCATAACAATTTAAATCTTTTAAACAAATTAATTGGTTTTAAAATGTCTTTTGATCTTTGATTCTAATTAAAGTTGATTGCACAAATTAATTATTTTACGGTTATCTTTAAATTTTTTGCATAGTATGGAATTGGGACTACACTTGACGGCAAGATGTCGTTAGGGTTTTGTTTGTGCTACGCTTCGACCTTTCAAAAGTATGGAAGGATTCGATGTTGTGCCATTATCGAAATCAAAAGCATTCTACTTCCTCTAAGTTCCTTTCGTAAGAAAAGAAGCTTACACAGACCATACGGAACCATGTCTGGAAGTACTGATCAAAACAGGTATTGGAAAAAAGAGACAAAAATGGAATCAATTTAAGACAATCAACATTTTTTCTAATTTCAATGCTATACTCTTTGCTTATTTCGTGTTATTTATTAGCTCCCATCTTGTAGTCTACGATAGATTTTTATCAATGTTCATCAGTTTAAAATACTGGAACATATTTAATGTTTAAAAAAGGCTGACACAGCGTGACTTTCAATCTAATATCCATAAGCTTTATATTTTATGTACTTAGCGTGAATCTCTTTTATCAATGACCTATTTTATCAGTTATGATAGACAATAACAATCTAGTTTCCATTTTACAATATTTCACAATGACTTGTTCACAGTTTGAACTCTGTTTAATATTCATGGGTACAACACTAACTCTCGAGAGCAATATTGCTTAACCCATAACCAAATCACAATAAAATAGAATGCCCCATTTATTTCAAAGCTGCTGCAGTTGACGAAATGAATGTTGGAGAAAACAAAATTTACTTAAGACATAGCACATTAAAATATCGAAGAAACGCTCGTTATCAGTATTTTCTTCATTTATCAATATTTTTATAGAAAGATCCTCAAATGCAGGTGTTGGTGTGGGAAGGATTGCAGTCAAAAGACCTTCAGATTGAAACATTGACGCATGAATTGATCTAACGATAAAGCATGTTCAAACTGTGGGAAATAATTGGAAATTCTGATAGTACAACCAATCCATTGCAGCTTGTTTCGGTTCGGCGCGACGAGTGCAAAAAGGCTGTAGTCGGCTACAATCTTAGATACTGGGCCATCGCTTTACTTCGAAGACTTCGTAATTACGTTTTAAAAGCTGTAGTTACGAGTTTATGAGTGTTTGAACAAAAACGACGTTATGCTCATATAAGATAGACATTTGGGAACTTATTACTGTCCAAATTTCATTTTTATTAGCTCGACTTTTCGGAGAAAATGAGAGCTTAAACTGTCACCCGGGCGTCGGCGTCGGCGTTGGCGTTGGCGTCGGCGTTGCAACAAAGGTTAAAGTTTTTTCAAACATTAATTACTTCCCATGACCCTGGCTCCACTATTTTTGGAGTAATGCCCCTTTATACTAAGCAACTTAAAAAGTCGAGCGCGCTGTCTTCGGACAGCTTTTGTTAAAACTGTGGCGCATGATTCGAAATTATGACAACGCATATTAAATTTGTGGAGTACAATTGCAAATTCTGATAGTATAACTAAACATTACAGCATCGTTTGACGGGGCGAGTGCCAACATGCTATTTGACTGTAATATCAGATATGATAGGATAAGATATGTTACCTTGGAAAAGGGTAAACCGTTCAACCATCATTAAATCAAAAACGGTGACGCATGAATTGACCTAATGACAAAACATGTTAAAACTGTGCTCTATAATTGAAAACTCAAGTGATACAACTGAACATCGCAGCATGTTGTGTTAAGCGTGGCGCGTGCAAAAAAGCATTCTTTACAAAATCAATAGATCAGGTAGCCCAGCAATCTTTATATACCACACGCGTCGTGCAATGTCGCTGTCATCTTAGACAACGGAAAATGACGAGATTATCTGGGTTTTTGTAACAGAAAGCGGCAAAGTTGCAAGCGAAATTGCACGAAGTGTTTTGTATGTTATGATGGGTGGAATACCTTAAACTAAAATAAATATGACATAGTTCATAGAAACCACCGTTTGGCACATATAGATATAGAATTATTTGAATTATCATGCCATAATTACACAAACTCGCCAAATCCAATTGTGAAGATCTTATACAATAGGGCGTTTTGAGGATATAAAAACTTCTAGTATTGTGAACTTTTTAACATTTGGAAATCATTCATATATTTATAAAGTAAATTGTATAGTCATTTTAATTGCACGCGCCAAAAAATGTAGAATAATCACAAAACATAATATTGGTAAAAAATAAAAAGAATATCGCTGCTTTTCTTCAAAACCTTTGTAAGAAGCTGCAATTATGAGATATTTGTTGTAAAGCGATGATATTCTATCGAAGTCGATATGAGTCGGTGTTTTTTAATAATTACTCATCAACCTATTTTCCCATGATTCCACAAAATTAATCTTGTTATCCCCCATGAAGTCATTGTTTACGTGATATCAAGGTCAGAGTTCGATCAGAGTGTGAAATAACGTAGATAATGCTTTATAAATCCATATTTATGAGTCGAGTAAACACAACATGTTGTGTTGTTTGTTTTGTTTTGTTGCACGTATTTTTATAAAACAATACATGTACTACATAAATGACACAAATCAAAAGATTTAGTGGTATAATTCTTCGTGGAACTTAAGCTAAACCTAAACAAAATGACTTGTAAACTTATATTTCTTATGAAAAAAAAAATAATTTAATATTTCTTAATTGCATAACTTACACAATCAAAAAACGTTCGAGTATCTGGTAAATGGCCTGTGGTGGCATTGAGACCAGCTTAGATCCAGATCAGCCGTTGTAATTTCGAAATCTGATCAAGATCCGCACTGGTCTGCGTTAGCTTGCTTCTCCACGAGCTGGCCATAGTAAATGTAAGAGAAATAGGCGAGTTCCGATCAGGTTGCACTTGACCATCTGGATTCGTACTTTTCTTGTATGCTATATATGTCGTTCTTTCATTGTTTCAATCATTATATTTATGTATTTACCCTTTCCCAAACAAGACCTGGTTTTGACGTCCCTAATAGATATGACTTGGGAAAACATTGAGACAAAAGAAGAAACTGCTGATAACCAGCAGTTTCTCCTTTTGTCTCAATATTTTCTGTGCTAAAATATACACAAATCCTGTGTTTATCCACAACCATTTTGTTGTCTGCGGCAGCTTTCAAATTGAATCTCCCTAAACTTTTGACGTTTGGGAAAGGGTTAAACTGAGCTGAGGACATTATCGTTCATTAAATAAGTGCAACCTTTTACCAAAATTTCAAGGAACCCTTAAAGTGCATAGAGGGTACTAGAATTGCAGCAGAAATATAAATCCTATACACTGGAACAATACGAAATACTAATTATTTCCTCGTTCTTTTATACACCCTTGGTAACAGGAAACGGATATTTGGATTAATTAATGTTTGATCTGGAATTATCCTGTATTTACACACGAATATGACGCATGGCGTAACGTTGTATATTTAACATGTAAAACAGATCTTCGATGGTCCATAGACGGTAAAAGATTAGACCATGCTGAACCGAGTGCCTATAAACTTGAAAATATTTAATAGCACTACATTGAAAACAAAACGGGTTAGTAAGTTAAAGCATAGATCTAGACACTTTTGAGCAAAAGGAGGAATGCTGAAATTGTTTATTATTTGTGTTTTCTTCTTTCATGATGATGCATTCTCCTGATTCTCCTCTTTATAAATAACGTTTCAGGAAAAGGCTTACTTTAAGTGTATCTTTCTCTCTTTTTTAACAATTCTAGAAACAAAACAAAGACATTCCCAACGTTCGATGACACATACTTTAATTAGTGAAAGAAACAGTTAAAATTTGTTTCGTTTTTAAAAAAGATGAAAATCCGTTAAAAAGCAATTTTCGGGAGGTCCTATTTTTGGGAGAGGGGACGACCTAATAGTTTGCTAGGAAATATGTCCTGTCGAATACTAGTAATGACACACTTGTTTACGAAACTAATATGCGTGTTTGTTTTTCATTAAATATGAAAGAGCAGACTCAGTATAAAAACAGATTAACACCCAAATCCGTAATGCTAATAAGTTAATTTGACCCACAACATTAACACATTACCAAACGAAAAAAATCTTAATTGTGCCATATTCAAAGATGTTGCGGCCGACAATTTCAAGCTATTGATTTTTTTTCTTTTCGCTAGAGAACATTGTGGGAAACAAACAAATTCCTTGTGGCAAGCAATTTCATAATTTACCACAATGTTTTCAAAAGTTTTTATCTTTTTTCGACAAAATAGGTTCCGTCGAATAATGACACACTTGTTTACGAAACTGATATTGGTGTTTGTTTTTCATTAAATATGAAAGAGCAGACTCAGAATAAACACAGATTAACACCCAAATCCGGGTAATGCTAATAATTTTATGTTAATCTGACCCATACCATTAACCCATTACCCAGCGACAAAAATCTAGACTGTACCAAAGTCAAAGATGCTGCAGACGACAATTTCAAGTGGTTTTTAATTCTTTTTTGGGTAGAAAACAATACAGGAAATGAAGAAATTGCTTTTGACAAGCAGTTTCCCAAAATGTTTTCCAAGGTCTTTATCTTTTTGCGACAAAATAGGTACCGTCGAGTAATGACACACTTGTTTACGAATCTGATATTAGTGTTTGTTTTTCATTAACCCTCTCCCATACGACAAAATTCAGGGCGATCCACTTCAAAAACTGCCACAAATGACAAAATGGGTGTTATTGAAGATATAATTGGTGTAAAATATGACACGGAAAATATTGAAACAAAAGGAGAAACTGCTGGTTATCAGCAGTTTCTTCTTTTATTTCAATGTTTTCCCAAACCCTTTTCTATTAGAAACGTCAAAACCAGGTCTTGTTTGGGAAAGGGTTAAATACGAAAGAGCATCACCAGAATAAACACAGATTGACGCCCAAATCCAAGTAATGCTACTACGTTAATTTGACCCGCAACATTAACACTACCAAACGGCAAATTTTCTAGAGTGGGCCATATTCAAAGATTTTGCAGACGACAATTTCACGTGATTATTTTGTCTTTTGGGGTAGAAAATGTTGTGGAAAATTTCCCACAATGTTTTCTAAAGCCTTTATCTTTTTATGACACAAAATGTCCCGTCGGATGATGACACACTTGTTTTGCGGAACTGATACTTGTATGGGTGTTTGTTTTTCATTAAATATGGAGGAGCAGATCCAGAATAAATACAGATTAGTGCCTAAATCCAGGTAATATCAACAAGTTAATCTGACCCATACCATTAACACTCCATCGTGTAACCGAATTTTTGCATTGGGCCTAATTAAACCCTTTCCCAAACAAGACCTGGTTTTGACTTGTCTAGTAGAAAATGCTTTAGAAAACATTAAGACTAAAGAAGAAACTGCTGATAAACAGCATTTTTCCTTTGGTATCAATATTTTCTTAACTATATTGTACAAAACTCCTTCCTTTTTCAACGTCCATTTTGTCGTCTGCAGCAACTTTCAAATTGGACCATACTAAATTTTTGTTGTTTGGGAAAGGGTTAACCATTTCCCTTAATATAAGACTTAAGACTGTGTTGACAGAAAATGACATAAATAATATTACGGTAAATGCTCTATGATTTAGTAAGAGAGAAATGAAAAAGAACTAATGACTATCAAAATGTTCTGCTGTTTCTCATAATATATTTATGTTTTCTGTGTTTCAAAATTGGGGTTGATTAGCAAGAACAAGTATATAATGTTGTTTTTTTGTATTTTGTTTGTTTGTTTGTTTGTTTTTTTTTTTTTTTATGTTTTTTTTTTTTTTTTTTTTTTTTTTTTTTTTTTTTTTTTTGATTGACGGCTTATATGATTATTACCTTATTTATATCTAGGCGTTGACTTCAGCAACAAGTCCAAATAAACAATCTCTATTTCAACGCATTCTATTTTTGTCTAACTCGTTCATAGACATTGACATGCATGTATAAATGTTCAGAAAGCTAATATGGTTTATGTAGTGAACGGTTCGAAAAGGAGATTTTGGATTCCTTCAAACTTTTAGCATTTTTCGGGGGTGCCATAATAATGCTTTTTGGAAAGGATTGTCCACGACAAAGAACCGGTGGATTTTTTTCTTTCCGCTGAAAGACGTAGATAATACCCTGACAAAAATATAAGTTTGCACTAAAACATTTGTATCTTTAAAAAGCACAGACTGTCTAGGATCAAGACTTTTCATTCTAGATATAGTACCATATCTTATTAAATATACCTTACTAATTTTTATCTATTTTTAAGTGTAACAAAAGTAACGTATATAGAAATCTATACTACTTAGAACGAAGACTGTAAAAGAACATTTTGGTGATAATTTGAAGCCAGATATGATAATATTGAGATCTACATTTAAACAAGAAAATTCTAAATTTTGCTCTCTTTTAGAATTGGATTTCCAAAATTGACCCAAATCAAATTAATTTATTCTCAAGCAATGACGAAGTTAATAAAGTCACAAACTCAAACCATCTATAATACTCAAGAAAAATGTTGATAATCCCTTTAATACTCTTTTCCGATAGTTTCTTCTTTTTTTAAACAAATCACATCAATATACAATTCCTATCAATTTTCACCATTCTAAACTTTCGTATTTTGGAAATGAGTCACAAAAAATCTTACTATACAAACCTTCCATTTAGAGACCGTCTTTATTCCAACTTAGGACCAATCTGTCCAAATATGTAAAACCTGTGAGATCTTGATATTATAGTGTATTCCAATGTCTTAAATATAGTTACAATTTGTTTTTATGAAAGTACCGGTATATTTTTTTTTTCAAAGTATTTGTTTCTTGTGTATTGTTATACTGTCAAATTTACAATAAGATTCCAAAACTCTTAATTTTTTTTCTACTAAATGTTCAATATTTCCAGCTGAGAGCCCAACCTAAGACTGTCCACATGTAGTGTGCCCGTACTTTTATAGACTCGTCAAAGACTTAGAGTGAAGACTATCGTTAAAACGACAGCGCACATTGAGTTTCATAGTCATTGTAGTGACTGTATCGTTTTTCGATTCCAGCAGAATAAGTGGACTGCTTATTGTTTTACAGTATATTAACCATATTGAACAGAAAAATGGTACCTGTCGATCAACACATCTTTTGTTGCATTTCTTAAATTTTATAAATATTATGAGGTTATTTAACATGTCTTTGTACAATACTGAATTCTATTGGATGAATACTTTGCAGAACGAGGCTATATTTGGACGAGCCGATAGGCGAGTCTAAATATAGACTTGTTCTGCAAAGTATGAATCCAATAGAATTCGGTATTGTACAAAGACATGTTAAATGACCTCTTTATTTCACATCATTTTTTTTCACACAAAACATGACAAAGATTAATTTTGTATAAAATTAAGATCTAGATCTAATTACTTTTAAATAGAATTCCAACGTGAAAAAAGGAAGAAAACAACATAGGCCTGTGTCATGAAAAAAATGTAGGCCTCATGTACATTTCTAACGCTGTGAAATATACATGGCATCTGACATTAAATCTATATTTATCGATTTATGTTTGTCTCAAAAGATTGAATAGACCGTCATAAATTATGATAGTGTGAAATGCACATGAAATTTGTCATTTAAACTATCTATCATGTCATGCGTAAATCAACAATGTAAACATTGACAGAAAAGGAGAAATTGCTGATAAACGGCAAATCTCATTTTCTCTTAGAACTTTTTTGTCAAGCCTTTTAATGGACATCAAATCCAGGTCTTGTTTGGGAAAGGGTTAAGTGTGATTTTTTATCATTGCTGCAAATTAAATGCGCTACAATTCAGAAATGTTTTGAAATGAAAATAATCTCTTTCGTGATGTTTAAAATCATTTTCTCCTTTTGTCGTAATGTATTGCCAATGTGTTTTTTCAAACTCAGAATCAAAGCTATGTCTTGTTTAGGACAGTGAATTCAAAATATCATGTTGAAACAAACATTCAACTCAAATGCACAATTTTGCTTTTGCAAACGAGAACTCTACTAAAGGGAGATTACTCTTCGATGCGAATATGGATATTTTGTACTGCAGCCTCGATTTGGGAAAAAATCCATATTTGTACGGTTCAATCGATATTTGTAGGGTTCAAATGAGTGCAATGCATATTTGGACGGTTCAACCGGTGCATCGTACAATATCGATCTCGCTGCTTTGGAATATCGAGAATCCCGTGCGTCCACGCAATTACCTCGTGCGTGCAATACGGCTCTAGGTATTGTATACTCACGTGGTACGAATGGGGTGATTTGATTGGTTTACTACTTTCGGGTGTGAAATAAATACTATTAAAGGGTGATGTATGTGAAGATATGTTGTGATGTTTTATAGCATTTTATTATCTTGCAAAATGTCAATATAAATTATCATTATTTTGGCCACAGCCGGTTACCAAATACGTAAATACGCAAGTAGGGATTAACTAACTGAATAAATTAGATCGCAGAGGCCACATTCGTGATGTCTTCGATGATGTTCATTATATTGTTTAATTTCAACACTAATTTCCATCCTTTGGCAATGGTCGACAACCACATTTTCAATTTGCACTTAGCAGATATACTTCCCCGTAAGATGTCTCTAATCACGTGCGCGAAAATGTGTTATGTCATAAATGTGCCACACGTCATGTAGTTCTATGACATCACAGAGACACAAAGTGGGACAACATAGGGAAAATCCATGAAATTGCCATTTTCGGCTACCCCTTTTATCTTACACCTAAAAGATATGCATTCTCGCAGGCTGATGCAAATCACGTGCGTGTAAAATTGTACTGCCATAAATTCGTTATCTAGAAGCGATATAGTTACTAAGATAAAGAATGGATATATATATCTATGTAAAAAACGTTTGTCAGGTCTTTCAAATGCACACGGTCGATTGACTTCTTATTGCAAACATTGATAACAATCTGTAATTTGCATGTGTTTACAAACCTAGAATTGTATTTTGAATAATTTATTCCTACCCGAGAATGCAATTAAACAACTGAAACGAAACCTTGCGTCTCGGATTCACAGTTTGACAAATACAATACACGAATGGGGCCAAAATACGTCTTTTGTTACAATTGTATTGCAACCAGGATATTTAGTCATATAACAGAACAGAACAGAACATACATTTTATTCTGACAAGTACAAAGTACATAGTCAATGAATACATTACACATTACATTGCTATAGGTCAAGGTCGCTCCTCTCTCTCATACACACATACACACACATACATAACCACACACACCCTGCAAGAAAATGGCTTTTTTTCACAGAACAGAATCGTTCGAAACACATCATATTGTGCAAAAGCGGAATTTATCCCTTCCCCAAACGACGAAATCGTTAATCGTATCTCAAGAAGCTTGTGCTATGGCCAGCTTGGGAAAGAGATAGTTTCCGAAATGAAATTTTACGAATATAATGCGTTGAAACGTTCATTTAGTGCTAGTTTGATATACATAGATAAGTTAGCCAAGGTGTCTTTTTCCTTACATGTAAGGAGTGATATTAATTTGAACATATTTGGCTTTCTGTAAAACTTTACATCAATATATCTTCGTCTTACATTAGCATAACGAGGACATATCAAGATAAAGTGAAATTCATCTTCAATATCAGTTTTATTACAAAGCATGCAAACTCTTTCGTTACGAGGAAGTCTATTAGTTGAAAAACGACCTGCTTGAATACTAAGTGAATGTGAAGAAAGTCTAATTTTACTAATAAAAGAGCGTACTGTAGGATGTAAAAGATCTAGATACTCTTCTCGTTCAAAATCAGGTTTGATATGTCTATACAATTCCAAAACACTACTGTTGTTTATCTTTTCATACCATTCCTGTTTAAAACAATCCATCATTCTTTCTTTTAAAATTGCCAAAAAAGTAGCTTCGTCATGCAATTGAGGATTTTCAAATACTTGTGAAAAACCAAAATTGTCTAAAATCTTTTTCACTTCGGAAACCCAAGTTTTTGCCCCTGCTTTAAAAAATTTAAGACTTTGAAGATATGCGCCTTTCAAGATAACATTTTCGGTCTTTAAGATTTTAAACCAATACTTAATAATTCTAAAATTTCTATTTATATATAAGGGATAACGGCCTAATTCACCATAAATCGCCATTGAACTTGTACTTTTTCTGACATTGAGGATTCGCTTACAAAACTTTAAATGGATTCTTTCTAATTCCCTGGATTTACTATGGCAAAAGACTTCACATGAATAATTAAGTATAGGACCAACAAAGGCGTCAAATAGTTGACACATCACACCTACTGGTAATTTAAACTTAAAACAATTTATAAGTAATACATTTAATGCTTTTAAAGCTTTACCAGTTATGTATTCTATATTTTGAGCAAAATTTCCTGTATAATGGAAAACGGTCCCTAAATAATTAAAAGAGTCTACGGATTCTATGATATTACCATTGTAATACCATTTTTCGTTTGCTTTAAGTTTGCCTCTTTTCCTAAAAACCATTGTTTTTGTTTTTTCAACATTTACTTCTAATCCCCAATTTTCACAGTATCTATGCAGCAAATTTATATTTGTTTGAAGCTCTTCTGGAGTATTTCCAAAAATCACCATGTCATCTGCAAATAACAAAATAATAATGACCAAATCTTCAATACGGACTCCAGAATCAACGTTTTCTTGTAAATGAATTTCTAAGTCTTCTAGAAATAAGGACACTAAAATTGGTGACATAATTTCACCCTGTCTTAACCCGACTAAGTATTCAAAACTATCTGAAAAAATATTGTTATTTCGTACACACGATTTAACCTTAGAATACATGTCTTTGATAAGCCTAAGAAGTTTTCCCTGAATACCATTTTTATACAGTTTCATCCATAAAACATTTCTTTTTATAGAATCAAAACACTTTTTCAAATCTACAAAAACACAATAAAGACACTTATTCTCAAAAAGAAACTGTTGTATAATACTCATTAAAATAAATGTAGCATCAGTTGTTGACACGCCTTTTTTAAACCCAAATTGTGCGTCTGAGATAACAGAATTGCTGTTACAAAAATTAACGATTCTATTATTTAATACAGTGGTAAATAACTTTGAAAAACAACTCAAGAGCGTTATACCTCTGTAATTATTGACATCGTCACGTGATCCCTTCTTAAATAACGGTACAATAATACCCTCTGCCCACATATCCGGAAAATACCCCGAGTCAAAAATTGCATTAAAAAGGTCACAAACATGAGATGATATTATATCAATGCTTTCAATCAAATATTCGTTCATAATATTATCTTTCCCCATTGCTTTTCCCCTCTTTAACGATTTTGCCGCCTTTAAAATTTCATCAACGGTAATACGAGTATTAAGTTCTTCAAATGCCGAGCTTTCGTCGTTAAAATCATGCGTATTAGAAAAATTTTCCGCTTCCAAATTTGTACTATTAAAAACATCTGAACCAAGCGACGCGAAAAAATCTTTAAATTCTGACAGAGATATATTATTTTCATTTTTACTCTTTTTCTTGAAATATTTCCAAAATTCTTTAGGTTTTTCATGTCTAAGTGAGCACAATTTTTCGACTTTAGAATTTTCAAAAGCCCTTTTCTTTTTCCTACAGAGATTTTTATAATCACGTTTTAATTTGTGAAAACTTTCCCTACTGTTCACCGATTTTAATCTGTGGAAATCCTTCTGCGCTTTAATATATAAAACCCGTGCGTCACGACATTCTTTGTCAAACCAGTCCGCGTCACGCGAAAGTTGTGATTCGGTAAAAACCCCGTTTACATCGGAATGTGTGAAATCGTGGCGAAATAAATTGTCAGCAACTTCTGTTATCACAGACGAAAAACTATTTAATGCCTCATTAACACTCTCTCTTTGGCTAGTATCAATGGCTGAAACTAACTGATTTAAAAAAGTAAGTTTTGAATTAATTCCTGTTCTGAAATCCCCTTTCTTTGAGACGTCCCACTTATATCTGACGCCCCCAACGCGGTTGGGGACGTCAGGTACAATGCGACTCCTCAAAGAAAAAGACAAATAAGCATGATCACTAAATTCGTTGAAATGGCTAACATCAAAACTACATAAATTTGGAAAATCTTCAGGTCTTGATATCAAATAATCAATGACAGAAGAACAATTAAAGTTTGAAAATGTAAAAGACCCATGACAATCACTGAATAATCGACCGTTAACTATGCGGAATCCCGTGGACTTACAGAGATCAAGTAACCGTGTACCGTGACCGTTGCATACACTGTCCGGTGAGGACCGCGGCATGTAAAAGTCGGGTACATAGTCATCGTAATCATGGACAGGGTCATTTTTATCAAAATCAATAAAATCTTTGCGTTTACCAACACGACTATTAAAATCTCCAACAATATACAAACTACCTCTATTTTCAAAATCATCAATATCATTTTGTAATACATCAAAAAAAATCAACATTCACAAAATTGTAAGCTGGTGAATCTTCACCCCATATATACACGCCGCAGACATAATTATCCTTTTCGAACCCGAAAAATTTATGGTCTAACCTTATCCAAACGACAGAATCATGGTGATTACGAATAATTTCAATGCCATTTTTAAGATGTTCTTTATAATAAATGACTACACCACCGCTATTTCTTCTAGCTCTACGATTTCTAAACTTTCTATAAAAATTATGAGAAACGTAACCAGATAATTCAACATCGCTATCTTTGTTTGTCCAAGATTCGAAAAGGAAAGTTATATCATGCTTTGACAAAATATCACTGAAATGTTCGGACTGTTTTTTCTCTGAAGTAAGTCCGTTAACATTCCAAGAAATTATTTTGACATCACTCCCCTCGTACTGCTAATTGTCCGTCACAGGCTTTCCCTCCACGTACAGAGTGTCATATGAGATCCATGATTTTTTACCCTTCTCGATATAGTCTCGCATTTTTGGTAACAACTTTTTACGTTTTTGGGCCACTTCTTTCGGAAATTGTTCCACTACAAAATAATCGGTACCTTTAAGTATTTTCCACTGCTTTCTAACATACTCTCTTTCTTTGAAGTAAGTAAACTTGGCGACTATCTTTCTAACTTCTCCGTCTACTCTAACACCGATTCTATGCACACGCTCAAACTTCATCTCATCTACTAAATCTTGCGCTATCTTCATTTTATCGACCAAGAAATGTCTTACTACCTCTTCAGCATCTTCTGTAACACCGTGAGCAGATTCTGGTATTCTGCCAAAAATGAGATTGTTCCGCATCGATTGAGACTGCAGGTAATTGACTTCATCTTTCAAAGTGTCTCTTTCTTTTTCGAGGGTACTGACTTTCTCATTCAAAATACCTAGATTAAAGTCTGCACTTTCTACCGTAGTTTCGATTCTTTGTACACGCTCATCTGTTTGTAACTTATTGTCATGCACTATTTTCCACAAAGTTTTCATCTCTCTATCAAAACTATCAACTTTCTGCTCCAATAAATCAAGCTTTTGTAATTTAGACTCCACTTTCTCAAGCCGCGTCTTAATTTCCGACTGAATTTCCTTCATGCACGAGAATAAGTCAGCATTTGTGGGCATAACGGTAGATGTACTTTCACCTCCTTTTACAGGTAATGGTTTGTTTACATTTGTTGAATCGGACGTTTCCATTTCGGCCATATTGGGGGTAGAATTTATCACTAAATCAGTTTCACTGTCTTGAAAGTTACTAATGTTCGAAACAGCTTCTGCTAACTGGTCTCCAAATAAAACAGAGTTTGTCTGACTTAAAATGCTGGAAACACTGACCTCATTTGATGATTTTGGTGACTTTGTAAATCTTCCCGCCTTTTGTGATTGTCCATTGTTCTCACCGTCCTCACTATCCTCACTCCTTTTTCGCCGTTTTCTCTCTTTATTCCGCTTTTTATTCCCCATAAACTATTTCACAGACACCAAAGATAGTTCCAGTAACAAATACGCGTTATTTTGACGGCGCATAACTCGTTAAACTCTCCTTTTCTATAAAAAATATCGACCGCTAAAAACATGCGTCCATTACAAACGCCGACCTTGACCTTAACCATACTAAGCCTACACATCTTTATATATTACAAATATGTTGACCACCATGGTAGTTTCGGTCGCTGTTTTAGACAAACACATTGCGCACACGGCATTTCAAATATATTAGTATTTAATTCTTGCAACTTGTTTAAGAATAAAAACTGGCGTTGTATTTTCAATTCATGATATTCTGTCCCACTCCCCCCGTTTTCTTTTCAATTCGGCCTACATATCTTAATTAACAACAGCTACATTGACCATGACCTCTTGACAGCTCTTCTTTTATGACTCCTCTGTCTATTTTAATGACGAACACAGAACGAACATTACAGTTCAAGGTTCGTTTCTCTTTCTAAATGTGGGAAAAATGACAAATGCGTCGCGTCGTGTGAATATAATGCTTATTAAGGTAGAATACCCGTAATGTGACCATTTTGATACTCATAAAACATCGGATTTTTAGAACGTCGTCGTTACGTATCCAAACTTATTCGGGCGCGGTCGTAAACATTCGGCGGTGGAAAGTTCCACCGCCGAATGTTTTCGACCGCGCCCGAATAACTCCGATGTCGCGCGAATATCATAAGGGATGGACTACCTTAAATTGTCAGTTTGTGTAAAGGTTGTAGTCGTCGCGTTTGCAGCATGGTATGATGTCCGATATATCAATTAGGACTACAAATCCTGATGAACAACGGTTTAATAGACAACAACCTCTCAATCACCCTTTATAACAGATCCTCTGGCTGTTAAATGACAAAGCCATCGTTTATATGAAAGTTCAATGTTGGATTGTTTACCTATGTCAGGTTGTCGAACGTGCAATAAGGTACAAAAGATATTCTAAAATTACCATATGGATTGGTCAATCTGTATGGCTAATTTATATGTAGCGAAAATCGAATTAAGTTCATTTAGTCTTTCTAAAACAAGTCTGTTTCAAACCTTGCTGACCCACAATTTCTTTTAAATTAACATTAAGGGGTAACTGGACCTTGATATATAGTGAGAAACTTGGTCCAGTGCTATAATTACTTCCTTTTTGGTCCTACATTGTAGATAATACAATGCAACGAGAAACCAATGCAAATTCTGCATGTTGTTCTGATCCATGAAATATTTAGGATGCACCCATTTAACATAGAAAAATGAACAACAGTCTGACTGTTTCTGTTCTTGCGAATGAGGTGTTTATTTCAATCTGCCATTTTGGGAAAGGGTTGTACGAGTCTCACTTGCAGTGTATGTTAGTTTGTCCGATATTCCAATTAGGGTTATATGAGATTAATAGTAAAAGTGTAAACTTATCAAATTGCAAAAGTTGGAAAATAGTATTTGGCGTAGCGCTTGCAAAGCATTATATTTTGCCCAATATTCCGATAAAGTATACAAATACTGATTAACAATACACTGATGACCCCAACCTTCATGATAATTCCTCCGGCAGTATATCATTAATGCCGCATTGCAAGGTTGTAGTTTTAATTTTAATTTGGGAAAGGAGCACATGCTTCGATTCATACAAACACGATGCTTTTTGAAATCTCCCGGATGGCAACGTATGGGCTGTCCGAGTTTTCGTAGTTTTATTATGGTCAATTATATAGAACAACCAAAGCAGCTATTATTGAAGTGCATGCTATTCTGTCTAATATTCTAATTAGACTTGTGCGAATATTGATAAACAACCAATATACGACCACAGCATCTCTCTTTCTCGCCATGATAGTTCCCTGTGTTGTTGAGATGACGAACACAGTGCGTACATCACAGGTCGAAGTTTATCAATTTACCCCTAATGTGAGAATGTGACATATGTGTCCACTCATATAGATGCGGGTTCAAATACATGTCAACTACGTTATTAAAACATCTAATTCCATTGACAGTTTAACTCAACATAGAATGAAATATGTTTTGTACGGTACACGTATATTGGTATTTTTATGACATTATACTCAAAT
Source organism: Fragum sueziense (assembly GCA_963680895.1). NCBI lineage: Eukaryota > Metazoa > Mollusca > Bivalvia > Cardiida > Cardiidae > Fragum > Fragum sueziense. The sequence continues at coordinate 1,348,392 of OY804603.1, forward strand.
AAAGACAAATGTCGACATCGTTTCTGATAGAGTAAATCACGCGAAGGTTCTGTGTAATTAATCTTTCCGCTTTGTGAAAACTAAATTTACATTATTCAAAATCATATGAAAGAAAAAATGGGAATTTAACCTTGGCAGAATGTATCCCGTCTTTCATTTATATTTATCTTTCCGATTACTTTCTCTCTTTTTTCAACTGAAAGTCATTACCCAGTTATCGTTAGCTCTGTCTCAGGACAACTCGAAGTGCTAAATATGCAATTCGCTTTATTTGCAGAATATTGGGAATTAATACATCTGGTAGTGAAACACTATACCAGAATTCCCTGCGGTGTATTTTTGTCGGTTTGGGTGTTATCTAATTATAGAATATCCGTAAAACAATTAAAGATATATAAACAATTCGGATATAAATATTTCTAACTAATATAAAACCATCACAAAACATTGAGAATCTTTTCAAGGAAAGTTAAAACAATACGAAAACATTAATGGTATTCAAATTAGAAATTTCAGAAACACATTGAACAAAAAACAAGAAGAAAGCTTGGAAATGAATATAAAATACACTGCAAACTACAAACAAAGATAATGGCTACCAAAAGTTATTAGTTTAACAAACAAATCAAAGTATATTGCAGATGAACCTATTTTTGCAGAACAAATAGCATGTATTGCATCACACAGTAACGCTTAGACAATTAATAAATTTCAATCAGCCACTGGCTAAATAATAGAAACCAAGAGAGAATTAATTCGAAGCAGATACATATGTCATCGGTGGATGTGCAAAATAGTAAAATATTCCCACCAATAAGCTAAAGGTGTACTTTTTTTAAGTTATTCACGCTGTTGATCTTTAAAAAGTATCCCGAAATTGACGTTAAAATGCCTTTCATTTGAAATTTTGGAATTATTCAAAAATGCAATTTACAATTCACACAATTCCTGTCCTCATACTTCTTTGAGCACCCCCTTTAATACTACTGATAGATTCGTGTTTGAATTTGTTTCGTTTGAAAAGATACGTGGATCCCTTACAAATGTTACACATAGAAATAGTCGAAATTGGTTGCTTGTATATTTATCATTTTCAAACAAACAGTAACAATATAAGTAGTTTAAAAGTCGTAGAAAAGAAGTAACAATTTTTCTTAAACCATTTGATATTACAAAAAACATATTTCAGAATCATCTTCTAGTTCGATAAACTAATCGTGTATAAGACTCATTTTTCAATTGAATACTGACTGTAAAAGCAAAGACCGAATACCTTTACATTTGCATTTTGAAATATTTGTGTTTTAACTTTATTATGTTTCCGCATTACGTACCTTATTTTCTTGTCTGCAAAAATCAAGTTTCTTAATAGGGTTTTATTCCTTATGGTGATTCATCAATTAATTGTAACACACCTGGGACTCAAAGCATAGAAAACAAAAAAATCACTCAATTTACTGAAATTCCAGGAGAACAATTGCATTACATTTCAACATGCATATTCTGTTGTTAAAATGTTGTTTTAGTGACACAAAGCAGAGACATCGACATCAATCAAATACAATTAAACCTTAGTGCTATCGTAAAAATCCAAAAACAGTAACTTAAGATTGGGACAATTTCATTGTTAATTCTGCTCTGTTTCTATAATATTCCAAACCAGAGCACATTTATCGTAACGTTGAAGAGGAAACATAAATATTGAAAATAAATTTATTATGAATATTTGTTATACCGAAACTTTCAATTTCTTTGAATTTAATATGTTTTACCTCCATTTTCATACGAATTAATTGACAAAGTCATATATGCTTAGAAAATCAGATAAATACGAAGGATTTATTGATCAAAGATGCATTTTTTACATTGCCAGCTACAACTGAATTGTTATCGAATCTCCATGCGTACTATTTAAACACGTCTCAATCAATTCTGTCTCGAACCAGTAAGATTGCTTCATTAAGAAAGTATTATTACTCAAGTTTGTCTCGCCGCTTTCTTTATTTCCTATAAATCCGAAATTCGTCAGGAATAATTGAATTGCTGTCCAGTGGTCGTTGTAGTACATCGTATAAAAATGTGTCTCTTCTTTCTCTGCAAATGCAAGAACGGAAAAGTTATTTTACTATATAACAAATATGTACAAATTTTGAATATATAGATACATATCTCTAACGACTTGGCGGAATTGATAAACGCTTACGACTATGTGTTTTGATTTTTATTTTCACGAAAATTAAAAAAAAATATTTTATTGAAGGACTCGTGCTTTTTAATCAAATAACTTTTAAATAAAAGAAATGAATAAGGTTACTTTTCTATCTGCATATTAGATTCAAAAGTATGCTTCTGCTACACACCACTGCTTTTCAACAAAAACCTCGTAAATGCAGCTTAAAACAATTATAGTCTGACAAAGAGAAAAACAATCTATATCCTATGAATATATAAATTCTAATGTACGCGATTGAATGAACTACAATATAAAGTTACAAAGAAACAAGCGATTTGAATTAAAGCTTAATTGAAGAAATAATACAGTTTTGAATATATTTCCGGCTCAATGCTATTCGTTTGATGTTGAATAATTTTGATTCTGGTTGGCGTTTACTCGCTGATGCTTAATATATCAAGTAAATGTCAATTAACGTACTAACATATTCAGTGAAGAATAATGGACACGCCAAATGTTTTTGAAATATTTGTACCTTGTTTTTGTTTAATGAAGACATTTTTAATGATCAAACAAAAGAAAACGCAGCTAAATGAACAGTTTTACATTCCAGTCTATGATTATAAGGTGTAAAGTACATTATTTGAAGCATCTATATGAAAATCGTGGAACAAATGTTCATTACAAGAGTGCCTGAAAGGCACTGATATCGCTCACCTGAGTTCTTCCTGTATTTGATTGTGTATGATATAAATTTTGTTGTGAACAAATATATAAGTCGTATCAAATTATTGTTAATAAAGTTTCATAATTTCCAATGAATGCAATGAAGTCACATTAGTATTCAATCATATTGCATGTAGTGACATCTTAAATATTGAATATCATGTGCTGTTCCTGTTTGATTTTTATAACCAAGATTTAACTTTTACAATTAAATTTTGAAACATCAGAATGATACATTACAAGCATTAATATGCTTAATATTTTAACCCCCTCCTTGCCTCATCAACATTTATTAACCTGTCAAAAATTTACAACAAAGTGTTTGAAAAGAGTAACTCAATGAGCATTTTGCTATACTTGGTTTAAATTGGCCCCATAATTGATTTTTGAAGAATTTCTGTACGACTTTTTTAAGTCTGATAAGCCCTACCCTGCCATACTCATTTTTTTTAACAAATCAAAAATTAACAAACAATATTATTGTTACAAAGAGTCACTCAAGCAACATCCCTGGTACAAATTGGCCCAACAGTTGATTTTTCTTATCATTTCTCCTAGTCGAATAAGTCCCACCCTGCCATGTCCACATTTTTACGAATCCGAAATTTGTAATAAAAATAAAAAGGGGTACTTAAGGAACATTCCTGAATAATTTGGTATAATTTGGTCCAACGGTTAAGGAGAAGAAAATTTTCAAAGAATTGTTTAATGATTTCTCCAAGTCTGATAAGCCCCGCCCTGCATGCCATGCCTACATTTTTTGACAAATAAAAAAATTCATGAACACACATTGAAAACAGTTTTGACCAATGGTTGCTTATTTTCATGATTTCTCTAAGTCTGATAAGCCCCGCCCTGCCTGCCCACATTTTTTGACGAATCAAAAATTTGAAAACAAGTTTTGCAAAGGGTCACCAAAGGAACATTTCTGCCAAGTTGGGTAAAAATTGACTTATTGGTTAAGGAAAAGAAGATTTTTGAAGAATTATGTAACAATTTCTCTAAGTCTGATAAGCCCCGCTCTGCCACGCCCACATTTTTTGACGAATCAAAAATTTGAAAACAAGTTTTGAAAAGGGTCACCCAAGGAACATTTCTGCCAACTTTGGTAAAAATTGCCATGATGGTTAAGGAGAAGAAGATTTTTGAAGAATTATTTAATAATTTCTCTAAGTCTGATAAGCCCCGCCCTGCCACGCCCACATTTTTTGACGAATCAAAAATTTGAAAACAAGTTTTGAAAAGGGTCACTAAAGGAACATCTCTGCCAATTTTGGTAAAACTCGACTCAATGGTTAAGGAGAAGAAGATTTTTGAAGAATTATTTAACAATTTCTCTAAGTCTGATAAGCCCCGCCCTGCCACACCCACATTTTTTGACGAATCAAAAATTTGAAAACAACTTTTGAAAAGGGTCACCCAAGGAACATTTCTGCCAACTTTGGTAGAAATTGACTCAATGGTTAAGGAAAAGAAGATTTTTGAAGAATTATTTAACAATTTCTCTAAGTCTGATAAGCCCCGCCCTGCCACGCCCACATTTTTTGACGAATCAAAAATTTGAAAACAAGTTTTGAAAAGGGTCACCCAAGGAACATTTCTGCCAACTTTGGTAGAAATTGACTCAATGGTTAAGGAGAAGAAGATTTTTGAAGAATTATTTAACAATTTCTCTAAGTCTGATAAGCCCCGCCCTGCCACGCCCACATTTTTTGACGAATCAAAAATCTGAAAACAAGTTTTGAAAAGGGTCACCCAGGGAACATGCCTGCCAAGTTTGGTTAGGATTGGCTCAGTGGTTAAGGAGGAGAAGATGTTTAAAGAAATTGTTGACGACTTCCGACGCACGACGCACGACGCACGACGCACGCCGGACACAGGGTGATCACAAAAGCTCACCTTGAGCATGTTGCTCAGGTGAGCTAAAAACAAGAGAGTTTGCGTGACTATCGTAGATTTCTTAATGAATTTAGATCACGCAAGAAACGACAAAAATGTTTAAAATTAAGTCGTATGTGATTTCTGTCTCTCTTTCAATTGTATTTCATAAAGACATTCCCAGTCAATTCAACATCGATTAGATGAGTGCAACTGCACGTCTAATCTTCTCGAATATATGCGTTTTGCAAAATGGTATACCGTCCCAACCTTTAAATAGAGAAAATAAATTCTTTAAAATTTTATTTATCTTTAAGGACATAAGGAGATAGAATCCAAGTATTTCTTGGTTAAATATGGCAGCATTCTCCTCTTGCAATTCACATATTTCTGCATGTATTTAGAAAAAGGTTAAAATGGTGTTACTACTTTGAAATAATATATACACGAGCCAAGGGAAAATGAATTAACAGCGACGTTTTTTGCAACTTTTGCGTCTTATTCTCTCTCCACGTAAAGAAATTAGTATGCATGTTTTCTAGAAGCGTTTACTCCACTTGTTATTAGTTATTCATGAAGAAAATCAAGCATGACGTTTCTTAATGGAGCCTCCGCTCATGGCACATTTCATATATAAAACTTTTTCCTATCAGTTATTGATTGAGTCGATGATACTGTAGGGCAATTAACTCGTCATGAAATTAACCCGGGAAGACAACACCGTCAACATTAGTCAAATAACACATTGTAGTGTTTTATCTGGATCCCCTTCTTAATTTTAGCAGTCCTTCCCTCAGAGTGACCAAACAGATGATTCCGGGCAGATGATTCCGGGCATGATAGGAAATACATGAACATTCAAACAGACACATCTGCGTAAAATGGAATTTGTCTCCTTACTGATCAGAACTAGTTGAAAAAATGCCGAACCGATGACCAACAACAGAAAAAGGTTGCAGAATGAAAATTATTAAAAACATATTTTTTTTATTTTAGAATCATTTCTTTTATGCAAACAAAGTAAATTATACATATGCAGTAGGCGTACAGTTCACGAGTTAACTTTAAGCAAAAGTTTCAATGTCTGATATTACATCAGACATTCATGGGAAATCAATTAATTAATTTCAATCAGTACCAGGTTTAATAGTGGTCACCAAGAGACTATTAAAATGAATTTTATTTTGTCGATAGACGTACGAAAAGTTCTAAATACGATTTGAATAATCCATAGATACGACGATTCTGACGCCAATCAAGCTGATGTCTTTTTTATTGCACATAATAAAGCGCATCGAAAATGGCCTTCAAAGGAATTTTATTTGCATTGTGGGATATAGGCTTAAAGTACTATTTACGCCATTGTTGTCGTTCATTTTTTTTTTTTTTCGTTTTCCTTTTGACATAAAAGGTAAAATCAAGATTTGTTTTTGTATTGGTATGGTAACCTTGAAAAAGAAATGTTTATATTTTATCCTTACCGTATTACATATTCAAAAGGCACGGTAAGAATTTAAAAACTATTGCGTAAAATGTATTCGTTAACACTTTACCTTTTGATAGAAGAAGCATCTTCACGAATCATCCTTTATTCGAGTAAAATTAGGAAACTAATGGCTTAATTCATGAAGCTTACTCTTACTTATTTGAAGTTACCTCAAATAGAATTGCACGAGTTTCTTACATTTTATCGTGCAGCCAGCACGATGTTTTCATAAGAGTTTGCTCTTGAGGACAGGTTGGTATTCAAAGACATAAGGAGGGTTCGAAGCGACTTAACTAAGTTAGGATTTCTCGAGGCAAGAAGGTCGGACCTTGAGCTTAACTCATGCTTATTTTCTCCTACATTTTACGGATTTTTTAAAGAAAATTTGCTGGAATTCATGTTTTTGAAACATATTCTGCCATTATATCAAGTTTTTTGTGATATGAAAGTAAAATTTACAATTTTTGAAAATGCCAAAAACGCTTCTTCTTTTGACACATTTTTAATTTTCATTCTAATTGTTTAATTTTAGACAAGTCCTATTTCAAAAGTGCGGCAACTAACATTATGAATAAGACAAAAATGATATCGGAAAACTTTAAGAGAAAAGAGGAAATTGTTGATGATCAGGAGTTTCTCCTTTTCATCGATATTTTCTATGCTAGATCTATAACCCAATGATTTCCTTTTTATGCATCAAATATCTTGTCATCTGTAACAGCTATCAACATTCAATTGAATGATTCTAACGTTATCAGTGGAGTTGTGATATTCGGCTATTTTGTGAAAACATTATAAGAAAAGACGCGTATTTTAAAACCGCATAATAATTCTTTTCCGTTGAACTTTTCAGAAGCATTGGTCAGAGGATTAAAATTTCGTATTTTGCCCAACGGATTTATCTATGATGACATGAACAACATTTCCTAAAAAAATAGTTTATCTATGAAAATCACTTGAATCAAGCGATGTTTCGACGAAACGGGTATGATGGGTTGTATAAGATTATAACACATTAAGAAAAGGGTTAAGAAACATTTCCTCTATAAAGAAAAGAAAGATTTTGACTGTGAATACTACTTTGTTATTGAGTCTTTCTGGTCCGGGGATCCCGTGCTAACGGCGTAATCAGTAACTTCAGGCGTCCTTTGTTGAGTCAAGTAAATGTTCATGAATTAAGCCATAATTCGTGAATAGCAATGTAGAGTTTATAGTTTTTTTTATTATTTATATTTTTTTATTATTATTTATAATGTTTCGTTAATTATTTCGTTTGGGAAAGGGTTAATTCGGTATCCCCAGAAACACAAAATTAGAAATAAACTTTAATTAAGATATAAAAAACCACACAATTTACATGCATTCCCTGACAACAATTACATTACATTTCAACATGCACATTCTGCTAGAAAAAATCTGTTCTACTGACAAAAACCAGACACTTCCACATCAATCATATACAATTAAACCTCGAAGCCGTCGTTAAAATCCAAATACAGTAACATCAGATTTAAGCAGTTTTAATGTAACATGGAATCTGTCTTTCTTTGAAATTCATTACAATCACCAAAAACGGTTTTATGACTGTTAAGATAAAGAAATGATATTTTTGGGTCTTTGACGGTTGCGACTTTTGCATCAGGATCATATAATGTATTTGGTAGGTTTCATTAAGATATTCCGGGCCATCGAAGCATAAAGTATTGTTTTTTGTAGTAAAGCGCCATTTAAACAAGTCTCAATCAATCGTGTCTGGAGATTTCTTTCTAAGATTTCTTCATTAAGAAGGCGTTATTACTCAACGTTTGTCTCGCCATTTTCTTTTTTTTCCTATTAATCCGAAATTCGTCAGGAATAATTGAATTGCTGTCCAGTGGTCAATGTGATACGCCGTGTAAACATGTGTCTTCAGGATCGGTGATTTCTCTCAAATCAAAGAATAGAAACACATACTAACAAATATTACGCTCGTATGAAATGCCCATGAAATATGCTAATACATCAAAATATTTATCGACCTTACAAGTTTACGATATTTGATGGTTATTTGGCAAGACTATTTCAGTTTTCATGATCATTTCATATTTATTTGCAAGTTGTTGACAAAGGCTTTACTGGACACGTTGGTTGAAAAATATAGGAATGCCAGACTTATGTAACAACGTATAATTGGCTTTGATTAAACGCACACAGATTTTAGTAAGGATCTTTTTGTATATGTGTATTACACTTCCTCTCATTCAAGCTGGATCTAAGTGGGTTTGAAACGCTAGGGACAAGGATGGTTTAAGAATTATCGAATTATGAATATATTTTGAATTGGCAATTTTTGCAACGTATAAGTAGAAATTCTGTGACATTGCTCTATCTGGTGTGTTTCTTTTTTATTTTCATTTTTTATTTTATTTTTATTATTTGTTTTACTTTTAATTGCTCTGTTTTACAGTTGTGTTTCTTTCGTCCTCATACCATCTAATTAGAACAACTATCGTATCAAACCAAGCAGCTACCTGGCCAGTACAATCGTCAAGAATTAAGGTATCTGTAATATCTTGTTTCACTATAAATAGTGAAAACAATATAAATACTATGTACCTCTTTAAAGTTGGTATTTTACCACATTAACTCGACAAACGGCATGTCTTTTATCTAATCATAAATAGTTGTAAAAGTGCTAGCATACATAGAGTGGTTTAATTTTACGTAATCAAAAATTCTTTTGGAAAAGTCAGACAAAAGAAAATAAAGCCTCAGTCAATGAATCTATAATCTGTTGTGTAGGCGACTGAAAGGGCAACTGGTTAAAATTACAAAATGTATGCAAATTAATGTCTTTAAAACTAAACTAGAGAAATCAAACATTTAAGAAAACGATTCCGTTTTAACATATATCTTTTTATGCTTGTAAACATTTATTGCGACTCGGATTAATTCTGCTGTGTTACATTATCAAGTAACCGTCACACTAGAAGTTATCAAAATTAATAGAGCAAATATTAATTGTAAAACTAATTGTACTTTTACATTATTGTATGCCGTATTTCTAAAATAAGGATGTAGATAATAACTTATATTTTTTTTTACTTTTTGAAGGATTTTATTTATCTAAGTGTAGAAAGTGTACTTTTAATTGAGCCTTTGCATTCACAACACCTATATGATAGATCATTTTGATCGATTGTAAACGTTCTGACTTGATTATATCAGCGTGAAACAAATTGTTAATAAAACAAAAGAGCTTGCGCGACTAACTTTAATTCCTTAATGAATGAATATCACGCAAACAATTTTCTTAGAAACTAGAAGCAGATATCCCCCTCATAAAAGAATGAAAAGCAACACATATTACATTACACAGTGAACTGGGCAATCATTATTATAAAACTAAGCAGCTTATTGAAATCTTGGTTAGAATCATGTTTTGTGTGTACTCAGTTTGAAATAATAAAGGAACGTTTTCGTATAAACGAAAAAGAGTTGCGTATGGGAAAGTTGAAACGAAATGCTGATTGTCAAAATCATAATTGTAATTTGTTCTTTCTATCATTTATCAATAAACTATGGGTGACTTTCCCGTTTGTAGCGCATGTCAAGACGATCGATTATTTTGGACGAACGAAGCTGTAATATAGGAGAACGACTCATCAACATGTAACATTATAGGCATTGAATCTGTAGGTTTATTCGTTCTTTGTAATTTTCTGGACGTAAAACTAATAAGTTGACATGTTTGTATGAAGCATTTATTCTACTTGTTCTGGTAAATTAGTAATTTATAAAGAAAGCCTAGCGCGACGTACCTGTAGACTGTTCTTAATGAGCATCTCTTCATGTCATATTACACAGAATATTAAACTGTTTCTTTACAATTGTTTATTCAATGGATTATATTGCAAGACAATTTACCCTTTGTCATGAAAATACATTGTCCAACAAAACCAGGCCACTTTTCTTATTGGTTGATTTAATACTTGGGCGTTTAAGTATAGTATTCCGGACTTTTGAAAACATTTTAAGAACTTTAATTTTTACACCATTTATGAGCAGTAATTATGTAATTTTTATCTAGAGAACTATTGAATTAACGACACATAAACAAATCTCATTCGGCACATCAACAAATATGCCATGCCATGTACAATTATGTTTATTAAGACATTATATAGTCATAAAACTACTAAACAAGGATTCCCTGCGGTGCATTTTGTACCGTCTTGACTGTTAATTAATTATAGAATAGCATATCTGTGGAGACGATTTAAGGTATCAACATTTAGACTTCTATATTTCCGAGAAAAATAAATAAAGACGTGAAAGCAAAGGATTTATGTTGGTGAAACATAAATAAAACACCAAAATAATTTATTCGAAGAAAATGAGAAATGCTTTTTAAATTGCAAAAACAATAATTATCTATCAGAAAGTAATCTTTGGACAATCAAGGCGGAGCGTATTTCAGATGTACATGTAACTTAAATGGACTAAAATGTATACAAGAGTACCAATATCGAACATACTACAGTCATGGTAAATCAATTAATTAATTTCAATCAGCCACATTTCGAATAATGTCCACCAAGGGACCATTGAAATGGCTTTAATTACCTAGATTGGACATACAAAAACATTGTAAGTACCTCATATATAAGCTGCATGTACAGGGTTTTGATGCCAAAGATTGCCATTGTTTTTATTACACTCAATAAAAAACTATCAAAATGACTTTCAAAGGATTTTTATTTGCACAGCAGGATTTATGCGTAAAGCAATGTTTACAATTAATGATATTTCCATCACTCATATGTGTTTTGATTTCAACTCTTTTTTCATACACGTGACAATTCGTTCTTCGTTGTTATTTCTTTTTAATATTTTGATGGCAAACCGATGTGTATTTGCAATACAATCTGCAGAAATTTGATTCCGAGGTTGCCCAGTAGGAAATTCTTTGGAACTTTTTTCATGTGTTCCAAGACTCGATTTATTTCGTCTGCGAATCGTACGTTTTGCAATTGTGTCCTTGCGTTATAAAGTGATTCTTTATTTCATATTAACCTGATGCTAGAAAAATAGGAATAAACTATCTAAAGTAGATGGTGATAATGAAATTATATTGCATAACCCGAAGACAATTTCATTACAGTACAACATGCGTATTCTAACTCAAAATGTAGTTCTAATGACACAATCCAGAGACTTCTACACCAATCAAACACAAATAAAGCCTAGAGCCATCGTTAAAATCCTAAAACAGTAACCTAAGATTGAGGCAATTTTATTTTTTAGTTAACAAGCATATGTCTTTCTTTAGAAATCATCTAAACCACTAAAATTGTAAGGGATTTAGAGCAGCAAATATTAGATAGAAAGTACTGTGGTCTACAATACATGTACAAATTGTGTGAACGTCCTCATCTGTGGTGCATGTATCAATGAAAAATGTTCTTCACCACCAGAGCAAAACTCGTTTTCTAGGAAAGTTCCTTTTAAACACGTCTCAATCAAGCCTGTCTCATACCAATATGATTTCTTAATTAAGACGGTATTATTACTCAACGTTAGTCTCGACACTTTCTTCATTTCCTATAAATCCGAAATTCGTAAGGGATAATTGAATTGCTGTCCAATGGTCAACGAGTGTTTCTTGTCTAATGAAAATGGACCTAAATGGTTCTGCTTAATTCAACATTGGATACATGGATATACATTGGCAATCATTCAGTGTACACCTAACGATTTCGATTAACAGAAAAAGAAGAAAAAAATATTGTGTGCAAATATAACATTCATGTATCGGCTCTATTTGTTTTGAATCGTTAGTTTTACCTTGTTTTTTAAAGATTCTTTCTAAATAGATTTAAACCTGTATCATGCCAAAATCTAAATGTTGGATTAAAATAAAGCATTATTCTGCCATTCCATTTTACATAATCAAATATTCCTTAGGAAAAAAATGCAGACAAAAGAACACTATCCCCAGTCTATGAATATATAAATTCTAATGTAGACGATTAAATGAACAAGGATATAAAATTACAACGAATTATGCAGACTGTATTGAAACTTAATTAGGGTAATAAAACATTTACAGGCTTAATTCCAACTCTACCTTATTATTGTTTTGTTGCATTTTATGATCAAATTACTCATATCATGGAATCAGAAAGATAGATGACTACATTTTCCCCTTCGCTTATATGCACTAATTTTAAAAAAAAGTTTCAATGATGAATATATTTCGTTCAATCAAAAATTATATATTTCCAGGAAAACGAGAAAAAGCTTTCCAAGATCTTGGCTAGAACTACAATTTAAGTTTTTACTTTGAGAATAGCTATTGAATGTTTCATTAAACAATCTGACACGATCTTAATAGCGTGGAACAAATTGTTATCAAAACGAAAGTGTTTGCGTGACTTCTACTATTTCTTTTACGAGTGGATATCACGCAATCAACATTCTTCAAACTGGTAACGGGTACCCCCTCTCACAAGGAAACACGTCCTTTACATGATACTGTGACATGATATAATCTACGCATTTATCGATGCTCGGCTAAGCGAAAGTTTATCTTATGTTGACTAAAATCATGTTTGGAATATTGTTTTCTTTATAAATTTAACATTTTTAATATTATTCATAACTTTTATAACAAAATACAAAAATATATGAATCAAAATTTATAATGTATCTAACTACATGTATAATGATTTAGTTCCTGTCTTTCGGCGATTTTGAAAATTTACACCGATTCATTAGAATGGAATTAGAAAGGGAGGAGCATGGAACTTTTTGAGGAAAAATGTTTCTATTACGAAAACAAATAAATCTTTTTAACAGTTGATACAGTGATCTCTATTGTTTTTAATATCGTGGATGACTTCTTCGTAGTTGGGTCTACAAAAATATTAATTGTTTTGGAAAAGATAAAGAACAAAATATCAATTGAAAATGGGAAAACGAATGAGCAAAAAGACGCATATTAGGCATGGAATCTTTATATCTGTTCTTTCTTTGTTATTTTCTGGACGTAAAACTAATAAGTTGACATGTTTGTTTGAAGCACTGATCCTACTTGATGTGGTTTATTAGTAATTCATAAAGAAAACCTAGCGTGACGCACTTGTAGATTTTTCTTAATGAGCCTCTCCTCATACCATTTTTCACAGAATATTAAACTGTTTCTTTACAGTTATTGATTGAGTGCGTGATATTGTAAGGCAATTAACCCGTTGTCATAAAAATACCCTGAACTACACACTTGGCCTTTTACGGGTTCTTGGTTGGACACGGATTAGTTCTTTTGTTGTATATGTTCCCTTGGAGATCCCCTAGCTGACCAGAAGACAATGAATATACTTTTTACTGGGTTTGATGGGGTTCTCTTTATATCTATATTTTGTCTTATCCAGTGATATTTTATATTTCAAATACAAATTTTATTCATGTTTTATGTCATTCTGTACTTTGAACAAATCATCTGTGATAGATTTAGACTTACATAACTTATTTTTGTATTGATTCTAGCCTCCGTTTTGTTACAAAAGACAAAACTAGATCTAGTATTAAATCTAAATTCACATTTAAAAATCGACCAAATTATTGGCACATTATTTTTATCCTGACGCATACTGTCGTTATATGATTAACTGTCATAAACAAACAACCGTATTTGATGCATTTTGCTGGTATGGTTTGGAAATAATAACTTTCTGTCTCTAACTTAATTAAAATGCTTAATCGTCTGTGTTAAATGCAAAAAGGTGAAAACGACAGGCTTGAGAATGTGCACAAATTGCTTTAATATCTATATACTAATGGTCCTTTTTTACGTTGTCCGTTTTTTCTTTCTTCAAGATTTGTTGTAGTTGTTGTTGTGTTTTTGTTTTTGCTATTTAATTTTATTTTTGGGGGTTGTTGTTGTTGTTGTTTTGGGAGTGTTGTTGTTGTTTTTGTTGTTGTTGTTGTTGTTGTTGTTGTTTGTGGCGTTTCAAATTGTATATGTGATAAAAATGATGAAACTAGATCTCAATCGATACACCAAAATGTATTTCTTGTATCCTTTAAAACAAATCCCATTGATATTTTTCATTAAAAATAATCTACCAATACAAACTAAATGTTATCTAAACTATGTTTAATTATATTCTGTCGTTGGTATTTTCCCGTCAAAGACTCTGGGTCAATAGTAATATCTGGGAAATTGTCGGTATCCTTTGCAAAGTTTACAAATTTGGCAACATGGCAAATGCTTTATGAGGTTTGGCTAAATGTTAATTCCCCGTTCCTCAATTAACTAATTTCCATATATAATATAGTTAGTGGGGCTAATAACCAAGTATATGATGTAATAAACTACGTAATAGTAGACATAACTTATAATTATGTGTTACATCGGAGACAATTTTGCAGCCTTTCTTCAATAACCCCGCATATACAGATTTAAACAAACTGTAGTTACGAAGTTTTTGGAGAAATGCAATGATCTGTTATTACGATGTTTATATACTCAGTTCCATAAATAAGTGTGCACTTTCTTTCGTTTTATTTCTCCTCTCATCTCTCACTAAAATAATTGAGTTTGCTGTCATATTGTAGCTTATAGTCTCAAGAAAGTGTCAGACATTTAAAATTTTGGCACTGAGACAGTTTGAGTTTGTTTTTTAAGGTTAAATGAAGGTGGTATGAAAATAAAAGTTGCAAAAGTACACAAATCTGGTCAAATTAAAGTTTTGAATATCTCTAGTTAATCCATTATTATTCATTTAATACCGTTCGATATGGAATTGAATTTTTTTTATTAACAGACACAATATTGAAGTTCTTTCCTGGCCACGATTGACACTGGATTTGGATCCGATTGAATATGTGTCGGTCATTTAGCGAGGAACCTTCCATCAATGCTAAATATCAGCTATATCCAGCATTTTGTCATTGCCCTCACCCAGGAATGAAATAACATTCCTGCTGTAGTGATATTGCGGTTTTTGATCTCTCTGCGACCGTCACATACTCGCTTGTATCGAAAGCATTGGTGGCCATAAAAGATTTTCAAAAAAGACTCCAATGTACTTGATCAAAACAAAATTTGAATATAACCAATTTTTGTGTACTTTTGCAACTTTTATTTTTATAGCACCTGTATTCAATCTAAGAAAAATAAAACAAAACTGTCCTTTTGACAAAATCTAAGGGTTATGTCATTTTCTTGAAACTCTTAGCTACAATATGATAGCAAACTGTATTATTTTTAGTCGAGAATCAAAGGAGAAATGAAACTAAATAAAGTGCACACTTATTTATGGAACTGAGTATATATTGTAACCTAATTAACAGAGGAGATATTACAAAAGCAGCAACATACTAATATTTGACGATTCAACATCAACAGCTTCGCCATAAATGGCTGGCCGATTCTATGGTTTGGTTACAAATACATTAATTGTTATGAAGCCACTTTTTATAAAAGTGGTATTATCGAATTATTCCTGAAAAAAAAGTATCACTGCAATTTTACCTACCCTACTTTTGTTTTAACGCTATGCTTTTTGATGAAAACAGAAATGAATACTGATTTTTAAGCAGCTGTGGGTGAAAATTGTATAATGATCATCTTAATCGAGAGAAAAGTTGAATAGAATATTAGGAAATTATAGTTATTTACATTTTCTTTCTTTTTCTTCAAAGTATTCAAAAGCAATATTGAAGGATTTCAAATACAAGGAATTGTCCTTTGAAAGGTTCAATTAACGAGTATCTTTCGCCATTGACGGAATATTCTCGTTAATTGAACTTTTCCAAATACAATTCCTAACATTTCGTATACCGAGTCAGCAGATTCGATCAATTTCTTCAATTCCCAGCTGAAAATGACGAGCGTGAAATAAGCGAGCAACATAATGATTTTATTTATATTTCACGCCTCGGTTGCAGGGCCGTACTCGTTTATGCAGATGAAGCCGAGAAAAAAAAACTGTCTAAATGATGGAATACTCGGGAATATTTTTTTCGGTTTTATCTTGCTCCTCACTTTCCACTGAAAAAAATATTAACTTCCCTCTCGTTCTTTTAGCTATGCATCTTTTCTGTCCATATAAATAGAGTATTGTTTGAATTCCGTATTTACATAAGAAATGATGGACTATTTGGAAGTTATACGATGTTCTGCTCTGTTCTAAATAAAGTAGGCGGAAAATGTATGGCCTATGTATTATCCCTTACATAAAAAGGAACAGGGTTCTTTAAATCGGGGATTGTTTAACCTTTTTTAAAATATAATGCCTTGTTTTTGGTGCCCTTTACAGAACATTCTTCTAAAAAAATAGATTTACAATGAAAATGATGATAAATATTTTACTCCTTTTTCATCGGTATCTTCGGTGTCAAAATCTTTACAATCCTTTTATCTGTTAATACCAATATTGTTATCATCAAATTCCTTCGAACTAGATCTACTTAAGTCTTAAGTTTTATCGTTTTATCAATGGTTTATGCGGCCATTTTGTTATTACCACAGGCTGGCTTTTTATGATGTTATGAAGTTTTGATCTAAGTAAATATTACCAAAATGATATTCGCTCAAGGAAGTCACACCAAAATAGTAATTATATAAGTCTATAATATCTAGGTCATACTAATTTTCCAAAGGTATAATAATTATGTAGGTCATAATAATTGTCCAAATTTATAATATTTGGAACATAGTATCTTTCCAAATGAATAATACGTGTATTTGGTACATAACAATTTTCCAAATGTATGATATTTGGTACATAATAATTTTCCAAATGTATGATATCTGGTACATAATAATTATCCAAATGTATATATATGCTACCAAATTAATTTCATGATAATAAATTCATAATTTCCAAATGTTTATTTTTGGTTAAATTTCAAAGTGTAATAATATTTTGCACATTATGAATAATGTATGATATTTTGTGTATACTAATTTTCAAATGTTTAATTTTTGGTACTACATTATTTCCAAAATTTTAATTTTCTGTAACAGAATCTAGTATTCCAAATGTATGATATTTGGTAGATGATAAATTTACAAACGTGTAATAATTGGTATATCATAATTTACCAAATGTTTGATTGTTGGTACATCATGATATGTCTGGAATTCTCAATAAATCTCAAAGAAGATTATACATTCATAAAAAAACCTTTTGATAGTTTAAAACGTTTTAGGAAACATTTACGACTATACGCAGAGATACAAACTGATTCTAAAGTACCTGGTAGAGAGGGCTTAGGAAGACATAGAGGCAAAAGGAGTTTGAGTTGAATCTTTAGAGCGGTCCTTCTATCATTCGAAATTTTAATGTTCCAAGATGAGACCTTGTCTTAGACTGGTCGAATTGCGATACATACATGTTCTATTGACTTACGGTTAGTTTTCCACATGAAGATATTAATTTAGCATGGATCGTCATTAGGCTGCGCGCATACACAGGCCGATCTGAATTCATGTTCAGTCCGAAAAGATATAACAGTCGTTTCCTAGATACATAATGAACATTTTTCGTTTGGTAAAGGGTTAATTTCTTCATCTATCTTTCTAGTTGCAGGGATCGTAATTAACACGAAATGAACATAGTAAATGACGAATTCAGTCTCATTTCGCGCTTCGACGGTAATTCCTTACTTATTGATGCAGATTAGAAACTGAATGTAACACCATTGTCATTTTCTGTTGTCCATGGGCGGATCTCGGTACCATTTACTTGGGGAGGGAGGAAGGAGCAAAAAATTCTTTTTTGTGAGAGAGGGAGAAATAACGGAGGATTTTTAAACTTTTTTATTGAGTCAGTTTCATTTCGTGCCTTGACGGTAATTCCTTAGTAATTGATGCAGATTATCCCAGAAAATGAATCTAAAACCGTTGTCATTCTGCTGTCCATTATCAGATCTGAAGCCTTCCCTTGGGTAGCCTGTGGCATAACTTGTTGTTGGGTAGAGAAGGGGGAATAGATGGATGGACATAATTATTGACTCGGTATCGTTTCGAATTTCGACAGTATAGCTGCCAGGTCATCTATCGTGAGGTATAATAACAATGAGTTTTGTGCTAAAATAGACTGGGTTTATTACTATGTATTGATAAACCGACGGTGCTGTTATAAAAGCCCGTAAATACGGCTTCAATCAAGCCGTAGTTTTAATATTTTATAAAAACAGTCTATGAAATACTATTGTTTGTCCGAAATAAATTCACGGTTAAGGTTCAGGTAAATTCGGTATCTACACAAAATCCAAAGTTACTTTTTGCATTTATTCTTAACATGTATATGCCATATTATATATCAAATTAAAGCTCTACATGAGTAGAAGATGTTAAGCAACTTAATTCTGGTTTACCTTGTATAGCACAATCAAAACATTGCGAAAAAGGACGGCTTCCAGGAAAACCGAGAACATAGTTATCCTTGAATGAAGTTGGCTAGTTTTTCACACAAACATACACCGTGGTCTAAACTTGGTAGTACTACTACTTACATGAAGTTACTTTCTTCGAAAAACATGCATTTACGAAATAAACTTTGGACATTTCTTCATTTTTCATATGAAATTCAAGGTGGAACTATTTTTCAAAACACTATGTATGGTTAAAAAATTGGCCATATTCTCAAGCAGTCAAAGTAAGTTTTCTAATAAAATTGTTATTTTTCTTTATTTGATGAACTGAAATAAATAAATGATGGCTCCTACAGTGAAGACATATGTCACATTATAATAATAACCTTTCCCCATTTTTCTATTGACAGACCACTTACATTTTTCATATTGATTCCAAAAGTGTAAACATATTTTAAAGGTATCTTGTTATCAGAATTGTGTTATAAGTTAGCATGACATTCCCTTTGTTGTAATGTTGAATTGCTCGGTAATTGCAAAGAAAATTAACAAGAAAAACATGGTACATTATCCGGACGCTACTAGTTTGTAATGGTCGTTGCTCTACACCATACATTTCTTAAATTATGTTACGATATAATTTTATTTGTTATGTCGTTTAAAATTTTAATTTGTGTAGAGACTGAATGCATATTGTATTTAGTATGCATGCACGTTTTGTCTTTGCTAAATAAGTTTTTTTTTCGAAAAATTTTCAGATATGAACAGAGTCTAATTCCGGTGCAAACTATTTCATATTTATGAATGGCATAGTCCAAATTCTTTGAAAATCGAAGGATTGTAATACGCACACCACCTTTCAAATATCAATTCTAATGTTTCTGACAACTCACCATTCATTAAATATGTTTTTTACGCCGATCTGTTCGATGTATGCCGTCTGTTTACAAATTCGAGGATGCTGGTTCCCGGCAAAACCAAATAACGCTGAAAATAGTTCCGAATTTTGCGAAACTTTTTTTGTTGATTTACCGATCGAAATTTTATAGATATTTGTAAATATAATAAATAGGATAATTTCAACTGAAAATCTTGATAATAGTCACGAAAAATAACTTTTATCAAACATACGAATATGCGCGTATGAAGCCACTGTTTACAAGATGTCTACTCGAAGATGCCGGCAACTAAAGACTGACATTTGAATCGACGATTATATGAAGGTGAAGACGCGATCGATGTAATGTATCATACTCGAAGATCAACAATGAATCAGGTTTAAAAGTGTACTTCATTTCTTTACGCTGCCTATTGTTTTATGCCCCTAAAATACTACTGAATAGAAGTCGATGGATTTTGCAAATGGCGTCCGATGAAAAAGCATGGGCGGGAATGGTCTTTGGGGAATTTTATGAAAACCGCTGTGATATATTGACATTTGAAGGTAGTACTACCTGGATTATAATGTGCACATTAATTTGGCATATCTCAAAGAAGAAAATTTGTTGTCTAGAGAAAGTTGCTGGTTTTGGGAGAAACGCCAAATTTTCGACTTGTCTTGTTGATTTTGGTGCTCAACTTTGTTCTTTCTGTCAAATGAACTATGCCTATGGCATGTTATAATCATGATGTAACAGAACATAAAACAAATTTTCATTGAGAAACTTGTTTAACTTGGAGCCAGCAATGGCACAAATTCACTGTCAAACTGTTTAGTTGACCCTTAACTGGATAAAATCAGTCTCTATTTCTTACTTGTTGGTTTAGTTTGGCAACGGATGAGGCCCGAAGTTCAATGAAGTGTACGATATCTCAGCGGCGAATCCATGGTTTCTTTGGGGTGGTTCAAATATGTAAATAGGTGGGTTCGTTTTCCTGATGTTGCACAATTTTGACTGAATTTCTGCATGAAAATGAAATAATTGGGCTATAGAGGGGGTTCGTTTGACCCCCACCGAACCCAATATGGATCCGCCACTGTATCTAATGATAGGTTGAATACCATCAGCGAAAGATGTGCGTATAGTTTTCAATAGGGTAATAAGAATATTATGCTAAATCGCTCCATAAATCAAAGTATTGTACAGAAAATGTGTCCAATTTCCCTAGGTTCTTGATCCGCACATGATGTCTATTCCTCAATGAGGAATTAAGCTTCTCCTTCTTTTATGTGTGAAAGTTTGTTTTTATCTAGCAATTGGGTGTAGGTTGGTTTGAATAGAATCGTTTCCCAAATCAAACCAAATTTTACCATCCTTCTTCAGGATAGAAAGGGAGACGCTTGAATAAACATACTGAATTTTAAAGTTATGCGTTTTGCCGCATTCGTTTTGTCGCCTCCTCTACTTTCAGTTTGGATTATAGAATAAATGGTTGATGCCGCGTTGTATGAAAAGTGAAGTTTTGTTTCGGATGATGGTATACATAAACTTGATGCTCAATCCGATTAAAATCCGTGTTCAGTTACTGGTACCGTAACATCTGAGACACTCCCGTTAGGGGCCATCTTCTGTAACTCCAAATTGGTTATCCCTTTCCCAAACGGCACAATTTTTAGGGTGGTTGAAATTAAAATCTGCTGCAGGTGACAAATGGGCATAAAAATATAATTTGTGTAAAATGTAGCATTGAAAATATTGAAGCAAAAAAAGAAAATGCTGATGATCAGCATTTTCTTGTTTTGTCTTTATATTTTCCTAATCAGTTTCTAATAGGGTCGTCACAACTTGATCTTGTTAGGTAAATGGTTATTTTACTGTCACCAATTACCGGTAAATCTCATGTTATATATGGCTTACCATGACAAGCACGTGCAAACGCATGGTTCTGCACTGAAACGTGATTTACTCGTGCCTTAATTTACGGTTTTAATTGTTTTCACTTCTTTCCGAGCCTGAAATTGGATTGGTGAGAAAAAAGGCCACAGAGGATTACCCCTAATGGCTGGGTCTTGTATATTAATGGAAAGCGACTGAAAAGGAAGAAATTGAAATTTAGTCACATGATTAAGTTTTTCTGCTTATTAAATGACACTATAGACCATTATAAATGTAACCGATAATTGTCAGCATCCATATTTGTATATTTGTACTGTGTTTCAACTTTTGGTCTACATGTACAATAAAGAACTTCTTGTGGCTTACACGATTGTTAGGATTCCCATTGCATGGAAACATGGAACACGAAAATTTGGCATTCTTTATTTCGAGGAAACAAAAAAATGCGTGATATTTGCAACTGTGATGTTGTATAGAAAGAATAAGGCTACTGTTAAATGGCATATTTTTCTCCGAAAATTGAAGGGCTCAGGGTAACTTAATACAGAATGAGAGGAAAACGATGGGCCAAACTCAGATAATACTGGTCAACCGCTTCTAGTCCATCCAAATGTTTTCTATCTTCATTCTAATTTCTTTGTTTTCTGAGTAAGGCTAAATCACGAAAGAGAGAAATTAGGTCGATTGTCAATACCTGAAGAAATGTCGTTCCAATTTGGGAATTCTATCACTCCCAATTAAGTATAGAAGATTGCTGGATTACAAAATGGCAATGAAATTAATTCCAAACCAATTGACTATCTCGCAGTTTTGCCACTGGCAAACCGCTGTTACATTAGACTTTCTGATAGCTCGTTTTTGTTCTTTTTTATTTTATTTCAAATTGATTGATCCTTTTCTAAAAGAACTCTGGTTTTGACGCTTGAAATCAAATGATGAAGTTAGCTTTTGAAAGTTTACAATAAACACAATACAAAATATTATAATATTGTCCACCCAAATTAACCCGGAACAACTTAATTTTCGTGCGCAAAGTCCGTTAGTTGAGCGCCTTAACAAAACATTGCCGAAGTGGGGTCATTACATATGCAGATGTCCCGGGTTAATCAATACAAATTGTTTTGGAAAGTTTACATACGACAAGAGTGGGAATGTTGGAAGCGATTTACGGAAAGAGTATCCATTTTTGCCGCAATACTTCAAGTACTTTTAGCTCCAAATTGCTGGATTATTCCTAATTATAATTTGCCTAGAAAACGGGAGGGAGATTTCCTATTTTAAGAGTGCATTATAGCAAATTTTGAAATAGTGATTTTGATGCAGATAATTCATTATCATTACTTTTACTAATATTTTGTACTGTGCTTATATTAATTTTTCTAAAAACGCATTAAATGAAATTTTCATTAGTTTTATTACTAAAATATATCTATAATTTATCCCTACACATATTTATAATGCAGATATGTAATCCCACAAATATATCACAACGATGATGAAATGTAACGTTTGTGTCAATTGTGTCTATCGGTAAAATAATAGCGCGAAGTATCAATTTTAAACATTGGACATTCCCTTTCAATTCATTCCTTGCAATGTCGCTTTTTGACACCCCTTAAGAGAAAAACTTGGGAAAACATTGCGAAAATGGAGAATTTCGCCATTTTCTACAATGTTTTTATTAACCCAAAATGGTAAGATCCTTTAAACTTCATCAGGCTGAAACGGTTGTCTCCAACACCTTTCAAACTGGAACGATCCAAAATTGTGACGTCTGATAATGGGTATAAACAATGAAAACCTGCACTAAATTGTAGATGGTATACGTTCTTATAAAAATATTGATAAAAAAAACAATGACATCCTGTGGTTATTAGAAAAATGATCCACGATGGACTACGATAAACTTTTCAATTATACTAGCGACAGGACAATACATTTGAGCCAGGATCTGGAAAAGGGTCCTTTAAGGCTTTTGAGCCCAACATGTTTCCAGATCAGCCTGCGTATACACGCAGTCTGATCAGGAACCATATTGTTCTCTTAAAGCTTCTTCGTGGCCTGTAGCAACTGTATGAGAGTAATATGGATCCCAGCCAGACTGCACCTAGGCACAGGTTGATCATGAAGCATGGCTGTCTCAAATGCTATAAGGGACGTTTTTCCAGATCCCGGCTCATTTGATGAAAGACAAAAAATACAGCCATTCCTAGAAATAGATACACCAACCTATCTTTCTCGATCACTCATATCATTCCTTTCCCAAACAAAACTTTATTTTTGAGGTCGAAATAAGTAAAGTCTTGCAAACAAAAATGAGACAAAAGAATAACAAATCGATTAACATCCTCGTTATATTTCTCTGATTTATTCTACTTGTCAACACCCATTTTGAGAGCTGCAAAGGCTCTTAAAATTTGGACGCGTAAGAAGTTTTACTGTTTGCAATAAGGCAAAGGAATTCCACCATCATTAGATACCAAACACTTTGTGCAATTTCGGGCGTCTTACGTTGGCAATAGAAATTGACGAGGGTGTCCAGAATTAAAATTCCGAATATTCTCGTGAATTTTCAATGCCGAAGTTGCACGAAGTGTTTGGTATCTAATGATGAGTTGAATACCTTAAGGAACGCGTCACTATTTAGACCAGCTTTGCTTTGTATCGGAATGTGTGATTGTTCTACATAATTTATTTTGGAACTCGTATTAGACTATTATTGTGCATACACTAGCATTTCACTATACAAAAGTGTCGATACATCGAGCAGAACTTTTCTTTGTGATAGCAATAATTTTGATGCCTGCACATGCCGGTCTATAATTGTTGCATTCTTGTAAAGAGTTAATGGCATTAATAGATTCGTTTTCTTGAAATGTATCATTTTCTTTTCACCACGAAAGACGATAATCAAGTTACAAGAACCGAAATGTCCGCTCTGAATCCTAATTGTGAGGAGCCATGAATTAATTACAACAACTCATTTCGTCAAATTAACAACAAATTGATAATTTACGGAACTTTTTTTTCTGCTAGAAATTCAATAACAAAATACATCATTGGGTCGTTTGTCGCATTTTACCATAATCATTTCAAGGATTTTTACCTTATTTTCTGCTTTTGATAAAGGTTTTCCTACCCAATGGTCATTGCTTTTCTTAAGGCCTGGTCACAATCAATTCGACGTCCGCGTCACGTCCACATCTCCTCTAAAATATACACGTACGACTCATTAAAAAACAGCTAAAAATTGGTTGGTTGTATAATCGGCAACGGCAGAATTTTTGAAAATGTTTACTTGTGTGACGTGATACCCCATCGTGAAGAAATGGATCTTATATCTAGAAAAATGACAGATCACGTGTCATCTGTCTTTTGTGTTTATAACTAACCATTTTACTCATCATGACTCCTTTTGACACCCCACAAGATAAATTATAAAAACGTCGGAAAACATTGTGGAAAATGAAGAAATTGCTGGTGACAGGCGATTTCTTCATTTTCTCAATGCTTTTACCATAAAAGACAAAATAACGTAACATTTCGTGTACTTAAAACTGTCGTCTCTAGCAACTATAAATGGACAAGTTTAAAATTTTGTCACTTTGGTTATTATAAAAGACTGGTAAGAATTCACATTGATCTAAAATACCGCCAGAACTTTTTTTCAAATATTAGATTCCATTTCCCCATGACAGATCACGTGTTATCTATCTTTTATGTGGATAATTAAGGAATCAGAATGCCATTTTTCTACATAATGAAATGATTACCATGGTTGATCATTACGGATTACTGTCATCCGTCACTGAATGATCAACATCACACAGATTAATCTTGATTCTGTCAGATAAACAGAAACCCGTCATATCTTGCGACATATATGATATCGTCCCTACGTCCGAGTAACAAAAAAATCCCTATTTAAAGCAGATGAGGATTAATGAAATTAGATTGCATACCCCGAGGATATTTCATTGCATTTCAACATGCGTATCCTACCTCAAAATGTTGTTCTAATGACACAAACCAGAGACCTCGACACCAATCAAACACAATTAAGGCTTAGAGCCATCGTTAAAATCCTAAAACAGTAACCTAAGATTGGTGTATTTTTCATATTTTTTTTTGTTAACAAGCATGTCTTTTTTTAGAAAACTTCTCAACCACTAAAATTGTAAGGGATTTAGGACCGCGAATATTAGATAGAAAGTACAGTGGTCTACAATACATGTAAAATGTGTGTTAACGTCCTCATCTGTGGCGTGTGTATCAATGAAAAATGTTCTTCACCTCCAGAACAAAACTCATTGTTTTCTAAGAAACCTATTTTAAACACGTCTCAATCAACCCTGTCTCATACCAGTAGGATTTCTTCATTAAGAAGGTATTCTTACTCAACGTTAGTCTCGCCACCTTCTTTATTTCCTATTAATCCGAAATTCGTCAGGAATAATTGAATTGCTGTCCAGTGGTCAACGAATGTTTCTTGTCTTATGAAAACGGACCCAAATGGTTCTGCTTAATTCAACATTGGATACATGGACATACCTTTGTAATCATTCAGTGTATTTGTACATTTAACGATTTCAATTAACAGAAAGAAGAATATCTTTATTGTGTGCAAATTTAGTCCTCAAGTATCAAGTATATATTTCATTTAATTTGTTAGTTTTACCTTGTTATTTAGATTATTGCTAAAATAAATTTAAACCTGTATCATGCCGAAATCTAAATGTTGGATTAAAAATGAAGCATTATTCTGCCATTCCATTTTACATAATCAAATATTCCTTAGGAAAAATGCAGACAAAATAACACTAATCCCAGTCTATGAATATATAAATTCTAATGTAGACGATTGAATGAACAAGGATATAAAATTACAACGAATTATGCAGACTGTATTGAAACTTAATTAGGGTAATAAAATATTTACAGGCTTAATTCTAACTCTACCTTATTATGTTTTGTATCATTATATGATCAAATTACTCATATTATGTAATCTGAAAGACAAATGACTACATTTTCCCCTTCGCTTTATAAATGCACTATTTTTCAAATAAAAGTTTATATTTGCTTATTTCCAGGAAAATGCAAAAACTTAAACTTCACAGGATTTTGTTTAAACCCAATACTTAATTTTTCATTTCGAGGAAATCATAAATACTTTTGTTAATACGGGACCGATTCGAATTTTGTTTGAGGCCTCACTTTCTCCCACCTTCTCTGCTTCAAACCAAATTCGAATTGGTCGAGTAT
The DNA here is from genome assembly GCA_963680895.1 of Fragum sueziense. Taxonomy (NCBI): domain Eukaryota; kingdom Metazoa; phylum Mollusca; class Bivalvia; order Cardiida; family Cardiidae; genus Fragum; species Fragum sueziense. The sequence goes on from OY804603.1 coordinate 1,375,063, forward strand.
TAAGAAAAGTGTTGTCGATTTTCTGAAATTCCGAGTCACATGATAAACCACCGTGTTAAATGTTTCATTAAACAATCTGACCTGATCTTAATAGCGCGGAACAAATTGTTATAAAAACGAAAGTGTTTGCGTGACTTCTACTAATTCTTTTACGATTGGATATCATGCAATCAACATTCTTCAAACTGGTAACATGGGCCGCGGCCTTAGCGCAGTTGGTAGCGTATCTGACCCTCATTCGAGAGGTCCCGGGTTCGATACCCGGCCGCGGTTAATACCCTTTCTGACAAAATTGTCACCCACCAATGGGTTTGAAATCGTTAACCTAAGTGGGCGAGCAGCTAGAGGCTCGGTAAGGGTATTGTGGTAGTACTGGTTTGAGAAACAACAGGAATCCATGGGTAGGTGCTCCAGCCGCCGCGATATGACCCTGGTAGTTGAAAACGGCGTAAAACCCCAATAAACTCAAACTCAAACTGGTAACGGGTACCCCCTCTCACAAAGAAACACATTTTTACATGATATATAGTGACACAGAGCTCTACGCATTAATTAATGCTCTACATAGCTAATGTTTTCTTATGTTGAGTATGCTTTTGTGACCATAATATTAGCCTCTAGGCAAAGATTCATTACTCTCACATTTAATTTACTGGAACTTTAACCTTTTTTGACTTAGAAATTCTGGGTTAAGCAACTTAGAAAAGTCGAGCGCGCTGTCTTAAGGACAGCTCGTGTTAGAGAAAGAATTATTTATAACTTTTATAACAAATTACAAAATCGTATGTATCAAAACATATTAGGCATGGACTCTTTATGTCTGCTCGTTCTTTATATTTTTTACGTAAAACTAATTAGTTGGCATGTTTGTTTCAAGCATTTATCCTACTTGATGTGGTTAATTAGTAATTCATAAAGAAAACCTAGCGTGACGCACTTGTAGATTTTCTTAATGAGCCTCTCCTCATACCATTTTTCACAGAATATTAAACTGTTTCTTTACAGTTATTGATTGAGTGCGTGATATTGTAAGGCAATTAACCCGTTGTCATAAAAATACCCTGAACTACATACTTGGCCTTTTACGGGTTCTTGGTTGGACACGGATTAGTTATTTTGTTGTATATGTTCCCTTGGAGATCCCTTAGCAGACAGAAGAGAACAAAATACACTCTTTTGTTGGTAGAGTTTTCTTCTTATCTATGTTTGTCCGGTCCAATATTAATTCCCTATTTAAATACATATTATTTGTATGTTTTATGTCTATTTTACCTTGATTCGATCATCAGTTTAAGATTATTATTTTGCACTGATTTCAGTCACCTTTTGTTTAAAAAAAACATACAAACTAGTATTCAATCTAAATTCAAGTTTAAAAATCGAGCAAATTATTTGTAAATTATTTTCATCCTGATGCATACTGCCGTTATGTAATTAACTGTCATAAACAAACAACTGTATAAAATTTTGATGCATTTTGTTGATGTATTTTAGAGATAATAACTTTGTGTCTCTACCTTGATTAAGATGCCTAATCTAATGCATTAATTTGTGAAAACGACAAGCTTGAGAATGTACACATATTGCCTTAATATCTACATACTAGTGGTACTTTATCATGCCGTTTGTTTTTCTTTCTTTCAAGTTTTGTTGTAGTAGTTGTTGCATTTTTTGTTGTGCTGGGATTTATTTTTTTAAATTCTTTGGTTGTTGTGTGTTTTTGTGCTGCTGTTTTCATTCTTATTTTTGAAGGGGTGTTTCTTTCTTTTCTTTTTTTCTTTTTCGTGTTTGTTTGTTGTTGCTTTTGTGGGGCGTGTCAAGTTGTATTGTGTGTTCAAAATGATGGAACTAGATCTCAATAGATGCAGCAAAGGTAGTTTACGAAAACTGTATTTCTTTAATTCTTTAAAAAAAAATCTATTGATATTGTCCAATAAAAATAATCTACAAAATACAAAACTAAATGTCACCTAAAATATGATGAATTATGTCCTGTCGAAGGTTTTCCCGTCAAAGACTCTGGGTCAAAAGTAATACCTGGGAAAATGCCGGTGTCCTTTGCAAAGTTTACAAATTTGGCAACATGGCAACTTCTTTACGAGTTTTGGCTAAATGCTATTCCCCGTTCCTCAATTAACTAGTTTTCATATATAATCTATTTAGGGGAACTAATAACCAAGTATATGATGTAATAAACTACGTAATTGTAGACATAACTTATAATTATGTGTTACATCGGAGATAATTTTGCAGCTTTTCTTTACTAACCCGGCATATACAGATTTAACCAAGCTGTATTTACGAAGTTTTTGGAGAAATGCAATGATCTGTTATTACGATGTCTATATATTGTAACCTAAATAACAGAGGAGATATTACAAAAGCAGCAACACACTAATATTTGACGATTCAAAATCAACAGCTTCGCCATAAATGGCTGACCAATTTTACTGTTCGATTAAAATCAATATATGTAGTTATAATGGCTTATCTATTTGTAATTTAAAAGTAAAAAAATGTTATGAAGTCATTTTTTATAATAATCAAATTATCAAAGTTCCACTTTACAATTTACCTACTCTACTTGTGTTTTAACACAATATGCTTTCGAACGAAAACAAAAATTGGTACTGATGTTTAAGCGGCTATGGATGAAAATTGTATAATTATTATTTAAATCGAGAGAAAAATTGTAGAGAATATGAGGAAATGATAGTTATTTACATTTTCTTTCTTTTGTTCAAAGTTTTAAACAACTATTGAATTATTTCAAAAACAAAGAATTGTCCTTTGAAAGGTTCAATTAACATTACAATGGCAGAAGATTCTCGTTACATGTAATTGAACCTTTTTTCTAAGACAATTCCTAACATTTCGTATAACGAGTCAGCATGTTCGATCAATTTCTTCAATTCCCAGCTGAAAATGACGAGCGTGAAATAAGCGAACAACATAATGATTTTATTTACATTTCACGCCTCGGTTGCAGGGCCGTACTCGTTTATACAGATGAAGCCGAGAAAACAACTGTCTAAATGATGGAATACTCGGGAATATTGTTTTCAATTTGATAATACTTTTCACTTGCCGTTTAAAGAGGAAAGTATGAACTTTTATCTTACTTCGTTTTTTATACTTATATGTTTATTCTATATACGTTTTCTAAACCTCGTAGATAGAGAATTTCTTAAACCTTGATATTTCTGAATTAAATGCGGGACTATGTATTTACAAGTTATACCAACAAAATGTTCTGTTCTGTTCTAAATGAAGGAGGCGAAAAAGGTCGGGCCTACAGGTTGTCCCATAAATAACAAGGAATGGGCATTCTAAAATATATAAATGTTATAGAAGGTCATACATTTATTAAAATAGTCATTTTTTATTGTTTCGACCGAGAACGTTGCATGAATTATTAGTACCTGGAAGTGCAGGCTTGGAGAGACATTGAGACAAAAGGAGAGACATTGCATTGCATTTACATCATGTATTTGTCTCTAATCATTTTGAATATTGGATTTCAAACCAAGGTTTGCTAGACTCTTGAAAGGGGATCCTTAAATCATTTGAAACTATAATTTTCTCAGACCAGCCCTTGTCTAAAACCAGTGGAATCTCGATACATACGAGGGGTGATCCAAAAGTTCGTAAAATGGACCCATTACTTCCATATTACTAGCTTAGACACTGTATAAATTAGTAATATCGTAGTTTAAGATCTATAGACTCTATTTGAATAAAAAGATTTAACAAACAAAATTCAGCGCCCGTAAACTGTGTTACCATAGTAACGCAGGTACGCCTATGCGGGGGGGCGCAGAAAGATAATACATTGTCGTTAATTTAATCGAATTTTCTTTAATTTCAGCTAGAATATTTTGACACAAATTATTATTACAGTAGTATGATATCCTTACGTTAAGTTTGATATGTTGTTGTAGAAGTTGCTACGAAAACACTACGTTTTCTATAAGATAGAACAAGCCAAGGGAAATGCGACATGACGTCAGGACTTAATAAGAATATCGGTCAATCATAAAATTCTTTCTCGATCTTAGTCATACACCAACGCAGACGTTTAAAATATTAAAGAAAACAAGTATAAGATGCTGTAGAGAAATTGTGTGTAAGTTACACTCGAGATTCGAACTTTAATAGTGGATAATGGATGCAGAGATAGTCTTGTAATCAGCCACAACCTGATTAACAACGTCAGAAATAGGGTAAACAGGCATAGGCTTCGATTTGATAGCAGGCCCATCTTAAAACAGCCACACTGAAAATTGTTCAACATTTTGATTCTAAATAGTGTGAGAACGCTTTCAGCACAAGTATATATTAGGCATAGAATAGTATGAGAGTCAATAGGGCCTTTAAAAATAACGGTTCACAGTCGTGTGAAGATGACGTCGTATTTGACGTTCTTGCTCCCCCGCCTCGCGCATGGTCTTTGTCTAAAATTCATCACTGTTCAAAAACTGTTATATGTACACAATTAAAAATTTCCACGTTTTTTGTAAAGATGTAACACCTAATGACTGTGTAACTTTTGTTTTGATAGTCAACACTCCTGTAATAATTTTATTAACCCATTTTACGAACTTTTGGATCACCCCTCGTATATGTCGTCGCTTTGCAACATAAACCTCTTAACTGCAGCTTGTTTTTGTTGAAAAGCAGCGATGTACTATTGACTCTCGTTTAGTACCAGACATAAAGAAACTTTAAGAGTTTTACATAGGATGTGATCAGGCTACGTGCATAGACAGGCTGATCTGATACCATGATGGTGCGCAATGCTGGTAGGCTGATCTGGATCTGTCCTTAGTCAAAAAAGATATAACGGTCCTTTTCCTATATCCTTACCGGACAGTTTTTCGTTTGGTAAAGGGTTAATTTCTTCATCTATCTTTCTAGTAGCAGGGATCGTAATTAACACGAAATGAACACAGTAAATGACGAATTCAGTCTCATTTCGCGCTTCGACGGTAATTCCTTACTTATTGATGCAGATTAGAAACTGAATGTAACACCATTGTCATTTTCTGTTGTCCATGGACAGATCTCGGTACCATTTACTTGGGGAGGCAGGAAGGAGCAAAAAATTCTTTTTGTGAGAGAGGGAGAAATAACGGAGGATTTTTAAACCTTTTTATTGAGTCAGTCTCATTTCGTGCCTTGACGGTACTTCCTTACTTATTGATGCAGATTAGATACTGAATCTAACACCGTAGTCATTTTCTGTTGTCCATGTGGGGGGATCTAGATATCATTGCATTAAGGGGGTGGCATAACTCTTTTAGGGGAGAGGAGTAAATGGAGGAAATGACATTACATTGTGATGAATTCCTTATTTATATTGTACACGGACAAGTTGAATAGGGTTTCAAAACGAGTTGTCACGCAGTTAAGGTACATCCATTCATCATTAGATACCAAACGCTTCCTGAATTTTGGGCGTCATCCGTTGCAACAGAAATTGATGAGGGTAATTTCCTTTGCCATGGATGAGGCCCGAAGTATTTGTTAACTAGTTATAGATAGAATACCTTAATCGAAAGATGCACACACTAATAAGAATATGTACAGCATTCAAAGCATTGAACTTTAAAATGAGTCCAATCTCCCTCGATTCTTCATCCGCACATGATGTCTATTCCTCAATGAGGAATTAAGCTTTTCCTTCTTCTATTACGTGTGAAAGTTTGTTTTTATTGGGTGTAGGTTGGTTTGAATAGAACCTTTTCCCAAACAATACCAAATTTTATCGCCCTTGTAAAGGATAGAAAGGGAGATGTTTGAATAAACATACTGAGTTAATGCGTTTTGCAACATTCGTTTTGTCGCCTCCTCTCCTTTCATTTTGGATTATAGTGTAAAGAGTTGATGCGGCGTTGTGAAAAGTGAAGTTTTGTTTCGGATGATGGAACACATAAACTTGATGCTCAATCTGATTAAATCCGTGTTTAGTTACTGGTACCGTAACATCGGAGACCCTCCCGTTAGGGGTCATCTTCTGTAACCCCAAATCGGTTATCCCTTTACCAAAAGGCACAATTTTAGGGTGGCTGAAATTAAAAGCTGCTGCAGGTGACAAAATTGGTATAAAAAGATATAATTTGTGTAAAATGTAGCATTGAAATGTTGAGGCAAAATCAGAAAATGCTGATCATCAGCATTTTCTTCTTTTATCTCAATATTTTCCCAACCATTTTCTCATAGGGACGTCAAAACCAGGGCCACATATATTTTTGCAAAAACCCTGTAACAACACATCTAATTATTCGGCCAATCAGATTTGTTGTTGTTTTAAAAATGTTCGTAAGTTTGTTAGTAAAACGGGCCCCTGGTCTTTAAGGGAAATGGTTATTTTACTGTAACCAATTACCGGTAAATCTCATGTTATATATGACTAACCATGACAAGCACGTGCAAACGCATGGTTCCGCACTGAAATGCGATTTACTCGTGCCTTAATTTACGGTTTTAATTGTTTTCACTTCTTTCCGAACCTGAAATTCGATTGGTAAGAAAAAAAGTCACAGAAAATGAACCCCGATGGTTGGGTCGTAGATGTTACTGGAAAGCTACTGAAAGTGGAAGAAATTGAAATTAAGTCACATGATTAAGTTTTTCTACATATGTAATGACACTACAGACCGTTTTCAAATTGTTATAATTTATGTAACAGATAACTGTTAACATTCATATTTGTATATTTGTTTTGTGTTTTAGTCAATAGGCCTATAAACTTGATTTTTAGGATTCCCATTACATTGGAATATGAAAAATATGTCTCTCTTTTTTTTTTTTTGGAAAAAATGCATGACATTTGAAACTGTGATGTTGTTAAAGTGCATATTCTTCTCCGAAAATTTAAAGGGACATAACAGTCCAATTTCATTTTTTAAAGTATGCCTTGGTGCAAAGATTGATCATTCTAATGTGTAGAAATGCAATCAGTTCTTTAAGTTGTTATTTAGAAGCGAACGATATGCCTTTAAAGTTGAGACAGATATGGCAAATTACATACAAATCCGAACCGTTGTGGACAACAATTTGAACAATATTAGCAAAAAATTAAATATATTTATCGTAAACGGTGCTATATTTTGCCTTGAAATTTTCAGAATTTTCGTAATAAAATATGCTCTTTCAGCTAAAAATATATACGTAAAATGTATGAAAAATAATTGTGAAATGTCACTTTATGGGCTCTTGGTAAGTTAATACAGAATGAGGGGAAAACAATGGGCCAAACTCAGATAATACTGATCAACCGCATCTAGTACATCCAATATTTTCATTCGAATTTCTTTGTCTTCTGATTAAGGCTGAATCACGAACGAGAGAAATTAGGTCGGTTGTCAATACCTGAAGAAATGTCGTTCCAATTTGGGAATTCTATCACTCCCAATTAAGTATAGAAGATTGCTGGATTACAAAATGGCAATGAAATTAATTCCAAACCAATTGACTATCTCGCAGTTTTGCCACTGGCAAACCGCTGCTACATTAGACTATCTGATAGCTCGTTTTTGTTCTTTTTTTATTTTATTTCAAATTGAGTGATCCTTTCCTAAAAGAACCCTGGTTTTGACACTTGAAATCAAATAATGAAGTAAGTTTTGAAAGTTTACAATAAATACAATACAAAATATTATAATACAATACAATGCAAATTCTATTGGAACGTTTACATATAACAAGAGTGGGAATGTTGACAGTATTTAATTTAGCGATTTGCAGAAAAGGTATTAATTTATTATTGTGGGCTTCAAAAGGAGATATTTCCTTCCCTCAGAGCCCCAAAACCATCGTCAAGGTATCGTCAAGGTAAGGTATTATTGTCGTAATTGAATGCTCAAAATTGCTGGACTATCCCCAGCAAACATGCTTATATGGGTCCTATATGGGATGTGTATGGGTAAGCCCATGTGGGTAGGCCCATATTGGACCCAAATAGGACCTATGTAGGTAAGCCCATGTGGGTTTGATCATAAGGGACCCAGATTGGTCCCATATTCCCAGCATATGGGCTGTGTATGGGCAAGCCCATGTGGGTATGCCCATATAGGACCTATGTAGGAAAGCCCATGTTGTTTTGACTATGGGGGTCCCAGTTACAATAATCGGCTTGCGCCCATTCAAGTACAACAGAATAATTATGTATACATGGGCATATCTAAAATATCCATAATCTGAATCATGTAGCCTATAGAATTATAAGTTTTCAATTTGAATGACGATCTTATTTATATCCATCAAAATTAATGACCATCAAATCAATACAAATTGAAAAAACAACAACATTAGATTCAGCAATACAAGTAGCCTAAGGCAACATCAATAAGACATGTCTAATCCTTTCTCGAACAAAACCTGGTATTGACTTCTCTAATAGAAAGGCAGGCCTAAATTGCAAAGAAAACATAGGCCTAGAAATATTAAATAGCAAAAGTTGATAATCGGCATTTTCTTCTTTTGCATACGTTTTTTCTGCGCTATATTGTACAGAAGTACATTCTTTGTCAATATCGTTTTTTAAACATGGGCTTCATGTTGGATCATCCGAATTATTTTGTCGTTTTAACGATGCTTAAACTGTTATTAGTCTGTTCAAATCACTAACATAATCTTATCAATTAGTGTGTTACAAGGAGTTTTATGTATATTAAAGGGAAATAATTTAAAATCTTGACAATAAATCATGTTTTTACAAAGCGTTTATGTAAAGAAAGCATTTGGCTTGATAGTCCTCTATGATTTTGTTAAAAAAATTAAATTGTGTACACATTTTCAAAAAAAGATAGAAATAAATCTAGACATAAAAATATATAAAAAAACATATAGATAGTTATAGATAGCCTCGAAAATGTTTTGACAGTTAAGACAAAATTCCTAGGTATCAAACCTTAGAAAATGTGTCAAGGTCGTCAGACATACCTGGCGAGACCTTAATCCTCTATGATGGGGAATAATTACCCCTTCTGGGCGAGAAGCTCTGGAAGGTTTTCATCTTCGATCAACACCAAACGAAAGCCAATAGAAATGGGTTAGATCAGGGCTGTCTATATGGGTCTGCCCATTTGGGACCCATATGGGTCCCAGATTGCATGTATATGGGCTGCCCAGATAGGACCCATATGGCCCCCGGTTGCACATCCTAAATGGGTCCCATATGGGTTACCCTTATGGGACCCATAAAGGTGCCCATAAGGGACCCATATGGGACCCATACAAATTGCTTGCTGGGTCCCTGCTACAAGTTTTTTTCAAAATAGGATTTTAGCATTAGTAATTTTGACCAGATGATCTATTATCATTATTTTACTAGTATTTTGTACTGCGTTCGTATTATTGTTTCACAAAACGCATGATATGAAAAGTTAATAAATTTTGTTAATAAGATATAGGCCTATCAAAATGTAAATCTATATTCCCACAAATGTTTCAGAACGATCATGATAGAATTTGTGTGTCAATTGCTACCGTTAGTAAAAGAAAAGCCAGAACTGTCAATTTTAAGGATAACAACCAATCATTGAATGCAAAACACTTCGAGAATCTTTAGCCGTCATCCGTACCAGCGAATATACACGAGGGTATCCCTGGTCAATATCCGTTGCTGCAGTTGCGCGGAAATTGACAAGGGTATCTCTGGTTAATTTTCGTTGTCACGGATGACGCCCGAAGATTCAAGAAGTGTTTGGTATTTAACCCTTTCCCAAACAGCAAAATTTTAGGGTGATCCACTTCAGAAAGTGCCACAAATGACAAGATGGATGTTATTAAAGATAGAATTTGTGTAAAATATGGCATAGAAAATATTGAGACAAAAGGAGAAACTACTGGTTATCAGCAGTTTCTTCTTTTGTTTCAATGTTTTTCCAAAGCCATTTCGATTAGGGACTTCAAAACCAGGTCTTGTTTGGGAAAGGGTTAATGATGGGTTGTAATCCTTAAAGGGTGCGTATTCCCCTTAAAGTGACATTTCACAGATATTTTTTCATAAATTAAGCTGTTATTTTTATCTGAAAGAGCATATTTTCTTATAAAAAACTGAATATTTCAAGCCAAAATATTGTACAAACCGTTTATGAGAAATATATATCTTTGTATTAAATTTAAACAAATTGATGTGGACAACAGTTGAGATTTATATGGAATTTGTTATTTCTGACTCAACATTAAAAGCGTATTTTTCGCTTTTAAGCAGCAACTTCAAAAACCTGATAGCATTTATATGCATTAGAATAACCGATCTTGACATCAAGACATACTATAAAAACACGAAATTTGAATGTTATGTCCCTTTCTTTCTCTTTCTTTCTTTATTTCCCCCGATTATTCGGAGATCATTTTACATGAACAACATATTTACAACATTTGCACAAGAAGATTACTATACTAACACATACACTCACACTTCCACAAACACACACACGCACATACACATACGCACGAACGTACATATCAGAACATAAAATTACATAACTACATCATTTAAAGTCATTTTCAGACACAATGTGAAGATGATTGGTCAAACACCGTACATAAGAACGGCAATTTGTACTTGGTTCTACAATATCACATCGCCGCCTCTCAGCAAAAGCTCCGCAACTACAGCTTATTTTAAACTGCAGTTACGAGGTTCCCGTCGAAAAGCAGCGATATATATATTATCGGATTCGAACAAATTCAGAGCGAGCAATACAAAGTTATCGTATTGGAGGATCTCAAATTGCTCGGTTAGTTAAGTGATTTAAATGTTATAATGTGTTTCTCGGCAGACTGTTGCAACATAAGCGTGGCTAATATTGTAAAATATTTTTATACTGTCTGTTCTTGTATTTGGACACTTCCCCAGTAATATTTGATAAAACAGTTCGTCATCATTTACACTGATTATTTCTCTATACATTTGTTCTCCACAGAAACGTTTAATTGAATTTAAAACGCTGAAAATCTGCACTAAATTATAGACGGGATACGTTCTCATTACTATAAACAATGGTAGTTGTGTTTATCAGAAAAATGACCCACGATGATATTTGATTAACTTTTCAATTTATACCAGTGACAAGACAATACATTCGATGATATATAAAAATTACAGTCATTCCTAGAGAAAGATATATCAACCTATCTTCCCTTATCTCTTATATTAATACTTTCCCTCAGACCTGTTTATTTTAGTCCAAATAAGAAAATGCATGTAAAAACATCGAGACAAAGGAATGATATATCGAGTTGTACTCTTTGCCTCATATTTTTTCAGTGATTTACCATACACAAATGTCAACGCGCATTTTGTCAGCTGCAAAGGCTCTCGGTACATATTTTTGTTGTAAGCAAATAGGTTAAGGAATGATAACAAAATTGTGCACAACATATAAACCAGTATTTCACTATACAAATGTTTATACATCGAGCAGAACGGTTCTTTATGATAGCAATTATTTTGTTGCCTGCACATGCCTTCAATTTAGACCTGTCTATAATTGTTGCATTCTTGTAAAGAGTTAATGGCATTAATAGATTCGTTTTCTTGAAATGTATCATTTTCTTTTCTCCACGAAAGACGATAATCAAGTTACAGACAATAGAATGTCCGCTCTGAATCCTAGTTGTGAGGCGCCATGAATTAATTACACGTTCTCATTTTGTCAAATTAACAACAAATTGATAATTTATCGAACTTTTTTCTGCTAGAAATTCAATAACAAAATACATCATTGGATTGTTTGTCGTATTTTACCATTGTCATTTTAAGGATTTTTTACCTCATTTTCTGCTTTTGATAGAGGTTTTCTTACCCAATGGTCATTGCTTTTCTTAAAAGGCATGTTCACAAACAATTCGACGTCCGCGTCACGTTCACATCGCGTCTAAAATATACATAAATACGGCTCGTTAAAAACAGCTTATAAAAATCGGTTGGTTCTCAATAACTTTATCAGCTGATATAAGGAAATAATCAGTAATATGGCCATTTTGAGATTCATAAAACATCGGATTTTGACGAGCGGCGTCGTTACGTACCCGAACTTATTCGGGCGCGGTCGTAAACATTCGACGGTGGAAAGTTCCACCGACGAATGTTTTTGACATCGCCTGAATAATTCCGACGTCGCGCGAATCTCATTATGGGTGGACTACCTTAAAAGATTCTTCGCATTCAGCAAATCGCCGGTGTTTTCATCCTTTATCTGTCCTGAACCATTTTCAAATCGACGACGTATTAACAGAAATGTCGAAAATGTTTACTCGGGTGACGTGATTCCCGATGGGGAAGAAATGGATCTAATATCTAGAAAAAATGACAGATCACGTGTCATCTATCTTTTGTGTGGATAATTAACCATTTTACACATCATGACTCCTTTTGACACCACACAAAATATATCATAAAAACGTCGGAAAACATTGTGGAAAATGAAGAAATTGCTGGTGACAGGCAATTTCTTCATTTCTTCGATGCTTTTACCATAAAAGACATTCCTCAAAACAGCAGAATTCAAGAGACAAAATAACGTAACATTTCGTGTACTTAAAATTGTCGTCTACACCACCTTTGAATTTGGACAAGTCTGAAATTTTGTCATTTTGGGTTATGCTTAAAGACTGGTCAGAATTCAAATTGGTCTAAAATACCGCCAGAACTTTTTTTCAGATAATAGGTTCCATTTCCTCATAACAGATCACGTGTTTAACGGTGTTATCTATCTTTTGTATGGATAATTAAGGAATCAGAACGCCATTTTTCCACATAATGAAATAATTATCATGGTTGATCATTACGGATTACTGTCATCCGTCACTGAATGATCAATCATCACACAGATTAATCTTGATCCCGTCAGATAAACGAAAAAACGTCATATCTGGCGTGTCATATGGAAACATGCCACAGCATACATGTAGGCCTATAATTGTTAGACCTTTTTCCAATATCCAAAAACAAGCATTGGCTATGGCTGACTTTTATGTTGATGAGAAATATCTTAATGTTTTTGTAACATTTCCGATATTTGGAAGCCAGTTCAACAGGTAAGATGGGGTAAGGGCATTCTAAATTAGTTACGTGTATTTCAAATCCAAACCCTATGTTGTTCAAACCCTACGACTCAAGCGAGTACCCGCATCATTATGGGGTTAATTCAACATTAGAGTTTAATAAACAATTCTAAAATAAACATTGCAGGTCAATACCCATCTTATCTGCAGCTCTAATTTGGGTTTAATTATTTCGTCGAGCGCAATCAAAAAACTAAACTCGTGGGCCTAGACATTTTAAGTTTTTTCATTTGAAACTTTAAGTTACTATGAAAGTGTTTCGCATGCTCCTATTTTCTGTTTTAAAAATCAGCATCTACAATTGCAAGAAGTCTTATTTTGTGTGACTGGACATTTTACATGTACTATAAACCTGCGACAAATCCATTAAGTATGACCATATACAGAATATTCACAATTTGACGAAAAAAAACGTCCACAGACGCGAAAATTGGTAAATAAATTATGCGGTTTGATCCTAATGTTGGTAAACGTAGTCTAGTGCTTATGTTATCTTTTTTTCTGAAAAGCTCGTAACTTAGGCTCATGGTTCCTGTACATACCACGTTTAAGATTTTCGTGCGCGACTGTATTAACAAATGTGTGTTTATGTGACCCATTATGGTTCTAGGGCTGTGAAAACTCATTAATGCTAGAATGTTTTGCATTATTAGACAGAACCCTATAAAATTGTGCAAATGGCAGAAAATGAAACTCGTCTTCACATACATGTATATAACGAATTAAACTTGTTTTATTAAAGGGACCCATACTGTTGTCGGCCATAGAAACATGCAAAAATATATTCAAGAAATATCGTATGGAATTGTCAACCTGCATAGCTATATCATTTCTGTCCAAGGAAATTTCAAATAAAGTAGGCCTACATTCAGCCCTTCTAAATCAAGCCTGTATATAATTACCCTATCAGCACTTTATATCTATAGTAAGATTTAAGGGAAACTGGACCTTGATACATAGTGAAAAACTTGGTTCTAGCGCTAAAATTTCTTTCTTTTATTGCTGTAGATAATGCAATGTACGACGCAACAGTGAAAACTCTGACTGTCCCCATGTTGCTCTTATCTCTGAAGAACCTAGTTTGTGCCCCTTTCAACCTCCAATTTCAAATCACGTAATGGCTTTTGGAAGAATAAGGTCATGATTTCCAGTATTTCATTCTCTCCTAAAACAATATATGGTTCATGGGTACCTGTCTGGCAGAGGTTTTGCCAACAAGAAAACGTGGAATTTTGCCTTTGTCCCGATCCATGCTCGTTAAGATGATAATATCACTGGTGGTGAACTAAAACAATTTTCGCTACAACAGGGTATAGATATTTTGCGTTTAAATGTGAGTTTAAAGATTTTTTTCTAATGACAATGAACTTGTTCTAAAAAACAGACCGGGTTTACCGTTTTGTATTGACAAACTATCGCTGTTGTAATAAAATCTCGAAACTAAGGCTTCGATAAAGCCGTAGTTACGATATTTTATAACAACACCGACGGAATATATTGATCGCGAAAAAACGTTCCTCGCTTTGGCCGAGTTCACCACCAGTGAATATGATGATTTTTAAAATAGTTGGAAAAAAATCCAATCATCTTGTGTTAATCAATTCTCAAACAATGAAGATGTGACCATTTCCTCTTTTCCCTTTATTTTTAGAAATGTTTTAAACATTTAACTTGTCGTTTGCAACCTGTCGACTTTATTTAATCAGCCCGGAAGTAATGGTTTTTTTTTTTTTTTTTTTTTTTTTTTTTTTTTTTTTTTTTTTTTTTTTTTTTGTATAAAAACAAAGCGGGTACATGTATCCATGGTATTCAAATATAATACCTGGAAAATTTCGAAAATGCAACAGCTATAATGGTTACTGCATTTTCGAACTTATATCGTTATATCGTTGCTTTTCAATAAAAAAATATCGCAACTGCCCACCTCAATCAGCACCGACTCCAGTACACGCGGCTCCAGGGTCCTTAGTCTCTGAATCTGGAGCAACCCACACCCCAACGTTTAACTTACGGTCTCCGAGTCAATGATAAGCGTTGGGCGTCTTGAGATTCATCCTGGATTTACATCTTACTTAGGTCTTCTTATTAATGTACACGTAAACAATCCTTCTTCTGCATCTATGTTCGGTTCATTTCCAAGAGCTTTTCTAAGAGGTCATATCTTCGCGTACTCTGTCTTGTCTATAGTGTCGATTTTCAGCAAAAACCTCGCAACTGCAGCTTAAAACAAGCTGCAATTACGGGGTTTTTGTTGAAAAGCAGCGATATAAAAATCTCCCAAAGGAGAGCTTTTTAAGGAGGATTAAACCCCATTCTTACATGCTTTAAGATACAGTTTAACTGACACAATGCATACGAAATTTTAAACGATGAGCGAAATTCATCGCCTGTGGCAACATGGTCATTATCACTTACCACATCCAAGGTGGAGGATCACGTGACACAACAACAACAACAACAACTTCAACAATAGATATTGCTGAAAATTTAATGCGTGGCTAATTTGAAAATAGTTTAAAACAGAGAAGATAAAACAACACGTGCATTGTTTTTACTATGTGGTGGATCTTTTCAAAAATACATATAATAAAGAAAAAGTTTGTTGGTCGTCAATAACTTTTTGTCAGGTGCTGATAAAAAAATTATTCCCATACAGTACGTAAGTCGCCGACGTTTTCCCGCCTTCTCTGTTTCAAATCCTTGTCCAATCGGTAACCCACTAGTAGAATCATCGAACACATGTATTTCTTGCAATTGTTGTGTCACGTGATTCCCCGCCCTGCTTTCAACTTTTTCTAATATTGCCGTGTCTTTGAAACTCGTTTCAAATTAGGACATACCATTTTTTGTCGTTTTTGAAAGGATTAAACCATTCAGATTAGCTGACAAATTTGATTCCAGTCTTCCATTTTTCGACAATTACGTCCTTTCTAATTTTCTTTTTCAGCAGATTTTCAAGATTTCTAATTGATTGGCTCATGAATTATTCTTTATTTAACACATAAAATCTCCGGTCGTTTTTAAACTGAATTTGGTACCGTTTGTGGTATTTTTGAACAGATTTTGGTGAATAACGAAATGAAAACAGAAAATAACACTTGATAGGATATAATACCCGTAATTCTGCAATTTTGAGGTTCATAAAACATCGGAATTTTTCGAGCGGTGTCGTTACGTATCCGATCTAATTCGGGCGCGGTCGTAAACATTTGGCGGTGCAAAGTTACACCACCGAATGTTTTCGACGTGACCTGAATAATTCCGACGTCGCATGAATCTCATTAGGGGTAAACTACCTTAAGGGTTAGGATTATTCCATCCATCATTAGATACCAAACACTTCTCGCAACTTCGGCGTCATGTCAGCGAATATTTTTCAATGGTATCCGGATTTTTCTGCGAATACCCTTGTCAATATCGCTGTCACGGTAAATGGCGAAAGTTAAGACGAAATTGCACGATGTACAATATTTGGATTCTAATGATTGGTGGAAAACCTTAATCACTTATGTCAATGCAATTTTGTCGCGTCTAAAGTTTCCAATGGTATAAAAAAAAGGGGGGTGCCGAGGAAAATCTGGTCCATTCTATCTCTAGTTGATGTCCATTTATGTGCCTTTGGTCGTAAATAAATGGATTAAATACATTACATGTATAGATTCGACTTAACCCAAATTGTTTCATAAGAACCTAGTAAATTCTCTGACTAAATTAATGTGTTACTCAAAGTTGGTTAAACGTCTATGTATAAGACTTTCGCCATCATAATTCTAGGAAAGAAAAATCAAAGGACTCTAACTACATTTCGTAGGTGTTATTGCGAAACCTCGTAACTCCAGCTTAAATTAAGCTGGAGTTACGAGATTTTGCGATAACAGCAATGAGCTGTTTCTGCTCAAACCCTATGCTGTGGCTTCTCACAAGAATCGTCCCAGCGTCAATATTCTAATGAGTACCAACAACATGAGGTTTGCCTTATTAGATATATAGCAAGATTTTTTCAATTTGAAAAATCCATTTATTCTCCATATATTAAGCTCTAGGCTAAGACTACGCGAGCACTAAGTGACTCAACGGCTAATTAAGGAAATTGAATTTCTGGCATAATTATGTTTAAACAGTAGCTGATTATATGTGACAATCCTAGTCTAATTCTATGTGACTGTCTGAATGGGATTGAGAGTAGTTGTAGTTAATAATGCATGCGCATACAAACCCTTGTCGCCGGTTTCGTTCGAAAATATCGTAACTGCAGCTTGAATAAGCTGTAGTTACGGCGTTTTCGTGCGTTACTTAATCTTGCGAAATGAGTCAACTGTCATGTTCGAAAATGTAGCATGTTATAAAGCAACCGACCAAAACTGATAGGCCTACTTGAAATCATGTTCTGCAAATTTGAACAAGTTGTAGGCTACGTCCACAGAGGCTTTAATGTTAAACATTGCACGGTGGATAATCATGTGATACAATATTTCCAGAAAATCTTCAATAACTTTGTAAATACTGGACCGATTTGAATTCGCAGAGAATGTGGACAGACGTCAAGCATTAGATGGGCGTGGTTGAATTTTGAAAAATCAGCTGATAAAAAAGTTATTGAAGATAATACAAAATTTTGGTGTATCTTCAATAACTTTTTTTATCAGTTGATTTTTCAAAAATCCAACACGTCCAGCTCATATCTAGCATTTTTCCACCTTCTCTGCTTCAAACCGAATTCAAATTGGAAAACATTGCGGAAAAAACGTTTTCCACAAATGTTTTCTACATAAAAAGACCAAAAAGGTATAAGTTCATCAATTTCAAATTGTCGTCTGCAGCATTTTTTTCAATTTGGACCAGTCTATTTTTTTCTGGCAACGAGTTATTTTATACAGATGCTTTATAACTGCAACAAAAGATGTTCGGACAATGGAATTTCCGCTCATCTAAAAAAAATGAAGATAAAAGTGCTCTAGGTATCTATCATTTTCTTCGTTATTTAGGCCCACACAAACCATTTTCTCTTGTGTGTGATTAAAATTCGATAGGCATTTTGCTATAGGCCAATAATGTAGACCTATCATCTAGGGCCTATTTTGTCAAAATTTGCAAAAGCTTTGAATAACACGAAAACAGTCCAATTGTTGCCGTTTTTGAAAGTGCATGTACTGTATTATTTGAAAAAATCTTAATATCGATTCTAGTTAAGTGGCCTTTGACCTTTTTCCAAAAATTCTAACTCCATCAATTAAAAAAAATCGGTTTGTGGAAGCTTTGTTCAAAAGGAAAGGAAAGAAGAAGATGTGGAAATGCAGCAATTTGTTCTTGCTCTCTCCTGCTCTCTCCTGTTCTCTTGATGATTATGAAGAACGAATCCAACAATAATGAAACATTGTCGATCCTCTTAAATACTGGGCGCAATAAATGTTGTGTTTTGTTTTGGGCTCATTTGACTGTCGTTCCCCACGCCCCGTTTTCTTTTTTTTTTTTTTTTTTTTTTTTTTTTTTCTTGACACTATTTTGATTTTTTGACTTTTTACATGAATATTTTATATCAACCCTAACCCAAACCACATAAAAAAAAGGATAGGACAGCCCACTGAACCAGAGACTACCCGAAATATTTTCCTGGGAAATCAATTTTGGGTCCAAATTGCGGACGACAGAAAATGACCCGACCGGAAAGAATAAATGATAGGTGTGCAACCTATGAAATCGAACTTCCGGGAAATGTGAAATCGCCGAATAAAATCTGTTTCTTCAAAATCGTTGTTTTTAATCCCGAACTATGGGTATTTTAGAGAAAATCTCTGAAATTGAGGCCGAGGTAATGTATTCGAAATAGAATTAGATAGATGGCCAGTTTAGATGAAGAATTATTCCCACAATTTAATCCGGCTGACAAATTCAGTGCTCGGATTGAACTAGTTGTCGGATATCATAAAAAGAATTCAATTATCATTATCAACAATGCGTTTGAACCATACAATCAGTGGTCAAACCATATTTTAACCATTCTGGCTGTCTTCCTAGATATATAACTTTTGTTTTCCTCCACTAAATAATCAACCAAAATGTCTTTGAAAAGAAAAAAAAGTTGTAAAATATTGTGGAAACTGGAAACCAGAGTGAATGTATATATTACCAGCTTTATTGTTATTTTAATAATTATTATTATCATAATAACTAAATCTTTCTTATACCACAATTAGGTAATCTTTTGCCAAACAATTACTTTTTTTCTGATGTCAATATTTTGTGAAGTCAAGGATAAGAATAATAAGATAATAAGACAATGTGTCGGCATTTTCTTTTTTCCCCTCAATATTTTCTTCAAAACAAGAGAGCATTACATTGTAATGTGGAAATGGTCCCTATGGGAAATTGAAAGCCACAGGCACTTCAGCTGCAAAAATTATGGAAAGGGAAAAGAGGAATTACTGATCATCAACAATTTCTTCTTTTCTGGTGATGATTAAAAGAAAATAATTATTATGTTATTTGTTGTAGATGGCCAGGACCCAGAAGAACAAAGCCACTATGGGTCATCTGGGTTTGTTGAAAGCTAGACTTGCCAAGCTGCGACGAGAACTGATCGAACCTAAAGGTGGAGGCGGAGGGAGCGGTGAGGGGTTCGATGTGGCCAAAACTGGGGATGCTCGAATAGGGTTTGTCGGTGAGCATGGACTGTATTTATCAAAATACCCTTTCTAAACTTTAATTGCATGAAAAACTTTAACTCGAGGACAGGACATATGACAGTCTGTTGTGCAATTTCATAATAAAAAAAAATGCCTGACAATTCCATTTATTCTGCCTAATTCCCCTTTGGATATAACTGGTAGGTAATACTAGCAAGTATTTGCTTGCTATAACAAGAAGGTTGGAGTAGTCCCAAATTAACTATTTTCAAAGTAATTTCCTTTATGTTTTGTTTACAAGTATGATTTGCATTTTCTGAATTTCAAGGTTTCTTCTACATGGTTTTGGTTTGAAAAATAATTTTCGATTTTAAACTTTATGAATTGTTTGTTTTCTTTCAAAAAGAGCTCAATGCTTACTCTATAGAATTATTTCAGGGTTTCCGTCAGTGGGCAAGTCTACTCTGCTGAGTAATCTGGCTGGTGTATATTCAGAAGTGGCAGCGTATGAGTTTACAACTTTAACCACCGTACCTGGTGTTATCAGATATAAAGGTGCTAAAATACAGGTAACTAGCCTTTCCTAAACAACAAGCAACAATTATGTAAGAAACAACATGGTCTAAAGAATTCAATTGGAAGTAATATTTTCCGATAATTTCTCACAATTGCTGATTACCTGCTCCAGTAAAAGTGTCATCAAGATGAGCTGAGTGTCTATCTGTCCGTTCGAAAACTTAATATTGGCATTTCGCCAAAAGTATGCCTTTTGGGGGGCATTGTTGTTTCACAAGCACATACATTGTTTTTGTTATGGTTCTAATCTTGTAGGTGTCATACCTTTACTCCTGCAAGATATGTACCAACACATGCAAAATTGTATTGAAAATTATGAACACTTTCCTTTGTTTACTTAGATATAATGTGTAAATATGTGCCATGAAATGAGTGGACCATATTTAGTCTACCTCGGTTTAAATTCTTAAGTTTGGGAAAGGGATTATTTAGTCCCACTTAGTATTTAAGCTCTTGATTCTCTTGCTGACTTTCATTTCAGTTGTTAGATTTACCTGGTATTATTGAAGGAGCCAAAGACGGTAAAGGAAGAGGAAAACAGGTTATTGCAGGTATATTTCATCGTAGTGTTCAATTGTGTAAAAGGTTTTCTCTTGGCATAAGACTTTGGGGGTCATTGTGACCCCATTTCCTTCAAAGTTTGGTTTCATTTCTCCGGTCAAATGTCACAATCGCCTTAGGACTTGAGTATCATAAGAAAATAATTTCTAAGGGGTCATTTTCTTTGAAATTGCAACAATGACACACAATTTGTGCATCATGGATGTATGTGTTGAATTTGGCACCTTTTACTTCTAAAGACAGGACTGCATTGTAGTGACATGTTCAAGGAAAAAATATTTAGTGAAGTTATTTTGAGTTATAAGACTTTTTCTTTTAAAAGAAAAAATGCAAATCGTGTACTACATAGTTTGCCAAAACATTTACTAAGTGAAGTTGATGTTTTTATACAGGGATAATGTGTCTAATGAAATCATTCTTTTCTCACAAATGAATTTCTTTATACTTTGTCTTTCAAATCAAAAACTAAGAAATTTCTTTTGAACCATACGAAAAGTTAACAATTGTGACTAAACCAATCTATTCATCACCATTTCAGTGGCCAGAACATGTAACATTATCTTCCTGGTATTGGATGTATTAAAGCCGTTACAGCATAAAAAGTTGATAGAACATGAGTTAGAGGGGTTTGGTATACGACTGAACAGGCATCCACCAAACATAACTTTCAAGAAGAAAGATAAAGGGGGTCTAAACTTTACTTCAACGGTGAGTTGAATTTCTTGTGTAGCTTGTTGATAATTTGATGTTCTTAACCAAAAAGCTGCGGACATAGCGCAATTGGTAGTGCATCTGACTCTCATTCATGAGGTCCAAGGTTTGATGTCTGGCCATGGCAAATAACCCTCCTAACATTTGTCTTCCATCAATGGTTGTATAATTGTAAACCTATGTGGTTTGACTATTAGATCTTGGGAAAAGATGTTTTGGGTAGTGCTGCTTAAAGAAACGATGAATCCGTGGTTAGGTGTTCCAGCTGCTGCAATTTGACAAAAGCAAATCAATGAGGCATTAAACCCAATGCAATCAATGTTCTTAACCCTTTCTAAAACAAGAGACCTGACATCCACTTTAGAAAATGTTTTTGAAAACATGGAAGCAAAAGTAGAAAATGATCTGCTTTTACCTCATTATTTTCTGTGCTATATTGTACACAAAATCTTTCTTTAGTCTTTGAATATCAAATCTATTTTGTTGTCTGCAGCAATCCCAGGTTTTGATATCCTAAAGTTTATGAAATGTTTGGAAAAACAAAGAGGCAAAAGATGGAGTAGTCTTATTCTTGGACTTTATTCTTTAGGAAAGGGTTTAAGAGGTTGCTGATCCTAGTTAGATATTCTATAATGGTTAGGATATGATTCTATTCATTGGAATATAAAATTAAATGCTTTTTTTAAGTGCCCCTCTAAAAAGTTGTCTTTGAAATCATAGCTATTGTCAATATTTCACAGGTTGCTCAATCTGAGTTAGATTTAGACCTAGTCAAGACAATCCTAGGTGAATACAAAATACACAATGCGGACATCACTCTACGCGGAGACTATACGTCAGAAGATCTGATTGACGTGATAGAGGGAAACAGAATCTACATGCCTGCGATATACGTCCTCAATAAAATAGATCAGATCTCTATAGAGGTAATGTAAACCAGAGTAAATGGTGCGGTGGCTTTTTGGATGAAAAAAAGATATAGTCATGCCTTCTCCTCCAACTTTAGTCACTCAAACATCTCGGGACCAAATCATTTGTTTGAGATATTTGAAATCTGAAAGTCCCAAAAATCTATAATTAAGTCTTACCTTTATATAAAGATTTAACAAGTTCCTGTCAAATGTAGTCTTTATTTGTCAAATGTTTTATCTACATTGAAAATATGTATCAAAATTGGCATTTCTGCAGTGAAAGGGTCAATCGATAACATAAAAGTCTATTCATATAGATATCTGAATGTCATTCTTTGTTTATAATGCTTTTAAATCTTAACTCAATTCATACGCCTTCTATCATTTTACAAAAAGCAATTGATATTTAACAAACCTATTTTGTTTGTATTTTTAGGAGCTGGACATTATTTACAAAATCCCACATTGTGTTCCTATATCTGCTCATCATAAATGGAATTTTGATGATTTACTGGAAAAAATGTGGGACTATCTCCAACTTGTTAGAATGTAAGTATACAGACCCTTGTGATGACATGAAATGTTAATATTCTTTTCAAAATGACTTAATTTTAGGGTGAGCCAATTTGAAAGCTGCTTCAGACGACAAGAGAAATGTTGCTGAACAGGGTTTGACACTAACTCAAATTTTCCACAGGCCCGCAGGACCTGTGGATTGCAATTTTTACAGGTCCTCCTCCAGACTTACAGGTCCTGCATTCAGACTCAGTGAATTGTAGGAGAAACAAAGAATACATTGTATATTCATTGTTACAACACTCAGATAGTTTCTATATAAGAGTCTGGTAAAGGGTTCTGAAATAGCTAGTCATAATTATCTCTGGCTGTCCTGTTGAGAAAAATTCTTAGTTTTATGCCTTCAATGTTTTGTTTCAAGTACAAGTATTTCTTGTTTATGTAATTGTTACAAAGTAAAAAGGGTTGTTAGTAGGTCAGGTGCTATGTTAAATTTTGAAAACAGATGAAGAAAGTTGCCAACGTCTGAATATGCAAAACAATTTGGTCAAAGAAATTTTGAAATTGTTATCAAAACTGTATAACTCCACTAGTATAGAATCTAGTTGCTACCACATTTTGCTTGCATACATTTCACAAACAAGGCCTAGTTTTTATGTCACTTGTAAGTAGTTATCAATCATTGATAACAAAGAGAAATAAAGAAAATTATTATCTACATGAATTTCTTCCCTTCCCCTCGATTTCATGACAATGGGATGTGCATGTTCTGAGTTTGATTACATTGTGTCCATTTTGGGAAAGGGTAAAAGATCAAGCCCTTCAACAGAGGATACATGATCAGGTGTTTGGTAATTGCCCATATCCAAGATTTTATATCTAATGATTCCAGCCTCCAAATTGATCTAAATCTCTAGTAACGAAGGTTTGGCGAAGGTGAATTCATATCATTGCATGTTGCAAACAAAAAGGTAATCTGCTCAACACATAAATTAATATGCAATCTGTTTAATTATGACAGTAAATGCAAATTCAAAATACCTTGTTTATAGACTTACCCCAACAGAATATATTCCTATTAAATAAAATTAAAGATTTATATGAAGATTTGTGCACAATCACTGCTAGATTTTAGTGTCTGAATGTGTGCAAAGAAAAAAAGGGTTTCTCTTTGATCTTGGGGAAATCTAAACTCACTCTGTGTGATGTAAGCAGTGACGTCACACTGTCTGCATTTTTGTGTGGTTATAAACAGCTGATTGAGCCCAGTTACAGAGTTATAAATAGAAGTTGAATTAACCTTTACCCAATAGAACAAAGTTTGCATTCGTAAATTTGGATTTCTTTTTCTATCTTCATGTTCACAATGGAAGAAAAAAGACGAAATTAAAAGCACGAGGTTCTCTATTCGTATGAATTCAGTAAATAAAATCTTTGCCATAATTCATTGTTTAATTTGATATTGTTAGAATTATCCTTGACTGAATGACGAAGAAAGGGTTAAGGAAATAGTAACAAAGGGAGTGGATGCTTTCAGTGGAAAAAAAAATAATGCGGACTACAAACTTGTGCAATTTCTATAATTTAAAAGTCATAATAGGATTAGAATTTCTAAGGTAGGTGAATGATAGACTGATGACATTATAGTCAAAAGATTTTTTAATAGATTCTAGTTCACAAAAAAAAACAAACAAAAAAACAAAAAAAACAACAGTTTAACGAGTTATGTACTTTACGCTTTCTTTGTCCTGTCAATAATTTTCTATTCAAGATGAGCCTGAAGGTAGCAGAACTCATGGTTTTGTGATTATACTTGCACATAAGTGTTACGTGTAACACAAATCGTCTACGATTTGTTGTTTTCTGTTGAAATAATCACAGACTGTCTCCAAATGGTTTTGTTTAAAAAAGGAATTTTGGGTTGGTCGCCGACTTTTTCCTATGAGCCAAAAGAAAGTTATAAATGATGCAGATTTTGAAACTGATTTTGATGGGTCCGAATTTTGATGCCTTTCAACAAAATCGAGGGGGTGCTGTCTCTGAAATTTACAGGCCCGGCGGACCGGCACCAAAGGATGTTTTGCCAGTCCTCCTTAAAAATTACAGGCCTCGGGCCGACGGACTGGCGTTAATGTCGAACCCTGCTGAAGATAGAATTTATGTATAATACAGCATGGAAAATATTTAGACAAAAGGAGAAATTGCTGATTAAGGAGAAACTTCTGTTAATCAGCAGTTTCTTCTTTTGTCTCAATGTATTCCCAAGCTATATCTATTAGGGACGTCAAAACCAGGTCTTGTTTCAGAAAGGGTTAATGTTCTTTCCAAACAAGAAAATTTTGGACTGCCAAAATTACAATAAAATGCAAGTGATGTAAACAACAAAATAAAGGCTTCAATGTACTAACGCTATGGATCTTATAGTTAAGAAAGCATGCATAGAAAGCTTAATGAGGAGAAAATACTGATTGAAATTGTAGCTGAAAAGTTTTAGTATTTTGAATTTGCACCTGTCCATGTGTGTCTCTATTGAATTTTAATAATTTTCTGTGATTCAGTAAGTACACACTCTAACAAGCTATATAATCAGCACTGAATTCTCTGTTTTAGTTACACAAAACCAAAAGGCCAGTTACCAGATTACACATCGCCTATAGTGTTGAAGGATGGTAAGAGTTCTATAGAGGATTTCTGTAATAAAGTACACAGGGCCATTCTGAAGGAATTTAAGTAGTAAGTATAGTAGTCAGTGGACCTTTTACCCTTATCCATACTACAATTTCTCAGACTGTTCCACTTTGAAAGTTTTTTGCAGATGATAAAATGCATATTGAGGTAAATAGGAATTGTGTATGATATTGCAACAGGTCATATCAATGCTTTTCAACAAAACCCTAGTAACTGCAGCTTAAAACAAGCTAAAGTTACAAGGTTTTTGTTGAAAAGCATTGATATGCAATGCGTTTAGGCAGAGTTATATCCCTTCTTCAATTTAGTGTTTCTGCCACTAATAGAGTCGTACTTTTGTGACTATCAAGCTCTTATAATTTGTGGCCGCGACCTTAGCGCAGTTGGTAGCGTATCTGACCCTCATTTGAGAGGTCACAGGTTCGATACCCGGCCGCGGCTAATACCCTTTCTGACAAAATTGTCACCCACCAATGGGTTTGAAATCGTGAACCCATGTAGGGGAGCAGGCTCGACAAGAGTGTTGTGGTAGTACTGGTATGAGAAATGACAGGAATCCATGGTTAGGTGCTCTAGCCGCCGCGATATGACCATAGTAGTTGAAAATGGCGTAAATCCCCAATAAGCCAAGTCTTTCAAACTTAACAGGCAGACTCTGTACAAGCACAGATGAGCAGGTTCAATTTTGTTTGAAGTTCTGCTATTCTCTATGGAGTAAATACACCTTGTTTTGTTTAATGTATTTCAGTGCTCTAGTTTGGGGTTCATCAGTGAAACATCAGCCACAAAAAGTTGGAAAAGAACATTTACTTAATGACGAAGATGTGGTACAGATTGTCAAAAAGTAAGTAATCAGTACCTTGTGTAGTTAACCCTTTCCCAAATGGCAAAATTTTAGCATGGTCGATTCTAAAAGCTGCTGTAGACCTGAAAATTGATCTTATGAAAGTAGCATTTGTGTGTATGATACATGTATATCACATAAAATATTGCTGCAAAAGGAGAAAATGCTGATTTTCAGCATTTTCTTCTTTTGTCTCAATGTTTTACTAAGCCTTTTCTATTATGTGCGTCAAAACCACATCTTGTTTGGGAAACGGTTAAAATGGCCGTAAAATAAATAATATGATCAAGTGATTACAAACCACACCCCTTTAAAAGAAAGACAAATAATTGAGTTAAATATTGACAATTTAGAAAAAAAACGGCCATATTTGTGAAAATTGAAGTTTTACTGACATTTTTTTTATCATTTCTACTTTAAAGAGATTAGCTTATGCCGATGCACCGGATTCTTTGTGTCTGCAGGGATATTGTTACCTGCGAGTCCCGAGTCCCTGGCTCATAATTTTTTCTCAGGACTCATTAATAAATATATAGTGAGTCCAAGAATGCTTGTGTAATCTATGTTGTCTTACAAAGACTTCTATGTTTCAATATTGGACTCATTGTTTTGTGAACCAGTGGGTCCCATGACTCTTACGCATAAATTTGTAACAAAATCACTGAGTCTGTCAGACAAACAAACTTACAGGTTGACAGATTGTCTAATGTGCATGTTCGCTGAGCCCATTAGGCTCATTTGATAACACTTCACATAGTTCACATAGTCTTCGAGGCCGATTACACAGAGTGCATAAGCTTTACAGCTTCTATGGCCCTTTTTAATAGTGTTTTCACAGTCTTGTATTTCTAATTTCTGACTTCCAGTTACCGTTAGTCACTCACTTGTTGGTATCACACCACTTCATTTTTGTCGCACACAAATGTTGCACCACTTGATTTCTTTATTTTTTCGCTCACAATATTGTCGACTTGATATTTATCACTGGACAGTAGCGGATCCACAGGGGGTTGGGGGGATTCAAAGGAACCTCTGTAACCTCATTATTTAATTTTCATGCAGAAATTCAGTCAAAAGTGTGTAACAACAGGAAATTGAATCCCCTCCTATTTGTATATTCGAACCCCCTCATAGAAATCCTTGATCCGCCACTGTTGGAGTCTGTGAATCTTATAGATTCAAGTTTGGAAAGGTAGACTTTGTAATAAAACTGATATTTTAATGACCTTATGATTAATGTCATTGTTTTCTTCATTTCAGAATATGACGAAAACTACAGAATTTACATCAAGTGTTATACAGACTGGTTGTAAACCCTTTTCCACCATGAAAGATAGAAATACAGAAATGCTGCATAGTGCTTTATTTACTCTTTCCAAATCCATAAGATTTTAGACTTCTTTTCTCAATTTTAAAGAAGTTGCTGACAATAAAATCAGTGATACTTCATGAATAGAATTGATAATTATCATCGTGTATCTTTGAAAGTATTGAGAGAAAAGCAGTATTTTCTTCTTTTCTCTCAATATTTTCCAACTTGTATTTTTATTTATTTAGATACATTAAATTCTGGGCTTGTTTGGAAGGGTTAAGTATAGATCACTTTAAGTATGCTCCCCGAAAAATTTAAAAGCGGCTTGCAAAGATTGTTATTTTTGTTCTATCCAAAATGTAAAGTAGCCATGCTGGTTATGTGTTCATGTTTGTTCAAGGTCAGATTCCATGACAAGCACCCTTTCAGGGTCGCAAGCCTCGTCACGTGTTTAAACCCTTTCCCAAACGGCAAAATTTTAGGGTGGTCAAATTAAAAAATTGCCACAAATCACAAAATGGAACGTATTTAAGAAAGAATTAGTGTAAACTATGGCATAGAAAATATTGAAACAAAAGGAGAAACTGCTGGTTATAAGCAGTTTCTTCTTTTGTTTCAATGTTTTCCAAAGCCTTTCCTATTTGGAGCGTCAAAACCAGGTCTTGTTTGGGAAAGGGTTAAAAGTAAAAAACAATTGTCTCACTAAAAGAAGGACTTCCTGTGTGATAATCTGTATTAAATCTAAGACGTTACAGTGAATTAAACTTTTAAAAATGTAAACGTGTTTTATTCTCCATTACTTGATAAAATAATCTGCTAAAGCGATGGGAACAGTTACTGTATGTGCGGTAAACTTACCAAACAGCAAAATTCAGGGTCTTAAAGCAAGCCTCGTCACATGTTTTAGAAGTGAAAAACAATTGTCTCACTAAAAGAAGGACTTCCTGTGTGATAAATCTGTATTAAATCTAAGACGTTACAGTGAATTAAACTGTTAAAAATGTAAACGTTTTTTCTCCATTATTTAATATAATAATCTACTAAAGTGATGGGAACAGTTACTGTATGTGCCGGAAACTTGTAAACCCATTACCAAACGTCAAAATTAGCGTAATTAGTGATAGCAAAGATAAAATATGTGTATTGTATAAGACAGAAATGATTGAGATAAAAGGAGAAAATGCTGGTTATTAACATTTACTTCTTTTGTGTCAATGTTTTTCCAGTCTTTTACTACCAGAGGGTCAAACATGATTAATTTTGGGAAAGGGATTGATAGATATATTTTTCTTTCTCAAAGGATTAACTAAATTCCAAAGAAGTGGTAGACGGTAATTGCTGGTTGAATGAATTCCTAATTTCCTTGAATTTCTTGGTAGAAATTACATGTATAGGACTGGTACACAATCTCGCGTCCACATCACGGACGGAGTGCGTCCAAAATGGTCAGTCATGCAGCATGCTAGTCATTTTGGACGCAAAGTGGTCGTGATGTGGACGCAGAATTCAGCAAATCGCCAGTGGGGGATCAAAACCTCGTAACTCCAGCTTTGTGA
Organism: Fragum sueziense; assembly: GCA_963680895.1. Taxonomy (NCBI): domain Eukaryota; kingdom Metazoa; phylum Mollusca; class Bivalvia; order Cardiida; family Cardiidae; genus Fragum; species Fragum sueziense. The sequence continues at coordinate 1,404,441 of OY804603.1, forward strand.
AGCTGTAGTTACGAGGTTTTGACTCCCCACTAACGAAAGGACCTCTACGGATAAGGCGAGAATTCTCCCTAAAAGGCTCAGCTCGATGGGTCAATTCTCAAAACTAATAAATTGAGAAACAAAATTAAGCTTTATGGTTAGGTAGACAAATAAAGGAAATAAACACCGATTTTTATGTCATTTTAAAAGTTCTATAGGTGCAGATAACTCTTGATTTTAGTACCCACCTAAATGGTTTCGTTTTCTTACACTACCGGTATTCAAAGAGGTAATTTACTAAAATGAAGATTCTTTTATTTTTATTTGCAATTTATTTTCTACAGATACAGGTATAAATGGTGTTGACATCATATAACAGCTTTGGTTTTGTCCGTATTGCGCATGCGCACCATTGAAACAACTTTAAACGCGCACTTTCCCGCCAAAAACCGAGGCATACCTACCTTCCCAAGGCTGGCTAACATCGTTCCCCCCCTTGACCCAGCTTCCCATTGACATATGTTGTGTAACTGGATCATAGGCTTCCTTGATAAAAAGGATTTGCTGGGTCACGGGGGGGAACGTACTTTTATACTAAAAATAGTACTCATATACCATATGCCATAATTTTGGCGGGAAGATTTCGCCTTTAAACTCGTTTCAATGATGCGCATGCGCATTAAGGACAAATCGAAAAATGGTTTATGATATCAACACCAATTGTCCTTGCATTTACAGAAAATGTTTGCTTATAAAACTAAAGAAAACTTAAATCTGGTTTAATGAATAACGGTGGGGTAAGAAAATGTAATTTTGGGGGTAGGTACAGAAACCAAGAGTTATCTGTACCTGTCGAATCGTTTTGATCGTACAAAATCAGTTTTCATATGATTTAGATACATATCTAACAATACAGTTCGAAATAATAATCAATTTGCATGTTTTGAAAAATGACTTTTTCATTTGAGCCTTTTAGGGAGATTTCTCGCCTTATCCGTAGAGGTCCTTTGTTTTCGCGCCTTTATCTGTAGGCAGATTTCAAAAGAAGTAGACAAAAATTAGGATTTTGTCCAATAAAATGACACTGAAATAATTTGAATATGATTTTAACCATTTCCTACATGACAAATTTCTATACTGTCCATTTTAACGGATGATTAAAACAATAAATTGAATGTTGATAAAGATAGAATTTCTGGGCACAATGGAACAGGAAATATTGAGACAATTGAACGAAATGTTGATTATTTGTGTTTTATTCCTTTAATTCAATGTTTTCCAAAGACTCTGTTAAGGAGGTCAAAATCAGGTATTGTTTGGGAAAGAATTAGAATGAAAAGTTCGATGTATTGCTACTCTTGTTTGAGTAGGCAATCTAGGAAATTATATAAACTTGTGTGAAGCTGATTGTTTGGAAAAGAGTTGATATTTTTATGTTGCCTTTAGCATTGAATGTAAAGGCAAATGAGAAAATGTGGGTTATCTGTGATGTTTCTTCTGTCCCAAAAGCGTTTTCAACGATTTTTTTTCTACAAGAGACGTCAAAACCAATGCACGTTTAGGAGCGTGATAAAGCGTTTACACGAAATAAAAGAACAGCATGAGAAATGATGATTCTTGAATCTAAGCTTATAATACTGTCATGTAGAATTTACAAATACAAGTAAATAGAAAATTGGCTTGGTCGTGATACATACAATTAAAGTCTCTCCTATTATCCTTCGTACGTATTCAGATTTTTTATTAAAAAAAATCTCGGAAGACGCACGATTTGTAAGGCAGCGCGACGGGGGTTGTAAGAGAAGCTCTTGTGTGCTTCTTGTATCCTTAAAGACACAGAATAGTCGTAGCGAAGAATTGTTTGGTCAATTCTTTGCTTCGTCCATTCTGTGTCGTGTTTGCGTCCACCAAGAAGTACTTTGCATGTGAATGGAATTCTACCTACTTTACTTATTTTGGTCTTTCTGGGAAGAAAACATTGTGGAAAATGAAGAAATTGCTTGTTGCAAGCAATTTCTTCATTTTCCACAATGTTTTCCCAAGCCTTTATCCCAATCGGCGTCAAAAAGGGCCAATATGTGTGAATGTGTTGTCGTTTGATACGAAAGTCGAAATACAACAACAGAGTATCTATCCACAGCGCATCAAGCCATCGCTTTTCTATTGACTGGGTGCTCTACAATAACGGGTAATCCGTTAGCATTATTATTTATAGCATCTAGGGATTTGGACAGCGGATTCTTTTTCGACATGGCGAACGGACGTTTGTTTCTCTTTACGTCTATCTTGAACGATTCCGTAGACTGTGTCAGATTTAGTCTGTCTTTTCCAACTTCCGGTAGAGATGTTAGAGACGTAGAATGTTGCAGCATACCCGACTGCTGGTCACGGGGTGAATCATACGTCACATCCGGTAGTGAATATTGTCGAACGAAATTCTCCATTCTGTTTCGTTCTGTTGCTTCTCGTTCCTTTTCCAGCTGTAGTTTTTGACGAATTTGGTGACGTTTTATTGTGTTGGCCCCAGACATTTCCTTTTCGATGTTGTTTAGGGCATTCCGCAAGATGAGATCTTCCTGACGAGACTGTTCCTTGGTGATGTAACCTGGAAAAGACAAATTGTGGTTTAAGCTTATCACCAGTAATCCGTATTTATATACGTGCTTGAAAATGACAATTTAACTTGGGAAAATGAAAAAAAAATGAGTAGACACAATCTGTTCCAATATCTACACATCTTTATTTTATGCCAAATATCTTTGAAGCAGAATTTGAAGAAGACGGTCTATCAAATTGAGACAAAAAGCCACAAGATATATCTATCGTACTGCTGAAATTTATACTTGTTGACGATTATTTATTAAATTTCATGACGATTTTTCGAAAATTTGAATTAATATGTCAAACAAACTACTATGGTGACATCTTTTATTAAGCTAAGAATGAAATGGTCTAGTTTGTGCGCTAGACCGTGATATGAATTATATAACACGTTAACATACGTTTTATCCAAGTTTTGTCCTTCAGACTCCAGTTACCCCAATCTGTGACATCTCTCTCTACAACTTGTGATTGTGAATCATCTTGGTCATTCGACGAATTTGGTGTCTTGAATTTAAATCCTTGGTGTTCTACTATGTTCGGCAGGAGTAAAGAAGTGTTCTGTTTCAACAAAGGTTTCTCTTTATTCCCGGCGGATCGTTTTGGTTCAGCCTCGTTTTGATATTTATCTCTGATATCCGATTTCTCAGTCACAAAATGGTCGCCATCTGTCGATTTCTGATTTTCTTGACTTTCGCTATCAGCAGTCGTAGGTCGGGAACTAAATTCATGTCGTCGTCTTTTACGAATCACAATTTTTGGATTCGAGTCGTACCTCGATAGTCTCAAATCCAACAACCTTCGCAGACGATTGTCTTCTTCCTGTGACATGCGCACTGGGCTCGGTATAAGATAGTTCCGGTCACTAGATGACGTCACGTCCGGGTTCACACAATCCATAATTTCTCCAAACAAAGTTTCAGCGCTAACCACTGTTTGATTCTCGAGAAGTTTCGACCATCGACTGACCACCATCTTCTTGTGTGTATCAATCCTGGATACCTCATACATGGAGTTTTTCTTGTGCCCCCTCACGAGTCTCTGTAGATTAACGTTTTCTACCTTGTTAGATCTAAATATACACTCACCAGTTTTACTTTTTGACATACTAATTGCGCCCTTCATCACCTTGAGTATGTGTAAAGTTTTCTGTTTATCGTCCATAGCTGCTCCATCATACAGGGCCTCTACACATTTATCTAGACGTACCATGGCTGAATCTTGGGTGACGATCAGGACTGTTCTTAAATATTTGTAAATGTGTGGAACAGTTTATATGCAGTATGCAATCGTGTAAAATGTTTGATTACATTTTTAAATCCAATCCACTAGAAAAATCTTAAAACACGCTTGATTGAACGGAAAGCCGACTGATAGAGGACGGGTATTATGTCAATGTTTCCTTGAAACTAAATATTCGCGACGAAAACAGCGTAAATAATTTCTTGATAACTCGTTAAATTTATGATTCTCTAGTATTTTCTGAGAAAGCCTATTGATTTCATTCAACAACACTTCCACTTTCTGTTAGACCCTACTTTAAATCCAGTCTTGTTATAATTAAGCTGAGAAATAATACCACACTCCTCCATAACGACCATTCTTTTGTTGGAGAATAAGCATTTCTTAATCTGAAATTGGAAAAAATGCTAAAATCTTAAATCACGTCCTTTAATCCAATACCTACAGGACAAAATTTAGACATAGACCTATCTTACAAGACACTGTTTGTGACCACCAATTTCTTCATTTTCCGCAATGATTTATCCAACCTTTCTCTTAAGGGCACCAAAAAGTGTCAATGTGCTGGATCAAGAAGGCGAAACCATATATCGTCGATGGGAGATCAAAACCTCGTAACTACAGCTTGAACAAGCTGGAGTTACGAGGTTTTGATCCCACGTCGACGATATAAACTAAAAGTAGAACTAACTAAACTCTCTTATATGTCATTTCAAAGAAGGCGGAACCATTTACAGCATGTATAAAGTTACACAATACACAGAAAAATGAGTAATTACAAAAAAGTAAATAAACGTTGCATTCCTACACTCAAATTATAGGTTATTAAGATATTATCCACACAGTCTGCTCGTTCAAAAGAAAAAATTCATTCTCTCTTATAATAAATATTTCAACCTTTTTCCCAAAATATCTGGCTTCCACGTCTTCAGTTCGATTTCTTTAAAATATCGATTCAGAAAACGCTGATGACCAATAATCAATCTGTCTTTTCTTAGCTCTCAATATTTTCGAACCTTTTTAATCTAGATCTATAGTTTTTTTAGACAATTTCTTCACATTTGATTTCGACCCGCCACCCCCGTTCCAAAACAACACACAGTAAAGACGTTGGTTTATCAACGACTTTGGAAATATAATCATACCTTTTTGCCTCAACATTCTCTATGATATATCGGACTCAAATCAATCATTATTGACATATATTTTGTCAGCTTCTGTCTCTTTCAAATTGGAGTAAACTGAAATTTTTGCCGATTAGGAAGGGTTGTATGAGAAAAGGTTATCAAAATGTGCACGTCTTTGTTGAAAATATTTCAAAAGAATATACTATGTAAATACTTGTATGAAATATAGCCTCATTACAAAATTAGAATAATTTCTCTAATACCATTTCCTATATTAACCATAGTTGATTCTCTGAAATAGGTTAGTTCCGAAAACATTGAGACAAAAGAAGAAGTTAGTGATGATCAGAAATATTTCCCTTTCCTTCGATTCTAAATACCCACATTGAATCAAAATGTGTAGCTTTTTCGTTGATTTTTTATTGTCCACAACTTTGGCAAAATTTGTAGGGTCTATATGCTTAGGTATGAGTTTCTGTCCTTTGTTAAAATGTATAAGTAAACGTCTCTTGCTCTAATTCTTAAAATGTCCATCAACGTCCGTAGTCAGAAACGAATTTTTAGCAAGGAAAGAGAAAATACTACAATGCACATGTATTGAAATACAGATAAAACATTCAGTAAAAAATGGTTACAGTGAAAAACTGTAAATGCATTTTTACTCTTTCATATGCAATATCGAAGTTTCACTTCCCGTGTACATTAGATTTAGGGAATATTAAAACAATGCTGTAAAGGGGAATTATTTCATTTATCGTCAATATCTGTTTCTGTTTTTTTTTTAAATTCACAATATGTTCACCATTGATATTGTCATTTTACCTTAAAGGGACATAACATTCCAATTTCACTCTTTCAAAGTATGTCTTGATGCAAAAATTGGTTATTTTTTGAAGTTGTTATTTATAAGCGAAAAATGCGCCTTTAAAGTTGAGACAGAAATGACAAATTCCATATAAATCTGAACTGTTGTCCACACAAATTTGTTTAATTTTTTCACAAACATATTATAGGCTGTTTCTCGTAAACAGTTCAATATTTTGGCTTGAAATTTTCAGAATTTTCATACGAAAATTTGCTCTTTCAGATAAAAATCAAAGTAAAATTTATGTAAAAACAAATGTGAAATGTCACTTTAATGCAAACAATAATCCATTTTCATGTAGATAACTGTCCAGCCAAAGCAGAGAATTGTCAATCGATTTTCATATTGATGAATGACACTCATCACACAAAATGGGACATTCTTGAAAATATGAAAACTAATGTTTGACCCGTCTTAAAGAAAGATACCGTCTATCGACCCTGGTCAGTCTTTCAGGACTATAAATTTTAACCCATCACCACATAGTGACGCTTTTAGACCCCCACGGGATTAAGGCTTTGGAAAACATTGTAGAAAATGGAGAAATTGCTTGTGACAAGCAATTTCTTCATTCCCCACAATGTTTTCTACCCCCAAAAGATCAAAAGATTTTAAAGTTAATGCACTTGAAATTGTCGTCTGCAGCATCTTTGAATTTGGACCGGTCTAAAAATTTTGACGTCTGGTAATGGGTTAAGACTGTGCAGATTTTAATATTTTTTTCGAAAGAATTTCCAAGCTATCTTAGTCATCTCTACTTTTATGCTGGAAAGTGCAAGCTGATGAAATCTGATATCGTATTCAAATTTTAGTCACGTAAACGGATTGACCATGATTTGTCACGTATGTATTACTTATTTTGATTGACTTGGCACTGACCTTACCTTTATCCAGACATTTTCATATTTGACGAATATGGCTTAAAACGTACATCAAACTTACTTGAAACTATAGTATTGTCCGTAAATATTGACCTGAACCCGATGAATATGTAATGAGTTATTGTGACACTGAATAATCAATACTCGCCAGCAAGCATACACTGTCAAACAGTGTCGATCGTTTCCATGAGCACTATGACTTTGTATTTTGCACGTGCTTTTCGTGTCAATATATGTCGGAGCGTGATTATTCCGCATCACAATTTCTCATTGCATATTCAACAGGCTCAGGTCAATATTTATGGACAATACACGGATGGATATACGCATGAAAGTATGACTAAATAAACGTTAGGAAAAAGTGTCTAAAGCTCTTTCTTTTTAAATGATCACTATAGTTTAGCCTTGTCAGATCAACAAAATCACATAATACAAGTAATGGGTGAACTATTCCCTTTATCATTAAAGATATGTCATACTGTCCGAAGAAATTGATTTTGAGATAGAGTTTGAGTTTATTGGGGTTTTACGCCGTTTTTAACTTCTATGGTCATATCGCGGCGGCTGGAGCACCTTACCGTGGGTTCCTGGTATTTCTCGCACCAGTACAACCACAATATCCAAACCGAACCTCCAGCTGCTCTCTCACAAAGATGATTCACACCCATTGGTGAGAGACAAATGACTTTTGTCAAATTTCAGAATGGATAGTGGCCGAGCCGGGGTTCAAACTCGAGACCCCTGGCCCCGGTTTCTCGAAAAAACTTAAGTACGTTCTCATGCTCAAATATGAGCACCGTGCTCAAATCGCACGAAATCCACGTGAACTTCAATCGAATACCCTTCAACGTTGGAGAGTATCCCTTTGAAGTTGAGCATGTTCTCATCCGACGTAACCGACCGAGCTGATTTTGAGATAGAACTGGTTTAACTTTGTGACATATCGTGGGTTTTGTTTTTAATTGGACGTCCGAAAGGACGTACAATTCTTATAACCACTTTTGGACAGGCGAAATGGGTTTTCATTACCAAAAAACCCTTTCTCAGACTCAATTGCCAGTTGACCAAAATTCAAAATAGATTTTGCGACCATACAGGAAAACTGTCGTATCTTTTCCTACTTTCTATGTGTTCTCTAACAAATACTATAAGATTCATTGGCCGATTCAATTCATGCCACGTCTTAACCAACTTTACGATCTTGTTTCGATTTAATCATTTTCTTGTAGTTTTTTGACTTTCGTAATATTTATTGTGTAAAGGGTAAGATCTTTAGAAAGCGATACATGCATACACTATGGTTATAATGTAAACAGACACCCTATATAATCAGCAGCAGCGATAGCTCAAACGGGAAAGGATTAACCTCGCAACCTTTTTTCAGCTTGAAATTTGGAACGCCGTTGGTTCAAAACCAGTTCGGATTATTTCTTCTGTAAAACGTTTGTTTTTCTTGATGTGTTTACTGAAAACACACATTTTAGAATGATTACCCAATTTAATGCACGTTTTGTGTATGATAGGTTCCTTTTCTTTGATAATTGTTGTTTAAGTCTTTGACATATTTAAAGGAACGGGGTTTCCACGAGACGTACTTTGGAAACAGGGTTTTGAAATTGATTATCGGGGAGTGAGTTCATTTCGCAACTCGGGTTCGACTCGATGACAAATCGGGGTTCCATCTGAACAGCCTCAGATGAGACACTAGTGAAATCCACCTATTCAGAAAAATAGTTGCTCTTACGAGTTTTTTTCTCCAGCATCTGTATCACTGATATTCGACAGTATCATGACCTATTTACATACTGATCGATGATCATGACAACAATGATTATTACTAGTATAAGACTAAGTGACAGCGATCTGTATTTATTTCGTTTAAGAGACCCGTTTACGTGTATTGAGCTAAGAAGATGAAGAAATGGGTCTGCAACAGATGGTACCTGGATGATCGTATGAATATGTTTACAGATTGGGACATTGCTATTCTCAAATTTTCGTTGATAATGATATGGAGATTTAAATTGCTTATTGTACTCCACTGCCATTTTCCCGACGGCACGTTCCCAATTTCTTCTTTTTATGCACATCTGTAGATGTAAGGATGCTGCGGTAGTACTTGTATGAGGAATCCATGGTTAGGTGCTCCAATTCATCTGGTATTTTGTTTCAGGAAAAGTATGTATTGAATTTGTTTTGTAACCACAACCAGGGAAAACTGCTACCGTGTTTTTTTTTCTTTTTTTACTCTAAACAGGAATAAAAATCAAAGTGCTTGGAGCACTATATTTAGACGCCTCTCATTGATTGAGCGGAATTGTATGTAAATGATCGGCGTTTCATTACTTTATTTCGTTGAATTTGTGTTTAGATCGATTCTAAATCACTGCGGTCGTTTTTTCGCCAACGATGGTGGAGATAGAAGTCGAACAAGAGTGCCATGGTCACAATATACGCCGCCACTTATAAAACTTGAGACAAAAAAAATGACATTGACAAGGATTTATAAATATTCACACAAAAACCTGTAAAAAGTTGTGTTCACAAAAAGGTTTTTATAAATATCCAGTCAAAAACCTGGAAGGAATTGCGTTCACGAGACTGAAATATCATTAAGCCATAGAGACTAAGATTGAAGGGGGCATAACTCAGGCAAAAATCAATAAACCATAAAATCCTTACTTCATGCACATCAACCAATTAAGGTAATAACATCCACCAAGTTTCATAAGGATCCAGTCAGAATCTTAGAAGAAGTTGTGTTGACAAGGCTGCAATTTCAATCAGCCCCAGAGACTAAGTTTTAAGGGGGCATAACTCTAGAAAAAATCAATGAACCATAAAATCCTTCCTTCATGCAAATCTACCAATTGAGGTGATTGACCAAGTGTCATTAATATCCAGCCATAAACGTAGGAGGACTTGCGTTGACAAGGCTGCAATTTCAATAAGTCCCACAGACTAAGTTTTAAGGGGGCATAACTCTGGCAAAAATCAATGAACCATAAAATTCTTCCTTCATGCACATCTACCAATTGAGGTGATAACATTGACCAAGTTACATTAATATCTAGCCAGAAACTTAGGAGGAGTTGTGTTGACAAGGCTGCAATTTCAATAAGCCCCAGAGACTAAGTTTTTAAGGGGCATAACTCAGGCAAAAATCAACGCACCATAAAATCCTTCCTTCATGCACATCTACCAATTGAGGTGATAACATTGACCAAGTTTCATTAAGATCCAGCCAGAAACTTAGGAGGAGTTGCGTTGACAAGAAAAGTGGACGGACGTACGGACGGACAGACGGACGGACGGACGGACGGACGGACGGACGGACGGATGGACGGACGGACGGACGGACAGACGGATGGACGGACGGACGGACGGATGGACGGACGGACAGACGGAGAAGATGACGCCAATATACGTCCGCCTCCGGCGGCGTATAAAAAAAGATGATTAAAAAGAACAATGTCTGAGTAGAATTCGAACCCAGGGCCTTCCGGATATAACATGTGTAAAGAGTACAAGGTGAGTGCTCTGCTAAGTGAGCTATCGCGGCTTTCATTTATGTAGCGCGTTGGCTTACATTTTGAATAAATTGCTTTGTAGCGTACTTTACAAAATCAATGAAAAGTATAACTGACGACAATACTCATAGTAAACCGCAACAAGAAGACAAAAGTGCTAATCGCATGGCCTTAATTGAATTTGGTAATCAAATTAATAGTGATTATTCATAGCGACAAATCAGTTGTCTTGAAACGGCAATCAAATCAATTTGAAGCCTGAGAAGGGTTTTCTGGTATTAAAGCCGATTTCGTATGTCCGAAACCGATCTTATAGAATTAAACACAGAAGAATGAATAAAATATCTTTCGTTCATGTACAATCCCGCTCAATCAATCAGAGACGTCCAATTACAGTGCTCTCAGCACTTTGATTTAAAAAACGTCGCGAATAAGGCTTATTCAACCTGTATTTATGGAACTTTCGAATGTATATAGTTCTAACGATATGCGCGCCATTTGCTAGAGAAAATAGTGAAATGTACAGTTGCGTTGATTTTCAGGACATAGGCCTACTCTATCATACAAGTGGAAATCAATTCATCGATATCGATTTCAATTTCTATAATTAATATAATCTTATCACTGAAATTAAGTCCCATCTAGCTTAGAAGTGATTTTAGGATTTTGAGAGATTACGCCCTCTGCATTGAAATTAGATTTATTTCATTGGTTTAAAAAAAACTGGTCTTTCTGATTTTGAACAGGGTCAATAAATTACTAAAACAGAATTTAGGGGTCTTGTAATTTGACCTCGTTTCCACTTCTTAATTCCCATTGAAAAAAGAACGACCAGGCGATTTTTTGATGTGACATCTTTTATAGGAACTTTCTGTTTGGTCTTTTTTTTTTTTTTTTTTTTTTTTTTTTTCATTTTTTATTATCCTTTTTTTATCTTTTTTAAAAGGTTTATTTGTGTGTTGGTTATACTATTTGCGCGAGAGAATTCTGACTGATGTGTTCTTTCAATGTGGTCATTTATGTACATCAAGATATATAATGTAAACGGCATGTTTCAATTTTTCTTCTATTACTTTTCATTCTATTTTAAGATAATGAAAAATCAAACTTGTTGATGAATGGAATAAAATTTTAACCCTGTCCAAAAGAAGACCCAGCTTTGACATTCGTAGCCTACTAGAGGAGAATTTGGAAAACATTCACACCGAATAAGTAAATGCTGATTTATCAACATTTCCTTCTTTTGTCTCAATATTGTCTGTTTTACGCTGTACACATATCCAATCTTTGCAGAAACATCTATTCTTTGATTGCTTCTTTTATCAAATTTAAACAGTCTAAAATTTTGACGTTTGGGGAATGGTTGAAATGAAATGCAAATATAGACTAGATATGTCCATTAATGTATCTGTCTATATTTCAAAAAGATATAAAAGGAAGATAAACAAACCACGGTGATAATTATAGATCCGCGTTTATATATGCTATTTTCATGATCATTTTCTCTTTTTTTTGGTAATCCAATTCAGTGGTGATCTTTTCATGCCATGCCCCCATATTGTGGGACTTTGTTTTCTTTTACGAGTAGGGGGCTAATCTGAGTTTTCTCTGATGAAATTCACTCTTTAGTATGTTTATGTCGCTCATGTACAAAATGAGCGACATCAACATATCAAAGAGCGAATTTCATCAGAGAAAACTCGGATGAGTAGGGGGCCTACGCTGTCTTACGTTGCATAATTGTATTTAGTGATGGAATTGAAAGAATATAAGAAAATGACACATTTAATTCTGTCTTTTCTACCAAATGCTTAGTTAGCCTAGGTGCGTCAAAACCTAGGATTTTTTTTTTTCTTCTTTTTAAAGATTTTTAAGTTATCAACTAAATACCTTTCATTCTAGAGAGGCTTTTTAACATGGGTCCACACACTTGACCCGAGATGACCATTTCTCTAAAGTATTTTGATTATTGAGTGACTTTATTTGTATATCTAAAAACGTACAAATAGTGGGGTTTCAAATGTCCTTTTATAAAATCCATTTTAGTATTTTACAGTTCATCATTATTATTTGAAATTCGAGTCGCGTTCATAAGTGTCATTATTAGACAGGTTGAAAATAGTTATGTGCCAAGCGAAAATGGGGCTAGATATTGATCAGAATCAAGCCATTCGTATCCGAACATAAATCAAAATCAATTGAGCCAGTATCTGGAAAAGGGGCTAAGCGGCGGCTCCATGATTTCTGTGAAGGGGTTCGAATATACAAATAGGGGGGGGGGGGGGGGGGGTGAGGGGTCGTTTTCTTAGGAATATATACAATTTTAATTGAATTTCTGCATGAAAATAAAATAACCTTGCCACTGAGGGGCTTTCGTTTGACCCCTTTGACCCCACTGGATCCATCACTGAAACCCTTTTAGCATTTTAGACCAACAGGGATCCAGATCATCTGATAGAGAGCCACATTTTCGATAGATAAAAAAATGAAGAAATTACATTTGATAGATATACGCGGTATTATATCAATGTTATTATCTATTTGAATTTAGATTTAAGTTCCAAAAATCACAATGTTCAAATAGCAAGAATACCGTCATTGTAATGAAAATTGAAGAAGCTAGATCTATATCTTGTATTTCAATGGGATTTTATATTAATGATGTTATAACTATTTAAATTGAAGCAACCAACCAACCTTTTTAGTTACGATCCAAACTCACAATGTCCATATAGCAAAAGGATCGACGATGTATGAAAAGTGGAGAAGCTATATATTTTGTAGATACGCGGAATATTAGACTCTATATCATTATTATTTGACTTTATCTTTTTCTATCATCACCATCACAATTTTAAAAGATTAAGAAACCAAAATGCGCATGAATATGGTATCTAAATTTAATGAAGCAACCAACCTTTTCTTAAAGTCCCAAGTCCATATTGTCCATATAGCAGAAGTATCGATAATGTAATTTGAAAAGTGAAGAAGCTAAATATTCAGTAGATAAACAGGGTATTTAGTTTACGATTAGTTGTCCGTATACAAAATACTTTATGATTACCCTAACGCTTACCCGAACAACACATGATTTTGATGCCCTGAGTTATAGAAAGTTTGTGAAAACATTGCAAGAAAATATTAAATTCAGCATTTGCCTCTTTCTCCCAATATTCCATGTACATGTACTAAGAAAGATACAGTTTGTGCTTATTTTAACACATTGTACTTTTTTATCGCTTGCTTGGTGTTCCAATTGGATTTGCTTTAAATTGTGCCGTTTGGGAAGGATAAGGTCATTTATCACAAAATCTCTAAAAGAAACACTTGAGTATTTTGTCAGGTTCGTAAACTTTGGTGTGCTGGTTAACATACAGAGGACGTAGGTCAAATATTTTAAACGCCAACATATGCACATACATGTGCTACCGATACGACTTTTTGCAGACATGGCTAGCATATAACCGGACACTGGTAATCAATGACCTGGTACGTGTAAGTCTTTTATAACCCAGAAAATTCGGAGTGAACCCTCAACCCTCACCCATAGGTTACAGAAGACAGGAAATTTGTTGATTGGGTAAGTTGCTATGACATTAGACAAAAATGTGAAATCGAGTTATTGCCATTTTCTTCCTTTTCGTGAATGCTTTAAAAACAATCTCAATAAGGATCGATATAATATAAGCTACATGTACTGTTTGGGTAAGGATTAACCCCTGTCAAAATACAGATAGTTCGTGGCCTTAACACAGTGGGTCACATAGCTACCGTATAGATCACCAGGAATGAAGATTTGTCTATCTATATCTGACCCTTGTCATGCTGACCCGGATTCTGCATGTTTATCTTAATCTAACAAGATAGAATTAAATACTCTATTTTGAATATAAAAAAATGATTAGAATAAATCATAGGACATTGGATTCAGAGATTTTGACAACTTCCAGAGGTGTCCGTTCTCTTCAAAAATGGACACTGTGCAACATTGTGCATATATGTTTCTCAATTTGTTATTTTTTTTAATCCAAGTGCCAATGGAATTGCACTGAACCCTTGAGATGCAAAACAACTATTTGGAAGACGAATTATAAAACTTGGTCCCATGAAGGGTTGTTTTATGAAACAAAACAAAACAGTAGTCAGTATTTTTTTCTTTAATATTTAAATATGAATTTGAGACTATAATTATAACATTGATTCAGATAAGCATGTACATAGTCATATTTATAGGCTGATCTTAAATAATGTTATTCCCTCATAGCTTCTCCGCAGTTTTGAGAACCAGTTTACATTAAGACTTCGCATGACAGAAGATCTTTATGAAAATATTTACAAAAACATAACAGAAATAAGTGTATAATTGAGATATTTGTTCGGTGTCACGACTAAATGGGATCTTTACGGGAAATGTTGAAAAATGGGATTGATAAAGCATTTTACAGTTTCCAGTCAAAGCCCTTTCCCAAATGAACAAAGTTTGACAGTTAAGATTAGAAAACTGCTGCAGCCAATAAAACGTGTTTTGTTAAAGATGTGCTTTGAGTATAATATAGAACACAAATTATTGATATACGAGCAGAAAATGCAGGTCCATTAGATCTAGCATTTTCTTCTTTTCCTCAATATTTTCATATGCATTTCCTTTCCTGGATATCAAATGCAGTTTTTTCTTCAAGAAAGGGTTCAATTACAGCCGTTATCATTGAACCATATGCGCTTTTTAACATCAACGTTACTTTTCAACCAAAACCTCTTAACTACAACTTCTTTTAAGCTACTGTTACGAGATTTTTGTTGAAAAGCGGTGACAAACCACACGCAACAAGCAAACTTACGCGACTCCTCATTTTCGATATTTTTCAATAATACATGTATTGTGTATAAGCCCCATTTAGTCAGGTCCAAAGATGTAAGTGTATAATGAAGTATTTGTTTCTATAGCCGTGTTAAAGATCGCACGATCACAATAGCATTTATAAGCTAATTATTCGGCTTAACGAACCAGCTCTTTCTACGACAAGGTCATGTTTTTGTTAGGAATTATCGTTCACTAAAGAATGAAAATAGTTTCGGGATATTTTGTCAAAATATGACGAAAAGTGTACATAGGAAAATTGGTTGTTTACGACTGCATGTATTTTTTTCAATTACAGTAAAAATATTTGTCGATAGAAGCGCGTTCCCTGAACGACAATTATTTTCACTTGCGCAACTAGAAAGGGGATACAGACAACAAAATAAGTAAGCATATTTTCGGAATCATTTTCAACCCATTCACACACACTGGTGTCTCTTATGAAAACTGCCTGGGTAAACATTGTGGAAATTGAATGTACAAATTAATTTTTTAATTTCACACAGTGTTTTCTAAGCCAAAATTCAAAGATTTTTTTTAAATTTTGCACTTTCTCCTATTCTAGTGTCTGTGTGTTTTTTTTTTTTTTTTTTTTTTTTTTGTTTTTCTCCTGAAAAAATAACGAGAGCTGTCTCATAACAGCAAAGCGCGACTATGAAGTCGTCGTTGTAAATGCAAAACCTCGTATCTCGTTTTCGGAAAATTTTAGAGGGGAGGGAATAAAGTGTAATAACTTTTCCCAAACTGAAATGTTTTACTTGAAATTTGGAAATATTGTTCATAAATAATGTATCATTGATACTGAGCGGTAAAAATATCTCAAAACCTGCAAGAATTGTCTAAATTTGACACACAAGTTTGTACTTTGAAAATCGCTAGAACCGACATACGAGGTTTTGCATTTACACCGACGAAGTGCTGGATAGTGGAAGTCCGAAAAGGGGATTCCGAAAAATCCATTAAAATGCCAGAATAACGAATCTTTTGCTAGAGGATGCTATCATGGTCACAGAAGCATGTGCAAAGATTGAAAGATTGAAAGCAATAGCTGTTACAAAACAAGAGTGCCTGAAAGGCACTGATATCGCTCACCTGAGTTCTTCGTGTATTTGATTGTGTACAATATAAATTTTGTTGTAAACAAATATATATGTCACATCAAATTATTGTAAACTAGAAAATCACTGAGAGTGATCATACCCCCCAACAGCACTGTTTTTGTGCATTTTGAGAAGTACATTTCATTTGAACTGTGAGCTTCTCAATTGGGAAAAAAGATCAATAGACCAAACAGCACATGTAAATGTTGCAAAAAATGCCAATTTTTAACAAAAGGACATAGCTCATTTAAAAATCAACAAGCCTCGCTCTGCCATGCACACATTTTTTCAATAAATCTAAAGTTCACAACCGTGTATTGAAGACAGTCACTCAAGGTACATTCCTGTAAGGTTTGGTTCAACTTTGCCCTATAATTGCTTCTTAAAAAGAATTTTCTCTTGATCTCTTTAAGTCTGATAAGCCCTGCCCCGCCACGACCACATTTTTGACGAATAAAGAATTTGCGAACAAATATTGTAACAAGTCACCCAATGATCATTCCTGCCAAGTTTGGTATATTCCGTTTTTATTCACCTGAAAGGGTGTGGCTAAGTAAAGAGGTTATTCGACGAGTTTACTTCTCGATACCCTGGTTGATAGAAGAGAAAAAACGTGCGGCACGAGCATGAACATATTTCGAAATTGAAAGAATGCGCGATTGTAAAATGTGTTTTCATAAAACCTCGTAACTACAGATTGATTCACGCTGTAGTTATAATGTTTTGCAACAATACCGGCGATTAACCGCTAATCGAAAAGCCTGTTTCTCCCAAGCTTAAATGGAATGAACCGTTTACTAGGCTCCACCCTTTCTCCCGAATAAAAACAGAATATAACAAATCGCCAGATGGTTAAGATGAAGAAAATTTTTGAAGAATTATCTAAAGATTGCTTGAAGTCTGATAAGCCCCACCCTGCCAAGTCCATGTTTTTCACCCAATCAGATATTCATGAACATGTGTTGAAGAGAGTCTCTCAATGGACATTCCTGCCAAGTTTGCTTTAAATTGGCCAAATAATTGATTTTTAAAGAATTTTCACATGATTTCTCTAAGTCCGAAAAGCACCTCCCTGCCACGCCCACAATTTTTAATGAATAAAAAATTCATGAACAAGTTTTAAAAAAGGTCACCAAAGGAACATTCCTGCCAAGTTTGGTTAGAATTGGCCAAGTGGTTAAGGAGAAGAAGATTTTTGAAGAAATATCTAACGATTTCTCGAAGTCTTATAAACCCCACCCTGCCACGCCTATAATTTTCACCTTATCAAAAATTCATGAGCATGTGTTGAAAACAGTCACTCAATGGACATTTCTGCCAAGCTTGGTTCAAATTGGCCTGATAATTGATTTTCAAAGATTTGCACATGATTTTTCCAAGTCTGATAAGCCCCGCCCTGCCACGCCCACAATTTTTGACGAATCAAAAATTCACGAACAAGTTTTAAAAAGGGTCACCCAAGAAACATTTCTGCCAAGGTTGGAAAGAATTGGCCTTGTGGTTAAGGAGAAGAAGATTTTTGAAGAATTATCTAACGATTTCTCGAAGTCTGATAAGCCCTGCCCTGCCACGCCTACAATTTTCACCCAATCAAAAATTCATGGGCATGTGTTGAAAACAGTCACTCAAGGGACATTTCTGCCAAGCCTGGTTCAAATTGGCCTGATAATTGGTTTTTTAAAGATTTTTCACATGATTTTTCTAAGTCTGATAAGCCCCGCCGTGCCACGCCCACAATTTTTGACGAATCAAAAATTCACGAACAAGATTTAAAAAGAGTCACCCAAGGGACATTTCTGCCAAGGTTGGAAAGAATTGGCCCAGTGGTTAAGGAGGAGAAGATTTTTGAAGAATTATCTAATGATTTCTCGAAGTCTGATAAGCCCCGCCCTGCCACGCCTACAATTTTCACCCAATCAAAAATTCATGAACAAGTTTTGAAAAGGGTTACCAAAGAAACATTTCTGCCAAGTTTGGAAAGAATTGGCCAAGTGGTTAAGGAAGAGAAGATTTTTGAAGAATTATCTAATGATTTCTCGAAGTCTGATAAGCCCCGCCCTGCCACGCCCACATTTTTTGACGAATCAAAAAATCACGAACAAGTTTTGAAAAGGGCCTCACAAGAAACATTTCTGCCAAGTTTTGAAAGAATTGGCCCAGTGGTTAAGGAGGAGAAGATGTTTAAAGAAATTGTTGACGACGCACGACGGACGATGGACGACGGACGACGGAAAGTGACTGACCCTAAGAGCTCCCCTTGAGCTCGTTGAGCTCAGCTGAGCTAAAAAAGTTATCCCGATATATGGAAGTTGCACATAAAAACTAAACCAAGATTTTCTAAGTCAAAAAGGGTAAAAATTCCACTAGATTACATGTTAGAGTAACGAATCTTTGCCTAGAGGCTGGAGATGCAAAGTGTCAGAGAAAAAGTATTAGTAAAAATAGAAGTTTGAGAAACTTGCACGTGAAAACTTAACCAAAGTGTTACCCCGACGCCGACACAGACGCCCGGGTGACTGAAATAGCCCCCACCCCCTATTCTATGAATAGTCGCGATAAAAACAAAACATTTTGTTTAATAAATAAATATTTAATCAAAAACATAATAAATAGCATAAAGGACGATAAGAAACGTGTATCACAGTGATTCTTTTAACCAATCATGATTAGTTACAATTTGAAAGCTGATGCAGATATCAAAATAATTAACACGGTAAATAGAAGAACTCTTTTAATAATAAGAAGAACTTTAAAAAATGCTGGTTATAAGCATTTTTCTTCTTTTCCATCAGGGCTTTCATATGACTTTTCTCTAAGATTATTGTCATGGCATCAAACATATGGACTGATGAAGAAAATATTTAGGACTATCTCAATATATATAGATCCTAGAGTCTCAGTGTCTTCTATAAACCTTGTTTCTTCTATTGTTCTTCTAACACTCATCATGCTCGATTCTGCTTCAACTCTTCTGTCCGTCTTTCTTCTCTCCATTCTTGTACTAATGTCGTCATTTTATCATTCCTATCCCACTTTTCTTCATATCCAATAATATTCAAAGTGACTCAAATTCAAAAGCGGATGCAGACGACACAAGTAAAGCAGAAAACCATGGTATGTTGGTATAGAAAACATTGATAGAAAAGAAGAAAAATGCTGGTTATCAGCATTTTTCTTCTTTTTCATCAAAGTTTTCATAAGCTTTCTTTGTACAATACTAGCATTTGACACAAGGACCGATTGAGAAAGACTCGGGAATGTCTCAGTGTAGATCCTCGAGTCTCCATGACTCGAGGGCTCGGTGCAAAACTATTGTAACTACATTTAGTAAAATTTTACAGGAGAGGGAAAAAACTTATTGACTTTCTCAAAGTTAAAGAGGAAAAATGTTTTTAAAATTCTAAATGTCTTTTTAAGTATACAGAATTGAAACCTAATGTTAGAACACATGATGTATTCCTTCCTAAAGATTAAGAAAATGCAAAAAAGGGAATTTCTGAAAATATGTAGTTACAATTGTTTTGCACTGAGCCCTCGAATTGTATTCTATCTATAAACTTTTTTTTTCTCTATCATCACTCTACTAACATTTATCATGCATTGCTCAATTCCACTTTTCCACTAACACTAATCATGCTCGATTCTGTTTCAGCTCCTCTGCCCGTCTCTCCTCCCTCCATTGTTGTATCAATGTCATCATTTTATCACTCTTATCTTGCTGTTCTTCATTTGCAACAAAATTTAGAATGTCTTGAATTTGAAAGTAAATGTACATAGAAGAGCAAAGTAGAAGACCTGGAAATTTTTTAAGAAAAATGCTGGGTATCAGCATTTTTCTTCTTTTTCCTAAAGGTTTTCATAAGCCTTCACTGTAAGGTTATTATAGTGTTATCAAACAGAAGGACTGGTGGAGAAAAGATTTCGGATTGTCTCAATACTCTCAATGTCTGCTAAAAACCGTGTTTTCTTTAATAATCTATTAACACTCGTCATGCTCGATTCTGCTTCAACTCTTCTGCTCGTCTCTCCTCCCTCCACTGTTGTATCAATGTCATCATTTTATCACTCTTATCTTGCTGTTCTTCTGGAGCCATCTTGTCAAACTCTCCAGGCTCAAACTTACGACCAAACAACTCAATCTACAATGGCAAAATTGATTAACCCATTACCAGAGACAAAATGTAAGGCTAGTCCAAATTTGAAGACAAAGCAGACGACAATTTCAAGTTAATAAAATTTTACATTTATTGGTCTTTTTGGTTTGAAAAAATTGTGGGAAGTGAAGAAATTGTTTGTAATAAGCAATTTATTCATTTTCCACAAGGTTTTCCTATGCCTTTCTCTTGTAGGGCCTCAAAGTGTGTTAATGGGTTAACTGATCATTGCTTAACTCTTTATTCATAAAACACAATATTTAGACTTGCCTAAAGTGACAGATTTATCCAGACAATAACTGCAAAGTGATTCATCAAAAACTCTCAGGTCCATCTAAAACTATTTAAGTATGTCTATAATTTCGGAGAAAAATGCTTAATAAGATATTACATGTATGTCGATTGTTTGTTTTTTGGTTTGTTTGTTTCTTTGATTATTTGAACACAAACTTTTCATAAATTTGTGGCCATAAATATGTAAGTGATTGTGTTTCTCTCTATTGGAAACTGATGAAACAATTGACCTGATCTGTTGAATTACCTGTGCTTGTTTAATGTCCCGTATATTCTGGTGAAGATATCCCTCAGTCTTCTTGTCAAGTATGTCCTTCTCCGCTCCTTCAGCATGGGCAACTGGAAGAAGAGAAAATCACATCATAACTAAATTATTTAACCTTCCTCATGCTGTTCATGTCATATTACTTTTTGTGACCAATGCTTTGGCGGGCAGTATAGACTAAGACCAGACTGCACAGGAGTGCAGTCTGATCTTAGCCTACACTGCCTACTTTCTATTCATTTATCAAACTGATTGAATTGTATTTTAAATGGGCAATTCGCTTTTGACAAAATTTGAAATCAGCAGGACAAGGGAAAACAATACTTTTTCAAGGATAAAATGTTTCTACCATTATTTTGAAAAAATGCGACATAAACACTTTTGGACCCATTAACAATTATGTAAAATATTGTGTGTGAGACTGTGTGTGTTTTTAAATATCTTGTTGAATTAAACTGTTCTTATATCAAGTTCAATTCAAATTCGTTAAATGTTTGTTATAGAAATAACTCTCAAAAATTTAATTACTTTTATTCTGAGCCTGAGCAATTTTGCCCAGGAAGTCCTTCATAGCAATGTTGAACTGTTGTGTTGGTGACACCGCAGGTGTTGGGGTTCGAACTTTGTCTGCCACAACGACTTCAGGCTGTACAGATCTGTAGGAGGCTTGTGATGGGGGCGGGGCAAACAGAACACGACTGAAACAGGTCAAAGGTCATGTGTAAATATGAAAGTAGGTAAGTGAAATGAATTTTTCCTATTTGGAAACAGCAATCTTGGTAACATTTAAGTCATTGGGGAGAATGCTTGCTTAGTAATACTATGATGGTTTGAAGCCTGCTAATGGGCACCATTACATTTAATCCATTCCAACAAAGTGAAGCTCTTTGACCCCCCTCAAGAAATATGCTTGGGAAATCATTGTGGAAAATAAGAAATTTCTTCATTATCCACATATTTTTCTAATTCAAAATACAAAGATTTTCCAAATTGTCATGTGTAACACCTTTCAAATTCGAATGGTCCAAGTTTTTGACATCTGATAGTAATGAGTTAAAAGTGAGAGTTGAAAATAAGTATGCCAGCATAATAGAATAATTTGTCATAGATATCCAAAAGAGAATAAATATTTCGATTAATGAATCTATATTTTGATAAAAGATGTAAATTTTCTCTCACCTGACATAAGATGTGACACTGAAATTTGATCTGGGTCTGGAAGGCTGAAATTGAAAATAGATAAAGCATTGATGATTTAGAATAAGCACAAAACTACAAAATCATTGCAACCACAAATTGTATGCAATTCATGCCCTAAGCCCTCAAAATTACCAGTAATAACAGTAATATATATGGACCACTGCAAAGTAAGAAAGTATACATAAAACTTTTATTGAGGTTTCCATTCTTTATCTTTTTTAACCCTTAAAAAGACAACAACTCTGAATTGTTGAATGTTATCATTGTAGACAACAAATGAATTTAAGAAGAAACACAAAATATTCAACATTAAGAAATAGTAGGAAATGCAGATTCACAATATTTTCTATACAAATGTACCGGTAAAATATCTTGCCAATAGTGGGTGTATTATTATTTTGTTGACAACAAATACTTTAAATGGACCATTCTAAAATTTAACCCCACAGGACAAAATGATGATAAGATTGAATGGTTATTTAGTAATTACAGAAAGTATAAATTAAAATTCCCCTGTTTTCCTTTCCCCCCAAGTTTTACCTGTCTTTGTCTGGCTGCCTGTTCCAGTGTAAGTTGCTCTTGAGCTTCCTGGGCTCTTCTTTCTGCCTCTTCTCTCATACGCCTCTCCTAAAATGGAATGTAAATGTACTTAAACCTTTTCCAAACAACACATGTGTTGACTGTTTCAATTAGGAAATTGCTATTAATGACCATACCTATGTTGATACTGTTAAAACATGTGGTCGGTGTTAATGCAAATTTTTGTGTCTCATGTTTTGGAAGATTTTAAAGGGGAAGAAAAAAATAATAACTTTTCCAAAGCTGAAAGATTATACTTGGAATTCGGACACATTGTTCCAATATAATGTGTCATTAATACTGATAAGTAAACACAGTCTATAACCAGCAAGTATTGTCTAAACTGGACATACGAGGTTTGACTTTGAAAATCGCAAAAATTGACACACAAGGTTTTGTATTTACACCAACGATGTGTACAATATAGCAAAGAAAACATTGAGGCAAAAGAATAAGTTGCTGGTTATCATCAAATTCTTCTTTTGCCTCAATATTTTCCTAAGCCTTTACTATAAGGGACATCAAAACCAGGTCATGTTTTGGAAAGGGTATACACAACATAATTTTTTAAAAGGCATGGTTATGTCTGGAGCTAAGTTTTCAAAGAAAATTGATATCAGGAAACTTAAGTTCATAAAGATAAATTAGATTTTGAATTAAATCCAAAAATCTAAAATTTTGCCGTTTTGGAAAGGTTTAAAGTATATGACTCAAGTCTGAAATTTTGTCGCCTTGGGAAAACCCAAATAACTGTACCTGTGCCAGTTTTTCCTCTAATGACATTTTCTCATATTCCACTCTCTGTCTCTCTGCTGCAGCTACTTTCAAGAATTCTTCATCCCCTCTCCTGTAGAAAAAATATATGCAGAAATCACAAAGCCTACCATACTCAAAGTTTAAAGATAGTTAGCATCCTCTTGGTTTGAGTCTTCTAAAATTTTACACATCGTTAGCAGCAAAAATCACATAACTATACAAATGCCATTTTTTGAATGGAATAAAGAAGTTATTGCATTTTAAATGCTTTTAAAAACAGTGTTTCCTGAGATATACCGTTGTGGTGCAAAATTAAACCAAAACATCTGCACAGGGTTTGACACTAACTGTTTTTAGCAGGAATCCCTACATTCTGCATCAGGGTGCCCACCTTATAGTCAGGGATCCTTCCCAACTTGCTTTTCAATTAACAATTGCTGCCTTGTTCAGGGTTTTCAATAAGATTTGAAGTAGGAGGCTGAAGAGGAACTGCAGGAGGCTGGGGGTCCTTGCCTCAGCAGGGGTCAAAGGGGCAGCACTGCTTGTCAAACGATTCTAGGCGGCAGAAATTTGATATTAGGCGGTCAATTTGGCCGCCTGCCGCCTCTTAATGAAAACCCTGCTTGTTATTCTCTAACCACTCATTGACACTTTTAAAAGCCCCTTAAGAAAAAGGCCTTGCAAAACATTGTGGAAAATAAAGAAATTGCTTGTGAAAAGCAATTTCTTCATTTTCCACAATGTTTTCTACCCAGAAAGATCCAATAGAGCTCACTTTTAAAAAACAAGGATCCCAACGAAATCCCAATCTTCCAAAGTCAGAGATCCCTTCCTAATTTTTTGGGTCCTCGGGATCCCAGGATACTGTTGGTGTCGAATCCTGCCTGCATATAACAACAATAATTACCCGCTCTGTTTATTGTTATGTTTTCTTTGTTCTTTGCTTACAAATATTTGCTTTTCTTACCATTGTCCCAAACAAGGCCTGGTTTTGATATTCCTATTACAAGCAATTTCTTCATTTTCCACAATGTTTTATCATGCCTTTTCTTGTAAAGGAGTCAAAAGGCGTCACTGTGCAGTAATGGGTTAAAGTGCAAAGCTTACAGAGCTGCAGACAAAAATTTATTTGTCTCGGTTACATCTATTAAGTAATAATATGTGCAAAGATAAAAAATATAATAATTTTAAAATGAAAAGTCTATATTTTGCATCTATTTCATATTTTTGTGACTTATAGTGCATCTTTTTTATTTGAATTATCCTTTGCAAATGCTTTGATGTATAGTTTGTGTGGATTAAAGAATTTACCAAAATGTTAAATGCATTAAATAAAATGGTTAGAGTAAGCTTCTCCCTTTTCTTGTTTTTTTCTATGACTGATCAAGCAAAAAAGAACCATTTTAAGCAAATACCTGGCAAAAAAGGGTTTAATTTCAAACCCTTACTAACAGAGAGCTTTGGAAAACATATATCTAATGTGAAAAGAAGAAAATGTTGATGATCATTATTTTTTCCCACATGTTTTTTATCCTTTTTAGGAATACAGACAGCAAAATAAAATTTGTATCATTTTCTTCCAGTTTGGAAAAAGGATTAAGATTCAAAAATATGTAACTATAAGATTATTAATAATGACTTACTCCATTTTTTCTGGCGACACAGATCTTTAAACCAAAATAAGTTAAATATTACAAGTGTATTTATCATTTTGTTCTCAAAACATGTCATGTGACCAATATAGCACACAAAAAATATTAGGACATAAGTTATAAGCATTTTCTTCTTTTGTCTCAATATTTTCTCTATGCATTTCTATTTAGAAAGTCAACATCAGGACTTAACTGTGAAAGGGTTAACAGCAAACTTTTTAAAATGTAAACTTAACTCTTAAAACCATTACATTAAACCTTGATTCCTAAATATGATGAAAATTAAATCTTAACTTTGTATTCAAAATTCTTTTAAATAAATCTTATTAACCAAAAATATGAAAGCTCTCACTTACAATGACTAATAATTCTTCCCAAAGTTTTGTTGTCTAGTAAAGGATTAACCCACTACCAAATGGCAAAATTCTACACTGGTTCAAATTTAAAAGATGTTGGAGACGACACATACAAGTGCATGACATTTTAAATTTTTAGGTAGAGAAGTAGGGTTAGGGTCTGTGTAGAGAACATTGTGGGAAGTGAAGAAATTGCTTTTCACAAGCTATTTCTTCATTTTCCATGATGTTTTCAAAAGCCTCAGACCTTTATCTTATGTTGCATCAAAAGGTGTCACAGTGAAGGAATGGATTGATTTGATTGTACAACAACAGTAATAGAGAACATTGTGGGAAGTGAAGAAATTGCTTTTCACAAGCAATTTCTTCATTTTTCATGATGTTTTCAAAAGCCTCAGACCTTTATCTTATGTTGCATCAAAAGGTGTCACAGTGAAGGAATGGGTTGATTTGATTTTACAACAACAGTTACTATTAATAACAAATTATAAACAATCAATATTTTCTCACTTTCTATCCCTATCTTCTTGCTCCTTTCTCAACAATGAAGCCTCCCTCCTCTGTTGTTCGAGTCTCTCCCTCTCCGCCTCTCTCTCCTCCCGCGCCGTCCGTCTGTCTGCGGGCCGTGTGTATGGGGGTATCAGGTCATTGTACCAGTGACGCCAGGGTGGGTGAACAGCTGTGAAAGTTTACAAAGCATTAACCCATTCACATATTAACATGAAGTTCTTCAAGTAACACTTACTTTATGTCTGAGAAGCCTTTTGTTTCGAATGTGAAATTAGATACAAGATATAAAATATATAAACAAAAGCAAACATGCACTAGACATCAATTTGGGAAAAGTTGCCATCTAATCCTATAGATTAGATATGTATAGATGGAAATGAGCAGACTATAATTCCCTAGCAGTCATACCTACAGAAAAGAAGGACAACAGGGCAATGGCAAAATACCAAATTTTGGCCCAGTAAAATCTTCAACCACCAGCCCTCCAATACCCCGGCCCTTTCTTCACATACCTTGTGTAGGATCTAAAACAGGCATGGCAGATTTAAAGTCTTTTTGTAACATGGCATACAAATCTTGATAGTGGTTCTTCTTAACCTGAAATTATTTACATTAAAGTATAAAATGTGAATTTTCAGAATATCATGGGGAAAAAGGGAATATTGTCTATGGAAAACATGTATTATTCAGTAAAACCATGATACATTGCAGACATCCTCTAAGAAGTACACATACATTTGTTATATATAAGAGCAGTCAAGTCATTCTTTTCAGACAATAATTTCAAGCATTATCTCCTTTCTAAAATTTATACTTGTCTGCACATGTCACATCCTAAAGAGGATTAATTGTCTTAAATGACATGTCACTTTATCGTAATTAGGTTAAAATTACATCATATTTCAAAGGGGGTGACACTTTGAAATAGGTTGGTTGTTGAAAAGCCACCTATCATAAGATAACAATGCTTCCAAACAAATAAGTAAAGCCTAGAATCAGACAACAAATTATTTTTGATTGTTTTCTATAAATTTGTTAATATGTGACCAATTTGAATTTAATTTGAAGCAGAGAAAGTGTAAAAATGTCATATTTTTTCTGGATTTTCTGGATGTTGTGGATCATTTAAACAGCACATGGTAAAAAGGTTATTGATGACCAAACGAATTTAACAAAATTATTGAAGACTTTCTGTTATCATTGTTGCTGTTGTGTCACATGATTCCATGTGGTGAATATAGAAGCCATAAAAAGTTTTGGTTTTACCTCATATTGAAACTGTGGTATAGTCAACTTTGGACATTCATTCTTCAGTGTCGTCTCCAAGGCAACACTCTGAAAATATTGATTTCACTGCTTTTTAACCCATTATCACACAGTGACACCTTTTGATGACCCACAAGATAATGGCTATAGAAAACAACATGGAAAATGAAGAAATTGCTTGTAACAAGCGATTTCTTCATGTCCTTCAATGTTTTATATATCCAAAAATATATTTAAAATATTGATTACTTAAAATTGTGGTCTGCAGGTTCTTTCAATTTGGGCCACCCTAAAATGGTGTCATTTGGTAATCGTAGCGCTGGAGACCCCAAAAACCTTGTGGAAAGAATTATCAGAGAGAGATGCCAGAGAATGGAACCAATCAGTTTCTGAAACAAGGGACAGGAAGAAATGGGGATCTTAAGTTATATCTGCTATGCGTGCAGCCAACCAGACATCAGGACAGGTTCTCGCTGACGGTTGAACAGTACCTACACCTGCATGATAAACAAAACACCAATGATGATGATGATGGTAATTGGTTAAGACAACCCACAGATTTCTTGAAATAATCGTGATAGTCGGGAAGCAGAAAACAATGATTTATAACAAACTAGAATATCACTGAAAGTGATCATACCCCCCCAAAAGCGCAGTTTTTGTGCATTTTAAAATGTTGATTTCATTTGAACTGCGAGCTGATCAATTGGGAAATAGAGCTAACATAAAATCAACAGACTAAACAACACATGTAAATGTTGCAAAAAATACCTATTTTCAACAAAAGGATATAACTCATTTAACAATCCCCAAGCTCGCCCTGCCATGCCCATATTTTTTAAACTAAAAAACAAAAATTCACAGCCATGTATTGAAGACAGTCAATCAAGGAACATTCCTGTAAGATTTGGTTCAAATTGCTTTTTTAAAGAATTTTCCCATCATATCGTTAGGTCTGATAAGCCCTGCCCTGCCATTACCACATTTTTTGCACATTTTTTCTTTTTTTCACTAACACATTTTGAAATAAGTCACGCAATGAACATTCCTGCCAATTTTGGTAAAAAATCGCCGAATAAAAAAATCACAAACACATTTTGAAAAGAGACACCCAAGGAACATTCCTGCCAAGTTTGGTAAGAATTGGCTCAGTAGTTAAGGAGGAGAAGATTTTTGAAGAATTATATGAAGATTTCTCGAAGTCGGCTAAGCCCCGCCCTGCCACGCCCACATTTTTTGACGAATCAAATATTCATGAACATACATTGAATACAATCACTCAAGGAACATTAGTGCCAAGTTTAGTTCAAAATGGTCAAAAAATTGATTTTTAAAGATTTTTCACATGATTTCTCTAAGTCCGATAAGCCCCGCCCTGCCATGCCAACATTTTTTGACAAATCAAAAATTCATGAATATACATTGAATACAATCACTCAAGGGACATTAGTGCCAAGTTTAGTTCAAAATGGTCAAATAATTGATTTTTAAAGATTTTTCACATGATTTCTCGAAGTCCGAAAAGCCCCGCCCTGCCACGCCCACAATTTTTGAGGAATCAAAAATTCACGAACAAGTTTTGAAAAGAGTCACCCAAGGAACATTCCTGCCAAGTTTGGTAAGAATTGGCCCAGTGGTTAAGGAGGAGAAGATTTTTTAAGAATTATCTAATGATTTTTCGAAGTAGCATAAGCCCCGCCCTGCCACGCCCACATTTTTTTGACGAATGAAAAAATCGTGAACATACATTGAAAACAATCACTAAAGGGTCATTCCTGCCCAGTTTGGTTCAAATTGGCCTGATAATTGATTTTTAAAGATTTTTCACATGATTTCTCTAAGTCCGAAAAGCCCCGCCCTGCCACGCCCACAATTTTTGACGAATCAAAAATTCACGAACAAGTTTTGAAAAGAGTCACCCAAGGAACATTCCTGCCAAGTTTGGTAAGAATTGGCCCAGAGGTTAAGGAGGAGAAGATTTTTGAAGAATTATCTAACGATTTCTCGAAGTCGGCTAAGCCCCGCCCTGCCACACCCACATTTTTTTGACGAATGAAAAAATCATGAACATACATTGAAAACAATCACTCAAGGGTCATTCCTGTCCAGTTTGATTCAAATTGGCCTGATAATTGATTTTTAATGATTTTTCACATGATTTCTCTAAGTCCGAAAAGCCCCGCCCTGCCACGCCCACAATTTTTGACAAATCAAAAATTCACGAACAAGTTTTGAAAAGAGTCACCCAAGGAACATTCCTGCCAAGTTTGGTAAGAATTGGCCCAGTGGTTAAGGAGGAGAAGATTTTTGAAGAATTATCCAACGATTTCTCGAAGTAGCATAAGCCCCGCCCTGCCACACCCACATTTTTTGACGAATGAAAACAATCATGAACATACATTGAAAACAATCACTCAAGGGTCATTCCTGCCCAGTTTGGTTCAAATTGGCCTGATAATTGATTTTTAAAGATTTTTCACATGATTTCTCGAAGTCCGATAAGCCCCGCCCTGCCACGCCCACAATTTTTGACGAATCAAAAATTCACGAACAAGTTTTGAAAAGGGTCACCCAAGGAACATTCCTGCCAAATTTGGTAAGAATTGGACCAATGGTTGAGGAGGAGAAGATTTTTGAAGAAAAACCAACAGACAGACAGACAGACAGACAGACCAACAGACAGACAGACAGACAGACAGACAAGCTGACTCCTATATACCCCCCAAATTGAATTTGGGGGGTATAATTAATGTATAAGGCTACACTCCTCTAGTTATTGAAATCCTAAGGGTGGCATTCATTATCAATAAGCTGAATAATAAGTAGTTAAATTGATTAAATGTTTGATTATAATGAAAATACTTACTGAGTTACAGTTCTTGAATTTCCCTTTCAGAAGCCCAAGTATAATAGCTGTTACTATACTCAACCATTCTACATTGAACCCTGGGGTATCCAGGCCTATCATATACTGTACATGTATTTTGTAGAACTATATCTATATGCTTGATATGACACCAACAAGTTTAACAATAAAGTACTCACAGAGTTACAGTTCTTGAATTTTTCCTTCAATAGCCCCAGTATTATGGCTGTTACAATACTTAACCATTCTACATTGAATCCTGGGGTATCCAGGCCTATCATATACTGGTCCCATACATAGAGTAGAGAGCTCAAGTTCAGATAGCCTGAAAAAGAAAGGTTGATGAAATGGTCATTATAGTGCATAAAATAGCAATTAATTTTGTGTTAAAATAGACTTGGTTTACTATAATGTATTGATAAACCTTCAGTATTGTTATAAAATCTTGTAACTTAAACAATTTTGCAATAACTGGGTCATGAAACTTCTAGACAGATCTAAATTTTTCAAGCTTTCGAAGACTGAAATGATTAAATCAATATCTAATAATGGCTACAGAAAGATTTATAAATGTACGCAAAGTTGAAAATTGTAAAAATAAAGAAATGCTGAAAACCTATTTCAAACAAGCTTCAAAAAAGATTATGCACCAATACTGAAATCCTCTTGAAAACAAATAAGACAACAATGTTGAATATTATTCAGATACATATTTCGTCAATCTTTTACAGAAATAGTTGCTTTTCAAAGAAAACCTTGTAACTACAGCTTAATGAGAAGGGATGATTTTGTAGTTTAGATTTCTCAGAAAGACATGAAATGTGACAACACCTACCGACAAACATGGCACGTATCAGCGGTCGTATAAGTATTGTCAGTCCATCTTTCAATACAGCAAAACTTCCCGCTTCTGTTGCCACGATCTTATCTGTAATGAAACAGAATCAGTGTAACGGAAGTCCTCATTTTCTCTTTTTCCCTCAAAAATTCCTATGCTATAACATGCAAATTCCATATTTTGATAGGTTGTTTTCTTATGCAACTTTTAATTGTTACCAGCCTAAAATTTTGGTGTTTGGAAAAGATTTGAAATATCAAATCTTGGATTTTTAAAAAGACCTAAATGATTTTGATGCCTATTCATTTTGTCACTTGTTAAATATTATATCAGGTTTTTACAGGTTGACAAATTCATACAATATTTGTAATGTATATTTTCAACCCTTTAGGATTACAACCCATCATTAGACACCATCATTAACAACAAAACATTTTGTACATCTTTGGGCGTAATACATGACAACAGAAATTTACGAGAGATACCCTTGTCAGTTTCTGGGCGTCATCAAATGCAATGGAAATTGACAAGAGATTCCCTCTTCAATTTCAATTACTACAGTTGATGCCAAAAGATGCACAAAGTGTTTTGTAGTTAATGATGGGTTGTTATCTTTAATATTTCTATTTATTAGTCTTGGTCCT
Source organism: Fragum sueziense (assembly GCA_963680895.1). NCBI lineage: Eukaryota > Metazoa > Mollusca > Bivalvia > Cardiida > Cardiidae > Fragum > Fragum sueziense. The sequence continues at coordinate 1,436,004 of OY804603.1, forward strand.
ATATCAAACCCACCTTTTGAAGGTACATATTTGTCAGCGATCATTTTGGGTACATCAGGATAATATCTTTGTAAAAGTTTGGCCACTTTATCCACAAAACCTTTCATTTCTTCTTCATGGGCCTAGAAAAGTTACAAAATGATTTATAATTCTAAACAAATTTTCTTATTCAAGATTATTGTTCAATCAATCTGATTATGTATATATGGAGATAAATGTCTCAGCCAATTGAGTTGGTTGTTAAATAACTTTTAAATAAACTGAAAATATGCTTGTTCTTGAATAGTTAAAACATTCTCTTTATTGTTCAACCACTTATTTCAATTAATTAAAGTAAATTTAACATTGCCTGTAGTGAAGAGTTCCAACCCTTTGTCAGACAAACACTGTCTTTCATCATCCCTTGAGGATAAGGCATCAGAAAATGATTTCCTGCTTTTTGATGAACCCTTTCCTAAACAAGACCTGATTTTGACGTCCCTAATGGAAATGACTTGAGAAAACAATGAGACAAAAAAGAAACTGCTGATAACCAGCGGTTTCTCCTTTTGCCTCAATATTTTCTGTGCTACATTGTACATAAAATCTCATCTTTAATTTCATCCAATGTTCTTGTCTGCAACATCTTTCAAATTGGAACAGTGCAAACTGTTGCCATCTGGTAAAGGGTTAATTAATTTTGTCTACTGAAAGCACATTATAACCAGAACATGTGTAAACTTTTGCCATTTTTGGAAAGAATGAAAAGACAGCAATTTCATTCTTCAGTTTGATTACCAATAAATGTTACCTCAGAGTTAGAGTCAACCACAAATCCAGGCCTGCTGTGTTGATATGTTATAAACTCTTCCACTAATAATGCTATAGTTCTGCTGCTTGGGGGCTCTTTTCTGAAACATGTACGGAATTACTGTTTATGCTCAATGCATTTAAAAAAAATTTAAAATATACTGTGAAAAATTAAAGAACACACCGCATATGAATTTCAGTCAATCATATGTAATTTCATTCTAATATAGTCCACCCCTTGTGAAATCTATATGACCTCAGAATTATTCAGGTGATGTCAAAAGCATTTTGCCATGGAAAGTTCCACAACCAAAATTACAATATCACCTGAATAGGTCAGATGTGTAACAAATGTTAACAACCTTGCACAAAATATGTCGCTGTTGCTTGAATCATATAAGGAGTGGACTACCTTTTAAAAAGCTAGTCCAAACAAAAATAGACTTTGATAGAGGTATAATTTGTGTACACAATATTACTGAAAATATTAAGACAAAGTCAGAATTTGAAAAGGTCCAAGTTTAGTTGTTCAGAATAGAGTAAATGAGAAGTTACAGCAAACTTACTTTGGTAGATTGGGTAAGGCCACTTGTAAGAAAGGCACCATCAACATGTGATCTACATCACGCAGCCTGGCTTTAGTCTTCATTGTAGCGTGATAGTACGATAATACAGACTTCATGCCATAAAACACACCTGTAACAGATCATTTACCCATTACCAAACAAGATCTTGTTTGACGTCATTAATAGAATAGGTTTCGGAAATATTGAGACAAAAGAAGAAACTGCTGATTACCAGCAGTTTCTCCTTTTGTTTCAATATTTTCTTTGCAATATTTTACACAAATCCTACCTTTAACCGTTTCCCAAAGAGCAAAAGTTAGGCCTGTTTCAATTATTAAGCTACTTTTGACGGCAAAATATGTGAAAATAAATATGGCATGTGTGTACAATTTGACTCAGAAAATACTGTGACAAAAGGAGAAATTGCTGGTTATTAGCAGTTTCTTCTTTTGTCTCAATGTTTTTTCAAGTCTTACCAATTAGGGACTTCAAAACCTGGTCTTGTTTGGGAATGGGTTAAAATAAATTGAGATGTTTTTTTTTTGAAAGGACAATTAGCATCATATGAAAGGAATACATATGAGCCGGGATCTGGAAAAACGTCCCTTATAGCATTTGCGACGGCCACATTTAAAGACCAGTCTGTGCCTAAGCAAAGACTGGCATACACCGATGCTGCTCTTCTATGGTTGCTACAGGTCACAAAGAAGCTATTAGAGAACAACATGGATCCTGATCAGACTGTGCGTATGCACAGGCTGGTCTGGATCCAGGTTGTTCTCAAATGCCATAAAGGATGTTTTTCAAGATCCTGGCTCATATGTAAAATATAAAAATCCTATCCTATAATGTTTTGAACCACCCTAAAATTTTGCCCTTTACTAACATCTGTTTTATTGTCTGCAGCAGGTTTTGAATTGGACCATCCTAAAATTTTGGATTAAACAAATGACCTTCAGCTTTTTTTCAAATACAGTGTAATGTCGTAACATTTATGCTCTCAAACAAACATTTACAACTCCTAGATTTTCTCTATAATAGCTCTATAATAGCGCATCAAAAAAGAAATTATTCTTGAATTGTTTAACTGTATTCCTGACAAAAAAAAATAGGGCGCCTCAATTTGAAAGCTGCTGCAATCCAACAAAATGGATGTTAATTTGTTTACAATATAGCTAAGAAAATATTGAGGAAAAAAGAACAACTTATTTTGCCTCAATGTTTTCCAAGGCATTTGCAAATAGAGAGGTCAAATCCAGGTCCTGTAAGGGAAAGGATAGAATAAATGACCTTTACCTTGAGAGCCCCGTAGTTCAGAAAACGTCAATTCCGAAGACAACAACTGTTGACATTTCTGGTCGATTTCGTAATCATACTGTGAAATACACTTCCTGGGATCAGAGTTCAACAGATCAACATACTGTTTTCTAACTGTAAAATAAGGAATGTAAATTATATCTATATCTACCCAGGACCAGATGTCAAATTTTAGACTTTTCCAAATTCAAAGGTGTTACAGACGACAATTTCAAGTAAATTAGATTTCTAAAGGTTTTGGTCTTTTAAAGTGAAAACATTGTGGAAAATGAAAAAAATTGCTTGTCATAAGCAATTTCTTTATTTTCCATAATGAATTACAAAGTGTTCATTCAGTGGGGTATTGGAAGGAACCTTTATGTTAGAATTGGTAAGTTATTTCAACTTTTATTTTTATTTGATTTCGTAATCGTACTAGGAGATACATTTCCTGGGTCAGAGTTCATCAGATCTACTATACTGCTTTCTTACTGTAAAATAAAGCATGAAAAATATCTTCACCCATTACCAGATGGCAATTATAGACTTGTCCAAATTCAAAGGTGTTCCAGACCACAATTTCAAGAGAATGAACTCTTATTTTCTTTTGTCTAAAAGTTTAGGTCAAAGAAATTATAGGAAATGAAGAAATTGCTTGTTAAAAGCAATTTCTTCATTTTCCACAAGGTTTCAAAGGTCCTTATTTTGTGGGGCATCAAAGAGTGTCATTAAAATCAATTTAAATCTGCATGATAACTTATTTGCCAATATGCATTTTATGAGATTTAGCAGATAATAATTATATGCATTTTTACATTGATTGGAAAGGCAGCTAGAAGCCTATGTTAGTTCCTCTCATGGAAAACACACAGTGCTAAAGGTAAGGGCTTACGAAATTTAAGATTTATAAACCTCCATTGCAGGAGCGCAAATTTGGAACCTCTTGATTGTAAAAGCAAACATTCCCTAAACCTCTCAATAGCAGACACCACTTCAAACATTGTATTGCAAAAAATCATTTATAAGAATATGTACATATTGTGCTACCTGTTCCTTGAATGTTTCAACCCAAACTTTTGTGCACATCACTTACCACTCTGAGTATAATGGGCTAAAATTTCATACATTATAAATATCAACAATGTTTCAAATTCCTACAAATTCACACACAAAATAATCAGATTAATGACTAGAAGTCCATCATATGCCATTTTTTTCCCATGTAGCAGTTGGTTTATCATACGACTTGTAATATTTTCTAACTATTGGTTGTACCTCTAACGCTGAGTAAAATGGAAAGTATAATTTAACTTACTATATCAAGCATGTTCAAAGAGCAGCCCAAGTTTAAGCACTAAGAAATACAGGAACAAATAGTTGTCATAATACATGTAATAGAAATTTTGGTGTCAGTCAATATTTAAAGTGACATTTCACATTTATTTCATTTTTTAAATGTATGTTTTGATGCTGAGATTGTTTATTCTAATGGGTAGAAATGCTACCAGTATTTTGAAGTTGTTATTTTTAAGGGAAAAATACACCTTTAAAGTTGAGACAGAAATGACAAATTCTATATAAATCTGAACCATTGTCCACAACAATTTGTCTAATTTTAGCACAAAAATATATATTTCTTGTAAACGGTTCAATATTTTGACTTGAAATTTTCAGAATTTCCATAAGAAAAGATGCTCTTTCAGATAGAATAAAAGTAAAATTTATGTAAAAATCATTGTGAAATGTCACTTTAAAATATTTGATTTATTTAAATAGGCAATTTTGTCAATTTTATTTCATGACTTACCTTTTGTATCTGTCAAATATAATCTCCATGCTAGTTGCCGAACTTTAATTGGCAGTGGTTGATTTAAACAGCAGCTTATTTTTGTTTTCATCTCTGGCCATTTTTTCAACAAACTCAGTGCCCCATCTTCAGCAAAATCAATGACGAGATCAGATTTTGTTCCAATTGGTTGTTCTTCAAGCAATTGTCTCGACACTTCTTCATTTAAGTTTTGATCAAGAAGTACTGACACTTTTTTGTAAAGGTTGGAATATGAGGCCCCTGAAATATAAGATAACAAAAGTATGAGCGCCACTTAACTTTTCCCCAACAGTAAAATTTTACTTTTTGGAAAAGGCTAAACATGCCATCTGCAGAGCTCTCCTGTCAATTTAGATCAGAATGTAAATTATTATTTTCTGGGCAAGATTAGGGCTAAATTGTATATAATCTAAATTCATGGTAAAATCTAGCTTGCTCTTACTCACTGACATATCAATTTTAACCTGGTTTTGACGTCCCTAATAGAAAAGGCTCCTTTTGTCTCAATATTTTCTGTGCCATATTTTACACAAATCCTATCTTTCATAACATCCACTTTGTTACTTTTGGCAGTTTTTGAAGTGGATCAACCTCAAATTTTGTCGTTTGGGAAAGAGTTAAGACAGCAGGTGCAATAAGGCAAGGTTTTTTTTGACAACCTAACATATAAACCAATTGATTTCAATTGTGCAGTTTTTTCACTAGAAAGTATTTTGGAAAAAGATCAAAATGGTGGTTATCCAAGAATAAAACCCTACCTTCTTCAATAGCCTTTGTATTTCTCTGCATGAACAGATAGGTCAGATAGCCCTATTTCTATTTGCTTAAATAATTTCATACATTGACTTGGAAACAATATTTTTTGTAACCTTTTAGTACGAGTTTAAAACTAAGCTGTTTAACCCTTTCCCAAACTACAAAATTTTAGGGTCATCCTATTCAAAAGCTCTTGCAGACTACAAGATTTGTGTTACTAGAGATAACAATTGTGTACATTATAGCTCAAAAATCATAGAGACAAAAATCATAGAGACAAAAGGAGAAACTTCTGCTTATCAGCAGTTTCTTCTTTTGTCTCGATGTTTCCCAAGCCTTTTCTTGGATGTCAAAACCAGGTCTTTTTGGGAAAGGGTTAAGAAACGGTTGTGGTTAAATCATACCTCCTTCAATAGCCTTTGTAGCTCTTTGCATGAACAACTGTTTTTCTGCCTCAGACAGATCTGTGAAGTACTGTACATGACTCTCTGTTAACTGTTGTTGTATGGCATCGTGAAGCTCTCGCAAGAAACCACCCCATTCCTGTAATGTAATTCAGAAATAATCCATGGTCTGCCATGGTTTACCATTTATTTAACCACAGTTGTGAGTAAAGTGGCACAATAAATAATCCATGCAAGAAACCTCCCCATTCCTGTAATGAAATTTAGAAATAATTCATGTTCTACAATGGTTTATCATTTATCTAACCACAGTTATGAGTAAAGTAGCACAATAAATAATCCATGCAAGAAACCTCATTGATTCCTTAAATATAAAGGACAGCTACATTTTAGATATACACCCAAAATCAAAGATGTTGTAGATAACAATTTCAGGTTAATGAAATAATATACATTTTATGGTCTTTTACTCTTTCTGGGTAGAAAACATTATGGGAAATGAAGAAATTGCTGTTACAAGCAATTTCTTTATTTACCATGAAGATGGACATCGAAAAGCGTCATTATAATTATGGAAATAGGTTAGTTTTGCATGCTCTGCTATTGTTGTTTTTCCTAATCCTTCTGTAATGAAGATCTATGCCAAAATCAGGTCTTGTTTGGGAAATATTCACTTGGCAGTGTATAGTTCCATGCAGTGACCACTTTTGATAATGCATGTAGAAGACCTTGTAGGAATTGGAAAAGAAAAGATTCCTTTTCATTCAAGGTTTTTAAAGCTATGATATGGAGATTTCTACAAAAATTAGCATTTATTTTGTTTTCTACATTCAATTTTGAATAACCTGTTCATGTTCTAGAAAGGTTTTAAGAGTCATGTCTGTTCTAAGAGCATGACACCTTTTTTTTAGATTTGAATATTCATTGAATGACTGATTGATTGCTTGTTGATCAAATTAAATGCTCTACAACACTAAAATGGACATCAACCGATTGTTTGATTTTATGTTGTTGTATAAGCGACTTGTACACCTACCCATTATCTATAAATCCTGTATACAGTAAGGTACATTCACAATCCAAGTTTTCAATGTTATACAAATATAGTAGACCTATTCAAAACCGTGTCATCTAGGGTACCGCTGTAGTCCAAATAGATGCATATTAGCGGATAACAATTGTGTTTATCAGTCAAACAAAATCAAAGTCGTTAACTCATAACTTTGATTGTTACTCGTATTGTTACTGAACTAGTTTTCCATAGAAAGAGAAAACAGGGAAGATAAATTTATGATGTTGAATTTTACAGATGCCATTATCCTTCTTTCTGCTCGATTCGTGGTACCCTATTGATTCATGGACTTATTAATGCAGTATTTTTAGAATAAGAATGGCACTTCGCAATTTTCCAGCCGACGCCAGCCATTTTGTCACATGTCACGTGACTTGGTCCTAGTCACAATAGCGCTTGGGCGGGGCACAATAGGGGAATTTTTATCCCGTCGATTACTCATAACATCATTTATAGAACATTAAAAGATCAGGGGGGGGGGGGGGGGGGGGGGGGCTTACATTAAAAAACGTGGCTAAAACAATGAACTTGGAATAAAATGAACAAATAAACGAATAAAATACTTCAAATAAGTGAATCAAGTTGTTGGAGAAATTCCCATGTGAATTACCCCTTTGGGGCCCCAGTATCTGCAGTTTGACCTAGATACCACGAATCTGACAGGAAGTTTCCGAAAGATCCAGATCTGGTGACATTGACCCATATCGAGGTAATTTTTACAAAGTTCGTCGGTTTTGCTGGTTTCTGACTTTTTCTTATTGTTTAACATGTTTTTATGATATTGTCTTCATTAAAAAAATTGATGACACGCTGAAGCAATGTGCATGCGCCGCTTGAAAAATTAAGACCCACGAATCCACCAGACAAGAGCATACCTAACCTACTGTGGTACTCAAGAGAACCATCCTACCATAAATTCTTACGTTCAAGCAGACGGTTAAAAATGATCTGTAGCTTATGGTACATTTCTTGATTTCTTTAAAATTATATCCATCCATGTTAAGATGCAATTAAAGAAAGTAAAGGAATATTTAATGTAAACAAACAGCAACATAATTCTATTTATCCGAATATTAGAGTACGGCGAATACTAGTACAGTCAATGTAAACATTCACTTTTTATGCACTTTACTTCAGTAAATTATGTAGAAAAAGAAGCAAAACTTGTGACAAATATATGTAAAGGAAAAAGATATTGAAGAAAGATGAAATCTAACCTCAGAAGATGCGATATTTTCTTTGCTATCTAAAAGCCATTTCGGGTAGCCCTGCGTGGACGCCATTTGTAAACAATGCGGTACCAAAGGCCGATATGTTATACGCGATCTGATTAGTCGGTAATTCCCAACCTCTCAGATTTAACCAATCGTATTGAAGCTTAGGAAACAGCTGTGGGAAAACTTCAAGATGGTCGCCTACGTGTCTACTCTGATATTTTATGCTTTATTTTGTAAGTTTATGCCAGAATCAAGATGTTTTACTACTGGACTTCTACCCAAATTTATCTCATTTATACACTTGCACCCATAACACTCGTTGTCACGACCCGAAACAGTAAAGGAACAGTACAAATGGACTATTTTTGCCATTAGGCTATCTTCATAGATCTTCTTGAAATAAAAAAATGTTGCTCCTCAGAATCCCAGTTCAGGTGATTCCTGGATAAGTCACAGGATTGACTTTTTCGATTGATTGATTGATTGGGGTTAAGGTAGTACATCGCTAATGAGATTCGCACGACGTTGGAATTATTTGGGCCCGATTGAAAACATTCAGAGATGGAAATCACCACCAAATGTTTACAACCGTGCCCGAATAGGTAAGGATATGTAACGAATCCGCTCGAAAAGAGGCCGATATTTTATGAATCTCAAAATGGCGACATTACGGTAATACCGGTATTCGGTATTCTACCTTAAATGCCTCTTCTAAATGTCATATTGTGGCGGCTGGTTAACCCTTTCCCAAACAACAAAATTTTAGGGTGATCCACTTTAAAAACTGCCACAAGTGACAAAATGGATGTTATTAAAGATAGAATTTGTGTAGAATATGGCACGGAAAATATTGAGACAAAAGGAGAAACTTTCTTCTTTTGTTTCAATGTTTTCCTAAGCCTTTTCGATTAGTGACGTCAAAACCAGGTCTTGTTTGGGAAAGGGTTAAGCATGGATTCCTGGAATTTTTTTCACACACTATCACAATATCCAGTCTCCAGTTGCTCTCTCAGATTATTCCCTTCTCTTGGTGAGAGACAAATCAATTTTATTAAATGTAAGAAAGGATAGGCCAACCAATGGTTCAAACAAACAAACAATGGATATGGGTATATATACACAGCTCTGCGAAGCTCTTGTTATTCCCAATGCCTTGTTTGTTTACAACCCCTTACCAGATCTATCAATCAAGTCTCATCACATCCAATTGCAATGAAAACATGTAGTCAAGATACTGTTAACCTTATTGGTATACCATATCTCATTTACAATTCAGGTCAGGGGCAAATAATTTGCAGTCGGGGGTTTTCCTAGCCATTTTTGGAAAAGGAGTCTGGCCAATTTTTAAAGCGCAAAAAGCTCATTTTGGGCAAAAAAGTAAGGGAAACACTAATTTTTCATCAATCGTGAAATTAAACATTTTGAATAGATTTGCAAAAAAAAAAATTTCATTGGCAACACAGTCATTTATTTGCTAGATGGAAATGACTCCGTTTTCAGAGGTGCAAAAAGGGTAGGAAAACCCCTGGTGTAATGTGTGGTAGATCTCTCACTTTGATGCCAATTAAGTAATTCCGAAAAAGTGAAATCTTTTTATGTTCTTTTAAACTGTTAAAGCTTTGGAAAACATTTAGGAAAAAGAAGGAAACACTGATGACCAGTATTTTTTTCGTTTTGCCTCAATATTTGTTTTGCTATATTGTACACAAATCTTAATGTTATTGACCTCTGTATTATAGTCGTCTGCAAAAGACTTCCAATTTATTAGCATCCTGAAATCTTGCCTTGTTGGGAAAGGTTTTAGCACTTGAAATAATTGATTGTCTTCTGAAACGTTTTTGTTTCTCCTTTTCAGACTTTGCAAGTTTTGAAGTGAATGGAGAATCAAATTCCAAATATGGTAAATAGGATATACAGTAATTATTCTAATAAACGCTTGGGCGAGAATTAGAAATCCGGTCTTGAAATGGAAAAGCAGGGGGTGGGCGTTTATTAGAGTATTCTAATTTCGGTAGTTAAAATTTTCGAAATCAAGTGTCAATTTACGCACTCAATAATCATACATTGTAGTTCAGCAAGTCGAGTTTGGCAAAGTTTTGATATAAGGTCAGCAAATGCGACTTTTCAATGAAATTTCTTCATTGCAAACAGAATGAGGGCTTGCCATTGTCTTTTTCATTGCTTTTTGTAATGATATTTGTTTATGACTGAATTTTTCAATCCAGAATTGGGGGATGGGCATTTATTAGAATGACCCTTTTCTCTAGAACTGTGCTCAAAATAAGCAGATTTTCAGCCAAGATTTGCTCGGTGTTTAATCATGTGACTCAGAATTTCCGATAATCTTTAATATCTTTTTTAATACTTGACCATATTGAATTTGATTTGAAGCAGATAACGTGGGAAAATGCCAGGAATAAGCTGGATGTGTTGGATTTTTGAAAAATCAACTAATAAAAAAGTTATTGAAGATAAACCAAAATTTTGGTTTATCTTCAATAACTTTTTATCTGTTGATTTTTCAAAAATCAACCATGTCCATCTAATGCGTGATGTCCACATTCTCTGCTCCAAACCGAATTCAAATCAGTCCAGTATTAACAAAATTATTGAAGATTTTCTAAAAAAAATTGTATCACATGATTATCCACTGTGATTTTGGGGATGGGCGTTTATTAGAATATGGGTGTTTATTAGAATAATTACGGCATATATTTTTATCAATTAGTTATTAGATCTAGTTATGCTTAACATAATTATTTTCTAATATTTTAACCCTTTATATAACAAGGCCGGTGATGAGGTCCATATCAAATCCTTTGGAAAACATTGGGACAAAAGCAGAAATAGCTCATAATTAGCAATTTCTCCTTTGGCCCCAATAATAACTGTACTCTATTATACACAGACCCTGTTTTATAAAGTGTCCATTTTGTGCTGTCTGTATCAGATATGAATTTAGACCATCCCATAATCCTGGTTTAACCCTTTCCCAAACAAGACCTGGTTTTGACGTCTATGATAGAATAGGCTTGGGAAAATATTGAGACAAAAGAAGAAAATGCTGATAATCCGCATTTTCTTCTTTTGCCTCTATATTTTCCATGCTATATTGTACTAAAATCCAGTCTTTTTCAACAACCATTTTGAAGTCTGCAGCAGCTTTCAAATTAGATAGCTCTTAAATTTTGTTAATTGGGAAAGGGTTAAGGGAAAATGTTAATTTGAAGTGCTTGATGTATTCTTCATATGTCTGTATTTCACTTTAATGCTGTAAAAACATTTAAAAAATATGCCTTCACAATTCAGACAGAAAGTTATTGTAAACATTAGGAAAAAAAGAGAAAGCACTGTCTTCCGTCACCCCAATACTTTCAAAGTATTACATTCTCATTTAGTTGTCTGCTTTGAAATTGTGTAATTTGGGAGAAAATAAGTCATATTTTACAAAATAGATGAAAAGGAAATAAATTCAGTAAAAATGTGTATGTACATACTTTTAAAATATCTTTTCTCTTTTATCTTCAGAAATCCAGCTATCTGATATTGTATTCATCGTTCTATCACAACCTAATCCTTACAACGCGGGCAGAGCTGATCTTGTCAAACAGCATTTGATCGGACAAATAAAAGATTTACCAACAAATTCAAAGCCTACAATTTTTCTTACACATGAAAAATGGCCTGAGAAGTTTGGAGATTGGACAGTTTTTCCTTTGTTGAAAGAGTAAGTTGGATTATATATATGAGCCGGGATCTGGAAAAATGTTCCTTATAGCATTTTTAGCTCACCTGAGCATGGAGTGCTCGAGGTGAGTTATTGTGGTCACTTTTTGTCCGGCGTCCGTCCGTCTGTCCGTCAACATTTGGGGTGTTTACACTCTAGCATCCACAAAAGTAAAGCAATCTTGATCAAACTTGGCCAAAACAAGTAGAATCATAAGTTCTCGGACAAGATTGATTATGGGCCTGATCGGACCAGAAAGTGCGGAGTTATCTGCCCTTGAATGTCAGAAAATGCTGTTTTTAAGTTTGTTTTCACTCTAGCATCTACAATTATTGATCACTCAAGACAAAACTTGGACATAATGTTGGAGACCATAAAATCTTGGATGAGTTCAATTTTCAGTCTGATCTGACCAGAAAAATGAGAGTTATGTGCCCTTGAATTGGGCTAAATTGTCATTTTTTTGCTGTTTCAACCTTGTTAATCTAAGGGAAGTCACTCTTGACACTACTTTCCTTTAGTATAAGTAGAGTTATCTTGTTTCAGAGCTCCAGATATGCGGGAGTGATGAATTTTTAAAATGCAATAATTCTGTTATTGTTCATCAAACCCTTTATTGTGGGTACTCATGTTTATCGTCACGTTGAGACGATACAAATGAGTACCCACAACATAGGGTTTGGAATTGAAATAACAAAGTTAGAATGTCTTCACCCCCACTTATCCGTAGCCCTGTTGTTTGATAGAGGATACAAATAGATTTACACTCTACAATCTACAATTATTAACCCATTACCAAACAACAAAATTTTAGCCTAGTCCAAAGTCATAGGTGTTGCAGACGACAAGTTCCATTGAACCAAATTTAACATTTTTTGGTCTTTCTTGGTAGGAAACATTGTGGGTAATAAAGAAATTGCTTGCTACTTCATTTTCCACAATGTTTTCCAAAGCCTTTATTTTGTGGGGTCTCCAAAAGCGTCAATGTGTGGGAAAGGGTTAATCAATCAAGACAAAACTTGGACACAATGTTGGGGACTATAAGATCTCAGATGAGTTTGAGAAAGTCAAGAGTTATGTGCCCTTGAATTTGACAAAATTGCTGTTTTTTACTGTTTTCGATTTTGTTTACTCACTAGACTCTACAATTATTGACCAATCAAGACAAATCTTGGACACAATGTTTAGACTATAAGATCTCAGATGAGTTTGATTTTCAGTTTGATCTGATTAGAAAGTCAAGAGTTATGTTCCCTTGAATTTGATAAAATTGCTGTTTATGGCTGTTTTCCACCTTGCTTATACTCTAGAATCTACAATTATTTATCAATCAAGACAAAACTTGAACACAATGTTGGGGACCATAAGATCTTGGATGAGTATGATTTTTAGTCTGATCTGATGAGAATGTGGAGAGTTATGTGCCCTTGAATTTGACAAAATTGCCGTTTTCGGCTGTTTTCGACCTTGTTTACATTCTAGAATCTACAATTATTGATCAATCTATACAAAACTTGGACACAATGTTGGGGACCATAAGATCTCATATGAGTTTGATTTTCAGTCTGATCTGATCAGAAAGTCGAGAGTTATGTGCCCTTGAATTTGACAAAATTTCTGTTTTCTGCTGTTTTAGACCTTGTTTACACTCTGGAATCTACAATTATGGATCAATCAAGACAAAACTTGGACACAATATTAGGGACCATAAGATCTGGGATCATTTTGATTTTCAGTCTTATCTGGTCAGAAAATCGAGAGTAATGTGCCCTTGAATTTGATAAGATTGCTGATTTCGGCTGTTTTCGACCTTGTTTATACTCTAGAATCTACAATTATGTATCAATCAAGACAAAAGTTGGATACAATGTTTGGCACCATAATTTAGATCTCGGATGAGTTAGATTTTCACAACCTTATTGACCATAAGTTTTTTTTCAGTCTTAAAGTAATAAATATTAATTGAATTGAACAAAAGTGTTGCTCATATCATTTTGGTTCAGGTGAGCTATATAGGACCATCATGGTCCTCTTGTTAAAAGTTGAGTTTCAAGATCAGCCTGTCGTCAAATGCAGTCCAATATGCATCCATGCTGCTCTCTAAGTTGCTACAGGTCACGAAAATGTTATTAGAGAAAAACATGGATCCTGATCAGACTGTGCGTATGCACAGACTGATCTTGATCTATGTTGGGCTCAAAAGCCTTAAGGGACGTTTTTCCAGATCCTGGCTCAATTATAATGATTTCTTTTTTCCCTCAACTGAAGACAGAGTGCTTCGTGTGATCACTTTGCTGATCAACTTCAATCTTTGAACAATCCCTTTAAGATTTTCCTAAACAGCAAAATTTTACACTACTCAAATTCTACAGATGACAGAATTGATATTGATACAGATTGGATTGGTGTACAATATAGCCTTTTCTCTCAGCAATAGCAAAAGCAGGTCTTGTTAAGAAAAGGGTTATTTTTTTTCTCAAAGCAGCTCAAGTGTTACATGAAGCATGTCAGACTCTCTGTCATGATAGTTCAAATTAGTACCCATAACATAGGGTTTAGATTTGAAATAACAGAATTAGAGTGTCGTTGTCCCCTTTTATCTGTTGCTCTGACTATGGATTATGTTAGAGACTCGTGAATGATGATGGATTGAATAATGTTAATTAACCTTTTTTACCACGTAAGGACACTTTTTGATGCCCCACTTAATTTCCTACAATGTTTTCTACCCAAAAAGACTAAACAAGTAAAATTTCATTAGCTTGAAATTGTTGTCTGGAACCTCCTTGAGTCTAAAATTTTGATATACTGGTAATGGGTTGACGGTTCTTTAAAATGTTATACTTTCAGTTTATCAACAGAATTTAAGGATAAAAAGTGGGTGTTTATATGTGAAGAAGAAACAAGAATAGATTTATACAAGCTTCAGCCAGTATTGGAAAGATATGACCCTGAACAGGTGAGTGTTATTAACCCATTACCAAACAACAAAATTTTAGACTAGTCCAAATTCAAAGAAGTTATTGTGTTTGCAGATTGACATGATTGACCGTTACCTCTATTAGCATGGTAAAACTCAATCATGTCAATCTGCAAACATAATACAGACGACAATTTTTGGCCTATGAAATTATATATTTTTTGGTGTTTTGGGGTAGAAAATATTGTGGGAAATGAAGAAATTGCTTGTCACAAGCAATTTCTTTATTTTCCACAATGTTTTCCCAAGCCAATTTCTTGTGGGGAGTCAAAAAGAGTCACTGTGATAAAGGGTTTAACCCTTTCCTAAACAACAAAAAATTGACTGTTCATATGTGTAAGCTGCTACAGGAGACAAAATGCATGGTGATTAGGTTTTGAATTTTTGTACAATATAGGTCTAACATAGAAAACATATATGGATACAAACAGAGAAAATGTTGGTCTTCAGCAGTTTTTACCTCAAATGTTTTCTCAAACCTTTTATATCAGGGACATCAAAACCAGGTCCAAATACAGGTAGCTGGCTTGCTGCTATTTGCAATAATGTAACCGAAACCTTTTTGAATTTGATCTGGGTTTCCAATACCCATCATCAAGTTTGTGGCTACGATATCACAGCTAGCTTGCTGCATGCATGACTGTCCTCATTTCTGCTTTTCACCTATCTTTCTATGGAGGGTTATTGGTTGATAGGTTCCAACCTAAAGCAAAAATGTAATGACTTTCAATTTGAAGAAGTTTAAAATCTTGTCCTTTTTGAAACTGAAAGATTCTCAAATGTCAAAAAATGGGACTGTTGTGATTTAGAATCTGCTGCAGATGACAAAATAAATGTTACTAAAGTTAGAATTTGCTATTGATGTAGCACAGAAAATATAGAGGCAAAAGGAGAAAATGCTGAATATCAGCATTTTCTTCCTTTGCCTCAATGTTTTCCATGCCAATTGTGTTATGGACCTCAAAACCAGGTCTTGCTTGGGAAAGGTTTTAATTTGAAACATACATTTTATAATTTCAGAACTGGTTTTTAGGCCATGCTTTAGTAGACAAAGAACCCACTATTATACATCATTTCACAGACCCAAAGAAACTAACATTTCCAGACTTCTCGGCTGGAATTGCTCTCAGTCTTCCCCTTTTAAATAAGTAAGTATTTTCTTTTTTCAGAGCACTATTAAAAAATAGTATTATATAGATTAGTGCAAATTTTGCACTGCAAAAGCTAATTTTGTACGCATTCAGAGTATTCTTGCTAGGAGTTTCAAATTCATGCACTTATATATTCTAAGATCACATTGTTAAGAAGTGTAGTGTACAGGAACTGTAACTCTGCAAATCTTATTTTGTATTTGAGAGTTACTTTCGCTTTGTTGAACATGTTAAGCCTTATTGTTTGCATTATGTGCAAGGACTAAGTTATATAAATTTTATTTTGTGCATCTTCTTTCGTCTGTCCATCCATTCATCTGTCCATATAATTTTTCGTTTGCTTGCTTTAATCCTTTCCCAAATGACAAAAAAATAAGGGGGTTTCATTTGAAAGTGGCTTCAGAGGACTAAACGGATGCTGATAAAGTTAAGATTATATATAACAGAGAAAATATTGAGACAAAAGGAGAAAATGCTGATTATCAGCATTTTCTTCTTTTGTCTCTATGTTTTCCCAAGCCTATTTTCGTAAGAATGTCAAAACCAAGTCTTGTTTGGGAAAGGGTTAACTCAGGAACCATTTCATTCACGGCCATTAAATTTCACACACTTGTAGCTCTTCACCCAAGATGGTGCCCAGTAGTTTTTTGGCCACTTAGAGCAAAAGTCAAAGTCACAATTGGACTTACTTTTAAACCTATTTTTGCACTCTAACTCAAGAACCGTCTGATGTAGGATCATGAAACTTTACACAATTGTTGCACTTGATCCAAGGAGGTGCCCTATCCTGTTTGGGTCTCGTAGGTCAAAGGTCAAGGTCAATATTGAACTTTGTTAAACCCTTTCCCAAACATGACCTGGTTTTGATGTCCCTAATAGAAAAGACTTGAGAAAACATTGATACAAAAGAAGAAACTGCTGATAACCAGATTTTTCTCCTTTTGTTTCAATATTTTCTGTGCCATATTTAGCACAAATCCTATCTTTAATAACATCCATTTTGTCATTTGTGGCAGATTTTTAATTGGATCACACTAAAATTTAGTTGTTTGGGAAAGGGTTTAATATCAGTTTCCATGCTCCGATTCAAGATTTGTTTGGTCTATAGATATTTCCAGTGACCAGGAGCTAGTTGGGGTATTTGTCTGCTTAGGGACAGTTATAGTTGGGACTGGTTCATTTTTTTTTTATGTTTGGAAAAGGTTTAGAATCAGATTCAATTTTTTTTTTTTAATGTTTAATTCTAGGTTGTCAGATGGTTGGCCAGATGGTAACTTCAGAGCTGATTTTGCTATAGATCCAAAACATGAGGTAGGGTTGTGTGTCAATTTCAATTATTTACAAAATAAATAATAAGTTATTCATGAAATATTTCTTTTTTTACGCCCATGTATCGAAAGATCGGGAGGATATTGTTTTACAGTTGTTCGTCTATCCATCCATCTGTCAGTATGAAACTTAACGTGAAAACTTAACATTGGCCTTTTCGTAGATATTTGTGTCTCACAATCGCATCTTGTTTTAAAAAAATGTATTTTAGTAGATATAAAATTGTATGTGCCAAGCTCTGGTGACTCATCAAGTATCTGATAAATCTTGTAAAGAATTTTGTTCTCTAACAGATCTTGTCCTTTCTTCAATCAACATTTTCACCCTTTCCCAAACGATGAAATTTTAGACTGTTCCAATTGAAAGATGTTGCAGATGACAATTTCAAGTTGGTCAAACTCTAAAAAATCTTTGTATTTTGGGTTCGTAAAAAGTGTGGATAATGAAGAAATTGCTTGTCACAATGTTTTCCCAAGCCGTTTCTTTGATAGGCATCTAAAAGCGTAAATGTTTAGTAGTAGGTAAAAATGCTTTATTCTGTCAAGTAAATATAGTGAAGGTTTCAATGTAAATATTCTTTTGTTACAGCTTGCCTCATATATTTTACACCACAATGTAAAACTAATAGACGTTCCAGAATTTTGTAGCAGCTGTGAGAACTTGTGACAATTTAATACCAGTTCATTATTTTATCATTTATAGAATATTTAATACTGTATTTATTTCATTTCTTTCAGTAGCCTCGTATGTTTTACACCACAAGGTAAAACTAAAAGACGTCTCAGAGTTATGTACACATCCTGTACATCCAGACTCTGTCACCAGTATTTACACAACTTTTCCTGACTGTGTATGTAGGCTTCTAGAACCAGTCAAGTTTTTACTACTGTGAAAACTTGTGAGAAAATTAAGACCAGCCCATTATATTCTTATCTAGAGAAAGATAAAAACAGTATTTCTTTTATATTTTCAGTTAGCCTCGTATGTTTTACACCACAATGTAAAACTGACAGACGTCCAAGAATTTTGTACTCACCCTGTACATCCAGACTGTGTCTCCAGTATTTACACAACATTTCCTGACTGTGTATGTAGGCTTCTAGAACCAGTCATGTGGTGGTAACTATTAGTAACCATAACCTGTAATAATAACCTTCACCTTTGTTAAATTTGACCTTGACCTTTGTTTGATTTAATTTTGACCTTTGTAAACCCTTTTCCAAAAGTTTTGGACTATTCCAATTTGAAAGTTGCTTCATAGGATATACATGTATAGTGCAGAAAAGTATTGCGGCAATATTTAGCCCAGATAAATATTGTGGCAAAAGAAGAAAATGCTGATGATCAGCATTTATTCTTTTTCCACAATGTTTTCTCAAGCCTATCCTATTAGGGACATGATATCCAGGTCATGTTTGGAAAACAATTTTACCTTGATTCTACACTTAAGCCCTTCCTAAACAGCAGATTAGTAGTCTGTTCCAGATGAAAAGCCTAATTTGCAAGCAAGAAAAATAAACTAGACCTTTTTGTTAAAAAAAAATCAAATTGTAGTCAAGGTTGATAGAAATCATTGAGGTAAAAAAGTCAATGCCATAGTTCAGAATTTTAGACTTTATTAATCTCCCCCCCCCCCCTAATGTTTCTGAAAGCTTGTAATTGTTGTAACATCAAAGATAGACATGTTGCTTGATAAGGAGTTAACCAATTTTAATATACTAAAATTCTAACTGTTATTGTAATCTTCCCAAGCACTACACATTGATCTTTTACAGCTGCAGTGGTAGTCCACCCCAGCTAGTTCAAAGAATCTAATTTCATAAAAAATTTAAAGAGTGTTGTCTGCAACTCAACTCATTTCAATTCAGACCTGGCTAAAATGTTGTCATGCAGTAATGGGTTAAGTAATTGGGCAGTTTGGGCTGGACACTTTCTTATTTGATATGACACAAAATTTGTTACGGTACGAAATTGATTCGGTTAGGGCTCTCATTTGTACCAAAGAGCAATGGTGAAGGTGTTAATCTGCTTTGCTTTAGTTAAACTTAGAAAAGTGATACTGTTTATGTGAAATTAAGGACACCTATTTTCTGAGGCATATTGTTATTCTGTTTGTGTGTTAATCTGAAATCTGATTTTTTTTGTCATTTTCCTCAATAATTTGATGGTTACAATGTGTAGAAATGCTCCATTCAATAATATTAATATTGTTGTCTACAACAGCTTTCAATTTGAGACAGTTTAAGTTGGATAATTTTAGCAAAGTGTTGTTGTTGATACCATCTTTAACCAATTTCTGTACATTGAGGCTTTTTGCCACCATTCAAGAAAAACATTGGAGAAAACACTGTGAAAATGATATAATTGTATTTAACAAGCAAAAAAAGTCTTTTCTACTCAGGAATTTGTCAAAATTTTAAAAATTTCCATCAATTTGAAAATGATGTCTTTTAACTTCAATGAATTTGGAACAGTCCAAAATATTTTTCTTTGGGAATGGGTAACCTATTAAGTTACATGATTGTGACTTATCCAAAATTATTGTTTAACCCATTCTAAAATAGTGATGCCTTTTGGCACCCAACAAAATAAAGGCTTTGGAAAACATTGTGCAAAATGAAGAAATTGCTTGTGACAAGCAATTCCTTCATTTTCCAGGAAGTTTTATAGCCAAATAGACCTAAAAATGCAAAATTTCGTTCTTTTGAAACTATCGGCTGCAACATCTTTCAATGTTGGCCCACCCTAAAATAGTTTTTTGCCCTTTGGTAATGGGTTAATCCATTACTGCACAGTGACATCTTTTGACTCCCTTACAAGAGTAGACTTTGGATAAAATTGTGGAAAATAAAGCAATTGCTTATGACAAGCAATTTCTTCATTTCCCACAATGTTTTCCACACAAAAACTTCAAACGAGAGGGCCCAAATGGGGTTTTCAACCCCAAAAGTTATAGAATATCAAAATTTCATCACATTGACACTGTCATCTGCAACATCTGTGAATTTGAACGACCCTAAATTTTTGACATATGGTAGTGGGTTAAGAAAGTATAGTATGACAATCGGGAGTGACTGATGTTTATATTTTGTTTTTATACATTATACCATATTTAATCTGATTAACTATGTATCAATGATGAATATATTGTCTTAAACAGGTAACTTATCTCATGACTCGATTTAAATCTCAAATCAATAGCCTGACATCCCTTTGTAAATAACTAAAACTGTGCTTGAAATAACCAGGTTTTCAGCCGAGATTTTAGGGGGATGGGCGTTTATTAGAATATGGGCGTTTATTAGAATGATTACGGTATATCTGTATCTATTTGATGTTGTTGTTGTTGTTGTTGTTGTTGTTTACAGAAAGGTAGAATACCAGTCAGTGATCTGTTTGTAGCTGTCAAAACTTGTGAACCGATATCTGACAGATTCTAGCCAAAAATGTTACTATTAATAGTAACAGAATGTAGTATAGTTTTGTTGTTGTTTACAGAAAGGTAGAATACCAGTCAGTGATCTGTTTGTAGCTGTCAAAACTTGTGAACCGATATCTGACAGATTCTAGCCAAAAATGTTACTATTAATAGTAACAGAATGTAGTATAGTTTTGTTGTTGTTTACAGAAAGGTAGAGTACCAGTCAGTGACCTGTTTGTAGCTGTCAAAACTTGTGAACCGATATCTGACAGATTCTAGCCAAAAATGTTACTATTAATAGTAACAGAATGTAGTATAGTTTTGTTGTTGTTTACAGAAAGGTAGAGTACCAGTCAGTGACCTGTTTGTAGCTGTCAAAACTTGTGAACCGATATCTGACAGATTCTAGCCAAAAATGTTACTATTAATAGTAACAGAATGTAGTATAGTTTTGTTGTTGTTTACAGAAAGGTAGAGTACCAGTCAGTGACCTGTTTGTAGCTGTCAAAACTTGTGAACCGATATCTGACAGATTCTAGCCAAAAATGTTACTATTAATAGTAACAGAATGTAGTATAGTTTTGTTGTTGTTTACAGAAAGGTAGAGTACCAGTCAGTGACCTGTTTGTAGCTGTCAAAACTTGTGAAGCCTTCCATAAAGATAGAGGTCAGTCTTTTAATGTTTCAACATGGTAAAATCAGGGATAATTATAATACTCTTTCCAACACATGACAAAAGCCCAATGTTGATTTGTACAATAGAAAGGACTGTACAAAGTATTGAGAGAAAAGAAGAAAATGCTGATTTACAGCATTTTGCTGATTTTAATATAATTTTGAAATATATATCCTGCTTTTAGTAACATTTGTTTTGTTGTCTGCAACACCCATGAACCTGTCTTTTAGTAAAATGTTAATCTGTATGTCCGTTTATATGTCAATCTGTATGCACATACTTGAAATGGAAACTTAACATGAGCAAGAACCTTTAAATGATAAATGATAGCAGGGAAGTAGCTATATTTAAGCATATACACATTTGCATACAAATTGGGGCCGCAAATACAGATTTGGTGCAAAAAAATCCCAATCTCCAGTTAATGTTTTGTCAGAAATGAATGGAAATAAAAAATATGCACAAGATTGCTTAATAGAGTATAGTCATTAAAAAGACCTAGCTACACTTCTGGATAGGGCTTTTACATTTTCTACATTTTGCATATTTCAATCCCTTTCCCAAATGGCAAGAATTAATTCTGTTCCATGCATTTGCATATCCTTCTTTCCTCTCAAGGCTGGTATTTTGTATGTAGGTACATCACATTAACCCTATCCAAAGCAACAAAATTTTAGGGTGATCCATTTTCAAAGATGCTACAGCGGACATATTCAATGTGATTGATGTAGTTTTGAAATAGTATGACCTTTTGGGTAGAAAACATAGTGGAAGTGAAGAAATAGCTTGTCACAAGTAATCTCTTCATTTTCAATATTTTTTTTCCAAAGTCTACTTATTAAGGAGTATCATAAAGGATCAATGTGTGGCAATGTGTTAATATGCATCTTTTGATACCTTTAAGAAAAGGTAATCTACTTAGGCCAATTTGAAAATGGCCTATTCTAGTTCATTTTCTCATCATAAACACATGATTTTATTTTCAGTTCCTGTGGTATTAAATACCTGGGCAAAGGAGACAAAATATATAGAGTTTTACAGTGAAAAAGAGGATCCATCCATTCCCTCAATAGATTTGGGAGTTCCTAATACTGAAAGAGGTAAGTATTCTCCTTTTGCTTCAATATTAATTTAGTTCTGCAATATCGTATGTTATATGATGTACTCATAAATTGTGCATTAAATTTTCAATTTTTAACTCGACTTTTCGAAGAAAATGAGAGCTTATACTGTCACCCAGGCATCGGCGTTGGCGTTGGCGTTGCAACAAAGGTTAAAGTTTTTTCAAACATCAATAACTTCCATACTATCAAAGGGATTCAACCCAAACTCGGAATACTTATTCACCATCACACCCTCTACCTTACTACCAGGGCCTATAACCCTGGCTCCACTATATTTGGAGTTATGCCCCCTTTATACTAAGCAACTTAGAAAGTCGAGCGCGCTGTCTTCGGACAGCTCTTGTTGGTTAGTAAGATGGGTCCCTTGGGCCTGTTTCATTAAAACATTTAAGACCAGTTTTTGACTTACCGATGTCTTAAATATCGCTAAAAATAACAATCCCATAACCCAGGTCTTGATTGACGATACGTGTTTCTTCTCCTAAACTTAACAAAAGTCATCATTAAGTCGAAAATACGTCTTGAATGTTTTGATGAAACATGCCCCTGGTTTTGATGAAGGTTGCAGAAATATTGATGCAACATATATTGTCTTTTTTGTTAAATTAAATCCTAGCTTTATCCAAATCCATGCTGTTGTCTGCCCCTGCTTTCAAATCGGAACAGGTTTAATTTTTGCAGTTTGGAAAGGATTTTATAACACAAATATTTTTTACAGGACATTGTGGTAAAACAATGGCCATAATGAAGAGAGCCGTCACAGAATCTCATATCTCCACGAAAAAATGGCTGCTTATTGCTGACGATGATACAATTATCAAGTAAGTACACTTTCTAATTTCTATATATGTGAGCTGCACTAATCCTTTCCAAAACAAGACCTTAGGCATGTTCTTTAGAGCAAAATTTCTTAAGATATCTTCAGATTACTTAAAATATTTTAGGATAAAGTGTACTTTAGAACAAGATTTTTAAGACGCCCTATGGGAGGTGCTATTACCCTATACTTGTTAAGCAACCCCTGGGTCAACTCTGTAGAAACAATTTGAACCACTTGCCAGTCTAAAAAAATTTTCATCTGGTAATCTGTAAAATTCTACAACATTGATTTATTTCAGTATACACCAATTAAGAAAACTATTAACATGCTACGATGCCAATAGTTTGGTTGCCATGGGTGAACGCTATGGTTACCAGGTTGCCAAGGGATACGGGTATAATTATATCACCGGTGGTGGAGGGTAAGATTTAGAAGGTTTTTAGCTCGACTTTTCGAAGAAAATGAGAGCTTATACTGTCACCCGGGCGTCGGCGTTGGCGTTGCAACAAAGGTTAAAAGTTTTTTCAAACATCAATAACTTCCATACTATCACAGGGATTCAACCCAAACTTGGAATACTTATTCACCATCACACCCTCTACCTTACTATCAGGGCCCATGACCCTGGCTCCACTATATTTGGAGTTATGCCCCCTTTATACTAAGCAACTTAGAAAGTCGAGCGCGCTGTCTTCGGACAGCTCTTGTTCCATTTTGCTTGCAATCTGGAGTCCCGAATTAAAACCTCCCGGTTCAGCTAGTATCCATTCTGACATTTGACAAAAAGTCATTTGTCTCTCACCCATTGGGATGTGAATTATATATGTGAGAGAGCAGCTAGAGGCTCGATTTGGATATTGTGGTGGTACTGGTGAGAGAAATGCCAGATACCCATGGTTAGGTGCTCCAGCAGCCACAATATGACCAAAGCAGGTATAACGGCCAATCCCAATGAAATCAAAATCAGTTTAGATATTGTGGTGTTACTGGGGAGAGAAATGCCAGAAATCCATGGTCAGGTGGTCCAGCCACTGTGATATGTCCATTAGCTAGGTTCTTTAATAGGCTCTAACGTTTTAGACACTGATATCATTTAAAGGAGGTAAGATGGGAAAAATGATGTCCCTTTAATTTAACATTTCTCAAACAATACGTGGTTTTGATGTCCCAAAGGGAATAGGCTTGGGAAAACATTGTGGCAAAAGAAGAAAATGCTGATAATTGTTCTATGCAACAGATATCATAAATGGGACATTACTGATCCTACAAAGTCTTGACTTGTTTTTTTCATAGTATAAAACGTCTGATTACATAATATCATACTTTATCTTTTAGGATGGTATTCAGTATGCCGCTCGTACAGAGACTTGTAGACGAGTGTAGTTGTCCGTCCATAGAGTCTCCCGATGACATGATTCTTGGTTTGTGTTTACGGAGAATGGAAATACCCATAACACATTCACCTTTCTTTCATCAGGTATTTCTTTCATTATATTTCTAGGGAAGTATTTATAAATGAGTCGGGATCTGGAAAAAGGTCCTTTATGGCATTTGAGCCCAACATGGTTCCAGATCAGCCTGCATATACACACAGTCTGATCAAGTACCATGTTGTTCTCCAATAGCTTCTTATTTATTAACAGTTCTTGGTTTGTGTTTATGGAGAATGGAAATACCTATAACACAATCACAATTCTTTCATCAGGTATCTATTTTCATTATACTTCTATGGCAATACTTATGAATGCCATTTCATTAACCCTTGTAATGCCAATTCTTGCATGCCACATACATACAGTTGGGTCTTCAACTGTACAGGTTCACTGTCTGGACGTTATTTCAGTTTTTTGCAATCCACTTAGATATTTAAGTTCTTTTAATATGACATACATATTTTCCAAATTTTGTATCATTGACTTTGTTGTCTGCAACATCTTTGAATACGGACCAGTCTTAATTGTTGCAGTCTGGAAATGATTTAAGATATTACCAGACAAAAATTTAGACGTGTCTAAATTCAAAAGAGTTGCAGAACACAATATCAAGTGCATAGAATTCTACATTTTTAGAAGAAAACATTATGGGAAATAAAGAAATTACTTGTCACAAGAAATTTCTTCATTTTCCACTATGTTTTCTAAATCCAGTATCTTGTAGGTAGCCAAAAAGAGTCATTGTGTTAACAATTTTTTCCACCATGTTTTAGGCCAGACCAGATGACTCTTCCGTAGTATTTAGAAAGACAAATACCAGTCTCATTCCATAAATTGATTGATTGATCATTTGGTTGGTTGGGTATTGATTGATTGGTTGACTGGTTTGTTGATTTTAAGATAGATCTAAATTGATTGATTGATTTTAGACTACCCTAAAATGTTGTTGTTTGGGAAAGAAATAAAATATTGCTGCTTTTCAATGAAAACCTCGAAACTGCAGCTTAAAACAAGCTGCAGTTACGAGGTTTTTGTTTAAAAGCGACAATATGATAAGAACTGTATAAAAATATGTTTAAATACTAACAACTAAATACTTTTTCACCATTTTTCAGGCCAGACCAGATGACTATTCCGTGGGTTATTTAGAAAGACAAATCCCAGTCTCATTCCATAAACATTGGAACTGTAATCCGTATGATGTCTACAAACTGATCAAGAAATATGATGAAAATAGTGATAATAACACCGATAAACAAATCCATGAAGAGTTATAGAAACAGTGCATTAAACCATTCCCACACAATGACTCTTCTTGATTCCCTACAAGATAATGGCTTTGGAAAACATTGTTGAAAATGAAGAAATTGCTTGTGACAAGCGTCACAAGCAATTTCTTCACTTTCTACGATGTTTCCTTTCCTGAAAGACCAAATATATAAAATTTAATTCGACTTGAAATTGTCAGCACCAGCATCTTTGAATTTGAAAGAGTCTTAAATTTTGATGATAGGGAATTTGTTTATACACCCTTTCCTTAACAACAAAAATTTGGAATGTCCCAACTTGAAAGATGATACAGATCACAAAATGGACATTGAAAAAGGAAAGGTTTTTTATGTTACATAGAAAATATTGAGGCAAAAGAAAAAGAATGCTGGTTATCAGCATTTTCTTCTTTTGCCTCCATGGTTTCCCAGGCTTGTTCTATAGGAAACGTCAAAACAGGATCTTGTTTAGGAAAGGTTTAAAGATTGTTTTGAACTGTAATTTGTATGATGTCTACAAACTGATCAAGAAATATGATGAAAATAGTGATAATAACACAGACCAACAAGTCCATGATGAATTGTAGAAACAGTGCATGATACCCTTTCCTAAACAAATAAAATATGGACTGTCCAAATTTGAAGTCTGCTGCAGATCACAATATGGATACTGAGAAAGGTTTTGTAAATAACATAGAAAATGCTGAGGCTAAAATTAGAAAATAATGCTGCTTTTCAACGAAAACCTTGAAACTTCAGGCTGCTTAAAGCTGCAGTTACGAGGTTTTCCTTGAAAAGCTACAATAGTTATCAGCATTTCCTTCTTTAGTTTCAATGTTTTCCTAATCTTTTTTGTTAGAGATGTCAAAACAAGGTTTTGTTCGAGAAAGGGTTAAATATTTGAACTATTGTGTATGATGTCATGAAGAGTTGTAGAAACAGTGCATTTGGGTTACTCAAATCATAAAGATTCCATTTGAAATCATGCATTGTTGGGATTCAGAAGTTCCCTGCATTGGAGCTTAATTATTGTATTAGCCATGTCTGTCTGTAACTCTTTCGCTGCCAATGTCGCCTTTTGGCGACATACTAGGAGACTGCCAATGTTGCCTTTCGGCGACCTGACGATCACGTTTCTTTACACATGTTTTTAACATATTTTACGGCATCGATTATTTATGATTTTTGACTCATTTACGGCAAATAAGTTTGTTTACGGCGTTCAATCAGGAAATTAGATTTTTTTCCTGGATTTCGATGATTTTGAAGCTGTTTCTAGACGACAAATTCTCAGATCAGTGAGAACCAACAAAATGGCGACTCGCCTCGCCTTCTGGCATTGATTGCAAACGATTCAGACTCTTGATCGGAGTTTAAATTGACAGAAAATGTATGTTTACAATTTTTGTTGACCTAATTGTTCATTCTTTGTGTTTATTTCGTAAATTACCGTCCTTTACTCTATTCTCACCTGTACTTAATGTGTTAAGCTAAAACCCTGTACCTACCTATGATGACAAACATGTCAGTCTCGTCTATTTAGATAATAGATATTCTCCTACTTAGATTTTCTTCTCTAAATACTTGATTAGATGTTTGTACAAAATTTTAACCTTACTTTTATCTGGTTGAAGGTATGCACTGTCTGCACAAAGTGATTTCAGAGGATTTTTGTCAGTATTTTTTTATATAATCTGGCAGCCCTTGGTATGTAATAAATGCATAAAAAGTGTTTAGTTTTACTCATAAGTATTAGTTTGGCAATGTATTAGGCATATATTCCTTAAAACTGATTTTTTTAGAAGATTTGTCCATACCAAATAACTTTTTTGCTTAAAAAACACCATTTTTTCTATTTTTCAAGGTCAGCCAAGGTCGAGCCAAGGTCAAGGTCATACAGTCACATATTTGAAAGCGTATTTATCTAGCATAACATATAAACTTAATTTCCTGAAAGTTTCATTACAATCTAACAACAAATAAATATTTTAGAGTAATTTCAATATATACAGTATAATTTTTGGAATTTCCTGGAATTTAATTGGCACTGAGGAGTCTGTTTTCTAAGGAAATTTGGCAGCGAAAGAGTTAATACGATAACCCTTATTCTGTTGACTTTCAATTTTGTTATACACAAGTTGCCTGAAGAGACAAAATCAATTTGTCAAAAGCTTTCCAAGCCATGCCACAATAATTGAGAAGAAAGCAGGAAGTGTTGTGGCTAAGATCAGACTGCATATCTGTGCAGTCTGATTTTAGTCTATATGAAATGCCAAAACTTTGATCACAATAGGATCAAGGAATATTAGGTGAACAGCATGGGAAGGGTTAAAATTGGCCGAAGCTTTTGAATCATAATTGATAGGACGGTTAGGACCCATATTACAAATATTTTCCTGCAAAAAGACCTTTCCTTTGATACTAAAATTCATCAAGATATTATTTATATTGCACGTAAAGTAGTTCACCATTGATGAGATTCACATGTTGTCAGAATTCTTTGTGCAATGTCAAAAACATTTGCAATGTATCCAATCTGTTTGGATAACAGACATGTTAAAAGTTATTAAAAATTTGGCATTATCCACCACCGAATTTTTAGGTCACTGGTAAAAAATCGGATGTGGTGTGAATCTCATTAGTGGTGGACTACCTTTAGGTCATCTATTTTGAATAAATGTGTAGTTATGAAGTAGTTATACAGTTATTTGTGCTTCACAAACACATCTTATTGTTTTTAGATTCATGTATGTATGAATGCAAAGACTTGCCACATTTCTCAGTTGCAGTTCAATTCTATATGAACAATTCTTGTTTGGCTTCTGTCACAGCTTTTGATTGGAACAGTCACAGACAATGCTGTTTTGCAAACAACTCTGAACTTTGATGTCCCATAAAGAGAGAAAGTTAAGCAAACATTGTAGGAAAAGAGCAAAATGCTGATAATCAGCATTTTCTCATCTTCCTTCAATATTTTTGTGCTATAGTTTCCAACAGCTTTAATCCATTCCCACACATTGACGCTTTTTGTTGCTTCCAAAATATAATGGTTTCAGAAAACATTGTTGGGAATGAAGAAATTGCTTGGGGCATTGTTGTTTTATGTTAAATAGTCCAATATTTTATGCCCCCCGGTATCAAGAGATTTGGGGCATATTGTTTTACTCATGTCCATCTGTCTGTCTGTCTGTCTGTCTGTCCCAAAAACTTAACATTTTGCCATGACATTCCTCAAGGTCATCTTTTAACCCTTATCAACCCTTAAAGGGACATTTCATTCCAATTTCATTTTTTAAAGTATGTCTGGATGCCAAGATTGGTTATTCTTATGAGTATAAATACTATTAGTTTTTTGAAGTTGTTGCCAATAAGCGAGAAACACGCATTTTAAGTTGAGACATAATCGATAAATTGCATATAAATCCCAACTGTTGTCCACAACAATTTGTTCAATTTTAACACAAAAATATAGATTTCTCGTAAATGGCGCAATATTTTGGCTTGAAATTTTCAGAATTTTCATAAGGAAATAAGCTCTTTCAGATGAAAATAAAAGTAAAATTTATGACAAAAAATTCTGAAATGTCTCTTTAACACCATAACTTCACATTTTAGACAAATAGCCATTTCAGGGGAATTTGTGTTTCACAAACACATCTTGTTCATTATGTGTTACATCAGCAAAACCATATTACATAATAATTTGGCGCCCAAAAGTGAATGTTACTTATTCGATTTAAGTTGAGAAATTTTGGGGGAAAGGAAGTAATTGTTTTTTTTAATCTCAAATCAAGGATACTTGAGTAGATCTGCATAGCCAGGCGTTTATGGCTTGTGAATTGAATAAGTTCTGCTGATAACGGCCCAAATTTATTTTGATGTATGCACATAATGGCCCAGAAACTCATATTTTATGCATTAACCCATTACTGCACCATGACACCTTTTGACTCCTTCATGAGAAAAGGCTTGGGAAATCATTATGGAAAATGAAGAAACTGCTTGTGACAAGTAATTTCTTCATTTTCCACAATGATTTCTTACCCAAAATGGAAAGATTTTTCAAATGCAATCAACTTGAAATATTCACTGTATTGTCGTCTGCAACACCTTTCAAATTGGAAGTCCAAAATTTTGCTGTCTGGTAATTGGTTAATATTTGTTTTTATTGCCTTCTTTCAATATACTTGTGAGGAATACAGTATAATTTATATTAAACCTTATCTGTAAATCCATATTTTTCAGCTCTTCAGGTTCAGGTGACCGATAAGGCCTTCTGGGCCTCTTGTTTGCTATTTTGATTCAATGTTTTCCAAAGAATATTCATATGGGACATCAAAACCGAGGCTTGCTTGGGAAATAATCTAAACATGTAAACAGAACCAAACTCAGTATCATTTTCAAAACACATATTTCATTTATTCAAGTTGATTGGTATATTCAAAAAGAGTTCTTGAATTTTGAAGAATGAAATATATAATTTCATGGATGCATTTTGAATGACTGGAAAATGCTGTTCAAAACAGATTGTATGTGCATGTTACAGTACTTGTTCAATAAACACCATCACAAAATATCTCTCCTTTTCACATTTTCTGTGTTCCATTTTATCCAGAAAAGAGGTCCACATGGATTTTAGAGCTGTAAAAATCCAGGTCAGCCTGCCTATTCAGACTGTGTATATACCAAGCCTGATCAAGGTCCATACTTAATACTTATCCATTCCAAAATTTCCCAATACATTGCAGTCTTTGACTATCTTGTTGGTATTTGATCTCTTCATTATATCTGTTATACCCGTCTCAGTTAGTGCCTGGTAAAAATTTGTTATTATTCCCCTTTTCTGTGTCATTTTGAAATAGTCTATTGTCCCAAAAATCACAGTTTTGACAAACATGCTGGTATTTCTTCTGTACATCATATCTTATATCCATCATAGTTAATCATAGTTAAGATCCTGATTTTTTCCCTTTCATTTTATAAGAGTCTGTTGTCCCAAAATATCTACAGTTTCTGATAATCTTGTTGATATTTTCTCTCTTCATTATATCTGTTATATCCATCGTAGTTAATGCCGGGTAAATATTCATGTCGAACCTCCTCCGGTTCTTCAAACGAGATGTTTGCTTCTTCCAAGGCCTTCATAAACATGGTACACTACAAATAAAATAAACATATATTAGCATTCCTTTGAAAACTTCGTAAGAACTGTACAGTTTGTTTTAGCCAATTTCCACAAAGACATGTGTATAAGAGAAAGCTTGGGAAAATTTTGAGACAAAATGAATTCTATGCAATATCTTACACCAAACCTATATTCATGAATGCCCATTTTGTCCTGTGCAAAAGTTTTTAATTTGAAATGGTCTCAATATGGACCATTTGGGGAAGGGTTTAACTGTAGTATAAGGTTTGGAAGAAAAGCAATGAGTCCGATCCACACTAGAAATTGACAAAACAAGACCTGACTTTGACGTCCTATAATATAAATTGGCTTAAAAAAAGTGGATCACCAGTACTTTCTCCCTGTGCCTCTATAATTTCTGTTATATTGCACACATTCCTATCATTATCTGCATACATTTTGTTGCCCGCAGCAGCTTTCAAATTACACCATCATGAAAATAAGCCATTTGGGAAAAGGATACAATTTAATGGATGTCTGCTGAATGAGCAAATATTCCTTTAGCTCTCACAAAATGATCCCTGATATAATACCTTTTCTGATTCTGTGGTTAGCTGATCTGTGTCGAAAAAGACCGTAGTAAGACCCGACTCCAACATCCGTCTAGCGATCAGTCTCCCAACATTCCAGGCTGCACTCACATCCGTCTGTCTGTAACAAGGCATTCAATGGATATGAATTTCTTTTAACCCTTTCCCAAACAAGACCTGGTTTTGACGTCCTTAGTAGAAAATGCTTGAGAAAACATTGAAACAAAAGTAGAAACTGCTGATAACCAGCAGTTTCTCCTTTTGTTTCAATATTTTCTGTGCCATAGATACACACAAATATTGTCTTTAATAACATGTATTTCGTCATTTGTGGAAGTTTTTAAGTGGATCAGCCTAAAATTTTGCCGTTTGGTAATGGGTTAATGTCTTTCCCGCCAAGAAAATCAATGAAGAAAGAAAATCAAATTTTGGAAACTTTTACAGTAGAGCTCACATGTTTTTTGCCCATTTTCACACATCAACCTTTTGATTTCAAGTGATTTGAGGTGGAAAATCGTTATGGCTGTGGTGATGCATGTTTTTCCGTGCAAACCTGTATAATAATGATTTATCACCGGTCTTAATTACCCTTTCTATGCCACCCTAATAGAATAGGCTTGGGAAAACATTTAGAAGAGAATGCTGAAAAATCAGCATTTTCTCCTTTTGCTTCAATGTTTTCTGTTCTTTATTTTACACATATTACATGTTTTCAGCATCTATTTTGCTGTCTGCAGTAGCTTTCAAATTGGCCAAACCTCAAAGTTTGTCGTTTGGGAAACAATTAGTGTTTTTCTAAGCCTTTTCCAGGTCTTGTTTAGGAATGGTTTAAAAATATACTAATTACTTACGAGTATAATTCCTTTGCTAATAAAGGTTCTCTAGTAGTAGCTTTCAGGATGGTGTATCCCTCACAGTGTACGACAGAGGCAGTTGTGTGGTCCTTACCAAATGTTAACACTAATCTGAAATAACATGTATATCATAGCAGAGCATTTGGCATTTGGGATATTGGCGTTTCTAAATGCAATATTTTATCTATTGCTTGTCAAACCTTGTGACAATTTCTTCATTTTCCACTGTGTTTTCTACACAGAATTTGAAAGACTCATATATATCTAAAATTTCATTCACTTTAAATTGTCCTCTACAACATCTTCGAATTTGGATCAGTCCAAAATTTTGCCATCAGGTGGGTAATTAAGTTAAATACTTACCAATTTCTCTAAGAGAAATCAACGCCAGTCAGTTTAAATCCTTTACAAAACAATAATCTCAAATTTTGAATAATGAATATTACTAAGCGTAGAACAATGTCTGCTCTAGCAGGTCAATTATTGAAAAGAGAAACAAACTAAAAAATATACTCTGGCAAGATCTTATAGTTACCATTATTCTGTACATTCTGGTAAATATGTGTAGCTGTTAGAGTAAAAACTAAGTCAAACACAGCTTTTTTTTGGCATTCAAGTGAATAAGCGTATGGATCAACAGACGCAAGACCGACACAACGCCATGACAAAAGCCCTCTGGCTTGAGGGCCAGTGGGGCAAAAAATTAAACGTTGGCATTTCCTTTTTTCTTAGTTCTTTATCTAAAATAATTTTGAGGAACATCAGTCTAGGCATTAAAGATAAAAGTGTTAAAGTCTCTTACTTGTGATAAAAGTCTTTCTTTGGTGCTTGAAATTTCCATCCTTTCCTTTTTGGTGCCAGTCCCATTCTTTCAAGGCATCTACATAAAGACAAGTAAAAGTTTTTAAAAGTTAATCCTTTCCCAAATAGGAATATTATCTGCTTAACCCATTACCAAACAACAAAATTTTGACTTGTCCAAATTCAAAGATGTTTCAGACTACAACTCAAACTGATTGAAAAAGTACACTTTTTACTAACTTTGCATGGAAAATATTGTGGGAAATGAAGAAATTGCTTGTCACAAGCATTTCTTCATTTTCCACAATGTTTTCCATAACCAGTTTCTTGTGGGGAGTCAAAAAGAGTCACTGTGTGGTAATGGGTTAAAAAAAGAAAAGCTGGTCAAATTTCCATCCAGCTTGTCCAGGGACAAGTGCAAAATTTTCCGGCTGAATAATGAAAGTTGTCCGAATCCTTAATCCTTTCTAAAGCAGCAAACTTTTAGGGTAGTCTACTTTAAAAGCTACAGACGACAAAATTGATGCTGATAAAAGTTGGATATATTTATAATAAAGCATAGAAAATATTGAGGCAAAAGGAGAAAATGCTGATAATCAGCATTTTTTTCTTTTGCCTCAGTGTTTTCCCTTGAGCTTATTCTGTCAGAGACATCCAAAAAAATTCTTGTTTGGGAAAGCAGGGTTCTCCCCAGAATAATTTGAAGCTGTAGTGACAAATTATAAGTATTTGTAAACCTTGAAATGCATTGTCTTCATGCAATAATTGTGAATTAAACCATAAATGGAAAAGAAGAAATTCTTCTTTTCCCATCATGGTTTTATTCACAATTATTACAATTCATATTATATGAATACATTACTTATCACTTTTTGACATGAAATGCCTAGAAATCACCCTATAGACGATTCCAGAAACAGTAAATAGACCCCCGCCATTTTGTAAGTCATGTGATCTGTCCGCCATTAAAGTACTGAAGTTATATAGCGAGCTAGATAAAGTAACATACACCATAATATTGAAATTCATCTTAACAATGTGAAACATTAAAGAATTAGATTCTAGATATTTTATTTTATTTGTGTGGATGACGGTGCAGATCTAGCATCGTTAATCCTTTTCCAAACAAACGAAAACTAGACTACAAAAATGATTTTTTCAAACATTTAGAGAAAAAGACAAAACTACATAGACTCTGGCTATCCTATTTACCCATGTTTCCTATATGATCTATTCCAACAGCATTTATTTTTCGTCTGTACCAGCTTTCGACGATCTCTATGAAATGGTGATTGAAAGAGTTATAAGAAAAATAAATAACTAGATATAACCCTTTCCCTAAAACAGGACTTTTGAACCAGATTAGCTGATCTAGATCACTTCCAAAAGTTCAAGGATTAGATCTAATTGTTTACAAATTCAATAGGAACAAATAGATCTAGATCTAGATCTACTTAATTATTTTATTCAAACGGAAAGAAAATTTTGACGATAATTCTAAATTAAAAAATGTTGTCCCATCAGCATTTCATCTTTTCTTTCAAAAAGTAGGCCTATAGGTCATCATATTGCAGGCATAGCCTGCAACTAGATCTATTCCTCGGGCGGATCAGTGAAACTTTTTGTCAGTTTGAGAACTCCTCCACTAGAAATTAAGCTTCAGAATCAAAATGAAGGTCCCAATAGAAACAGCCTCGGAAAACATTGTGACAAAAGAAGATAAATTGCTGATGCTGTCTTTTTCACCCTTTGTCTAAATATTTTTGTGTTGTACACTGGATTCTAATTCTATCAATATCCCTTTGGTCGCCTCCAATAGCTTTCAAATATGAGTGTGTTTTTGTTGCTTGGGAGAAGGTTAGGCAACAAAACAGGTAGGGCCTAGATGATTGCAAGACAAGCTCTTTTAGTAACGACATTTTTAACATTCCGTCAGCCGTTGAGACTGTTGTAATCAATCAATTAAACAAGGTGTCAAATTGTCACAAGATACGCCCGTAACACTGCTTTATGTCAACAGGGGGAGCGGGTTGATAAAAGTTTCATGGTCCTAGCTATTATACTTTTCGAGATATGCCCTGGACGATTCAAGTATGAAAACAACAAAGGGCAATAACTCAAAATATAGGCTAGGTAGAGTTACAATTCTTGTGCACTGCACTCCTCCTTAGTGAGATCTATACACCCATGAAGTTTCATGATCCTAGCTATAATACTTTTAGAGATATACTCCGGACAAGATTCAAGTATGAAAAACAACAAAGGGCAATAACTCAAAAAATAAGCCAGGTAGAGTTATGGTTCTTGTGCACTGCACTCCCCCTTGGTGAGATCTATACACCCATGAAGTTTCATGATCCTAGCTATTATACTTTTAGAGATATACTCCGGACAAGATTCAAGTATGAAAAACAACAAAGGGCAATAACTCAAAAAATAAGTCAGGTAGAGTTATGGTTCTTGTGCACTGCACTCCCCCTTGGTGAGATCTATACACCCATGAAGTTTCATGATCCTAGCTATTATACTTTTAGAGATATACTCCGGACAAGATTCAAGTATGAAAAACAACAAAGGGCAATAACTCAAAAAACAAGTCAGGTAGAGTTGTGGTTCTTGTACACTGCACTCCCCCTTGGTGAGATCTATACACCCATGAAGTTTCATGATCCTAGCTATTATACTCTTAGAGATATACTCCGGACAAGATTCAAGTATGAAAAACAACAAAGGGCAATAACTCAAAAAATAAGTTAGGTAGAGTTATGGTTCTTGTGCACTGCACTCCCCCTTGGTAAGATCTATACACCCATGAAGTTTCATGATCCTAGCTATTATACTTTTAGAGATATACTCCGGACAAGATTCAAGTATGAAAAACAACAAAGGGCAATAACTCAAAAAACAAGTCAGGTAGAGTTGTGGTACTTGTACACTGCACTCCCCCTTGGTGAGATCTATACACCCATGAAGTTTCATGATCCTAGCTATTATACTCTTAGAGATATACTCCGGACAAGATTCAAGTATGAAAAACAACAAAGGGCAATAACTCAAAAAATAAGTTAGGTAGAGTTATGGTTCTTGTGCACTGCACTCCCCCTTGGTAAGATCTATACACCCATGAAGTTTCATGATCCTAGCTATTATACTTTTAGAGATATACTCCGGACAAGATTCAAGTATGAAAAACAACAAAGGGCAATAACTCAAAAAATAAGCCAGGTAGAGTTATGGTTCTTGTACACTGCACTCCCCCCTGGTGAGATCTATACACCCATGAAGTTTCATGATCCTAGCTATTATACTTTTAGAGATATACTCCGGACAAGATTCAAGTATGAAAAACAACAAAGGGCAATAACTCAAAAAATAAGCCAGGTAGAGTTATGGTTCTTATGCACTGCACTCCCCCTTTGTGAGATCTATACACCCATGAAGTTTCATGATCCTAGCTATTATACTTTTAGAGATATACTCCGGACAAGATTCAAGTTTGAAAAACAACAAAGGGCAATAACTCAAAAAATAAGCCAGGTAGAGTTATGGTTCTTGTGCACTGCACTCCGTAATGATGAGAAGAATATAACTGCCAAGTTTAAAGTCAATCGGACTTAAGGTGACAGAGTTATGCTCCGGACAAAGAAGTGGACGCCGCCGGACGCCCGGACGCCGGACATCACGGGTGATCCCATAATACGTCCCGTCTTCGACGGGCGTATAAAAATAACACATGGTCTTCACGTCCCTATCAGAAAGATTTTTTGAAAACATTTAGAGAAGGAGAAATCTCTCAAAATCCCGTGAAAGGTTAGGCTGTTCGCAGTGAAAATATATATATTCCCCCGTGGTATGCCTCAAATAAGGCGAGTGCAAGTATGTGACGTCATGATTTTGCATTACACAATGTAGTCTTATGACGTCATAAAATCAATAAGAGAGGCAACTTAAGGGAAATAGATACATGTATACATGTACCCCGTGAGCGATTTTTTTCTCAAATCGAACATTTTTATTATTTGAACAATCAATGACTTCTCTTGTTTTTCCACGGTTGGATTAATGTGCATTTTGGCCTAATAATGTCACAAATAGCCAAGAAAACCCCGGAATTAATGTAAATTTGTCAACAGCTTCGCATTCGAATACTGAGAGGTTGATAATCTTCAGTACTTTAATGGCAGTGGCAAGGGAGGTAATTATGTAAATACTAATTTCTGGATTCGTCTATTTGGTGACCTTTTTGAAGGAATTAAGCTGTAGGGATAATTTTGAAGCTGTAGTGGCATTACACTGATTGACATGAAGCTGTTACAGTGTAGTGGGGCCAATACAGCTTATTGGGCTGGTGAGAACACTGGAAAGGGATAAATGAATGTGATCCTAAGGTTTTAGATGTTTACAAGAAAATTTATTTCTTGCAGACAAAGTGGCAGATAAATGTTTACACTTCAGGAAGCACAAAAATTCACAATGCTCAAACCTGCCCTGCGTTCAGTAAGACAAAACATTAGCTAACAGT
The DNA here is from genome assembly GCA_963680895.1 of Fragum sueziense. Taxonomy (NCBI): domain Eukaryota; kingdom Metazoa; phylum Mollusca; class Bivalvia; order Cardiida; family Cardiidae; genus Fragum; species Fragum sueziense. The sequence goes on from OY804603.1 coordinate 1,473,753, forward strand.
TAGCCGTTTCATTGGAATACTCGGTCAATTCTGTGAAATTTGGGTAAAAAAAGCTGCGAATGTTGGTAACATTAGCTAACAGTTTGTCTACTGAACGCAGGGCTGCAGCGCATCCAGGATTTCTGTGAAGGAGGTTCCAACCTACAGAAAGGTGGCTCGTTTTCTTAGATTGCACAATTTTGACTGAACTTTGGCATGAAAATGAAATAATCAGGATACAGAGGTGGGGTTTGAACCTCCAAACCCCCTCTGGATCTGCAAACTAGTGAACTGACAACCTACCTTGGGTTCCTGTTTTCAAATAAAGGATTTATTTTATAGTTTTTGTTGTCCTCTGATCGTTGTACTACACTTGAGGCAAAACATCTTACTACAAAAATTGAAAAATAAAAATAAAATTAAGGTTTATTGGTTTCACTCTTTCCCAAACAGGACCTGGTTTTAACGACCCTAATAGGAAAGGTTTAGGAAAATATTGAGGCAAATGAAGAAATTGCTGATAACCAGCAATTTCTCCTTTTGCCTCAATATTTACTATGCAGTATCAGTTCATACAGTTCATACAGTATTCTATACCAGATGTACTATGTACATAAGCTAATTCAAGCTTCTATAGGCCCTTTATTTCTTTTTTTTAGAGAAGAGGCAGCAAGTTTTACCTCACTGCTACCCACTCAATACAGCTGGGTAGACTGGGGCTGACAATTAAGTGTCTTGCCCAAAGACACACCTTGCTCGAGTGGGGCTCGAACACGTAACCACCGGGCTACAAGTCGAGTGCTCTAACCACTGCGCCACTCCGGCTGTCATACACAAATCCAATCTATGTTAACAATCATTTTGTCGTCTACAGCAGCTTCTGAATCTATTCTCTCAAAAATATGTCATTTGGGAAAGGGTTAACAAAATACATTGACTTGACATCAATTTTGAGAGAAAAACTTAAACCTTTCCAAAACAAGATAGGTATACAGTTGTTTAGGCAGAATCACAGTCACAATACTCAAAGTTTAACCCTTTCCCACACATTGACGCTTTTGAACACCCACAAAATAAAGGCTTTGGAAAACATAGTGGAAAATAAAGAAATTGCTTGTGACAAGCAATTTCTTCATTTCCCACGTTTTCTACCAAGAAAAACCAAAAAATGAAAAAAATGTTAAATTTTGTTCCATGGAAAAATTGTAGTCTGCAACACCTATGAGTTTGGACTAGGCTAAAATGTTGTTGTTTGATAATGGGTTAACTTCAAAACATCCTTTAACCCTTTCCCACATAGATTAGATCTAGTAAACATTTGGACTGTTTCCATTTGAGTTGAATGCCGCTGTAGACAACAAAATATATGAAGTTAGAGATAGGATTCATGTTCAATATAAATAGCAAAGAAATATTGAGACAAAAGGATAAATGCTGATTATCAGAATGTTATTTTTCAATTTACATGTTTTCACAGTTTATTCTGCTAAAGACGTCAAAGTAATGTCTTGTTTAGGCAAGGATTAGATAAACTCTTACAGTAACCATTTTAAAATACATTAACAACTTGTTTTAGAATAATTAGATATTTGCATCCATTCATTATCCGAATAAAAACGTATCCGATTATTAGTCTACTCTGACATTAAATGGAATTCGTCCTTTTACAGCTAATAAATACGAAAACCCTTACCTGAAGACGAAGTTGATTTACATGATAATGGGCTCAAATCAAGAAAAGCTGGAGAAAAACAACGCAAATTTCTTGCTATGTTCATTTTTCTTCCGACGAAGGTTAATTTTGTTGTTGTTGTCGCTATGAATGGTGGCAGGTCACTCATATTGGAGCCCTCCTGTAAAATCCGCGTTTCCGACACAATGTTGCGTCTTCAACAACATCCCGTTTAGACAAAAGGTGCCATATTTTCTATCAGCTGATTTTGAAAAGTTCAACTACATCCATTTAACCCCTTAGGCTTACGTATTTCAACCTTAGAACGCTGCACTTCAAACCATTTTCATATCGGTCAAATATAGACTAGGCCAAACTTCCAACGCAACACCAAGGTTTAACTCATTTATGATTACCACACAATGACACATTAAATTGGTCACACTTTTTGGCTACCCAATGGAAAAAAGCTTTGGAAAACATTGTGGAAAATGAAGAAATTGCTTGTGACAAGCAATTTCTTCATTTCCCACTATGTTTTTTACCCTTAGGGTTAAAGAAACGAAATATTTCTTTTACCTGAAATTGTCGTCTGCAGTTAGTCTTTGGATTTGGACTACTCTATAATTTTGGTGTTTGGTAATGGGTTAAGAGTACAGAGTTGTTGAAAAAATGAAATTGTTATGCCACGTGATTTCCCACAGTCACCGTGGTGTATACAATGAGCAACAATAAATGGTCGAAATTGTGTTAATGTAAAAAACTAGGACAAATAATTTGCGTAGTCCGCTTCTTTTTAGCGAGCGAGGATTTTATGTCAGAGGAGCTAAGGCTAGATCTACACGGCGAGGAATCACGTGGTATAATGTTTTCGATATTTTTCAATGACGTTTTTGAAATATGGGCGATTTGAAAAAAAAGATTAGAAGCAGATAACGACAGCCAGGTAAGTGAGAAAACGCCATGGATTTTTCAAATGCGAAGGATCTTTAAAAATGAGAAGATAAAGCCGTTCAGAGACACGCAGCCAGATTTGTCCATGGAGATTACAAGACAACAAGCAATACAAGTCAAATGATTGCCACTCTAGGCTGGTTATCGCTACAACAGAGACGTTCTAACGCCAGACTTGTAGGCCTACTGATGTAGGCTACATGATTGTCCATCATCAAATCGACATAGACCATCCAGCCATTGTCTTTCTTCAACGATGTAGAAATGTTCATGCTCCTTGGTACCCTTTTGCCGCACCAACCCACGGGTATGTGACTTAATATGTCTATATATGCTGTATAATTATGGTAATAAGAGAGTAATAAGAGACTCTTATTACCATATGCAGCATTATACAGTATAGACATATTGTGTAAAATACCTGTGCACCGACCTATACGACGTCGCGCACGCTATTGGGGAACTTTTCTAAAAACGCTACCCTCTGCGATTCATAACTGAATTTTGCAAGAACCGTTTTCCTTCCTAAAACTTTGTTATATGTCAAAATAACCGCAAAACCATGATCTTTTTCATTGACATACTCTTCTCATGTTGTTAGTTTGTATGAATTTGCAAGAAAGACTTTTTGTTGGAAAATTCGGCGAAAAAATGCGTGTAACATGTAACATAAATTTTCAACGGCGACGGATATTTATAAACAAATTTGCGATTAAGTAACGTCAAACACATTGAAAAGTATATTATATGACAGTGTAAATGCTGTAGAATGTTTTGCCGAACGGAAACCAAATTTCGATGTCGATTACGCAAATAAGCACAGTTTGTTCACCAAAAATCGCAGTGTAACAATTAGAATTACGTCACAGAAAAAATGAAAATTTTGTTTGATATTTTGTGAATTAATGGCTGAAATGCAACAAAACTTGATACAAGAAATATTATTTTTCTCTATTTCTATAATATATACAAGAAAATTAGTTAGCATAATAAACGAAGCATTAATGATATAAAATGCGTGTGGACAGAAATTATTTCAGGCCGTTGAAAACTCTACTTTTTTACCCTTTAGAGTTTAAAAAATACCGGTTCCCTCATTCATACAACAATTTAATTTCAATATAAAAATATTATTTTTTTCTTGTTTGTCATATCAAAATTTCAACGCAAAATAACGAAACGTAAAAAAGATGTTCAAATTTGTTCGTGTGGACAGAAAATTTATAAACGTAAACTTTTTTAATTGGCGTAACCTTAAAAATATCTATTTGGCTCATTTTAAGACGAAAATAAAACGAATCAAAGTGGCGTTAAAGCTTAAAAGTGCAAATGACAGAAATAGTGGAGATTTTCTTAAAACATGGTCTTGTCTTTTTAAATCACATTAGTTTAATTGTAAAGAGAGTAAGCATTAAAAGCACAACACAACCGCCTACGTAAAAACTTCAACGTTCCGCAATTATTAGAGTAATGCCGTTCGCTAGTTTGACGTTACATTTAGTTCCCCAATACCGTGCGCAACGTCATACAGATTCTCCCAGCCCAGACCATAGCAGCTGAGAGCCTGGAACTGTTCAAGGCTGGTCTGGTAACATCCAACTAATGGCAATAAATTTTGTGCTAAAAATAGACTCGGTTTACCATTATGTTACGATAAACCGTCGGTGTTGTTACAAAATTGTTCAAGCCGTAGTTACGAGATTTTATAACAACATCCACGAAATACCATTTGTTTGTCCGAAATGACGTCACGGTTAACTGGATAAAATCGATCCCTATTGTACATATAATGTTTTATCGGTTTTTAATGCTAGGTTCCCACTGCCGATCACATTAACTCAATCAAACCCGATCAAGCGATCAAGTATCGATCGAGATCGCTCGGCATGGGTGATCGTATTAGTCGAGACGATCGATCGGAAATCTTTCCTATTTGCTTTACCACGTCAAAAAAAAAAATAAAAATAAAAATAAAAAATAAAAACTCATGTAGCGATCGGGTAGAAAACACATCGGAAAGTTCTCGATTATCGATCGTGAAGAAGATCGAGCTGATCGGGAACCAATCGTGTAGAAATTGTATGTGATCGGGTAGGTTTCTTTAATCTGGATTTTATTGGATGGACAGATGGAGCAGAAGTCGAGTTGATCGGGATGCGTTCGGGAATTACTCGTACAAGTCGAGGTGATCGAGTGCTTCCAACTGCAGTGGCTCAACTCGATCTAATCGATCGCTTAAATTCCCTCGATCTAACCCGACCAAATGACTTCTTCTCGATCTCTAGTCGATCAAACCCGACCTCTAAATCCGTTGTGATCGGGTGAACAGATGAAGCAGAGGTCGAGTTGATCTGGGTGTAATCTTTTGATATCAACCAGCCTAAAGTGTTGATGTCTGATAATGATTAAAAAGTACCGAATATAAGAATCACTGGTGGTGAACTCGGCCAAAGCGTTGGACGTTTTTTCGCGATCATAGTATTCCGTCGGTGTTGTTATAAAATATCATAACTACGGCTTCGATTAAGCCGTAGTCACGAGATTTTATAACAACACAGACGGTTTGTCAATACATATCGCTACACCCGGTCTATTTTTAGAAAAAAATCATTGTTATTAGAAAAACTATCCAATCAGATCTTTAAACTCACATTTAAACGCAAAATATTTGTACCTTGTGGTAGCGAGAAACGTCCCTCGCTTTGGCCAAGTTCACCACCAGTGAGAATATGCGAGTCAACGAGATTGTGCCAGTCGACCCTACTGTCCGGGATTATCCATTACGGCGTTGTCAAAGTAAGTCTTTCTATAAACCACTGGTGGTGAACTCGGACAAAGCGGGGGACGTTTTTCGCTACAACAAGGTATAGATATTTTGCGTTTAAATATGAGTTTATAGATTCTTTTTTCAGATGACAATGAATTTGTTTTAAAAATAGACCGGGTTTACCGTTCTGTTTTGACAAACCGTCGGTATTGTTATAAAACTCGTAACTACGGCTTTATCGAAGCCGTAGTTACGAGATTTTAAAAACAACACCAACGGAATACATTGATCGTGAAAAAACATCCCTCGTTTTGGCCGAGTTCACCACCAGTGTAAACACTTTCCCAAACAAGAGACAGTTTTGACATCCTTTAAAAAAGTTTGGGAAACATTGAATCAAATGAGGTTAATTCTGATCAACAACACTACTCCTTTTATCTTAGTATCTTATTGGCTATATTGTACACAAAGCTTACCTTCAACACCACCCATTTTGTCGTCTGTATAATGGCAATGAATTTTGTGCTAAAAGTGGAATAGGTTAAAAGTTATGTTTTGATAACCCGTCGGTGTTGTTATAAGATCTCGTAACTACGGCTTGAATCAAGCCGTAACTACGAGATTTTATAACAACACCTACAAAATACTATTGTTTGTCCGAAATTACGTCACGTTTAACCGGTAAAATCGTTCCCTTTAGCAAAGAATTTTGTGCTAAAAAAGACTGGGTTTACCGTTAAATTTTGATAAACCGTCTGTGTTGTTATGATATTTTTATAGTTTTGTCCGAAAGTCTGACCTGGATCGACATTTTTCGCATAGGCTATACCAATCTCCGAGCAGAGTTGTCGTTCGTTACACTCACCATACATCTCTGCAACGGGCTGGGCGGCTGAATGACAAGAATCTTGTCAAACCGAGGAAAACGTGTATTATTACTGTTTAACTGTTTCATGTGTAACATAATAAAGTGGACAAAGAATTGATGAATCTGGGTACATTTGAAAGTTATTATAACTGATGAATTTACCCATATAAAATGGAACTATTTTCTCAAGCCTCCTTACCAATGGCAGGAATTTTGTGCTAAAAATAGACTAGGTTTACTGTTTTGTTTTGATAAATCGTCGGTGTTGTTATATAATATCGAATCTATGGCTTGAATCAAGTCGTAGTTGCGAGATTTTATAACAACACTTACGAAATACAGGGTGTCCCAAAAGTAAGGTAACACTTATAAATGGTTCTAGCTCAGCTATTTCTTAGCCGATTTCTTTCGGAAAACTATCAATATCTGCAGAATTCATTGGAATTTTGTTCACCATATACTTCAATGATATGCACATATCAAAATGGCGTCATTTTTTACGTTATCTGTACCACTATCAAAATGACGTCACGACCTACCTTCTCAAAACGTATGTACGCGGTAAAGCATATTATTCATCTAAATGTCCAATATGTGTGCAAATAAAATTTAAATTCTAATTCAAAATAGAAGATTCACCTATAGGAATACCCATCTACTCAATTATAGATAAATTTGCACGACCTTGGTCAGATTTTGATGAACATGGAAGCAAAAGCCCGAAAACATCCCTTAGCACAAAAAGCATCTAAGCTTTGAATAAGACTGCATATGGAAGCCCAGGAAAGTCAATGAAAAAAATTCGTCCGATCAAGATTCATTGAAATCATTGGTAAAGTGTATTTAGAATTTTTATTTGAAATTTTCCCATACCATAATTTAAATTATGACTTTGGAAGATCGAGTTGAACGCTAAGAATTTTTTCGGTGGACACATGCCGGATTTGAATTCACTAGACTATTTTTTTGTGGAGACACGTGTTGTCTAAAGTGTAATTCCCAAAGTAAGAGCATATTAAATTTAACATGTTCAATGTTGCTACAAAACATTCATGGAGAATGCAGGAACTTTTCTATGGACACAAATGAGGCAGTTATTAGCCTAAAACTTGAAGCAAAAGAATAACCCAAGGAAAGTGACAGAAGGGACGTAACCTAGAGAACGTCATTTACTGTGAAAATGACGTCATTGATAAAATAGGGTGTGTTTGGTTTATCATATATAAAACATACAAATTTTATGATAATTTGATGACATTTCTTTTATTCATTTTTACACATAACCTTCTGTACTGTCAGCGATATAAGGAATATGTAAGTGATAAATTGGCCGAGATATATTAGATTTTAAGTGTTACCTTACTTTTGGGACACCCTGTACAATTGTTTGTCCGAAATACGACACGGTTAGCTGGATAAAATCGTTCCCTATCAGAATGAAACGCACAGAAAATTTGAATGAATGACATCAATTTAAAAAAAAAATCAAATTATTATCGTTGGAAAATGATATTAGATTTTAAGCAACGTGAAGTATTATATATTTTGGACTTCGGAAAAGAAAAATTATTTGTTATTGCCATTTTGATGTGATAGAAAGTGACGTAATCTAGCAGATGATGACGCAATACTCTCTGAGGCAACCACAGAGGTGAATGTAATGAATGAACCGTGTGCAAGAGAGTGAGGCTATACTTATTCAAGCAATAATTGTATAATTGTGCAAACGGTACCTTTTCTTTAACGTGCCTATGGATTTAAGGAGTCTTGATTAACCCATTCCGCACTTTTACCTTTTCTTACGTCAGGGAAAATGAAAAAAAAAGAAAAAGAAATGATTGTGAGAAGCAATTTCTTCATTTCCCACAGTTTCTTTTATAAAGAAAGATAAAATTGTGAATTTCCTTTCAGTTAAAATTGTCGTCTGCAACATCTTTGAATTTGGACAAGTCAATATGTTTCTTCCGTATGGTAACGGATTAACGTGCCAATGGCTTTAAAAGGTGTTGTTTATAAAAATCAATCAAGCGATCTTTAATCTTTCGATCTATAAATAGATACATCACAACGCGAACGCAGTTCACGAGAAAATCGTGCATTTCGCCGACCACGTGTCGTTTTGGCACGAAATCCTCTGAGTTTGGAAAAATGGCCAGACGAAAAGGAAACTTTTGAAAGACAGAAAAAACAGAAGAAACAGATTTTTGTGGCAATTGATTTTTAACAAATTAGGACATTGATTTATTCACCGAAAGGTCACTTTGTGAAATAGTGCGGAATTCGGTGAATTTGGTACTTTTAGCGACAAAAAAGTGTTGCAATGTACATATTAGGATTTTGGCAAAAGCGAAAAAGGAAGGTCTGATGGATTTGTGGGAGAAAAAATGGGTTGTAAGTAGTATATTTCCCTCTCACTTTGTCCCTTTCTCTTTGACATGTTCCCATAATGTTGGCTTGCGAGTGTAAACGTCCCTTTTGACCCCATCCCCCTTTAACTGTTTGCAGCTATCAAAATCCACAGTCGTGCGGTCAGATCTAGATCGATGCTTCTTAAACAAGGCTTTTTCATAATCATATTTACTAAAAATCAGAACTGGGAAAAGAATCGATCCTGATCAAACTGCTAATATTCTTTTAATGAATAATTGTTTTCGTAGGTGTTATTATAAAATCTCAGAACTACAACTTTAATCAAGATGCAGCTAGTAGGTTTTAGAATTACACAGACGACATCGTATAATTTGCGTCTACGTTTCCAACGTCCTTTTGAACTCTTTCGTGATTTGACACGGACAGTAAATGTTATGATTTATTATTATACATCCGTATGAAACAGTCGGTTGTATATCGCTTTATAGACGTCCGTCCGTTTGTCAGTATGTATGTCATGTAAAGTCACAAAGACCGATTAACGTGGATGAAGGAATTACTAGCCTACTTGAAGAGCCTGAAATCGACGTGTTTTAAAATATTTTGCAAAACGCTATCATCTTAATAAGTTCTTGGGCAGAACCCTCAAGATATTCATTCAACAACAACAACAACAACAACAACAACAACAGGCATTAAACATTGAGGCGAAATGGCATAATGCTGGTCGCCATCATACCGCTTCTTTACAACAAAAACAGGCTGTGGTTACGAGATATTCATTGAAAAGCGACGAAATTCTCCTTTTCCTGCAACATTTTCATTTACTCCCATTGCTTTCCATGTCATAAGATACGATTTTTTGCCTTTTGGTAATAACAATTTTATCGTTTGAAACAATTTTCAATTTGGACTAGTCTAAAGTTGTGTACATGTAGTTTTGGTAAAAGGTACATTACAGTTTCTGTATAATCCCCCCCCCCCAAACAAACTAGACTTACCTGGAAGTTGACGTTTGGTTGGGATTCTATGTAGCCATATAACAACTGGGGGAATCAAATGAGATGTGCGGTGAAACTGTGTATTGATTCGTCAGTCTTCGAAACGATCAACAAAAAGTTTTGTCGATCAAAGATCAAATGTGAAATCACTCTATTCTAACCTGGATATGGAATTTCATTTACATAAACAAGCCTTTATCAATGAAATGTAAAAAGGGAGAGAAAACGGGAGGGCATTTGATCCCCCCAGTTGTTATATGGCTACATAGAATCCCAACCAAACGTCAACTTCCAGGTAATTCTAGTTTGTTTGGGGGGATTCTTTTACGTCATACAACTTCCGGTCTCAAATGAGACTTTAACACGAGACAACAACTTTTTGTACTACGAGGTGGAAATCGAGGAAGGGAGTAATTAACATAACTTTCATGTAATCTGTTTATTGAAGAATAGCCTCCTGAAAGGCTTTTCCATCTCCGATAGGTTTCTCATAGAATTGGGCGAATGTTCTATCTGTCCCCCATCCTTCCACCTTAAGTATTTCTGTCGTAGAAACGCCTAACTGCTTGGCTTTAGATGTAGATGCACATCGTGTACTGTGTGTCTTGAATTTACTTATGTCTACACCCGAAAGTGATAAAACGGCACGAATCCACCTGCTGATTGTTACTGAAACTACTGGTTTATATGGCTTGATATAACTATAAGAAATAACAATGTTTCATTCTCTCTTAGAAGTCTTGTTCTTGAAATGTACTCTTGTAACGCGCTATATACACATATTCCCCATGGAGTGTACTTCTTTAACATCAAAATAGGGTTCCTTTTCCCTCGACGAGTTTGTTTTAATAAGCCACTATAATACAAAGTATATGATGCATCATCTTTCTGAAAGTCTTTTAAAGTTAATAAACTAAATGAATGGGATCGACTTGCCTGAGTCAATGCAATCAAAGTTACTAGCTTGTAACTTAACAATTTTAAAGATAACTTATTCACTGGTGGCAACATCTTTAAATAACACAGAAATTTTGAGACATCCCAGGTCTCGGTGTATCTTGGTCTAGATGTACGTAGATAAGAACAACAGACATATAACGAACTACTAGGGGGTGTGACCCAACACTGTAGCCATCTATAACCTCACATAAATTGGATAAAGCACTTCGCGCAGAATTTAGAGTTTCATAGGATAGTCCATCATTAAAAAGTTGAGTTAGAAATTCAATAACTAAGTCAATAGAGGTTTGAAATTTATCTGCTTGCCTTTCAGAACAGAACTGAACCAATCTGTTAATATATGAGGCATATTGCTTTTGAGTGGAAGGTCGCCACGATGCCATGATGATTTCGACAGATTTGCTCGATAAATGTCTGTTTTCAAAGGGTCGCCTGATATGTGACATACCATCAAATGTAGTTTGTTCGCTAAGGAATGTACATTGTTCGATTGTGGGATTCTCAGTAAATCGTTCGTTACTTTCAAGATCAACGGATTCATTGTCAGCATCTGAAGAACTGCTGTATACCAATTCTGTGTTATCCAAACAGGCGCCACCAGGACTAAATCTGCTTTGTCTAAGCGAACTTTCTGTGCAACACGACCAATTAAGCTGAAAGGTGGAAAAGCATAAATTAATTTATCTGTCCACCGCATAGAAAAGGCATCAACAGCAAATGCATCTGGGTCAGGCTTCCACGACACAAATTTTTTCAACTTGTTTGTTCAATCTGGATGCAAACATATCTATGCTTGGTAGGCCAAAATTCCTTCACAACTAAATTGAATATGCATTCGTTTAACATCCATTCGGTGCTGTCACCAAATTCTCTTGAAGCCAAATCAGCATCATTAATTACCCCTGGTATGTATGTTGCTGAAAGCCAAATAATTTTAGTAATGTAATTTCGGCTTTCAATTTTACCACCTATGTTTTTATGAGACTTCACAGGTATTATCAAACCTTACTTGAACATGAATGCTACTGTCTGACTTGCAAAATGCTTGTACAGCGTGGCTAATGGCAAGCAATTCCAGGTAATTAATGTGGTGATTTGCTTCAATAGAAGGTAAACGACCTCCAACCTCAATGTTTTCACATACAACACCCCAGCCTGATCCTGGTGCATCGCAAGTGATGATCTTATCAGCATTTCCATGACAACTGTTTCTATTTTGAGACGGAAGATAGTCAATCCACCAAATGAGATCTTCTCTCATTTCAGAAGAAACTCATTTTTGAGTCATAATCACCATAATTCTCTTGCAATGCTAAAATTTTTGCTCTTTCAATGCTTCTGTAATGCAATGGACCAAATTGCACTGCAGAAAAAGAAGAAACCATAAGGCCTAAAACGCGTGCAACTTCTCGAATGACCTCAATTTCTTTGATATACAAATCTAAGCATGCTTTGGTCAATTTAGCTACCTTCTCAGCTGGAAAGGTAACAATCATAGCAACCGAATCAATATCGTTGCCAAGAAATGTGATTCTTTGTGTTGGTATAAAGACAGATTTCTTTTCATGAAGAATAAACCCTACATCTGACATCAGACTGACCGTGTCAGAAACATTGTTTTCACATTCTTCAAAAGTATCACCCATCAAAATCGAATCATCTATGTAGCCAGAAAGAGTATGGCCAAGCATGCGTAGAGATGCATATACCGGTTTCATTAGGGGAGTAAATTGTTTAGGCGCACACGAGATCCCATTTGGTAAGGCTTGATATTGATAGACTTTGCCATTTTTTATGAATCTCAGTTTAATTTGATGTTCAGGGGCAATGAATATAGAATAGTACGCATGTCTAATATAAATAGATGCAAAGAACATGCCAGGTTTTACCAATTTTAAAACAGTTTCAAAATGATCCATTTTGAAATGGTGATACTCAATGAATTCATTCAATTCTTTCAAATTAAGTATCATTCTATATTCATAATCCTTTTTAGGAACAACAAAGATTGGAGATATGAACTCATTTGGATTGTAATTAACTTCCGTAATAACTTTCATGGACAAAAGCTTTTGAATCTCATTATCAATAATTTCATTTTCTGTCGGCGAAAATTTTCTTTCTAAATGGTAAGATTTAGTGGGATTTGCACCCTTCTGAAATTCAATATGACAATTTTTTACAATATCTAACACCGAATGATCAGAAGTTAATCTTTTCCAATTTTCTAAAAAATACAGGGTGTCCCAAAATATGTGTCCCCATTTCAAACATCTATAAAATTGACAAATGTTGTCACCAAGTAAAATCAGTTACACAGGTTTGAAGGGGACATAATAAAGTTTTGTTTGATATAAAGAACACCTTTATTCATGTAGAAAATATATTCCACATCACGTTTTATGAAATTTGTCATTTTTAACTTTTTCGCTAAGTGACGTCGACGACGTCATATTTTTAATTTGACAAAGTTTCTTTTTCCGTGCTAAGATGATCAAATAGATCGTTATAATTTTGTTTTCTACAACTATTATGCCTTAAATAGATGCAGTGAAAGTCTTATTATCATTAACTTTCGAAAGGGTAAAATTGATCACAAAAACTAGAGTTTGAAATGAGGAACGTTGTTGTTTCAATTAAAATTCTGATGATGGCCTTTTTCAAGAAAGGGGCGTTTTTGCAGAGACAAACATTAGAAGCAGTGCATTTACATTTTGTGAAAAAGTATTGAAAGTATCATTCCTATTCATGCACAAAAGACCCTTGCAATGGGTGTCGTAAAAGGGTGTAATTCAGAGTGTTTTATTTTCCTTTTAAAATCCCGAAAAATTAACAACATCAATGAAGCAGCAGAAGGCATTACCGTAAATAATGAATTAGAAAGAACTAGAAGAATGGCTAGCAATAAGTTTTCTTTTCATTTTAAACTAAAATTCTGTCATTAATCTTAAACTTACTATCTTAAAATAGTAAGACCTTCACTGTATTCTTTACAGTAAAAGAATACGAAGAAGCACAAATCATTTAATTAGTACAGTGTTGGAGAAAGAGCCAACATATTTTGTTTAAAGATGACGTCGTTGACGTCATTTGACAAATAAGTTAAAAAATGGTAAATTTCAAAAAGCGTGTTGTTGAATATATTAAGGAAGTGGATATGGATTTTCTATATATCAAACAAAACTTTATCATGCCCCCTTCATACCTATGTAATTGATTTTACTAGGGGACAACATTTGTCAATTTTATAGATGTTTAGAATGAGGTCTCATATTTTGGGACACACTGTACCTAAGTCTTTCAGCTACAAATTGGTCTACACTCACCGTATCTATTTCTTTGGGGCCATTTTCTGTTTTTTTTTTCTTTGAAGTCGTTGGATCCTGACGACCACGACCACTCTGGCCGAAGCCTCTTCCCCTGAACGCTCCTCTCTGATTATAGGGTTGGAACCGTTGACCACGGAATGAGCCTCGTTGGTACCCTTAACGTGGGTATCCCCCACGACCAGACGACTTTCCAATTTTTTTAAGTCATTTATCTCTTTGACGTTCTTGTTGACGTCATTATCGTCACCATAAAGGAACTCAGTGTACGGGAGAGAAGATGAAGCAAGATAGTGATACTTCGAGTCCAAGTCCGGTTTATGGGTCTCTTTGCGCTTAATGTTTATCATTTTATTCATATGACCCATTAATGCAACGGCATTCGAAATCCATTCAACATCTTCAGCATCAAATTTCTCAGCACATTTATCGGCCACTTTCACAATGCAACTGGTTGACTTGACCAAAAGTTCCTGAATCGACTGCATACGTAGGTCATCTGTTTGAGAGTTCATTTTCAATAACCTCCAAATACCCTGGTTTACTCTGGTTTTCACCAAAGCGACACAATTTTGTGGACGGTGTGTGTCTTTCAAAATTTCACAGAGTTTGTGATCAGGCAAACCATTTCTGAAAGATGTGTTTACAAACTGGGCTAAGTCATTGTTAATTTCTGCGTCAACAGTCTCACATTGCTGAAGTTTATCAACCAGGCTTTTGAAAACACCAGACTTCTCTTTTCCCGTTGAAGATTCAGACTCGCCATCGTCGTGGGACTGAACCTCATCACACGAGTAGGACTCGTCATAATACTGCTCTGGTTCAGCAAAATAACCATTGGAACGATTAAACAAAGTTTCGAGTCTCTCTTCCTGCTTTTCAATTCGTGCCCCTTGTGTAGTTACATGCGAGTACCTCCTTCGAGATGGCCTGAGTTTTTCTCGGCCCGGGAGTTGTTTGGGGCTTTACAGGGTTTTTTACCCGACGATTCAGTCGAAGAATTGGTTGCCTTAAAAGCGGCTGTTTTACTGGCCTGAACTTGACTTTCCGCCATTGTTTTTGAAAAACACGTGGAAACGTAATTATTATGACGGAAAGCCACGGCCACCAATCCCTCTCATTCATTGCAAAATGCTATGAGCGAAATCTCAGAAGAGGGACTTCCGGCTATGAAGAAACGGGACCCATTTTGAGTAAGTAAACACACCTTCGAAGTGAGTGCACACACTTATGTTTACAAACAAAACGACACATAAACGACTCATAAACGACTCCTACGGCGCTATCATATGCATTTTTCGAATGAGACATGTTCAGTTTAGTATTTTAGTGTCTCTTTTAGTATTCCGCACGTACGTTTTTGAAAACCTTTGTTTATTTATGAGAAAAACAACTTTGCAATGAAGAAGAGCAGTAAGCTATGAAGAAGCGAGAGTAGCTATGAATAAAGGGGACCAAGCTATGAAGAAGAGCGGACTTCATATTTTTTTCTTGGCACTCACTTATACTGAATGGTTATGCGTTTAGGAAGAATTGAAGACAGAAATTCCAATATTTTTTTTTAACTTCCATTTGAAAAATCAAATTCTAGACGATAGAACGATATTTATTGTTATACAGCTTAAACATGTATTAATGCCAACCGGTAACTTACAGGTGCGTAGGACTGGAAACATTTAAATGGGGAGGGGGAGGCTAAAGCCCCTGTTCTGGCTATTGTCGGAATTTTGATATTATACACAAATCTTTCAAATTGGACCAGTCTAAATTTTGTCGTGAAATAGGCTAAATGACCTTGACCAGACCAAATGACATTCTCCTGTTTTGGAAGCAAATTTTGCCAGTTCTAGTGAAAACATTTTGAGAGACTTTAACCCATTGGGAGATTTATTACCAAATAGTCTAAAACCTGGAATTTTAGAATCGCTAATAAAAATTTAATCAGAAAAGGATGATGGAACAAGAGGCACAAGAGGGCTTGCATCGCTCTACTGGCTTCAATAAAAGTATTACCCGATAAATGTGGTCTCTAGAATGCTTACAAGGTTTTTCTAAGATTTGACCCCGTGACCTGATTTTTTACCCCAGTTAACCCAATTTTATACTCGCCGGAGATTTCATCATTAAAATTATCATGACAAAGTTTCTGGTTTATTGGACTAAAATGTGGCCTCTAAAGAGCATACACGGATTTTATGATATTTGATTCCGTGACCTAGTTTTTTACCAAAGTTGACCCAAATTTGAACTTGTACTATATTTCATTAAGACAATCATTCTGACCACATTTCAGATTGACCAGGCAAAGATGTGGCCTCTACAGTGCATACAATGTTCTTCTAAGATTTGACCTTGTGACCTAGTTTTTGACCCCAGTTGACCAAATTTCAAACTTATCTGATATTTAATCAAGACAACCATTCTGACCAAATTTCAGGTAAATCGGAAAAATAATGTGGCTTTTAGAAAGCATTCAAGTTATTTTTAGATATGTGACCTAGTTTATGACCAAGTTGACTCAATTTTAAATATGTTGTACTAATTTTAATCAAGACGACCATACTGACCGAATTTCAGATTAATCGGACAACAAATGTGGCCTGTAGAGTGCATACAAGGTTTGTTTATATAAAATTTAACCTTGTGACCTAATTTTTGACCCCAGTTGATCCAATGCGAACTCGTCTGCATTTTCAACAGGACGATTGAGTCCTTTCAATGTTTAGTCCGTACCCGCAGAAAACTTCCGGTAATCCGAGTCTTCTTTGATGAAAATTCGCTTGTATATATTTGGATGTGGCTATTTCCAAAAGAGCGCTGTCCCATTCAAAAACAAAAGAATAGTCCGACACAGCGACATAACTTGTGTCTGAATTTTCTTTTGTTTTTAAATGGGACTGCGCTTTGATGTAAATAGCGACATCCAAATATCAAAGAGCGAATTTTCATCAGAGAAGACTCGGATTAACTTCCGGAGGCAAACAATGGGTTTATAGGAAATTAACGTTGTATACATGAGAATTGTTACTAAAAATATTAACAAATCGACAATCAAAACGAGGCTCCCAAAACATGCGGAGAAAACAATGACGTCGCACGTGCATTCAATATACAGCGATAAAGCGCACGTGCATTCAATATACAGTAATACAGCGAAGTTTTAAGTGGAACAAAAATAATGAAATTGAATGAATTCGTTAATAGCCGGTAAGATGGTTATTTTATTGGATTTATAGCCAACCGTTCCCCGTTTAAAAATTTCGCCTTTTGCCTCTAAGGACGACTTAAGGAGGCTGTCGTGTGTGGGGGTCTTAGAGGAAATAACCTAATTCTGACCAACTTTTTGATTGATCGGACAAAAAATGTGGCCTCAAGAGTGCATACAAGAAACAAATAACCGACGGACGCATGACGGACACAACGCAATGACAATAGCTCGACTGGCCGCTAAAACATGTAAATAAGATCTGTTTTCATTCAAAATACATGCAATGCATCTTGTGTAGGCTTAAAATTATTAAAATGTTAGGGTTCTTATACGGTTTGTCCAGTTTTGCCTAAAAAGTTTACAATGACATTGGTGTCCGCATGTGCAGGCCTATGTTATTAACATGATTATCATCATTCCAAATATAACCACTGTATACTGAAAAGTCTTGAAGTAGGCTAATTTGGAAATTAGATTGGTCTTACAATCCTAAATGTGAAATAGTATTAACAATAAATTCGTATCACTTTCCGGGCGAAAATTATAGCGAAAGGGCAAAGTTAAGAGTCAAAATCCGACGCTTTGAATATCCGAGCTCTTCTTCACAGCTTATTATATCTTCTTCATATCTAGTCCCCTTTATTCATAGCTGATCTCTCTTCTTCATATCATATTACTTTTTTAGCTTTTTCTCTCTATCAGAAAATCAGTCATTGGATTTTAATGGATCTATATATAAGATAAAGCATTCTAAGCTTATGGGACCTGAATAGAAGGGAATAATAGTAGTATTTAAACCATAATTTTTCGATCAATTTTGAGATATCTTCAAAACACAGCACTGTGATCGCATGACAAAGCAGTTTGTAGCAAACACGGTGAGACCATGCCAAGGAGACATACTATAAAAGAAGTTTAAATACACTCACCATCGAATAGCATTCCCCGATTTTTGATAATCAGCCACAAACTGGCAAAATCACCGATTTAAAGTAACAACATGTGTTTACATTCACAAAATGGGTCCCGTTTCTTCATAGCCGGAAGTCCCTCTTCTGAGATTTCGCTCATAGCATTTTGCAATGAATGAGAGGGATTGGTGGCCGTGAAAGCGTAATGTCGCAAAATGTGATAAAATTCACAATTTTATCAAAAAAGATATTATTACGAATAATAATATCGGCCAGAATAATAGTTATTACGAATAATAACTTATTTCAGTAACTACGAATAGTAACAGACTGACGAGATTTACAGTGCTATTAAAGCTCGGCGTGGACACGACCGTATCCACCGAGTAGAATCAATGCACAGTTTCACCGCACATCTCATTTGAGACCGGAAGTTGTATGACGTAATAGAATCCTCATTTACAAGACGGGGAATCACGTGACCCAACATTTTTTAGAAAACCGCCGATAATGTTCTTAAAACGTGACCAATTCCGATTCAGTTTTGACGCAGAGAAAGTGGAAAAAGCGTCAGAAATTTACTTGTTGAAGTAAATCTTCTAAGAATCAGGCGATAAAAAGTTGCAGACGACCAAGTAAGATTTTATAGCCCTGTCCCGCCTAACCGAATTTTACACCGAATGCATACCGAACTTAATTCGGCATATTCGTTAAAAGTTCGTTCCACAAACGGGTTATGTTCGATATCCTTTCGGTGCATTTCGTCGACGTTCGGCGGTGTTCGCAGACGCAAAAAAAGTTTTGGACATGCACACAACTTTTGAACGATTGCAGCGAATCAAAATTTTGGAAAAAAGTTCGGTAATTGTTCGCAGAGGGATCGGTAGGCGCGCGTCTGATATTCGCTGCTTTCGTTTGGTGTCGGTAATAATTCGCCGACGAATTCCTGGTCGGTATGTTCGTCATGATCGCACCGAAAGATTAGCGTTTGCACTCCGATGAAGGTGCATTTATTTACCGATCTGACCGAAAAGGCAAACGAACTGCTAACGAAACACACCGATCCTGACGATGCCATTCCGAATATGACGTCATATTAATTTCTCAAACGGTAGGGGTTTGTTGATGTTTGGGAACGAATTGGGGTATATTTCGTAGAAACATCGTTGGCTGTTCGACACAGTCGCTACAAGTTCGTTACGTGTTCGGTGTATGGTCGGTACAAAATCGTTGAAAACCAAAGTTCACCGAATGAAAGGGCGACGAACACTGCGAATTTCGCCCTTGACATTTGGTACAAATTCGCTACAAATGTTCGGTTAAGTGGGGCAGGGGTATTACGAGGGATGTTCAAAAATTATCCGGATTGTGTCTATAAAAATGAAATGGGATATGAAATAGCAACCATACTTCACTCGTCGGAAGTTAGATTTAGTATGCACACTTCTGTGAAATTATTTGAAAATCCGATCACGGGTATGGACTTTACAAACTGTCAAATTCGTATAGGTACTAGGGACCGGCGCACGTCACACAAGGCGACGTCGACGACGTCGTCGGAAGTATAAAGATAATGTTGCGGGTTTTTTTTTTTTTTTTTTTTTTCAAAGTGATTGCCGTTATGTTCAATACAGCGTCATTTACAGCGCAACTATTGGTTGTAAATATCACGATACCACTCAGACCCGTATTGTCTGGTAATCAAACTTGTTTAATTTCGCAGTTCTTGTAATGATAAAAATCTTTTACCCATCAGTTGTGCTTTTATCGTTTGGAATATGGCGAATTTGTGCTAAATCTAGAGAATATAGTGGATAGGATACAGTTTCGACTCAAAGTAAAGCCAACAACAGATCGGTAATACTTGCCGTATGGGGTAATATACATTGGCCCTATCCATGTGCAGTAGAAAATTCATAAGTTGGACTCGTCTAAATTTCGCCTTTAGGTAAATGGATATTACGGGAATTTTGGACAGTTTGATTAAAATAGTAAATTGCTACTAGTTTTGAAATTAAAAATATTAAAGCAAAATTACCTTCGTAATTTTAAATTCATTTATAAGAATCAAATGAATGATGCCTACACTAATATAAAATTCGTCTGACAATGTCCCTACCGTCATTCTCCGATTTCTACATAGCTCATCCGCAATGGTCCTAAGTGACGTCGTCGTTATTTTCCTTTTGCGGTCTTGTTCATCTCTAGCTTCAATGTTTTCCAATGCGTTCTTAAAACGTCTGTACCAATTAAACAGTAGGGTCCGTGAGACTGAATCTTTTCTCTTTGCTGTGGTGATCTTTTTGCATGAGTTTATCAGCGTTTCTTCGAGGTATTTGCAGAATTTTATGACGGACCGAACTTCTAAACAATCAATTGACGCCACATTTAACAGTCAAAATGCCGACCCCTCCGCTATTCAAAAATGCATGTCTCGTGCATTTATTCACAGAGTGATGTTAAACTTGGACATGGTGTAATACGCACCAAGTTACGTATTCTGTGAAAATTCCGCGTTGTTCAAAATTACAGTGGACAAATTATGAACAGCTAAAGGGATTCTAAAAGAATCATATTTTGGGCTGCGCTGGGTACACGTTACCATAGTAATTCAGAACGTAATTGTAATCACGTTTCTTTAGAAAAATAATTCAATCAGGTATAGACAGGTGTGTATTGAATTCCGATATAAAATGATATAAAGTTCGGTAATATTGCGTGGCAAATATCTTTTTACCGGACACAGTCCGGATAATTTTTGAACAACCCTCGTACATAATACGTTTTCGTCTTTCCTGCATCAAACTATTTTTAAATCACTAAATATTAACATAAAATGAGTTATTTTGTTTTGAATTATATAATAGGCCTGTCCCGCCTAACCGAATTTTACACCGAGGCGTTGAGGCGTTTAATACCATTATATCAATCGTGCGTGTTATGTCTCAGAGCGGGGAATCACGCGAAACGCAATTTCCAATAATATTCAATATTTCTGTTAATATACTCTGCGCGGGATCTCGTGCTGTTTGTACACATTTATTACCACACGACCTGGTGTTCCCACTGCCGACCAGATCAACTCGATCAAGCGGTCGAATACAGGTCGAGTTAGGTCTGCAAGAGTGATCGGGAGCGGTCGAGATGATCGAATTTGATCTGCATCGCTCGGGCTTCCTACTCGAGTTTTTTTGACATGCAAAAACAGTCGTGTGCGATCGAGTACAAAAGTGATCGAGAAGCGATTGTGTATTGATCGGGTAGAACATCGACCTGGTCGTGAATCAGTCGGGTCTGGAGATCGAGTGTGATCGGGTAGATAATTTGTATTCCGACCTGCACCGAGCGTGCACTCGATTCCCTCGACTTGTACTCGAGTAATATCCGACCACACGCCGATCAACTCGACCTCTGATTCATCTGTTCACTCAATCAAATCGGATGAAGAGGTCGAGTTTGATCGACTAGAGATCGAGAAGAAGTCATATGGTCGGGATTGATCGAGTGCACTTAAGCGATCGAGTAGATCGAGTTGATCCGCTACCATAGAGCAGTAGGAAGCACTCGACCACCTCGACTTGTACGAGTTATTCCCGAACGCATTCCCGATCAACTCGACTTCTGCCCCAACTGTTCATCCAATCAAATCCCGGTAAAAGATATCGACTCGATCACACACAATCTCTACTCGAGTGATTGTCGATCAGCTCGATCTTCTATATGATCGATACTCGAGCATCTTCCCGATGTGTTTTCTACTCGACCGCTACACGGATTTTTTTGACGTGTCAAAACAAGTTGGCAGGATTACCGATCGATGCAGACCAAATTCGACCATCTCGACTTATCCCGACCACCCTTGCCGACCGACCTCGACCGGTACTCGATCGCTAGGTCGGGTTTGATCGAGTTGATTTGATCGGCAGTGGGAACCTAGCATTAGATGGGAATGGTCCGTAGTTAATTTACGTAAAAGCGTGCACTGTATCCGTTATACAACATTATGCCGCCATGTTGAAATAAGATTTTATCTTATCAAGTCAAATAAAAGTGTAAAGCTACCGTGGTCCGTTTGGATCGAAATTTTCAGTAAAGCTAATCATTAAAATAATTATGAGTAATCTCCAAAAACTGAAAATATTTAAGTACAGTTCACATCCTGGTCATACCGTACAAATGGCACAGGCTGACCAGGATCGGCATTTTTACATATTCAGTTAACCAATTAACATTTTATGATGACGCGACAAATGTATGCACGTGAAATCCTGTTAAGTCGTTGAATAATATGATTGTTAGCTGTAAATAGCGAAGCATGCGAAGTGTTTCGGCAAATTACGAGGGGTTTCGGCACACCTATCACCCCTGGACGATAAGTATGTTGACCTTTCCGCTTGGTCTGCTCTGCCGGGTCAAATCTCGCCGTCAATACCACAGTGGATAATCACGTGATACAATATTTTCAGAAAATCTTCAATAATTTTGTAAATACTGGACCGATTTGAATTCGGTTTAAAAAAAAGAATGTGGACAGATGTCACGCATTAGATGGACGTGGTTGATTTTTGAAAAACCAACTGATAAAAAAGTTATTGAAGATAAACCAAAATTTTGGTTTATCTTCAATAACTTTTTATAAGTTGATATTTTAAAATCTACCATGACCATGTTATTTCTGACATTTTTCCACATTCTCTGCTTCAAATCGAATTCAAATTGGTCATGTATTGACAAAGTTATTGAAGATTATCGGAAATTCTTAGTCACGTGATTATACACAGTGATTACGCGTTGTTCGCAGACGCATAAAATATTTGAGCATGCACACAATTTTTCGACGAATGCAGCGATCAAATTTTTCGGAATGAGTTCGTTAAGGGTTCGGAGAGGAATCGGTAGGCGTGCGTCTCACATTCGCTGCTTTCATTTTTAAAAGTGTCGGTAATAATTCGCCGACGAATTCCTGGTCGGTATGTTCGTCATGATCGCATCGAAGGACTAGCGTTTGCACTCCGATGAAGGTGCATTTATTTACCGATCTGACCGAAACGGCAAACGAACGCTAACGAAACACACCAATCCTGACGATGCCATTCCGAATATAACGTTATACTCGTAACTAAAACGGTAGGGGTTTGTTGATGTTTGGGAACGAATTGGGGGATATTTCGGAGATATATCGTTGGCTGTTCGACACAGTCGCTACGCGTTCGTTACGTGTTCGGGGCAAGGTCGGTACAAAATCGTTGAAAACCAAAGTTCACCGAATAAAATCACAAGGAACACTGCGAATTTCGCACTTGACATTCGGTATAAATTCGCAACGAATGTTCGATTAGGTGGGACAGGCCTATTACAGACGAGAATAGAGTTTTCCAAAGAGAAAAAAGATTCGTCGATAATGACATAAAAACGTCGAAAGAAAAGAAAATAATGTCACTTTTCTACGAAAAAATCGTATAAATTTGCACCTTGTTTCAAGCTGCAGTTACGAGGTTTTCGTAGAAAAGCAGCGATAAACTTGTTGGTATCAGTATTTCCTCCTTTCTACACATGCTTTCTTTGCTTTTCTCATGTGGTAAGTCAAAGGAACTGGAAAGAATACACCCAGAAACGAGACAAAGTGTAATAAAGAAAACAAACAGCAATTTGAGTACACAAGTTTTATTATTAATTCATTAATGGCTTCTGATTAAGATTACAAAACACCAAACAGAAGATTACAAGAAAAGATATGGTATAAAAATATACATAGAACATGAATAATAATTAAATACATGTATACTAGACAAAAAAAAAAAGAAACGCAACTTCCTTTTCAATTCCTTCTTATGCAGACATCAAATCAGATTTAAACAAAATGTAGTTACATTTAAAGCAATAACACTATACCTTGTAAAAATCACAAAATATTGTTTGTAGTAAATTCCATTAATAAGAAAACACCCAGTTTACACCGGGCATCAACACAATTTTACAAAAAAGTGAATGTAGGTCGAAAAACACAATCTGTTTCGTTCAGTTTGGTCCGATATTCGAATGTTGTGAAGTTCATGCGATTTATTAGCGGTCTCCGTTGCAGTTTTAAACCTACCCCGTAGGTGGGGTTTACCTGAAGATACGGTCCTGCCGTGACGTCATATCTCTTGCACGTCTGCTCCGTGCTCGATCGATTGTATTCCCATTGAGAACCAACAGCGTATACAGTCGAAAATGTGTCGATTTGTTGCCCTATCAATATCGTGCGACAACATTTTGACTTTTTCTACCTAAAACATCCGTACTGCAGCTTGGCGCTGGTTTTGGCGTAGCCCCGTTATGCGTAGTGTAGTGAGAAGTTTGTTAAAGCTTTGGTCTCTTCTTGGTCTATGTTTCAGCTTGTGTTTGAAGAAAATTTATTTTGATAGTAGTCATTTAGAAAACACGACAAGGGATAATTAGTTTTCAACAAATTGCTTCGTATCACGTGATGAATTTGCGACATCTGAAGGAAATGACACTATATTTATGCGTACGGAGGCAGGAATATTAAAAATGTATTCAATAGCCATTAAAACCTTAGTTTGTCGAAAATATTATGAAAATTGGGGTTGCGTATCTTTTTTGTTCTAGTATATATATCTACATGATAATAATCATAATTACTTATACTATATATACATTGTTATCTTATAATCACAAAAGTGTCTAGCCTTGCATGCCTACGCAGTTTTTTTCTGGTGATAAAAATTAGAAAAGGAACTCAAACAAGAATATAGGAATTATATGGAAATAAGGTATTGGAAACATACTGTATTATGAGGTTATTTAACATGTCTTTGTACAATACTGAATTCTATTGGATGAGTACTTTGCAGAACGAGTCTATATTTGGACGAGCCAATAGAATTCGGTATTGTACAAAGACATGTTAAATGACCTCTTTATTTCACATCATGTTTTTTCTCACGCAAAACACGACACAGATTAATTTTGTATAAAAAATAAGACCTAGATCAAATTACTTTTGAATAGTATTCCGAAGACGTGAAATAAAAAACAACAACAACAAAAACAACAACAACAAAAAAAAACCCACCTGCGTCACAAAAAATGCAGGCTACATGTACATTTCTATTACTAGTACTATGAAATATACATGGCATCTGACATTAAATCTATATCGACTCATGTTTATCTCAAAATATTGAATAGACCGTCATATGATAGTGTGAAATGTACCTGAAACTTGTCATTTGACTAGGCCGCGGCCTTAGCGCAGTTGGTAGCGCATCTGACCCTCATTCGAGAGGTCCCGGGTTCGATACCCGGCCGCGGCTAATACCCTTTCTGATAAAATTGTCTCCCACCAATGGGTTTGAAATCGTTAACCTAAGTGGGCGAGCAGCTGGAGGCTCGGTAAGGGTGTTGTGGTAGTACTGGTTTGAGAAACAACAGGAATCCATGGGTAGGTGCTCCAGCCGCCGCGATATGACCCTGGTAGTTGAAAAACGGCGTAAAACCCCAATAAACTCAAACTCAAACTTGTCATTTGACTATCTATCATGTCAAGCGAAAATCAACAATGAAAATATTGAGAGAAAAGGAGAAATTGCTGATAATCGACAAATCTCCTTTTCTCTTAGAATTTTTTTTCTCAAATCCTTTAAAGGGCGACGGTAACAGATGGTCTAATTGCAAAAAATGAAATTTTTTGAAAAAATATGCAAAACTTTTGTGTTGACCACCTCGGGATGGTTAATAATATGCTATTCAGACAGAGAATGAGCCGAAATTACAAGACAGATAGCTGAATTTAGGGAGAATCCAAGCCTAAATTCAACCCCATCACTGATGGGGTTAGAATTATTCTTAAATTGTTGCGCATGCGCATACAGCGCGGACCATGATTCAAACGAGATTCATACTTAAATTTCAATATGACGTCATCATGTATGTTGTGACGTCATTTAAGAAAGTCGCATGTCCTACTGTTTTGACCTACTTTCGACATCGCTTCATGAATATTTGGTATCAAATTGCGAAAAAATGAGTCGTTGCTTTTATAGTTTCTCGTAATCATTTAATCAGGTCATATAAAGCTTAAAAAGTGTACATTTCGTTTGTATTTGACAATTTTTGGGTCCAAATCTGGGAAATAGTAGCTTTAAGGGATATCAAATCCAGGTCTTGTTTGGGAAAGGGTTAAGTGTGATTTCATATCATTGCTGCAAATCAAATGCGATATGTAAAATTCAGAAATGTTTTGAAATTATCTAGATCTACCTTTTAAAATAATAATAATAATAATAATTCACTATTAAACGAGAATAATTACAGTTGAATTGCTTTATCAAAACAACTGAAATTTTTCTCGTTTAATTGTGAATCTATTATAATGCACATTTGCTCTACCAAGGGAGATTACTCTTCGATGCAAATACCGATATTTGGTATCGCAGCCTCGCTTTGAAGAAAAATCCATATTTGTACGGTTCAATCGATATTTGTAGGGTTCAAATGATCAAATGAGTGCAATGCATATTTGGACGGGTCAACCGGTGCATCGTACAATATCGATCTAGCCGCTGTGGAGTATCGAGAATCCCGTGCGTCCACGCAATTATCTCGTGCATACAATACGGCTCTCGGTATTGTATACTCACGTGGTAGAAATGGGACGATTTGATTGGTTTACTATTTCCGGGTGTGAAATAAATAATTGGTATTTACAGTTGTCGCCACATCGTATGGCACAATGTTTATATTTTGTTCAAATGTAATTGAACGTTAAACAAAACATAAACACGTGCCATACGATGTGGCGACAACTGTAGATGTTCTGAAATTATATCTCGTTATCATCATACATTTCAAGCTAATGATGTTTTTACGGTTATGAGGGACTTCTTACCCCAACTGAACATTCCTATAGCCAGTAAGCCGTCATCATGTCTGTAAGATATACATTGTGGCTCATTTAGTCCATCTCTCTCAGTTAGGACGATCTTGTGTTTCCTACCTTCCTTATTGATGACATGCACGTTGTGTGACCAATAAGCAGTAACGAGTACATTATCTTGTCTGTCCACCAACATTCCAGAAGGACCATCCAAGTCTTTATCTGTATATTTATATATCACCCGCCCAGTCTGGTCCATACAGGTAACTGAGCGGGTATCCCAGTCAATCACAAACACTTTATCTCCAGCATTGTTAACCTTCACGTCTTTCGGCCTTATAAACATATACTTCCCGTCATGAAAACCGAGTCTTCTAACTACCGTACCGTCCATTTCGACAACTCGAACTTCACCATTTCCCCACGGGCTGTCATGACACGTAACATAGATCTCTCCGTTATGATAACAAAGTCCTTCCGTCATTCTTCCGATAGTCAGGACATTCTTAGCTGCCATTTTAGGTAAAACCTGTACAAACTGAACCTGCTTCTTATTGCCTTGTGAGACTAAAACTTCTGTATCAGATACTTTACTGGCACGTGCTGAATATAACGATAACTGAGATAATTGCTTAAAATCGCTGTTTAATAATTTTAGTCCCTGTCCACCACAAGCCAAAACAACATGTCCGCTCGGCATAAACACGACCGAATATACTACAGTACAGCCGACATTATGATGTTTAATGTCAGACACGGTCATATCTAAAACTGAAGGAACAATGTCTGTATCTCGGTCAGAATAATTCACACGACCAGGAACACTACCATGATCTTTACTGGTACCAGGCATACTACCAGCAACACTTCCGCCTGGTCCGCTGGTACCCTGTTTACGACCAGGGACACTATCGTTAACATGGCTGGTGTCCTGTACATTACCAAACTCTCTAAACTGTTTTACAAGCTTAATATCTATTAACTGGTCTCCTACCAGAAGGTTGTGGGTCCGAGTTAGTTTTTGATTCCGATGTACTTTGTCACATGTCTGACATAAAGCCTTTTCGCATGTTTCACAATAAGACACGGTGATCGAGGTTTTATTCTGGTGTTGACAAACATCACAAGTCAGGTCAAGGTCATCTGATCCTTTGTAGAACGACGAAGACGCTGTCGCCATTTCTGAAAACACGAAAGGTAATTAAATGCAAAGAAATTCAAAACAACAACACCCTAAAAGAACATTCACTCAATATTGCGAGACAAAGAGAGCGAATTATTTGATTAGTTTCTTATTCCCCTCAGTGTACGTGGCATTTACACCTGGTTGCTCAGTATGAATTAATTAACAATTATAAAAGAAATACCAGAAATACATGGTTATGTGCACCAGTCCTAGAAATGTAAGCCAATAATGTTGAATGCACTGTTACACTGGTGGTGAACTCGGACAAAGCGAGGAACATTTTTCATGAACACAAGGTACAGATACTTCATGTTTAAATGCGCGTTTAAAAACCAGTTTTACTAGTTTGAGCATGTACACAACGATTTGCACGTGTTTATCCGCCCAAAACAATATGGACGAATTGGAGAGACACTTAGAGGCTATTGTAATTTTTGTTATTTCATTTCTCTGACTGATTCTGAAGTTGGTATTACAATTCTTGGAGTAGAAGTTTTTTTTCCGATGTGAAAATCGTAGTTAACGTTTTTTGAAGGGGACTTGTACGGTTTATTCATGACACCGTGAACATTTTCAATGGCTGTTCGAATTGCAATGACTTTTGTCCTAACAATAGAATGGGTTTTCGGTTAAATATGGATAAATCGTAGGTGTTGTTATAAAATCCCGTAACTACAGCTTCAATAAAGTTGAGTTTGTCACGTTTTAGATTTACACCGACGAAGCATTAGTGTTTGTCCGAAAAAACGTCACTAGGTCTATATATAGTAGATAAAAAAATATTCTTTTTCAAAGACGAATAAATGGTATACAATAATCATTTCCAAAACAATAGGCCTATCTGGTATTGCAGCCCCCAATTAGAAGGCTTTCAGTAATGACCACCATATAGAAAGTGCTTCGTTTGCCCGTCCGTCCGTTTTTCTACCCGTCCGCCAAGTTCTCTAGCTGACTGCTCTGGGTGTCAAAATACATTAATTTATTATGTTGAGAGTTAAAATGTGTGTACTAAATAAGAAAATATGAAAGGAAAATATTAAGAAAAAAAGAGTCAAATTATTTTCAGTATAGATCTATTCTTCTTTTGATTCAATGTTTTTCCAAACCTTTCTAAATGGGGGAAACTGTTTCGGAAATACATAATGTATTTCATTGCTTCGTCTTTGAATATGGATCAATTTTATCAAGAAAGCAGTGATTAATTTCGGACTACGATGGCATTCCGTAAATGTAAATGTAAAACGTCGCAACTAGAGCTTGTTTGAAGCTGTAGTTACGACATTTTATACCAATACCAACGGTTTATAAAAACAGAACAGTAACCAAGTCTATTTTAGCACACAATTGATTGCCATAACCGATATCTCTTATTCATGTGTTCTTCCTATTGATGAGTGAAACATTTTAACCCTTTCCCAAACAATGATTTTGACGTAATCTGTCAACAATAATATTGGGGAAAATACAAAAGTCGGAATGCATAGCGACGAAAATTCTCTTGAAAACTGTCTGAAAGTTTTTTGGACTGTCTTACATATTGTATTTTGTATATTGTATTTACAAAGTCATTGTACATTAAGTATTAGTGTGGCCTTTCGAAGCATAACTAAAAAAATATATAAACATAGGTATAAGAATTAAATATATAGAAATAGGAAAGTTCCACCGTCCTAAATTAAAGTAATCACCATGGAAACATGCCACATGCGTATAATAATATACACAAAAATATGGTAATTTCAATTTTGATTTTAGTTTGTATATCCTATTGGACATTGTATTGTTAAGAGGTTAAACTGAAAATTGAAAAAGTAGAAGTTGTATGACAATAAGCTATACGTTCTTCAACGCCAATTACACAAAACGCGGGAACAACGTCGTATTGTTTGGCGGCGATGTTATAAAGTCATGAAAACAGATCATGAACGTAAACTTTTGTTTCAGGAGAAATGTAGTGAAACGTCTTTTTTAACATTTTATCTT
This sequence comes from Fragum sueziense, assembly GCA_963680895.1. Lineage (NCBI taxonomy): Eukaryota > Metazoa > Mollusca > Bivalvia > Cardiida > Cardiidae > Fragum > Fragum sueziense. Next base: position 1,503,819 of record OY804603.1, read on the forward strand.
CCAGAAATCTAAAATATTGAAACAAATGGATTTAATCATATTAGCACAAATATACTCCCCGTCATAAGAAAGTAGCCACCTGTCTAATGCAAATGGTCGCCAATTTTAGAATTATTCATAAATGTACCGAAATAAATACAAGATATTGAAGCATGGCAAGTAAATCGAAAACAGTCGAATTACCCCATTAATTAGACTGTTTCGATTTTCTTGCCATGCTACAATTTTGAGACGATTCCAACACATCCAACGTCTACACGTGACGTCATTCCGACAAGACAACCATTATCGGGACTACTACCTGTGAAATCGACAGAAAAAGGCAAACGTTACAGATAGATTGCTTCCTGGGTTGAGTTCTATCAGCAGTAGAGGCTGATTAACGTATTAGACCATCCGTTTCAGACGTCTTGCGATACCCATAGTCTTGTTACGATGTTATTGACAACATTACCTTCAGTGGATTAGACAGCATCTATTGTTTTCTAAGGACAATTGCATAGCATGTATTAATACCAACGGTGTTCACACTCGAAAATGTCTTGTAAACGCGAATCTTATCCTTATCCGCTTTCAGGAATTGTTACGGTAATAACAAGTATAGTGATAAATTGACAATTATTGAAAGTAAAAGATTAAATGTGCATTTGTAAAATTTTATTCATGTACCGCATGCAATCAAGGTGTTAATCAAAAAGGAAATGCGCACTGTTAACTTTTCCCGTTAGTATACTTTAGAATGCATGCCCGTAGAAAGCAATTCCATATGGGCCCTGTCTAGTCCAGTGTCTAATATTCGGGGGGTGGGGGGACTAAATTAGATTTGCCATAAGTTTTAAATGTGAAATGATGAAAATTCGGCATTTTTGCCAACTATGAGGGGGGGGGCCTCCAGAGTCCCCCTGTTCGTACGGACCTGGGATGTGTGAAACAGTGGATCCTCCTTAGAATAAATGGTGATAATGGTAATGACAAATATTACAGTATAGATCTGGAAACGTTCATTTAGGCTTTTGCGACCAACATGGATCCAGATCGGACTTTGCATGTGCACTGTCTGATCAAGATCCATCTTGTTCTCATTTAATAGCTTATTCTCCACCTGTACCAAATTTAAGAAGGCATAACGAAAATCTTACCGGTGAAACTCCAAGGTAACGATAAAAATGATGATGATGATGATGATGATGATGATGATGATGATGATGATGATGATGATGATGATGATGATGATGATGATGATGATGATGATGATGATGATGATGATAATGATGATGATGATGATGATGATGATGATGATGATGATGATGATGATGATGATGATGATGATGATGATGATGATGATGATGCGATATTACCGAATAAATGTTTAAATGTGCCGTTAAGTCCAGTGCAATCGATTAATTTATCAAACATGTGCTCATAAAACACCGTAGCTGGAAAAGATAACATCGGAAACATGCTGTAACGTTGTCACGAAGAAATCGCACAATGATTTTCAATGACATGACACCGAAAACTGCCATTTACAGCCTTTATTTGTACATTTATATGTCTTTTTTTGTATACTTGCAATGCAAATAGATAAACATAAACAGTGATATCGTACCATTTCGTTCGGGCGATTAAGATCAACCCACATGATCTCAATATGCGCTTTGTGCACTTGCAATCCGTTTATACCATTTGAAAATAATGATCGATAAAACTGATATTTTCGTGCGTATTATAAATCATATCTACATACCTTAGTAACTTCCATTTGAGTGCATCCTTTAAAAAAAGACGGAAAAAGAAGTAAAACAAAATGCCACGTGTATTGTTTACAAAAATCCGTATGTGCAATGAAGTATCTGTACCTTGTGTTCATGAAAAATGTTCCTCGCTTTGTCCGAGTTCACCACCAGTGTGTTATATCGTCTGTCCCCATTAGTATTTTCGGATATGACTCCTAGGCTATTGAATAAACATATGAATGTTTTACCGTTCATATTCAAAATGCGTTCCGTGATTCCTTTCAACCCTTTCCAAAATAAGGTCCGGTTTTGACGTTCCTCATAGAAAAGGTTGGAGAAAACATTGAAACAATATAAGAAAAAATGTTGATCACCAGCATTTTCTCGTTTTTTGTCTCAATTATTATTTCGTTGTTAAGTTGATCATACATTTCATATTTACAAGCATTTGGATTGCAGCAACTTTGAAATTAATAACCTTAAATTCTACCGTTTTTTGAAAGGGTTAAATCAGGACATGTCAACATACTTGTTTGAATATATTCCACCCGTCATTGGATACCAAACACTTTGTGCAAATTTTGGCTTCATCTATGGCACGAAGATTGACGTTGTCGCGGTAAACGACGAAGTGGTTGGCGAAATTGCACGAAATAATTAGTATCCAATGATGTGTGGAATACCTTAATACAAAAAAAAAATTCTAGTTGAAGAATTCAGCCTCCTTATTGTTTATACATCTATTTATCCAGAGGTCAAAGTAAGCAGTAAAGAAAAACATTGTTTTTTTAATCTTTATTCTAAAGCAAACTCATACTTTAGTGTCAAATGTCATTCTTAAATAAAGTAATTAGCGTTTCCCAAACAAACTCAGAATTTTATATAATGAAATAAGATATTTTGATCACAAGCATTCCTCCTCCCTCTCAATTTCCCTTACTATGAGAGACACACCAATCCAATTTCTTTCTGATATACACTTTTTTATTGTTTGACCAGCTTTGATATTAAAGTACTTAGTCAAATAGAAAGTTATTAAATAAAGCCCCAAAAGCAAAAAAAAAAAATAATATTTTTCCTAATCCATAAAATATCGTCTGCATTTTATCTATGTACAATTAAATTCAACAATCTGTCTCTTAAAAAAGTTGCATAAAAGTCAAACAAAATAGGGTACAGCACTAACCTATGCAATGTTTTAATGCATTCCTTTAAAGTTCGTCTGATCTTCCAACGTTTTCCAAATTGGTAAGAAAGTCTTTTTTTCTGATTGCGATTCAGTTATAGATTCTTTACATCAATTCTTGCATATTAAAGATAGAACAATTTACCACTTTATGAACGATAGAAATCCAAGTCTGTGATATGTACTTATCATTTCAAAATTTCTCAATAAACTGAGAGAGCGAGACATACATTTATAATAGATTCGCAATTAAACGAGAAAAAATTCAGTTGTTTTGATAAAGCAATTCAACTGTAAAAATTCTCGTTTAATTGTGAATCTATTATAAATAAAAGGGTAGTTTTAAAACATATTGAAATATAATTATTTTGTCGATATTGTCTATTATATCAAATATAAATTCAATAATCTTGAAATTATATCTGTTCAATGCGAAATACGATACCATAATCGATTTGTAAACTTCGCTACGGGTTTCAAAGCGCATTTTAACTTCCTGCTTGTAAATTTGTCTTATCGTTGTCTATTTCGTATGACTTTTGTATATCGATTTTCTATATCTTAAGGAGAAATCGATTATTAAGGGGGAATGCTCCAGTTTTTCGGAACACTCGGTCTTTACTGTAGTAAATTAAATGTTTCGTACCAATATGTTTCGCTACCATATTTTCAATAATATAACACACCAATGCAATTTACAATTTTTTGACTGTAAATGTGTATTTATTATGCGAAACATATTTCCTCAAGATGGAAATCGATTATTTAGAGCAAGACAGTCGTAAGTATGTATGCAGTTACCACTGTTTTGCGTCATTTTATTCATGTGTAGCTGATAAAAAATGCTGTAATTCACTAACAAGTGCGCTGACCTATACATTTTTCTTTTGAATTATTACCAGGACATATTGCTTAATACAATGAGGGAGTTTTATCAAATTCTATTATGTAGAATTTGAAATATTTCCAAAAATATGCAAATTTTGACATAAAACACTCCAGCTTCGTAGATCTTACCGAACACGTGAGCATGCTGTTTTATACATTTACGCGTTTATAATAGCACCTATTTTGGGTTTTCTGTTCTTATTAGATATAAGACGTTACTTTAAATCCGTTTTCGGGAATAAAGGATGAATATACAGCATTTTATTAGCATTTTAGTGACCTTGGACAGGTGCAAGAAATTGTGTATTTTTTCGATGTAGGGGTATGTGATACAAATGCCTATAAAGTTCAAACAAGATCGCTGACCATCCATTTTTATTTTATTTTTCAATTGGTAATAACGTGTAATTTCAAAATACAAAATATAAATAAATTCTATTATTGGGGAAAAGAATTAGGAAACTGGAGCATTCCCCCTTAAACTTTTATGCATACTGTAACTTAACATTTACCCTGTTCTCTTAATCTATTCTAGGAAGAGACAATGATAGAACACTCTATTTTAAAAACTTTTTTTCGAAATGTTTCTATCATTTTCTTTATGAAAATATCATTGAAGTAATTTTCGAACTATTCCAACGGTTAATGATACATTTTTGTCGAAGAGAAGAGAAAAAATATTTCAAAACCTGACTTTCCATGCTGCCTCTTTTGAGTCAGTATTTTAGCTCACCCGGGAGGAAAGTCTCGGAAGAGATATTGTCATACTCTTCGATTTTAGCGGCGGCGTCCACACAATTTTAACCTGGCCTATACATCTTATGTCCTTTTAGGGAAACAGTTTTGATATTTAACACATGAATAGGCCACCTCTTACCAAGACCTTCCATTTGTGATGAACTATGACATTAGTTCTCGTGACCGTGACCTTGGAGTTTGACCTTCTCTTTGACCATTTGAAAATCTTTAACCTGGTCTATATATTAGACCTCGTTAGATGACTGTCACGATGATATTTAGTTTGTGACCGTGACCTTTGACCTTGTGAACTTGACATGGGAGTTTGATCGACTTTTGGAAAAAAAAACCTTACATCTGGCCATAAACTTTAATCTGACATATACCTAATAGCCGAGCCCTGAGAACTCAGTCTGTTACGTCGGAGTCTGTCAATCCAGGGGTTTCGAGTTCGAACCCCGGCTCGGCCAGTATCCATTCTGAAATTTGACAAAAGTCATTTGTCTCTCACCAATGGGTGTGAATCATCTATGTGAGAGAGCAGCTGGAGGCTCAGTTTGGATATTGTGGTTGTACTGGTGCGAGAAATGCCAGGAACCCACGGTTAGGTGCTCCAGCCGCCGCGATATGACCATAGAAGTTGAAAACGGCGTAAAACCCCAATAAATCAAATCAAACACATACCGCATTGATATATTACACACATCGATACCTCCCACCAAGACCTTTTATTTGTTACCACGATCTTTGAACAGAATGATGACTTTGACATTGGAGTTTGACCTATATTTCACAAACTTTAACGTCGCCTATATATATTATTACAACGTTGGTATTTATGCATTGATACCTACCATAAGGGCCTTTCATTTTGGACCACGAGCTTTGATCACGTGACCGTGGAGTGTGACCTACTTTTTGAAACATTTGATATTATGAAACTTTTGATATTAGCTTTCAGCATATTTTGCTTTAATTTCATGTACTAGCAATTTTACCCGTCTCGAAATTTGACCTTTGACCTCGATGCTTTGACCTCGATAACCTTGAACCCTCGATGACCTTGACCTATCCGGGGCTGCCCTCCACCTAATCCCGTCCGGTAACCCGTAAGCAATCCCGTCCCGTAACCCGTAAAAACGATACCCGTAACCCGTAAAAACATAAATTTGACCTTTGACCTCGATGACCTTGACCTTTCAAAAAATGAACCCCTCAAGCTAATACCCGGGGCCGCCCTCCACCTTCCGTCCAAGTTTGGTGAAGATCGGCCCAAGGACCTGGGAGGAGTAGGGGAACAAACAGACAAACGGACAAACGTTGCTCAAATTATAGTATGATGATTCAAAACCTTTAACACTTAGGTGAGTCAACACCGTAATTGTTTTGGATTGCTTGAGAGTTTTCCAAACAACGCCTTTAGTTTATATCAATCATTTATAGCAAAACGGGAAAGCATTGAAAGAAAAAAGACAATATTCGATTTAGCGGACAACAAAGAACAACAAAGCAAAATGTCATTTTTAGACAAGGCCAGATTTTTGTCATACGGAAAAAGGTAAAAATCCTTTTCGATAAAGAAGACAATTCCAACTTTTGGGGTCGTACAATATGTAAGCTTTTACAGATGGTAAAATTGATATCATTAGAGAAACGATTTGTTTTAGACATAGTTAAACAAAGTATAGAAAATATTGAGCCATAAGGAGAAATCGCTAAATCTATAAGCATTTTCTTCTTTTGTTTCAATGTTTCACATGCCTCTACTATCAGAGACGCTAAAGCCGGATCTTGTTTGGGAAGGGGTTAAGACCCCTTTTTACAGATGGAGGTTTGCATATACGTGATTAGGTTTGCACTTTGACTTTAAATGGAAATATGCTATTCATACAAAAGAATTATAAAGCGCTGCTTTCCTTGAAAAAACATCGTAACTACAGATTTAAACAAGTGTAAGTTACGAGGTATTTAATGAAAAGCGACGATTTCCAGGGGATCACGGCATTTATATCTTTAAACTCTTTCGTAAATAATTTTATTTTAGGATAGTCTAAATTGAACGGTGTTGCAGACGACAAAATCTGACTATCAGAATAAAAAATCCCTTTCATAAAGTAAAATATAGTTATTAGGGAAGATGGAGAAATTTCTGATTTGCAGCATTTTCTCCCTTTTCTTCAATATTTTCAAATGTTTTTTTTTTTATGTTTTGGTGCGTCAAGAGGCGTCACTATTTTAAAAAACAAGTCCCCCAAAACTATGCCCTTGTTTTGTTATAATTGATCACAGAGCAACTAATAATCATTTGGAGAAAAAGAAAGTCCCGAAGTATACGTTTATTACTTCTTTATTTCTTTCAATGTTTTCCGTGCTAGTTATTTTCTTCATAGCCTGTACAAGGCAAAGCGTCACTTGTAAATACAGCTTGTTTAACCCTTTACCAAAACAAGACCTGTTTTCGTCTACCTAAATGAATAGGCTTAGGAAAAACATTTATACAAAAGGATAAAATGATGAAGACCATCATGTTCTCATTTTGCCTCAATATTTTTTGAGCTATAACATACTCAAATTCTAACTTTCTTACCATTCATTTTGCCGTAATTAGAAGCCTTCAAATTGGGCTACCCTTAAAGTTTGCCATTTGGGAAAGGGTTGAAGCTGTAATTCCGTGGTTTTAGGGGTAGAAAATATTGTGGGAAATGAAGAAATTGCTTACCACAAGCAATTTCTTAATTTTCCAAGATGTTTTCAAAGCCTTTTCTTGCGGGGCGTAAAAATGAGCCAGTGAGTGTTAATGGGTTAAAATGGCATAACGACACGTTTCTAATTCTAGCTCAGAAAAAATCCCGGTAATCAAGTCTTTACAAAAACAACAGAATGTTTGTTAGGTCCAATTTAAATGAGTTGCAGACGTTAGAAAAATGATGTCAACAGTTGAAAAGTGTATGTTAGCGCATGGAACACATCGTGGGAAAAGGGTAAAATTGTCGTTAATCAGAATTTTGTTTTTCTTTTCGCTCAATGTCCTTTTAAAACATTCGAGCAATGGACGCCATTTGAAACCATCGGTAAATAGAGGAACGAAAGAAAGTGTACAAAAAACGGTGAGTCTAGTTCACACTAGCTTTATAATTAAATCATAAACGAATTCTGATTACAAAACCCAAACCAAAACAATAAAAAATATATAAATGAAAATATGGCATCGAACACTTTCCCAAACGGCAACATTTTAGACTTTTCCACTTTGAAAGATGATGCAGATGACAGAATGGATGCTGATACAGAAAAGATATGTTTGAATTATAGCACAGAAAATATTGAGTCAAAAGGAGAAAATGCTGGTTATCAGCATTTTCTTCTTTTGACTCATTATTATACCCCCGCAAACGAAGTTTGAGGGGGTATACTGGAATCAACCTGTCGGTCCAGTGGTTGGATGGTTGGATGGTTGGTTGGTTGGATGGTTGGTTGGTTGGTCTGTCTCCAAAACTTTGTCCGGACAACTCCTCCTACACTTGTTGACCGATTTAGTTCATACTTGGCACAGGTGTGCATTGTGACCTGTAGATGTGCAAGACACAAATTTTACGAAAATCGGACAGATACTTTTTGAGTTATGGCCCCTGATTTGACCAAAAAATGCTTGTCCGGATAACTCCTCCTACACTGGTGGACCGATTTAGTTCATACTTAGCACAAGTGTTTATTGTGACCTGTAGATGTGCAAGACGCAAATTTCACGGAAATCAGACCAATATTTTTGAGTTATGGCGCCTGATTTGACCCAAAAATGCTTGTCCGGCCAACACCTCCTACAGTTACTGCCTGATTTGCTTCATACTTGGCACAGGTGTGCATTATGACCTGTAGATGTGCAAGACGCAAATTTCACGAAAATCGCACTGATAATTTCTGAGTTATGGCCCCTGATTTGAACAAAAAATGCTTGTCCGGATAACTCCTCCTATACTTGTGGACCGATTTAGTTCATACTTGGCACAAGTGTTCATTGTGACCTGTAGATGTGCAAGACGCAAATTTCACAGAAATCGTACAGATACTTTTTGAGTTATGGCCCCTGATTTGACCCAAAAATGCTTGTCCGGCCAACTTCTCCCACAGTTACTGTCCGATTTGCCTCATACTTGGCACAGGTGTGCATTAGGACCTGTAGATGTGCAAGACGCAAATTTCACGAAAATCGGACCGATACTTTGAGTTATGGTCCCTGATTTGACCAAAAAATGCTTGTCCGGATAACTCCTCCTACACTTGTGGACCGATTTAGTTCATATTTGGCACAAGTGTTCATTGTGACCTGTAGATGTGCAAGACGCAAATTTCACAGAAATCGGACCGATACTTTTTGAGTTTTGGCCCCTGATTTGACCCAAAAATGCTTGTCCGGCCAACTCCTCCTACAGTTACTGCCTAATTTGCTTCATACTTGGCACATGTCTGCATAAGGACCTGTAGATGTGCAAGACGCACATTTCACGAAAATCTGACCAATACTTTCTCAGTTATGGCCCTCGATTTTACCAAAAAATGCTTGTTCGGACAAGTCCTCCTTTAGTTACTATCTGATTTGCTTCATACTTGGCACAGGTGTGCATTAACTTCTGTACATGTGCAAGATGCACATTTCATGAAAATCAGACCGACAATTTCTGAATTATGGCCCCTGATTTGACAAAAATGCTTGTCCGGACAATTCCTCCTACAGTTAATGAACGATTTGCTTCGTACTTGGTACAGGTATGCATTAGGACCTGTATATATGCAAGATGCAAAATTCATGGAATCAGACCGATACTTTCTGGGTTATGGCCCCTGATTGTACCAAATTTCAATAAAATCCGATTGACAATTTCTGAGTATGGCTCCTAAATCAACAAAAACGCTTGTCCGAACAAAGGTGGTGGCGGGGGTATTTTCATCACCTTCAGTGATAGATTTCTAGTTTTCTCAAGACTTTTCAAATACAGACGTCAAAACCAGGTCTTGTTTGGGAAAGGGTTAAGTATACATTGAACATAAATTCATCATCATCGTCATCATCAATCTTAAGCTAATGATGTTTTCACTGTCATAAGGGACTTCGTCTCGTCATCACTCCACATCCCTATAGCCAGTAAGCCATCATCATGTCTGTAAGAAATACAACATGGGAAAAACAGTCCATCTCTCCTAGTCAGGATAAGTCTGTGTTTCTTTCCTTCCTTATTGATTACATGCACGTGGTCTGAATCACAGGCAGTGACAAGTACATTGTCTTGTCTGTCCACCAACATTCCAGTGGGGCGCTTCAACTCTGTATCTGTATATTTATATAGCAATCCACCTGTATGGTCCATACAGGTAACAGAGTTGGTAGCCCAGTCAGTCACAAACACTTTATCTCCAACATTGTTAACCTTTACGTCATACGGCCATGTAAACATATACTCCCCGTCATGAAAACCGAGTCTTCTAATTACCGTACCGTCCATTTGGACTACCCACACTTCCCCATTACCCGGGTAGTCCCCACACGCTACATAGATCTCTCCGTTATGATAACAAACTCCGCTTGAATATTTCCCGATAGTTAGGACTTTCTGAGCAACCATGTTAGGTAGAACCTGCACAAACTGAATCGAATCTACTTGTGACACTATAACTTCTGTATCAGAGACTTTACAAGCACAAAATGCACGTAAAGATAACTGAGATAATTGTTTGAAATGTCTGTCCAACAATTTCAGACCTCCACTACCACACGCCAGAACAACATGGCCGCTCGGCAAAAACACTATGGACCATACTTTATAACATCCGACATCATGGTGTATAATGTCAGACACGGCCATATCTAAAACTGAAGGAACAGTGTCTGTATCACTGCTGGAGTCCAGTTTACGGCCCGGAACAGAACGTTGGTCATTTTTTTTATCCACGACTCTTCCTGACACAGCACCCGCGGTGGTTTGTGTGTCTTTAACACGACCAGGGACACTATCCGGGTTGTGTTCAGCAACTTTTACTCCACCAACAGCATTATAATTAACATATTTTGTGTCTTTTGTACGTCCAGGAACACTGTTATCATCAGATTTTGTATTTGTTTTGCGACCTGGAACTGGACCGGCATCATGTACTTTGCGTCCTAGAACATTACACGCAGTATCATTAACCCGTCCTGGATCAGCGTAGTATTCTGATTCAGTAATTTCTGTATCCTTAAGATGGGATTTACTATTTATTTGTTTGAGTTGATCTCCAGTTAATAGTGTGTGGTCCTGTAATTGTTTTAAATTTCTATGTACGTTATCACAGTTTTGACAGAGTGTTTCCTCACAGTCTTTACAACAAGACACGGCGGTCGAGGATTTATTCTGACGTTGACAAACATCACATTTTATAGTAGAGCTATCGGCTGTTGAGTTGTCTGAGGGTGATGACGCCATCCCTGTAGTTGACAAATAAAAGAAATAAAATATGTATACCCTTGAATTGTGACATTATTTAAACATATCGTATTTGTACGATTTTCTAGAGTGCTTGGAAAATAACGTTTCTTTACTTTTTGAGAAATTATTTTATTTTATGAAATACATGTGTCAAGCTTGCTGATTTCTTTCTATATAAATTTTAATATTGCAAAACTTCTAAAGCCCTTAACCAAGGAATTATTTCTGTCATTGTTTTCTTTCTTGTGTTTTGTATCGCTGGGCATCCCTTTTAATATCACAAATTCGATTGAAAAAATCGAACAATTTCATCTTTCAAAGCTCTTCGCCGGCGAGTATGCTCTTCCAACTCTAAGCATTTTCAAGAGAAGTCTATACAAATATGGTCTTTTAATCGATTCAACTTGACATCATACAGACCATTTTAAGACCTTCCAATTCAACGCCTTGTTTGATCTCTTTAAAGATGTTTTAATTAAAGTAACTATACGACGTTTTCCAGAATTTCTACATTTCCCTTAAATACTTACAATAGAAACTAAGATTTCAGTTTTTAGCGAGCCGGGACTTTATGTCCGGGGAGCTAATGTCACAGCCTTAGTGTCGGCGTCGCGTCCCGTCCCGTCGCGTCTTCACTTGAAAAACTTTAACCTGTCTATATCTCAGGCACTATTAGAGATACAGCCTTGATATTTCATACATGGAAAAATCGCGACAAGACCTTTCATTTGGGACCATGACCTTTGACCTAGTGACCTTGACCTTGGAGTTTGACTTACTTTTGAAAAACTTTAACCTGGTCTATATCTCATGCACTATTATTGATAGAGCCTTGATATTACACACATGGATACCTCCTGCCAAGACCTTTTATTTGGGACCATGACCCTTGATCTTGTGACCTTGACCTTAGAGTTTGACCTTTTAAAAAAAATGGCTGATTTTGTGACAAGCTCCCATATAGGCGAGCTACTTTGTCCGCGGACAACTCTTGTTTCGGCTACGTAGTTTATTTTCTTTCTCCGACCTCTTCCACAGTGTTCCAATCTGAAATTACGTATTCCTTAATGAGATCTACGCGACGTCGGAATTATTCGGGCGACGTCGAAATAATTCAGCGGTGGAACTTTCCACCGCCGAATGTTTACAACCGCGCCCGAATAGGTTCGGATACGTAACGTCACCGCTCGAAAACGATCCGATATTTTATGAATCTCAAAATGGTCAGATTGTGGGTATTCTACCTAGAATTATTTTCTGAAGCTATATTTCTCGAATATGATTTGGGGGTTCTGATAGACTTTCGAATATGAAAGGACCTCTATGGATAAGGCGAGAAATCTCCCTAAAAGGCCCAGCTCGATGTGACAATTTTCTAAACTGACAAATTGAGAAACAAAATTAAGCTTTATGGTTAGGTTGATAAATAAATTAAATGAATACAGTTTTTATGTCAAAATCTTCTATAGGTGCAGATAACTCTTGATTTTTGTACCCACCTAAATGGTTTCATTTTTCTTACACTACCAGTATTCATTGAAGTAAAATGAAGTTTCTTTTTGTATTACCGGTATTTGCAATTTATTTTCTATATTTACAAGGAAACATGGTGTTGACATCATATGGCAGCCTTGGTTTTGTCTGTATTGCGCATGCTCATAATTTAAACAACTTTAAAAGTGCACTTTCCCACCAAAAACCGAGGAATAGCTACCTTCCCTTGGCTGGCGAACATCGTTCCCCCCTTGACCCAGCTTCCCATTGACACATGTTGTGTAATTTGTTCATAGGCTTACCCTGTAAAAAGGATTTCCTGGGTCACGGGGTGGAACATACTTTTATACTAAAAATAGTACTCATAGACTAATTGCCATATTTTTGGCGGGAAAATTTCGCCTTTAAACTTGTTTCAATGATGCGCATGTGCATTAAGAACAAAACGAAAAGTGGTCTATGATTTCAACACCAATTGTCCTTATATTTACAGAAAAATTCTTGTTGATAAAACAATAGAAAACTTAATTCTGGTTGAATGAATACCGGTGGGGTAGGAAAATGTAATTTTAGGGGTAGGTACGGAAACCAAGAAATGTCTGTACATGTCGAATCGTTTTGATTGTACAAAATCATTTTTCATGTGATTTAGGTATACATCTAACAATACAACTCGAAATATACTGAGTCAAAAAAGAAAGTGTGCATACTTCTTCTTTAAATATCTACGTAACCACTGCAATTAACAACACCAAACTTCTACACAGAGTTAAGCTATCAACGTTCTCACGTCTATTGACATGAGAAGCAACTTTGGATGATTATATTGTCTGGCATATCGCAAAACGCTGTTAGCACCTTTTTGCACGTGGTTATCAAAACAAACGTTTCATGATAAACTTTATTGTCTAAAATCTGTATTCAAAGTGTACAAAAGCTAAATCAAACATAAAATTTCCAAATTCTGAATAGCAAAAGATGCTACGTCATAGTAAACACTGCAGATTTTACACGTTAGCCTTGCCCGTGTCTTGAACCGGCGTAAAACGTGTCGTTGTCGTTTAAATGTCATCGTTCAGAAATTAGGCGTTTGCATTCATGTCTCCAAAACAAAGGATACTTTTTTGATAGGCTTCGGTCTGATATCCTGAATGCAGCAATGACTAGACAAGATCGTTACATGACGTTGACGCCCTAACGTCAACGTTTCAAAACTACACAATTTATGGCAATTCAATAAAGCAAGCATATGTAAGCAACATTTGAAATCAACGAAGGCAGATAGACGGCTCATAAGAGATTTGAGACCATATGTTTGTTCCATTATTATGATGCCTTAATCTTACGTTACGCTTGCATTAGGCACATCGTCATCGGCAAGGGATACGTGAAAATTAGTCCTGAGTGTGGTGTAGGGCCGAATATCTCTAAAGCCTGAGTTTCGCAAAATTTAGTGTCCAGTTAAAGAATTTGCATGACGTGGAACACATCTTGCAATATGAACGCAATAAAATTCCAAACGATAAAAAGAAACGTAATATTCCATCAGTGAGACCGCAGATGTTTGCCGTCATTCATTTAAGACATGTCACAATAGAAATTGAAGCAGAAATCCCAAGACAATTGCATTATTCAATCTTCTTACGTTCGTCAGTAAGTTCTGTGAATTTCGAAATTAACCCCTATCTCAAATATCTTAAGAAAACACAAGAAAAATTCCATTTCTCACAATTTAAAAAGACACCCTCTTATAGGCAATTGAATTATCTTTAATTTGATACCAGTATTATAATATCAATATTCAAAATTACGATAGAAATTCCAGTTATTCTCTGTGCACGCTTTCTTTTTTGACTCAGCATAATTATCAATTTGCATGTTTTGAAAATTGACTTTTCCATTTGAGCCTTTTAGGGAGATTTTTCGCCTTATCCATAGAGGTCCTTTGTCTGCGCCACAAATAGCAAAAAGTGAAAAACGTACAATTCGATAAACATAAAACAACATTTACCTGTAAATGATGGTGTTGATGTTGATCCTTATCGGTACCATGTAAGCATAAATAAAATTTGCAAAACAAATTTCAAACTTTGCGATCGGATATTTCGGTTGAACAAGGAATGGTATTTTACCAGGTTTGCCGAAACAAGCACTAAACGACGGCGGCATTTTATCAAATATTCGTAATAATGCATTCCTAATCAATCAATAAATCAATGTTTTGGACTTTATATATTTTTAATATTAAAAATATATAAAGTCCAAAACATTGATTTATTGATTGATTAGTTTGCGTTTCTCTTCTTTCGCCACTGATCATGACTGATGTATCATTACTGAGAGTGAATTCCTATTATGTATACTGTAAACTTGCAAAGACAGACAAAATTAATGCCGCTCATGATCTTTTTTGTTTTCAAATGACCTGTCATCATCAGGGCCCGTATTCACCAACGTTAATAAATTGATTTTTTAAAGTAAAATTACAATACAACCAATCAGAGTGACCGATAAATTTGTCTGCGTTTGTCTCGGTCACTCTGATTGGTTGGTATGTAATTTTACTTTAGAAAATCAAGTTAGAAACGTTGGTGAATACGGGCTCTTCTAGTTTGTATTTTGCTTTATTTATATACTCAAAAGTGACTTATAGGCCCATGGGGCCGTGTGTTGATAGTATCATTTTTGTTATTGTACATGATTGTATAACACATGTCACAATAATAACAAGAGCCGTCATCGACGGATTATGCTCCCCAAATAATTGTTTGTAACAAAATAAAAACAATCATACATTAAGCCCCCTTTTCCCATGACAGATTTTTTCTACACACATTATTTATAGAATATTATGGTCTTGGACATCTCATTTATCACATAAGTGCAAAATTTCATTAAATTCTGCCCATTAGATGAAAAGAAATTAGTGAAAAACTAATTTTTACATTAACCCATTACCAAACGACAAATTTTTAGACTAGTCCAAATTCAAAGATGACGCAGATGACAATTTCAAAAGAATCAAATTTTAACTTTTTTAATGTTTTTGTGTAGAAAACATTGTGGGAAATGAAGAAATTGCTTGTCACAAGCAATTTCTTCATTTTCCACGATGTTTTCCAATGCCATTATCTTGTGGGGAGTCAAAAGGAGTCACTGTGTGGTAATGGGTTAAGGCCCCTTTTTCCATGACGCAGCTTTAAATCAAGAAACGGAGAAAAAGATTCCTAGGGATTATCCCAGGGAGTTCACAGGTGAAGTTTCATTGAATTTGGTCCAAGGGTTGCTGAAATCAGGCTGTGGACAGACGGACGGACGCACGGACGGACTATATGCTCCCCCGAATTTTTTTCGGGGAGCATAAAAAATTACTTACTTACTTTACTTAGTTTGCTTCACTATTTTCTGTGTGATACGTGTACGAATTGATTAATTAACACCTTCACTCTAGCAGAAATTAAGGTATTACGTTTGTATGAAATGGGAAAGAAATTTATCAGTAAAACTTTTCATCTCTGTATACTTAATACATTACCAGATGGCAAAACTTAAGATTGGTCCAAAGTCATAGATGTTGCAGACGGCAATTCCAAGTCTATGAAAATTTACATTTTCAGGTCTTTAAGGGGTAGAACACATTGTGGTAAATGAAGAAATTGCTTGTCACAAGCAATTGTTTAATTTTCCATAATGTTTTTCAAAGGCAACATGGGTTTTTTTGGTGTCAAAAGGCGCCAATAAGTGGTAATTTTCCATTGCCTAATTAGCACGGTGGGGATTGTGCATGATGGGATGGATAACGAATATTGAGTATACGGACAAAATTTGCCTCGCTTCAGGTAAGAAATTGTGCAATAATTTTCTTATTTCTGCTCCAATTTTCAAGCGGTTTGTTGCATGTACCCCGCATTAGTGAGTTCTTTCCTCGGATATATGACTTGTTTGTAGAATCGTTGTACTTTGTCCAAAAATTGATCCCAACCGACCAGAAAAACGACAAAAAATTCAGGCCCTTTTTCTAGTCGGTTGGGATCGGTTTTTGAGAAAAGTACAGGGAAGTTCTAGATAAATAATACATCTGAGAAAAGGGCTCAGTAAGACGGAGTACATGCAACAAACCGCATGAAAATTGACTCAGAAATAAGAAAGTTATTGCACAAATTCTTACCTGAAGCGTGGTTAATTTGGCCGTAGTCGTTACCATTTCGCTTTCTGGTAGGTTGGGACAATATTTCGGAAAAAGTATCATGAGTTATCTAATATGTGATACATCCGATGAAAGAGCTCGATAAGGCGGGGTACATGCAGCAAACCGCTTGAAAATTGATACAGAAATAACAGAGTTATTGCAAAATGTCTTACCTGAAGCGAGGCGAGTTGGCATCAAATTTTGTGCAAAAAATAGACTGAGTTTACCGTTATGTTTTGATAAACCGTCGTTGTTGTTATAACATCTAATAACTACGGTTTGATTCAAGCCGTAGTTACGAAATTTTATAACAACACCAACGAAATACTATTTATTTGTCCGAAATTACGTCACGGTTTACTTGATAAAATCGTTCCCTATTGTCGGTAGTCGTTATCCATCCCATCATGCACAATCCCCACCGTGATTAGTATTTATCATTTTGCAACATCGTATATGAATGTAATGCTACAATAATCATACAAATTTGTTTGGATATAAGCTACAAGTTCATTCTTACTCCGATATTTAGTCATTGTTTGTTACCAAATGAATATGTTACAATTTCAATATTTTAAGCTTGTTTCACTTGAAAGGAGTCGAAAACAAAAAATATGCTTGTTGGTATAAAGTCGAGAAAAGAGTACAAATATAACCTTTAAGGTCTGCAAGATGTTGCAAAATTAAAATTCAATCGAAAACCGTGATAAATTTGTGAATATCAAACATGTGAAATTCCCTATATATTTATGTCAAAGGAAGATAATTCACAAAATTGACAGTTTAGACCCTGATGTTAAAGTCTTGTTTCAAAAGATAAGTTAGATTTTTGTTGTTAATTTTGCAACCCAGACATGACATATTTTGAAAAGTAAATGAATCAGTTTCTGTGCATGGCTTAGATGAAGTTATCGCTTAACGCACTTAGCCAAATTTTGTGCTTGTATCTGAAACGAAAAGGATTTTTCTCGATTTTCTTAACATCATAGAGGTGACAGTCATCTTGAAAAATGGCAGCCATGTTGGTTTTTCATGGTGGATACCATATGTTGAAAATAGTATACTATGAGAAACATTTGTGCCAAGTGTGGTGCTTGTATCATAAAGTGAAGTATTCTGGTATAAGCTCCCCTACTAAAAAGAAAGGTTTCACGTAAACAAATGGAGAAATCGATCGATTGTAAATTAATAATGTTTCAATCTTATCTACAAGCAGCTAAGATTGTTCAATAAGGATCAACTGGTCAATAACGAATTGACGTCCTATCTATAAAGTACACGTGTAGAATGTAAGGTATTTAATAACAAAAAATACTGAATCCTTCGCCAAAAGATAAATTTGGTTAAGATGGAAATCGTCCAAACTTTACGCAGACATATACAGATTATTGTTTAAGATATCCACCAAATAATGAGAAGGTACTCGATATGAATTAGGATATCGTTTTTGAAAATGGGATTTCGATTTCATTTTCCTCAACAAACCATAACTTTGACGTTTCTGAAAAGGGGGGGGGGGGGTATCCCAACTGTGCTGCCTCGTTAAATAAAGGCTTTATTATTATTATCATTATTATTATTATTATTATTATTATTATTATTATTATTATTATTATTATTATTATTATTATTATTATTATTATTATTATTATTATTATTATTATTATTATTATTATTATTATTAAGAAAATAATAAGTGAAAATAAAACGTGCTTATAAACATTATTTTCTACTTTTCTCACTATATTTTCTATGATATAAGTCAGATATTTACACGTTTAGTTCCATTTGAACTAAATTTCTTATGGATAACAGTTTCCAGTTTATTTGTTGTTTGTGAAAGGATTAAAGTTAAAAAGTACTTAAGGTAAAATACCCGCAATGTGGCCATTTTAAGATTCATAAATCATCGGATTTTTTCGAGCTGCGTCCTTACGTATCCGAACTTATTCGGGCGCGATTGTAAATATTCGGCGGTGGAAAGTTCCATCAACGAATGTTTTCGACGTCGCCCGAATAATTCCGACGTCGCGTTAATCTCATTATGGATAGACTACCTTAAGTCCGATTTGCCTGAGCGATGGGGCTAAAACCATCGAACCTTACGTTCTAGACGTCTAACACCACGGTACGGAAACTACAGAGACAGAGCCAATGGCTCTGCCGCTTAAATCCTCTGGGACGCTTCCGGCCATGTGTGGCTCTGTCTCTGGATTCACGATTTTTTTAAAAAACAGGTGAGTGTTCAACTTTGTTGTTCAATTATTTTCTTTTTGTGCATAAAATCGAAAAACCGGGAATGTCATGCTCCCCTGAGACCATTTATCTGCCTGTTCTAATTCTGGGCTTTTGGGCTTTATAGTCGGCAGGGTTTTCACAGGGTTATTGTCGTCGTGAGTCGACCCTATATGATTTTTTCTTGTTTACATCATGTATTCATGTACATTCCAACGGTAAAAAGCCAATTGCCGCAGCCAAAACATGTTATATACTAATCGATGGATACGCTAAGATTAGACATCCCTTTTCCATGTCACAAAACCTTAGAAATGATTGGAAAAAATAAAATTTGAGCAATTTCTATCAGTGGCTCTGTCTCTGGCGGCTGGCTCTGTCTCTGACGGCTGGCTCTGTCTCTGGCTCTGCGTGTTAGGTTCAAAATTTTAATCCATCAAAATTCGTGTCGAAGTAATGTATCTAATTAACTCACACACTGAAAAGATCATAATGCGTATTGCGATTTGTTCAGTCACTGATTAAACGCTTTCCAAAACATCGAAATTTCAGCGTTGCTCAATTTCAAAGCTACTACAGGCGACAAACTAGATGTTGACAAAGGAGCAGTTAGCATACGATTTGTCACATAAAAAGCCTCTCTTACAACCCGTCGTGCGTCCTTATAAATCGTACGTTTTAAACCCTGCAAAATCGCACAATTTATAAAGACGCACGACGGGTTGTAAGAGCGCCTCAAAATATTTTCCATTCAAAGCAGGTCAAAAGTATGAATCTCTTTCGAGAAAAGTACGCATTCTTTGTACATTTTCTGAAATTTTAGTATAATGTTCCCTGCGTCACACGCACGTCTGTCGTACGTGCTCAGTACTTCTGTCTTACGTGCTCCTGGCGTTCTAAAAGACACAGAATGATCGTAGCAAAGAATTGTCCAGTCAATTTTTGCTGCGTGCAGTCTGTGTCGTGGTTGCGTCCACCAAAAACGTACGTTACACGTGCGTGTATCGCATGACTTTAGAAACGTACGTTTTAGACGCAGACCGCACGCAGGAGCACGTACGACCGGTTGTAACCCGATATCTTTCTATTTTATCTTTCCCAAACAAGACCTTTCTCTGATGCATTGCGAGGAAAGAAAACTGCTAGCAGCAATAACCGGCATTTTCATATTTTTCTCACAGATTTCAATGATTTTTGGATACTATTTTTTAATTATAACTATGACAACCTTCAAAATGAATAACACACCGGATTAGCTTATTATTAGACATTCCTAACCTTGACATTTTTCTGAAAATTTTAAACTTAATTTTTGACTTGAAATCTTTGTTATCTGCGAATATTGATTCTTAACTGCTTCTTCCATAAACTGGCCACAATCAGCAGGCTGATTATTTTGCCAGGGGTTGCGAAAAATAAATAGGTAAAAAGGCAAAGTTGAAAGAGATACATACAAGGAAAGTTAAAAGATGTAAGACAGAGTTAGAAAAAAATGGTTGGCTAGTTGGACCTTGAAGGCGTCAACTGTGCCTGCTGACCGTAGACTTACGGAGATGGTTCCAGTCTCCGGTGGTTCGTAGGAAGAAGGAATCTTGTCTAGATGTTGTTTTATTGTATGTGATCGCATTGTTAACCTAACCATTCTCCGTCTCTCTTTTAGGGACTGCCATTTGAGATTTTCAAGCATGTTGTTTACGCTAGATCGGTTACCTGGGTATGTCGTCTATTGTTTATAAATCTAGCCGCTCTTCTTTTTATCTTTTCAAGCTTTTGGAGGTCATTTTTTCTCATGTGGGTACCAAATGCTGTTGCCATATATATATTCGAGTGTTACTAAGGCTTTGTATGCTGTTTCTTTGGTGCGTTTGGACGATATGTTCAAGTTTCTTCCTAGGAAGCCCAGGGTCCGATTGGCTTTATTGGTTATGTTTGATATGTGCTGGTCGCAGTCAAGTATAAGTATTTGGTTATTATGCATCCTTGGCTGATTTTACCCGCCCCGGGGTGTGTCCATAGAGTGTGTAGTTATAATTGATCAGTTTCTTCTTGTTACTTATTGTTAGCACCTGGAATTTGTCTGGATGGAACTCCATTTTCCACTATTGTTCCCATGAGGCAAGTCTGTTCAAGTTTTGCATTTAAGTCTTCATGAATGTCGTTGACGTAGTACAGAAAATCTATCCATTTATTTGTTTTGCCCCTAATTCCATAGTGTTCAAGTTTCTGAAGTTGCTATATCTCTCGTCTGCTTGTTCAATACTGATTAAAAGGTTGTACCTTATTGTACATATAAAACATGCCAAGCACGATTGATCAAACTATATGTTCAATTTGAGGTGTGAAATGAAGCATATGAATGATTGATATCGACGGTAAAATGCATGATATTCTAATATAAACAAATATAGCTGAAACCTCCTAATCGATAACTTAGTTTCTATCACAACTAAAATATTTCTGGTGCTATAACCAATTCTTATTTTTCGACTGAATAGGATAATTGATTTCGAGGTTATCGAGATGAAAGAAATTGTTAACCAATATTTCGACCAGAATTCTTTTAAGTGACACAAGTTTCACGATACATTAAATTTGTAATTTAAAATTCATGCATTGGATATTTTGCAGAGAATCAGTGATTGTCCCGACATTATAAAAAATAATTCAGAAAAGAAGTGGGGATTTTTTATCAATAAACTTCACGTGCGTATGTTGAAAGATAAACATAAAGAACATCATATGTTTTTATGAAACTTGTATTTCCCTGAAAAACATATATATAAAGCGATATTAGACTATCTTGTCCCTCTTGTTCAACAACGATTAAGGCATCTGCAAGATAATTTTGAAATGGACATTTATTCTTGGAAAGTATAATATTTGCAGTTAAATTGTTATAAACTGCCAAAATGCAATAATCAAAAACACAATTTTTCAATAACTCTGGTATCACGAAACCGATTTGAATTCGATTTGGTTCTTCTTCTTCTTCTTCTTCTTCTTCTTCTTCTTCTTCTTCTTCTTCTTCTTCTTCTTCTTCTTCTTCTTCTTCTTCTTCTTCTTCTTCTGCTAGTACTTTCAGCTTATCACTAGGTTGTTCAGCGTGTGAGCAACGTATGAGGGAGCGTTAAATTCATACACTGGGAAGTAAATGAAAAAATTCATGTGCCTGTTCAAAAAAATAGTTTTCAAAACTCATTTAATCAGTGACTGAACCCTTCACCATACGCATTAACATCTATTCAGCGTGTGAGTTTATTATACATTACTTTGACACAAATTTTGTGATTGATAAAAACTTTAGACCTAGCACGCAGAGCCAAAGACAGAGCCAGCCATCAGAGACAGAGCCACCCCGCCAGAGACAGAGCCACTGATAGAAATTGCTCAAATTTTATTTTTGCCAATCATTTCTAAGGTTTGTGAGATGGAAAAGGGATGTCTAATCTAAGCGTATCCATCGATTAGTATATCACATGTTCTGGCTGCGGCAATTGGCTTTTTACCGTTGGAATGTGCATGAATACATAATGTAAACAAGAAAAAATCATATAGGGTCGACTCACGACGACAATAACCCTGTGAAAACTCTGCCGACTATAAAGCCCAGAAGCACAGAATTAGAACAGGCAGATAAATGGTCTCAGGGGATCTTTACGGGCGATTTCGCAATGCCTTTGTCGCATGAATACATTTCCTTCGTATGCTATCTTTACATTGATTTCTGTAGGTTATTACTTACAATGCTACAACAATTTAGAGCGGTCTAATTGAAAAAGTTACAGTATTACATAATCTTATTTTGAAATCATTACGTAAGGAAACATCTTGTAAGAAGAAGAAATCTATAATACCAACAATTGTTCTTGTCCCCACAATGTTTTCACGTAACATTCTAATTCACCTACAGTTAATCAAACTTGTCGTCTGAAGCACTACTAGTTGAGGAACAATCTGCAGTTTTTTCGTCGTGAAGTGAACTCTCTAGTGTAACATCGTGGGAAAAGTAAAAAGCCAAGTCTATAGGTGATCTCTTGAATATGATTGATTTGTTTCCTTTCAAAATACAATGATTATCCTTCAGATAACGACTTGACATTTTTCCAAACGATATAATTTAAAGGTGGTCCAATTTAAAAGCTGCTGTGGGCGACAAAAAAGATATTGAAAAGGAAAGAATTGTGTGTACTATATTGCCCAGAAAATATTGTACAACACAGCACATATAATATTGGGACATAAGGAGAAAATGCATATTATATTTAAAGGTTTATCATTCAGATAACGACTAAACCATTTTCCAAGCAATGGAATTTTACGGTTGTCAATTTGAAAGCTGTTGCAGACGACAAAAACGATATTGAAAATGAAAGAATTTGTGTAAAGTATAGCATCATCATCATCATCGTCATCATCATCATCATCATCATCATCATCATCATCATCATCATCATCATCATCATCATCATCATCATCATCATCATCATCATCATCATACATCTCAAGTTAAGATGTTTTCATAGTCATGAGGGACTTCTTATATTCACTGTACGTTCCTATAGCCAGTAAGCCGTCATCATGTCTGTAAGCTATACACCGTGGTGCACACAGTCCATCTTTCCTAGTCAGGACGATATTGTGTTTTCTTCCTTCCTTATTGATGACATGCACGTTGTGTGACCCCAAGCCAGTAACGAGTACGTTGTCTTGACTGTCCACCAACATTCCAGTAGGAAGCCTCAAGTCTGTATCTGTATATTTATACATGTATATCACCCGCCCTGCCTGGTCCATACAGGTAACAGAGTCGGTGTTGGTGTCAGCCACAAACACTTTATCTCCCGCATTGTTAACCTTCACGTCCCACGGATAAGTAAACATATACGCCCCGTCATGAACACCGAGTCTTCTTTCGTGGTTGTGATGGCATGCAACATAGATCTCTCCGTTATGATAACAAACTCCACTACATTCTTTCCCGATAGTTAGGACATTCTTAGGTAACAGTTTAGGTAGAACCTCTACAAACTGAATCTGATTTTTACTGCCTTGTGACACTAAAACTTCTGTATCAGAGACTTTACACGCATACCTTGAGAATATTAATAATCGAGATAATTGTTTGAAATTTCTATCCAACAATTTCAGTCCATCTTTTGCACAGGCCAGAACAACATGGCCGCTCGGCATAAACACGACCGACCGTACTTCACAACAGTTGACATAACGATGTTTGATGTCAGACACGGTAAGATCTAAAACTGAAGGAACAGTGTCTGTATCACTGCTGGAGTCCAGTTTACGGCCCGGATCATAACTTTGGTCATTATTTTTATCCACGACTCTTCCTGACACAGCACCCGCGGTGGTTTGTGTATCTATGACACGACCAGGGACATTATCCGGGTTATGTGTAGCAGCTTTTACCCAACCCTCAGCAGCAATATAACTATCATTGTTTGTGTCTTTTTTACGTCCAGGAACATTGTTATCAGATTTTGCATTTGTTTTGCGACCTAGAACTGCACCGGCAGTATTGACTTTACGACATCCAGCACTATTTGTAGTATCATTCGTCCGTCCTGGAACAACGTCGTCATTTGGTTTAGTGTTCTCTGTATCCCGAAGCTTGGATTTACTCTTGACTTGATGTAGCTGTTCTCCAGTTAGAAATACATGGTTCTTCAGCACTCTTGAATTCCGATGCACGTTGTCACAGTTTTGACAGAGTGTTTCCTCACATTCTTTACAATAAGACACGGTGGTCGAGGTTTTATTCTGACGTTGACAAACATCACATTTTATAGTAGAGCTATCGGCAGCTGGGTTGTGTGAAGGTGATGACCCCATTCCTGTGTTTTAAAAGAAAAAAATGTTTTAGGTCGAAACTTGATAAATGAACCTACGAGATTTCATTTAGACACACAATTTATTAACTGCGTTATAACGCTAAAATAAAGCACGGAGGCTAACCCACTTGACTTTTTGAGAACATTCACACACTCCTTCAGGGTAGGTTTTCTAGTTTCCAGGATTATACGTAACATACTTTGATGAAGTAAAGTGCACCCTACGCGATTTGCATGGCCCAACATCCTAACACCATGGATCTTTCAAACACTCAAACATGATAGATATGCACGTTTTCCACTTTTTCACATAGAATTGCTTAGACCAGGAATGGCCCTCTCAAAGGCGCGTGCGATGCACTTTTTCTCGTCGAAATATGAGTAGTAAAACCTGAGAAATTAAAAGGTAACTTACCACGAAACGGGCAATTTCAGATGTGTACTTTTCCAAAAAGTCAGATGGGTTATCATTAGTGTAAAGGAAAGGAAAGGACATCCTCGGACAAACGGCTTAACGAATGGTTGACTGGACAAAAAAGGGACCCATCTTTGAGATATTTTCTTTAAAAGTGTATACACTTTATAGACAAAAGAAAGTATACACTTTTTGTTTGTCAATACCTTTCTTAATTTTCATCAAATAGACTTAAAGTTTTGTACAGGACGATTTTACTAAAAAATGCAATAATACAGTCTTGATAAATATCACGTGGTATCGCTTGAATACCCGTACTCTTGCTATATGCCGATTTTGTAAACTTTGCATGTGCAGCAGAGTGGGGTATTCAATTTTGTTAGTAATCAGTATTTGATTTTTCTATTCCTAACCACAATAAATCACAACGTTAAGTTTTCTCTTTCAATATGAAAATAATTTCTGTGACTGATAGAAATTTAGCAGTATGTCGCTCTTTTGCATGTAGCCCCCTTTTCTATGACACAGTATGATATGGCAAAATCGTGACAATATGCGCATGACCCGGTAAACTAGGAACGTCCTGGGTAAATTGAATCAAAATCTGCTGATAAATATAAAAGGAATAAGATCAACGAACATATATGTGACCCGTCACGCTAAAAGGGACCTTATCGGGGGTGTGAAAAATATCGACCCTAGCCTGTCTGCGCAGTCCTCGCAGCCAGACTAGGGCCGACACTTTTCACTTTATGTAATTTTCTAAATCCGGAATGTTTTCTCTATCTAACTATATGTTCATTTTTTGCGCACGCGATCTGGTTGACCTGTGCTGAGTCTGACAAGTTTGTCAACATTTTGATTTTTGGAGTTCGGATAAGGTCCCTTTTAGCGTGACGGGTCACATATGCATCTAATCATCTTTTTACCTGACGCGGCGTAATACAGAATAAAATTCAACAGAATTGCCGATTTTAGTGCATGACTAGTGATCAGTATTTTTTTTTCGAAAATTTTTATTCAAATCCGTCAAGTTAATTATTTATGAGTCCTGTCAACGAGAACGTTTGTAGGAAGTAACCGTTTTTAATGGTCCAGGGTAATATGGAAAACCCTCAACAGACGGGAGGACAGACATATGGAAAGACATATTCTGTAGAGTTTGAAATATTGCACACATTTTATTGGTCATTTTCTAGGACAATATGAAAGAACAAGGGTGTATACTTAGTTTTGCATCTTTGTATATATAATGAGGATGGCTTTTACATGTATTTTGCTTTAAACGCTTCAATAGCGCTGTAGAAATTAACAATATTTCTAAACAAATTTTAATTATCAAAAAATATTCAACGATCCTATCTAGTAAGATATTTAGTTCCAATATTTGGATTCAGTTATTACGGATTTCATTCGACCTGACACTGACCTTTATTCAATATGCGTTCACATTTCGCATAAAGCGTAACATTCTTCAAAAAGACTTTTATCATAGCACACATATATAATAGCTATACAAGAAAATATTACTATATATATATTGTTATTTCAAAAAAGAGGATGCGTATAATTTATGATAATAAAAGCTAAAGCTGCGATATGTGAAATGAAATCCGTAATATAGCTTTAATTATTTTAACAAAACTGTAAAGAAAGCAATTGAAGCAAATAACTCTTACCTTTACTGAAAATCGGTCAATTTATTTTCTACGTGCTCTTCCAAATTTGACAGTCACATCATAACATCATTTGTATTCATTTTTGTTAGCATTATAAACAAACAGTATGTGGCCATCTTTTCCAATTAAAATACCAACTGTAACATGTGTGATGGCAAGTTGACTTTTAAGTTTGTAGATCGTAAGCAGGTTAATTTTTTTTTCAAGTATTAATGATCTGCCAAATGAATCTATTGTTTAACTTATTAAAATAACAATGGAAGTTTTTTCCCTTTTCAAAAATAATCGAAATTTAATACCTACTTGATATGCCATGTTAAAAACACTAATTCGGAAGTCAAATACGAAAAATATAGATCAGATTCAGTAGAGGTCAAACAAAATAACGCTTTTCGAAAATTAATATAAAGTAGGTTTAAAACGTTTTAAGTTTGGAGAATTATTTAAGGTAGCCTACCCCTAATGAGATTCGCGCAACGTCTGAATTATTCGGGCGAAGTCGAAACTATTCGATGGTGGAAATTTCCACCACCAAATTTTTACGACCGAATAGGTTCGGATACGTAACGCCCCCTTTCGAAAAAATCCAATATTTAATGAATCTCAAAATGGTCACATTATGGGTATTTTGTATTTTGTATTTTGTATTTTGTATTTTGTAGTCGGTATGTGCATAACGCCGATGACCGATATAATACTTTTCACGTTTTCAAAATCGACCCTTTTTTCTGTGATGGTTCGCATAAAAATAATGGTACGCTTTTTGAAATAAATACCTTGTTGACCTTGTTGCTCTTTGTTTGTTCTTTGGTCTGCAGCTTTTGCAATAATTCCTTGATTATGTAAAAATGAAATTGGTGTGAAACAAACTGTACATAGATTTCCAGCATTTTAATTAGTTTTCATCCAATATTTTCCTGTGACATACCGTACATCGATTTCATATTAATTCACACAAATTATATTATCTGAAACAAATTTCAAATGAGCAGGTTTAATTCTTTCTATTAGATAAAAAGGTTAAAAATTTGACGATTGAAAAATCTAACCATGTGAAATAAGGATCAACTATTTTCAAATATGTATAGATCTTCTATTGTGCAACAAAAATCTATTAACTAATAGGGTCGTCAAAAACTGGTCTTGTTTGGAAGAGGCTAGATAAGCACGTTTTGAAATAGATATAATGACGACAAAAAGTGTTTTCCGAAGAAAAACAATATTGGAATTATAGCATGAGAAAACATTGACGGAAAAGGAGAAAATGCTGGCATTTGTTATTCCTCCATTTCTGTCCATGCCGTCTATGCGTAAGTGGCAATTCCGGATAACCTAGAGGCGATAAACAAGGAAACGGAAAAAATAAATACGGAGAAACAGAAAAAGATTAATGAAGCTCCGAGTCGAAGTGCCTTTTAAGAGCAAAAACATTAATTTGAGTACACAAGCTTTATCATTCAATCATTCATTATATTTTGATTACAAAAACTAAGGCCGCGTTCCTATTGCCGACCAAATCAACTCCATCAACTCGATCGCCTAAATTCCCCGATCAAACCCGATTAAACTCGATCAAATGTATTTGCACGACTTCTTTATTTGTTGTAGATTAATTCCCGAACAATTTTGGCGACCACGCTCGATCGTCCCGATCACTCTTGCCGACCAAGCTCGATTGATTCGATCGCTTGATCGAGCTTGATCGAGTTAATTTGGTCGGCAATGGGAACGTGCCTTAAACCTAAATATAGAGTTAGGTCTAAATGAGAAAAAGTATGACATGAAAATAGGTAGCACGGTGGGTAACCCACGTGACTTTTGGGGAGCGTTAACACCGAAAAACGCCATTTGTGACCAGTTGGTTGTTGTGGGCTGAGTACTAACAACCACGGGTTTTAAGGGGACGGGTTCATTCGGTCCGAAGTGGACAACAAGATTCAATGTGGTTTCTAGATCTATATTATATCCTTCATCATCATGGAAATAAACCACGGGATTTGGAGCAGAGTGAATTACAAACGGGAATAGCCCTCTCAAATGCGCGTTCCGTGCACTTTATCTCGTCAAAATCAACAAAGTATAAGCTGAGAAATTAAACAAAACATACCTTGAAGCGGACGATTTCTTCGGTGTTAACGCTTCCCAAAAGTCACGTGGGTTATCCACCGTGGGTAGTGAAAGTGAATTAAATGTATCACGGTATTATATTGTCATGATCATTAAGAAGGTATTATCTTGTAATCACAAAACTGCCTCGCCCTGCAGGCCCATGTATTTTTTTCTGGTTTAACCCATTACCAAACGACAAAATTTTGGACAATTCCAATTTGAAAGTTGTTGCAGACGGCAATTTTGAATTGATGAAATTTTAAAATCTTGTCCCTTTTGGGTAAAAACATTGTAGACAATGAAGAAATTGCTTGTCACAAGCAATTTCTTCATTTTCCACTAGATCTATGCTTTCCAGTCATTTTTGTAGGGAGCCAAAAAGAGTCATTATGTGGTAATGTGTTAATAATCAAAGCTGAACTCATGTACAAATATAAAATGACGTGGAAATAAAGAATGGAAACTCGATTATTATCATCATCATCGTCGTCATCATTATCATCGTCGTCGTCGTCAAACTTACAAATCGAAAAGATGAACGGGAAAAGGTTAACAGATAAACTAGACAAAAACAGTAATTCGAGTACACAAGCTTTATAATTCAATCATTTCTAATTTAATTCTGATTGCAAAACACAAAACAAAATAGAAAATTATACTTATTACAATGACATTATAATACACAGTGAAAATGTATATGATAAAGCATTATATACATGTATATTTACACATGATCATTTAGCATAGTCTAAGTTTTGTGTGCCTGTAAGGTAATCATTGCTTGGGTTTGATTCATCATCATCATCAGCAGCAGCAGTAGCCGCAGCATCGTCATCGTCTTTATCAGGAATCTAAGGCTAATGATGTTTTAACTGTCATGAGGGGGCCAGTACTACCAAACCTGATCATTCCTATAGCAAGTACGCCGTCATCATGTCTGTAGGACATACACCATGGGTCCGACAGTAAATAAAGACCAGACAGGAGAATCCTCTGATATGTATATGTACCGTCATTGCTGATCAAGTGCACGTTATTTGATCTAGCAGCAGTAACGAGTAAGTTGTCGTAAGAGTCCACCAACATTCCGGTAGGACCCTTAAAAAATTTCAATTCTTCATTTGTATATCGATACAACACTCGCCCAGCCTGGTCCAGACAGGTTATAGAGTGTGTACGATAGTCAGACACAAATACTTTGTCTCCAGCATTGTTGACCTTTACGTCATACGGCTTACCAAACATATACGTCTCGTTGTGCACACCGAATCTTCTAACTACGGTACCACTATTATTAAAAACCCGGACTTCCCCTTTGTCCGGGGAGTCCCAACACGCCGCATAGATCTCTCCGTTGTGATAAAAAATTCCGAGTGCTGCTTTCCCGATATCCCAGACATTCGTAACCACCATTTCAGGCAGAATCTGTGCAAACAGAATCTTATTCCAAGGGCCTTGAGATACTAAAACTGTTGTACCAGAGACTTTACATGCAGATTCTGAGATAACCGATAACACAGAAACTGTCTTAAAGTTACTGTCCAGCAACATCAGTCCGTTTTTATTAGAAGCTAGAACAACATGGCCACTCGGCATAAACACGACCGACCATACACGAATACATGGAACACGATAGTGATTTTTGATGTCAGACACGGTCAGATCTAAAACTGAAGGAATAATGTCTGTATCACTGCTGGAGTCCAGTTTCCGGCCCGGAACAGAATTTTGGTCATTGTGTTTATCCACGCCTCTTCCTGACACAGCACCCGCGGAGGGTTGTGAATCTTTAATCCGACCAGAAACACTATCTGCGACCCTTCCCGACACAGCACCCGCGGAAGTTTGCGTATCTGTAACACGACCAGGAACATGATTTGTGATATCAGATGCAGTGTTGCAAGAAGGTGATGACCCCATCTCTGTATGTCAAAAGAAAAGTTTGTAAGTAAATGTTTGATAAAATATAGAGGTTTGTTAACATGTAACCCCCCCCCCCCCCCCCCTTAAGGACCATCCTTTAATGGGGCTATCTAACAATTGAAACAAGCCAAAGGGAGTATCAATAAAGTATGAAAATCAAGAAAGGGCAATATCTCAACAAATATGATCAGAGTTCTTGTACATTGCAATTCTCCTTAATTAGATCTATCCACCAATGTAGTTTCGTGATTCTACCTTGCATACTTTTTGAGTTTTGCTCTAGAAGTATGAAAATTCACAAAGGTCATTATTTCCATAAATGCGATGGGCAGAGTTATGTTTTTTGTGCTCTGGAATTCTCCATAATGAGATTTACACATCTATGAAGTTTCGTGGATTATAAAAGTAAGGTTGTTTTTTATATTTCAGGTCTCGTTATTGTATGATAAGTTATTTGCTATCTTGTAAAAAGATCAGTACCAATGTCAAATAAAACAAAGTATAATACCTTCGCATTAAAGGTATGTCTTTCTTTCATTCAAAACCTGGTCTCCAAATGAGCATAAACGTGTAATTTAGCCTTACACCGCTTTATTGTCCACTATGATCGAACATCGTTTCCGCCATATATTCAAACCTTAACCTAAATTGCCAGAATTATCGTAATTACATTAAATAGAAACAAGTATAATAGCCCATTGTCTTTGACGTATTGCGAATTGAAAATTAAAAGTTCTTATTTTTCATATAACAAGAGCTCTAAGATGACCCTGCATCGCTCACCTGAGAGAACTTTGAGAGATAAACAATTACGTGCAAAATATTTCAGCTCTAGGGATACTTAGATGAATCAAAATACACATGCAAAACAGTTTTGGAAATGATTGTGCCAAGATTTGGACTTCAAAAGCAAACAGAAGGAATGTTCATTTTACACTTCACGCTATGTTCCTCAAAGTATACTATTTTTGAATAAGATATTTACAAATAACAGGTCTTTAAATTTGAATTTTCTTCAGCAATCTAACAACGAATACCACCCGGAACAATTTATCTAATGACCTAGTTTATGACGTCACATGACCTACTTAATTACATAATTTAGATATCATAAAGATACATATTATGAACAGTTTTCACAATAGTTGAATAAATATTGCAGTTTTTAGAGAAAAAACGTAATATTTGACCCCGTCACCTAGTTTATGACCTGACATGAACCACTTCTTTAGCTCGCCCAGGCCGAAAGTCTCGGAAGAGCCATTGTCATACCATCGGTTGTCGACGTCAGCGTCCGCAAAAACTTTAACCTGGCCCAAATCTCATGCCCTATTAGAGGTATAACCCTGATATTTCACATGTGGCCACCTCTAATCAAGACCTTTCAGTTGTGACAATAATCTTTAACCTTGTGACCTTGACCTTGAAAAATTTGATTAAACGCATATTTCTGCATGTAGACATATTCAATGGCGTTGTAAAGCAATGAAAAACATAGCCTTTACCGTTTTTTTAAACTTTTACTTGGCCTATATCTTATGTCCCATTACAGATACAGCCTTGATATTTCATACGTGGATACCTCTTACCAAGATCGTTCATTTGAGACCATGACATATTATGACCTCGTTACATTGACCTTTGAGATTGACCTACTTTAAAAACTTTAAAGGGGGGCAAGCTAGGCTGTCGAAAATGCAAATGACACAATAATTAGGCCTACAAACCAGAAATAACGTATGCAATTACCAACCTGAAGGGGTAGATCACTTACGCCCATTGTTAGCACTTATCAAGCTTTATTAAGTATTAAAATCCTAGTCAATTAATATCGTGCAGCCCGTTTTTAGCTCGACTTTTCGAAGAAAATGAGAGCTTATACTGTCACCCGGGCGTCGGCGTTGGCGTTGGCGTTAGCGTCGGCGTTGCAACCAAGGTTAAAGTTTTTTCAAACATCAATAACTTCCATACTATCAAAGGGTTTCTACCCAAACTTGGAGTACTTATTCACCATCACACCCTCTACCTTACTATAAAGGCCCATGACCCTGAGACCACTCTATTTTGAGTTATGCCCCCTTTATACTAAGCAACTTAGAAAGTCGAGCGCGCTGTCTTCGGACAGCTCTTGTTATAGTCCTTGTTTTTGTTTTGTAACGGCTACATATGCCCAATCTTCAAAATTCAATTACATCAGAGGTACGTCATCTGTGCTCAGCGAGATTCAACACACCGTACAACCGACTGCGTCGAAAGTTTGCGAAGACAGATTCGGCATCTGATGTCATGTGCATGGTAGGTCAAATGAATTTACTTTTATAAATTAACGAAAGGATCTTTGGTATTCTACAGTTGATAAATACGCGTATAAATGTTCAGTGTTTGTACAAAATAAACATTTCCACGTATCTCTCGCAAATAAGGTCACAGTTATCGACACAGCCAGTTGTACGGTGTGTTAATACAGCGGAGGTGTGTCTCGTTGACCTTGACCTTGTCTCGTTTTGAAGTAAAAAAATAGAATGTGTAAACACGCTTGTAAAGGATTGATCTATAGCAAAGGAAAGGTGGTTATTCGCCGTGTTTGAGATTTTTATGCATTGCAAATTGCTTTTCCATGCACAGATTTTATATGAGTTCCCGAACAGTTCGGAAGCATAAAAACCTAGAATGGGCCCCTTTAACCTGGCATAAAAAAGTTAACCTTGCCTTTATCTTATGCCCTATAATAGATGCAGACTTGATACTTGACAACGTTTTAATCATCATTGGTACTTTCAGAGTAGAAATAAGGATTTTATAATATTTTACCTAGTGACCTAATTTTTGAACTGACATACCATACTTTTTGTCATGACATATAGATATTATCTAGACAGACATTCCGGTGTAGCCTATTTCCACAATGATTGAAAAAATACTGCACATGATCCCCTAAAGTAGAAACAAATTTCAACCTAGTGACCTATTTCTGACCCCATTCTGACCCCAATTTCAATTCTTTGAAGTATTTTGATAAATGATGACCCAAGGATCATATCTTTGGAATTTGGTTGAATTTACCAAGTACTTTATGATTTTTTGTAATTATTTACGTATGAACAGACGGACGAACGTGCAGACAGACGGACGCCAGACATTTATCGATCACAATATTTCATCCCCAGTACTACGTGCACAGGTGAGCTAAAAGGTTCTGCTTAATTAGTCCAGTGTTTTATTTGTCGAAAAAAAAAAACAATGAAAGTGACTTCCTCATTCCAAAACATTTGATATTCAATATATCGTCGCTTTTCAACAAAAACCCCATAACTGCAGCTTAAACAAGCTACAGTTACGAGGTTTCTTTTGAAAATCTACAATAGGATTTTTATGTGAGCTGTCACGCTAAAAAGGACCAACCGGGTAGTAGGTGCACCAAATGTTTGAAAAGCAAATAGAATTGAGCAAAGGCTGACCAAATACCGCATTTTTATAATGAGTGTATTGTCACTGGTGGTGAACTCGGCCAAAGCGTTTTTTCGCGATCATAGTATTCCGTCGGTAGACGGTTTGTCAATACATATCGGTAAACCCGGTCTATTTTTAGAACAAATTCATTGTTATTAGAAAAACTATCCAATCAGATCTTTAAACTCACATTTAAACGCAAAATATATTACCTTGTTGTAGCGAAAAACGTCCCTCGCTTTGGCCGAGATCTTCACCAGTGATTGTGGGTAGATAAATACTCAAGAGTCAGAGTATCTTCGAACCTCAGTTCGGCCAGTATTCATTCTGGCATTTGACAAAAGTAATTTGTCTCTCACCAATGGGTGTGAATCATCTATGTGGGAGAGCAGCTGGATGATCGGTTTAGATATCGTGGTGGTACTGGTGAGAGAAATACCAGGAACCCGCGTTTAGATGTTCCAGCCGCCGCGATATGACCATAGCAGTTGAAAACGGCGTAAACCCCCAATAAAAGAAAGAAAGATTCAGAATATCATTTAACAGTGAAAAGTTTCGATCCTGATCAACCTGTGAACTTCGCACAGACCAGCTTCAATCGTCACTTTTCACGCTTCCAAGAGGACCCCTTTTTGCACGAGAAGCCACATGTGAATGTACCGCCAATTTTTTGTATTGTTTAACTTGATTGAATAACAATACAATCGGAATTCTTTTCCATAAAAATATGTTGTTTGATACATAATCGAAATGAACACATTTTGTTTAACCCATTACCAAACGACACAATTTTGACTTGTACAAATTCAAAGATGTTGCAGGCGACAACTAAAAATGAATGAAAAAGTACATTTTTTAATCATTTTATATGGCAAATATTATGGGGAATGAAGAAATTGCTTGTCACAAGCAATTTCTTCATTTTCCACAATGTTTTCCATAGCCAGTTTCTTGTGGGGAGTCAAAAACAGCCACTGTGTGGTAATGGTTTGAATGAATACTTTAATGTCCTGATTATTCTTTAGTCTAGTCATGATTTTTACCTTTTTCAACCCTTTCCAAAGCAATAAATTGTTTTAACAATATAAGGAATGATTTGAGAAACAAGAGTAGCAAAGAATTGATTTGCAGTATTTTATAATTATTACGTTGGAGTTTCGTTCGGATATCCTCGGACAATGTCGATCAAAGATCGAACCATCGACTCGGATGTGTGTATGAAGAAATCTTTAAAAAAATCGCATTTCTTAGCCGGAAGTTGCTACGCTTCATAAAGTAGTTTTCGATGTAATCCAAATGAACAACCATGGCAACTTGCGGGACTTGCAGGTTGTAATCATATTAAAAATAGAGGACACTCGAACTGCAAACAATGCATTTCAGCATCATTGTCGCTTCATTGTTGACATTAGTCACAGACGAACGTTTTGAATTGTTGCTCTATTCTATTCATAGTCTGAAAGTAGTTCGACGACTTGCATCCAAGGTATGATTCGATAGAATTGTCCTTGGTGATCCAAATGGGTGGAGATTGTGCATTATGGGATGGGTACCGGGGATGGGTACCGAATACGGACAAATTTGCCCCGCTTCAGGTAAGAAATTGTGCAATAACTTTCTTATTTCAGTGTCAATTTTAAAGCGTATACATGTATGACTTATTAGGGGCCTACTTTTTTCCAAAAAATGATCCCACCGACTAGAAAAACGGCAAAAAATTCAGATCGTTTTTGAGGTCGGTTGGGATGATTTTTTTAGAAAAGTACAATGAGTTTCCACATAAGGCATACATCTGAGGAAAGAGCCCAGTAAGGCAGGGTACATGCAACAAACCGCTTGAAAATTTGTGCACAATTATGAAAGTTATTGCAAAAAATTCTTACCTGAAGCGGTTTAATTTGGCCGTAGTTGTTGTCATTTCGCTTTATGGTCGGTTCGGCAATATTTTGGGAAAAGTACCAAGAGCTTTCTAATAAGTCACATATTCTATGAAAGAGCTGAATAAGGCAGGGTACATGCAACAAGCCGTTTTAAAATTGGTAGAGAAAATAGCCCCCACCCCACCCCAAATTTCAGACACCAGGGCTTCAGCCACCCCAATATGAAATTGCTTCCTATGGGCCTGAATCAAGATTATACTCAGCAAAAGTTCTAATCGGTCACCTTATACTTTGCGCCATAAAATCAATAAACAAACGATTCCAAACATTTTTTCTGGAACACTGTTGAAGAAATCAATTTCCAACATGACTGTTGCAATTCGATTATTTTAAGACTTTTTAGTAAGATCTAACAATAGTTCTTAAAGAGGTACCCTCGATTTCAAAATTCACAAATCAAAAAGAGCAGTGTTAGTAACGTGTGTGGTCACCGTTAGCTTCAATAACAGCCACACACTAGCTTGTCGTGGAAAGGATAATGTTAAGAAAGTCAATCACGATCAAATTCGTCACTCTGAAACTCTCCGTGACAGCGATAAAAGAGCACACGTCCGTCGGAAAACTGATGCAAAGTTGTGGTCAAAATTGTTAAGAAGACGTTGTCCAAGGCAGCCCTGGTAAAGAGAAGGTAACGTCGCACCAAAACTAGACGGACATTTCGATGACGTCTACAGACAACAACACCTGAGTGGCTACTTTCAACGAATTCTAACACTTTACAGCCTACTGTGCACATTCTGTGGTGTAATGTTGCCTTCATGTCGACCCCGCAGTCAACCTTAAGTGATTGAAGCCTGGAGGAATCTGTTCCTTTCATATGACAAAGGGAAATAATGGTCCCGGCGATGTATGGTAACTCGTCGTCTCCGTTTCCGATGGCGAACTGCAGCACTTCCGGTGGCCTGAAATTCCATGTGTAAGGCCTTGATGGTTAAAATAGGCCTACGTAAACGTTCTGTCGACTTGAAATGGATGGAAACGAATGATAAAAACTGCATAAAAGAAAACAAGCCTCGATTGCCCCCTACTTCTGGTTTTTTCTGCAACTAAATTTTGCCAGTCGTAAACGAAGACCCCGTTGTAGCATTTCGACGGCCCTGCCTCGCACTTCGTGTGTCATTCTGGTCATGTTATGTGTTTTTCTGACTATACAATCGATAGAAAGCTCACGTGTATAAACTGGATCGTGGCTTTTGTTGCACGAAAACTTTTCACGTGCAAATCGGGAAAATGATGTATATGGACATCTTAACCACCCCTCAATGTTTCAGCGCTCTCAAAGATACGCATAGTCAATGACATGGGCACAAAATAACACATGTAAAATTTTACACTGATTGGTTGATTAATAATCGAGATATTGCAATTTTAAAAGTGACCGATTAGAACTTTTGTTAAGTATATTTTGTCCGTAGTCGTTATCCATACCTTGATGCACAATCTCCACCGTGATATGCGATCGAGCAGAGATCGATATTTTCTGTGCTTTGTAGCGCACACCACTTGCAAGCATGTTTATTTACATGAAATTTGCCGTCTGCAATGTTCAACTGTTATATTGTAACAGTCTCAGATTTTGCTGTCTGAGAAAAACTACAGCTTAATTCAAAAGTCTAGCCATATAAAGTAAGGTTCTAATTCTTCAAATACCAATATTGTAGGGAAATTATCTATTCTTTTACTTTTTTACAACAGTAAAAATGAGCCTTGAAATGGTAAATGGGTCTAATTGTAATTAAGATCAACATGGATCTAGATCAACCTGTGTATGAATACGCGCATGGATCTAGACCCACTGTAATTGGGTCTTGATTAGCCTGCACTTTAATCCGAGTTTTCTCTGATGAAATTCGCTCTTTGATATGCTGATGCGCTCTGATGCAAATGGGCGACATCAATATATCAAAATAGCAAATTTCATCAGAGAAAACTCGGATTACCTGCACGTAAGCCACAGTCTGATATTAGCACAAGCAAGTGTCGAATGCTATAAGGGCCCTTTTCAGACATTGGCCTAATTACATATTGTCGTCAATTTGCTATAGTGCACTAAGGATTTTATAGATTCACTATTAAACGAAAATAATTTCAGTTGTTTGAATAAAGCAAATCAACTGTAATCATTCTCGTTTAATTGTGAATCTATTTTATCATGGCACATGTTTGCATAGTTTTTTCTTCTGTAAATAAGGGAAAATGCAATCTTAATTTTCATTACAATTTTGCTTGTGTTGGTTTGAATCTAGCAGGTGTAACACACCTGCAAGATTCAAACCATCACATACAAAATTGCAGTGAATTTGAGCTCGATATTAGATCTATTGTGTGATCATATACATTTTTTGTAAACATGTGCCATAAAATCGCGAACGGGCTTAATATCCTCATTAATCAATCCGATTTATAATCCGAGCTGTAAGCTTTCACGACCAACATCTTTTTACAACCATTCGCAAATATTCCTGTTAGACTATTCCCATAAACACAACCCGTATCTAGCCCGGTAGCAAACTTTTCCGTCTGTAGTGAACGTCTTGCATCATGACCGAAATACACGTGATACGGCCCCGCCCACACTTTAGCCCAGGCTGTACCACGTGACGGCTTATTTGATGCCGCCAAGTAGCTGGAAAAGAATGGTTCCGATATGTTTATGATATTCCTCATGTTTGTTAGATCGTTAAAGTTCTGTACCTCTAACGGACGTCCCGGAACTATTCCACCATGAACAACGTGGATTTTTACACTTGGAACTGTAATAGTATACGGAAGTTCATTGATATATTCCAAATCATCATCATTCAGGTTCCGAATCCATTCGTATTTCTCCGGAAGATCATAGTTCGGTAATTCTCGGATATTTCTGATTTCTCTCAATACGCATTCCTCGTGATTCCCTCGTACGGCGAACGTATTCGGCATTTTCCGTATATGCCGAATGACCTGCACACTTTTAGGACCTTTGTTTATCATATCACCGGCAAATATTGTCACGATGTCATTATCTATTTCGGCTGCTTGGTCCAGAATATCTTTCATCTCATCAAAACAACCATGTACATCTCCGACTATAAACACGTGTCTATTCTCTATAATGGAAGCATCCAAGACTTGGTGACACACGGACGGTAATGGCAGGCGGTGTTTGTTTGTGCGAGATCGAGGGTTCGGTTTGTAGCATAAACTTATCAAGCGGGCAACTAGCGACACCATGGCGAATCTACAAAATTATCAGAAATTAAAAATTGTAGACAAATTAATTTTCGTCGGCATCCAATGAGCGTTTTCCTAAATTAATCTTGGTTACAAGTATATTTGACAGTTTTATATTGTTATCATGGAAATTTCTCGCCTTATGTTTTACTATAGCACCATTCAGTCAATGTAGGTCTACGTCCATTTATTGAGAACTTTGATAGAATTTTCCATTAATGCTGCTCTGTGTCCATCTACTTAAGTTGGTCGTCACTCGAGCTGTCTTTATTGTGGTCTGATAAGATTACTAGATTAGGCTACTTTCATCGCGCATCAGACCCTGCAAGAAATAAATTCAAACTAGGTAATCTAGGGGGCCTTCCAGTGCCGGATCTAGGATTTCTGTGAGGGGGTCGTTTTTACAAAAAGGGGGTTCGTTTTACAAGTAATACACAATTTTGACTGAATTTCTGCATGAAAATGGAATAATTAGGCTATTGAGGGGGGTTCGTTTGAATTCCCCGAACCCCCTCTGGGTCCGCCACTGGCCTTCTATGAACAGGCAATTGGAGCTAGGAAGGGGCGTATTCCCCGTATTTATTCTAGCTATATTCTAGTAAGTTAGTTCATACTAATATGAATGAATGTATTTAGATAAATTTACAGACAAAAGTGATAATTCAATCGATAAGTATGATTGACCCGTATCCCTAGCCAGCCATCACTGCACATGTCCTTGCAAATAGGGGGCTGTGGTGTCATAATAATCCGAGTCTTTTCTGATGAAAATTCGCTCTTTTATATATGGATCCAAATATCAAAGAGCGAATTGTCAACAGAGAAGACTCGGATAAGTGTCATAAGTTTCCAAAATGCCGAATTGGCTTATTTTACACTGAAAATTTAGGGAAAGTCCAATTTAGCCCATCCTATTGTCAGATAGTGGCCCCAGCAGGTGCTTTAGTCCACCCCACCCCTCCAGAAAATTGCTTCCTAAGGGTATGCTGACTG
Organism: Fragum sueziense; assembly: GCA_963680895.1. Lineage (NCBI taxonomy): Eukaryota > Metazoa > Mollusca > Bivalvia > Cardiida > Cardiidae > Fragum > Fragum sueziense. The sequence goes on from OY804603.1 coordinate 1,544,314, forward strand.
TATATACTGATACTAGCCAGTTTAGCATATTATACAGTCATGACATGCTAAGGGAACTAGCCCTAAAAATCTCTAGATTAGGTTCTATGTTTAAACCTCAAGGCTAACTGGAAATACATGTATAGCTAAATCTGAAAATGCTTCCTACGCACATGATCTACAAAGCACTGAGCAGATAAAAGAGGGTCAATTGATTATCCTCAGAAGCAGAGCTTTTCTTACGAGAGCATAAATTACATGTATACATTATGCATAATTCGATGGTTCATCGCGAAACGGCTGTAACTGCCTATACGTATATAGGCTGTTACAACCGTTTCACGCTGAGCAATCGCATTCTCAAATCCAAATCCTTGTTGCGACCCATTTAAACAAAAATTTTCATGAAAGATTTAAGATTGCATTTTAAAAAGCCTTTATCCACTCAAATAAAGCCTCTCATCTGTAGTGTAAAAATGCGTCTTATATTCGTGACAAAAAGACGTCATTACGAATGTGCACGTCGATTAATTCCAGTCTAATTGAAAGGCTTCCAGCCTAAAACTAATCAATATCTACCAATAGATGTCGCCACCTGTCGATTACCATCTATCTCTGGTGGGCATTCTGGGTTAACTACTTTCAAGATGTCAGCGCCCATAAAATGCATACACGTGGTACTTCCTCATGACTTCCTGTCACGCGGCATATTTGCTTCATATGCTTGCATAGAGTAAAATGAATAATCGAATTTAAATTAATTATTTTATTAGATGAAATTGAGACGAAAATCAAACTTTATTTTGTTGCAAATGTATTTGCAGTTGCAATTTTCTGCTTGCTACTTTTTGGCGACAGGATTTTGGAGTTATGTGCACCGCGTAGTGATTTTTATCCAAAAATGGATAAAGTGATGCGTCAAATGAGTCAGTCCAAAAATAAAAAAAAATAGACTGGAAATATTGTAGACTGGCTGCTTAGTCAATGAAAACTAATTGGAACCGGTGTTGATGTAGATTTCTCCCTACCTCTGAAATCGGTTTAAGAAATCTTTGGGGTTTTTTAGACAAATTCTGAAAAACAAATCTGAATTAATTTAGAAATGTTGCTGGATTGAAAGAAAAGATCGATTGCAAAGTCATTTTTAATTTTGGAACGCATGACATTGGCCCAGTCATTGGTAAGTCGACCGGTTTCGTCAGAAGTTCGTTCTACTGTTCAGCAGAACTCTCCGAACTGGCCCGATACATGGCAGATGTAATCGTTTTCATCCGCGCTTTTATTTGAAATTCAAAATTTTATATAAAGCACAACTTTTTGGGATCAAATGAAGAAATTCTTACCTTTTATTATGATTTTATGATGTAAACTTTCAAAGGACGGCGATGGTTCAAAAACCATCCCGATCAATTAGTCCTATCATATCTGCAAATTATCACATGTACACATTAATTATGCTAGTTACACTTTTCTGAACTACAAAGTGTTAGACTGCTCTAATTTGAAAGCTGATGCAAGCAACAAGTAGCATGTTTATTTATACATAAAAAAAAGGTTTTGTGATTTTTTTTGCAAAGGTGTGTGTGTGTGGGGGGGGGGGGGGGGGGTTCAAGCCAAAATGACCCCAACAATTCCCCCCATCCCTGAATCAGTAAATGCTGGTTATGCTTTAAAAGGGTTTCCCTCTTTTGCCTCTATGTTAAATTCCATTGATAAGATTGTTTTACAGTGCTTCTGAAATAAGTTGCCCGAGTTGTCAGAGTTGTCCGACTTGTCCGTTTACCTCAAATTACCTGTACGGACAAGCAGATTTTGAAAGCTAGGTTGTCCGTGGACAAGTGAAAAATCTGGTTATAATATTTTTTTTTTCTTTTTCTCACATTTTTTTTCATACAATGTAATTACTGATAGTTAAATGTACGAATTTTGTTGTAGACAATAGTTACACAGTCATAATAGATATGCAATAAACAAATGAAGCTATTTAAAAGTATTTATGGTTTTGTACGGACAAGTTGATATTTGATACGGACAAGTCAATTTTGGATCAACACTTGTCTGTGGACAAGTAGATTTTCAAAATATTTCAGAAGCACTGTTTTATGCGGGATGTCAACACCAGGTCATGTTTTGAGATTGGTTATACAGTCGAAACTCGTTGTGTCATCATCAGATGAGTCGATATTCCGGAAGTGTTTCCGAAGTCCCAACTTTGTCCTTTCTTTGTTTCATATAAATTTCGATGTTTATGTTGAGTAAGGAAAATCGTCAACTTCTGATGTGTCTATTTTTTTTGCCGGTCATGAAAAAGATTCACCTTAAAATTACCTGTTTGGCTTGTTAATGGACTAGCAAAGTAACTTTTTCTAGGCTGTCAAACCCCCAATTGACGCAATTAACACATTAACAATAGAGATTAAAATCTTGATCAAAAGGTGTGAAAACTGGGCTGATTGCATTCTGCTGTCAGTTCACTGTGAGATTGCACGAACCGTGAAATATACATGAGAAAGAAAGGCTGTTTACAGACGACGCTTGTTACCCAAATTTTGTCAACAACAGGGGTAATTTTAAGCTTCTGTTTTCATTTTACTTGAAATATTTAAACATCATACAATACTTACATATATACACAGGTAAATACGACCCCTCATTCTTGAAGAGTTATTCAGATCGTCGTATTAGCTATACCTCGACTTCCGTCGAAGACTTACGGGAAAACTTAAGGTTTTTGATGGCTGGTGTTTGTGTCGAACTTGGGATAAGTTGAAGTATTTTCAGCGGCCCACAAAAGTCGACACAAGTTTTGACTGTAATTATCTATTCATTTAAGTATGATATATGAGCTGGAGATCAGGAAAAGGGTACATTTACGGCATTTTATAACTACTTCGGAACTTCGCACACACCCAGTCTTATCTGGATCCATGCTGCTATTAAAAATGGGCCTTAAACTAAGGAAACAATAGGAGAGCAGCATGGATTCTGAAGAAAAGGCTTAAACTCCTTCGAAAAAAGGCATTTAAGTTCAAGAAATAGGATTATTCTAGAACTTTAAATGGCACTTCCAGTTCTAGAAGTGTGATACCATTTAACGTTCTAGAACAGTTCTTGAACTTCAATGTGTTCTTGAACTTTTTATGCTCCCCGAAGGGAGAGCATATAGTCGCCGCTTTGTCTGTCCGTCCGTCCGTCATTCCGTCCGTCCGTCCGTCTGTCCGAAGCGATTTCTCTATAACCCTTGGGCCAAACCAAATGAAACTTACCATGTGAACTCCCTATGACAAAATGCCGATGTACTTTTCCCGGTTTTTGGATTTGAGGCCTCGTCATGGGAAAAGGGGACTTAAGGTCAAATATAGTTTTTCTCTAATTTCTCCTAGTCTAATGGTCAGAATTTGATGAAATTTCATATTTGAGTAGCAAATCAGATGTCCTTGACAATAAAGTGCTCTCCATGGCATACATTTATTGTGACAATGCCTTATTCGGGGAGCATTGTCCGTCTCTGGCGGCCCTTGTTTCACAAACTGTACTAGAATGTTCTAGAACGTTAAATGGCACTTCTACAACAGTTCTAGAAGTGTCATTTAACATTCTAGAAAGTTCTAGAACAGTTCTTGAACTTAAATTCCTTTTTTTGGCGGAGGTACTTTTCAAAATTTGCTTCAAATGCCATAATTTTAACCAGATCCTGACTCATACTTGACTGAAGCAAAGGAACAGATAAGAGGGAGTGAAACCATTCTTAACCCTTTTCCAAACAAGACCTGATTTTGACGTCCCTAATAGAATAAGCTTAGGAAAACATTGAGGCAAAAGAAGAAAATGCTGATAATCAGCATTTTCTCCTTGTGCCTCAAAATTTTCTTTGCTATAATGTGCAGAAATTTCGTCTTGATTAACGCTCGTTTTGTCGTCTGCAGCAGCTTTCAAATTGGACAACTGAAAATTTTGTCGTTTGGGAAAGGGTTAATTGGTTGTTTCAAATCCAAACCCTATGTTGTTCGTATTCATTTGAATTGTCTTGATGTGACAATCAGGGTTCTCCGCAGAATATTTGGAAGCTGTAGTGGCAAATTATATGAGAATTGGTAAACTTTGAAAGGATATAATTGTGAGTGAAAACATTATGGAAAAAGAAGAAATTGCTCATCTTGAGCAATTTCTTCTTTTCCCATAATATTTTTACTCATAATTATTACATTTAGAATGACAAAAATGTATTATTAAACAGTGTTTGGCATGAAATACCTCAAAATGCCTCTATTTGGAACCATTTTGAAGAAATTAAGCTGTGGGGTAGTTTTGAAGCTGTAGGGGCATTAAACTGATTAACATGAAGCTGTAGTGGGGCTGATACAGCTTATTGAGCTGGGGAGAACACTGACAATTCAAATGAGTACCCACAACATAGGGTTTGAAAATCATTGAAAGATATTTTACATTTTGAAAAGCCATTACCCCTTTCATCTATAGCTCTGCTCATTTACTCTATTTTTATTTTCAAGCCTTGATGAGACAAAAGATAGGAGAGCAAGATGAACTTGGCGTGTAAAAACATTGGTCGACTTTGTACAAGCCTTCAGAACCATGCAAAACTACTACCTACAGCTGTTAGTCAGTCCATTCTGACTAAAACAACTAATTGTGATATCACATCTTCAAGAATAAACAGAAAAACATATTTTACAAAATGTTTTGAGAGACAATCCTTTGCAAATTGTTCAAAATTGAAGAAAATTCAGCTTAAAATTGATAGAAAAAGTGCAATTTCAAATTTGCAAAGTGATTTTCAAAGAATTACTCTGTTTAAACCGTCTAATCAGCAATGCTCCAGTTTAAGCACAAGTGCAAAGTTGATGTCACAAGACAAGGGCTCAGAAATGACAGCTGAAGAAAGACTTTTATATAAAGCCATAAAAAGTGAGAGTGACTGTTCGCCGGTCGAAGAGAAACTTGTTGTCGTGAACGAATCAAGTGACTTGTCTGAACCTGACCTGACAAAAGGAATGATTCTGAAAAAAGGAAAGAAGAAAAAGACAGAGAAGTTCAAGGAGAAAATGGTTGAAAATTTGGTGAGTATTTGATAATACTTTGAAAGATAATAATATCCAAAGTGTTAAAGATTTAGACTGATCCAGTTTAAAAGGAGTTTATTGCAAGTAACTCCTAAGCTTTTTAGTGAGCTTTTTGTTTTGTGACAGATGGCTATCCCCAAGATTTCCCTTAATTATCTTGAGGTCATTTTGAGCCCCTTACCTTCAAAGTTGAGGGTCATTTCTCCAATTTTGTGGGTCAAATTTCATAAACGCTAAGACATCAAGTATGGTTCAAAAATCTGGATTGTAAAATTTGTTTCATTAATGACCCTCAGTTAAATTTGTAATGGGTCATTTGTTTTGAAATTGTGTCTATGACGCACAATTTGTGTATGATTGAAAACCCTGTATCTCCTTTCCAAACTATGTTTTGATGCACCCAAGTTGTAAAGCTTTGGAAGATATTGAAGAAAAGTGGTAAAATGCCCATTACGTCATGTCAAAGAAAATTAAGAATGCAGCATGGATCACTTTGTGCCTCAACAGTAGCCCAGAATTTCATCTGTTGACGCACTGATGATGCCCCCTTATCACGGATGATGCCCAAAGATGCACAAAGTCTTTGGTATCTAATGATGGGTTGTAATCCATAAATGCCATAAGACCCATTTTCCAAATCTCTGATCGTTTGTTTTACATTTTGATTTTCACAGAATTTTCCAAATGTGACCGTATACGGAGTTGGTAGATTGAACTTGGAGAGTTTACAAGAAGAATTCGAAAATGATGAACTTTATATTGTGTGTCAACTGCCTCCAGGTAATGTACGAGGGGCGATAAAAAAAATTCCAGATAAGTTGTATTGCCATTTCTGGGAACTTTTTTGTCAACCCTCATATTTCACCACCAGGTGATGTATTTAACCAAATAAGGTCTGATTTTGAACCATTCCCATACAATGACACTTTTTGACCCCCCCCCCCCCAACAAGATAAAGGCTTCGGAAAACATTGTGGAAAATAAAGAAATTGCTTGTGACAAGCAATTTCTTCATTTCCAACTATTTTTTCTAGGGAGAAAGACTAAAAAATATAAAGATTCATTCATTTGAAATTGCCTTCTGCAACATCTTTGATATTGGACCAGTCCAAAATGTTGCCGTTTGATAATGTGTTAAGTTTACAAGAAGAATTTGAGAATGATGAACTTTACATTGTGTGTCAACTGCCACCAAGTGATGTATCAAACCCTTTCCCAAATGGCAAAAGTTTGTAATGTTCCAATTTGTAAAGCTGATTCTTTACATTGTGTGTCAACTTTCCAAGTGGCAAAATTTGAGTGGGTGGATGCTTGGGTGGGTGTTTGGGTGGGGTGTGGTTTCAATTTAAAAGATTCAGCTTTCGATTGAGATAGCACTTATTGTACATCATAGCTCAGAAAAAAATGAGACTAAAGGAGAAAATGATAAGGCTTGAGTAGCAAGCAATCTTTTCACATCAAAGTTCTCAAGGATCTTAGCATTTGATATGAATACATTTTTTATGCCTCTGCATCGAAAGATTGGGGGCATATTGTTTAACTTGTGTCTCTCTGTCGGAAAACTTAATGTTGGCCATAAGGGGCATTCGTGTTTCAAAAACACATTGTTTTATCTTATTATACTGCAGATATTTTGGTCCCAAACATAAAATCATCCATACAACTGAAGGTAAAATCATTGTTGTACTTTGTATCTTGCAGAGTTTAAAAAAGAAGTTTTGATGGTCCGAAGTAAAAACAAGAAACAAGACGGAACATATACAGACGCTTTCTTCTTTAGGTAATACTCAAGGGTTAGTGCTGTGTTCATTAACCCTTTCCCAAACAAGACCTGGTTTTGACGTCCCAAATAGAAACTGCTTGGGAAAACATTGAAACAAAAGAAGAAGCTGCTGATAACCAGCAGTTTCTCGTTTTGTCTCAATATTTTCTATGCCATATTTTACACAAATCTTATCTTAGATAGCACCCATTTTGTCATTTGTAGCTGTTTTCGAAGTGGATAACGGTAAATAGAATTTTGTCATTTGGGAAAGTGTTAAGCTATAGACGCTGCGGCCATAGCACATTTGGTAGTGCACCAGACTCTTAGTCATGAGGCCCATGGTTCAATTCCCTGTTGCTGCAAATATCCTTTTTTTCTGACGATATTATCTCCAACCAATGCTTGGATAATCTTTAAGCCATTACCAAACAAGACATGGTTTTGACATCCCTAAAAGAAAAGGTTTGGGAAAACATTGAGACAAATGAAGAAACTGCTGATAACCAGCAGTTTCTCCTTTTGTCTCAATGCTTTCCTTGCTGCATTATGCACCAATTCTATCTTTATCAACATCTCTTTTGTTGTCAGCAGCAGTTTTCAAAATGGACCACCCAAATTTTTTTTTTGTTTGGGAAAGGGTTAATCTATTTTAGGAAGTAGCTGGACTCACTGCTGGAGGCTCTGTAAAGATGTGGTAGTGCTGGTTTGAGAAACGACAGGAACCCATGGTTAGGGGCACCAGTCGCCATGAAATGACTATAGTAGTTTTAAAAACTTTATTTAACCCCAATCAATTGATTAATAAGCTAATAGGGGCCACACTATTTCTTCACATGAATCAACACTTTCAAAAGTTCCCCACAGCTTAAATGATTTAAATAATATTTACTTTTTCAGCAAATATACTAAATTTTGCTTGCTTTAATTTATTAAGATTGTAAATTGCAAAATGATATCTTCTCATCAGAAGTTTTCAAAACATTTGGAATTTTAAAAAAAATACAAAAAGGATAATTTCATACTATTACAAATATTTGCCATCTTTCAATTGGTTCATTTCAGATCATATGGTGTGGCTTGCTGGGCAATGAATCAACATCAGGTCAGTTTAATTACAATTAACCCTTTACATATATTTTAGATCATGTAAGTCAAAGGTCAAGGTCACAATTAGACTGTTTTTAGCGAGCCGGGACTTTATGTCCGGGTAGCTAATGTCACAGCCCTAGTGTCGGCGTCGCGTCCCGTCCCGTCCCGTCCCATCTTCACTTGAATAACTTTAACCTGGTCTATATCTCAGGCACAATTAGAGATACAGCCTTGATATTTCATACATGGATACATCTCGACAAGACCTTTCATTTGGGACCATGACCTAGTGACCTTGACCTTGGAGTTTGACCTGGCCGCGGCCTTAGCGCAGTTGGTAGCGCATCTGACCCTCATACGAGAGGTCCCGGGTTCGATACCCGGCTGCGGCTAATACCCTTTCTGACAAAATTGTCACCCACCAATGGGTTTGAAATCGTTAACCTAAGTGGGCGAGCAGCTGGAGGCTCGGTAAGGGTGTTGTGGTAGTACTGGTTTGAGAAACAACAGGAATCCATGGGTAGGTGCTCCAGCCGCCGCGATATGACCCTGGTAGTTGAAAACGGCGTAAAACCCAAATAAATTCAAACTTGGAGTTTGACCTACTTTTGAAAAACTTTAACCTGGCCTATATCTCATGCACTATTATTGATAGAGCCTTGATATTTCACACATGGATACCTCCTGCCACGACCTTTCATTTGGGACCATGACCCTTGACCTTGTGACCTTGACCTTTGAGTTTGACCGACTTTTAAAAAAATAGCTGTTTTTGTGACAAGCTCCTGTATAGGCGAGCTACGTTGTCCGCGGACAACTCTTGTTAAGAATCTGTTTGTGTGCTCTAATTTAAGAACCATTTGACCTAAGACCATTAAATTGTTTGCCTCTGATCCAAGGAGGTGTCCTATTGATTTGGGGTCAGGTAGGTCCGTTTCCGTGCTCTAAGTCAAGAACAGTTTGAGCTAGGACCTTGTTACTACAAAGTTGTTACCCTTGATCCAAGGTTGCTATCATTATGGGGTTAAATAGGAAAAAAGGTCAATGTCACCATTGAACTTTGTTTAAACTTGAACTTAGCTCAAACTGAAAAAAATCATTTGACATCTATTAGCACTTTTTCAGTGACAAGGAATATATGGGTGGTGGTTGTCCACTTTGTGACAGTTCTAATCGCTATGTTTTCCATGCTACAATATTCAAATTTTCACCAATTTGTAACATATATTGTGTGGTCTTCAACACCTTTGAATTTGATTTTGTCTAGTCTACAATATTATCATTTCGAAAAAATTTTAAACCGTTACAAGATGGAAAAGTCAAAGATTTTGCAGCCAACAATTTCAATTGAATGGAATTTCACACTTTTTGTTCCTCCTATGTTGAAAACATTGTGGAAAATGAAGATATTGCTTGTCACAAGCAATTTCTTCATTTTCCACAATGTTTTCCATTTAGCATTTATGTTGTTGGATGTCCAAAAGTGTCGATGTGTGGGAATGGTTTATGCTTTGGAAAATACCATAAATAATCCAATAAGTGCCCAAGTTCTGAGTAACTTCCATACCCAAAATTTCTGCTAAAAATAAGGCTACCAAGCATACCGGTAGTTCTAGCAAAGAGGTGTGATAAATGCCCATTCCCATATTCAGGAAAAAAATGATATTGATTATGAACAAAAACCATTTTCAAAAGTAAAAAAGGGCAGATTTCCAGTCTCAAATTTGTTTCCAAACAAAGAAAGAATAAAAGTTCATACAAGTCTTGTTTTGAAAAATGTTTCAAAAATAATAGATTTCAAAAAAAGAAAATGTGTATCATAGCACAGATAACATTGAAGGGAAAGATGAAGTTGCTGATTATTAATAATGTTTCTTTTCATTATTTTCTCAGGCCTTCTCTGTAGGATTGTAGAAACTGCATCTTCTTAGTGGAAGGTTTTAACTGCTACACTTTACAGGGGGAAGAACTTGTGTTAAAGGCTATGAATTCAAGTAGAAACAGACATGGGATGAAGGGTGAAGATTTGTTTACGTCTCTGCAGGATGCAATTGATAATCGAGAAGTGTTCCGGACGGTCCAATCAGAGTGAGTCATGCCTTTATGTAGTTTGGTTGTTCCTTGTTAAGGTAGTCCAATGGTATTTATGGGGCTTTGGATTTTTATGCCCTGTATGAAGAGATCGGGAGCATATTGTTTTACTTGTGTCTGTCTGTCTGTCCGTCCGTCTGTCTGTCTGTTCGAAAACTTAACATTTGCCTTTTCTCCAAAAGTATTTGACGTTCAAAGCTCAAATTTGGTATGCAACTTTCTTTTAATGATATCTTTCTGTTCCATGCAATTTGACCTTCCTCAAGGTCATCCGTTAACCTTATCAACCCTTTACTCTACGAAAACTTAACATTTTACTCCGAAAACTTTACATTTGCCTTTTCTCCAAAAGTATTTGACATACAAAGCTCAAATTTGGTATGCAACATCCTTTCAATGATATCTATCTGTTCCATGCAATTTGACCTTCCTCAAAGTCATCTGTTAACACTTATTAACCCTTTACACGAAAACTTAACATTTTAGAAAAATGGCCCTTCCGGGGGACATTGGTGTTTCATAAACACATCTTGTTTAACATGACATTGTTAACATTTGTTACATATCAGAACTTTTTCGGGCAATGTTGTAAACAATCAGTGGCGGAATGTTCCACCGACGGATGTATACTATGTTGTCAAATTCAGATATCAGGTAAATATCATTAGAAGTGTACTACCTTAAACCCTGGAATAATTCCGACATAGCGTAGATATCATTAGGGGATATTACCTCAAAACATGACAATATATAAGGAAAAGAAGAAAATGCTGATGACCAGCATTTTCTTCTTTTCCCTCAATATTTTCTGTCATTTAGCCATGAGATGAATGTAAAATGTCTACAAGAAGCGATTGATTATCAAGAGGTGTTCCGAATTGTCCAATCAGAGTGAGTTATACCTTTGTTGTTATAAGTGATGAATGATTTTGATAACAGCATTGAGAATCTTTAGCTTTTTAGGAAATTTCAAATTGTTACAGTAGGTGATTAATTGTTTCCGAATTTTTAAATTCAAAGGCTGCAGCAGAAAACAATAATTTTAAATAGATGTTGATAAAGGTAGGATTTTTGTGTGACAAATATTTAGACCAAAGGAAAATTGCTGGTCATAAGCTTTTTTTTCCTTTTTATCCGAATACTCTCCAAGCATCATATACCCTCGTATCGAAAGATCGGGGACATATTATTTTACCATTGTTTGCCTGTCTGTCCATCTGTTAAATTTAACTTTGACATTTTCTCCAAAAGAGCTATTTCGGGGGCAGTAGTGTTTCACAAACACATCTTGTTTATTCTAGGTACATCAAAACCAGGGCGTATTTGTGAAAGGGTTTATAACATTTTTAGTTTCATTACAGATCCATTAAACGAGTAAAAGACAAAATTCACATTCCATCATTGACTGACGACAGTTTATCAGATGAAAAGAAGTCACTAAATCTTGCCTTGAACAAATATACATTCTCAAAGTCTCTCTTGCAATCTGGTAAGCTTTTTCATCCCGTTGGTTTGATATCGTAAACCTATGTGGGGGAGCAGCTGGGGGCTCTGTAAGGGTGTTGTGGTAGTACTGGTATGAGAAACGACCGGAATCCATGGTTAGGTGATCCAGCCGCCGCGATATTACCTTAGTAGTTGAAAACGGCGTAAAACCCCAATAAACCATATTTTTCGTCCCGTTATGCCACGGCCATGATGCAGTTGGATGCCTGTCAAACTCTTATTTATAAGAGAAATCACTCAATCTTGCTTTGAATAGATCCAGGGCTACAGATAAGTGGGGCTGAAGGCATTCTTACTTTGTTATTTCAGACTTGGCGAAAGACCAGAAATTTTTGTCAGACATTCGGTCTGACAATACCGAATAACCTGTCAGACCGAATAAAATTTTGTCAGACAGAGCTCTCTTCACTATCTTGACAGAAAAAAAGGAGTGTCAGACATTTGGACTGACAGTAGCAAAAAATCATCAGACAATGGGAAATTTTATCAGATATGTCTGATTGTCTGACGATTTTCGCCATGTCTGTTATTTCAATTCCAAACCAAAATGTTGTGGGTACTCATTTGAATCGTCTCGACGAGACGATACAAATGAGTACCTACAACATAGGGTTTGATGAACAATAACAAAATTAATGCAGTTTGAAAAGTCATCACATCACCCACTCTTATCTGGAGCATTATATACATTCTCAAAGTCTCTCTTGCAATCTGGTAAGCTTTTTCTTTATTCTTATAACACATGGCCATAGCAAATTTGAAATAGATATGTACAAATATGTAATCTTTTTATGCCCCCGTATCGAGAGATCGGGGGCATATTGTTTTACTCATGTCCGTCTGTCTGTCTGTCTGTCCGAAAACTTAACATTTTGCCTTTCCTCCAAAAGAACCTCAAAGCTCAAATTTGGTATGTAACTTCCTTTCAATAATATCTATCTGTTCCATACAATATTACCTTCCTCAAATTCATTCGTTAACCATTATCAACCCTTTACACAAAAACTTAATATTTTAGAAAAATGGCCATTTCAGGGGCATTTGTGTTTCACAAACACATCTTGTTTATATTCCACCAAAGGTATTCTTATTTCTGTACAATCTATGTCTGTTTGACTATCTGTCTATCCTACCATTCCTGTGTTTGGTTGTGCATCCACATCTTAACCCATGACTGCCCAGTGACGCCTTTTGACTCCCAAAAGAAAAAAAGCTTTGGAAAACATTGTGAAAAATGAAGAAATTGCTTGTGCCAAGCAATTTCTTCATTTCCCACAATGTTTTCTACCCAGTATGACTAAAAAATGACGAATTTTATTCACTTGAAATTATGGGACTAATGCTCATAATTGTGAATATTATTAGGCATTGCACAGTTGTTATTGCATTGGAGTAATTTTGGGGTCCAATTTTGGATTACTGTTCATAATGAATATCTTTTCAGGCATTTGTCACCCACCATAGGATATAATCAAAAACCTAAATGGAATGATTAGCTTGAGTTGGGGGGGAAAGGATGTTGTGAAAAAAAACATGAACCAGGAAACCAAGTTCTGATGTTCCGGCCAGAAAAATAACAGGAGATATAACAAATACTGTTGAAAATGGCATGAATCTACACTAGATCAATCAATCTTTTCCATTTCAAACATTGTTGGATGTGGGGGATTGGGGAAGGGTAGCTATCAGTTAGCTTGCACAGTTACCTTAATTGATAAATTATTAGTCTTGCATTCTTGTTATTTTACTTCCAGTAATATTGGGGTTATTTGAAGAGCGACTTGATGATTTCATAGAGAATAGAGGTCTACTACAGAGAACACAGGTAGTTTATGTACATGTTTTCATACCTACATAACAATGGATATATGTTTATCCCATTCCCACACAGTGACACTTTTTGACTTTCTCATAAGAAAAGTCTTGGGGAAAACATTGAGAAAAATGAAGAAATTGCTTGTGACAAGCAATTTCTTCATTTTTCACAGTGTTTTTTAACCCAAAAAAGAATGAATTTTAAATTTTCTTCAACTTGAAATTGATATCTGCAACATCTTTCAAATTGGAATAGTCCAAAATTTTGCCATCTGGTATGGTTAACAAATTTCTAAGTACATTTATGGGCCGATTTGGATGTTTAACTGAATGTTCCCAGAGATATTGAAAGGTGGCCATAGCGTAGTTGTTGGGGCATCAGACTCTCAATCATGAAGTTCTGGGTTTTATCCCCGGCTGCGGCAAAAATCCAGTGGCATTTTTCTCCCTCCAATGGTTTGATAATTATAAACCTATGTGGGGAGCAGCTGGACGCTCAGACAGGATGTTGTGGTAGTACTGGTGAGATCAATGACAGGATTTAATGGATAGGTGCTCCAGCCGCTGTAATATGACCATAGCATTTGACGGAGGCATTAAACCCCATTCATTCAACATAGTGACGTTGCCATAGGCATATTGCAAGTTTTTTGCCATATTGTTTTGCATCACAGAAAAGGGGTTTTGATTTTTAAAAAAAGCAGAGTATCGTTATATTGTGACTGTTACACTCTTATTTCACAAATACAATTTGTTACAGGAACTTAAACTTGGTGTGGACTCATCAATGAACAGTAAAAATGTGTACACAAGTTTTGGAGAGATTTCTTACATAAGGTAAGGCTTTTTTTAACCAATTACCGGACTGCAACATTTAACCCATTACCAGACAGCAAAATTTTGGACTATTTCAATTTGAAAGATGTTGCAGACGACAATTTCAAGTTGATAAAATTTTGAAAATCTTCCGTTTTATAAGAAAACATTGTGGAAAATGAAGAAATTTTCTTTTCATAAGCAATTTCTTCATTTTCCACAAAGTTTTCTAAAGCCTTTTCTTTAAGGGAGTCAAAAAGCGTCAATGTGTGGGAATGGGTTATAGGGGGTCTAATTTTAAAGTTACTGCAGACAAGAAAATGGATGAAGATAGGATTTTTCTACAATATAGCATTGAAAATATTGAGGCAAATGAAGAAGATGCTGATTATCAGCATTTTCTTCTTTGTATGCCCCCATATTGAAAGATCGGGGGCATATTGTTTTACAGTATAATAAAATACTTGTGTCCATCTGTCTGTCAGTCTGAAAACTAAATATTGGCCATTTTGGGGACAATGGTGTTTCATAAACACATCTTGTTTCTTAATGTTTTCTTTGACCTATTGTTCTTGGGTCCCATAGGTTAAAGGTCAATATCACAATTGAACTTTGTTTAAAGTCAGTTTCTGTTCTCTAACTCAACAACTGTTTGACCTATCATAGCACTTTTTTAGTGACAAGGCACTAGTGTGGGATATTTGTCTGCTTGGGATAGTTTTAATTATTACTTCATTCAATTTGGAACAGTCTAAGTTTCAGTTGTCTTCAAAAACTCTTTAGACTAATCCTTTAAAGATGTTGCAGGCGACAATTTCAAGTGAATGAAATTTTACATTTTTTTGTCTATTTCGGTGGAAAACATTTTGGGAAATGAAGAAATTGCTTGACAACAAGCAATTTCTTCATTTTCAACAATGTTTTCCAATGCCATTATCTTGTTGGGCATCAAAAATCTTAACTTATTTTCAGATATCAGACGAATTTGTCGGACCTTTTTACGGAGGACCCAGATGAATATTGGGAATATGATGACTTATCTAATCTATATACGGACATGGTGACTTATTTATCACTTCCAAAAAGATTAAGGGTATGTTGGCCATTTCTCCTTATCTGTTGTCACGGTGTATAATCATGTGACTGAGAATTTCCGATAATCTCCAATATCTTTTTTAATACTTGACCAATTTGAATTTGGTTTGAAGCAGAGAATGTGGAAAAATGTCAGGAATAACATGGATGTAATAGATTTTTAAAAAATCAACTGATAAAAAAGTTATTGAAGATAAACCAAAATTTTGGTTTATCTTCAATAACTTTTTTATCTGTTGATTTTTCAAAAATCAACCACGTCCATCTAATGTGTGACGTCTGTCCACATTCTCTGCTTCAAACCGAATTCAAATCGGTCCAATATTAACAAAGTTATTGAAGATTTTCGGAAATTTGTGCATCACATGATTATCCATCGTGGTTGTTCTGTTCAAATAAACCACAATTTTATCCCCGCTACCTGCCAAAGCAGTAGTTAGAATAACCCTTTCCCAAACAAGACCTGGTTTTGACGTCCCTAATAGGCTTGGGAAAACATTGAAACAAAAGAAGAAACTGCTGATAACCAGCAGTTTCTCCTTTTGTCTCAATATTTTCTGTGTCATATTTTACACAAATCCTATCTTTAGTAACATCCATTTTGTCTTCTGTAGCAGTTTTTGAAGTGGATCACCCTAAAATTTTGTCGTTTGGGAAAGGGTTAATATACTGAGACTGTGACAACCTTTCTAATCTATTCATGAACATGTCGATTTATTAGTACAGTCGACACTCGTTATGTTGACATCGGATAAGTCGAATTTCCGCTTAAGTCGAAGTTCAAATCTGGTCCCGTCCTCATCTATTGACATAATTTTTTCAAAACAAAATAATTTGGAACGGAATATAGCCATTGAAATATAGTAGGAAAAGGATAGAAATTGCTCGACACGTGCAATTTCTTTCCTTTTCCTACTATATTTCAATAATATTCGTACTTGATTTGATAAGTTTCAAAAACGGTCAAATATTTTGAAGCCGAACAAAATTGGATGTGTCGAACTCCGGATATTTCGAGGTATTTTGACGACCCCTCCGACTTCGACACAACGAGTGTCGACTGTATCTTCCAAAACAACAAAGGGTAATTTGTTGGTTGTGTAAACAGATAAGCAGCATAAAATAACACATATGAGTAGGCTTACGTTGTTTTGTGCTTTAAGCCAAAGTGTCATGGATCGGAATAAAAAGGGTTGTATTTTTGGAATTTCGAATTAAAATAAAACAAACACGGTAACATATTTTTCTCTTTCTAAATGATTAAAGTGACATTTCAGAATTTTTTGTCATAAATTTTACTTTTATTTTTATCTGAAAGAGCATATTTCCTTATGAAAATTCTGAAAATTTCGAGCCAAAATATTGCGCCGTTTACGAGAAATTTATATTTTTGTGTTAAAATTGAACAAATTGTTGTGGACAACAGTTCGGATTTATATGCAATTTATCGATTATGTCTCAACTTTAAATGCGTGTTTCTCGCTTATTGGCAACAACTTCAAAAAACCAATAGTATTTATACTCATTAGAATAACCAATCTTGGCATCAAGACATACTTTAAAAAATTGAAATTGGAATGAAATGTCCCTTTAAGAGTAAGCTTGTTGGATGTGTAGGCTTACATTGTTCTATGCTGCATGCTAAAGTGTCTTGAATATTTGTTTTAAAAAATAAAAAGGGTTATAAAATGGAAATATGATGACTTAATCTTACTTATACAGAGATATAGTCACTTATTTGTCACATGTGTTTATCCCTTTCCCACATAATGGCTTCTTTCGACACCCTACAAGATAAAGACTTTGGAAAACATTGTGGGAATTGAAGAAAGACAAAACAATTTAAAACTTCATTCACTTGAAATTGTTGTCTGGGTCACCTTTGAATTTGGACCAGTTCTCCGAGGTCAACCAAGGGAGAATTTACTTTGAATGTGTGACCTGCTGTAGGTGTGGGTATAAGTCTGCTCCACAGGAGTTCTTGTTAATTTGTCAGTGTTGGACATTGCCACTTATGCCTTAACCCTTTCCCAAACAGCAAAATTTTATGGCGGTCCAATTTGAAAGTTGCTGCAGACGACAAAATGGGCATTGAATAATAAAGGATTTGTGTACAATATAGCTAGGAAGATATTGAGGCAAAAGGAGAAACTGCTGGTTATCAGCAGTTTCTTCTTTTGCCTCAATGTTTTCCCAAGCCTTTCCCACCAGGGACGTCAAAACAGGTTTTGTTTGGGAAAGGGTTAAATGAATTTCCGTTCACTATTTTGATGGTTAAAAGTTTGTCTATTGCTGCTTGATTTATTTTTATGAACTTGATTAAAGATCAGTCTGTCTCATTTATTTCAGGAACTGAATAGGAATCTTGACTACTGCCAAGATCTGATAAAACTGTTCAATGAGAGACTAACAGACAAACATCATGTAAATTTAGAGAAGATCATTATTGGTCTTATATTCATAGAGGTAAAAAAATTCAATATCTATCTAACCCAGAGTAACAGATAAGAGGGTGTGAATTTGTTATTTTAAATGCAAACCAAAAGGACAGGGTTTGATGAACAACAAAAGAAGTACAATATGTTTTGCATTTTTAACAGCGGTCACCTCCCATCCTCCCACTGTAGCTCTGGTCTAATTCAATCCCACATTAGAGACATGTTTCGACACTGCGCAAAATAATGAATTTTGAAAACATTGTTGAAAATGAAGAAATTGCTTGTGACAAGGATTTGCGGGTAATCAATTAACCCTTTACAACACAAAGATGGCCTTTGACAGCATAAAAAGGAAAGGGCCGTGGAAAACATTGAAAAATGAAGAAATTGCTTTTGATAAGCAATTTCTTCATTTCCCACAATATTTTCTATGCAGAAAGATCTAAATACATGTATGTAAAATTTCCTTTACTTGATATTGTCATCTGTAACACCTTTGAATTTGGTTCAGTCTGAATGTTTACCCTTTGGCACTGGGTTAAAACTGTACTGTTTGCAGTATCTTAAAATTTGGACCAGTCCAAATTTTCAGCCGTTTTGTTAAGGGTTCAATTTCTTGTTCCAGGTCGTGATTGAAGTGATACGGATATTGTTTCCCTACATCAAAACACCACTGAGCAGTCTACTATATCCTACGCAAGAAAACGCAAACACAGAACAGGCTGACACAAGCTGACGTTCGAGAAATTAAATTCTTTATAAAAGAACTGATTGGGCCAATGTTGATAAAGATTTTTGTTTCCATACATTAACCCTTTCCCATACACTGACGCCTTTTGACACCCAACAAGATAAAAGCTTTTGAAAACATCGTTGAAGATGTGACAAGCAATTTCTTCATTTCCCACATTGTTTCCACTAAGAAAGACCAAAAAATGTAAGGTTTAATTCTCTTGAAATTGTTGTCTGCAACATCTCTGAATTTTGACCAGTCTAGAATTTTGTTGTTTAGTAATTGGTTTACCCTTTCCGAAATAAAACCTGGTTTCGATGTCTGCGATAGAAATGGCTTGGGAAAACATTGATGCAAAAAAAGAAAATGCTGATGATCAGCATTTTCTCCTTTTGCCCAATGTTTTCTGTACTTTTACTTTTACCTTAAGTAACATAAAATGTTGTCATATGCAACTGCTTTTAGGATGAAGTGAATATCTGGTCCTGTGGAAATCAACATTTTCAAACAAAACAATTTTGAAATAGATAAGTAAATAACTGTGTACAACATAACACAAACAAATTGAGACAAAAGAAGAAAATGCTGGTTTTCAGCATTTTCTTCTTTTGTCTCAATGTTTTCCAAAGCCTTTTGTCTAAATGTTTTCCAAATCCTTTTCTATATGAGATTTCGAAACCAGGCTTTGTGTAGGGAAAGTTAAGCAAGTAAAACTTGTCTTGATTCGATTTTAGTATGTTATTGTTGTTGTTAAGGGTTTTAAGCTTCTTTTCAACAATTTATCAATTATGCCATTATGATTATTGATGATTCAATAAAATCTATTATGACCTGTCAAAGTTTGTTGGTTTTACCAATCCCCATATAATGATGTGGTTCCATTCCCCCGCCACGGCAAATATCCTCTCTGACAAAAATTGTCACCCACCCAATGGTTTGATAATAGTTAACATATGATATGTTGTCAAGTAGCTGGAGACTCGTTAAGGATGTTTTGGTACTACTGGTACGAGAAACGATAGAAATCAATGGTTAGGTGCATCAGCCATTTTGATATGACCATAGCCATTGAAAGAGGCATTAACCCTTTTCCAACCAGGACCTGGTTTTGATGCCCTCAGTAGAAAAGGCTTGAGAAAACATTGAAGCAAAAGAAGAAAATGTTGATGTCAGCATGTTTTTCCTTTACTTCAATGTTTTCTTAGCTATATTATACATAAATCCAATCTTTATCAACATCCATCTTGTTGTCTGCAATAGCTTTTGAATTGAACAACCCTAAAATTTTGCCTTTTTGGAAAGGATTAAACACCAATCAATCAATCATTGTTTAGCCTGTCCTCATAAAAGGCTTGAGAAAGCATTGTGGAAAATGAGGAAATTCCTCGTGACAAGCAATTTTACTTCCCAAATATATTTTCAAATCCCTTCACAGAAATACTGGATTCACCGTAGCATACCCCACTAAATCTGCTTGTGCCCATTCCCATACAATACCTAATCTTGACGTCCCCTGTAGAAATGGATCTAGTAGATCTATCGTTTGATAAGATCTTGAGAGAAAAGAAGAAATTGCTGATAATCAACAGGGTTCGATCCCGGGTCGCCTCAAATATTCTTTAACCCTTTCCCAAACAAGACTGGTTTTGACGTCCCTAATAGAATAGGCTTGAGAAAAGATTGAAGCAAAAGAAGAAAATGCTGATAATCTTTTGCCTCAATATTTTCTTGACTACATTGTACATAAATCCTATCTTTATTAACATATATTTTGTCGTCTGCCATAGCTTTTAATTTTGAACCATCAAAATTTTTGCCATTTGGAAATGGGTTAAGACAAATTGTTTCCCACCAATGGTTTTATAATATTTAACCTATGTGGATGAGCAGCTGGAGGCTCAGTAAGAATGTTTTGGTAGACTCTAGATCTAGTTTATATATAGCTTATGATAAATGACCCAGCAGAGCAGCCCACTCTAATTAATAGAGATGCTCTTTCAGGTCATTTATAATGAGCTATAGATCTAGATCTTCTTGTATGAGAAATGGCAGGAATCCATGGTCAGGTATTCCAATCCCTGAGATATGACATGGCCATAGATCTAGCAGTTTAACCCTTTCTGAAACATAACCTGGTTTTGACATCCTGATGAGAAAAGGCTTTGGAAAACATTTAGGCAAAAGAAGAAAATGCTGATAATCAGCATTTTCTCCTTTTGTCTCAATACTTTCTGTGCTATCTTGTACACATATTGCAACCTTTTCAACTTTCATTTTGCAATCTGCAGCAGCTTTCAATCGGACCAGTCACCACTCAAACTTTTTGTCATTTGGGAAGGGTTATATACCCTAATCAATCCTTTCCCTCAATATGTTTTATCCTACCACAACTTAATATGGCTTAAAACATTCCCATATGACACATGTTGCCTTTTGATGTCCTCTCAAGAAAGTCATGTCAATTGTGAAAACATTGTGGAAAATGGAGAAATTGCTTGAGACCCTCAATTGGGGACATCCCAGTTGGTCTAATCCCATTTTGTCTAAAATTCAAATTTTCCATTTCGTCTAAAACCCTTATTTAAAGAAAGGACCTCTATGGATAAGGCGAGAAATCTCCCTAAAAGGCTCAGCTGGATGTGTCAATTTTCAAAACTGACAAATTGAGAATCAAAATTAAGCTTTATGGTTAGGTAGATAAATAAATGAAATGAATACAAATTTTATGCCATTTAAAAACTTCTATAGGTGCAGATAACTCTTGATTTTTGTACCCACCTAAATGTTTTCATTTTTCTTACACTACCGGTATTCATGGAAGTAAAATGAAGTATCTTTTTGTATTATTTGCAATTTATTTTCTATATTTACAAGGATAGATGGTTTTGACATCATATGATAGCTTTGGTTTTGTCCGTATTGCGCATGCGCATCATTTAAACAACTTCAAAAGCGCACTTTCCCGCCAAAAACCGAGGAATAGCTACCTTCCCTTGGCTGGCGAACATCGTTCCACCCCTTGACCCAGCTTCCCATTGACATATGTTGTGTAACTTATACATAGGCTTCCCACGTAAAAAGGATTTCCTGGGTCACGGGGTGGAACATACCTTTATACTAAAAATAGTACTCATATACCAATTTCCATATTTTTGGCGGGAAAATTTCGCATTTAAACTCGTTTAAATGATGCGCATGCGCATAAAAAACAAAATGAAAACTGGTTTATGATTTCAAGACCAATTGTCCTTACATTTACAGAAAAATTCTTGTTAATAAAACAATAGAAAACTTAATTCTGGTTAAATGAATGCCGGTGGGGTAGGAAAATGTAATTTTAGGGGTATGTACGGAAACCAAGAGTTATCTGTACATGTCGAATCGTTTTGATTGTACAAAATCATTTTTCCTATGATTTAGGTATACATCAAACAATACAGCTCGAAATGATTATCAATTTGCATGTTTTGAAAATTGACTTTTCCATTTGAGCCTTTTAGGGAGATTTCTCGCCTTATCCATAGAGGTCCTTTGCTTTTCTTCTAAAATATTTTCTCAGTTTGTCTAATATATATTCATTTATGCAAGCATTAGGCCTATAGATCTATATTGTTTGATAATGTCTTTTTATTTAAGATTTTTAGGACATGAAACAAGGTCTGAATAGCCTAAGTATTAGACGAAATGGGAATTTTTGTCTAATCCAATATTTTTATATATTAGACGAAATGGGATTAGACCAACTGGGATGTAACCCCTCAATTTCCCACTATATTTTCTTTGAAGATTTTATTCAGATGAAATTGTTGTCTGCATCTTCTTTGAATTTGGACAAGACTAAAATTTTGCCGTTTGGCAATCGCATTTCGATTTTTAGACAACATCGACAAGCACTGTCGTTTTAGTCCAAACCGGCGGAAGAAAAAATGGCCGAGAACGACTGGCGAAGTGAAGCTTTTCGACGCAAAGTAATCACCCAAATGTAAGTACAAACGTTTTAACAACTTTGTAGCATAGAAACAAAAGTTTTTAACAAGCACAAATGGTCTTGGCTGGTGGTAAATTTTTCCAGAGTTGACAAAACTGAAATGTTATTAGTTTTCGCGACTATTTTTTTTTTTCAGTTTGCGACTTTGAGTTTGATGGAAATAGTATTGATAACTGATCTGGTGATTTTTTTTTGAAAGTTGACCATTTTTCAAACTATTTCTATTGATTTTTTCCTGGTTTAGACTGAATGTGTCTTTTCCCTTCATGTTTTTATTTCCTTTGCGCTTCTTGGTTCGATCCCATTCCCGGCTTCTTTCATTATCCTTTCTGACATTCGTTTCCCATCAAAACTGTTTGTGGTTGATAGGTAGAGCGTTGACTTTTTGACCAAGAGGTTCAAAGTTCGATGGCGGAGGTGGTTCTTGGACTTTTCATCGGCCGAAGTACGACACGAGAACGAGAGGGATTAAAATAATTATGCCCCCTTTCGAAGAAAATGGGGGTATATTGTTTTGCAAGTGTCGGTCGGAAGGTCGGTCGGTCGGAAGGTCGGTCCGTAGGTTGGTCGGTCTGTCCGTAGACCAAACCTTGTCCGGAGCATAACTCGAAAAGTATTAAAGGTAGAATCATGAAACTTCATAGGTGGATAGATCTCATTATGGAGAGGTGCAGTGCATAAAAACCGTAACTCTGCTGATCAAATTTTTTGAGTTATTGCCCTTTGTTGATTTTATAACTTGATTCTTGTCCGGAGCATAACTCAAAAAGTATGTAAGGTACAGTCATGAAACTTTACAGGTGGATAGATCTCATTATGGAGAGGCGCAGTGCACAAGAACCGTAACTCTGCTGATCAAATTTTTTGAGTTTTTGCCCTTTGTTGATTTTCAAACTTGATTCTTGTCCGGAGCATAACTCAAAAACTATGTAAGGTAGAATCATGAAACTTTACAGGTGAATAGATCTCATTATGGAGAGGTGCAGTGCACAAGAACCGTAACTCTGTCGATCATTTTTTTGGAGTTATTGCCCTTTGTTGATTTTCAAACTTGATTATTGTCCGGAGCATAAGTCAAAAAGTATGTAAGGTAGAATCATGAAACTTTACAGGTGGATAGATCTCATTATGGAGAGGTGCAGTGCATAAGAACCGTAACTCTGCCGATCAAATTTTTTGAGTTATTGCCCTTTGTTGATTTTCAAACTTGATTATTGTCCGGAGCATAACTCAAAAAGTATGTAAGGTAGAATCATGAAACTTTACAGGTGGATAGATCTTATTATGGAAAAGTGCAGTGCATAAGAACCGTAACTATCGATCAAATTTTTTGAGTTATTGCCCTTTGTTGATTTTATAACTTGATTCTTATCCGGAGCACAACTCAAAAAATATGTGCGGTAGAATCATGAAACTGTACAGGTAAATAGATTTCATTATGGAGAGGTGCAGTGCACAAGAACCGTAACTCTGCCAATCAAATTCTTGGAGTTATTGCCCTTTGTTGATTTTACACTTAATTCTTAATCTTGCCTATATCTCATGTCCTTTTACACATACAGCCTTGATATCTCACACATAGATACCTCCTATCAACATCGTTCACATTTAACCATGACCTTGGACCTTGTGACCTTGACCTTGGAGTTTGACCTACTTTAAAAAAATTAAACCCGGCATATATCTCATGACCTTTTACAAATACAGCCTTAATATTTCACACATGGACACATCTTACCAAGACCTTTCACAATTGACCATGACCTTGGACTTTGTGACCTTGACCTTGGAGTTTGACCTACTTTAAAAAAAAACTTTAACCTAGCCGATATATCATGTCCTTTTACACATACAGCCTTGATATTTGACACATGGACACCTATGACCAAGATCTTTCACATTTGACCATGACCTTGGACCTTGTGACCTTGACCTTGGTGTTTGACCTACTTTAATAATACATTAACCTGGCCTATATTTTATGTCATTTTACATATACAGCCTTGATATTTCACACATGGTCACTTCCAACCAAGATATTTCACTTTTGACCATGACCTTGGACCTTGACCTTGGAGTTTGACTTACTTTGGAAAAGCTTAAACTAGGCCTATATCTCATGTCCTGTTACCTATACAGTCTCAATATTTTACACATGGACACCTCCTACCAAGATCTTGCACATTTGACCATGACCTTGGCCTGTGTGACCTTGACCTTTGATTTTTACATACTTTTAGAAATCTTTAACCTAGCCTTTATCTTATGTCCTATTACACCTACAGCCTTGATATTTCACACATAGACATTTCCTACCAAGACCTTTCACATTTGACCATGACCTTGAATATTGCAACCTTGACCTTGGAGTTTGACCTACTTTTAAAAAGACTGAAACCAGGCATATATATCATGTCGTTTTACACCTACAGCCTTAATATTTCACACATGGACACCCCCAACCAAGACCTTTCACATTTGACCATGACCTTAACCTTGGCATTTGGCCTACTTTTAAAAACTTTAACCTGTTTCATTTTACTTTTACACATACAGATTTGATATTTCACACATAGACACCTCCTACCAAGACCTTTCATAATTGACCATGTCCTTGGACCTTGTTAACTTGACCTTGGACTTTGACCTACATCAAATGTAGGCCCTTGAGGGGGCATATATGTTTTACAAACATCTCTTGTTTGTAAAGACTTGCTTCCCAGGTGATGTAAAATAAAAATGTACAAGGTAGTGTCAGAAGAAAATGGCAGGGTTTTCATACAGCTATATGTGAGAGAGCAGCTGAAAATCAGGTCTAAAACAACACAAATACAGATCTATGCATATCAGCTTACATGCACAGTCTGACCATGATTCATGTTGTTTTCATTAATCTTGTGGTTGTTTCCTTTACAGTGATGAAGCAGTATGATCATCCAACACGAGACACCAATGACGAAGTCCTGTATTGAGTCAGAGAATCACATCTATAACAAAGCAAATTCAGATCCAGAGCTTACATTATACATGCACAGCCTAGGACCATGGCCTTTTGCCTTGATCTAGAACTTTGATCTTTTCTTTGTGACAACTTTTTAGCTGTTTTTGTTATTCAGAGATGAAGCGGTACGATCATCCAACACACCAATGACGAAGTCCAGCGTTGAAATGGAGAATCATGTCTATAACAAGGCAAAGTCTAGGGTAAGCCATCTTCACTATCAAAGGTTGAACCCCCCTCCGTTTGTATTCACCCTTGGCGGATTTATCCCGATTCTTGAAATCGCGAAACGCCGTCTAGCGGTTGTCTTGCTGGTTGTTATGGAGAAGCAACCAATCAAATGTTGTGTTCTAAACGCATTAGACATTATTTTGTCCATTATTAATGACGTCTTTCCCATTTCACGTCATACAGACTAGGTAAAAGTTAGCTGAAAATTGCTGTCTCTTCAGTGAAATTCTTAGGAAAATTGCTCATCTTCAGGTTTTTGAGTTGCAAATGCAATGCCTTTTCCCGCCCGTTGTCATGAATTATTTACTAACAATAAATATATGTATCGATCAATCTGATTGGTTCCAGCGAGATGTCTCGCTTTCCAGGACACCAAGAAAATCGGACTAAATACACCAAGGGTGAATACAGAAATGACGTTTCGTCATGGATGTTACTGTTGGCTTTCGAAGATGAGGGTAAGCTAGATGTATCGGGCAATGGCAAGTTTAAGATTTAAAGTTATTATTTATATTTTATCAAACCATAATTATTGTTGGTATCTATTGGAAACATCGCATTGAGATGATTCAAATTGGTTTTCACAACTTACGTTTTTATTATACGCCGCCGGAGGCGGACGTATATTGGCGTCATCTCCTCCGTCTGTCCGTCCGTCCATCCGTCCGTCCGTCCGTATGTCCGTCCACTTTTCTTGTCAACGCAACTCCTCCTAAGTTTCTGGTTGGATCTTCTTGAAACTTGGTCTATGTTATTGTGTCGCCCCCATGGGGCGACACTACTTGTGATATACTTCTTCTAATTTTAGAAATTACGTCATGAGCGATAATTGTTTGTACTTGAAAATCGTATATAACCTACCCATAGACAGTTTACACGATATATTTTTCAAACAGTACTATTAAGTATACTTTGAAGTTCATCTAATCCAAGAACACGCAAAAAGCTCAAGAAAACAAAAATTTAATTATTCTATTTTTGTATGTAGCAATGGAAAGTCCCTACTTCCGGTTTGCCCAATAGGGCAATATCTAAATTCTATACGATTTGGCGACCACTAAATCCTATCCGATTTGACCACATTAATGCACAATAATCAAAGTACAACAAGTACTTTAGTATTGAATTAACACATCGCATACAATTTGGGCTGATCAACTTACATAATTTCAAGGATCGTTTTAACTGTACAGGTATGTGTATTGCTAGTGGAACATTATATTTTCACATGCTTAATTCAAAATAGTAGACTTTTAGGGGGATTCTCATCTGGTTTTTATGTTCCTAGTAGAAAAGCAGCTTTGTAATCAGAACAGTTCAATTCTTTCCTGTTTCGGGAAAATGGTTTAGGAAATCTATCTGCATCGTGTTATCATGTTATGTTATGATTAAGTTATTTTAGTCCAGTTAATTGGATCCCCTATACCCAGGGCTGCGTTTACAGGCAGTGTAGACAAAAATCAATCTCGAAGAAATCATTGACAAACAGGGTCTTATCCCTCTTTAACTTCTTCTTACATCATACTTTCGCAATATATCATAATACATGTATAGCACTTTGGGGACTGTGTCCTTAATTTGGTCAGAGCCTCGCTCAGATATAACATTCACATTCTATTTGTTAACCGTGCCTGAAGGATTTGTGTGAAAAAGTACAAAAATAGGTCCCAATAAATGACATGACAGAGCATTCTTGTGCATTTCTACAAATTTGGCATATTGAAATCATAAAAAGTTCAATTTTCAGATTTTGACCTAGTATATCAATTTTAACTTACTACTTTTTATAAACGTCCTCGAACCCATTCCTGCGATTTGCAAATATAACATTCACTTAATTACGCAGATAATTAGTTTAAACTTTACGACTGTGTTCATTTTTTCACTACCGTAACGAATTCGTAAAGAGGCACAGTTACTCTTTCTGCTCTCCGAAAAACATGTAGCTTTTGCATAAGATTGGAAATTTTTTCGTTTATGTACTAAATTAATGTTTCTAAGTATTTCTCGAATAGAAAAAAAATCTTTGTTTTTCCATTATCTGTGAATACAACCCATATTGATAATTGAGAGATACACTTTATTTAGAGTCATCCAGAGATATAAAACCTCATTTTGCAGTCTGATTAAGCACAATTTGCATTTTTCATTGCAAATATTTACTCCAATAAGTTAATGATAGCTTAAATGCGAAAATTTTTAACAGCGTTACGGTAGGGAAGATAGTGTTACGGTAGGAAATGAGATATCAGAATTCGAAAATCAAAGATGTTAACGAAACTGGGAAGTGAGTCTCAAAAGACTGTGCCACTAGGTCTTTGAAAAAATCTAGATGAATACATCCTGTTTACGGTTAAAATGCCAATGAAGTTATTCATATTCTTTTTTTTTCTAAACATGCCAAAATGTATGTTGCTACTTTTTCACTGCCATAACAATGCATTCCCTATCTTAACACTAAAATTGTCGAGCCATATATCCTGAATGATACATGATAGCAATTTCTTTCGTTTATAGGCTGCATATTGAAGAGATGCAATACACACAAACTGTGAATCTGAGACCATTTCTTATTTAGGTATTGTCCGTTTTTATTCCAAATGGCTAAAACTTTATATGCAAGATTCTCACTGACCACTGGAACTTTTGTTTTCATATTTTGCAAATGTGTATGAAATGACAACACAAAATTGTATACTAAGTCACAGAACTCTAACAAGTGTTTCAAAAGAGTTACATCCATTTCCTACTTCCAATTTCACTACCGCAACAATGTTTTCACTTCTGTAACGAAGTTAGTACCTCAACAACCGCTAAACTCATTCTTTTGAAACTTTGCACATGGCGTGTTGGATCACAACACAGGATAACGGAGCAAGTCCTAGATCTCTGACAATCACAGTCAGAATTATATTTTTTCGTCTTGCAATTTCACTACCGTAACATAGAGTTAACTTCCGTAAAGAAGGGAATGTGTCATGGTAGTGAACATTACGTTAATGAAAATCCATCGTAAATTCTGACGCAAAAGTAAAATTTCAGATTTATTTTTGCATAAATTTTACTTTTATTTCTATCTGAAAGAAAAAACAAATTCTTACGAAAATTTCAAGCCAAAATATTGAATCGTTTACGAGAAATATAGGTTTTTGCGCTAAAATTAAACAAATTGTTGTGGACAACAGTTCAGATTTATATGGAATTTGTCATTTCTGTCTCAGCTTTAAAGGCGTATTTTTCGGTTATAAATAACAACTTTGAAAAAATGATAGCATTGCTACGCATTAGAATAACCAACCTTTGCATCAAGGCATACTTTTAAAAAATAGAATTGGAATCTTATGCCCCCTTTAAATTGCATGGTCCAGTTTCGGGCGTGCGTCCGTGCGAAAATCTCTTCCCCAAAATATTTTCTTCTACAAAACTACCGGATCAATTTCAACGACAATACCCTATACAGGAAATTCCTTGCATAGAGCCATTCAAATTTCATAAAAAATATAATAGATCTAATTTCATGCAGAACTCTGGTTGCTATAAACCTGCTCATTGGATTTAATTGTAATAAAGCAATATGTTGCTTGGAAAGGCCTCTATTAGAGTCATTAATGGAATTCCGATTAAATTTAAGACTTGATTGGAAAAATATACATTCAGCAAAAAAGTAAATGTTGAAAAAACACAGATAAGAAATCAAATATTGTAAAACACATTTAAGGGCGACACAATTTTCTTTGCTGTACATTACAGCAAGTTTTTACTTGTCACCTCAATTGGTAGATGTGCATGAAGGAAGGATTTTATGGTTCATTGATTTTTGCCTGAGTTATGCCCCTTAAAAACTTAGTCTCTGGGGCTTATTGAAATTGCAGCCTTGTCAACGCAACTCCTCCTAAGTTTCTGGCTGGATCTTCTTGAAACTTGGTCAATGTTATCACCTCAATTGGTAGATGTGCATGAAGAAAGGATTTTATGGTTCGTTGATTTTTGCCTGAGTTATGCCCCTTAAAAACTTAGTCTCTTGGGCTTATTGAAATTGCAGGCTTGTCAACACAACTCCTCCTAAGTTTCTGGCTGGATCTTAATGAAACTTGGTCAATGTTATCACCTCAATTGGTAGTTGTGCATGAAGTAAGGATTTTATGGTTCGTTGATTTTTGCCAGAGTTATGTCCCTTTAAAACTTAGTCTCTGGGGCTTATTGAAATTGCAGCCTTGTCAATGCAACTACTCCTAAGTTTCTGGCTGGATCTTTTTGAAACTTGGTCAATGTTATCACCTCAATTGGTAGATGTGCATGAAGGAAGGATTTTATGGTTCATTGATTTTTGCCTGAGTTATGCCCCTTAAAATCTTAGTCTCTTGGGCTTATTGAAATTGCAGGCTTGTCAACACAACTCCTCCTAAGTTTCTGGCTGGATCTTAATGAAACTTGGTCAATGTTATTACCTCAATTGGTAGATGTGCATGAAGGAAGGATTTTATGGTTCATTGATTTTTGCCAGAGTTATGCCCCTTTAAAACTTAGTCTCTGTGGCTTATTGAAATCGCAGCCTTGTCAACGCAACTCTTCCTAAGATTCAGACTGGATTCTAATGAAACTTGGTAGATGTTATTACCTTAATTGGTAGATGTGCATGAAGTAAGGATTTTATGGTTCATTGATTTTTGCCTGAGTTATGTCCCCTTCAATCTTAGTCTCTGGGGCTTAATGATATTTCAGCCTCGTGAACGCAATTCCTTCCAGGTTTTTGACTGGATATTTATAAAAACCTTTTTGTGAACACAACTTTTTACAGGTTTTTGAGTGAATATTTATAAATCCTTGTCAATGTCATTTTTTTTGTCTCAAGTTTTTTAAGTGGCGGCGTATATTGTGACCATGGCACTCTTGTTTAATTTGAAATAGTTCTTGAAAACTTTGTTTCTTTCAATACTGTACTTGCTGAAATATGAAATCATATTTTGTTCAATTCACTTGTGCTTGATCAATTTTTGGCGTCTGTCTGTTTTAGATGAAATATTAGATAATTCTGACATGTAACTCTGGGAGGTCCCAATTTTGGCCTCAATCATTGTCCACAACTTTTTTTCGAAAAATTAAATTTTATCTAAGAATCTTTAGAGCTTTTCAATTTTGTATGTTGAGTGTCTCAAGTCTTTTCAGGTGAGTGATGCAGGGCCATTTTGGCCCTCCTGTATTAGAATATGTTGTTTTAAATCAACAACACCGAAGGTTTAACACTACCAGATACCAAAGTTTTAGCTTGTCCAAATTGAAGGAATTTACAGAGGGCAAATTCAAAGGAATGGTCATTTTCATTTTTGCTCATTCTGGGTAAAAACATAGTGGGAAATGAAGAAATTGCTTGTCGCAAGCAATTTCTTCATATCCCAATATGATTTTCACAGCCTTAATCGTGTGGGGCAGTGGTTTGATTATCGTTAACCTGTGTTGGCAAGCAGCTGGAAGCTTGTAAGCCCGATAGTACCCTAGCAGTAAATCATGTTTGGGTATCCAGGGGTTTCAATGCCTTTTGGGTCATCCGTAGGACCGGGAATCAATGCAAAGTAGGCGGATGATTTTCTATAGAACTTTCCCTGAATAACCCCATACAATATATAGAAAAATAGCAGAGGAATGATACCTAAATAGAAGTGTGAAATCCCCAGCCCCTGCCTCGTAATGAAACCCCTTGTTTTCAAAAAGCGTCATTATGTGGGAAAGATCTAAACAATATGCATTTAAATATTATTTACAGGAAGAGTACCTAGCCCTTGTTGCCAGACTCATTCTACATGTCAAGGATTTTAGTAAGTAACTGAAATCCCTCCTAAATGTCAAATTCAAAACATTAGACCCGCTGTGATATGACCATAGCAGTTGAAACGGCGTAAAACAAACAAATCAAAGCAGTAGACATTAGATAGAATATTGTCGGTGATATTGCAAAGTATCTAAAGCTTTAATTGAGCTGTAGATACAAGGTATTGCAATAATACTAGCCATATTTAACATTACATAAAATAGATAATGCGTAGTAAACATTGAGAAAAATGACAAAAGTCTGGTCAATCAGCTTATTTTCTCAAATAGTGTTATGTGAAAACTAAAATTTTCTAGTTTTCATGATGACAAATATACTAGTTTGGTGAATATTACGTAACTCTTGCTAACAGTGTAATAATTTAGAAATATTTTCGGAAATATTTTAGCAGAAAAATAAAGATAATGGGCCATGAGCAGACATACCTTATTAGTTATTGTGTTTTAACCTTTTACCAGACGACAAAATGTTGGGTTGGTCCAAATTCAAAGATGTTGCAGACGACAATAACTTAAGAATGAAATTTAGACATTATTGGTCTTTTGGTGTAGAAAACATTGTTGGAAATGAAGAAATTGCTTATCACAAGCAATTCCTTCATTTTCCACAATGTTTTTCAAAGCTGTTATCTTGCAGGGCGTCAAAAAGAGTCATTGTGTGGTAATGGGTTAACCCATTCCCATATAATGACATTTTTCGACATTGAACAAAACAAAGGCTTTAGAAAACACTGAGGGAAATGAAGAAATTACTTGTTTTGCTTCTGACACACTCAAGATACAAGATACAAGATTTTATTCAGAAAACTCACATAACATAGTGGGTGTCCTCCAATGAAAGATCATAACAAAGTACATGTATAGTCAAGGAACTGAAGTCGTCAAGAGATTACCCTAACATAATAGATGTAAAAATGAAGTCACAGATATATTCACTCAAAATAAAACAGAATTCATTTGCTTGAAAGTTATGTCTACCTCCTCTCTGAATTTGGATAGGTTTTGTTTGGGAATGGGTTAACTGACAAATTACTTTACTTGGTCAAATTCAAAACAAATGTAGACACTAGACAGTATGTTTAATTTCAGGGTTCTTTTCATAGTAAGGGGAAGGGACCCGGGCCCCTTAATTTGGGGAAAAGTGTGTCGAATGCAAGGTAATAGGGGAAATCTTTCAAGCATGTTTTTTGCTTGAATACTGAAAATGCTTCAAAATATTTTAGAAAACACAAAGAAAATAGATTTTGAATGCAAGTTATAAGCTGATAAACTGAAGATCTTTGAGTGTTAACATAAATACTCCCATGGGAGAACATTTTTAAGGCTGAAATATTGATTTATGAGGGGAAAATTATAATTTCGGGGAAAAATTCCCAGAGGGGAAGGGACCGATATTTGCCCCCAATTTCTTAGTAAAAAGAACCCTGAACTTAAAACAGAAAATGTTGCATTAACATTGAGAGAAATGAGAAAATACTGCTTAAACCTGAAACTTTCTAGTTTTTATAATGACAAATATATAATAGTAAATATAACTTAATTCTTGTCAACATTGATGTGTATTTATCGAAATATTTTCAGAAATATTTTAGTAGAAAAATAAAGGTACAAATAAGGACTAGAGCAGACATACCTCATTAGTGTATGTCTTTTAAACTTTTCCCAAACAGCAGAAATTACAACTGCTTCAAATTCCAAGCAATTGCAGACAACAAAATTAAAGATATTAATGATAAAATATGTTGCGATAGTTAACTTGATATTTTCTTATATATACTGATATATTAACTATATATTAACTATATTATACATAAATTCTTTATGTATCAACATTTATTTTGTTGTTTGCAACAGATTTCATATCAGAAAACTCTATATTTTAATTATTTGGGAAATGGTAAACAAATTCATTTCATCTTTTAGATAACTCAAGAAGAGATAAGCAGGCTGCATTACAGCAGGCAGCAATGGCAGGCGGTGCACCTAACCAGATGGGAGCTGCTAATGCCATGGGCCAACCCTCTGGAATGCAAGACCCAATTAATGCTTTACAAAATATGGCCATGAGTGGAGCAGGAATGGGTCCAACAGGCCAGCCAGGTGAGTCAATAAGTTTACCTAATGACAAAATTTATGTTTGTCCAAAGTTTAAACATTTTACAGGGTCAGTGTTCAGGAATGCAAGAGCACAGTCAATGATTTATAAAATATGACAAAGAGTGGGACAGCAGGTTTCAAAATTAACCTTTTTGGCTGGCAAGCACTTGGTCTTGTTGCTGCTAGGCATGACCTATTATGCACTGGTGCTGACCAAACATTTGCATCAGATCTTTTAAGTTATTAGGGAATACAATTACAGGGGTATCCAGATTTCTACAGAATAATCACTTATAGAAAAGAGAATTGAAACAAGATTGGCCAGTTGGGCCAGCGTCTAGAGGGTCTAACTAGACCTGACCAAGTAACAGACTGTCAAAATCTGTTGGTCTTGGATTTATAATGAACCTTGGCCAGGAATGGGTTTGATTTATTGGGGTTACGCCGTTTTCAACTGCTATCGGGGAGGAATGGGGCTCTAGATGCTGAAGTAAGCATATTCTCTGTTTCTTTTGAAGTTTTCTCTTCCCTAGCTTGGATATTTTCAAAATGAATAAGCATTGTTTTTGCTCTTTTTCAACTTCATTAAATTTGAAACATTCCCAAAATTTTACTGTTTTGAAGTTTAGATAAAAAATCTAGGACTTCATGCAAAATAATTGTATATGTATGTAAAAATATGAGCACTTCAAATAGTTTTGCACAAACCCACCCAATTGATTTCAGGTATGATGAACATGGGCCCCCAAATGGCTCTAGGTCAGCCTCAGCAACAACAACAACAACAACAAATGATGCAACAATTACATCAACAACAGATTGTTCTGTAATAAATTGGAATGATTCTGTTATAAAATGATAAACAAAGTGAAAAGAAAAGTTGAGGAAATATTGCAATATGGTTGTAAGTGAATGATTGAATGATATGCACTTACAATTGTTTTGCATTAACCCATTACCAAACGACAACATTTTGGACTTGTCCAAATTCAAAGATGCTACAGATGACAATATGAATTGAATGAAATTTCGCATTCTTTGATCTCTCCGGGTAGAAAAAATGTGGGAAATGAAGAAATTGCTTGTTACAAGCAATTTCTTCATTTCCCACAATGTTTTCCATCCAAAAAGACCTAAAAATTAAAATTTCCATTCACTTGAAATTGTCGTCTGCAGGATCTTTCAATTTGGACCGCCCTAAAAATTTGTTGTTTGGGAAAGAGTTAACCCGCCCAAATGATTTCAGGTATGATGAACATGGGCCCCCAGATGGCGCTAGGTCAGCCTCAACAACAACAACAACAACAACAACAACAACAATTGTTCTGTGATAAATTGGAGTGACGACTGTTTTAAAATGATAAACAAAGTGAAAATAAAAGTTGAGGGAATAGTGCAATATCGTTGTAAGTGAATGATATGCACTTACAATAGTTTTGCATAAACCCATTACCAAACGACAAATTTTGGACTTGTCCAAATTCAAAGATGCTACAGACGACAATATGAATTGAATGAAATTTGGCATTCTTTGATCTCTCTGGGTAGAAAAAATTGTGGGAAATGAAGAAATTGCTTGTTACAAGCAATTTCTTCATTTTCCACGATGTATTTCAAAGCCATTATCTTTTAGGGAGTCAAAAAGAGTCATTGTGTGGTAATGGGTTAACCCTCCCCAACTTATTTCAGGTATGATGAACATGGGCCCCCAGATGGGGCTAGGTCAGCCTCAGCAACAACAACAACAAATGATGCAACGTATTGTTCTGTGATAAATTGGAATGAAAATTCTGTTTTAAAATTATAAACAAATTGAAAAGAAAAGTTGAGTGAATAGTGCAATATCGTTGTAAGTGAATGATATGCACTTACAGTAGTTTTGCATTAACCCATTACCAAACGACAAAATTTTAGATTTGTCCAAATTCAAAGATGCTGCAGACGACAATATGAATTGAATGAAATTACGAATTCTTTGATCTTTCTGGGTAGAAAAAATTGTGGGAAATGAAGAAATTGCTTGTTACAAGCAATTTCTTCATTTCCCACAATGTTTTCCATCCAAAAAGACCTAAAAATTAAAATTTCCATTCACCGCCGGAAAATTTTGTTTGGTAAAGGGTTAACCCGCCTAAATGATTTCAGGAATGATGAACATGGGCCCCCAGATGGCGCTAGGTCAGCCTCAACAACAACAACAACAACAAATGATGCAACGATTACATCAACAAAGAATGGCGAGTCAGCAGATGAATAGACCTTCAATGCAGGTACAAGTATGTTGATTTTGTGATATTGTTGTTAGTTTTTGTTCTCTTTATATCAAGTCTTTACGCGTATTGATGCCTTGTGACGGAGGTGGTGCAGTGGTAACGCGCTGGACTTCAAACACAGGGATGGCTGGTTCGATCCCCGCTTCACCAGTCTTTTTGATGAGACTTTAAACCAAGGTCCCATCTCCATATGACCTTAGCTGTTGAGTAGGACGTAAAACTCCATACAATCCAATCCAATTGATGCCTTTTGACGCCTCACAACTCTAAATGCATCAGGCCCGCTGTGTTTTCTACCAAGAAAGATCTAACAAAGAAAGGCAGGTCAGCAGATGAATAGACCCTCAATGCAGGTACAAGTATGTTGATTTTGTGATATTGTTGTTTTTATGCCCCTGCAAAATGCATGTTTTCGGGGTTAAACTGGAATCAGCCTGTCTTTCCGTCTGTCTGTCCATGTACAAAATACTTCTCCAGGGCATATCTCTGAGAGTAAGGTAGCTATGATTGTGAAACTTCAGGGGTAGATAGATCTTACCAAAGAGAAGTGCTTAGTACAAGGAGAATAACTTTGCCTTGTTCTAAAACAGTAGTAAAATTATTGATGCAGCAGGTGACAAAATGGGTGTTAATGAATATGAAATTTGTGTAAATCATTGCACAGAAAACATTGAGGCAAAAGAAGAAAGTGTTAGTTAGCAACTTTTACTTTTGTGTCAATGTTTTCCAAACCCATTTCTAGTAGATGCCTCAAAATGTTATTTTTTGAAAGGTTTAAATGATTCAGGACATATTGTTTTACAATTGTCCATCTGTGTAAAAACTGAAATTTTAATGTAGGGGCCCAGCTTTTCTAATATTCAATGTTTAACATTAGGGATATGGGCATAATCTCTAAATATTCAGGGGCCCAGCCCTAAAATTTGGGGGCCCAAGTCAAAATGTAGGAGCAATAGGCGACTGGGCCCCTAATAGTCTTTATCTCTAAAATTAAAACTGAATAATATTTCTAAAAGAATCAAACTTTTTCTTTGCAGAGACAGGATGCCTTTATTGTGACTTCCTCACAAACAATTCCCCAAGGACAACCACCACAGCAATCCACTCCACAAGCTACGGTATGTATCTAACATTTCTAACTAATCACCTTTGTTAGAGCATAAGACTTAACCCTTTCCCAAATAACAACATTTAATGGTGGTACAATTTGAAAACTGCCGCAGATGACAGAATGCATCTTGATAAAGATAGGTTCTGTGTATGAAAGGGCTCGGAAAATATTTAGACAAAAGGAGAAAATGCTAATTATCATCATTTTCTTTTTTGCCTGAGCCGAGCCCGGATAGCTCAGTCGGTTACGTCGGAGTCTGTCAATCCAGGGGTCTCGAGTTCGAACCCCGGCTCGGCCAGTTTCCATTCTGACATTTGACAAAAGTCATTTGTCTCTCACCAATGGGTGTGAATCATCTATGTGAGAGAGCAGCTGGAGGCTCGGTTTGGATATTGTGATTGTACTGGTACGAGAAATACCAGGAACCCACGGTTAGGTGCTCCAGCCGCCGCGATATGACCCTGGTAGTTGAAAACGGCGTTAAACCCCAATAAACTCAAACTCAAACTTTTTTGCCTGAATGTTTTCACAAGTCTATTCTACAAGGGATATCAAAACCAGGTCTTGTTTGGGCAAAGGTTAATCATTGGGTTCCAGGTTCAATCCCTGGCTGCTATGAATATTCTTTCTGACATTTGTCTCCCACCAATGGGTTGGTGACCATAAACCTAAATTTTATGAGCCGATGGTGGCTTGTGGTAGTACTGCTGATAAAAATGACAGGAATTCATGGTTAGTTGCACTGGCTGCCACAATATGACTAAAAAGCTTGTATTTGATTTATAAGAAAGATTGAAAATTCATTCATTTTCTGAACCATGCCTTCAAGTAGCTATATCTTCAATTACTGCTTTGCACTTGTGGATATATAGCTTTTGAAGTAAATTGAAGTGATTCAATACAGAATTCAATCTTTGTATGAACTTTTAGCCAAAATAAGATTCTGATTTAAAAAGTGAATATCACATCACAACTATATTTGCACAACTATGGATATTTTGTGTAGTTACTAACATCTTTATTGTGAAAAGAATGTATGTTGTAATTTTAATCTGTTTTAGTATGATTATTAGCTCACCTGAGCACGAAGTGCTCAAGGTGAGCTATTGTGGTCGCTTTTTGTCCGTCGGCGTCTGTCCGTCTGTCCGTCCGTCTGTCCGTCCGTCCGTCTGTCCACAATTTGTTGTTACCACTCTAGCACCCACAAATATTGACCAATCTTAATCAAACTTGGTCAAAACATGTATGACCATAAGTTCTCGGATGAGTTCGATTTTGAGTCAGATCGGACCAGGAAGTCCAGAGTTATGTGCCCTTGAACGTCAAAAATGACTAGTTTTGACTTTGTTACCACTCTAGCATCTACAAATATTGACCAATCTTAACCAAACTTTGTCAAAACATGTATGACGATAAGTTCTTGGATGAGTTCGACTTTGGGTCAGATCGGATCAGGAAGTCCGTAGTTATGCGCCCTTGAATATCAAAAATCGCTAGTTTTTGACCTTGTTACCACTCTAGCATCTACAAATATTGACCAATCTTGACCAAACTTGGTCAAAACATGTATGACAATAAGCTCTTGGACGAGTTTGATTTTGGATCAGATCAGATCAGGAAGTCCGGAGTTATGCGCCCTTGAATATCAAAAATCGCTAGTTTTTTACTTTGTTACCACTCTAGCATCTACAAATATTGACCAATCTTGAACAAACTTGGTCAAAACATGTATGACAATAAGCTCTTGGACGAGTTTGATTTTGGATCAGATCAGATCAGGAAGTCCGGAGTTATGCGCCCTTGAATATCAAAAATAGCTTAGTTTCAACTTTGTTACCACTCTAGCATCTACAAATATTGACCAATCAAGACAAAACTTGGCTAGAATGTTGGTAACCATACAATAATGAATGAGTTCGATTTTCAGTGTCATTGAAGTAGGGAATTTTGAGTTATGTGCCCTTGAATTTGACAAATTTGCCATTTTCGACTTTGTTTACACTTTAGCATCTACATTTATTGACCGATAAAGACAAAACTTGGCTACAATGATGGTAACCATAAGATGCTGAATGAGTTAAATTTTCAGCTTGATCGGACCAAAAAACCTAGAGTTATTGGCCCTTGAATTTCACAAAATTGTTTTTTTCCACTTTATTTTCACTCTGAAAAAAAAACCACAAATATTGACCAATCAAGACACAACTTGGTCACAATTTAGGTGACCATGAGATCTTATATGTTTTCATTTTTCATATTGATCAGACTAGAAAAAACAGAGTTTTGTGCCCTTGATGGTGACAAAATTACCGATTTTGTTGTTAATTTCAGTCAAACAGTAATTAATAAATATTGACCAATCAAAAAACAACTTGGACATAAGGTTGATGAGAATATCTTTATCAGAACAGAGTTATGTGCCCTGGATTATGACAAAATAGATGTTTTTTATCGACTTGGTTTTCACTTTAACAGCCACAAATATTGATTATTAAAGATTAAGAATGCTGTTTTCAGCTGGATCATAATCTCGCATCTTAAATTTTGTGTTCTTGTCTTTGAGATACCTAGGTCATGTAAAAGGTGGGTCTTGTTCTGCATGGAGCAAGTTTCAAACTTCTATCAGGTGAGCGATCCAGGGCCATCTTGGCCCTCTTGTTTATAATTCTACCGAACAATATATGGACACAAACAGTATAGCACCAATATTTACAAAATCGGGTATCCATAAATAACTTTACATGGGAAATTATACATTGGCATACACCTTGTGGTTACCGGTAGTACATTGTATTTTACAAATAATCATATTTGAAGAAAATGGAAAAGAATATATTTAAGGGGAGGAGAAAATGCTGAATAGAAATTTGTTTATTCACGTTACACTACCTTTTCAAAAAGATTTAATCCAATATTTCATCCCTTGACAGCCAGAAGTGGCCATCAGCAGTTAAATTTTAACTGCTGATAGCCACTTCTGGCTGTCAAGGGACGATTTGTCAAATTTTCAATGTATGAGAAAGGGTCAACTAAACAGTTAAAACTTGCAGCAAATGAGTTTTGGTCCCACTGGTCTTGGTATGGTCAGACATGGACAGTACACCAGTGGTATGATGAACCAGGTAACTTTTGGCTTGTTTGTGTTTAATGTAATGCCCTTTGGCTTAACTGGTGCACCCACTATTTTATATGAATTAATCCATTGCATTGGGAAGGCTATATTTTACATATAACCTTGGGGGGAAAGAGGTTAATCTAACTTTTATTCATTTTAATACAGGTATCTGAATTTTAAAACTAGTTTGATTTACATAACATAATTGATAGTTCTAAATTTAGTCAGATATTCATGCATAAATTTTATAAGGGAACTAACAAATTTTCATAAAAAATCTGGGCCTATAAAAGAAAATTTCATTTGTCAATTTAGAAATGTTTTAATATTTCATAATTCATAATGAGATTTGTTTCTGGAATAAATGTGTAAAGGATTAATTCATTTAGATGAATGCATTGGAAAACTGGAAATGTGGCACTTTACCTTTCATCCTAATATTTATGCCAGATAGCTTTGATACCCATTCACTTTATTGGCTGAAGCACACAGTTTACTCATTCAAACATGGTAAGATCTTTTATGGAAAGAAAATACACTTTTCTTCAGATCCTTTGTTTTGATGTAAAATGCTTTTACTATTATTATTTGTATATGAAAAATAAAAAACCTATGGATTTCTTGAGGTACAATCAACAAGCTGTATTTACTTTTTCAAATGTAGTCAGTGATATGCTCATTCATTCCAGCTTCCCTTGCATGCAATTTTATCTCAGCAGCTACATTTTATAGTACATATATTTTCTTTGAGCCAGAATATAATCAAAACCTTTGTCAAGATCTTGTTATCAATTAGACTTCATACATCTCCTGAAAAGAAAAATAGGCAGTAGAATCTTCACACTTTCACATTCACTTATTAAAGGCACAGAGTTTCATGCAGATGCATATCATTTAGCTTTGGTGTAGGGTGTTGGTGATTGTATGTATGAAAAGAGCTACAGATAAGAGTGGTTATGACTTCAGAATGAAATATTTCAGTGAATGTTCTACAAACCCTATGCAGGGATTATTCTGGCTGAAAAAATGTATGAGAGAAAATGTTCCAATTGCTGAAAAACTATTAGAGATTTTAAATTTCTATGAGATTTTTTTCTTACGTTATTTTCAGGAATCTAACTTTATAAAAATATATCCTATATCACGCAAGAGTATTATTATCAAAAATAAGCTTTTTAAACATTTGAATAGAGAGCTCTCTAAAATCAGTTACCACAATAAATGGTCACTGTGATTGAAATGTTTTTCTGTGTAGCAAATTTCCTCTGTCATAGTGAAAATATAAAGATTAGGTGACAAATGGAGCAAAAGTAATTTCTCCTCTCCCGAAACGATTTCTGTCAGAAAAATAATCATAATAGAATGGTCATGTTTCAATGTCGGGACTGGTTTTCAACTGGGAAAAGATGATGCAATATTATGATTATATTAGATTTGTAAACTAGACACAGAGAAAAATCTTTGGTTAATTGCAAGTACTTTTTATCGTAATTATGCCCCCTTTCGAAGAAAATGGGGGTATATTGTTTTGCAAGTGTCGGTCGGTCGGTCGGTCGGAAGGTCGGTCGGTCGGTCGGTCGGTCGGTCTGTCCGTAGACCAAACCTTGTCCGGAGCATAACTCAAAAAGTATTAAAGGTAGAGTCATGAAACTTCATAGGTGGATAGATCTCATTATGGAGAGGTGCAGTGCACAAGAACCGTAACTCTGCCGATCAAATTTTTTTAGTTATTGCCCTTTGTTGATTTTTTAACTGGATTCTTGTCCGGAGCATAACTCAAAAAGTATGTAAGGTACAATTATGAAACTTTACAGGTGGATAGATCTCATTATGGAGAGGTGCAGTGCACAAGAACCGTAACTCTGCTGATCAAATTTTTTGAGTTATTGCCCTTTGTTGATTTTATAACTTGATTATTGTCCGGTGCATAACTCAAAAAGTATGTAAGGTAGAATCATAAAACTTTACAGGTGGATAGATCTCATTATGGAGAGGTGCAGTGCACAAGAACCGTAACTCTGCCGATCAACTTTTGTGAGTTATTGCCCTTTGTTGATTTTATAACTTGATTCTTGTCCGGAGCACAACTCAAAAAATATGTAAGGTAGAATCATGAAACTTTACAGGTTAATAGATTTCATTATGGAGAGGTGCAGTGCACAAGAACCGTAACTCTGCCAATCAAATTCTTGGAGTTATTGCCCTTTGTTGATTTTTACACTTAATTCTTAACCTTGCCTATATCTCGTGTCCTTTTACACATACAGCCTTGATATCTCACACATAGATACCTCCTATCAACATCGTTCACATTTAACCATGACCTTGGACCTTGTGACCTTGACCTTGGAGTTTGACCTACTTTAAAAAAAATTAAACCCGGCATATATCTCATGACCTTTTACAAATATAGCCTTGATATTTCACACATGGACACATCTTACCAAGACCTTTCACAATTGACCATGACCTTGGACTTTGTGACCTTGACCTTGGAGTTTGACCTACTTTAAAAAAAACTTTAACCTGGCCGATATATCATGTCCATTTACACATACAGCCTTGATATTTGACACATGGAAACCTCCGACTTAGACCTATCACATACGACTATGACCTTGGACCATGTGGCCTTGACCTTGGAGTTTGACCTACTTTTAAAAAAAATAAACTGGGCCTATATCTTATGTGTTATTACACATACAGCCTTGGTATTTCACACATGGACACATCTTACCAAGACGTTTCACATTTGACCATGACCTTGGACCTTGTGACCTTGACCTTGGACTTTGACCTACTTTAAAAAGAACTTTAACCTAGCCAATATATCATGTCCTTTTACACATACAGCCTTGATATTTGACACATGGACACCTACGACGAAGACCTTTCACATTTGACCATGACCTTGGACCTTGTGACCTTGACCTTGGTGTTTGACCTACTTTTATAATACATTAACCTGGCCTATATTTCATGTCATTTTACATATACAGCCTTGATATTTCACACATGGTCACTTCCAACCAAGATATTTCACTTTGACCATGACCTTGGACCTTGACCTTGGAGTTTGACCTACTTTTAGAAATATCTAACCTAGCCTTTATCTTATGTTCTATTACACCTACAGCCTTGATATTTCACACATAGACACCTCCTACCAAGACCTTTCACATTTGACCATGACCTTGAATATTGCAACCTTGACCTTGGAGTTTGACCTACTTTTAAAAAGACTGAAACCAGGCATATATATCATGTCCTTTTACACCTACAGCCTTGATATTTCACACATTGACACCTCCAACCAAGACATTTCACATTTGACCATGACCTTGACCTTGGCATTTGGCCTACTTTTAAAAACTTTAACCTGGCTTATGTTTCATTTTACTTTTACATATACAGCTTTAATATTTCACACATAGACACCTCCTACCAAGACCTTTCATATTTGACCATGACCTTGGACCTTGTTAACTTGACCTTGGACTTTGACCTACATCAAATGTAGGCCCTTGAGGGGGCATATATGTTTTACAAACATCTCTTGTTCTCAAAAGAAATGTAAATTGCTTACTGTATTGTCCCTCTGAAAAGCGCTGCCATCGTTGACAGACATTATATTAGGCTCTGAACGCTATTGACATGCCGGTGTGCATCGTCTTTTGATTGAAAATTGGTGATTACTACCTAAATAAATGATTTGTTCATCTAATTTTCATTCCTTTGGCTGCATTTTCCTTTAAGAAACATAAAAGCAGACGCCAGTTCTTTATTATTTTTTTGTTCATCTACGCAACTTCTCGGCTCAGAAATGATAAGGAAAAATACCGAGTAGACCAATGCATTGTTACGAATATCCGGT
Source organism: Fragum sueziense (assembly GCA_963680895.1). Classification (NCBI taxonomy): domain Eukaryota; kingdom Metazoa; phylum Mollusca; class Bivalvia; order Cardiida; family Cardiidae; genus Fragum; species Fragum sueziense. Next base: position 1,588,238 of record OY804603.1, read on the forward strand.
GCCCTGCATTCAATTTTGGAGCTTGTTTTACTTTAAAGAATGCTGAGAACCAATTGAGTTTACTTTTCTGATTTCCGCTTTTTGTACAGCTGAGTTTGCGTCTGTTTTTTCGGTGCTCATCGATTTCAAATTGGTATGCGAGATTTTGTTCCAATAGAGAAAGATCTATGCGATATAAGGCATTTATATGCGAGAATCTCACGATTTCGCGGCCCAAAATTATCCCTGCCTATGCTGTGGGCACTTAATAGAATTGCCACATTGAGACGATTTAGATATGTATCCACCACTTAGGGACTGGTATTGAATTGAAAATTTAGAATGTCTAACCCTTCTTATCTGTTGCTATGTATCAACCTTTATACAAGGTTGTGGATCATCCTTGTGACTTTTTGCTCAATCGCAAGTATAATCATATTGTATTTTTTCAGGGCGTTTGGCAATGGAATAATTAATGGATTTAAATGCATCAACATAAATAAATAAATGATTAAGAAGTTACCATTTTTGTCAGTCAAGACACTTAATTCAATTTCGACCATAAACTGTTTAATCAAAATCTATTTGGGTGCTTCATGGCCAAATTGGTTTCTCATTGTTTCATTATATGATAAGAAGAAAGATAATCAAGACGTGCCTTTGAATGTCATAATACAGGAAAATTTCCACAATTTTGTAAACAAAGCACTATTTATCAGACACGAATCCATTGAATATTCAGAGCTAAGGATAAGAGTGGCTAAATGTTTTATCAGAAGCAATATATAATTGAATAGTGATATAGTTCTATATTTTTGTTACTCATTGGATTTGTCTCATAGAGACATTAAGATGATTCAAATGTGTGTCCACTACATAGGGTTGGATTTGAAATGAAAAATTTAGTATGTATTTTCCCTTCTTATCTGTAGCTCAGAATATACTTTAAGACTGTTTGGATATGACTCAAGCCTTTCTGAAGCAGCAAACATTTAGGCTGGTCCAATTTCAATTTTTTTGCGGATGATCATTGGGATTTTAATAAAGATAAGATTTGTTTACTATTTATCACAGATAATATTGACACAAAATAGATGAAACACAGGTTATCAACATTTTCTGCTTTTGCCTCAATGTTTCTCAAGCTTTTTGTTTTAGATACATGAAAACACATCATTCTGTGGGAATGGGTTAACTGTCTTTGAAATGGACAATTCATACAAAAAATAAAATGGAACCACTTGTTATCAATATGTGAATTAGCCCAAATGATATTATCCTCTGCATGTGCTTCAGCTTTTGACAATATCCATAGATAAAATTGGATGAAATTACATTTCGATATTTATGTTAATGTTTTAACCCTTTCCCAAACGGCAAAATTTTAGGGTGATCCGCTTCCAAAACTTCCACAAATGACAAAATTGATGTTATTAAAGATAAGATATGTATAAGATATGGCACAGAAAATATTGAGACAAAAGGAGAAACTGCTGGTTATCAGCAGTTTCTTTTGTTTCAATGTTTTCCCAAGCCTATTCTATTAGGGACATCAAAACCAGGTCTTGTTTTGGAAAGGGTTAATGTTTTAATTCAATTATCCTGTCCAGTAATTTCAACCTTTAAAGTGTTTTGTTAAAATTTCACTGGGCACTTGAAGTCTTACCCAGATAATGCATTTTGCAGTCACAAACTAATACCACTGGTGATAGCATATTAAAAAATGTTCATTTCATGATCAAAATGTTTTGCAATGTAAAGATATAAATTGTAAAAAAAAAATCATAGCATACTTTGGAAAATATGGATAGAAAAATTTTGTTGTGTATTTTTCCTTTACCTCCATTTCTTAGATGTTATAAACAATATTCTTTGGAATGCCGTTAGCAAATTATTTGTCTGAAATTCTCTCATGTAGTGAGAAATTAATGTTTTCCCAAATGGGCAATTTTAGAAATTTTGAAAGGAGTAGCAATCCACAAAATAATGTCAAATGTACTGTAGAAAATATGAATGTTATAGCATGGAAACATGTTAAAAGAAATGGTGAAATCGTTCACCATTAACAATTTCTTCTTATCTCTCAATGTTTCTCAAGCCATATTTGCTAGGGACTTCAAATCCAAGTTTTATTTGGAAAAGGGTTCAGGAAGTTTGTCATTTTAAATTGCATATATATTGCAATGGTTTAAAAATGAAATTTCTGTACATGGGTTATAGATGCATTTGCATTTTTGCCAGTGTATTAGTGAAATTTGTATATCATGTACAATGTATATCATTGGTTGATTTTCTTCAGCAGGCCAGCCCCCAGATGGTCAGTAACCAATCAGGACAAGGAACAATACCATCACCTGCCCAACAGAGGTCAGTTTAATTTTTATGCTATTCTTAAACAATGCTTTTAAAAGTATCCTTTTAATGATCATATAATTATGAAAATGTGGGAACCAAAATGTTCAATCTTTGAGTTACAATGCTTTTAAATATGTAGCATGTATGTACATCTTAGTAATACGTAAACTTTGTATTGAAGTAAAGTTCATATATTGAGATTATGAGTGTTTTGTAATTTTTAAGGCTCATTATTGATAAGTATCAAGGTACGCTAGAACCACAACCTGGAACTAATACACAGGAAAGTAACTGAATAAATGATCAGCTCATGTTTTGATATTGTTTAGAGTGATTAACCCATTACCACACAATGACTCTTTGACTCCTCGGAAGATAATGGCTTTGGAAAACATCGTGGAAAATGAAGAAATTGCTTGTGACAAGCAATTTCTTTATTTACCACAATGTTTTCTACCCCAAAATACAACAAAAATTTAAATTTCATTCACTTGAAATTGTCGTCTGCAAATTCTTTCAATTTGGACCAGCCTAATTTTTGTCGTTTGGAAATGGGTTAAAAAAGACCAATACCCAAGTTTTTTCCATCTCAGTTCTCAGCAGCAGCCCACTGGTTCCCCTATGTCCATGATGACATCACCAACACCACAGATTGTGCCTTTACCAGGACAACGAGGCAGTATGTCTGTTGGTGCTCCATCACAAAGCACGGCACTAAACACACCTGCTAAATATATATGTCTTACATTACTCTAATTTGTTATATTTCTATTGTAGTTCTCAGCAGCAGCCCGCTGGTTCCCCTATGTCAATGATGACGTCACCTACACCACAAATTGTGCCGTCTCCAGGACAGCGAGGCAGCATGTCAGTCGGCGCTCCGTCATCAAGTACGGCACTAAACACCCCTGCTAAATATATATGTCTTACATTACTCTAATTTGTTATATTTCTATTGTAGTTCTCAGCAGCAGCCCGCTGGTTCCCCTATGTCCATGATGACGTCACCAACACCACAGATTGTGCCATCACCAGGACAGCGAGGCAGCATGTCTGTTGGTGCTCCATCATTATGTTTACAATATGGCTAACTTTTCTATTTTAGTTCTCAGCAGCAGCCCGCTGGTTCCCCTATGTCCATGATGACATCACCAACACCACAGATAGTGCCTTCACCAGGACAGCGAGGCAGTATGTCGGTCGGCGCTCCATCACCAAGCACGGCACTAAACACACCTGCTAAATATATATGTCTTACATTACTCTAATTTGTTATATTTCTATTGTAGTTCTCAGCAGCAGCCTGCTGGTTCCCCTATGTCCATGATGACGTCACCAACACCGCAGATTGTGCCGTCACCGGGACAACGAGGCAGCATGTCAGTTGGCGCTCCATCACCAAGCACGGCCCTTAACACACCTGGTAAATATATATGTCTTTGTTATATTTCTATTCTAGTTCTCAGCAGCAGCCCGCTGGTTCCCCTATGTCAATGATGACGTCACCTACACCACAAATTGTGCCGTCACCAGGACAACGAGGCAGTATGTCAGTTGGTGCTCCATCACCAAGCACGGCACTGAATACACCTGGTAAGTCTGTGTCTTACAATACTGTTATAAGCCCTATATTTTGTTTTGTGATAGCTATGTAAAAACTATTTTTTTTTTTTTTGTTTTCTAAGTTACAAAATCAGTTTTTTCTGAAGTTTAAGTCTGGGTTTTGTCCATATCTTGTCAAAAGTTGTTTGATCAATTCATGCTCACAGCACTCATTCCCATAGAATGCCCCTTTTGAAGTGGGAAACGAAAAAAAGGATTGTGACAATCAATTTCATCAGTTCCAAACATGTTTTCTACCTAGAAAGACAAAATATGTAAAACGTCATTCTCTTGAAATTTTCCTCTGCAGAATCTATGAATTTGGACCTTGTTTGAATTGATGCTGTATTTATTTACTAGGTAATCCAGGATCTGTTGGAGCATCCCCCAGCCCAGCTAGCCAGTCCGATGAACAGGCGTACCTTGATAAACTAAAACAGTTGTCTAAATATATAGAACCACTACGCAGGATGATCAAGAAAACAGAGGATGGTAGGGAAATTATTAATTATTTGAAGTGCAAAAGATGGAGAAACATTGAAGGAAAAGAAATAAATGCATGCAATCCCATTCTATCAATATTTAAACATGAATTGTAAAAATTAGCTTTAAACAGTTTTCTTAATATATAGAACCACTACGCAGGATGAACAAGAAAATGGAGGTTGGTAGGGACATTCAACAGCAAATTGTATTTATATGAAGCTTAGTTTTGCAAATATGTTGGAAAAAGAAAGCAATGTAATTGATCTTATTCTATCAATAGGAAAACATGGATGCATACATATTAGCTGTAACATTAATTTTGTCAAAGTATATAAAACCACTATGTAGAAAATGGAGGATGGAAACAAATTGTTTCTTATCTGAAGATAAAGAAAATATTGACGAAAAAGGAAAGAAATGCATTTCATACTATTGTATGAAAGTTAAAATAGAGATGCAAACAAATTAGCCAAAACAGTTGTCCAATCTTAATTGATTAATGCTGATTTAAATGCCAAAATAAGTCGGTAGAAAATCATTGAATTAATTTATAGATACGGACTTAGAAAAATCTGAAATACAACTTAAACCTTTACCAAACAACTTGTGCATTATTGTCTTCTATGAATACAACAAGTTCTGAAATTTGTGCAATAGAATTCCTGTTTATGTGCTACATTAAAGAAAAGGGGGACTTAAAGCAAAAATGTAGCATATATCGTGACTGGCATTTGTGATAACTCTGAATTGTATGTTGTGACTTATCATTGCAGGTAAAGATTCTGAGAATAGAAGATATGAAATCAGTAAACTGAAGAATCTCTTGGATATACTCATCAATCCAAACAAAAGGTATTCTAGCTTTTTATTCCTTTAGTAAAGGCCACAATTTAAAGCTGGTCAAAAGTTAAACTTTTTTTGCCCAGGTAACAAATTTAGACTGATTGAAATTTAAAAGATTTACAAGTGACAAAATAAATGTTCAGGCATATTCATAATATCATAGGAGATTGTGATTGAAGGGAGACATACTGATTAGAAGCATTTTCTCAATATGAACTTTCAATTCCATAATTAATGAAAAAAGTCTTTGAACTGACAGTTCTGGCAACTTTAACAACAAAATGTATAACTTAAGGTTTACAAACTGAGAATGAAATGCAGAGCCAGAGGCGAAATTTGAAAAGTGCCAGTAATTCCTTAACTGTGTTACATTTCCATTCCAATTACAAACACAAGCATTTGGTACAGTTTAGAATTTTTAATTAATGCATACTTATGGAAATATTTGACAAAAATGTTCAAAATTACCTCCCTTGCATATGAATATAGAGTAAAATGATATTTGTAAATTATTTTCTTCTTGAAGCATAATCTTGAAATCCGGCACAGTGAATCAACTTATGTGAATTGTATTTACAAGTGTGTGTAATTTGATGCATTTCGGATGGCTAAAAAGTGTTATTTTCATTCTCAGTTCGTAAACCTTAAATAATTTTTGTATGTCTTTTTACAGGGTTCCTATGGCAACTTTACTGAAATGTGAACAAGGACTGGAGAAAATGCATTTTTCAAACAAATTGGTAAGTATTTCTCTTCTATAAATAACAATTGGATGCCAGAAAAAAGGTCTAAACAGGGTTTTCCCTGGATCTTGTAAAGAAGGAGTCCTTGGGACCCTCAGCTATGATTTTTGAGAGTCCTTGTGTTAATTTTAGGAGTCCTTTCAGTTGCTTAGAAAATCAGTTAAATATGAACACCAAATATTGGCCATATTTAACTCTTTCACTGCCATAGGCGACTTTTGTCACTTTACCTTTCCCTGCCATAGGCGACTTCAGTCCACAAATTTATGGGAGCGAAATATATGAGTACCCACAACATAAAAAAGAAAAAAATATTGTCATTTCATAAATAACCATTAAATTTTGGTCACATAAAGGTGCTTGATTTGTCTGTATGTCCTGAAAATTTGAAAGGAATCCATCAAATGAGTAAAAAGTTATGCATGATTTTGTGTACAGGGTATTGATTCTTGGAAATTTCTTCGAATTAATTTGGCGGTGAGAGACCCCTTCAAAGGTCAATATTTGGCAGTAAAAGGGTTAAAAAGACTGCAGCAATCTCAGACCCATTATTAGTATTTGGCTTTGTATGTTAAACAAAATATAGGCATCCAGCCTGTCATAGGGTTTGTATTGACCAAAATGGTGGAATCATTCTGAATAATATCAAAATCAAATTTAATTTATAAATGTAATTTACAAAGAACCCTTAGGACTGGAATTTGATGATTCAGAGTTCCAATGCTACCCAGAAAACAGGAATATGTTTGGATTTTCGTATAACACTTTCTCCCATCTGGAAGTAGTCTTGATTTTATCAAATCTGGTAAAAGTTAGGAAAAGTCACAGAAAAGTACAAAACAATTTGGGTACAAATCCCTTCAACCCCCCACCCACCTCCCCCCGCATATAGGAGTATTTCTTATGGAAGTGGCTAGAGATACGGGCCCGTATCTCTAGCCTACGGGGGCTAGAGATACGGACCCGTATCTCTAGCAAAACCCCCCATGTTTCACTAGAGATACGGGCCCGTATCTCTAGTGAAAACAAGGGGTTTTCGCTAGGGATACGGGTCAAACGACTTCCGGTCTTACATACGGGCTAACTTATCGCGTCAATTATGAAAAATCGATAATATTGATCCTTTCCCAAACTGCGAAATTTAGACTATATATACATTTTGAAATTACGGGCGATAGGCCTATTACAGGGGAAATGTCGGAGGAATGAAGAAATTGCTGAAAGGAATGTATAAAAATTGAAACTTTATATTAAATCAATAGTCTATTAGATTTATCTCATATTATTTTTATTATCTTTTGACAAGAAGGTGCTAACTATTAGCAACTTTATCAATGGCAATGGTTTCACACATGTGACATGTGTAGGGCCTATTAACCCTTTTGTTTGTTTTAATATTAGCCTAAGGGCTATTCTTGTTTGGCAAGAAACTGTAAAATGTCTTTCCTGAAGCGAGGCAAATTTTTCCGTAGATTTATCCATCCCATCATGCACAATATCAACCCTGAGTCAACTCCTAATGAGATTCTCGCGACTTCGGAATGATTAGGGCGACGTTGTAAATATTCGGTCGGCGTTGGGACGTCGCCCGAATAAATCTGGATAGGCCTTCATATCGAATGTTAACGACAACTCGTAAAAAAGTTCAACCTCGTGCGAATGTCTTCAGCGATGAAATACCCCTAGAAGCAATTAAGTTGGAATGAACAATACACTGTTTGGGAAATAGTTAGCTGTTTTTAACCCTTTCCCAAACAAAACCTGGTTTTAAAGTCCCTAATAGAAATGGCTTAGGAAAATATTGAGACAAAAGAAGAAACTGCTGATAACAAGCAGTTTCTCCTTTTGCCTCAATATTTTCTGAGCTAGATTATACTCAAATTCTGCTTGTATTAACATCCATTTTGTTATTTTCAGAAGCTTTTGAGTAGAACCACCCTAAAATTTTGCTGTTTGGGAAAGGGTTATTTACCGTAAACATGGAAATGATGGCCAAATGTACATCATATAACAAGCGATTGTCTGTGTAAAAAGGTCACCGTATGTTGATGAACTGTACAGTCATCCCGACTGCTTCAAAAGCGCAGTTTTTTAATTATTCTCAATATAAATTTTCACTTACAGAATCTTGCATGTAAACATAAATGTATAAATTTCACCATACATGCACATTTGACCATTTATAGAAGTTTAAGAAAGACGCAAAGCATAAATGTATTCAATCAAACAATTTTATTACATTAGGAATACATGCAATCTGATTAAAACTTGATATTTACTTTTCAGTAGTATCTGAGACCCAATCATAAGGGGTCATTTTCAATGACCTTTCCCTCTGACCAATAAAAACGCTTTCAACTTGATACTGGAAACGTTGATTTAGTGCAGAACTACGCATTTGCACGCGCTAGGTTTCAACCATACACAACAAGAATTTTGACTGGACAGATGAAAATAGATATTTTCGGAAATCTCGGGGTCAGTGAAGATGACCTCCAACTGGTCAGTCTTAGATGTTACTGTATGAAATAAGATGTGACTTAAATCTGCATATGATCAACTGAATCATATTTCTGACTACCGCGGATCCAGAGTTTCTGTGAGGCTCAGGGGATTCGAATGTACACATATCCCGAGTTTATTTTCCTAGTATCACACAATTTTGGCTGAATTTCTGCATAAAAGTGAAAGATTCGGCCGTTTGAGCCCCCCCCCCCCCCCCCAAGCCCCTGGATCCGCCTTATTCACATTTACAGTATCTTGTCAAACAAGAATGATATTAAGTATTAACCCATTACCACACAATGACTTTTTAAATCCCTTCAAGATAATGACTTTGAAAAACACTGTGGAAAATGAAGAAACTGCTTGTAACAAGCAATTTCTTCATTTCCCACATTTTTTTTCTACACAGAAAGATAAAAGAATGCGAGATTCCATTCAATTCATATTGCCGTCTGCAGCATCTTTGAATTTGGACAACTCCAAAATTTTGTTGTTTGGTAATGGGTTAACAAACAAAATGGTTAATACACATGGCATAAAGTGTATGAATAACGAGATAAGATATCTATGAAATAAATAATTTCTATTTTAAACCTTTATCAAAAAAGAAGAAATAGTTTCAGCAATTTCCCCTGCAATATTTTGTAAGTGAGACATAGCCTATGCCTAAAGAGTATTTAATGTGTCGTCTGAAACTAATTTCAAAACGTAGTCTAAATTTCGCAGTTTGGGAAAGGATCAATATTATCGATTTTTCATAATTGACGCAATTAGTTATAGCCCGTAAGTTAGACCGGAAGTCGTTTGACCCGTATCCCTAGCAAAAAACCCTCGTTTTCACTAGGGATACGGGCCCGTATCTCTAGTGAAACATGGGGGTTTTTGCTAGAGATACGGGTCCGTATCTCTAGCCCCCATAGGCTAGAGATACGGGCCCGTCTCTCCAGCCACTTCCATTTCTTATTGTGAGTAATGAAAATGGAACCTTATGCAAGCGTCTGTCAAGAATGTGTTTGATGTCATGCACATAATGTCTGCTTAAAAATACCTACATGAATGTAAGCAGGTGTAGTTTCGGTAAACTAGACGATCAAGTAAGCTAGTACTTGTACTTTTATTTGGCAGTCCCATGGGACGCACATAATATATTTTTAAGAGTCCTGAACCCAATTTTAAGAGTCTAGGACGCAATATCCTGCGTCCGGGAAAACCCTGTCTAAATCTACATTTGGAAAAAGGTTTATAGTTCAACAATGCCAAAAACTTACTGCAATTTCCAAAATTTCTTCATTAGGGAGTCTAAAACAGACCATATTTTGGGATGTGTTTAAAAACAAATTCATGTTTATTTTTTCAGACAAATCCGATTACAACACTTACACATGTGTCAATCATTACTTGACTCTTTTGCTCTTCACATGACCTCACCAACATTCAACCATACACTTTTATCGAGCATTTGGTCCCTCGGTTATATCGTGTAAATTTCAATGCTTTTCAACTTAAACCTTGTAACCGCAGCTTGTATCAAGCTGCAGTTTCAAGGTTTTTTTTTGGAAAAGTGACAATTTCTGATATTTCTTTTTCAGACAAATCCGATTACACCACAAGTACACATGTGTCAGCCTTTGTTAGACTCATTTGCTCTACATATGACATCACCAACCTTCAACCACACATTACAGCGAACATTTGGACCCTCTGTGGCTGCCATCTTTGGAAACCCCATAAGGTAATGTACTGTTTATAATACAAATATACTGAGAGGTAAAAGAAAGTATTCACTTTTTGTCTTTGAATATTTTTCTTAATTTCCACCATATCGACTCAAAATTTTGTATTTTCTATTTCTACTCCGAAACCAATAATACACTGTTGATAAATTTTGCCTGAAATTGCTTTAACTACCCATACTCCTGCTACATGCCGATTAAGCAAAGTGTGCACGTGCAACTTAGCGAAGCGTCAAATAGTGCCGTTAATCAGTATTTGGTGTCTTTAATCATTATTACAACAAATCATAACCTTAAATTTTCTCTAACATTCTAACCCAATTCTCGGTGGCTGGTAGAAATCGACCAATACGCCAATTTTTTGCATTAAGACCCATTTTTCTATGACGCAGCATAATCATGAAAGAAACGCGACTCTATGTTCACTTAGCCATGTGACTAGGAACATTCTATGCAAATTTTATCAAAATCTGTCAATGAATTTAGAAGGAGTTATGTCAGATAACCCGTTTGCATCAAGTCCCATTTTGCCATGACGCACCGTAATGTAGAAAAGCACTAAAAATGTACGCATAGTTCAAGGTGACTAGACTTTTTCTGTGAAAATTCTATCAAAATCCGTTCATAAATGTAGGGGGTGTGTAAATGTATATGCTTGAATTAGTTTAGCGATTAAGTCCCCTTCTTTGATGACGCTGTATGCTATGAAAAAAAACGTCGCCCCGAAAGAAAAGATAGATGGAAGAATATGCTGAGAAGGTCACATCAATAGACGAATATCTTCGGCGGCGTTTAAAAATCGTACACAGTCAATCTAATAATCGGTTTCTCCGCAAATGTGGAAGAACTAGGGTGTATACTTAATTTTGCCTCTCAGTATATATATTTTTAACCTCGTACACCTTTGACCCTTTCCCAAACAAGGTCTGGTTTTGCAGTCCCTATAAGAAAAAGCTTGGGAAAACATGGAGACGAAAGAAGAAAATGCTGACAATCAGCATTTTCTTCTTTTGCCTCATCATTTTCTATGCAGTCTTGTACACATATCCAATCTTTATCAACTTCCATTTTGTGGTCTGCAGATGCTTTTGAACTAGACTGAAGTAAAACTTTGCTATTTAGGAAAGGGTTAACTACACACTACAGAGAACATTTGGACCCACAGTAGCTACCATCTTTGGAAATTCCATCAGGTAATTTACTGTAGTTGTAAATAATGTGATACTATTGTTAAGGTTTTATTTGCAAGTTTTTACAGTTTAAACAGTTTCTGATGCTATTGCAATGGAACTGTAAAGGTGCAAAAATTTGTTTAGATATATTTCTTTTATATCATTTTTGGAAATAAATTCTTACAATTTATATTAATCCCACTCAATTCTGCTTCCTGGAAACTGCACCTGTCCTCAAGCCAAATGTGCTGTTGGATGACATCCGCTAAACTCCAACCTCTTTGTCACAAGTCTAAATTTCTAGACCACAGCCACCACAAAGTCTTGCAATGCTTGAAAGTGCAAGAAAAACAATTTAATCTCTCTTCCTTCTAAACAGAGTTCCAAGCCCACCACCAAAACGCCAGAAAGTTGAAGAGAAAGAAAGTCGATTACCCGACATTTTACAGGGCGAGAATGTACAACTAGACCACAGATTCAGAATAAAGTAATAGACAACTTACATATACTATGCAAACTATTATTATCTTGTACAGGGTTCCAAGTCCTCCACCAAAACGCCAGAAAGTTGAGGAGAAAGAAAGTCGATTACCCGACATTTTACAGGGCGAGATTGTACGGCTTGACCACAGATTCAGAATAAAGTTGGATCCTGTGCAGCATGCTGAGTCCAAGGATGTGAATCTCTTATGTAAATTAGGTATGTGGAAGTTTTATTTTATGTAAAAAATAAAATAGGATGTCATGCAAAAAGTTTTATCAATTATGCTAATTATATGCGGTGCTTGAAGGGTTGTATTATTTCATGGCCCTGGTCGTCTGTCTGTCAGGGCCAAGCCCCAATAGCTCATTCTGTAACGTCAGAGTCTGTCAATCCAGGGGTCATGAGTTTGAACACTGGCTTGGCCAATATCCTTCCTGACATTTGACAAAACTAATTTATCTCTCACTAATGGGTGTGAATCATCTGTGTGAGAGAACAGCTTTGGGATATTGTGGTAGTACTGTTGAGAGAAATACCAGGAATCCATGGTTAGGTGCTCCATTATGCTATGAGAGCTTTCAATGCAATGTCGTCCATTTATAATATATCCATTCCTGTATTACTTCATTCCCTAATTAATTGATTCTTTCATTGTTCACAGAGGACCATAACTTACCAAGTGTTCCACCAATTATAGTGATGATTCCACATGATTATCCACATAGTAGTCCAGAACTAGTCACTTCTAAAAGAGATTATGGTAAGAATGTTTTTTCTTGTTATTTGATCATAAGGTACATGTATGTATTTGGCAATACTTACATGTTTTGTAACTCAGTGGTTACTGGTAAGAGAGCAAGAACAGCATTCCCTAGGGTCTAATCTTTGTTGGTAGAGCATCTGAGTATCATTCATAAGGTCCTGGGTTTGATCCCCAGCCACAGCAAACATCCTGTTTATACGCCTGAAGGGTTGTATTATGTTATGGCCCTGGTTGTCCGTCCGTGTGTCCGTTTGTTAGCAATTTCTTGTGTGTGCAACTCCTCCTACAGTTTTGATCTTATTTTGATCAAACTTGCCACAATTTCCATGATGTCCAGTTGTGCACACCGCTTACGGAATTTAGTTAACTCTTTTCGTTCTTGAATTATCTGCCCTTGAATTAAAAAAATGCCCATTTAGTGTAGATTTTTTGCCTTCTTTATACTATTAAAGCTACCAATATTGTCTCATTGGCCTAAAATATAGTCTGTGTAAATGCAAAACCTCGTATGTCGATTCTTGCGAGATTTCAAAGTACAAACTTGTGTGCCCAGTTTAGTCAATTCTCGCATGTTTTGAGATATTTCTACTGACCAGTATTAAGGACTTATTATTTTTGAACAATATGTCCAAATTTCAAATAAAACATTTCAGTTTGGGAAAAGTTGTTATTACACTTTTTTTCCCTCCCCTTTGAAATTTTCCAAAAGTGAGATACAAGGTTTTGCATTTACAACAACGATATATAGGCTACAAAAAATATTTGTACAATGTATGGACAAAAATTGTTCTGTTCAATATTGGGGAAAATCCTTTGCATATCAAACAAAAAGAGCCTTTTTGTATAGCACCTTGTTATGTCAAGAATATGATTTTGACCATACAAAGGGAAATAACTTTTCAAGCACCATGTTTCTATCTTAAATTACTTCCCTTTGTCTTACATGGACTTCTTATGTAACCCATTCCGGATGATTCTTACACAAAATGACACTTTTTGATGGCCCACTAAGATAAGACCTTTTGAAAGCACAGTGGAAAATAAAGAAATTGCTTGTAACAAGCAATTTCTTGAAATTGCTTGTAACAAGCAATTTCTTCATTTCCCTAAGAAATTGCTTGTAACAAGCAATTTCTTCATTTCCCTAAGAAATTGCTTGTAACAAGCAATTTCTTCATTTCCCTCTATGTTTTTCTAACCCAATAAGACCATGAACTGTAAAATTGCATTCACTTGAAACTGTGGTCTGCAACACCTTTGAGTTTGGAATAAGGACAAATTATTGTAGAAGGCTGATCTTGTTCTTTGTTATAGTCTGTAAATATTGACCTGAACCCGACAAATATGCAATGAGTAATTGTGACACCGAAAAATCAATACTCGCCAGCAATCATCACCGTAAAGCAGTCGATAGTTTCCATAAGCATTGTGACTTTGTATTCAGCACATGCTTCTCGTGTCAATATATGTCGGAGAGTGGTTATTTTGCATTAAAATTACTCAATGCAAACTCCACAGGTTCAGATGAAATCAACTTATCCCACCACTTCAGAAATTTTGTCAGATTTTTACATCATGCATGAAAACTGTTTTTGAAAGAGTGTGTCAAAACTTAACTTCAATGTTTCTAAACTATGCTATAACCTTTCCCCCATTTTCAGAAGCACTTATTGGAGACCCTAATTTCTTTAACAGCTTTTACTTTTGAAAATATGGCAGGTCAATATTGACAGACTTTACCTGCTACATTGTCTGCAATTTTCTTACATTGGATGAAACAAATGTTAAGCCTTGTCCTACTAACTTTATTTTGTTCCAAATAAACTACCAATTTGAAGAGACATTTCAATAAAACTAGCTGAAGTTTTTTCCACAATAATGGAGTAAAAAGCAGGTAGTGTAGATTAAGATCAGACTGCACATCTGTGCAGACTGATCTTAGTTTATACTGCCTGCATAAGCTTTCATCGCGGCGGTAAATTGATGTGAACGGCATGAGAAGGCTTAAATAATGACCAGCATTTTTATGCCCCCGTATCGAGAGATCGGGGGCGTATTGTTTTACTCGTGTCCGTCCGTCCGTCTATCCGTCTGTCCGTCTGTCTGTCCGAAAACTTAACCTTGGCCTTTTCTCCAAAAGTATTTGACATACAAAGCTCAAATTTGGTATTGAACTTCCTTTTAATGATATCTATCTGTTCCATGCAATTTGACTTTCCTCAAGGTCAACCCTTAACCCTTATCAACCCTTTACTCTAGGAAAACTTAACCTTCTACTCCGAAAACTTAACCTTTGCCTTTTCTCCAAAAGTATTTGACATACAGAGCTCAAATTTTGTATGCAACTTTCTTTCAATGATATCTATCTGTTCCATGCAATTTGACCTTTCTCAAGGTCATCTGTTAACCCTTATCAACCCTTTACTCTACGAAAACTTAACCTTTTACTCCGAAAACTTAACCTTTGCCTTTTCTCCAAAAGTATTTGACATACAAAGCTCAAATTTGGTATGCAACTTCCTTTCAATGATATCTTTCTGTTCCAAGCAATTTGAGCATCCTCAAGGTCACCCCTTAACCCTTAATAACCCTTTACTCCATGAAAACTTAATATTCTAAAAAAATGGCCATTTCGGGGGCATTTGTGTTTCACAAACACATCTTGTGTCTTTTTCAAACAATGCGTAGTAGTTGATAATATACATATTAAACAGATTTAATCTCATCTTATATGCTGCCTGCAATACATCAAAATTTTGACAGGTCTGCAATTGGTGAAGAAACTCGAAATAGTTTATTTAGTATCTATCAACATAAAACTTTCAAATATTTATTCAAACTGACTGCATTTCTTCAGACTTGGCATTCATGATGATGTAATGTTTTAGAGATGCGCCAACTGCTTCAAAAATCATGTTGTTGTAATGTTTTAAAGATAGACTAAATGCTTTCTATGATTTATGACAAAAGCAAGTGATTGCAATCTAACTGATTCTCTACCCCTACATGATTGGAGCAATTAATCAAACGCCAATTGATAGATCGCTCGGAGCCTCCGCTCAATGTAGAATCTAAGACAAACAATTGGGGAATTGGCATGTCGATTGCTTTGATTGTCACTCGATAGATCGGTACGATATCACATGCAATGAAGAATTTAAGACAAAATATGGCGGTTTGGCATTTTTCTGATTGTCCATTGGCTTATCGATGGTTTTGATTGACAGCAGGCGTTTGGTCAGTTAGTAGTTGATACAGGTGTTAAACCCAATCAGTTAATCAATCAATTGTTAGAGCACTTCATAGTCTAAAGGGTCTGAAATATGAATGGTTGTTTGATGTCTTGTCAACACAAAACTTTCAAATATTTATTCAATCTAACTGCATTTCCTCAGACTTGGCATTCATGATGATGTAATGTATTAGAGATACACCAAATGTTTTTGAGGATATGATTCATAGACATCTGTCATGTAAAGGTCCTAATGAAGAAATCATTGAGGGGAAATATCAGAATTTTCTTCTTTTCCTCAATATGTCTTGTGCTACATGTATAAAGCATTTTGCAGTCTACTGCAGCTTTCAATCGAACATTAGCCCAAGTCTTTCCCAAACAACAATACTGTATGTGTTGAAATATTCGCGGGCTTCTAATTTTCGCTATATTCCCGCTAGACCATCGGCCCACGAATTCATGATTGCGCAAATATTTGTACTCCCAATTCTTCCTGAAAAGTTTAATTTTCGCGTAAGTTGAAATGTATGTTAATTATAAACATTACATGAATATTCATTCAGTTCGTACATGTATATGTTTTATTGTCTAAATGTGTTGAATAAAGAAGGTGACAAGAAACATGTATCAAAAGTAATTTAACAATAAAACTGTGAATAACCATTTAACACTTTATCGGACAATGAATTGTTTGTCATTGTTTGGTTTGAAATACATGTAACAAAGCCTTTATTAGAATGCATAAAAAACAATTAGTTACAGTGGAGCAATATCCGTTTAATCTCCTACTCCCGAGAGTTTAAGATCCTGAAAATAAGAAAGAGTATTTACCAAGCACTTACATTCATTTTTCTGTGCGCGAAATTAAGAATTCTTAAATTGTCTCTCCGCGAATTCAAAGTTGCGCGAATATTTGTACAACTAGAAAATTGGGCCCTACCGCGAAAATTTCGCTCCGCGAAAATATCTACACATACAGTACTTTAGGAATGTAAGGAGTTATAGACAAAAAAAAATAAGTTACAGATGACAAATATAAATGTTATTTCGTGCAGAAAATCTTCAATTTTTATTGCATAGAAGAAAAAAACAAAAGGCATTTTCTTCTTTTTTGCAAGGTTTTCTAAACTTATACTCAGTAAGGTCGTCAAAAGGTGTCCCTGTTTCGGACAGGATTGACCCTTTCTATCTGGAAAAGGGTTTAGCACATTGCCAAAGGACAAAATTTTGGATTGTTCCAATTAATAGAGTTGCAGACGACATTTTCAGGTTGATGAAATTTTAAAAAGCTGCATTTTTTGGCTTAGAAAACATTGTTGAAAATGAAGAAATTACTTGTCACAAGCAATTTCTTCATTTTCCACAAGGTTTTCCAAAGCCAATTGCTTATGGGGAGTAAAAAATAATTGCTGTGTTGTAATGGGTTAACCCTTTCCTAAAAGACAAATTTTAGGGCGGTCCTATTAAAAAGCTGCAGTATGTGACAAATTTAATTTCTAAAAAAGAAGGGATTTGTGTGCAATATAGCACAGAAAATATAGAAATAAAAGGAGGAACTGCTGGTTATCAGCAGTTTCTTCTTTTGTCTAAATGTTTTCCCAAGCCTTTTCTATTAGGGACGTCAAAACCTGGTCTTGTTTGGAAAAGGGTTAATTAATAGAGGAAAGGTATAATTTTTGTGCTAGATGCCTGTTCTCTTACATAAAAAGTAGAATCTAATTATCTTGAAGCCACTTGTTAGATTTTGTGTAATGCATGCTGATTAACTCTTTCCCAAACGGCTAAAATTTGTTCCAGTTTGTAATCTACATTTGATAAATATATGATGTGTGTGAATCATCACTGTAAGAGAGCAGCTGGAGGCTCGGTTTGGATATTGTTGTAGTACTGGTGAGAGAAATTCCAAGAAATTAGGTGCTCCAGCTGCTGCAATATGACAACAAAGAGGCGTTAAACTTCTATCAATTAATTTAGGAAACTCAAAGGTTCCCAAACATAGCATTTCTCCGATCAAGAATATTAAGAAGCTTTTACTCCTTTTCTTTCAATACTTTCTCATCCATGAGGATTTTGTACATTGTTAAGCAATACAATGCTTATCTATTAGCCTCTCCCAGACAAAGCTTGGTTCTTATATCCCAAAGAAATACTGGCAAATGAGGAGAATATGGTAGTTATCGCTACCTTTTCCTCCTTTTGTCTCCATACTTTCTTTGCTTTATAGCACACAAAGTACATCTTTTTAAAAATATCCATATAATTAGTAGAGTAGAAACCGTCAAATTTGTTCAGTCCAAAATCTCTATTTTCATCTTTTCTTTCAATATTATTCTGATTCAATATATTGCTGATTATCGGCATTTTCTACTTTTGCCTAAATGTTTTCCAAAGCCTATTCTGCCAAGGATGTCAAAATCAGGCCTAGTTTGAGAAAGAGCTAAGAAAGAGTCAAGGCATTGGGCTATAAAATTGAATAAATAGAAAAATAAATAGTATCTCCTTTTTTCTTGATATATTCACTGTCATCCAGCATAAGAATCATCAAAATCAGGCATAGTTAGAGAAAAGTGTAAAGGAAAGGGAGAAAAAAACCACAAGAACTGACAGAAAAAAACACATCACAGCATTTGTTTTTTTCCTTCTCCCACACCTGATGTTACCATGGCAACCAAAAAAATATGATTGAGAAAACTTTTGCTGATTAAGCAGATAAACCTTTTTCCCAAGAAATTGTGCTTTTTGACGCAATTAATTAGTAATAAAGCTTTGGAAAATATTGAAGAAAAGGAAGAAAATGCTGATCACCAGCATTTTCTTCCTTTTCTTCGATATTTTTCCACCCTATATTAGAGGATTTTCATTCTGAGAGTTAAATAAATTTTGTAGTCTGCAACAGCTTTACAATTAAAAAGGTGCAAATTTTGTTGTTTGGGAAAGGGTTGAAGATAACAGTAACCTGTTAGTACTAATATAAAGTTTCATTGTCTTTGAATGTGATTTTTTGTGAGACATGGAAAAAAAGAAACAACATTTATGCTGTTTTGGAACCCTTCCTAAGTAATTCCTGGATTTACGCATATAAGGAGAGTTGATACAGACCAGTGTAATTTTGCTAAATCTGTCTTTAATATTGTATTTTAATGTTTCAATGTCAATTTTTATGGACGTTGAAAAGAGAATTTAACTCATTAGCAGACTGCAAAAATTTTCGACTGTTCCAAATTCAAAGATGTTGCAGGCAACAATGTCAAGTGAATATTTCTTGTCTTTCTATGTACATGTAGAAAACCTGGGAAACGAAGGCACAAATGATTTTTTAATTCTTCACAATATTTTCCCAACCTTTTCTTTAGGGGTTTTAAAAAGTATCAAGATGTAGAAATGAGTTTGCACTCTTTCTCTAGCAATCCGTTACTTGAAATAGCCTTTCAGACAAAATTGTCTCCCATAAATGGTTTGATATTGTTAACCTATGTGGGCGAGTAGCTGGAGGCTCTGTTAGGATGTTTTGATAGTACTGGTATGAGAAACGACATGAAGTCATAGTTAAGTTCTTCAGCTTCAGTGATGTGACCATAGCAGTTGAAAATGACGGAAACCCCCAATTACTTGACTGGTTTGTAGCTTATGTTATGGGCATGGATTTTTAGCTGTTTTCCTAAACAGTGACTCCCTTTGACTGGATATGGGTTCAGAAACCCTTGCAGTACAAGGAGAAAATGCTAGTATTCTCACAGAAGCAGTATCCCAAAGGAAAATCATTACTAAACATTATTGTTGTTTTGTTTCTTGTACATTGGAAGACATGCGTACACAAATAACATGTCTGTCATACTGTTAATAATTAGTTTCTGTATTGTTTCAGCTGAAATATAGATATATTTTGACCTTTTCCGCAAAAGGGTTCTCCCTTTGACAACTCTAGGATATGAGTTTTGTAAACAGTGAGAGAATAGCATTTTGATTTCTCCGTAGTTTTCATATTGGCTTGTCGAATTCCAGGGGGGTCTGGACTCCCTACCCTCCCCCTCTAGGTCTGCCCATGCATTAGAAAACATTATTGTTGTTTTGTTTCTTGTACATTGGAAGACATGTGTACACAAATAACATATGTCATTCTGATGGCATGATAATTATTTTTTAGAATCAATGTAGATATATATTGACCTTTTTACACAAAAGGGTTCTTTCTTTGACAACTCTAGAAACTATAATACTCAAATAGAATCAGTGTCCCAAAGGAAAATCATTACTAAACATTATTGTTGTTTTGTTTCTTGTACATTGGAAGACATGTGTACACAAACAACATGTCTGTCATACTGTTGATAATTAGTTTCTTTATTTTGTTAGCTGGTTTGTACATAATATTTTGGACATAGCTGTTTAACCCTTTCCCAACAACGAAATTTTAGGGTGATCCACTTCAAAAACTGTAAAAAATGACAAAATGGGTGTTATTAAAGATAGGATTTGTGTAAAATATGGCACAGAAAATATTGAGACAAAAGGAGAAACGGCTGGTTATCAGCAGTTTCTTCTTTTGTTTCAATGTTTTCCCAAGTCTTTTCTATTTGGGACGTCAAAACCAGTTCTTGTTTGGGAAAGGGTTAACCTTTTCCTACATGGCAAATTTTGGATTACCATCATTTTCTCCTTTTGCCTCAGTATTTTCCGTCTTATATTGTACCCAGGTACTATCTTTCTCAACATTCAACATGTCATAATGCAGCTGCCTTAAATTTGTGACTGTCCAAATTTTTGTCAGTTAGAACATGGTTAAAAAGTGTTGAAAGGGAGAAACGCCCATGATAGACAAAACACAAAATTGCCAAGACTTACATAAAAATTATGCTAGAATCTGATTAATTCCCTAAGAACAGCATGCAATGCAAAACAAGCAATTAATTTTATATCAGAATGGCATATTTAATCCTTTCCTAAACAAGATCTTCATTGACGTCATCAATAAAACAAGCTTGTGAAAACATTGAGACACGAGAAGAAAATTTGAAAGGTAGAAACACCTATGATAGACAAAACACAAAACTGCTAAGGCTCAAAATTACATAAAAATTATGTTAGAATCTGATTTATTTCCTGGGAACAGTATGCAATGCAAAACAAGCAATTAACTTTATATTAGAATGGCATATTTAATCCTTTCTTAAACAAGATCTATTTTCATCATCAATATAACAAGCTTGTGAAAAAATTGAGACACAAGAAGAAAATTTGAAAGGTAGAAACATCTATGATAGACAAAACACAAAACTGCTAAGACTCAAAATTACATAAAAATTATGCTAGAATTTGATTTATTTCCGAGGAACAGCATGCAATGCAAAACAAGCAATTAACTTTATGTCATACCGGCAGATTCAACTCTTTTCCCAAAAAAGACCTGGATTTGATGACCCTAATTGTACAAAAGTTTGGATAAAGATTGAGGCAAAAGAAGAATTGCAATGTTGAAAAGTAGAAAGAGAAAGATCTAGATATCACAGACAAACAACCATATTGCTAAGACTCAAAATTACATAAAAATTATGTCAGAATCTGATTTATTTCCTGGGAACAGCATGCAATGCAAAACAAGCAATTAACTTTATGTCACACTGGCAGATTAAACTTTTTCCCAACCAAACTTCAATTTTTTATGTCCTTTATTAATTTAGGCAAAAGAAGAAAATGATTGAAGGGGAGCAAGATACATTACTGGCAAAGAAGCAACTGCTAAGAGTTAGTTTCTTACATAAAAGTTATGCTAGAATCTGATTTATTTCCTAGGAACAGGCTGCATGCAATGCAAAACAACCAATTAACTTTATATCAGCATGGCATATTTAATCCTTTCCTAAACAAGATCTTCATTGACATCATCAATACAACAAGCTTGTGAAAACATTGAGACACGAGAAGAAAATTTGAAAGGTAGAAACACCTATGATAGACAAAACACGAAATAATTGCTGAGACTCAAAATTACATAAAAATTATGTTAGAATCTGATTTATTTCCTAGGAACAGCATGCAATGCAAAACAACTAATTAACTTTTATATCAGACTGGCAAATTTAACTCTTTTCCCAAAACAAACCTGGATTTGATGACTAATTTTACAAAAGTTTGGATAAAGATTGAGGCAAAAGAAGAATTGCATTGTTGAAAGGTAGAAAGAGAAAGATCGAGCTATCAAAGACAAACAACCATATTGCCAAGACTCAAAATTACATAAAAATAATGTTAGAATCTGATTTATTTCCTAGAAACAGTATGCAATGCAAAACAAGCAATTAACTTTATATCACACAGGCAGATTTAACTCTTCCCAAACAAGACTTGGATTAGAAAAGTTTTGGAAAAAAATATGATATAAAGGCAAAAGAAGAATATTGTTGAAATGTAGAAACGGAGAGACCTGGTTATCATAGACAATCAACCAAAATGCTAAGACTCAAAATTACATAAAAATAATGTTAGAATCTGATTTATTTCCTGGGAACAGTATGCAATGCAAAACAACCAATTAACTTTATATCAGCATGGCAGATTTATTCTTTATGTTCTTTTTCCCTTTTCCAAACAAGACCTGATTTTTATGCACTTAACAGAAAAGGCTAGGGAAAAGATTGAGACAAAAGAAGAAAATGCTGTTAACCAGCATTTTCTCCTTTTGTCTCAATTTTCTGTGCTATATCGTACAAAGTTTATCTTTATGAACACCCATTTTATTGTCTGCAGCAGCTTTTGAAAAGGAACTGTCTAAATTTCCAACATTTGGGAAAATGTTAATGTTTGATGTTTCTTGAAAGAAGGTGTTGCCTGAAAAAAGAAATTGAGGGATTGGTGCAAAACTGTTGTATGTTGCATTTAATGATATAATGCACTTGCAATTTTTTTGCGTAGACAGAGCAAATTATCATGCACCTTTCAAAAGTGTCAGAATTGAATTAATTGGTATTTGATAATGTTAGTTTTTTTCAAACAATAAAATGTTTTTTGTCTGAATTTAAGCAAGGCTAGATAATTGATGTCTTGTTTGGGAAAGGGTTAATTGGTTTACCATAGAAATTGGAAAGATACATGGAAATTTTGAGACAATCTAAATTTAGCACAGAAAATGATGAGGTAAAAGGAGAAAATGCTGATTATCAGCAATTTCTTCTGTTGCCTAAATATTTTCCCAAACCTTTTCATTAATAGGAACAGCATGACTATGTCTTGTGGGAAAGGATTGATTGGTTTACCAAAGAAATAGGGAAAATGCCTGGAAAATATCTGTCATATTCTAGATTTAGCACAGAAAATAAAGAGGTAAAAGGAGAAAATACTGATTGTCAGCATTTTCTTCTTTTGCCTCAATATTTTCCCAAGTAATTTACATTGGGTATATCAAAACCAGCTCTTGACTAGGAAATGATTAATTGGTTTACCATAGAAATGGGGAAAATACCTGGAAAATTTCTGACAATTTCAGATAATCTGTACTTAGCACAGAAAATAAAGAGGTAAAAGGAGAAAATGCTGATAATCAGCATTTTCTTCTTCTGCCTCAATATTTTCCCAAGCTTTATTCAACTGTTACCAGGGATGCCAAAACTAGGTCTTGTTTGGGGAAGGATTAATTGGTTAACCATAGATAAAGGTAAAATACATTGAAATTCTCAGTCATCTATAACTGTCATTTCTCCTTTTGCCTTGATATTTTTTATGATTCATTGTACACAAATCTTATCTTTATAAACATCCTTTTTCTCTTCTTGGTCAGCTTTCATAGTCTAAATCTTCTATTTGGGAAAGGATTAATTGGTTTACCATAGAACTAGGGAAAATACCTGGAAAATCTCTGTCATAGCTAGACAATCTCTGAAGCTTCTTGCAAAACTATTGTAAATGCATAACAATTTATAATGTATTTACAACAGTTCTGCAATAAGCCTCCTATCAAGTTTGAGTAAGTTTGACTGTACATCCTGTCATTTACACAAAACCTGTGGGCTTTCATTCCTTTGGAGAATTCCATTGTATTATAGCTGAAAACAAATTACATCTCTATTGGGCAGTGCTGGTTAAGGGCTAAAGACTAGCAAGCTTCTGAGTCCTGCTTTGTTCGAAGCATCAAAGCATTTTTAGCTCGACTTTTCGAAGAAAATGAGAGCTTATACTGTCACCCGGGCGTCGGCGTTGGCGTCGGCGTTGGCGTTGCAACCAAGGTTAAAGTTTTTTCAAACATCAATAACTTCCATACTATCAAAGGGATTCAACCCAAACTTGGTATACTTATTCACCATCACACCCTCTACCTTACTATCAGGGCCCATGACCCTGGGACCACTCTATTTGGAGTTATGCCCCCTTTATACTAAGCAACTTAGAAAGTCGAGCGCGCTGTCTTCGGACAGCTAGCTCTTGTTAAAGTTTTGGAAACTCTGTATTGATGTTACCCATGAAATTATTAGGATAAATGTCATATAATTATGCAATTTCTCTTTTCCTCTCAATGTTTTGCATGCTATACTATGCAAGCTTTCAGCTTTGGATTGCATTGATTTGGCCTTGAATTTTTTTAGACTAAAATTTTAGACTGTTCTTATTTGAAAGCTGCGGGTGATAAAATGTATGTGGATAAAGATAGCATTGTGTATAATGTATAACAGAAAAATTGAAGGAAAAGGAGAAAATGCTGATTATCAGCATTTTCTTCTTTTCCTTCGATGTTTTCTGACCCTGTTATCTTCAGGATTGTTGTTTGGGAAAGGGTTAAAGGAGAAAACAGTAACACCCTGATTTGTTGATTTTCTGATTTTCTGATTGAACTGCAAAAATCTCTGACTCATGATTCTTTGTGATCAGACAATTTTACCCTTTCCCAAACAACAAAACCCCATTTCCATGACATTTTCCTACGCCATTATCTTGTCAAATGGCGTCATTATGTGGATATGGGTTTATGTGAATATTTCCCTTTGTCCAAGCCTTTCTCAGACACTGGAAAGAATGGATGAAGCAGTAACACCCTGATCTGTTGATTGTCTGATTGATCTGTAAATATCTCTGACTCATGATGCTTTATGATCAGACAATTTTACCCTTCTCCAAACAACAAAACCCCATTTCCATGACAATTTCCTACGCCTTTATCTTGTCAAATGGCGTCATTATGTGGATATGAGTTTGTGTGAATATTTCCCTTTGTCCAAGCCTTTCTCAGACACTGGAAAGAAAGAATCAAACAGTAACACCCTGATCTGTTGATTGTCTGATTGATCTGCGAAAATCTCTGACTCATGATTCTTTATGATCAGACAATTTAACTCTTTCCCAAACAACAAAACCTCTGACTGGTGAATACTGAAAGGACATAACAAAATTAATGTCACTGATTAAAGAAAAGCTTGTTTTAATGTGTAAAAATTATTAAAGGATTATTAGCATTTTCTTCGTTAGGATATCTAACGCCCAGATTATCCATTACGATCATCAAAACGACGATTTGTTTGTGAATGGGTTAACAGAGAATTTATTATTCTCTTGTTTACCATGATGCTGTTTGATCAATTCAATCTTAGATTTATGTTTCCTATGTGAAAATCACAAGGTCATAATACTCTTGCTGAAAAACAAACGACTTTCGAAACACATGCATTTCGAAAAAGAGTTAGAAAAACATTTTGTCCGTCCAAAAAGATTTTAATGTCTTAACAAAGATAGATCTGAAGCCTGTTAAAGTTTTAGGAGTTGTTTTGCTGTGTATATTTATCCGGCTGTAAATTGAAATTTCGAAATGGGTTAAAATATTTGAACTTTTAGTTATATGCTGTCATAATTATTGTAATTATTTAATCCTTGAGACTTGTTAGACCTCTCATGTGAGAGCCATTTTTATGCTCCCCGAAGGGAGAGCATATAGTCGCCGCTTCGTCCGTCCGTCCGTCCGTCCGTCCGAAGCGATTTCTCTATAACCCTTGGGCCAAATCAAATGAAACTTACCATGTGAACTCCCTATGACATAATGCCGATGTACTTTTCCCAGTTTTTGGATTTGAGGCATCGTCATGGGAAAAGGGGACTTAAGGTCAAATACACTTTTTCTCTAATTTCTCATAGTCTAATGGTCAGAATTTGATGAAATTTCATATTTCAGTAGCAAATCAGATGCCCTTGACAATAAACTACTTTAAATTTGCGTATAAAAAGTATGTCATGGAAAAAGGGGGCTTAACGTTTGTTAGCTTAATCTTAGCTCTGCATGGCATACATTTATTGTGACAATGCCTTAATCGGGGAGCATTGTCCGTCTCTGATGGCCCTTGTATGATTACTAAGAATATTCACAGGGCTTTGTTAACTCTATGCATATCATAAATCAAACAAATGGTCAAAGTTAATGAAATACCTCGGTCAAGTAGTTAGCATTAACCAATGCCAAGAGAGTAAAGGAATTGATGAGGAGAGGGTTAAACCAGAAAAAAGCATATCCAATGATAGGCTATTAATTGTTACATGTGGCAAGTTTATTGGATTTGCAGACCTTTTTATCTTCTTCCTTTTATCTTGCTGCCTTTCTACCTGTACCTTTTTCCTCATAATCATTCCGATCAATGTTTTCCAAGTAATGCCTGGCTAAGCTGTCTGCAATGGGAAAATTATCCACATAAGATTAAGAACATTGCCTTACCATGTGTTTCAGAAATACTTGAAATGCGTGGTTAGACATGCCAACCATCACTAAATAAATGGAAAAAATGTTGATCATGGTGTTAAACCCAATTGAATCAGTCACCAAGAAGAACTTGCCACTAGAAGAACTTGCCACTATCATTTCGTTGGTGTAAATGCAAAACCTCATATGTTGATCTTTGCGATTTTGAAAGTACAAACTTGTGTGGCCAGTTTAGACAATTCTAGCAGGTTTTGAGATATTTTTACTGATTAGTATTAATGACACATTATTTATGAACAATGTGTCCAAATTTCAAGTAAAATATTCCAGTTTGGGAAAAGTTATTACACTTTTTCCCTCCTCTTTAAAATATTCCAAAAACGAGATACAAGGTTTTGCATTTACAACGACGATTTGCTGCTTAACAAGTGGATCTTGGTAGAGCTTGTTGATAAAACTACTTCATGACAGTTGTTTTCGCCTTTACTCTGTAGAGTTGTTCAGAAATGATCTTTGGACAATTTGCCACTGTATATCGTATCCGATTCTGTGATACTGTATTACCCCACTGTGTGTCTTCAAAATAGATCAGTTTTCCTGTACCAAGGACACATCATGTGGGTAAATGTTTATTCGCTCATGTCATCTTGGTTCCGTAGAGTGATTTAGGGCCTTCATCGTCCTCTTGTTTAAGGAAGATCTTGGAACAGTTTGCTACATCACATATCAATTCACATTCTGTAATACTGCATTGCCCCACTGTGTGTCAGGTAAATGTTTATTCGCTCATGTCATCTTGGTTCCATAGAGTGATT
This sequence comes from Fragum sueziense, assembly GCA_963680895.1. Taxonomy (NCBI): domain Eukaryota; kingdom Metazoa; phylum Mollusca; class Bivalvia; order Cardiida; family Cardiidae; genus Fragum; species Fragum sueziense. The sequence continues at coordinate 1,615,619 of OY804603.1, forward strand.
TAGGGCCTTCATGGTCCTCTTGTTTAAGAATGATCTTGGGACAATTTGCCTTTGTATATCTTATCAGATTCTGTGATACTGTATTGCCCCACTGTGTGTCTTCAAAATGGATCAGTTTTCCTGTACCAAGGAATGTGGGTAAATGTTTTTATGCTCATGTCATCTTGGTTCCGTAGAGTGATTTAGGGCCTTCATGGTCCTCTTGTTTAAGAATGATCTTGGGACAATTTGCTACCAATCACATATCAGATCACATTCTGTGATACTGTATTACCCCACCATGTGTCTTCAAAATTGATCAGTTTTCCTGTACCAAGGACACATCATGTGGGTAAATATTTTTTCGCTCATGTCATCTTGGTTCCGTAGAGTGATTTAGGACTGCCATGGTCCTCTTGTTTAAGAATAATCTCGGGACAATTTGCTGTTGTATATCAAATCATATTCTGTGATACTGTATTACCCCACTGTGTGTCTTCAAAGTAGACTAGTTTTCCTGTACCAAGCAATGTAGGTAATGTTTTATGTGCAATATACTTATCATATCGTCGTTTTTCAACAAAAACCTTATAACTGCAGCTTAAAACAAGCTGCAGTTACAAGGTTTTCGTTGATAAGCATCAATATGGTAACAAAACAACTAGTACTATTAGTTAACTCTAGTTTCTTACATCTTTTTCCAAACAAGACCAGGTTTTGACGGCCATAATAGAAATTGACTTTGAAGCAAAATTAATGTTAGTTTGTGTATTGAAGATGTATTGGTACATAATATTATTGCAAGTACAAGGGGTGAGTTCGTAAAATGGACCCATTATTTCCGTATTACTGGCTTGATCAGTGTATGATTTGGTAATGTTATAGTTCAATATCTACAGACTGCATAAAAATTAAATTGTTTTCAAAATATGTTCTAGCGGTTGTAAACTGCATTACCATAGTAACGTAGGTACGCATAGGCGGGGGAGCGTCAAAAAATGATACATGATCATTAAATCGTTCGAATTTTGTTAAATTTCTGTTGAGAATTTTTGGTGTGAATGATTATTACGCTATCAAGACATCTTGATGTCAAGTTGTATACGTTGTTGTTAAAGTTGTTATGAAGACATTACATTTTTCATGAGATAGAATATACCAATTGAATAGCGATATGACGTCGGTACCAGATTTAGAATATCAACCGGTCATAAAATTCTGCTTCGATATTGGTCGTACACCAATGCAGACATTTTAAATAATGAAGAAAACAAGAACATGTAGAAAATTTTGTTTAAGTAACACCCAAGATTCGGACTTCAAAAGTGGATAATGGATGCCAAGATAGTCCTGCAATCGTACACAACCTGAATAACGACGTCAAAATTGGGGTAAACATTGATAAGCTCCGCTTTGATAGTAGTTCGATCTTAAAACAGACAGATAGAGAATTGTTCAACATTTTGATTCTAAAATTGTATGATAACACTTTCATCCCATTTATTCCTCGGGCATTGAAGTGTATGTGAGTAAATAGGTATTTTAAAAAGAAGGGTTCATGATCGCGTGAAGTTGACATAGCATTTGACGTTCTTGCTCCCCCGCCTCGCGCTTAGTCTCTGTCTGAAAATTGTTACTGTACAATAACTGTTATATGGGCAGGTTTAAAAAAAATGTGACCAAAGTGTGACATTTAACCCTTTCCCAAACAAGACCTGGTTTTGACGTCCCTAATAGAAAAGGCTTGGGAAAACATTGAAACAAAAGAAGAAACTGCTGATAACCAGCAGTTTCTCCTTTTGTCTCAATATTTTCTGTGCCATATTTTACACAAATCCGATCTTTAATAACTTCCATTTTGTCATTTGTGGCAGTTTTTGAAGTGGATCACCCTAAAAATTTGCTGTTTGGGAAAGGGTTAAATATCAAGAATAACAGCTAATTTTACAGAATATCATCCAGATTTCTTAATTAGGGTTGCTAAAAGCTATTCTAAATGGTTAAGCAGTGCCAAAATTACATTTTAAATTCATGTTCACTACTTTTTAGCTAAAATTGTGTGCACAATCTTGCGAAATGACAACAAAAAAGCGTTTCACTCCTGACAGCATATATATTGCACAATATGAGAAAATGTAACCCACAAATCACTAAAAAGTAGAGTGCAGAATGCCCACAGGGTTGATGGCTTCCTAAAAAAATTTGAGTGGTAGATTTCTGGCTGAATAGACAAAAATGAGAACACATTTTGAAAAATAAAAGTGTTTCACTCCTGACATAAAATTCAGAGGGGTATTGTATAAAACAGGCTCCACATCCTAAACCAATGAAGATAAGATAAAAAAGTAATTTTAAGATGATGATGCACATGTTGTTTTATGAATTACAAGTGCTTATTGTAGTATCCTGTCACTGTCTTTTATTTACCATAGCTTAGAAACTTGGTAAAATTGTTAAGTGTCACACAAAAACGTTTCACTCCTGACATTTTTGACATGTATTAATGACATATCTTTTTTATTTGTGAAGCGATTTTCTTTAAACTTGGTACCCAGTATATAGACTTAATAACACATCTTTTTAGCTTTGATTGGGTTGAATATGTTTCTCTGTAAAAGCCGTGGCATGTAAAAAGTGAATGGTCACATTTTTTTATGTTCCCCGAAGGGAGAGCATATAGTCGCCGCTTCGTCTGTCCGTCCGTCTGTCCGTCATTCCGTCCGTCCGTCCGTCCGTCCGTCCGAAGCGATTTCTCTATAACCCTTGGGCCAAATCAAATGAAACTTACCATGTGAACTCCCTATGACATAATGCCGATGTACTTTTCCCAGTTTTTGGATTTGAGGCCTCGTCATGGGAAAAGGGGACTATCGCAAGCGGAATAAACCAAGTGACTCTCATTGAGTTTGAAATGCGACTGATTTATTTACGTTATTTACAAAAACAATTGACAATATGACGTAACGTCTCGTTCGTCGCCCCGTCAACGTTATGTACGTCATCCCGCCAGCGCGCGTTCGACGTCCCGCCAACGACAACGGCCAACGTCTTCACGACATCCTCCCGGGCGCGAATTGATGGTCGTCTCTCGTGATCGTATATTTGTAGGTTTGGATTCGTCACCGCTCGTAACAGTGTTTTTGACTTCTTTCCTCTTACCCCTCGAATGGATCATATTGATGTTACCGTTATCGTGTACACAACATTCTCCCGGCCGCAAACATTGGATCGTGTGCGTGTCTCTTTTGCATGAACTATTTAACGAATGTTCATTTACCACATGGGGAACTTCAACAGGTTTGGTCTCTCTGACTTCATATCTGGGTTCGGTTGTAACAATTGTCACTACTCTGCTAGCTTGCCTGTCTGTAACTGACGATGTGACAGGTCCTGAAAGTAGATAGCCGATTTTAGATTGGACGGCTGTAGGTCCATCACCCCGTATAACTTCATCTCCAACGATCCGCCAATAATTATCTGCCCCGATCAGTAGCTCAACGTTGAAAGTGTTATTATCAGATACGGGATGTGCCAAGTTCAAACCTCGTAAGTGCGTTAAATTCGCAGCAGCTCCGATATGGTTACGTATGGGTGTGGCGATTGTAGGAACAATTAAAACGTCTATAGCAATTTTCCCCGATTGGTCCGTATGAAGGTCAATCGTAGCTCTGTCGAAATGATGAAGTGTGTCTGACTCTGCCCCAAATGCCGCAAGGTGAACTGTTTCCGATCCAAGTCTCTCTAACTGTAACTTCTCTGCCAGATCGTTTGTGATAAAGGACTGCTGAGCTCCTTCGTCAAATAGGATGTTCGATTCTACATAGGTTTTGTCAGAGCTTACGGTAGCAACCGCAGTTTTCAGCAACACGTCGTTTTTGCCTCGAGTCACAGAATGGAAGGTGGTAGTAGATTCTACGTCTGGAATGATTCTCGCTTGAATAGAACTCGATTCGGTAGTAACTGGATCAGCAATATTTTGTGATTTGCTTTCATTTCTCTGTTGGCATATGCTCGTATGGTGTTTCCGCTGGCAATGTTTACATCTGTTTGTCGAACTACAGGAACTGGCTACATGTTTTCCCAAGCAGTTAAAGCATAGCTTCTTTTGACGAACAATGTTTTTTCTCTCAATGGGAATTTGAAATAGCACCTTTTTAGCTCACCTGAGCACGAAGTGCTCGAGGTGAGTTATTGTGGTCACTTTTTGTCCGGCGTCCGTCCGTCCGTCCGTCCGTCCGTCAACATTTGGGGTGTTTACACTCTAGCATCCACAAAAGTTACTCAATCTTGATCAAACTTGGCCAAAACAAGTATGATCATAAGTTCTTGGATAAGTTCGATTATGGGCCTGATCGGACCAGAAAGTGCGGAGTTATCTGCCCTTGAATGTCAAAAAATGCTGTTTTTAAGTTTGTTTACACTCTAGCATCTACAATTATCGATCAATCAAGACAAAACTTGGACATTATGTTGGAGACCATAAGATCTTGGATGAGGTCAATTTTCAGTCTGATCTGACCAGAAAGATGAGAGTTATGTGCCCTTGAATTGGGCAAAATTGCCACTTTTTTGCTGTATTCAAAAAAAGAGTTAATCTAAGGGAAGGAACTCTGACACTACTTATATTCAGTATAAGTAGAGTTATCTAGTTTGATAGAGGATATAAATAGATTTGCACTCCATTACCAAACAACAAAATTTTAGCCTAGTCCAAAATCATAGGTGTTGCGGACGACAAGTTCCATTGGACAAAATTTAACATTTTTTGGTCTTTCTTGGTAGAAAACATTGTGGGAAATGAAGAAATTGCTTTACACAATGTTTTCCAAAGCCTTTATTTTGTGGGGCATCCAAAAGCGCCAATGTGTGGGAAAGGGTCAATCAAGACAAAACTTGGACACAATGTTGGGGACTATAAGATCTCAGATGAGTTTGATTTTCAGTCTGATCTGATCTGAAAGTCAAGAGTTACGTGCCCTTGAATTTGACTAAATTGCCATTTTCGGCGGTTTTCAACCTTTTTTACACTCTAGAATCTACAATTATCATTCAATCAAGACAAAACTTTGACACGATGTTTTGGACCATAAGATCTGGGATTAGTTTGATTTTCAGTCTGATCTAATCAGAAAGTCAAGAGTTATGTGCCCTTGAATTTGACAAAATTACTGTTTTTTTACTGTTTTCGACTTTGTTTACACACTAGAATCTACAATTATTGACCAATCAAGACGAATCTTGGACACAATGTTGGAGACTATAAGATCTCAGGTAACTTCCATTTTCAGTTTGATCTGATTAGAAAGTCAAGAGTAATGCGCCCTTGAATTTGATAAAATTGATGTTTTGGCTGTTTTTGACCTTGTTTATACTCTAGAATCTACAATTATTTATCAATCAAGACAAAACTTGTACACTATGTTGGGGACTATAAGATCTTGGATGAGGTTGATTTTCAGTCTGATCTGATGAGAATGTTGAGAGTTATGTGCCCTTGAATTTGACAAAATTGCCATTTTCAGCAGGTTTCGACCTTGTTTACATTCTAGAATCTACAATTATTGTTCAATCTATACAAAACTTGGACACAATGTTGGGAACCATAAGATCTCATATGAGTTTGATTTTCAGTCTGATCTGATCAGAAAGTCGAGCGTTTTGTGTCCTTGAATTTGACAAAATTGTTGTTTTCGGCTGTTTTCGACCTTGTTTATACTCTAGAATCTACAATTATTTATCAATCAAGACAAAACTTGGATACAATCAGGGCTAAAGATAAGTGGAGGTGAAGACATACTAACATTGTTTTTTCGAATTCAAATCCTATATTGTGGGTACTCATTTGAATCGTCTCGACGAGACGATACAAATGAGTACCTACAATTTAGGGTTTGATGATCACTGACAGCATTATTGCAGTTTGAAAAGTCACCACCCCCTCTTATCTGGAGCCCTGTACTACAATGTTTGGCACCATAATTTAGATCTCGGATGAGTTAGATTTTCACAACCTTATTGACCATAAGTTCTTTTTCAGTCTTAAAGTAATAAATATTAATTGAATTGAACAAAAGTGTTGCTCATATCATTTAGGTTCAGGTGAGCGATATAGGACCATCATGGTCCTCTTGTCTGTTTTGTAATGTCTGGATCTGTCATCCACGGTGGACGACGTTTACTCTGTGTCGATTTCACCCCGACAACGAAAGATGCAGTGGTCACATGTTCACGAGTGTTTTCAACTGGATCACCGGATTCTAGAATGTTCAATTCTGCCTTCAATGCTCGTCTCATATCAGAAATTTGCCAATCGCTGCTACCATGATCTCGGGTCATGTTTCTCTTGATATCTGGGGGTAATTTCTGTAGAATAACTGGGATGAGTAGGTTTCCGAACGACACTTGTCCTTGGCCGAGGGACTGTAAACCACGGATATACGTCTCTAATTTCTCCTGGAATATCCTTAGGCTGGACATATTGGATGTTGGTTTAGGCAAATCTAACAGGGCTTGCATATAAGCATTAATGATCTTGTGTGTCTGGCCGTAACGCTCCTTCAATAATTCAACGGCTTCGGCGTAGTTTGCGTTGGTGATGGGCAGACCTTCAATAATAGTCCTTGGGCCAGATATGGTTGGAGTTACCACTAAAATGGACAAAGGGACACCTATATATCTTGAAAGACCTATCCAAAGGAAGAACAAAAATGCAATGATATCCACTCTGCAGAGTAGCTATACCTCAGAATGTGCATTTGAAATTTGATAGGGTTTGGATAGTTGAAAATCAGTGCAAGGTTTTGAAATGTTTAAAATAATGTGGCTTTACTGCTTTCTATACTGAGCATACACTGCATATATAAACCAGATGCATAGAAATACAATTCATGTTGAATAATTTGTCCTACACAGCATGTATATGGAAAAAATCACAACAGGTATATCCATAAAGGGAGGTAATAAGCCGAGCTAATTACATGTTTTTCAATATGGAGTATGGCATTATTATGTCATAAGCCGAAAATGAAAACCCTCTGTATTTTTATGCCCCCGTATCGAGAGATCGGGGGCATTTTGTTTTACTCGTGTCCGTCTGTCTGTCTGTCTGTCCGTCCGTCCGTCCGTCTGTCCGAAAACTTAACCTTTGCCTTTTTTCCCAAAGTATTTGACATACAAAGCTCAAATTTGGTATGCAACTTCCTTTCAATGATATCTATCTGATCCATGCAATTTGACCTTCCTCAAGGTCATCCCTTAACCCTTATCAACCCTTTACTCTACGAAAACTTAACCTTTTACTCCGAAAACTTAACCCTTGCCTTTTCTCCAAAAGTATTTGACATACAAAGCTCGAATTTGGTATGCAGCTTCCTTTCAATTATATCTATCTGTTCCATGCAATTTAACCTTCCTCAAGGTCATCCCTTAACCCTTATCAACCCTTTACTCTACGAAAACTTAACCTTTTACTCCGAAAACTTAACCTTTGCCTTTTCTCCAAAAGTATTTGACATACAAAGCTAGAATTTGGTATGCAGCTTCCTTTCAATTATATCTACCTGTTCCATGTAATTTGACCTTCCTCAAGGTCATCCCTTAACCCTTATCAACCATTTACTCTACGAAAACTTAACCTTTTACTCCGAAAACTTAACCTTTGCCTTTTCTCCAAAAGTATTTGACATACAAAGCTCAAATTTGGTATGCAACTTCCTATCAATGATATCTATCTGTTCCATGCAATTTGACCTTCCTCAAAGTCATCCCTTAACCCTTAATAACCCTTTACTCCATGAAAACTTAACATTTTAGATAAATGGCCATTTCGGGGGCATTTGTGTTTTACAAACACATCTTGTCTTGAACCTGTTAATGAATTCTGACTGTTGTTCCATTTCAAAGTGCCGGATAAGCAAAATTTAACAACCTTCTTGTTTCCATGGCAACTGTCTTTTTATAGAAGTTTCAGCATTAACTTCAACTTATCGCAAAAAAAAAAACATTTTAAAACTATTATAGTAATAAAACATACATTTTAGTTTTGAAATGTCATTTTGTTAAGACATCTCTTTCACAAAACTAATTAGTATGCTTATGAACATTAATAAAAACTTTAATAACAAGATCGTGAAACACAAATGCCCAAGGAATGGCAATGTTAAGGATTGATAAGGGTTAATGAATGACCTTGAGGAAGGTCATATTGATATTGCACGAACAGATAAATATCATTGATCAAAAGAAGGTTACATACAAAGTTATAGCTTTGTATGTCAAATATTTTTGGAGAAAAGGCCAGTGTTGAGTTTTCATACAGACAGATGGACGAACAGACAGACAGACAAGAGTAAAACAATATGCTCCTGCGTGTTTAAATGGCTGAAATGAGACATTTTAGTTGCAATGTAAATATGATGTGTGTTTTATACCGTAATTCAAAAGGTAAAATAACACAAATAAATTAATTATTACTTCGTTGGCAAATTATGGACAATTATAGGTAAACTGCATGTAGATCTAAAAGGAGACAAGAAAGAGACGGGGGACTCAGTATACAGTGTTTTTTGACAGCATTTGGGGTTAAGGATAAATTTCTGTTGTAAGCCCTTTAAAGTTTAAGTTTTTTTAAAAGTAGGTCAAACTCAAAGGTCAGGGTAACTAGGTCAAAGGTTATGGTCCCAAATAAATGGGCGTGGTGGGAGTCCTCATCCCGTAGGTTTCAAACCAAGGCCAAAGAAGTTCAAGACTTTTTAAAACCATCTGCATGCAAAGTCTCATAACTATCACCCTTCCACTTCTGTTTGTTTCTTGCACCTCTCAATACCATGCAGAATGACACTGGACATGGATATGACATCCAAGGCAAGAAGATCAGCCATCTTTTCTACATGGATGACCTAAAGACCTTTGCCAAGAACGATCACCAGCAAAACAACTGCTCGAGACAGTAAAGGTCTTTAGTGATGACATATTTATGCAATTTGAACTGGACAAGTGTCTAAAAGCAACCTTTAAAAAAAGGAAAACTAACATCAACATCTGACATGCAGCTAGAAAGAGACAACATCATCAAGAAACTTGACCAAGACACTAAATAAAAATACCTTGTGTTAATGAAGGTGACGGAATTCAACATGCAGCAATGAGGGAAAAGATCAGAAAAGAATATTACAGAAGAGTTAAGGCTTACCATCAAGAGTGAACTAAAAGCTGCAGATAAGATTGAAGCCATAAACACCCTGGCAGTCCCAGTTGTCACATACAATTTCAATAGCATAAACTGGCAAATGCAAGAAAAAAGGAAAACTTGACACAAAGACCAGACAGTTACTAACAACAGAAAGAATGCACCACCCAAAGATTGACGTTGAAAGATTGTACCTACCACGAAAGATCGGTGACAGGGGCCTCTCATAGCTTGAGATGGCATAAACACGTATTTGGAGACAACACAAGACAATCTGCTACATATGATCCGGGAACATGAACGTAACAAGAAACTTTACTCAATCTCAGAGCAAGCCAGAAAATTCATTCAAGAACAGAACATTGCACAAACGGCAAGACATGGAGAAGAATCCGTCACAGAGTTTGCCAAAAGAACAAGACGGACAAAGGCAAATGCCCAAAAGAGGATGACACAAACATGGAAAGCCAAACCAATGCATGGGCAATACCCGTAAGGTTTGACAAACCAGATGTTGACCAAGATCAGACACATAAGTGGCTCTCTAGTGCAGGTCTCAATGCAGAAACAAAGGGAATGGTGATAGCAGCACAAGATCAGAGTTTGGCTACAAGAGCATATCACAACAAGATCATCAAATATGGTACAGATCCAAAGTGTAGAATATGCAACCAATATGATGAAATTGTCTCAGGCTGTCCAACATTAGTGCCAACATAGTACATTCAAAGACATGACAAGGCAGCAGGGTACATTCATTGGAAAATCTGCAAGCAATTTGGACTCCCAGCAAACAAAAAAATGTATGAACATCAACCAAAAACTGTCGTAGAGGGACATGTCAGTGAATACTGGTACGGATATCAAGGCTAACAGACCAGACATCATCATCAAGAACAAATTGGACAAGACGTTCATCATGATTGACATGGCGGTTCCATCTGAAAGAAATGTCTCCGTCCAGGCACTTGAGAAACTATCAAAATACAAAGACCTTGAGATAGAAGTAGCCAGAATGTGGGGTATGGAGACGACAACTGCACAAGTCGTTGTAGGTGCACTTGGTCTCATTAAGAAGGGACTTGACAAAATATTCAAACAAATCCCTGGTGCACCAGTTATCGAGGAACTGCAGGAGATCATACTCCTCGGAAGTGCACATATCATCAAAAGAACGCTGTATAATAATAATGAAAACACGATAATTGCAAAAAATACCTTCTGTCATAGATCTAGCTATCCCCTAAAGAATCTGCTATACATGTATACGACCTACAACCTTGATTTTAAATGATGTCAATAAACTTTCAATATATTGCAGTTGTCCTTTTTGTTAATCCATGTGTTTTGATTCTACTTTGAATTCTAAAAGTAGCAAACGAGATCATTTGAACCATCTAATCAGTTCTGTTCATCATCATAATCATTCAATCATTAGTGTAAATTGTGCAAAGAAAGTGTTAAAATATTTAACAATTAATTTTAATAATGTATGCAGTTTACTGTATCAGTATTTTCCTAAACTTTAGGGACATTATTTTCTATTTGATATTGGATTTAGGGTGTATTATTTTACGTTCAAAAGGGTTGTTTAGCCCTTATATTTAAGCAGATTTACAGTAAGATGCAAAATTACGGATGCTAAAAAATGACTGAATCTTGCATGAAAATGAGTGAATATGCCAAACGAATGAACATTAACTGTTACTAGATAACATAACAGATGCTAATCTTAGAAGCAAGAGCAAATGCCAAGTTTGAAAGCAATAGTTATGACAGAAACAAACTTATTTGTGACAGATGTTTGAAAGATGCTCATTAAAGTTTGATGAAGAATTTCTAGGCAACAAAAAGGTAAAAATTGCTCGACATTAAATGATAGAGCAATAGATATCTGTCTTGAGGTTGGTATCATGGTCATAGAGGTGTGTGCAAAGTTTTAGAGTAATGACGTTAGTAAAACAGAGATAACACTTTTACCAAACAAAAACCTAATTCGCAAAAAGGGTCACAGTTTTAAGTAGTGTCAATAATATTCGCGAATATGCAAATAAGGTAATTAGCATAAAATTTATGGTAAATTATTGAGCAAGTCATAAAATTTCATTTGATACCATTCTTACATCTGTAGGTCAATATTCAACCAAGACATGACCAAAAACGTTTTGAAATGACTGAACAATTTTATAGGGATAAGGGTTTAGATAAGGTTTATGACCCAAAGCCCCTACGGCCAAATTAAGTACAAACATTGCTCAAAATATTTGATATATTAATTTTCTTTAATATTTAATATGTTTACGTTATTCCCCTGCACAAAAATGCCTCGTTTTGGAAAGTATTTACCAAATTTCCGTCGAAAATCGCAATTTTAGGAAAATTCATGAATATGCAAATGAGCTAATTTGCATAACATAACTAAAATGAAAGAATAAGTTATAAGCTTTCATTTGATATCATTCTGACAACTGTGTGCAAATATTCAATGAAGACATGGCCGAATTCATTTTCAAAATTTACATAAGTAATTTGATGGGGCTAAGGGTTAAGATAAGGGTTACGGCAAAAAGCCCCAACCGTCAGAGTGTAAACAAGACTCAAAATGTTTCTAATAAAATGTTCTTTAAGAAAAATTACGTTTTCAAAATTCCCCCTGAAAAGAAACGCCTTGTTTTGGAAAGTATTTATCAAAATTTTCGCCAAAAAATGGAATTTTTAAGGGAAATCATTAATATTCATGAATATGCAAATGAGATAATTTAAATAAGATAACTACAAACGAAAGAGTGAGTCATAAGCTTTCATTTGACACCTGTAGGTCAATATTCAATGGAAATATGACCAAATAAGTGTTATAAATTTGAATGAAAAAAATGATAGGGTTAAGGGTTTAGGATAAGGGTTACAGCCAAAAGCCCCGACGACCAGAGTGCAAACAACGCCCAAAATGTTTCTAAGATAATGTACTTTATGAAAAACCATATCTTCTTGCATTAGAAATAAATGATAATTATAGAAAAATACTTTTTCGAATATTTCGGCCAATTCTTATACTTGATTGCACATAAATCATATTTTAAAGAGGAGTAATGACGTCATAATAATTACATAATTTAAAAAATCATGATTCATAAGTAGTGAAATACATGCTCATACATATGGATTCAAATAAATAAGATTTATACATTCATTTAATATTTTTAATTAATTTTTCCCTTTCCCTTACCCCAAACCAGATTGTCATTCACGTCGTGAAGGGTACCTATATAAAGGTAAGGGTAAAATATATTTAGCTACTCTTCATGCCGGATATCATCACTGAAAAACATCCGTCAGATGTATATCTACAAATATATATAGGTGTCCTTTTGTCCTTTTTTCTGGTAATACTTACCCCATTTTCCTGGTCCTGGCCCAAGGACTATAACTCCAACAGCCTCGTCACTCAGAAGGGATTTCAAATAACAAAATTTCTGTACGTCAGAAAGAGATCCATTGCTGTGAATGCTTGATTCATAACAATCCCAAAATGTCTGCCATTCAAGAATTGAGCCACAAAATGTAGGTAACGTTAATTTGGGTAGTTTGTGAAATGCTGGCGTGGAAAATGAAGCGTTACTCACGATTGCCGTGCTGTTGTTCCTGTTTTCCGGCACTTCTTCCTGCTGTTGAACTGGATCCTTCTTGTTTAAAATATTCTGATGACTCGAATCCAAATCCCCGATTTGAAGCCTAACGTCTAATAGATGCTCCTCTGCCTCTATCATTGCATCTTCCATCTCCTCCTCGTCGACTACAGAAATGACTTCTTCGTTGATTTCCTCCATTAACGCAATCTTCTTCTCCAAAGTTCCTCGAACGGTATTGAAATGTGAAACATCCCCAAGTGATTCCTCTAATTTGACCAGCTGTCGTTGAATCAACGTCTTGAGTGATTGTCTCCTCCTCTTGAGTCGCGCATCCATATCTATTCTCCAAGTTTCGGTCACGGCACCAAAAATATCGCAAGCGGAATAAACCAAGTGACTCTCGTTGAGTTTGAAATGCGACTGATTTATTTACGTTATTTACAAAAACAATTGACGTAACGTCTCGTTCGTCGCCCCGTCAACGTTATGTACGTCATCCCGCCAGCGCGCATTCGACGTCCCGCCAACGACAACGGCCAACGTCTTCACGACAGGGACTTAAGGTCAAATACACTTTTTCTCTAATTTCTCATAGTCTAATGGTCAGAATTTGATGAAATTTCATATTTGAGTAGCAAATCAGATGCCCTTGACAATAAACTACTTGAAATTTGCGTATAAAAAGTATGTCATGGAAAAAGGGGGCTTATCGTTTGTTAGCTTAATCTTAGCTCTGTATGGCATACATTTATTGTGACAAAGCCTTATTCGGGGAGCATTGTCCGTCTCTGACGGCTCTTGTTTAAACTTACCCATATGTACATTATTTAAAATTTCCACATTTATTGTACAGATGTCACAGTTAATGACTGTATAACTTTTGTTTTGATAGTGAACACTCCGGAAGTTTTAACAATCCATTTTACAAACTTTTGGATCACCCATGGAAAATATTTAGGCGAAATAAGAAAATGCTTATAATTAACATTGTTGTTTAATTGTAGTAAAATGCAGGGATTTTCTGATAGAAAATGATCGAAAATTTTGATTAAAATTTTGTTGCACAATCTTAATGTTCACTTCTGGCTTGCATTTTACCCTCACTAATTAAAAACATCATATTAATTGTGCCCATGGGAAATTTGTTTCTCCAACAAGATTTTATGATGTCAGATGAGTGAAGTCTATCAAATGCTTGAAACGGCATAGAGATTTAACAATCTTCATATAGAATATGATTGAAAATTGTTGCAGAACCTTAAAATGCACTCTTACTAGCATATTACCCTCACAAATTAAAAACCATCAAATGAAATGTGTCATTTTAGAATGTCAGATGAGCTTTGAATCTTTTACAGAAAGATTCTTGAACTGTTCATCAGAAGATGTTTTAAACCAATGTCTGAATACATGTTTAAGATTTTACAAAGTTTTATGGTTAAAAAATAATATTGTCTGTACATAACCCATGATGGACACCTAAAATTTTCTAACATAAACAACTATATAGAAACTGACAGTCTAAATACAAAGCCAAGTATTGCTTGAGCATTTTGTCTCTTTCTCTCTAGTACTTTGTCTCTTTCATGACATTTCAAGGTCATATGTCAAGGTCGAATATTGTCTAGAAATTATTGGTGAAAGTTTTTCCAGGTAAAATGTTTATGGCATCTTTAATGTGTAGATCTAGTAAGGTGTCATAAAGCTTCACTGTATCTGTATGGGATTTTTGGTCAAATTTTGTCTTGAATGGCAATGAATTTTGTTTTAAAAATAGACTGGGTTTACTGTTATGTTTTGATAAACTGTCAGTGTTGTTATAAAATCTCGTAACTATGGCTTGTATGGCTTGAATTAAGCCGTAGTAACGAGATTTTATAACAACACCAACGAGATTTTATAACAACACCCACGTAATACAAATGTTTGTCCGAAATTACGTCACGGTTAACTTGATAAAATCATTCCCTATTCATTGGTGAAAGTGTTTTATAACTAGTTACAAGTTGCATCCAGGTAAAAAGTTCATTGACATCCAAGCACTTCTGGAATGACGTCATAGCATGTAGAAACTGTCAGTGTAAATAGAAGCCACGCATTGTTGGAGTGTTTTCTCTCATTTGCTACTCTTTTTCTCTGCAAGGTAACACTTTCACACCCTTTATCTCAAGAATCTTGACAAATTAACAATAAAAGTACCCTATGTTGTGGGCAGTCATAGCATGTAGAAACTGTCAGTGTAAATACAAGCCACACATTGTTGGAGTGTTTTCTCTCATTTGCTACTCTTTTTCTTTGCTAGGTAACACTTTCATACCCTTTATAACAAGAATCTTGACAAATTAACAATAAAAGTACCCTATGTTGTGGGTAGTCATAGCATGTAGAATCTGTCAGTGTAAATTCAAGCTACACATTGTTTGAGTGTTTTCTCTCATTTGCTACTCTTTTTCTCTGCTAGGTAATACTTTCATACCCTTTATCTCAAGAATCTTGACAGATTAACAATAAAAGTACCCTATGTTGTGGGTAGTCGTACCATGTAGAATCTGTCAGTGTAAATACAAGCCACACATTGTTGGAGTGTTTTCTCTCATTTGCTACTCTTTTTCTTTGCTAGGTAACACTTTCATACCCTTTATCTCAAGAATCTTGACAAATTAACAATAAAAGTACCCCATGTTGTGGGTAGTCATACCATGTAGAAACTGTCAGTATAAATATAAGCTACACATTGTTGGAGTGTTTTCTCTCATTTGCTACTCTTTTTTTCTGCTAGGTAACTCTTTCACACCCTTTATCTCAAGAATCTTGACAAAGTAACAATAAAAGTACCCTATGTTGTGGGTAGTCATAGCATGTAGAAACTGTCAGTGTAAATGTAAGCCACACATTGTTTGAGTGTTTTCTCTCATTTGCTACTCTTTTTCTCTGCTTCACTATTTATTCTTCTAATAGGTAACACTTCCATACCCTTTATTTCAAGAATCTTGACAAAGTAACAATAAAAGTACCCTATGTTGTGGGTTGTCGTACCATGTAGAAACTGTCAGTGTAAATACAAGCTACACATTGTTGGAGTGTTTTCTCTCATTCGCCACTCTTTTTCTCTGCTAGGTAACGCTTTCATACCCTTTATAACAAGAATTTTTACCAATAAACAATAAAAGTACCCTATGTTGTGGGTAGTCATACCATGTAGAAACTGTCAGTGTAAATATGAGCTACACATTGTTGGAGTGTTTTCTCTCTTTTGCCACTCTTCTCTCTGCTTCACTACTTATTTTTCTGTTAGGTAAAACTTCCATGCCCTTTATCACAAGAATTAACCTTGCTTTCACCCCCCCCCCCACCAAAAAAATGGGGTGGTCCAAATTCTAAGCTGTTGATGATGACAAAAAACTGAAACCAGAAATTATACAACTTAAAGCATTATAAGAACAAGTTGAGTAATATAAATTGACACTAAAACTGGCAACACTTATTTACCTTTCCTCGCAATAATTTTGTTGTCTTAGGGCAACACACAGGTAACATTCCAATTGGTCTACTCCCATTTCGTCTACTGTTTTTTAAGTGCATTGAGTCCCAATTCGTCTACTGTCCCAACTCGTCTACTTTCATGTAAAATCATCAATTAACAACATCATTTTTGTGTTGATAAAAGAAATTTACAGTTGTCGCCACATCGTATGGCACGTGTTTATGTTTTCTTTAACATTCAATTACATTTGAACAAAACATAAACATTGTGCCATACGTTGTGGCGACAACTGTAGTCAACATATTCACAAATAAAATAAAAATACAAACATTTTGATAAAAATCTTATAATATCATATTGATATACAAAGTATAGAAAAGTAGACGAAATGGGACTTAAGTCCAAAATAGTAGACAAATTGGGAGTAGACGAATTGGGAGTAGACGAAATGGGATTAAACCAACACACACAGTAGAGTTCCTTGTTACAGGTACTTGGGCTGTATTCACCAACAATTCTGAATAGATTATCTTTTTCTAAATTTCATTACAAGCTATCTCATTGGAGGAGACATAATGTCGCGTTAAATCAGATTGATTGATATGTCATTTTATTGTGGTACTGGGAACTGGTTGAGGCATACATCCCATGTTGAATAATTGAGCTTAATTGTTGAAGTTTGTTGAAACCAATTTCAAAGGTAGAGGGCTACATGCAAAAATTAAAAGATTCAGTCCAAGAATTACTTCAAAAGAAACTTTTTAACCTAATCCCCATCTTGTATTGAATCAATGTGCCACAGATCCAGGATTTCTGTGAGTGGGGGTTCAAATTTACAAATAAGAGGGTTCGTTTCCATAGTACTTCAAAATTTTTACTGAATTTCTGCTTGAAAATGTAATAATCATGCTGCAGAGGGGGGTTTGTTTGAACCCTCCAAACGAAACCCCATCTGGATTCACCTCTGTCAAATTACACAACATTAAATAATACTGTTTTGATCAATCTTTATCTCTTCACAGGATTAATTGTGATGCAGATAAAGAAGCACATGCTTTGATCTGTGCCAAGCTTCATCCAAGTGTTATTTCAGAACTCTACTACTACCAATTTGAAATATTAGATCATTTAACCCTTTCCCAAACAAGACCTGGTTCTGAGGTCCCTAATAGAAAAGGCTTGGGAAAACATCGAAACAAAAGAAGAAACTGCTGATAACCAGCAGTTTCTCCTTTTGTCTCAATATTTTCTTTGCCATATTTTACACAAATCTTGTCTTTAAAAACATCCATTTTGTCATTTGTGGCAGTTTTTGAAGTGGATTACCCTAAAATTTTGTCGTTTGGGAAAGGGTTAAGGTGGAGACAAAAATAAATTATTTTGCAGTAACTTTTGGATGATTCTTGTTGCAGATCAAAGCATGTATTTCTGTATTCTGTAATAAAATTAATATCCCATAGAGATATAGATTTATCAAAAGGGTAATAACTTTAAGTATCTCCCCACTAAAAATGGGGCCTATGTGGGCATAGTGAATGATTGATTGGGGTTAAATGCTTTTTTCAACTGCTTCTGTCATATTGAATTGGTTCACCTAACAGTAGATTCCTTTAATCAGGGATAAAGACTAACAATTTTAATGTAGGGGTTCAGCTTGCCCAAAATTCAATATTTAACATTAAGTGGTATGGACAATTTCAGGGGCCAGCCCAAAACGTAGGGGCCATGGGCGATTGGGCCCCTGTTTGTCTTTATCCATGCTGTAATTTCTCTCATCACTTCTACCACAATATCCTATTTCAGCCTACAGCTGCTCTTTCACAGATGGTTCACATCCATTGATGAAAGACAAATGACTTTCGTGAAATGTCAGAATGGTACAATAAAGACCAGTCTACCATTTTGTTGTTTAAGAAAAAAACTAAATACCTTATACAATTTACATAATTATTTAAAGATTGTTTGTCTAATTTCAGATTCTACACAATTCCTCAAATCTATCCAGACAGCCCTAGAAACACATTTACTGGAACTACCTAGTCGATTCTCATTACTTCTTAAAGGCTTTGAAAAGCATTGTGGGAAAAGAAGAAATTGCTTGTCACAAGCAATTTCTTCTTTTCACACATTGTTTTCAACCAAAATTGGCCAAAAATAAAATTTCATTCACTTGAAGTTGTCGTCTACAGCATCTTTGAATTTTATACCACTTCAAATTTTCGTTTTTGTTTGGGAAAATAATAAATTCAACATTCTACATCTCATTTCAGATTCTACACAATTCCTCAAGTCCATCCAGACAGCCCTAGAAACACATTTACTGGAACTGCCTAGTCGATTCTCATTTAGATCAACATTCTGCATCTCGTTTCAGATTCTACACAATTCCTCAAGTCCATCCAGACAGCCCTAGAAACACATTTGTTGGAACTGCCTAGCCGATTCTCATTTAGATCAACATTCTGCATCTCATTTCAGATTCTACACAATTCCTCAAGTCCATCCAGACAGCCCTAGAAACACATTTGTTGGAACTGCCTAGTCGATTCTCATTTAGATCAACATTCTGCATCTCATTTCAGATTCTACACAGTTCCTCAAGTCCATCCAGACAGCATTAGAAACACATTTACTGGAACTGCCCAGTAGATTCTCATTTACTTCTTTATTGGATATGTGGGTAAGTAGTTGTTGTTGTTATACGCCCGAAGGGTCGTATTATGTTATGGCCCCGCTCGTCTGTCTATCCGTCTGTCCGTCCGTCCGTCCGTCTGTCCGTCCATCTGTCCGTCCGTCCATTAGCAATTTCTTGTGTGAGCAACTCCTCCTACAGTTTTGATCGGAATTGGATCAAACTTGCCACAATGAATCTCCATGGTGTCTAGTTGTGCATACCGCTTACAGAATTCAATTAACTCTTCATTCTTGAATTATCTGCCCAAGAATTAAAAAAATGCCTATTCTCTTGTGTGCGCAACTCCTACAGTTTTGATCAGAATTTAATCAAACTTACCACAATGAATCTTCATGGTGTCTAGTTGTGTACACTGCTTACGGAATTTAGATACCTGTTTTCATTCTTGAATTATCTGCCCTTGAATTTAAGGAAAAATGCCCATTTTCTCAAAAATGCCCATTTTCTCCTGTGGGCAACTCCTAGTTTCAACCAGAATTTATTCAAACTAGCTACAATGAATCTCTATTGTGTCTTGTTGTGCAAACAAAGTTTTGATAATTTTTCATGTTTGAATTATCTGCCCTTGAATTGAAAAATGCCCAAATTTACTGACAAGCCCCTCTCGGGTGTATATGCGCCGCTCTGCGAAGCTCTTGTTGTGCTATGTCCCTCCATGTCAGTCTCTAGGTAAAGATTCAGTACATACACTAGCATGTAATTAACTTTGCAGTTTTACAATATTTATACCCCTGAATGGAAAGATTGAGGGCATAATGTTCTACTCCTGTCCGTCTGTCGGAAAACTTAATGTTTGCCTTTTCTCCGATAGTATTCGACATGCAAAACTCAAATGTGGTATGTATGTAACTTTCATATTTTTCAGGAACGGAGTGTAAGAAAAGCGTGCCATGCCACAACCTGATGTCTGTCACAGTATTGGGTGTTGAATTTCTGTGGACCAAAAGACAATGTTTCCAGTGTTGACCTACATGGATGAGAATCATATCCCCATTCAAAACCAGTGCTTAACCTTTTCCCAAACAAGACCTGGTTTTAACGTCCCTAAAAGAAATCACTTGGGAAAACATTTAGACAAAAGAAGAAACTGCTGGTAACCAGCAGTTTCTCCTTTTGTCTCAATATTTTCTATGCCATATTTTACACAAATCCTATCTTTAATAACATCCATTTTGTCCATTTTGGCAGTTTTTGAAGTGGATCACCCTAAAATTTTGTTGTTTGGGAAAGGGTTAATAGAGATAGAGTAAACCCTTTCTTGAATGGCAAAATTTTTCACTTGTCCAAATTCAAAGATGCTGCAGACGACAATATCAAGTGGATGGTACTTCACATTTTTGGTGTTCTTGTTTAGAAAACATTGTGGGACATGAAGAAATTGCTTGTCGCAAGCAATTTCTTCATTTTCAACAATGTTTTCCAAAGTCTTTATTTTGCTAATTTAAGGAGGTATTGCCCTTTGTTGATTTTCATACTTGATGAATACTACCACTGCCATTGGACTGCTTCTATTGTTAGATGGCTATATCAAAGTTAGGCCTTTAATCCATTACCAAACAACAAAAAAATTCCAAAGCCCTTATCTTGTGAGGAGTCAAAAGGTGTCACTGAATGGTAATGGTTTAACCCATTACCACACAGTGACAATTTTTGACCCCCCAAGAGATAAAGGCTTTGGAAAACATTGTGGAAAATGAAGAAATTGCTTGTGACAAGCAATTTCTTCACTTCCCACAATGTTTTCCATCCAAAAAGACCTAAAAATTCCATTTTGTCATTTGATTATGGGTTAAGTGGGCATTGATGTTTTACAAACATCTCTTGTTAACCCTTTCCAAAACGACAAAAAAATCCACTGTTTCAATTTGAAAGCTGCTGCAGATGACAAAATAGATGTTGAGTAAGATTGAATTTGTGCAAATTGTAGCACAGAAAACATTGAGGCAAAAGGAGAAACTGCTGGTCTTGTTTGGGAAAGGGTTAATACATATGGACCAATGTTTCCAGTTTTGACCAACTTTGATAAACATCATATCCCCATTCAAAACCAGGGGTGGTATTCACCAACAGTTACTGATCTTATTCCAAAAATTTGTTTCAAATTACATAAAGTTCTATCAATCTGATTGGCCGAGACATAAGTCTCGTCCAATCAGATGGTTTGAAATGTAATTTAGATTTAGACAAAAATTGTTTTTGGAATGTCAAAGAATACAACCCCAGGGCTTATTAGACTTATTAGAGTTATGGCAATGACAAATACAATGTACTACTTTTTCTGTCCCACAGTGGCATATAATTATGTAGTATGATTGCCCAAAAAATTGCCTAGAACAAGAAAATACATCATTTTATACAAAGGCCCTTAAGAACAGGGGAGGAGATGCAAAGTTGGCCAAAAATGCCGAAATCTTATTATTTTACACTGAAAATTTAGGAAAAATCCACTTTAGCCCCAAGCCCCGCCCCCTCCTCCCTTCCCAATAATCAGACACTCGGGCTTTGGCCATCCCAATATAAAATTGCTTCCTACAGGCCTGATATAAGAATATATAAGTATCTGGAAAGGCTTTTTGGTGCATTTTGTTTGGCAAAAATGAATATTCTGTATTTCGTCGCTTTTCAACGAAAACCTCGTAACTGCAGCTTGTTTCCTTCAAAAGGGAAGATTTGCAATTTTTTGAGGAGGTAAGGAGCCAATTATTATTTTGTCTGTTTTGGAAACGGCTAAAAGGTTAAAATCTCTGACAAACTCTACTACTTTTCTGGCCTGCAGTGGCACATACAACTGTTACTGCCACAAAAATTACTGAAGCTTATACAAGAGTATACATGGTTTTCTGTGCATTTGCCATGCCAAAATATCTTTTTGTTGCTAACATTGCATATAAGTAAAGAGCAGAAAACTTTAATTTGGATCTTGATAAAGGGTCAAAAGGTAAAAACTATGACAAAACTCTTCTTTTCTGGCCTGCAGTGGCAAATACAAGTATAACTGCCACAAAAATTACAGAAGAAAATAAGGCAGCATCTTAAAGAAGGGAATACAGATCTATGTCTGTGCATTTGTCATACCAAAATGTCTTTTTGTTGGTGATATTGCATAAGAAAAGAGCAGAAACCTGTATAATTCTGTGGGTGGTTAAGGGTCAAAAAGGTAAAAACATTGACAAAACTCTTATTTTCTGGCCTGCAGTGGCATATACAAGGTATTACTGCCACAAAAATTACACAAAACAAGATAAGACATCATCTTATACAAGAGCATATGGTTTTCTGGAAATATTTTCAGTGCATTTGTGTTGCTACATGCAAAAAGGGGTCTTGCTTACTTATTGGAATTAAGGTGTCAAAGCAACTATAGCTGTGGATAATAAATCAATTTGATTTGCCTACATTTTTTGTCACAAAAAGGGAAGAAATAGACATCCCTTACATGTACATGAATTTCAAAATTTTATGTCACCAATTTCTCCTTTTCTTGCATGTTTTAGAGTATTTTTGATCAGAAAAATGATATATCTGTGTCATATATTTCAAGGTTAAGAAAAAATGTAATGTACATCATCTGCATAAGGTTTCAACGAACACTAGTAAGACAAAAGAACCGCCCCTTTAAGTCAAAATTCTTTTTGGAAAATCTGGAAATAGACAAAAGTATTATATTTATGCTGCAACTAGTAATTCCTTGATTTTTGGTCTTACAAACCGCACTTGTATTTTGCAAACAATATATGAATTGTGAATTTGTCTGTTTTTGATAACTTATTTTTGTGTTCATGTAAATAAAACTGCTATGTACAAAATCAGTATTGTCTTTCATAATTTAACCATGTCCTAAAAGAAACAGTGGGGGAAACATTTAGACAGAAGAAGAAAATGTTGATATCTAGCATTTTCGCCTTTTGTCTCAATATTCCTGTATTGTATTGCACGCAATTCCTATCTTAGATGATGGCTACCAAGGTGTTGTGTCTATTGAACAGGCACCCAAACTATCTCAAATTTTGACCTTTCACGTTGAAAGGTACCAAACGCAGTCCATAAAAGTGTTAGAATTATGAGAAACGGACCAGTCTCAGCAGAGGTCAACCGAATGTCGCATTTCAAAAATGAACTAATAGTGAGATGGTAAAAACATTCTAGATTCATGAAAAATATCTTAATCTTAACCCATTACTGCACATTGACGCCTTCTGACTCCCTTACAAGAATATGCTTGGGAAAACATCGTGCAAAAGGAAGAAATTGCTTGTGACAAGCAATTTCTTCATTTTCCACAATGTTTTCTGACGTTAAATGTGCAGATTTTTAAAATTTCATCAAGTTGAAAATGTCGTCTGCAATAGTTTTCAAAGTGGAACAGTCCAATATTTGGTCGTCTGGCATTGACTTAAAGTGAAAAGTATCGACTCTAGAGGGCCTGTGCAGTCTGTTTAGCCTGACCAGGATCCATTCTTTTCACACTTCGTAGATGGTCCCTTTCAACTTGACGGTTGGCATCAACTAGCAGATCGTGCTTGTGCGTGTGTCTGTCCATGATCATACCTTATCACAAACGCTCGTTATTGAATCAGTCGGCATGACGTCATAGCCTCACTTTCATTTTTTCATCGAGGGTACAACCTCGGTCTTTATCGTTACGGGATACCATTTTTTAGGCAGAATATTTCCAAAATCTATCGCTAAAATTCACAAACAAAACTCTTTCTCTAAAGAATGTGATTTAAACTTTCTAACTACCAACGCATTTTTAATAATTTGGCGTAGTCGTCGAGATATTAATGCTGAAAGTTGGTAATGCTTTAAGGAAAAAGACCGAAGCTTTCACCTCCACCGAATGAATGCAGGTCGACTGAAGACGATTTTGATTGGCTGAAGGGATTGTGCCGACCGATTCAATGTGAGCATTACGTCGGTTGCATTCGAAAATTTGACTACAGCTTTTACTCAAATTCTACCTTCACCAACTTTCATTAACCGTCTGCACACTGTTGGTGAACTCGGCCAAAGCGAGGGACGTTTTTCGCTACAACAAGGTACAGATACTTTGCGTTTAAATGTGAGTTTAAATATCTGATTGGATAGTTTTTCTAATAACAATGAATTTGTTCTAAAAAAAAAGACCGGGTTTACAGATATGTATTGACAAACCGTCTGTGTTTTATAAAATCTCGTAACTACGGCTTTATCGAAGCCGTAGTTGCGATATTTTGTAACAACACCGACGGAATACTTTGATCGCCAAACAAACGTCCCTCGCTCAATTTGATCACCAAGGACAATTCTATCGAATCATACCTTGGATGCATCTCGTAGAACTACTTTCAGACTATGAATAGAATGGAATAGAACAAAAATTCAAAACGTTTGTCTGTGACTAATGTCAACAATGACGCGACAATGATACTGAAATACATTGTTTGCAGTTCCAGTGTCCTCTCTTTTTAGAATGATTACAACCTGCAAGTCCCGCAAGTTGCCATGGTTGTGCATTTGGTTGACCTCGAAAACTACTTTATGAAGCGTAGCCACTTCCGGCTAAGAAATCCAATTTTTTTCAAGATTTCTTCATACACACACATCCAAGGTATGATTCGATAGAGTTGTCCTTGGTGATCCAATTGGTCCCTCGCTTTGACCGAGTTCACCACCAGTGCTGCACTGAGCATCAACTTTAAAATTGGACGAATATAAAGTTTTGTCTATCGTGAAAGGGTTGGTCCAGGTAATTTCGCAGGTTTCTTTGTTTCTAATTAACAAACGTGTTATCTAGATTACTTTCTGTTGTAAACATTGACCAAACGCTTATCAGAAGGGGCCATCTTAGAGCTTTGTCCTGAATTGACCAACTTTGATGATGGACAGTTGTATTGTTGGTGCCAATACAAGTGCATAATTTTCTGCGGTGTTCGGAGAGGCCCGTGCCCGAGAGATCGAGGTTTGACTGTATATAAACCTTCCTATGCCACTGTTATCAGAAGGGGCATCTCAAACGACAACTTTGTTCTGGACAATTTGGTATTTTAGCACAAAGGTTGCATTTTAGACCGGCTATCCCTCTCATCTGTGATTCGAAGCATATGATGGACGTGTTTCAAAGGTGTTTAGACCAAAATCTGATCGGCATTGGAACCGTCTATTTTTGCCGTTTGGGAAAGATATGCCTATTTAAAATGGTGCATCCTAGTGGAGGTAAAGGATAATTGCAAAACAAAAAATATGCGGCCTATTACATAGACTCTATATAATTATTCAGAAATCGATTTCATTTTTCGTCCACGTCTATTTTGTCGTCTGTGCACAGCTGCTTGGTTTATGATTATGTAGTCAAAATATGGCATGTCCTTTTGTTTAGATCTGTATGGTTCTTTGAAAAAAATCTGTAGCCTATTATCTATGTAGCCTAAGTCCAGTATGCAAGCAACTATTTTGACAAAAACAGGCCTACTTCTACGCAAAGAACTAGAACTTTCGTCTGTATGCACCGAGCAGGTATCTGTTATCTATCAGCATCATTGCTGAGGTATTTTGCAAAGTGCAAGTATGATAAAAATTCCAACACCAAAGAATCCCCGTCTTTCATTTCCATGACGAGAACCAGCGATTCTTGGTTTGAGTGCCCAATGACGTCATACTTGTTCTATTTATAGTCCCACGTGCGCACATTGATGGAAGCACGGGATGTTTTCAATTAGGCTGTCTCAACACGTGCAAGCTCTCAGACCATCTGGATTGTCTGCAGTCAGGGAATTCCGAAGCATTTAGTGGATTGGCGGCCAAAAACAGACGTCTTAATCTTAATCAAATCCTATGACTGGGTAATGAATAGCCTGCCCTACATGCCTAGTAGGCCTATATCCTAGATCTAGTCCTATTCTAGGTTCTATCTAACAAAAGATATCTGTCTCTAACTACACTAGATCTAGGCTATAGGGTGAAATGTTAGGTGCACCGGCGCCTAAAATATGACTGGAAAATTGTCCAAGATTTGCGGCTCGGATATCTATCGGTCAACTTGAATGTGAAATTGCAAAATTGCAAACTCGCTGCTTTCTAATTAAGCGTACAAAACAACAAAATTTCAGACTTGTCCAAGTTCGCAAATGTTGCAGACGTCAATAGAAAGTCAATGAAATTTGAAACCTTTTGGCCTTTCTGAGTAGAAAAATTAATTGCGGAAAATGAATAAATTGCTTGTGACAAGCAATTTCTTCATTTTCCACAATGTTTTCTATCACCTTTCTCTCAAGGGGAGTCAAAAGGCGTCTTTGTTTGGGAATGGGTTTATTGAATACCAAAGGAACGCGCAAACTATGCAGAATTGGGCATTCATCGTACGAATAGCATAACACCTTTCCATTGGCCCAAGCCACAGACTTCTAACCTTTGTTCAGATTTCTTCCGATGGCATTGGACTTTTCCCAGCTGAATGGTGTCACACAAGGCAAATAGGACGGGACACGGAGTAACATTTCGAGCGGATAATACAAACTAAATCACGGCGAGGAATGGCATTGCACAACAAAAATCTTTATATAGGGGATTCTATCAACATTTGATCAATTCGAGAGAGGTTTGAAACAGAGAATTAGCTGGGTGTAAATGGACTTTTTTTGTAAAACTATGTTGATAAAATGTTATTGACGACCAACTAAAATTTTGGTTGGTCGCATATAGCCTAACTTTTTTTATCAACTGATTATCGAAAGATCTTTTGCCTTCAACAAATCCCTTGGGTTTTCCGGCCTTCTATGAGCATTTCCAATCTTTTTTTTTTTTTCAAATCGGTCATATATGAACGGACTTATTTAAAAATTTCGAAATTTGGACCAGTTGTCCTGGAAACGGTGGATGTCGCATTTTCCTCTGACGATGTTCACCTTCAAATTCTTCCCAAGAGCAAAATCATTTTATTGCATCGGAAATGACGCAGAATTCAATGTTGTTGCATTTTACACGTTCTAAAGCCATAAATTTAAACTTTAACAACTTGTTCAATAAATAGTTGATAAATGTGTTACAGGTCTTATGCTGGCATCTGAAAATTGCTGTTTTTCAACAAAAACCTCGTAATTGCAGCTTATTTTAAGGTTTTTGCTTAAAAGCGACGAAATTATACTAGTAGTCCAGTCACACTGTCCAAACACTGACAGGTCACGTCCAAAAATGGCATCAGTCTACAGGCGCTTCTTTTGGATATGATGTAGGCTACATGCGCGGATCCTGACATTTTTTTAAATGGGGACCAGTGTTTTTCGGTGGTCCGACTGAATTGGCGCATGAACAATTCCTATAATAATTCCTATAATAAATATTTGACAAGCCTTTGCAAATTCGAAGGAGGGCCCGGGCCCCACCCCTGGATCTGCGCATGATGTGGACGCGTATGGCGCACCAAATGGGTCAAAAGTCTATTTAGAGCGTGCACGCATAAAATGTTCGCGTCGAAGGGTAAATTTTATGCGTCGACGCGTATATTTACGCGTCGACGCATAAAATTTACGCGAGTAGTTGAAAATTTATGCGTCGACGTGTAAATTTTCAACTGCTCGCGTAAATATACGCGTCGACGCGTATTTTATCTATAAACCAATCAGATCCTTCGTTTCATCCATCAATTTTATGGAATATAGGGAAAGGTTTGTAACCGCCTCTCCCATTGGCCAGCCTCGGTTTCACATTTTTTACTACTGCTCGCGTAAAATTTACGCGTCGACGCATATATTTTCAACTGCTCGCGTAAATTTTATGCGTCGACGCGTAAATATACGCGTCGACGCATAAAATTTATGCGTCGACGCGTATATTTTATGCGTGCACGCTCTATATAGACTTTTGACCCATTTAGTACGTCATAGACGCGCTTATCTATGTTTAACCGGGCCTTTACATTACGTGCACAAATTATCTGCCTTTATTTAGTCATTTGCATCATTATGATCACCTTATGATTGAAATTGTTATAAATGCGTCATTGTGGGGAATGGGTTAAGGTAGTCTACCCGTAATGAGATTCGAGCGATGTCGGAATTATTTGGACAACGTCGAAAACATTCGGTGGTGGAACTTTCAACCGCCGAATGTTTACGCCCGCGCTCGAATAAAGTCGGTTAACCCTTTCCCAAACGATAAACTTTTAGGGTGGTCCAAATTGCAAGTTGTTGCAGACGACAAAATGCATGTTATTATAGATACAATTTGTGTATAATACAATACAGAAAATATTGAGACAAAAGGAGAAGCTGCTGGTAATCAGCAGTTTCTTCTTTTGTTTCAATGTTTTTCCCGAGCCTTTTTCTATCAGGGACGTCAAAACCAGGTCTTGTTTGGGAATGGGATACGTAACGACGACGTTCATACAAAATCCGATGTTTTATGAATGTCAAAATGGCCACATTATTCTACCTTAAAAGGGTGTCATTATGGGGAATGGGTTAAGACGTCAAAATGTTAAATACAGGAAAGAGTAAACGTCCTAAATGTTGCCTCGATTTTTGGGGTCTAGACGGCAGAAAGACAAGAAAAACTGGTTTTACGAGAAAGTTACGTGTCTTCAGTGTTTCTATCATAGATAATAATCTGGACCTGTCATACGAAAACGAGCTTTCTGGGAATTCCCTAGGTCCTTCGAAGATTTTAACAAAACAAAACAACCAGAAAGCAACGACAACAACGAAGATTTCCAATTTAAAAGAGGCCAAGATTTAATACGTTAAAAATCCAACTATGTGGTTTGTGGCTAAAATAATGTGTAATTTAGACCTGTTGCGGAAAAAAATGTCAAAACGCATGTTTATGTCACCAGACTCTGAAATGTTACCAAGGATTGGTTAGCCATTTTCTCCAAAATTTCAATATTTTACTGTTCTTCAAATTGATATGGGCCGAGACAACATAGTAAGTTTAATAGAAAAAGAAATACATGTATTGTCCAGCAAGATTAACCCGGGACATCTGCATATGTAATGACCCCACATCGGCTTTGTTTTGTTAAGACGCTCAACTAACGGACTTTGCGCACGAAAATTAAGTTGTCCCGGGTTAACCTTGTTGGACAATATTTAAATTAAAATGATAGTTGTTGACAAAATGTTGTTTATCAATTATTTCTGAAGGTATTACACCCATCATTATTACCAAACACTTCATACAACTTCGGGCGTCATCCGTGTCAACGGAAATTGCCGATGATATACCCTCGTTAAATTCCGGACTTCATCCGTGGCAACGGAAATTGACGAGGGATAGGCCTACCTTCGCCAATTTCCATTGCCGAAGATGACGCCTGAAGCTACACGAATTGTTTGGCATCTAATAGTAGATCAGATACGTCGAAATGGGGGAATGTAAAAAAAGAAGAAAAAACGTTGAAATTAACGAAGTTCTCTTTGATAGCCCCTTTTCCCGTGACGCGTCATGATTATTTCCTATTCCTCTGCCGCTCTGCGTGTTATGATTTGATGTATGACATTGTCTTTATAGATTCTAATAGTTTTATAGATGAGGATGTCGAGGACAAAAAAAAACTTTTTGGATCGTTTAAAGTGTCCGATGATTGGCAAAATTAAAGTCTTGTGCCGAAAGAACACCTTACTATTAACCAAATATCAAAGTTTCTACAATTTTCCAACATTAGAAGTGTTTTTATTTCGTCTTTTAAATTTGATATATTTTGGTCTTTTCCGATCTTTGCCGAAGAAAATACGCTAAACTTCCGACTTGCAATTATGACGTCATACTGGCCACTGAATGACGTCATGGCGGGAAAAACGGGGAGTCATGGGTCATTTCCCGGAAAGTCTGAAATTTCTGAAAAAGTTAAATGTCCGACTTTTCTGTCATAAAGCGACTTCCCCAATCGATACTCAAAACACGGAATTCGTCGTCAGTAAATGTTAGAAAAAAATGTTAAAACAGTCAAAGAATAGGTCATAAGTGAATTAAGGAATGTGCCAAAGAACGGTTTAAGTTTGTCTGTATTACTCTTACGATCGAGAAATGGATAAAAACTGAGACTTCGCTATATGACAGAAAAGTCGAACACATTATCTTTGTCAGACACCTCATGCTCTAGATTGGGGGCGGAGTCAAGCCATTGATGACGTCAATCCGTGGCAATTTTACGGAAATTGCCGATCTTTATTTTCTCGAAAATCAGTATTTCAACGATGTAAAGAAAAGCAAATAAAACTTTTAAAACAACCGAGTTTGGCGGATCTTTTATAAAACACGTTAATTTAATGATTTTCTTCCAATATACGGTGCAATAAACTGCCAAGCTTGGTAGCCTTCAACCTTTCCTCAAACAACACGATGGCCCCTCCCCCCCCCCCCCCCATGTGATGGCCCCTTTTACTGTGCCGCGTTATTTAAGGCATGTTTCCTATTCTTCTGCCGCTCTGCGTGTTATGAATTGATGTATGACATTTAGCTAAGCAGATTAGTGCAAAAATCATGCATTTAATGATGCAAGCATCAAATTTGGCACATACATTCATAAGACCATGTAGTTTCATAAAAACCCGTTAGCCACTCAAAAATTCAAGATGGCCGCCATTTTTCAAGATGGCCGCCATTGCCGATTTGAAAATATCGTTTTCACTCTAAAACCTGATATAATTGACCGATTTTTGAAACTTTTGTACCAAAATGTATGTATTTAAACACAAGAAATCAGAATTTAAGCATATTTTATGCATAGAATCTCTCCTTCATATGTTTTTTTTAGCAAAACTGGGCAAAATAAGTGGAAATTATCAACCTTTAGGCATATTGTTTCTTTCCAACAAAAATGTAGTTAAGTTCATGTTGACTTTCTTCTTCAAGGAGGTATCTTTTTTTAACATTAGGGTCATTATGATTTCTAGTAACGGTTATGGGAAGCTGGTTTTCAATACGAAGTTTTATACTTGGTACTAGCTCTATGATACCTTTCGTTTTGGTCAGAAATAATGTGACGTAGGACGCAACGGTGTATGTTCCTAAGTTAACTCAAACCTGGTTACATAGATTATCTATCATTGGCCTACTTAAATCGTTACATACATAGTTTACCAGCATGCTTTCCTGGAGCATCAGCATTTACATCTGCAAAATCCAGGGCAGGGTAGGCTAAACCGATAGCATCAATCTTTTCATGCATTCTTGCAGCCACAGCAATTGATGGAAATGAGTCCAGACAATATGCCAGGTGCTGCTTTATTGCTTCCATTCCCATTCAGGGGGGGGGGGGGGGCCCAGACTTCCTTTTTCTGACCCCCATGTGTATTCTGCTTGGTGAACATCAGGCTTTGTGTATATTCCAAAGTTGCGCTGGTTTGGTATATTGCATAATATAACTTAGTATGCAAATATTTCCAGTCTCCTACACTGGCAATACAAAGAGGTAGATTTAGTCTTATATACGGAAGACCGATGTTCTTGATCTGCTTTGCCAATTACCATCTGGATAGCAGATAGCAGTCTCTTGCCCTATCTCGTAAAGCTGAAACAACATCACAGCTTGTGAAGGCATGAACTACAGGAGTATCTCCCACTTTCTCTCGCTTTATTTCCAAAACAAATACAATGTTGTGACATCCACCATTAAGTAATACCCTAACCAAAAGCTCTTCAACACCAATATCATTAATATGATAAGTACATCCTTGTACTGGCTTAATTATCAAATACATATTTCCTCGTGGTTACAAGACACAGTCCCCTCGAGACTGGTTATGCACATCTCTTTATTCCCTTGTTACAATATCACAATATTTTGCTGGCGTATCTGAATAATTTGTTCAGCCAGAAATTGGAAAATCAGAGTTGTTCTTATTGTCCCCAAAACATAAATGCTTTACTTAGGTGGACTGTCTTCGGTTAGTTACTCTGTATTCGATGTATTGTCTATGCTTTAACCTAGTTTTAGATTCTAGGATGCTGTATCTATATACATTGAAAATGAACTTGATTGACATATGAATACCAATGAAGCTTAAACTGATCCATCAACTATGATAGCATAAACTACTGGTCTTGTAACTGCAACTGCAGCTATGGTTTCCAGATATTGGGCATTTTGGGACTTAGTATTGGTATGAAGTTTTCAGCCCCAAATAAATGCAACTGGGAAATATCTATTTTAATAAAGAACGATTTATATGAGATAGCTTCCTCATGATAAGCAAGTTACGAACAACTTCGAGAAAGGCTGACAATTTTATTTTATGATCTTTAGCTTTTGATCACGAGGAGCTGGGGCCCGTGTTATCAACGATCGTACGACCACGTTTTTGTGTAAACTGCGTGACAATACATCTGATTGCATGAGAAATCAGTTTGGACCAATACGATTTGATGTTACAAGCAATTACTCAAAACATAATCGTACGATCGTTGATAATACGGGCCCCTGATTCTGAATTACTTAATTCTGAAAAAGAAGCAAGGTAAATTCGACTACGAGGTCAATAGAAGTGACCTTCATCACGATTGTCTGAAATCCATGTTAATGCAATAATTCAAGTAGGTTCTCCCAGTTTGGCATTGGATTTGACCGTTTTAAAAGCACCTGGGGTGACTATAATATCATCTTCATGTAAAGATTAAGCAGTTCTGGATTTTCCTCTTAAAAATGGTTTCTCTTATCTGTCATGACAAGGTGCGTTTTTTCATAATAGTTGAAGAATTACTGTTGATCCCAAGCTATCCATTCATGGTATATAACCTGTCGATTGTGAATGATCATGGTGAAATTCATTTATTCAGATTGAAAGACCTGAAGACTACTGGGTTCATTTGTTTAAAAGATAACTTGTCTCGAAGATAAACAGGTATCCAACGTGCATAGTATACAAAATAAAATTAACAAAAGGGTATGGGTGTAATCAGCGCTTGATAGTTCAACGTAAAAATAGGAGTTGCGCGTTGCGCGCATAAGAAATTGAGCATATTTTCAATTTGATTGCAGTTAAATCAAGAATGACTAGAGCGGTATATACAACAGTTTACTAGACACTCTGGAGCGGAGATTCATTCTTTCATGTTTGATTATCTTCTGACAGACTGTAAGAGAAGTTGCACACATAAGACATTGATAAGGACAAAAAACAGATGGAGGAGCGGACAGACAGACGACCAGTGCCATATCATTATACAACCATTCAGGCGTATTAAAATGAAACTGTAGACGCTCAATATGACATGCCTGGGGCACAAGGCCCAAAATAATGGCATCTGTCATCATGTTCTTTAGTTGCATTGCCATATTATTTATATGCACATTTGATGTGCTTGTACAGATAAGTTTTTATTTGTGAACTGGTCATGTTGTAGTAATAATAGAAACGTACAAATATTTTGATTCTACAGTTCCACTTGGAACTTTAGGAGCTCAATCAGCATCTACAATAGCACCGGCCCAACCAAGAAAGTGTATTAGAGTATCAATATATCTAAAAGCACCAATTTGAATATGTTGACTTTAAAGCATGATGACAAAATTGTCTTCATCCTTCTGTTCTGGCAACTGCCATTGAATTATTTTAGCAATTGCGAAAATATGTTGATTAGCCGTAATGACTTGAATATGACCAGGTATTGTTGCCACAGAAAGAGCTTCTTCAAGCAGAAGAAGTTTTGGGGCAACAATTTAACAGTACTTATATCCTTATTTATGGATACATAGTGTGCCCATAAGGTTAAATTGAAATCCAAACCAATGATTGAGGCCAGATCCTACTTCTCCAGGCATTTCTTAGCTGAAGTATTGGTATGGGATCTACACCATTTTAGTATTCAGCCCCATTACCACGGTTTTGGCTCTCCATCGTTTGAACATCTTGTCCTATAAGATGCAGCTATCTAGTTAATGCATACAACAAACAGTATGCAGTAGGACAGGCATATTATAATATAAATATATAGCTCACTAGATTGCATATTGGACGCTTTACAATCGTCCAAATAAAAATAGAATTTTGCTAAACTGACACCGGACCCTTTTCTAGGTTTCACAGCAGTGCGGTTTTCAATGTGTGCCTGACTGATTCATAACATTCTTTCGTATATTTTCAAAGAAACTTCTCTGTCGCCGATGAAGCAATTAGGAAGTAGAAGACTAGTAAAGATCCTGGAATACTCTTCGGGAATAATGAAGATTTTTGCTGCAGAAAAAAAGATTAAGATATAAGAAAAGGATTTTTCGGATAAATTGGCGGCCATGTTGACGAAAAGCGGCCATATTGACCCATTAACTACAACTTTTTGCCATTTTCTTCATCCCTTTACACATTGCAGTAATTCTAACATTTCATTTCTCGAGAAACCGCCCTTAAAGTCTATACAAAGTTTGTAGGGGTATAATTCCTATCATGATTTGGCGGCCATCTTGAAAAATGGCCGCCATGTTGAAATTTCGGGTGGCTAACGGGTTTTTTCTGAAGAGTGACCCAATATGAATGTTTGTGCCAAGTTTCATGCTTGCATCACTAAATGCATGATTTTGATGAAAAATCCAATTTATCTGCTGGGCTAATTGTCTTTCTAGATTCTAGTAATTTTATGGATGACAAAAAAACCCCAAACGTTTGGGTCGTTTAACCCTTTTCCAAACAGTAGGATGGTCCATTTCCCCCAGTTATGTGCCCATTTTCCTGTGACGTGTTATACGCTGATTGTTTCATATTCTTCTGCCGCGTGTTATGATTTGATCAATGGCTTTGTCTTTATATATTCTAATAGTTTATGGATGAGAAACGCCGAGGACAAAACCCTGATGGGTCCCTTACCCAAACAGGGCAAGTTTTTTTATGTCCCTTATTTATAAACTGACACGATTTAAAAAACGCAAAAGACATTTTCAGTGACCATTCCTTTACTGCAGCCTCAAACGGCACCAAATTTGGGGACATTTATGAGTTAGTGTATACCCTTCACATCCGACCAATTTCTTTGGTTCTCTGTGAACTACGCGGACATCATAACTGCCCATCCCGAAATGCTTATGTGTCTCGTGCATTCAGACAACGTCTTAAATCACTAAGATTTTTGTGTTTAACTGCCATGTTGATTTACTAATCGAAAACACACAACAAGTACGGATAATTTTCGTATGTAAAATGCCGAGGCTTACTTTGGCACAAAGAAACCGAGTTTTTGGGCTCTTGGTCGGCGATGCTTTTTAAATGGAAGTAGCTAGCCGCTTTAATGTAGCCGGCTCGACTGCTCCAAGGTTTGTGAGACGGATAAACGACGCGGGAACGCATGCAGACTGCCCATGTTCCGGTCACTTGTGTGTAACAACTGTACGTCAAGACAATTGTATACGTTAACCATTAACGTCACTTACGCAACAGATTTGTGACAGATAAGTCTACAGGAAATGCTATAGTTGATAATCGCAGGCTGCATATGCATCGTGGCATGGTAATAAATCGTCTGCGAGAACACGGGGTTCGCTGTCGTCCTCATTCTGATGCCAGGCTCTCACCCAACGTCATCGCCTCTAGCGGCAGCGCATAAACGGACGTCCACCCAGACATTATTCATGACATGTCATTTTATTTCCTGTTATGTTTACAATTGCTACATTACAATTACACAAGGCTTTACATCGGTTATGTCGTTGATATAATCTGTTAAAGTAGCTTAGGGGAGACTGGGGTACTCTGGGACAAAAATTACTTTTTCCTTACTGGTAAGGTAAATATAGAGATTATCCCAAATGTCTAAGTGTTAAATGGTAGCTTATTGAACGGCTTATGTAATGGACATTTTTGTTTTCCTCTATTGTTCTTATTTAGTGAGATATATTGCATTGAAATTTTCCAAAAAAGTGTCCCACTAGGGACACCACTAGGGGTACTCTGGGACAGGCTTCACTTAATATAAAAAGTGTTTTTCTATTGATGTATTAAAAATTCTTAGCATAATTATGTTAGAAAAACATGTAAAGAAACATAATTTAACTTCAAAAGATTAATTCACTTATACTAAACCAGTTTACACCTCAATGGAAAGAACACCATAACAGGTTTACAATATGATATTTATACTTAAAGCTGGATTTTTTGTTTCTTAGCAGCTGTCATCAAATAAATGCTTAACTTTTGCTACTTTATGATAAATAAGCTGAAATAGAAACTCAAATCATGGTAAAACTGAAGTTTTTTTGATGCTCTAAATTTGCCCCATGAAACATATAGTCCCAGAGTACCCCGAGGCCACTGTCCCAGAGTACCCCGACCACCCCCTACCAACTTTGATGTGATACAGCTGAAAATGGAATCATATTCAATATGTTCTCTCTATTGCAAAAGAAAGTTCCTTTGATGCTGGTGACATTAATCTGGTGAAGTATGAGCTGGAGCTTATTACCGAAGAATTTGGAGACAAAATTTATCTTTTTCACAAAGCTACCTCTGGTTATGAAAAATAGATTTTTACTCATTAAAATTGTTTTTATTACCTTGCTGCCGAAAAAAGTTTGTGGGTCGTGAGGCTTGATAAAAGTAATCATATGTGCAAGTATGGGTAAAATCAGAGCATTTAAAGTATGCAATATCCCCATTGTCCCAGAGTACCCCGGTCTCCCCTACTTTTTGCGTTTTTAAATCGTGTCAGTTTATTAGCATTATAACGGTATCGGAAATTTCTGTCTCTCTTTCCGAAACAACAAAATCTTAGACTGGTCTAAATTGTGACGTGTAATGGGAAGTAAATAAGAAAAAATAGGCCTATCTTATTTTTTTATAACCAGACTCCGTGGGGTCCCCCCTCCCCCTTAATGTAAGGGGTGGGGTTGGGCTAGTGATCATCGTGATTCTTTTTATCATGCACCAATGCAATCGCCAAAAAAAAGTGGTGGATCCAGAGGGGGTTCGGAGGGTTAACGCGAATCCCTTATGTAGCCTAATTAATGCATTTTCATGCAGAAATTCAGTCAAAATATTGTAATAGGCTTGTAAAAATGAATCACGCTTTTTGCAAAAACGAACTCCCTTCACAGAAATCCTGGATCCGCCGCTGAAACCCACCTATGGAAAACATCGGACACTCTGAAAATTTGTCTGAATCCGCCCATGCTTGATGTTATAATGATATTTTCGAAAGAGAATGATATAAATGTCTGATTATCAGCATTTTCTTTTCTCTGTATGCTTTCTAAACTCTCTTTGATGCATTTTCATCTGCTAATCGGACGCTTGCATGAAATAATAATCAATAAAATACAACAAAAAATGCCAGAATGTTCATTTTATTTTCATCTGTTAAAACCGAGTAACCCATTTTGTTATGAGCCAACATCACTGCTAAAAATAGAAACCATGTATTTCCCACCTGGTTAGTTGATACCCGGCATCGCAGTTTATTCAATACACAATGCAGACAACCAGTATGAATATTTGACGTCACGCCAAAAAGGAGGTCACCTTTCAACCAATCAGAATGTACCACATTCCCAACTCTGGTTGTAGTTGTGTCAAACGTTTTGCGTAGATCGATATTTCAGTAAAAGACACGTAAAAGACAATTTTATTGCAACAGTTAACCAAATTCTTCAATAAACGACCATTGGAATTACGAAAAAGTCAAACCAATCACCAAAAATATGTTTTCTTATCAAGCGTAAAACTCTCACACCCCTCCGCGAAAGTGGGGACGCCCAAACCATACACGGTAATACTACAGTTGAACATCGTTCTGTTCGTTTGAGAGCGTGTTGGAAATCTTAGGCTCTCAAAGGATCCTTCTGTCTTAACTTTCGTTTCTTTGGAGGAATTTAACTACCCAGGGGTCGGGTAGAACAGGGGGTCCAAAAATATAGTGGTGTGTTTGTTTTAAACAGTGCTTTGTTTTTGTGGATTTAGAAAACTCCATTTGAAAAATGGAGCAAGCGCATTGTAAATCCGTGGAAGAAGTGTGTGCATATTTTGGAAGCGACGAAGAAGGTGGATTGACAGAGGATCAAATTAAGAGGTCAAGAGAAAAATATGGACCTAATGGTATGTATATTTTAGAACAAAATGTCGAATTCTTTATCGAAATATGAACAATCGTAGCAGACGTTTTGAACATTTGACGTGTACATGTGTCGAAATCCGCGAGTCAAATTTGTTGCATAAATCAATCTGTCAACTCGATCTTTGATCGAATCTTGTATGAATGTCATCTTGAAAACATGTTTGATTAATTGTTCTACATTTTATCTTTTCAGAATTGCCGGCAGAAGAGGGTAAGTGGTTTTATTTTCATGACAAAACACGCGTGTCATTGTTGTGTCAAATGTCAAGTGTTGCTGATAAAAATGGACGATTCTAAACTTCCGGTTAGGGAAGGTGCATGTAAAATTTTCTGACATGAGCTCAAAACAAGCTTCTTCCTGCAAATCTTCAATGTAAATGACATTTGGATCATTACAAGACATTGCCTTGACAATTTCCCAAATGATTCCTGCTTTTTAAACCCTGAATGGAAAAGTTGACTTTCGCAAAACATCGAGAGAAAAGGAGATGACCAGCTGTTTTTGTAGTAAGGCAGGGCTTTTTTTCCTTCTTTAGTAGAGGCCGATCTTCGGTGACTTCACAATCGCGAAAAGCCTAGTTTTTTCACAACCGTGGCAAGAAAATTTCACAAAAATCGGTAATAAAATTCCCAATCAAAAGTCTGAACTGATCGTCATAATGTCGATTTACAGACCCAGGTCTCGAAGTCAGCGATTTGTGAAATACAGCGGCCGTTGCGAATTGAAAGTAGAAGTTGTTTAGATTTTCATGTCAAGTCCCGGCAAAAACGAGAGGTCGCGAGATATATTGGTTCCCGTTTCAAATCCCACTGCGTTGTTATACATCGTTATATGGTACTAGTCTAGTCGCGTATGATTGGAATTTTGCGGATTAATTAATCGAACACTAACTCTGTTTTTCACATTATTACGACATTTTGCAAATTCATTTTTTTCAGACGTGAGTTTAAGTTTAATTCGTTTTACTTTATCACGTGATATACTAGTAATGTTAAATGTGAAAACGATTGGAAATCAAGAATGTTGTAATAGCGCAATTACAAAGAACATTATTCTCTTCGTATATTGATGCATCATATGCAAATAATAAGACACCATGTAAACAAAAAAAAAAAAAAAAAAAAAAAAAAAAAAAAAAAAAAAAAAAAAAAACGCGATGGGAAAACTTGACGTCTAGAAATGGGAAATATTACGCGAAATCAATTAATAGTGACGACTTCCACCAATGAAGCAGAGAGAGAGAGCCTTTTCTTTTCTTTGTACAATGCTTTCTACCATTTAACCCTTTCCCAAACAACAAAATTTATGGATGCTAAGTATCATAATTATGACTAAATACATTTGTTTTATAATAACATTATAGGATATATAAACTGAAAAGGTAAAATTTTGTGAAATATTACAGTAGATATACTGAGGACATAGATCTACAGAGCAAAAGGAGCACATGCTGGTATCAGGCTACAGTTTCTTCATTTACAAATGTTTCCCCAGGCTTTTCTTATTAATGACCTGGTATTGTTTGAGAAAGAAATATTAACACAGTAAGTTATTTAGATTTAACATCAGGATTAATTTGTCATCTGCAGCCAACTGCTTGGTGTTTACCTGTCAAATCAATCTGAAATTATGTTGTATTAGATAGATAAACCTATTTAAGTATATTTTTCACAATTTTGCCAAATTTCACGCGAAATTTCACAAAACGACAGGCTAGGGCCTCTTCACAATTTCTGGAAAAAAAGCCCTGTAAGGATATGGTCAACATGTTGTACTTTTCTTCCAATCCTGTATTTAATCAAAAGTTTTTGGAATGATTTGGAAATCGTTTTTAAAAAAAGTAAAACCAGCATTTCTGTTCCTGCTATATTTTCTGTGCTAACAATGTCAATTTTATGTGGGTAAGCATAAAAGGTTATGATTGAGTGATGTCAGTGTCTCTGAAATCGAGAATTCATACTAGTTATGAATGAAATTAAATTTCCCAAGTCTTTTTCTATCAGTACTCCAAAGTAAGTTTTTTGTTTGGGAAAGGGTTATTGAGGAATGTCTATGCAAGGTATTATTTGGGAAAGCGTTAACTTTTATCAACAATTACCTGTAATTACATCAAGGTGTGTATTGTTGACACATAATTACCCTGAGGACACAGATCAGTATAGAGATACGTTAAGATGATCACAATCTGCACAATAACATGATTGTCCTTTACTGTATCCTGGTATGCATTGACCAAATTGTTATGACTTTTATACAGATTAACCTTCTCCCACAACAAACCACAGCAAGAGTTCCAGACCCACCAAGGGACTTGACAAAATTTCTGTATTACTATAGTTTGATATAGTTAAACATTGGTTCCAAGGTTCTGAAATCCATTGCTCGAGTTCAGCGAGTTGCCCAGGTTGTCCTAAAAGGGTTACGGACAAGTAGAATTTGCCAACAATTTGCTCTTTATTGTTCATACAGACAAGTGACATTTATCAAACAACCAAGCACGGACAAGTTGCCAGTTTAAAGATTTCAGAACCCATGGGTTCACTGCTGATTGTGAAAAGGAGAAATTGCAAAAACTGTGCCTGATTAGAATTCAAACAGATCTGAGAAAACTCTTCTCCAAATGACCCTGCCTGTTTAGTAGGATGCAAGATCAACTGATCAATGAATGAATCAATGAATGAACAAATCAATCAATCAATCAACAAGTCAATCAATCAATCAACAAGTCAATCAATCAATCAATCAATCAATCAATCAATCAATCAATCAATCAATCAATCAATCAATCAATCAACCAACCAATCAATCAATCAATCAATCAATCAATCAATCAATCAATCAATCAATCAATCAATCAATCAATCAATCAATCAATCAGGTGAAGTATAAGCAGCGAAGTAGAGTGAACTCTGTAAAATTTTAGCTTTTGTAACCTTGCAATATTCTCAGAAAACGGAAGCCAGGCTTGTTTTTTATTAACTTTGAAACTTCAAATAAACTCACTATATTCCTAGAAACCAATTAGTTTTTTACAGCAAAAGAAGTTGTTTGAAAGTACATCTTCTGTTTTCATAACTATGCTGGCATAAAGCCATGTTCTGTTATGCAAAACAAAGGCATCAGGCATTGTCTGTTAAATAGAGACATTTGCATAGATAGGAAATTTTATGTAGTGTTGGTACATCTGTGGTACCGTTTGTGCATTTACCGATTTATGCTGCTAATGGCTCACCAAACATTCTCTTGCTTAGCCCATTCCCAGATATAGAAGCTTTTTAACGCTTGCTAAGATAAATGTTTTGGAAAACATTGTGGAATCTGTAGAAATTGCTTGTCACAAGCAATTTCTTCATTTCCCACAATGTTTTCAACTAAGAAAGACAAAATAATGCAATTGTTGTTTACAGTGTTTCATAGGACACTGGTAAAACGAAAAATGCTTAGAAGCTTCTAAATGGTGAAACTAGCACCAGGAATAGCTTTCTGATTGAGGAAGTCTCAGGACTTAATGATTATTTGGAAAAGGTAAAACGCAAACTGCTCTTTATGATTTCTCAATTGTTCAAGATATAAAGACAAGATACAAGGTATTTATATTGTTTATGATTTTCTATTTCAGGCAAACCTCTTTGGGAGCTTATATTAGAACAATTCGACGACTTGTTAGTAAAGATTTTATTATTAGCCGCTGTGATTTCTTTTGTAAGTATTCTTTATCAAATTTATCACTTCAATATCAATTGTTTTTCAACAAAAACCTTGTAACTGCAGCTTAAAACAAGCTGCAGTTACAAGGTTTTGGGTGAAAACCGACGAATATATTTAGCAGGGCTTTCAAGAGTTTTCATATCAACATTGCTATCTTCTCAACTTTCAAGAGCTTTCATTTTAAAAGTCATTATTCTTGAAGAAGAATTCTATCTCGTCACTATCATAAAATGTTGGTTTTCAAATGCAGGGATTTCAATAACTTTTTGGCCACCTGGCTAAAGTCTAAGGCGGGGGATTTTCTATGTATTCCCTATTCAAATAACCCCATACAAAATTTTTAAAAGTAGCAGGGGGATTGTACTCAATTTCAGTCAAATAGGAGGGGGAAATCCCCACTCCCGCCTCTTAACTCTTTCACTGCCATAGGCGACTTTTGTCGCTTTACCTTTCCCTGCCATAGGCGACTTCAGTCGACAAATTTATGGGAGCGAAATATACGAGTACCCACAACATAAAAAAGAAAAAAATATTGTCATTTCATAAATAACCTTTAAATTTTGGTCACATATAGGTGCTTAATTTGTCTGTATGTCCTGAAAATTTGAAAGGAATCCATCAAATGAGTAAAAAGTTATGCATGATTTTGTGTACAGGGTATCGATTCTTGGAAATTTCTTCGAATTAATTTGGCGGTGAGAGACCCCTTCAAAGGTCAATATTTGGCAGTGAAAGGGTTAATGAAACCCCTGCAAATGGGACTGGATTGGTGTGTAAAACAATCATACTTTGCTGAGAGTAGTTCATACCAAGCATCAACAGTTGTTTTTCCCCTTTTCACTCAATGTTTTCAGTTAACAGAGTTTTCTGAAATTATTTATAGACTTGTTTGATCCAGCATTTACCTGCTAAATTTGTCCATCTCTTTCGCACTCTCAGAGCTATACACAAGAGTGGGGTAAGGGCTTTTTAAAATGCAAAATGATAATTATTGTTAATTGTTAATCAAACCCAGTTTTGTGGGTACTCTTTATCTGATTGAGGCAATTTCAATGAGAATTGACAACATGGGGTTTGGAGTAAAATGAACTAATTTAGCTTCTTTACCTCTTATCTTGTTGCTATTATACATATTTATAATGGTCATCTTAAGCAGTGACCCATTTAATGTTAAAGATTTTGATCTCTTGACTCAAAATATAGATTTTATTATCTAATTTAGCATTTCCCAAAACAAGACCTACTTTAAATGTCCATAATTGTAAAACCTTTGGAAAATATCGAGGCAAAAGAAGAAAATGCTGATAATCAGCATTTTTATGCTCCCCGAAAAAATTTCGGGGGAGCATATAGTCGCCACGCTGTCCGTCCGTGTGTCCGTGTGTCTGTGTGTCCGTGTGTCTGTGTGTCCGTGTGTCCGTCCGTCCGTCCGTCCGTCCACAGCCATATCTCAGAAACCCTTGGACCAAATTCAATGAAACTTCACATGTGAACTCCCTGGGTCAATACCTAGGGACCTTTTTCTCCGTTTGTAAATTTAAGGCTGCGTCATGGAAAAAGGGGCCTTAGTGTAAAAATTAGTTTTTCTCTTATTTCTCTTCATCTAATGGGCAGAATTTAATGAAATTTTGTGCTCATGTAATAAATAGGATGTTCTAGACCATATTCTATAAATAATGTGTGTACAAAAAAGCTGTCATGGGAAAAGGGGGCTTAATGTATGATAGTTTTTATTTTGTGACAAACACTTATTCGGGGAGCATAATCCGTCTGTGACGGCTCTTGTCTCCTTTTGCCTCAATATTTTCTGTGCTTTATTGTACACAAATCATTTCTTGATCAACAAAAATCATCTTCCATTCTTTTGTCTACAGGAGCTTTTGAAATT
Organism: Fragum sueziense; assembly: GCA_963680895.1. NCBI lineage: Eukaryota > Metazoa > Mollusca > Bivalvia > Cardiida > Cardiidae > Fragum > Fragum sueziense. The sequence continues at coordinate 1,659,198 of OY804603.1, forward strand.
GGAAAAATTCCTAAATTCCCGATGTTTGGGAAAGGGTTAAGGTAGATCATAAAATAACCAAGTCTCCAAACAAAGGTCAAGAGGCTAGTTTAATTGTTGTTAATAAATGTTCGGGTCATTTTAAACAGTTGATTTACCTGTTTTGGTTGTTCACAAACGTTCTGTAGACCCCTAATACATTGAGATTCATAAAATTGCACCTACCTGTCCGGTATTACTCTGAAAGTTCTTTTGGTTGGGTATCCATTCTGACATTTTTACAAAAGCCATTTGTCTCTCACCAATGGGTGTGAATCATCTATGTGAGAGAGAAGCTGGTGGCTCAGTTTTTATATTGTGGTGGGACTGTTGTGAGAAATACCAGGAATCCACGGTTAGGTGCTCCAGTCGCAGCGATATAACCATAGCAATTGAAAATGGCATTAAACCCTAAAAAATCAAATCAACAAATCTTTTGGTCGGTTTAAAGGTGGTGTCCATTCACCTTGATTCAGCAACAGAACAGCGTTCATTTATACTTAAAAGTTTTAACAGCTTTTGAATTCACCAATCTTTATCATCATACTTATGTCTTAGTTTGAACTGGTTGTTGCACTAAAGTCCTAATTTTATGAGACACGACACATTATGACGATAAAGGGACTTAATTAAAGGCAATAGATTATTCATAAGGGCATTAACTTATGTTGCAAATCCAGTTTTTAGAGTAAAACAATGTGAAAATTGATTGACTCTATTAACCTTTGAGTTTCCCAAACAAGCCCACTGGATGATAGTTTATAACTTCTTAATGGAAAAGAAGAAAATACTGATAACTAACATTTTCTCCTTTTCTCTCAATGCTTTCTAAGTGAATCATGGTGGCTTGTATAAGATGTTGTGTCTGTACTGGTGCGAGAATACCAGGAACACATGGTTAGCTGCACAAGTCACTTAACCCTTTCCCAAACAACAAAATATTAGGGTAATCCACTTCAAAGACTGTCACAAATGACAAAATGGAAGGTATTAAAGATAGAATTTGTGTAAAATATGGCATAGAAAATATTGAGACAAAAGGAGAAACTGCTGGTTATCAGCAGTTTCTTCTTTTGTTTCAATGTTTTCCAAAGCCTTTTCTATTGGGGAAGTCAAAACCAGGTCTTATTTGGGAAAGGGTTAAATATGACTGGAAAATTGTTGAATGTGCTGTTAAACTACATTGAATCAATACTGGTGGTCTAAGCTGAATTTAGTTTGAAGAATTTACTGTTGGTAATTTCAGAGTTTGTCAATCCAGGGGTCGCAGTTCGAACCCTAACTTTGCCATTATCCATTCTGACATTTGACAAAAGTCATTTGTCTCTCACCAATCCGTTTGAATCAATGTGAGAGAGCAGCTGGAGGTTTGGTTTTGATATTGTGGTGGGACTGTTGTGAGAAATACCAGGATCCCACTGTTAGTTGCTCCAGCCATTGCAATTTGACCATTGCAGTTGAAAACAGTGTTAAACCCCAATAAATCAATTCAATTCCAGTCATAGATTTGGAAGAGATACACCCCCATTCAAAATATCCAGGGAAAAATCATAAGCTCTCAACACTGTTAAGATGGATTAAAGAACAGGGTATTCAAAGTGAATATTTGACATGGTTGGCAAGATTGACGTCATCCAGTTTAAATTTGGGATGTAAATAGTAATTTACCCTAAATAGATGCCTATCTCGGCTTTAAGTGACCTTCATCTGCCATAAAACAATTCAAACTTGGACAGAAATTGCGTAGGTGCATTAATCCTTTTCTAAACTAAACTTTAAAAAAACGACATTTCAAATTAAAGAAGTTCAAAAAGACACTGAGAGTAAAGGAAATGCAGATGACCAGCATTTTCTGCTTTTCTCTCGATATTTTTTGTTATGATGTGCAAATTTATCCTCTGTTTATTTAGTTGCCAGCAAATGCTATCAATATGTATGCTTGTTGTTTGAAAGGGAATAAGTAAATTCCTCCTCCTAGCAATTGTTGGATTTGATAATTGATATCAATTAAATTTTTAATTTGAGAAAGCAATTCATGTAAACTTTGCTTTCATGTAAACTGTTTCCGACTATGCAAAATTGTGGAGGACTGACATGGTTTTAGAGATGCATGCAAGAGAGTTCAGATACTTTGCATTGTAAAAAAAAACCCTACTGAGGAAAGCCTGTGTGATATTGCAAGAAAACTTTTTCTATTCATGACTGAGAAATTGATAAAAACAACATAAAACCAAATAATGATCATGGATAAATGAACTTTATTGGTGTATGTCTGATAAAAATATGAATGGCTGTGTGCAATACTATTATAAGAGCATATTGATTGATATGGACATACAATATTTTTGCCATTAGCCATGAAAAATGATAAAAACAGAAATGAACAAAGCATCGTTGGGAGATAAAAAGGCAGGATTTTCATTGGATCTGACGGCCCACCAAAGGTGCAAATGATGTTTACCACATTGCAGAAAAAGCATATTAACCGATCCCTAATTGATTCCATTCAGTCAGCTGATTACCAGTCTCAATATCTGTGAAACCCTTTCTCAAACGACAAAAATTTAGAATGGTCCTATTTGAAAGTTGCTGCAGACGACAAAATGGACATCGAAAAAGAAAAGATTCGTGTACAATATAGCTAAGAAAGTATTGAAACAAAAGGAGAAACTGCTGGTTATCAGCAGTTTCTTCTTTTGTTTGAATGTTTTTCCAGACAAATCTATCAGGGATGTCAAAACCAGGTCTTGTTTGGGAAAGGGTTAACCCTTTCTGTAGTTTCACTAAAGGGCCTTGAAAGCTCGATTTGTTCAATGTTGAGTCTCTCAATGCAGGGATTTCAGTCTTCCCTTATATATGGATTCGGTCCGAGCCAGATAGGCTAGCTCAGTCGGTGATGTCGGAGTCCATTAATCCTTGCGATGTGGCTTCCAACCATGGCTCTGACAATATCCTTTCTGACTTGACAAAAGTCATGTGTCTCCTACCGATGGATTGGAATCATCTTAGTGAGAGAACAGCTGCAAGCATGAACTAGATATTGTGTTAGCACTGGCGTAAGGTGCTCAAGCTACCATGATATGATCAAAAATGGCATAAATCACTCCCCAATCAATCAACTTATTTGGTTTGGTGAACTTCGGTCAATATTTTTTACCATGTTTGACAAAAAATGATCAATTGGCCAATGTTTTGATTGTTTATGTTACATTCTCAGCTTAGCAGGTCATTCAAATTTGACAAAACTCTTCAAAATAGGCCAGGCAGTCATAATTCTGTGGTCTCTGAAAGGGTTAACCAACCCTAATTGATTCCATTCTGTCAGCTGATTGCCCAGTCTAAATATCTGATTAAACACTGCAGACTCTGTTCAAACTGTGATAATTGGCAACAAGGATTTAACCCTTTCCCAAACAAGACATGCTTTTGATGTCAATCAGAGAAAAGACTTGGGAAAACATTGAGACAAAAGAAGAAACTGCTGATAACCAGCAATTTCTCCTTTTGTCTCAATATTTTCCATGCCATATTTTACACATATCCAACCTTGATTAATATCCATTTTGTCAATTTGTACCCATGTACTGTCAATTTTGTACCCTACCCACGGGTTCTTGGGTACTTGTTTCTGCCCTAATGAAACACTGCTGTCTCTGGTCAAACTTTGATAATTGGTTACAATGATTCTGGACAATAATTCTCCAATTAAATAGTATTCTGACATTTGACAAAAGTCATTTGTCTCTCACCAATGGGTGTGAATCATCTATGTGAGAGAGCAGCTGGAGGCTCGGTTTGGATATTGTGGTTGTACTGGTGCGAGAAATACCAGGATTCCACGGTTAGGTGCTTCAGCCGCCGCGATATGACCCTGGTAGTTGAAAACGGCGTAAAACCCCAATAAACAAACCAATTAATTAGTCTATTTTGTGGGCTGTTCAATACTTAGTAACCTGATATTGCAAGATTCACACATGCTTGGAAAAGGCTAATTGTGCCCATAGTATTTCATTGCAGGGCTTCCCCTGGCAATTTCAGACTTGGCGCCAGCAAAATCGCCAATTGAAATTTTTTGGGGCCAATTGGAGCCAGTCAGTGCCAGTAGAGGAGCCAATGGGAAAAGAAGAAAAACATAAAGACCCCCCCCCCCCCCCCCCCCCCCCCCCTAAAAAAAGCACCCCAACATTATAGTCTGTAAAAATGCATAATTATCATCACAATTAGGTAATATGTCATGATGTTTATGACTTTTTATTGACATCAATAAAGAAATCAAGATCATTAGCATAAATTCTATAATTTGAGTTGATTGGATGCGGTTCCCTCTGATTTACAATAATTATACGGAACGTCACTGACCCCACCCAGTTGTCAATGCGCCCCCCCTCCCCCTCCCCAAACCACGTGCGCACACACACACACATACAGATTGAAATGCGTGCAGAAATTACATGAGTTATTTTAGGTAAATCGAAGAATCTTAAAGTCAACCTTTTTTCGGCATGCCTTCCGAATAGAACTAGTACATTTTTCAGAACGAATACACGAGGACCTAAAATACGATGTAAATCATTAATTCGTGACGAAACTTAAAACTTCGGAACCTATTGCGGCGATCACTCGATCACAAGCTTTGATAGAATCTACAGATAAGATTTAAAGAAATCTGACTCGGAAAATTCCATGTGAAAACAAGGAATGAAAGTGAATCTTTTTTGATCACAAAAAATTCGATCTGCGATACGATACGATGCTCGGACTCGTAGCCTGAATCGGATTCTGACAAAAGCTTTACCTCGTGTTTTATATCCATTGATTAAAAAGAAAATCTTTTCAAATGCGATAGAAACAAATTCCATTGTGTAATTGATTTGCGAAAGTTTACACGAAATACAAACCGTTTGGGGGTTAAAACATCGTAACGATACGGCGTTTTAGTCACTCGTTTTTTATATGACGTCACTACCCCGAGATCAAATAAATGCCGCCGACACATCTGGCCCGTTTGTTCCAGTCTTGACAAAAATGTGTTGTCTTTATAAGGGAATATGTGTAAAGGATTTAAAATACAATTTGTCGGATTTAGGCCGAAATTAAGCTCCAGGTAAACGCACCGGAATAAATTTCCAGTGACTAAAGTTTTCTTCCTCGGCAAGCCACGCGACCAAGACATTTTCACGCATATTGAAACAGTTATTTAGAAGGTGTCATAATCATATGAACAAACTGCTATCTCGGATAATTGGTTACCGATTTTTGTTAATCAATGACTGACCAGCACCGATACACGCGACTGTCATAGCTTTTGAGACTCAACCCTTTACCTGAAATCTTGTGTCAGAATACGGCGCAAATAAGTTGTCGCCAATAAAATCGCCAACTGGCAAATTTTGTCGCCAGAATTTTTATTTTGTCGCAATTGGCGCCAGTGGCGATCGACAGCGGGAGCCCTGCATTGTGTTCCATATGATAGTGTAAATTGTATACAATCAATGACCACAATATATCACAAGTCTGTTATTATTGTGACTGGATATAGGCTAATTGGAAACAACCCTTCTTTAATTAACCCTTTCCCAAACAGGAAGAATTTTAGCTGTTAGGCAATGTATTGAGTCTATCAATCCAGAGGTCACATGCTCGAATTTGGCTCGGCTTATATTCTTTCTGGTCAACATTTGACAAAAATCATCAATTAGTCAAGTTCCAACACATGAATCAAGTAAGTGATATGAGCAGCAGGGGTTTCAGATTGGATGTGGTGATAGAACATGTACTGGTGAGAGAAATTGCTAGGAACCCATTGGTGATACAGCTATTGTGATATCATCATAACATTTGAACTCATAATCATTCTGGTATAGATGGAATACTTTACAAAATTAATGTTTGCGATGTTGCACATAAGATTCAGCCGTTGCATGAATCTCATTTGGGGTGGACTACCTTAAAACCGAATCAACCAACCAACATTGCAAAACAAAGCTCGATAAATACAAAGCTAGGTATATGCATATGAAATACGAAAATAAGTAGGTGGTCCAGCTGCTGGGATATTATCATAGCCATTGACATTAACCAGGTTAAGCATCATTCAACCAATCAACAGTACAAAACAAAGCATGATAAATACAAAGCTAAGTACATGTGTAAATACGTAAATAAGTAATAAACATAAAGATGAAAATAGCAAGAAGTATAAAAATAATTAGCAATAAGTAATGTACTGCATTTTCTCGCATGACTACAAAGGAACTTGGGAGCAATTAACCCTTTCCCAAATGATTCCTGATTTTGATGACTTATAGAAAAGTGTTTTGGAAAATATTGAGACAAAAGAAGAAAATGCTGGTAACCAGCATTTTCTTCTTTTGTCTCAATATTTTGTGTGCTATATTATACATAAATCCCATCTTTGTCAACATCAATTTGTGGTCTTCAGTAGCTTTTAAGATAGAATTGTCTAATTTTTGCAGTTTTGGAAAGGGTTAAAGCTTGGCATAAAAGATCCATTGATTCCAGATTTCTTTAATCTAGTCTAGGAGCCTTACCAGCAATTTTTGGAGGTTCAATGAACTAGGTTCATTAGGGCTTTTGTGCAAAACTATTGTAAATGCTTGTAAATGTGTATGCATTTACAATTGTTTTGTTCTAATAAGTCTAAGATTTGTTTACCTACCGCTGGCATGGGTCACCTTGGATCCTGTCATGAATGCCATTCTAAAAGGAAGGGTAGATTCATCGGCAAAGTAAAGAAACTGGAATTCATATCCAGGAATGAAGTTTGGCCTGTGCACAGTTTCGAGCAAATTGGAGTCTGGATCATGGGGTCCCAGGTTTTTTCCCTGACTTCAACAAAATTAATATCCTTTGTCCTTTGAGGCCGCAGCCATGGCGCAGTTGGTAGCGCATCTGCCTCTCATTAAAGAGGTCCCGGGTTCGATACCAGGCAGCGGAAAATACCCTTACTGACAAAAATGTCACCCATCAATGGTTTGATATCGTGAACCTATGTGGGGGAGCAGCTGTAGGCTCGGTAAGGGTACTGTGGTAGTACTGGTATATGAAACAACAGGAATCCATGTTTAGGTGCTCCAGCTGCTGCAATATGACCTTGGTAGTTGAAAACGGCGTAAAACCCTAATAAAGCAAACTTTTGTCCTATGAATTTTACTGGTATAAATGTTGCCATATTTTTTAAGGGTTTTTGAGAATCAATAGAAGCAAGCTGTGACTCTTGGCCTGTCATTTAACTACAATATGTGACACTATAATAATGATCCATGTTTTAATGACAATACACTATTTGACGCACCTTTGATTTCAAAAACCTGTTGCTATAATGCCTGCTTAATTATCAGACGAACTGGAAACTCGTGATTTTACACTGTAAGTGCACCAGCTTCGTCTAAATGACTGAAAAATTATTGATTGGGGTGTTAAGACCCCATTCTATGAATTGTTTTGACATCCCTAATAGGAAAAGTTTGGGGAAAATAGATAGTCGAAATTAAAAAAAATGATATTGAGCATTTTCCTTTATTTCCTCCACTCGATATCATTTTTAGTCGGCAACTCCTATGAATTAGGAACAATCCAAATCTTTGTTTTCTAGGTACTTTCAGAATTTTTAAAAAAATTAATGAAAGTTTCTAATATTCCCTTTGGAATTTTGTCCATGAAACTTAACAAAAACAAAAAAGAAATTCTGTCAATATCTTGACAATATTGGCCAAAAAACTTACAGATATGCCTCAGGGACTAGAGGCGAATAGACAGCTTCAAGTATTCTTATATCCTTATATTGGAGTAATTCCAGAAAATCACTTTTTATTATGTCAACCTGTCTCCAAACAGAAAAAAAATCATGGAAAAGGTTAACAGACTGAATGAAAGTCTATAACAGGCCCGATGGAATTTCATCTTTGAAACAAATGAAAAAAGAAAAGAGAATAATTCTGGCAATGTCTTGACAATATTGGCCAAAAAAGTTATAGATATGCCTTGGGGACTAGAGGTGAATAGACAGCTTCAAGTATTCTTATATCCTTATATTGGAGTAATTCCAGAAAATCACTTTTTATTATGTCAACCTGTCTCCAAACAGAAAAAAAATCATGGAAAAGGTTAACAGACTGAATGAAAGTCTATAACAGGCCCGATGGAATTTCATCTTTGAAACAAATGAAAAAAGAAAAGAGAATAATTCTGGCAATGTCTTGACAATATTGGCCAAAAAAGTTATAGATATGCCTTGGGGACTAGAGGTGAATAGACAGCTTCAAGTATTCTTATATCCTTATATTGGAGAAATTCCAGAAAATCACTTTTTATTATGTCAACCTGTCTCCAAACAGAAAAAAAATCATGGAAAAGGTTAACAGACTGAATGAAAGTCTATAACAGGCCCGATGGAATTTCATCTTTGAAACAAATGAAAAAAGAAAAGAGAATAATTCTGGCAATGTCTTGACAATATTGGCCAAAAAAGTTATAGATATGCCTTGGGGACTAGAGGCGAATAGACAGCTTCAAGTATTCTTATATCCTTATATTGGAGAAATTCCAGAAAATCACTTTTTATTATGTCAACCTGTCTCCAAATAGTAAAAAAAAATCATGGAAAAGGTTAACCCATTACCACACAATAACTCCTTTTGACTCATGTAAAGAAAAAAGCTATGGAAACATTGTGAAAAATGAAGAAATTGCTTGTCACAAGCAATTTCTTCATTTCCCACAATGTTTTCTATGTAAAAAGACCAAAAAATATTTAATTTCATTGAATTGAAATTGTCGTCTGCAACATTTTTGAATTTTGACAAGTCTAAAATTTTGTCGTTTGGGAAAGGGTTAACAGTCTGAATGATAGTCTATAACAGGCCATTGGGAATTTCATTTTTGAAACAAATGAAAAAAAGAAGAATAGAAAAAAAAAGAATACTGGCAATGTATTGACAGTATTAGCCAAAAAAGTTATAGATATGCCTTTGGGGCTATAGGTGAATAGAGTATCCTTATATTGAGAATTTCCAGGAAATATCCCGTTCAGAAATCGCAAAAATTTAGAATAGCTGAGCACTGTAAATGACAAAATGGATTTGTCCCCAAATTACTGAAGGTGACAATATAAGCCCAACAGTTTCTATGGTTCATCTGCAGAACCAGGGTAGCTCAGTTGGGATTGTGGGCTTGAATCCATGTTAACCCTTTCCCAAACAAGACCTGGTTTTGACGTCCCTAAGAGAATAGGCTTGGGAAAACATTGAAACAAAAGAAGAAACTGCTGATAATCAGCAGTTTCTCCTTTTGTCTCAATATTTTCTATTCCATATTTTACACAAATCATATCTTAAATACCATCCATTTTGTCATTTGTGGCAGTTTTTGAAGTGAATCACCCTAAAATTTCGTCGTTCGGAAAAGGTTAAGCCAGTAATCTGTCTGACATTGGACAAAACTTATAACTGGTTAGATGCTTCAATCTCTGGGATATTACCAAAATGTTGTTGAAAGTTGTGTCAAACTGCATTCAATTAATCAATCTATCCTGTTTCTTATGTTACTGTAATTGATTAGTTAAAATATACTAGAGTGAACAGAAAAATGTTTGCGTTGTTATAATATCTTCTTAATGAAGCTATATCTTCTATCTCCCTGTTTTTTCATCAAATATAAATTTCAACAGGACTGGTGAGCTTCTGTACTTTGTTCAGATTCAGATCGTTAGAAAGTTACATAGGATAACACAGAATTGAACATATTTATAGTACAAGAGAAGACTTTAATTAGGAACAGGGAAATGCATTCCTCTAATTAGCTGATGGAGAAGTCTGTAATGAATGTCAGCACAATTAAGACAGAGATTGGAGATGAATATCATTTTATAGTTGTTTGGCCAGTAAATTGAATGGACCACAAATTCAATGTTTTTCCATTTATGGTATTTTGTAAATTTATAGCCAAATCTCAATGTTGAAGGTACTCATTTGATAAAAACTCATTTACTGCAATAGAAAAAGAGTTCTGCAATTGAAAAATATTTCATTAGGAACATGGAAATGTATTTCATTAATTAGTTGGGATGAAATATGAAATATCAGCGTAATAAAGACAGAGATTGAAGAGGAATATCATTTTATATAAATAGATGTTTGTCCAGTTAATTTATTTCGTTGGAAATTCAATATTTCTCCAACAACAACATTTTGTTGAATTATATCCAACCCCTAATGTTGTAGGTACTCATGAAATGATCATAAAATGTTACAGCAATAAAACACATTTTATTAGGAACACGGAAATTGGTTTCTCTTATTAGCTTGTGTAAAAAAAATTAAATGTCGGGGAAAAAAAAAAACGAAATTGAAATAGAAGATGGATATCATTTCACGGTTGTTTGTTCCGTAAATTGATTTCATCAGAAATTTAATGTTTCTTCAGAGCTCTACAAAAGAGATAGTAATGACTTTCTAAATGTGTCATTTCATATTCAAACCCTATGATGTGGGTACTCACCAAGACGATTCAAATGAGTATCCTTAATGTTCATACGATTTGATCATAAATAAATGACTTTTTGCCTTTTGAAATTTCGTCACTTCCTTTTTTCTGAGGCTCAGTTTCTCACTGATTGAATGAACTTTTATAATCTATCTCGATGTCCTTATGTCATTGTCCTGAAAATTCGGCTCTCTACGGGGAATATTTATCCCACTTTATGGAGATTTCGTATCGCAGAGAAAGTTGAGTGAACTAGTCCTTGAAGATGTATTGTTGTAATTAATCAATCAAAATGATCAATCAACTTGCCAATTAATCAATCAAGGGAGCAAGTTTTAATTGTTTTTTTCTTCATCAACATCTAAGCTACATTATTTACTTTCATTGAGCAGAGAGCTAAGCCTGGATAGCTCAGTCCATAATGACAGAGTCTATCAATCCAGACGTTGCTGGTTTAAACCCTGGCTTAGCCAATATCCCCTCTGACATTTGACAAAAAATTGTTTGTCTTGTGAATCATCTTAGTGAGAGAGCAAATCTGGTATAATCTTTTCCGTTAAGGGGGAATGCTCCAGTTTCCTAAATTTTTTCCCAATAATAGAATTTATTTATATTTTTTATGTTGAAATTACATGCTATTACCAATTGAAAAATAAAATAAAAATGGATGGTCAGCGATCTTGTTTGAATTTTATAGGCATTCGTATCACATACCCCTACATTGAAAAAATGCACAATTTCTTGCACCTGTCCTAGGTCACTAAAATGCTAATAACATGCTGTATATTCATGGTTTAGACCCGAAAACGGATTTTAAGTAACGTCTTACATTTAATAAGAACAGAAAACCCAAAATATGTGATACTATAAACGCGTAATTGAATAAAACAGCATGCTTACGTGTTCGGTTAGATCAACGAAGCTGGAGTGTTTTATGTCAAAATTTGCATATTTTTGGAAATATTTTAAGTTCTACATAATAGAATTTGATAAAACTCCCTCATTGTATTAAGCAACATGTCCTGGTAATAATTCAAAAAGAAAATGTATAGGTCAGCGCACTTATTACTGAATTAAAGCATTTTTTATCAGCTACACATGAATAAAATGACGCAAAACAGTGGTAACTGCATACACACTTACGACTGTCTTGCTCTAATAAATCAATTTCCATCTTGAGGAAATCAGTTTCGCATAATAAATACACTTTTACCGTCAAAAATGGTAAATTGTAATGATGTGTTATAAAATTGAAAATATGGTAGCGAAACATATTGGTACGAAACATTTAATTTACTACAGTAATGACCGAGTGTTCCGAAAAACTGGAGCATTCCCCCTTAAGTGTACAGTTTTGTCTGCATATATCGCTTGCATTTACACGCATCATGGTTACATGTAATTTTCTTGCAGTGAAACATACCATTATTCTTGCTCTTTATCAAAATACTCAACTTTCTGCACTAAAACACTGAACATGTTAAGCTTAGCTAAGCTATTTGGTAACCTTTTCTTGATCTGTGAGCTCAGAGCAAAGCAGGTATAATTATTTCATTAAGTGTACATGTACCTTAATGCATATTTCATGTTGTTTTCACGCTGTGAAATACAGGTACTTTCTTGCAGGATAGAACTATTAATTTTTTCTCTCCAAGAAAAGATGCTGAACATTCTGCACGAAAATATTAAGTCCAAAATGCTCATTGGTAATGTTTCTTCTCGACCTATGTGCACAGAGCAAAAGTGGAATAATTGTTTAATTCCTCATACATGTAGGTCTATGCATATTTCATTAGTTTTCACACACTGTGAAGTACAGGTATTTTCTTGGTTGCAGTATAGTCAAGATAATTCAGCTGTTTAGCTGTTACATGGTAAAAGGGTCCTTTATAACTTTTTAGACCAATAAGGATCCTGATCAGCCTGTGCATATGCACAGTCTGATCAGGGGCCGATACTGTTATGAGCATGTTTATTACTTTTAACAGCAGTAACTGTCAAAGAGCAGCATTAACCCATTACCATGCAGTGACGCCTTTGGACTCCCCACAAGAGAAAGGCTCAAGAAAACATCGAGGAAAATGAAGAAATTGCTTGTGACAAGCAATTTCTTCATTTCCCACAATGTTTTCTACCTGAAAAGACCAAAAAATGTAGAATTTCATTCACTTGAAATTGTCGTAGACCTGCATCATCTTTGAATTTGAACCAGTCTAAAATTTTGTTGTTTGATAATAGGTCAAGTCTGATGAATCTCAGAATCCGTACAGGTCTCAGTTGCTCTAAGGGCTGTTTGGCCATGATCAGATGCTATAAGGGCCCCTTTTGCCAGATCCAAGCTCAGTTACTCATGATGTTCTTGAACATGTGTTCCCCCTGTAATTGATAATTATGAGTGAAGTAGTTACTCAGTATTGGTTGTTTGCTAACTTACATATAGGTGGGAAAATGAGGCTATAAATATATACCAGCCATGTTTTACTTTTTCCACAACATTTTCTCACATTTCTACTGAAAACAAATCATACATGGACTTCCAGGCTTTGATTGCATATCATGAACACAGCTGAAAAGCATGATAAATATGCCGTGTTCAAAATTAGCTCCATAAGAATGCAAGCATACCAGGTGGAAGTAAATGTCAGGCCCCGGTTTCTCGAAAAGTTAAGTACTTTCTCAGACTCAAATCTGAGCACCATACTCAAGGAGAGTATTCCATTGAAGTTGAGCATTTACTCATGAGTACTAGTATGTACTTAAGTTTTTTCGAGAAACCAGGGCCTTGGTTTATATGTACACAATTTCTAAATTACAAAGCAATCAAGCTCATTCTGATTGGTTAAGGCAATATGTCTAATCCAATCTTGCAGATTGCTTTTGATGTTATTAAAATTGTTGAAGAGTATGTGAAATGTTTAGTATTTCATTTGAACGAACAAAGATCATTATTTTTATGAATTATTTCAATTGAACCATTTCCCAAGAACATGAAGAGAAACTTTAGAAATTGGGGTAAATGATGGGAGTCTGCATCATATTTATTCCCTGGTAGCTCCCAATTTGAATAAGATTAGGAATTTGATAAAAATTGTATTTTGTTGTCTGCAATGTCTTTCCACTTCAGTATGAATTTATGTTGCCTAAGAAAGGAATTCAGAAATTGAATCAATTAAATTTCATGTTTTCACAATGTTTATTCTTGTTTTCCAGGTATTAGCTTGGTTTGAAGAGAACGAAGATCAAGTAACAGCCTTTGTTGAACCCTTTGTGATATTAGTCATTTTGATATGCAATGCTGTCGTCGGTGTTTGGCAGGTGAGTTACTCACCTTGGTATTACCTCCCTTTATATACACAATATATGTGGGAATTACTTCCCTTTAATGATACTAATGATACTAATGATAGCAAGTTCTCAGTCTGAACGTGATAAATAGATGGGAATTGCCTCCCTTTAATAATAGTTGGTTCTCAAACAATACTATTATTGATAATAAACGAAGAACCCTTTGTGATATTAGTCATTTTGATATGCAATGCTGTCGTTGGTGTTTGGCAGGTGAGTTATCTACCCTGATATTATCTCCCTTTATATACACAATATATGTGGGAATTACTTCTCTTTAGTAATAGCAAGTTGTCAAAATGTTAATGTAATGTAGAACCCTTTGTGATATAAGTCATTTTGATATGCAATGCTGTGGTCGATGTTTGGCAGGTGAGTTATCTGTCTTGATATTACCTCCCTTCATATATTTAATACAGGTGGAATTACTTCCCTTTAATGATAGCAAGTTCTCAAAATGTTAATGTAATGAAGAACACTTTGTGATCAATACTAGTCATTTTGATATGCAATGCTGTGGTTTGTGTTTGCAGATGAGTTATATACCTTGATGGTCAGAAATTATCTCTCTTGATTCACAGATGTGAATAATTGAAAGTTCTCTAAATTGATAAGTGTTTGGCAAGTGAGTTTTCTCCCTTGTTTAAAGTTACCTCCCTTGATTAGCAGTCAAGATTTACCTCCCTTTAATGATAAAGTCTTTATTGTAAAGAAGACCCCTTGGGGACATTAGCTAATCCATATGTCAACAAATAAGCTATTAATGTTCAGGGTTTGAGTCTAAACTTATTGAATGGGATTATAGCTCTATGATAAACCAATATCCAATGTCAATACTTGTTAATCTTGAGACAATTTAATAAAGAGGTTCAATGTCTTATTGATATGAAATTATGGCCTTTAATTAAATCATAACAAATTGAAAATTTATAATGATGTAAATGTTAGGGATAATCTATTAGGGATCTGTCAATGCAGATCAGTCTGCTAATTAGTCAAGTTTAATTTTAGTCCATATTGTTCTTTACTAGTTTATCTTTTCCGCTGTTTATATGAATGGGTTTGTAATTTAGAATAGACTTATTAAAACTTCCTCATTGGTAATATTGTTTTTGGCTTTTAGCCCAAATGTCCAAAACTATGGACAGAATGTTAGGATTATTTAACAGTCTAGTCTATTCTCTTTAAATATATGTCTGTCTATCAATACACTCATGTATGAAATATCAAGGACTTGTTTCTCATTTAAAATCATTTTGATTCAAAATGGGTTAAAAGGAAAATCACAAGTTGTAGTACATGTAAGAATAGCTTCAGTTCTTTGGTACTGTAGAGATTTTTTCCTGAGAATTCCTCCCAGATTGTTGAGACATGTAGCTGTCAGCTGCAAGCTTTTTTACCTTGTTCATGAATACATGCATGTAGTATCTTAACACACAAACTTTGGAGCCCAGGGGATGACACAAAGTTGTCTTACAGTACTTTTAGTACTTTGATGTAATTTCTGAGAAAATACCTCAAGATAATTCCAGAGCAAGATTGTTGATACAAATGATGTATGTTTTTGTCAGGTGCTCACTTTTTGACCTTCAGATTTTATACACAACACTGTAGCACCTTTATTCCTTTATTACGATGGCCTTCTTATACACTCAATTTTTAGAGCCTTCAAATATTGTTCTGTACTGAAGTGTCTCACAGTGCCTTAAGGTAAGAAGGGCCTAATTAGCACCAAAGAGCCAGCGGCGAAATTTGAAAAGTGCTAGTAATTCCTAAACTGTGTTACATTTCTATTCCAAATATAAACATAAGCATTTTGTACGGTTTAGAATTTTGAATCAATGCATATTTATGGAAATATTAAACAAAAATGTTCCAAATTACCTCCCTTGCATATGAATATAGAGTAAAATAATATTTGTAAATACTTTCTTCTTGAAGCATTATCTTGAAATCTGGCACGGTGAATCAACTTATGTGAAGTGTATTTACAAGTGTGTGTAATTTGATGCATTTCGTAAGGCTAGAAAGTGGTGTTTTTAATTAGGCCCTTCCTACCTTAAGCACTCTGATATAATTTCTGAGAAAATACCTCAAGATAATTCCAGAACAAGATTGTTCATACACATGATGTATGTTTCTGTCAGGTGCTCACATTTTGACCTTCAGCTAAAATAAAAATGGTGCTTTAGGTTTTATTACAGCAGGCTATGCGTTTGACATAAACTTCAAGCATCGCTCCAAGACATGTTACAGTACCTTTAGTACTTTGATACACATTTCTGAGAAAATACCTTAAGATAATTCCAGAACAAGATTGTTGATACAAATGATGTATGTTTCTGTCAGGTGCTCACTTTTTGACCTTCAGATGTACGAGAAAACCTAGTAGCTCCTACAAAACTCTAGCTCAGGTTAATATATCGCTGCGTTTCAACGGAAATCTCGTAACTGCAGCTTAAAACAAGCTGCAGTTACAAGGTTTTCGTTGAAAAGCGATGATATATCTAGCACCTTTGTTACAACATAGCCTGTCTTTTGTGGCATGAAAGAGAAATAACTTGGGTACTCTCTTGTATGTGAGAGATTTTCCTATCCTTTGCAAATACCTGGCATACTGGGTAGAAAATGCACATGTTAAGGAGAAAGGGTATTAAGTCTTGCATTCCTTTCATTATAATGTAATTAACACAAATTTGTAGAGTAGCCCAAAACTGATTGGATATGCAGACGGGAAAATGAATTGATGGATTTTCATTTCATAGAAAAGTACATGGCTGCTTTACATTGAAAACCTGGTAACTGCAGCTTAAAACAAGCTGAAGTTACGAGGTTTTAGATGAAAAGAGAGGACATCGGACATAATTAAAGTAATGTTGGCTACCAAAATTTATCAATTTACTATGTTTCTCAAATAATTTCAAAATTTAAAAATGTCTCAGAAGATTGCACAGAGCCTGACTAGCTCTGTCTGTAATGTTTGGGTCTTTCAAACCTGGGGTGGTTAGTTTAATCCTTCACCAAACGGCAAAATTTTTTACCATTCCAAATTCAAAGATGTTGCAGACGACAACTAAAATGAATGAAAAAGTACATTTTTTAATCATTTGTATGGAAAATATTGTGGGAAATGAAGAAATTGCTTGTCACAAGCAATTTCTTCATTTTCCACAATATTTTCCTATGCATTTTCTTTTGAGTAGTTTTATGAATCTCAAAATGGCTACATTATTGGTATTATACCTAAATTTAATTAGTTTAAAGATATGCAGAAATTGAATCTTGAAAAGAATGATTGACTCTTTTGCAAAATAATGATTGGTTTCATAAACAGAAAGTTTTACATTACATACCATATTATTCAGGAAAAAATATTTTGAAGAAAATGTTGTTTTGGAAAGAAAGGTAATGTGTGGATAAAGCATTTAATGGGGCTTACAGAGGATTCCAAGATAAAAGCATTATTTTGGCTTCTAGATTTGCAAGGCATTAGGTAATAGTTTTGTATTATCTGCGGGGTGTGCCATATGGTCTTAAGTGCACTCAAACTATGTTTATTGTAATATTTCCTTTGCCATATTGTTGTAAGTAAAGCTACAAAAAAACACAACAAAAAATCGATAAAAAATGAATAAAAAAAAAATAATGTACAATGATTCAAAGTTTTAGATTAAGAAATTACTTAACAAATGTTCGCCAGCATACAAAAAGATGTGCAGCTACCTTGATAAGCTTCTCACTGATTTGACTTTTCCCAAATAGATTGGTTCAAATTCAAATATGTCGAAGACAACAATTTCAATCAAGAATGAAATTTTATATTCATACTTTTTTATCTTTCTGGGTAGAAAACATTGCATATCATAAGCAATTTCTTTATTTCTCACAATGTTTTCCATAGTCTTTATCTTGTGGGCAACAACAAGCATCATTTTCAATATATGGGAATGGTTTAAGCTATCTTTGAACATTTTGTAGACATAAGCCATTATACTTTCTCTTTAATAATCTCTGGTGTAATATTATTACCTGTATTAATACTAGAAATTGTTAATGGGAGATTTAATGTAAGACAGGACTTAGGCTGAAAATTTGCTGAGAATTTCTATGTCTTCATTTTGCAATCGAAACAACTCATTTGGTTAGTGTAAAACTGTTTTATATGCATTAGAATCCATAATGCACTTAAAGTGACATTTCACATTTATTTCATTTTTTAAAAGTATGTCTTGATCTTATGCAAAGATTGTTTATTCCAATGTGTAGAAATACTATCAGTTTTTGGAAGCAAATTTGGCAAA
This sequence comes from Fragum sueziense, assembly GCA_963680895.1. Classification (NCBI taxonomy): domain Eukaryota; kingdom Metazoa; phylum Mollusca; class Bivalvia; order Cardiida; family Cardiidae; genus Fragum; species Fragum sueziense. The sequence goes on from OY804603.1 coordinate 1,677,365, forward strand.
ATTTGCTCCTCTTTTTTGAAGTTGTTTTTATAAGCGAAAAATACACCTTTAAAGTTGAGACAGAAATGACAAATTCTATATAAATCTGAACTGTTGTCCACAACAATTTGTTTAATTTTAGCACAAAAATATATATTTCTCGTAAACGGTTCAATATTTTGGCTTGAAATTTTCAGAATTTTCATAAGAAAATATGCTCTTTCAGATAAAATAAAAGTGAAATTTATGTAAAAATTATTGTGAAATGTCACTTTAAACTGGTAATAGTTTCATCCTCATCCTATGAATGATGCATGCATGGATCCAGATTTTTAGCAGGTAGGAAAATGAAATGCCCAAATTGTCCCAGTTTTATAATGTGTTTGCGACATCCTATGATTTCAGTTACTGTAAGATCTGTTACATTTCACTCACCCCATATGACTGGCAAGTGTACTTAGTAAGTTTTGATAGGACTTAAGAATTGTTAAAAGCAACAAAAAACTCATACAAACACTGAACAGACAAAAATTTCATAATAAATTTGTGAACCAGGATATATTTGAAATGGTATATAATGTAAACTGATCATTTGTATGCTTGACTAAGCCTGACCTTATTCTTTTGCTAAACATTTGTTTGGGGTACGAAAATTAGTTTGCTACTACAAATACTATTGTTTCTTTGGCCGAGGCCATAGTGCAATTTGATGCTTTTCCTCAAAAACCATGTATCCGCAGCTTAAAACAAGCTGCAGATACGAGGTTTTCGTAGAAAAGCGACGAATTGGGGTCTCTGGTTTGATACCCAGCCATTGCATAAATCCAGTGTGGTATTTGTCTCTCACCAATAGTAAGATAATTATTAACCCTTTCCAAAACGAGGTCTGATTTCGACATTCCTATTAGAAAACCTTGGGAAAACATTGAAGCAAAAGAAGAAAATGCTGATAATCAGCATTTTCTCCTTTTGCTTCAATATTTTCTGGGCTTAATCATACATGAAACCCATCTGTATTTATGACCATTTTGTCGTCTGCAGCTGCTTTTGAATTGGATGGAGTAAAATTATGTCATTTGGGAAAGGGTTAACCTATGTGGGGGAGCAGCTGGAGGCTTTGTAAGGATGTTGTAGTAGTACTGGTGAGAGAAACGACAGGAATACATGGTTAGGTACCCATCTGGCACGATTTGACTGAAATTGAATAAGTACTGTTAAAAATGATGTTAAATTTACCGAATGAAATCGAGCAATCGTAAGTCTATATATGCATAAAAAATAGTGTTGTAACGATAATCGGAAATAATCGATTAATCGTCGTTGAAGCCCAAAATCGGCGATAATCGATTATGAGTATGAAAAATCGATGTCGTTAACGTCTTTGGTTTTTACCGGAAAATCGGCTCCATATTACTGATGGCAATGTTTGTTTTTCGTTTTTTAGCTTCCAAAGGAAAGAATCAAGAGTAAACCAAATGTTAAAGACAGAAAATGTATTTGCAGATATTCATTCAGTTGTAAAAAGACCATATTTTGCCAATGATCAAATAAATCTGTAATCAAAGCGACAGAGTTCCATCGTTTCTAGCAATCATCGGCACCATTTTCATAACATGATTTTGGAGAAAAACATTCATGTAACAGAAGCAAAATGAGCAAATAAAGTCATTTCACTTCAAAACAGACCATTCATTTCATTTTATGACATTTTAAACAAACAAAAGAGTATAAATTGGGCTTTTTAAACACCATCTATTCGCAATCAAGTGTACCAGTTACCGGATATATGCCTAAATCCGGATACTAAAATAATACGGGTTTTGCCACCAATACACTTTATTTTAGACAGATGATGTGAATTTGGGAAAGAGATTTGGATTTTTGATACCTGCAGTTATCTCCAACTCCTTAACTCTTAAAATACTAAAAAAAATTCCAGCTGTTCTTTGAGTAAGGACTAGAGTAGATGGATGGGACTAAAACGCAGACACTTAGTGAAGAGTCAGACACTCCAGACTTTTGTTTAAATGGATGAAAAATTAATTCGAAATTTGGCTACAAATCAAATCAAAATTTTGAAGTACATTATAACTTTGTTCCATGTGGATGGCTTGTGGAAGACCCTTAACCTCCACCCCCACCCCCACACACATACACACATTGAAAGAAAGAAATACATATGTAGGAAACCAAAGCTCAAATGAATATAGTATAGCTTTAATGAAATCGAAGACAAAATCACTTAGCTTGCACCTTTCTTTTGCTAGAGACTTACAATTATTGTTGTCAACTTAAAAAACTTAAGATTTTTTGAGTACACCCATCAAAACAAAAGTGTTTTATTACAGAAAATGAAGTTTCGATTATTAATCGATAATTGAATCGAAACCAGTTCCCGTTTCAATTCGATTATCGATTATGATTTGAGTCCGATTTTACAACACTAATAAAAAATGTCAAAAACTGTCATTTTGTTTGAGAAGGTATCAAGAATATTCAGTAAACTAGCCTTAAATGTAAATAGAAAATAATAAAGTGTGTTTAAATGCAATATTAATTACAGCGTAGTTTATATTTTGCTACCAAATTTAGACTGAAAATTGTCTTAACATACATTTTCCATAATTACATAATGATTATAGGATGCGCTCTGTCGTGCAAAATATCAGTAAATTTTAAACAGGAGAGTGGGAAAAACAGATTTTCAGAGACGGGTTCCAATTAGAAATTCATGAAAACGAAATTACTATGGCAAAATTGTCTTGTTTTTGAAAGTGTTTTTGCACACTTGACATTTTAGCTGCATGGAGCTCTCTGGGTTAATTTTGAAATTTTAACTTTTTGAACAAAATTTCAGGCACCGATTCAAACTTTTTACGATAGTTACATCGTGATATGCCTTAAACATTATTTGAAAAGAAAACTTAAACACATTTCTGTAAAAGTTTTCTAATAGTGTTGGTTTGTAAAGTTTGGTCACTAAAATTGGCTAGATTTTTTCGGGTATAAATCCAGTTTGATTTATCAATCAATAGATTTTCATAAAGACAATAGCATTATGTTAGTGAATCAATGAACACTAGAGAGCTTTTATGTAGATTAAAAAAATATCGCTGCTCTTTTCAATGTAAACCTCGTAACTGCAGCTTAAAACAAGCTGCAGTTACAAGGTTTTTGTTGAAAAGCAACAATTTATATAACAAAGTGATGACCTTAGTCACACCCACAATTCTCGTTATAGTCAGGTATATTGGTATCCCAGCTGATGACCAGCAGTTTCTCCTTTTGACTCAATATTTTCTTAGCTATATTGTACCCAAATCCAACATTGATTATCATTCATTTTCTCGTCCACATCAGCTTTTGAAATGGATCACCCTAATATTTTGTGGTTTCGGAAAGAATAAACCATTGTGGCAACAAATTAATCCATTCTTTTACTCTATTTCCAGGAAAGAAATGCAGAGAGCGCTATAGAAGCATTAAAAGAATACGAGCCCGAGATCGCGAAAGTTTATCGTAAAAACACAAAGGGTGTTCAGCGAATCCGTGCCAGTCTTTTGGTGCCCGGAGATGTAGTTGAAGTGTCAGGTGGGTAAATTTTTTCAGACTTTGTTAGGTGCACCAGCTGCAGTTTATAATTGAACATAAAATCGTTAAAAGATTGTAAGACCATTAACCCATTACCACACATGGAGGCTTTTTGACAACCCATTACCACACATGGACGCTTTTTGATGCTTCTAGGAAAAATGTCTCGGAAAACAAAAAGGAAAATGAAGAAATTGCTTGTGACAAGCAATTTCTTCATTATCCACAATGTTTTCTAGCCCAAACTTCTATGATTTTTAAAATTTCACCAATTCAAGATCAACTTTTTGTCGGACAATGTTAGATGCGCCAGCTTCAGCTTTATAATTGAACATTAGATTGGGACAGTTTATTGAAAAAATACGAAGGGTGTTCAGCGAATCCGTGCCAGTCTTTTGGTGCCAGGAAACGTTGTTGAAGTGTCAGGTGAGGTCTTTTACCCAATCAAATTCTGAGATCTTTCATCCAAACAAATTAAGGAATATTCTTTCTAGTGTAAGACATGACTTACATCAGTTTCATGATTGAAAAAGTTATGTTAAAAATTGTTTTGCTGTACAAAGTGCTATTGCATATCAGTATTACAACACTGCATGTTGATCAATCTTCTCTATGACTCAATGACATTTGCATTGATACAAACAAATGAGCCAGGATTTGGAAAAAAAACCCTCAGGGCTTTTGAGATAAACCTGCATATATATAAGCTGCCGCAGTCTGATCAAGAACCACGTTGGTCTCCAAAAGCTAGCCTTCTTCATGACAAGTTGCAATCTTAAGAGAGCAGCATAACTGCTCTTAGACACATACTGATCATGAAATGTGAAAAAAACCCTTTCGGAAATGCTAGAAGGGCTCTGTTTTCCAGGAATTCATTCAAATATATGTGACCTGTCACGCTAAAAAGGACCTTATAGCATGTGTGAAAAATATCGACCCTAGTCAGTCTGCGCAGTCCACGCAGTCAGACTAGTGCTGATACTTTTCACTTTTATGTAATTTTCTAAATCTGGAGTGTTTCCCTGTCTCACTATATGTTCATTTTTAGCTCCACTGGCCTTCAGGCCAGCGGGCTATTGTCATGGCGCTGTGTCCGTCGTGCGTGCGTCCGTGCGTGCGTGCGTCCGTCCGTCCGGTCGTCAACTTTTTCTTAAAAAATCTTCTCCTCAGAAACTACTTGATGGATTTCAATCAAACTTCACAGGAATGATCCTTAGGTGGTCCTCTATCAGATTCCTTCAATTGATTTTGATTGAACCAGAAAGTCTGGAGTTATCTGCCCTTGAATTAAAAAATGGCTGTTTTGACTTTGTTTTCACTCTAGCCACTACATATATTTATCAATCAAGACAAAACTTGGTTAGAATGTTGGTGCTGATAAGATCTTGCCTGGGTGCAATTTTCAGCTTGATCTGAATGTTACATCTTGAGTTATGTGCCGTTGAAATTGGCAAAATTACCATTTTTTACCTTATTTTTACTCAAACAACCATAAATATCCACCAATCAACACAAAACTTTCATGTAATCTTACTGGCCATAAGATCTTGCATGTGCATAATTTTCAGCTTCATAGGAATCTTAAATCATGATTTATCTGCCCTTGAATTTGACAAAATTGCTGTTTTCGACTTTGATTTTACACTCTTTACATCCACAAATATTGAATAATCAGGTCAAAACTTAAACAAGATATAGTTGAAGTTAAGATCTTGCTTTAGTGTGATTCTTAGCCAGATAGGAATGCAAAATCTTCAGTTATATGCCTTTCAATTTGACAAAATTGCTAATTGTGACTTCGTTTTCACTCCAACAGCCAAACTCACTCTAATAAAGACAAAGCTTGGTAACCAATTGATCTTATATGAATGCATTTTCAGCTTTCTAGTTACTTTGTAATTGCTTTAAGAGCAAGAAGTATTGAAACATCTTGTCAAAACTTGAACTTGATATTACAAGAAATTCAGGTTTCATAAATTTTGAAATAGGGTTTTTCCCTGAATCTATTTTTAGCACAAAATCTATTTTTAGAATTTATATGAAAAATTTTGGGGTAATCAATGGTCTGTTAATTTAGATCTGTTTGGAAGAAGGAAATTTTAATTGCTAGTATCATCCTAAGCTGGAATGTTCTACCATTTCCTTTTACCCTTTCTCAAATGGCAAACATAAAGTTTTACTTTCTTTGCTTCAAGAACCAAACATTTTGAACAATCTAGTTTTGTAACTTTCTTTTCGCTGTATGAAACACAAGCATTGAACAATCTAATCAAAACTTGAATTAAATATTACATGAAATTCAGGCCTGTGGAGCGACTCAAGACCTTCAGGTCTTCTAGTTCACTTACGGGATCTGGTTGACCTGTGATAAGTCTGACCAGTTCGTCAAAATTTGGATTTTGGATTTCTGATAAGGTCCCTTTTAGTGTGACGGGTCACATATACTTATTATTATACCTTGTTGAACGAGGTGTAAAATATTTCATAACCTACATTTCAGTTGGTGACAAAGTACCTGCTGATATCCGCGTAACGACGATTCATTCCACGACCCTGCGTGTTGATCAGTCCATTCTGACAGGAGAAAGTGTGAGCGTACTCAAACATGCAGACCCCATCCCGGACCCACGTGCCGTCAACCAGGACAAGAAAAACGTTCTCTTCTCCGTAAGTGTCATGTTTATTTAACCCATTACCAGGGTTTTCATTAAGAGGCGGCAGGCGACCAAATTGACCGCCTAATATCAAATTTCTGCCGCCTAGAATCGTTTGACAAGCAGTGCTGCCCCTTTGACCCCTGCTGAGGCAAGGACCCCCCAGCCTCCTGCAGTTCCTCTTCAGCCTCCTACTTCAAATCTTATTGAAAACCCTGCATTACCATACAACAAGATTTTAGGTTAGTCCAAATTTAAAGATGTTGCAGAGGAGAATATCAATTATATTAAAGTATGATAAATTTAGATTATCTTGGTTTTTTAGGATAGAAAACATTGTGGGAAATGAAGAAATTGCTTGTCACAAGCAATTTCTTCATTTTCCACAATGTTTTCCAAAGCCTTAATCTTTTGGAGAGTCAAAAAGTGTCCATGTGTGGTAATAGGTCAAAAAGACTCGATGTTCAGGTGTATTGTAACCAGCACTTGGTCAATCGGCAATAAGTCAGCAATATACACCCGCCATTACGTCGTGATGCTACTGGCTCCCTATGGATTGGTGATAAGTGAGCAATATGCCCCCAACCTGCTAGTGTGGTATTGAGAAACAACAGGAATCCATAGTTAGGTGCATCAGCCTCCGTGATAATTATGACCATAGCAGTTGAAAGAGGAGTTGGACCTTGATCAGTTAATCAATTAATCAATCAACAAACCAATCAAAAAATAAAATTAATTAATCAGATCAATCAATCAAACATGATCCTGAATATTTGGCAGTCTGTGTCCCTAATTTAGAATTGTCAGTCTGTTTCCCTGAAATTGTTTCTAAAATTATCGTAGACATGTGTCCATTTTGGGTTTTATCGCTTCCTGATGGGCAAATGATAAGAATCAAACAAGAATTAACCTGTCTTTACATATCTGATTTACATAGGTTTGGCTTTTACTAGAAAAAAAATCCATATTAACCCTTTCTCAAACACTTAACAACAAAATTTTAAGGTTGTCCTAACTTGTCCACCTTAAAAACTGCTAAATACGATCAAAAGGATAATGTAAAAGATATGATTTGTGTACAATATAGCCTGAAAAATATTGAGAAAGAAGGATTTTATTTTCTTGGAACACTAAAATAGGTTTTGTTTGGGAAAGGGTTAAGTGGGTTTGGCCTTTTCTAGAAAAAAATCCATATAAAGTCATGAATTAGCAATGCAGAAGGGTTATCTTTAGACTTTGATCATTCACCAGACGACAAATCTTTAGCTTTGGTTGACTTGATAAATGTTTCTTTAAATGTCAGATTAATATTTTAAAGGATAGAAAAGGTTGAAAGTAAAGGAGAAGCTGTTTAACCCTTTCCCTAACAGCAAAATTTTGGACTGTTCCAATTTGAAAGGTTTTGCAGGTCTACAAACACAAGCAATTTCTTCATTATCCACAATGTTTTCTCTAGTCTTTTTCTGGTGTGTGTGTGTGTGTGTGTGGGGGGGGGGTCAAAAAGCATCACTGTATGTTAATGGGCATGTATCACACTTTTTCAGTGACAAGGTACTAGTTGGGGTTGGGGTGGGATGTGTGGGGTTTTCCGCTTTCAGACAGTTCTAGTTTGGATAAGTCTCTCGGTTTTCTACCTCAGAAAGGGTCTTCATCAATATGCGACTAGATAGATGTCTGAAAATCTTTAATAAGACACAATTTTACGGTGATTGCACTCATTAGGATGGGTCCTTGCACAACATAATTGTTAGACCTAATGCAGGACTGTTGTATATCTATGTGTTGCGTTAAAACTTCATTCAATCAACAGATACATATTTTTGCACTAAGCCGAGCCCGGATAGCCCAGATGGGTAGGTCGGAGTCTGTCAATCCAGGGGTCTCGAGTTCGAACCCCGGCTCGGCCAGTATCCATTCTGACATTTGACAAAAGTCATTTGTCTCTCACCAATGGGTGTTAATCATCTATGTGAGAGAGCAGCTGGAGGCTTGGTTTTGATATTGTGGTTGTACTGGTGCGAGAAATACCAGGAACCCACGGTTAGGTGCTCAAGCCGCCGTGATATGACCATAGAAGTTGAAAAGTGTGTAAAACCCCAATAAAATCAAACTTTTGCACTAAGAAGGGATAAAGACTAGCAGGGGCCCAGTGGCCCATGGCCCCTAGATATTGGGCTGCAGGGCCACTTTAATATTTAGAGAAAATTTCCATAACCTCAAATGTTGAGTATCGAATTTTGCTATTGTGGGCCCCTAACTTAAACCATCAGTCTGTTTCCTTGGCTTAGTCTGCTATAATATACACTTGCATTTATCAGGTATGATATACTAACTCATGTTGGGTTGATAGGCATTACATGTTCTGCATTGATTTATCTCTCAGAAACGCATCTTTATTCCACTTGAATGTTTATTTCCAAAGAACAAAATTTTACACGTTTTGGTCTCTCTTGGTTGAAAACATTGTGGGAAATGAAGAAATTGCTTGTCACAAGCAATTTCTTCATTTTCCAAAATGTTTCTCTGAAGCCTTTGTCTTGCGGGGGCTTAGATATGTGGGAATGGGTTGTTAAGCATCACATGTTCTGCATCGATTTTTCTCTCAGAAACGCATGTTTATTCCAGTTGAATGCTTGAACTGAAAAGCCTGGAAATTGTAAATAATTGCTAATTTTCTACCTGTCATCTCAAATTAAGACATTCTGGAAAAACAGAAAATCAGACATCCTTGTAACTAAATAAATTTTGAAATGTCAACCTTAATCATATGACTTATCCCCAAATGGCAAAATCTTGGAAATATTTGTTGAAATATATGGCAAGATACTGAAAAAGGAAATATTTGGTATTAAAATTGACATAGAGTCAAAACGAAAATAAATTAAGAGTGTTTTAGTTGACATAGAGGACATAGAGAAAAGCTGTGTGAACTCTTATGGCAGTCTTATAATCCAGTTTTGTCTTTCTAGAGGATACATTCTGGCTTCACCCTTTCCCAAATGACAAAATCTTAGGTTGATCCTATTTGAAACCTGTTACAAAAGACAAATTTGGTGTTGAGGGAGATAGATTTATGTAAAATTCAGCACAGAAAATATTGAGACAAAAGGAGAAATTGCTGGTTATCAGCAATTTCTTCTTTTGCCTCAATGTTTTCTCAAGTCTATTGTTTTAGAGAGGTCAAAACCAGATCTTGTTTGGGGATGGGTTAGTATTCCCCAAACAATCCTTGGTTTTAACTTTCAACAACCATCTAAGAAAAGATTTGGGAAAAATCGAGTTGAAAGAAGATAAATGCTGATACCCATGTACCCATGGCTATACTGTACAAAAATCCTGTCTTCATCAACATCTGTTTTGTCATCTGTAGGTGCTGCCTAATTGGATAAGTTTGAATTTCTGCCATTTGCAAATGTTGTTTAACCCTTTCCCAAACGACAACATTTTAGGGTGATCCAATTTGAAAGCTGCTGCAGAAGACAAAATAAATGTTGTTAAAGATAGAATTTGTGTATTTTACAACATGGAAAATATTGCGACAAAAGGAGAAACTGCTGGTTATCAACAGTTTCTTCTTTTGTCACATTGTTTTCCAAAGCCATATCTAATAGTGACGTCAAAACCAGGTCTTCTTTGGGAAAGGGTTAATTGTTCAAATTATAATTCAAATTTCATTACTTTACTTGTAGGGTACGAACATTGCCGCTGGAAAATGTCGCGGAGTTGTTGTTGGCACTGGACTTAACACTGAAATCGGTAAGTCAACTTTTCTTACAATCAAATGGCCTAAAATGATCCTTGGATGATTACCGAGATATTACAGAAAATCTATCAAAGAAAATTTATTTGAGGCAAAATCTGGGAAAAGGTCCCTTAACCCATTACCATACACTGACGCTTTTTGACGCCTTCAAGAAAAAAGCTTGTAGAAAACTTTGTGGAAAATGAAGAAATTGCTTGTGACAATCAATTTCTTCATTTCCCACAATATTTTCTATCCAAAAAGTCATAAAGTTTCAAAATTTGATCAGATTGAAAATGTTGTAACACCTTTTAAATTGGATCAATCCAAATTTTGTCGTCTGGTAAAGGGTTAAAGCTTTTGAGCCCAACATGGTTCCAGATCAGCCTGCGTATACACGCAGTCTGATAAGGAACCATTTTGTTCTCAAATAGCTTGTTCATAACCTGTAGCAACCATAAGAGAGCAATATGGGTGTGCCAGTCTCCATTAAGGCAAGGACTAATTTTGAAATATGGCTGGTTCAAATGCTATAAGGGACGCTTTTCAGGGTCCACATTCATTTCTTTGTGTTATTGCCAAAAGTGGCAACTGAAGACGCATCCAAAAAATGAAAAAAATACTGTAGACTGGAAGTATGAATATTGTACATGACTTTCTTTCCATTCTTTGTGATTTAGTCCCAATCACAAATTGTTAAAAGCAGGGATAGTGGGAAAAGAAAATAAGCCTGATGGGGGTGTTTTACAGAATCAATATAGGAAACTTGTTTTCTTTATGTTTTTGACAATATTGGCAATCAAAGACGCAACCAAAAAATGAAAAATTGCTGTACGCTGGAATTATGAATATTGTGCGTGATTTAAATTTTTCTTGTCACTCTTAGTGATCTATGTGTCTACAAAGCACTAGTCATAAACACATGCTGTTAAAACCAGGAACAATTTTAAAAAAAAAATAAGCCTGTTGGGGATGTTTTACAGAATCAATATAGGAAACTTGATTTCTTTATGTTATTGCCAAAAGTGGCAATCGAAGAGGCAGCCAAAGAATGAAAAATTACTGTATGCTGGAATTATGAATATTGTGCGTGATTTTCTTGCCATTCTTTGCGATTTATGTGTCTACATTGCCTTAGTCCTAGTCACAAGTTGTTAAAACCAGGGACAGTCAGAAATGAAAATAAACTATTATGTGGGTGTTTTATAAAATCAATTGTAGAAACTTGATTTCTTTATGATATTGCCAAAAGTGGCAATCGAAGACGCAGCTAAAAAATGAAAAATTACCGTAGACTGGAATTATGAATATTGTGCGTGATTTTCTTGTCCCTCTTAGTGATCTATGTGTCTGCAAAGCTCTAGTCATAGACACATGCTGTTAAAACCAGAAACAGTTGGAAAAGAAAATAAGCCTATTGGGGGTGTTTTATAGAATCAATCTTAAAAACTTGATTTCTTTATGTTGTTGCCAAAAGTGGCAATCGAAGACGCAGCCAAAGAATGAGAAATTACCGTAGACTGGAATTATGAATATTGTGCGTGATTTTCTTGTCATTCTTTGTGATTTATGTGTCTACAGTGCTTTAGTCATAATCAGAAGATTTCTTATCCTTTCCTAAATGACAGAATTGACGAAACGCCGACTGTCAATCAAAAACATCGATTAGCAAATGGACGATCAGAAAAATGTCATGCCCCAATTGTTCTTTGTTGCACGTGTTATGGAGTCGATTTATCGACTGACAATCAAAACAATCGACATGCCAATGGCAAAGAATTTTGTGCTAACAATAGACTAGGTTTACCGTTATGTTTTGATAAACCGTTGGTGTTGTTATAAAATCTCGTAACTACGGCTTAAATCAAGCCGTAGTTACGAGATTTTATAATAACTCCTACGAAATACTACTTTGTTTGTCCGAATTTACGTCACGATTAACTGGATAAAATCGTTCTTTATTAACGATCACATCCCCATTGTTTGTCTTAAATTCTATGTTGGGCGGAGGGATCTGTCGATTGGCGTTTGGTCAATTGTAGACGGCTTCTATGAAACAAGCTACAGAAGACACAATGAGTTTTGATAAAGATGGGATTTGTTTATAACAGCACAGAAAATATTGAGAATATTGCCTCATTCTTTTCTGAGGCTTTTTCTAGGACATCCAAACCATGGCTTGTGTGTGGCAAAGGGTTGTGGATTTGATATCTTACATGACAATGGCTAGCTATAATATCCAAGAAAGTCCTAGAAAGGTCTACCGCCCAATGGCCAATATCGCGTAATTAATTGTGATATTGAACAGTTTTTTTGTCTGGAAGCGGATTGATTGAGAGACCTAATTGGTTGACACTGAAATTGATAGTTTTATCAAATGTAACATTTTCAACTGTTCAAAAGATGTTTTCTCACTTTCTCTCAATTGAAAACTAGGTTAATCATATACAAATACTTGACAATGTCGGGTTATAATATCCCAGAAAGGTCTACTGCCCAATGGCCAATTTTGCGTAATTAATTGCGATATTGAACGGTTTTTGTCTGACAACGGATTGATTGGGACCTAATTGACTGACAATGAAATTGATAGCTTGATTCCATAGGACCTTCCATTATGATTTTTTCTTGCCTTTCCTGGTCAAGACAGAATGAAGAACGAAAAGATAGTTGACAATGTGTGACATCTTTCATAGATGTTAGTCGAACTGAATTAATTTTGTGTTTGACATCTCCTGATTTTACCATGTTTCTTAAAATCATTTGGACAGAAATGAGATAAAATACTTACTATCAGCACTATCTGTATCATGAAAATTGTCCGTTTTTTGGAACAATTTTGCCTTAGTGTTAGGTCTACTTTTTGGACCAATGAAATTGCAGTATATTTTACAATTTTGCCGCTATATTTCCCACAAACAAGACTGCTGGCTTGTTTATGTGACGTCTAAACATAGCCATGCCCCATCTCCAATAAACTGCTAGCTAACACTAAGTCAGATACGGTTTGTATAGTAGATTGTATGTGCGCGCAGCGCATTTGAATGTTACTTTCATGAAAATCTACTATATATATAGATACAGCCTCTATCTAATACAGTTCTTGTGTATTTTTACTTCTTTTCAAGGAACAGAGTTGATATTCCCATATCCATACAAACCCTCTTCATTGGGATTTTCCATAGATACTTGAAATTTTCTTTTATTTTGAAGAAGAAAATCTATTGAAATATTTCTGTGAAATAAAGCCTGTGGTAACAATTGCAGTATTGGAACCCTCTTACATTTAATAACCTATCTACTCAAATCTTCTGCACTGTCAATTTTCTGTCTTGAAAATCTGCAAGTTTTTTTAAGTGCTCAAGTACCAATAACTTCTCTAATGCATTCACTGAGAATGAACAAAACAGATTGTTTTTAGCTCACCTGAGCACGAAGTGCTCAAGGTGAGCTATTGTGGTCACTTTTTGTCCGTCGTCCGTCTGTCCGTCTGTCCGTCTGTCCGTCTGTCCGTCCGTCCGTCCACAATTTGGTGTTAACACTCTAGCATCTACAAATATTGACCAATCTTGACCAAACCTGGTCAAAACATGTATGACCATAAGATCTCGGATGAGTTCGATTATGGGTCAGATCGAACCAGAAAGTCCGGAGTTATCTGCCCTTGAATGCGAAAAATAGCTAGTTTTGACATTGTTAACACTCTAGTATCTACAATTATTTATCAATCAGAACAAAACTTTGACACAATGTTGGTGACTATAAGATCTCGGATGAGTTCGATTTTCAGTCTGATCGGACCAGAAGATCTTGAGTTATGTGCCCTTGAAATTGACAAAATTGCCATTTTCGACTGTTTTCGACTTTGTTTACACTCTAACTTCTACAAATACTGACCAATCAAGACAAAACTTTGAGACAGTATTAGGAACCATAAAATCTTGTATGAGTATGATTTTCAGATTGATCGGATCAATAAGTCATGAGTTATACGCCCTTGAATTTTACAAAATTGCCGTTTTCGACTGTTTTTGACTTTGTTTACACTCTAGCATCTACAATTATTGACCAATCAAGACAAAACTTGGTCACAATCTTAGGGACTATAAGATCATGTATGAGTTTGATTTTCAGATTGATCAGATCAAAAGGTCATGAGTTATACGCCCTTGAATTTGACAAAATTCCCGTTTTTGAATGTTTACGACTTTGTTTACACTCTAGAATCTACAATTATAGACCTATTAAGATGAAACTTTGACACAATGTTAGTGACCATAATTTCTTGGATGAGCTTGAACTTCAGTCTCGTCAGACTAGAAAGTCATGAGTTATATGCCCTTGAATTTGACAAAATTGATGTTTTCGATTGTTTCGGACTTTGTTTACACTTTAGCATCTACAATTGTTGACCAATCAAGAAGAAATTTGGACACAATGTTGCTGAACATAAGATCTTGCATCAGTTTGAATTAGCTTACTTAGAGTAGAATTTGCTGAGTTTGCTGAGCCCTTCAACTTGACAAATTTGCCGTTTTCGACTGTTTTTACTCTAACAACCACAAATAGCGACAAACCGAGACAAAATTTGGACACAATGTTGTTAACCATAAGTTTGTTTTCAGTCTTAAAGTCACAAGTAATTGATTTGAACAAATCTGTGGCCCATATCATCTTGGTTCAGGTGAGCGATATAGGACCATCATGGTCCTCTTGTTACCTTTTCCAGTGGGTAAGAATTGGTAACTATTGATGCCAACAAAAGCAGGCCCTGGTCTCTTGAAAAAACTTAAGTACATACTCATGAGTATATGCTCAACTTCAGTGGAATACTCTCCAACCTTGAAGTTCATGTGGACTTTGTGTGATTTGAGTATGGTGCTCAGATTTGAGTCTGAGAACGTACTTAAGCTTTTTTGAGAAACCGGGGCCAGGCGTTATTTGAGAAAGGAATAATTTGAAAACGTTGGTTCATTTCACACTTGGAATCAGTGCATTTTACAACAAAGTGTCAAAGACAGGTATCAAAAGTGATATGTTGGGTGGAATCAATCAGAGAATAAAACAATAGGTATCAGAAAATCAAATTTTCCCTGAAAATTGAACTCAAAATGAATCTTGTGACTTTAACCCTTTCCCAAATGGAGAAATCTTTGGGTCATCAAAATCAAAATCTGTTGCAGACAACAAAGCTTATGTAAATAAAGATAGTATATGTACACAATATAGCCCAGAAAATATTGAGGCAAAAGGAGAAAATGCTGATGATCAGCATTTTCTTCTTTTGTCTCAAAGTTTTCCCAAGCCTTCTCATTTTGGGATATCAAAACCCAGTCTTGTTTAGGAAAGGGTTAATGGGAGGAATGACCTTGTTTAGCCCTTTCCCAAACAAAAACTTTGCTACTCCGTTTTAAACTCAGAACTGGTGCATGATATTACAACAAAGTCTACTAGTGTTAAGTTTGACCAGGCGTTTATATGAGATATTAGGTGGAAGTAATCAATGTATAAAACATTATCAGCAAATGAAATCTTCTCTGAAAATGGACTCTAAATGAATTCTGTGACATTTATAGGCCGAGATGACCTGGTTTTGATATTCATGATTGCGATTTTTATGCCCCCGTATCGAGAGATCGGGGGCATATTGTTTTACTCGTGTCCGTCTGTCTGTCTGTCTGTCCGTCTGTCTGTCCGTCCGTCCGTCCGTCTGTCCGAAAACTTAACCTTTGCCTTTTCTCCAAAATTATGTGACATACAAAGCTCAAATTTGGTATGCAACTTCTTTTCAATGATATCTATCTGTTTCATGCAATTTGACCTTCCTCAGAGTCATCCGTTAACCCTTATCAACCTTTTACTCTACGAAAACTTAACCTTTCATTCCGAAAACTTAACCTTTGCCTTTTCTCCAAAACTATTTGACATACAAAGCTCAAATTTGGTATGCAACTTCCTTTCAATGATATCCATCTGTTCCATGCAATTTGACCTTCCTCAAGGTCATCCCTTAACCCTTAATTACCCTTTACTCCACGAAAACTTAACATTTTAGAAAAATGGCCATTTCGGGGGCATTTGTGTTTCACAAACACATCTTGTTTTTCTATGAAAATAGAAGCATTGAATGTTTTGTAAGAGCCATTTTGTGGACATGAAGAAATGGCAGAAGTTGAAAGAAAGTTGGTCAATGAATGCTCACGTACATTGTAGCATCTATTCCCTATGGACATGTGAATGGTCATTTATATGGAGCTAATATAATAGCACATAATGTCTCATAGAATTGATATATGAATTAATTCTGGAGCTCTTTCAATGTTCTCCACTATATCATGTCATATAAGATGCTTATTATAAGAAGCCTTAACCCTTTCTTTGTCAGTTAAATCTGAACTCTTTTATTACCATGTACAAGATGTATTCAAATGCAAGAACACCTACACCAAATTGTTGGTGTTATTGTAAAACCCTGTAACTACAGCTTAATCAATGCTTTAGTTACGAGGTTTTGCAATAACACCAACAGCATAGTGGTTGTACTTTACTGTCCGTAAATATTCCATGAACTTATAGTCATTCCCTATAGAGAAGTAAATAGTCAATTAGGAGAGAGTACATGGTAGTACATGATACTTGCACTTATGTTAGAATTGATTTATGAATTAATTCTGAGCCTTTGCAATGTCATTCCATATATCACATATTAGTTCCTTTAAGAGATTCCATTGGCTTGTACAGGGGTTTCAATAACTTTTTGGCCACCTGGACCAGAAGCTACAGTAGGCGGGGGGGGGGGGGGGGGGGATTTTCTATGTATTCCCTATAAACCCTTTACAAAATTTTCAAAAGTAACAGGGGGATTGTACTCAAATTCAGTCAAATAGGAGGGGGAAATCCCCGCCCTCCGCGTCTTAATGAAATCCCTGTTGTAGAGCTATGCCCTATAGAAAAGTGAATGGTCATTTATGAGAACATGAATAATAGTATATATTTCTCATAAAAATGATTTATGAATTAATTCACAACTCTCTCATTGCCCATTTTATATCAAAAACAAATTGTGTTTGTACTCTTTGTCTTGTCTCGCTAATCCTTGGATATTCTTTCTTTTGAAGGGATATTCTCACTCATGAGGTTCCCAGGTTTGATCCCCAGCTGTGGTAAACATCCTTTCTGATGTTTGCCTCTCACCAAAATGTTGAATAATGATAAATCTCTGTAGGCAAGTAGCTGGAGGTTCTTGAATATTTTTTGTAAGAAGTTCAAGAATTTAAAACACTGCAAGAGAAGCTTCTCTGCATTTTGATTAGAAACCATTGGCATAATAGAATTTTAGACAGCATGAAAAAGCTTAACCTAGGTCTACATGCTTTTGCAAATGGTTAAAAAAATGAGTAGTTTTTGTAAGGGGTTCAAGAATCAGCTCAGCAAGTGTTTCTTTTTCTGCACTTTGATTGGAAACCATTGGGAATAATTGAATTTTAGACAGCATGAAAAAGCTTAATCTAGGTGCCTGCTTTTGCGAATGCTTGGAAAAATGAGTAAATTTTGTAAGGGGTTCAAGAATCGGCTCAGCGAGTGTTTCTTTTCCTGCACTTTGATTAAAGACCATTGGGAATAATTGAATTTTAGACAGCATGAAAAAGCTTTAAAACCCATGAAAATCTTGATGAAAACAGATAAACAAAAAGCTTGAAGTATTTTGATGAACATCTTATTACATAATCAAGGTATTTTTGGCAGAATGCAAACCTTTTCCCAAACCACAGCAATTTAGACTGTTTATTTGTGTAGATGACAAAGATTGAAAGTGGATGTTGATAACGAAAGGATTTGTGTACAATGTAGCTCAGAAAATTTTGAGACAAAGACAAAAATGCTGGTCACCAGCATTTTCTTCTCTTGTCTCAATATTTTTCAAAGCTTAATCCACAAGGGATGTCAAAAAAGATCTTTTTTGGGAAAGGGTTAAGTCTTGGCAGCTCCTCATTTCACAGGTAATTTTAGATTTTAGAACAAGAGGGTCAAAGACCTTTTTACACATGCATAAGAACAGGTATTCTTATCTCTACAATATGTCTAAGTTTTTTTGCACCATTTCAATGAGTTATGGAATAAGAGGGTTAACCCTTTCCCTAATGACGTAATTTGGATCTATCCAAATTCAAATTTGGACATTGGCGCCGACGACAAAATTTATCTGAGCGTCAGAATTAATTTTCTCTATGTTAGGATGAAAAATATTGCAGAAATTGCTTATTATCAAACATTCTTTCTTTTCTTCAATCTTCTACAAAGCTTTAACACTTCAAAAAGTTTTGGGTAACTTAAAAGGTTAATGCAAACAACAAAATTATATAAAGGGAGAAAATGGGGATTATCAGCATCATACTATAATTTGAGCAACGTTTGTCTGTTTGTCTGTTTGTTCCCCTACTCCTCCCAGGTCCTTGGGCCGATCTTCACCAAACTTGGAGGGAAGGTGGAGGGCGGCCCCGGATATTAGCTTGAGGGGTTCATTTTTTGAAAGGTCAAGGTCATCGAGGTCAAAGGTCAAATTTATCGTTTTTACGGGTTACGGGACGGGATTGCTTAGTTACGGGACGGGATTGCTTACGGATTACGGGACGGGATTAGGTGGAGTGCAGCCCCGGATAGGTCAAGGTCATCAAAGTCAAAGGTCAGCCCCGGATAGGTCTAGGTCATCAAGGTCAAAGGTCAAATTTCGAGACGGGTAAAATTGCTAGTTTTCTTAAATTGATATTCCAAGAGACATTAAAAACTTACAACCAAGGACTGAGAAAGGGTTATAATAAGATGGATGAAGCATGAATAAAAGATGAGACAAAATAACAATAAATAACAAATCATACTTGTTAATCTTGTTCAGCTGGTCTGATCAGAATGAACATTTGTAAACTGGATTTATTATAGCATTTCCATAAAATTTTCCACACTAGAATTGGTCATGTCTTTGATTTGTGTCTAATAATTATTCTTATTCAACCTTAAAGTGACATTTCAGAATTTTCTATCATAAATTTTACTTTTATTTTTATCTGAAAGAGCATATTACCTTATGAAAATTCTGAAAATTTCGAGCCAAAATATTGCGCCGTTTACGAGAAATTTATATTTTTGTGTTAAAATTGAACAAATTGTTGTGGACAACAGTTCGGATTTATATGCAATTTATTGATTATGTCTCAACTTTAAATGCGTGTTTCTCGCTTATTGGCAACAACTTCAAAAAACCAATAGTATTTATACTCATTAGAATAACCAATCTTGGCATCAAGACATACTTTAAAAAAATGAAATTGGAATGAAATGTCTCTTTACACGCACCAAATGTCTTTTTATAGATCTGTATAATTCTTTGTCTTAAAATGTTTCTCAATATAAAGTCTTTGGCTTGAAGTCTTTGACCAGACTGCATGTATATGCAAGCAGATCTTTGTCTACAAAAGCTTGGATTTCCCTGGTTCAGCATGGCAAGCAATTATTAACCTTGGATAAAGGATATTCAACCAGAAAGTTTCTGCACCAAAAATCTTGAAAATTGGTAGATAGTTTGACATTATGTTGGGGGAGAAGATGAAATAAACAGATGTAAAAACATTCACCAAAATTATGACTGGAAAATAGCATACAGGTAGTGTAGACTAAAATCAGACTGCATGTATATACAGGCTGGTCTTAGTCTATGCTGACTGTCATAGCAGTAATATACATAAGTTTTGCGCTGCAAACATTTAACCTTGAAGAAAGGAGATTCAACCAGAAAGTTTCTGCACCAAATATCTTGTAAATTGGGAGATAGTTTGACATGTGTAGGGGGAGAAGATGTAATAAACATTATGGAAAAAACATTCACCAAAATTATGAAAATAGCATGCAGCAGCAGGTAGTATAGACTAAGACCAGACTGCATGTATGTGCAGGCTGGTCTTAGTCTATGCTGACTGCCATAGCAGTAATATACATAAGTTCTGTGCGGCAAACATTTTAACCTGGAAGGTAGGACATTCAACCAGAAAGTTTCTGCACCAAATATCATGTAAATTGGGAGATAGTTTGACATATGTTGGGGGAGAAGATGTAATAAACAGATGTAAAAACATTTATCAAGTACTGAAATATATGGACCATTTGGAATTCAAAGGTTTTTCAGGGAGAATTACGAACTATTCTATAGATATATTGGTGAAGTATGAAGTTGTAGCAGTAGTTGCTAAACAATACTTTGTTGCTGACATTCATAAACTTTACTTTATCCATTGGTTTTGGGTTTGATCCCTGGCAGTGGCAAACATAATTTCTGACAATTCGAGGGGTCAGCGCAACACTATTGTAAGTGCCTATATAAATATAGGCACTTAAAATAGTGTTGCACTGACCCCTCGAATTGTCTTCCATCAACGGTTTGATGATCCTTGACCTTAGATGTGGGCCAGCAGCTGGAGGCTCAGAAAGGATTGATAGTGTAGTAGTACTTGTGAGAAAAAATGACAAAAATGCATGATTTGACGCTGCAGCTGTCACAATATGACTGACATACTGTTTGAAATGGCATTAATCCCCCCATTCACCAATATTTTCATTGAGCTGTGTCTGTTGTGCATGTGTGTATCCACATGTACACTTCAAAGAATCTTCTCATAAACTGCTTGGTAGATGGACCCTGGTAGATTTCATTATTTTTCCACCTAAATGATCAGGCCAATGGAGTGATGATAAGTATTGGATTATCTCTGATTTGGATGTAAAAATGATGATAAAATAAAATCTGTCGCCCATACAATATGTTGCACTTAAAATATGTTGCATTTACACCGATATGGTTTTGAATCTATTGATTTTCTATATATCAAGAGGTCAAAATATATGATATTCATAGCCAAACTCAACCAATCTCCCAAATGAAAATTTTCACTTCATCTTTTGGCAACGTTTCCTCATTATAGAGATAAGTTACATAATTTCTACGTAGACTGGGAGGGTTTTATGTTTTGCAAATTGCTGAGTAATTGTTGGGGAATACCTCCTACCCCACCCACTTTGTCGTTGATTTGTCGTCTGAAACATTATAGAATTTTGGCCTGTCTAAAGGTTTGCCATTTTGTAATGGGTTAATCTTGGTTACACATTATCATTATAGAAGAAAGTTACATAATTTGTACATAGAATGGGAGGATTTTATGTTTTCCAAAATCGCTGAGTAATTGTTGGGGAATACATCCTACCCCACCCACTTTGTTGTGAAAACCAATCAAGTTTGATATATATTTTTATTTATCTTACCCTGTGGCATTTATTTTGATGATTTTGGCATCAATTTAGCCAAGCAGGCATGAATTGATGATTTTGGAATTGTAGTACCCTTCAGACTGCTTTGTGGAATTTTATTCAGAATTGCTAACTCTGGTAAAAATTTGATATGCATTTATCATCTTTTTGGCTGGGTTGAAATATCTTTTTGGTGATGGGCAGATTCGATGTAGTTGTAATGTCTAGTCTTTTAACCTGTGGCCAAATTTGGTCCAAGGTTTGGTCTTTTGCTACTTGGGTTTTCTAAATCTATACGAAGTTTTCCATGCACTGACAGTGGAATGATGGCAAATTTTGTATGAATAAAAAAGATCCTTAATTTGATTGTCCTAGGACGCTATTTAAATTGTTTCATTTCACAAACTTTGCATTGAGGGGAACAAAATCACTAACTTAAGAAATTTGGTGCTCATTTTGAGGTTAGTTCTGTAAATTCTCAAGACACTACCAGCTAAACAGCAGGCACCAATTTCATTTTCAAGTCTGATTAAAAAAATAATTTTGTTTGTGGTTGCTAAAAAGGTGGAAAAGCAAACACTTGCATAGGTAGCCCAGTTAGTTATGTTTCTGTTTTCTACTATTCTATATTGCTTATGACATTTGAAGGTCATGAAACTGTCCATAGTTTCAGTTAGATATATACAAGGTTAATTCATTTTCAAATCTGATTAAAAAAATAATTTTGTTTGTGGTCGCTAAAAAAGCAAAAAAAGCAAACACTTGCATAGGTAGCCCAGTTAGTATGTTTCTGTTTTCTACTATTCTACATTACTTATGACATTTCATGCTTTCTATGTAACAGATATGACTTGAAAATTCCTTTGTGACTTTCTTATACCTATCAAAATTCCATGTTTTGGGTATTCATTTGAATCGTCTCGAAGAGACGATTCAATTGAGTACCCACAACATAGGGTTTGGTTAATTATTTAAAGAGATTTTTGAGTTTGAAGTTGGTGTGGGATGTATATCCTTAGCGATGATTTTGTTGGGATGACGTCAAATGTTGGGGAGTAACCACGGAAACAGCTGTCTTGAGATAATTGTATAAATACCTGGATCGGCTTTGTTTCACTTTCGTTTTTCCCTGATTATTTACTTATTTCACCCAGTACCGATCTGGAAACCATCTTGAAGTGCTTAACGGCTGACAAAATATGACAAAACATGAGGCGTTATAATTTTATGTCCACAGGAAAAGGGGCTGGAATCACCTTTTAGATCTATATCATAATTTAAAGTATGGTTGTTGATATAAGCACATTGTTAGATAATGTTTTTCACGAAAAAAAGGGGAGGAACATTTCAAAATTATTCATCAAAACCTATTTCATAGGTACTTGTTTACATGGTTGCTTTAATTATTGTATTCGATCCCAATCTGGAAACCATCTTGACTGCTTATTAACTGCTTATAAATATGACAGTAAAATTTGACAAAACATGAGACATTTAAGGCTCACAGAAAAAGGGGATGTGGCATTTCAAAATATTGCACCAAATTAGGTTGCTGCTTCTCTCTTTAATGGTCAGTCAATTTACTCTTTTTTCCCAATCTGGATGGGTTTAGTCATTAGCTCACCTGAGCACGAAGTGCTCGAGGGGAGCTATTGTGGTCACTCACCGTCCGTCGTCCGTCTGTCCGTCTGTCCGTCTGTCCGTTCACAATTTCTTCAAACATCTTCTTCTCCAAAACTAACAGGCCAATTTTGACCAAACTTGGCAGGAATGTTCCTTGAGTGACCCTTCTCAAAACTTGTTCGCGGATTTTTGATTCGTCAAAAAATGTGGGCGTGGCAGG
Source organism: Fragum sueziense (assembly GCA_963680895.1). NCBI lineage: Eukaryota > Metazoa > Mollusca > Bivalvia > Cardiida > Cardiidae > Fragum > Fragum sueziense. Next base: position 1,700,466 of record OY804603.1, read on the forward strand.
GCGGGGCTTATCGCACTTAGAGAAATCCTAAGAAAATTCTTTAAAAATCAACCATTGTTCCAATTTGAACCAAACTTGGCAGAATTGTTCCTTGAGTGACCCTTCTCAAAACTTGTTCTCAGATTTTTGATTTGTCTAAAAACGTGGCCGTGGCAGGGAGAAAGGGGCTTTTCAGACTTAGAAAAACCATAAGAAAATTCTTTAAAAATCAACCATTGTTCCAATTTGAACCAAACTTGGCAGAATTGTTCCTTGAGTGACCCTTCTCAAAACTTGTTCTCAAATTTTTGATTCGTCAAAAAACGTAGCCGTGGCAGGGAGAAAGTGGCTTATCAGACTTATAAAAATCATAAGAAAATTCTTTAAAAATCAACCATTGTTCCAATTTGAACCAAACTTGGCAGAATTGTTCCTTGAGTGACCCTTCTCAAAACTTGTTCTCAAATTTTTGATTCGTCAAAAAACGTAGCTGTGGCAGGGAGAAAGGGGCTTATCAGACTTAGAAAAATCATAAGAAAATTCTTTAAAAATCAACCATTGTTCCAATTTGAACCAAACTTGGCAGAATTGTTTTCCTCGAGTGACCCTTCTCAAAACTTGTTCTCAAATTTTTGATTCATCAAAAAACGTAGCCGTGGCAGGGAGAAAGGGGCTTTTCAGACTTAGAAAAATCATAAGAAAATTCTTTAAAAATCAACCATTGTTCCAATTTGAACCAAACTTGGCAGAATTGTTCCTTGAGTGACCCTTCTCAAAACTTGTTCTCAAATTTTTGATTTGTCTAAAAACGTAGCTGTGGCAGGGAGAAAGGGGCTTATCAGACTTAGAGAAATCATAAGAAAATTCTTTAAAAATCAAGCATTGGGTCAATTTGAAACAAATTTGGCAACGATGTTCCTTGAGTGACCCTTTTCAAAATTGATTCACAAATTTTTACATTTGTCAAAAAATGAGGGCGTGGCAGGGAGGAAGGGGCTTATCAGCTTTAGAGAAATCATAAGAAAATTCTTTAAAAATCAACCAATGGGCCAATTTGAACCAAACTTTGCAGAATTGTTCCTTGAGTGACCCTTTTCAACATTTGTTCATAAATTTATAGTTTCGTCAAAAAATGTGGGTGTGACAGGGTGGGGCTTATCTAACCAAGAGAAATTGTTAAAAAATTCTTCAAAAATCTTCTTCTCCTTAACCGTAGGGCCAATTAACCCTTTCCCAAACAAGACCTGGTTTTGACGTCCTTAATAGAAAAGGCTTTGGAAAACATTGAAACAAAAGAAGAAACTGCTGATAACCAGCAGTTTCTCCTTCTGTCTCAATATTTTCTATGCCATTTTTTACACAAATTCTATCTTAAATAACTTCCATTTTGTCATTTGTGGCAATTTTTGAAGTGGATCACCCTAAAATTTTGCCGTTTGGGAAAGGGTTAAAACCAAATTTGGCAGGAATGTTCCTTGGGTGACCCTTCTTAAGATTTCTTTGAGGATTTTTTATTCATCCAAAATTGTGGGCGTGGCAGGTCAGCATTTACCGGACTTGGAGAAATCATAAGAAAATTCTTTAAAAATCAACCATTGGCCCAATTTGAACCACACTTGGCAGAAATGTTCCTTGGGTGACTCTTTTCAAAAATTTTTCTCAAATTTTTTATTCGTCAGAAAAAATTGGGCGTGGCTTATCGGACTTACAGAAATCCTAAGAAAATTCTTTAAAAATCAACCATAGGCCCAATTTGAAGCAAACTTTACAGAAATGTACCTTGAGTGACCCTTCTCAAAATATGTTGGCAAATTTTGTATTGGTAAAAAAAGTGGGCGTGGCAGGGCGTGGCTTATCAGACTTAGAGAAATCATAAGAAAATTCTTTAAAAATCAAGCATTGGGTCAATTTGAAACAAATTTGGCAACGATGTTCCTTGAGTGACCCTTTTCAAAATTTGTTTGCAAATTTTTGATTCGTCAAAAAAAGTGGGCGTGTCTTAAACTTCTTTCAGGTGAGCGATATAGGGCCATTCTGGCCCTCTTGTCTTATAATGCTTACAGACTGACAAGAAATGCAAAACATTAGGCATTACAGGTTTTGTGGAAGAATGGGAATGAACATAAATAATGGAGGTGTTAGAACAAAGGTTTTGTAAGTGTTAATGTAATAGCTCCACTTGGCCAATGTCTTTTCTGACATATTACAATAATCATTATACCCCCGCAAACGAAGTTTGGAGGGGGTATACTGGAATCAGCCTGTCGGTCCAGTGGTTGGATGGTTGGATGGTTGGATGGTTGGTTTGTTGGTTTGTTGGTTTGTTGGTCTGTCTCCAAAACTTTGTCCGGACAACTCCTCCTACACTTGTTGACCGATTTAGTTCATACTTGGCACAAGTGTTCATTGTGACCTGTAGATGTGCAAGACGCAAATTTCATAGAAATCGGACCGATACTTTTTGAGTTATGGCCCCTGAATTGACCCAAAAATGCTTGTCCCGACAACTCCTCCTACAGTTACTGTCCGATTTGCTTCATACTTGGCACAGGTGTGCATTAGGACGTGTAGATGTGCAAGACGCAAATTTCATGAAAATCCGACTGTTACTTTCTGAGTTCTGGCCCCTGATTTGAACCAAAAATGCTTGTCCGGACAACTCCTCCCACAGTTACTGTCCGATTTGCTTCATACGTAGCACATGTGTTCATTAGGACCTGTAGATGTGCAAGACGCAAATTTCTTGAAAATCAGACCATTACTTTCTGAGTTATTGCCCCTGATTTGACAAAAAATGCTTGTCCGGATAACTCCTCCTACACTTGTGGACCGATTTAATTCATTCTTGGCACAAGTGTTCATTGTGACCTGTAGATGTGCAAGACGCAAATTTCACGGAAATCGGACCGATACTTTCTGAGTTATGGCCCCTGATTTGACACAAAAAATGATTGTCCGGAAAACTCCTCCTACAGTTACTGTCCGATTTGCTTCATACTTGGCACATGTGTGCATTAGGACGTGTAGATGTGCAAGACGCAAATTTCACAGAAATCGGACCGATACCTTCTGAGTTATGGCCCCTGATTTTAACCAAAAATGCTTGTCCGGACAACTCCTCCTACACTTACTGTCTGATTTGCTTCATACTTGGCACAGGTGTGCATTAGGACGTGTAGATAGGCAAGACGCAAATTTCACGAAAATCTGACTGTTACATTTTGAGTTATGGCCCTTGATTTTACGACAAAATGCTTGTCCGGACAACTCCTCCTACAGTTACTGTCGGATTTGCTTCATACTTGGCACATGTGTGCATTAGGACCTGTAGATGTGCAAGACGCAAATTTCACGGAAATTGGACCGATACTTTCTGAGTTATGGCCCCTGATATGACCAAATTTCAAGACAATCGGATTGACAATTTTTGACTTATGGCTCTTGATTCAACAAAAACGCTTGTCTGAACAAAGGTGGTGGCGGGGGTATTTTCATCACCTTCAGTGATAGATTTCTAGTTTGTTTTTTTTTTCACCAATGGATGAATCATTTAGGAAACATAAAATTATGCTTGGAATGATCTCATGGTGGTCAGTGAAGTACAATGTGCTTTTACTGGAACAAGAAATACCAGGAATACATGGGAAATAGTTAAAAGTAGAAACAACTTTACAGGCCAGCTTGACACAGGTTAAATATTGCAGACATTTTGATCTCGTTTTCTAATGGCAAAAACATAGTACAGAAAATATTGAGACAAAAGAATAAAATGCTGATAATCAGCATTTTATTCTTTTCCTCAATGTTTTCTCAAGCCATTTGTATTAGGTGTCTCAAAGTAAGGACCTGTTTTGGAACTCAAAGGCTCATTCAGACCAGCATGACACAGGTTAGATATTGCAGAAGTTTTGATCTCTGTTTTCTAATAGCAAAAAACAGAAGTACTAAAGCCTTGAACTGATAAGCCATGCTGTTAGCCGCCCTCACTATTTTACCTGCTATATCCCTGGGAATTATGTTTAAGATAGTTTGACGCAAAACTGTTGTAAATCAAATTTAGAATTGTATGTTCACTTACGATAGTTTTACACTCGCTCAGTTATACATACTTACAATATTTCAGAATTACCTACAATCTCAGTAATGTCTTGAAAAGAAGCTTAGATTATATTTTGTCAAAATGCTTTACTAATTCTAAGCACATTAATTTTAGTGCAGTTGTATAGGGGAGAAAAAAATATCCTGCAAAACGTCTTGGGATTTCATTTTTACGCAGGGAAAGAAGATACAAGTCTTAAAATGATAATCCTGATTCGCCGCACCAATGCACCCCTGCTATTATATCATGTCTTTTTTTCCTTGGAAATGTATCAAGGGCTCAGCCTCAATGCAAAACTTATGCTACAGGTTAAATGCTCTTATAATAGCAGTTTGGTTTGACTAGTAGGTATAGTCGGAGAAAGAAGAAGTTAAGGGGGAATGCTCCAGTTTTTCGGAACACTCAGTCTTTACTGTAGTAAATTAAATGTTTCGTACCAATATGCTTCGCTACGATATTTTCAATAATATAATACATCATTACAATTTACCATTTTCGACGGTAAAAGTGTATTTATTAAGGGAAACTGATTTCCTCATGATGGAAATCGATTATTTAGAGCAAGATAGTCGTAAGTGTGTATGCAGTTACCACTGTTTTGCGTCATTTTATTCATGTGTAGCTGATTAAAATTGCTATAATTCATTAATAAGTGCGCTGACCTATGCATTTTCTTTTTGAATTATTACCAGGACATGTTGCTTAATACAATGAGGGAGTTTTATCAAATTCTATTATGTAGAACTAGAAATATTTCCAAAAATATGCAAATTTTGACATAAAATACTCCAGCTTCGTTGATTTAACCGTACACTTGAGCATGCTGTTTTATACATTTACGCGTTTATAGTAGCACATATTTTGGGTTTTCTGTTCTTATTAAATGTAAAACGTTGCTTTAAATCCGTTTTCGGGACTAAACGATGAATATACAGCATTTTATTAGCATTTTAGTTACCTTGGACAGGTGCAAGAAATTGTGCATTTTTTCGATGTAGGGGTATATGATACAAATGCCTATAAAATTCAAATAAGATCGCTGACCATCCATTTTTATTTTATTTTTCAATTGGTAATAACATGTAATTTCAACATACAAAATATAAATAAATTCTATTTTTGGGAAAAAATTTAGGAAACTGGAGCATTCCCCCTTAAAATAGAATTGTTTATCTATGAATGTCTGATTAAATGCCAAGAATACACGGTTAGGTGCACCAGTTACATATTTTGTATACAAAAATGATACAAAATATTACAAAAAGAATATTACAAAAAGCAGTGAACTGATAAGCCCTATCCACCCTCACTATTTTACCTGTTTTGCTCCCTGGAAATGTATCAGAGTATAAAAAAAGATGGATCTAAAAATAAGCAAGAATATCAGGGGTCGACACTAATAGTGTCCCGGGATCCCGAGGACACCAAAATTTAAGGAGGGACTCCTGAAATTCTGCATTTTACAGAGTGAAGTGTCCCTGATTTTGCTAAATTATGCAATCGGGACACCTGCTTAAAAAGTTAGTGTCTAACCCTGAATATTTGTCAAAATGATTATCTTGCTAGGATAATCTAACAAGATGGATATAAGAAAACATGGTTAAGTGCATAGTTACATAAAAATAATATAAAAAAGCATTGAACTGATAAGCCCTATCCACCCTCGCTATTTTACCTGTTCTTTTCCCTGGAAATGTATCAGATTAGACCCTTTCCCAAACTGCAAAATTTTAGGGTGATCCAATCAGAAAGGTCCTTCACACGACAGAATAGAATGGCAATAAAGAAAGGGAATTGTGTACAATATAGCACAGAAAATATTTAGACAAAAGGAGAAACTGCTGTCATCAGCAGTTTCTCCTTTTGTCTCAATTTTTTCCCAAGCCTTTTCTAATAGGGACTGGGATTGGGATGTCAAAACCAGGTCTTGTTTGGGAAAGGGTTATAAGAAGATGGATCTAAAATTAAGCAAGAATATTTGTCAAAATTTATGACATCAGTTCCTCATTTTGTCTCAATGTTTTACCAAGCCTTTTCTCATGTGAACGTCAAAACTTGAAGGTCTTGTGTGGGAAAGGGTTATATAAAAAATAGATCTAAAAATAAGCAAGAATATTTGTCAAAATGATTATCTTGCTAAGATAATATGACAATATGGATATAAGAAAACATGGTTAGGTGCACAAGTTACATTAAAACAGTACAAAAAGCATTGAACTGATAAGCCCTATCCACCCTCGCTATTTTACCTGTTTTTCTCCCTGGAAATGTATCAGAGTATAAAAAAAGATGGATCTAAAAATAAGCAAGGATATTTGTCAGAATGATTATCTTGCTAGTATAATCTAACAAAATATATAATTAAAGATGGTTAGGTGCACCAGTTACATAAAAATAATACAAAAAAAGCATTGAACTGATAAGCCCTAGCCACCCTCACTATTTTACCTGTTTTTCTCTCCTGGAAATGTATCAGAGTATAAAAAAGATGGATCTAAAAATAAGCAAGAATATTTGTCAAAATGATTATCTTGCTAGGATAATCTAACAAGATGGATATAAGGTCAGGTGTGAGGCTTCCTGTAAATCCTTTCCCTAACATGACAAAATAATTATCTTCTCCTTTTGCTTCAATAAATTCTGTGCTATATTGTATACACATCGTATCATCATCAACATACATTTATCGGCTGCAGTAACTTTCAAATTAGAACAGTCACAATTAAAATTTGTACTTACTTAACCCTTTCCCAAACGACAAAATTTTAGGGTAGTCCAATTTGAAAGCTGCTGCAGAGGACAAAATAAGTGTGATTAAAGACAGGATTTGTGTACAATTTATATTGGAAAAAATTGAGACAAAAGGAGAAACTGCTGGTTATCAGCAGTTTCTTCTTTTGTTTCAATGTTTTCCCAAGCCCTTTCTATTAGGGACGTCAAAACCAGGTCTTGTTTGGGAAAGGGTTAAAACCTACTTCTGACAAAAAACAATATTTACTTATTCTCATGTATAAAAATGAAAATATGAACTTTTCCAATTTGAAATCATTGCTTCATATATCAAAATGAATGTTGATAGAGATAGCATTTGTGTACAATATAGAGCATACTGTTGAGGCCAAAGTAGAAAATGCTGGCTATGAGCAATGTCTTCGTTTTCCAAAATGTTTTCCAAAACCTATATCTTGTGGAGCGTCAAAAGCGCCATTATGTTGGAATGGGCTAATTTAGCCAAGCTCTTGTAACATTGTTGTCTTTATCAAAGAGAATCTTGCTATAAAGATTATGTGGAACTATTCCTGATAATGTTTCATAATATTCTGCCTGTTCACCTGCGCTGAATTTGATACCACTGGGTTTTATATAGATTTTGTAATTTAGTTGTACTAAAAATATTATGCCATAATTACACGGGGTGCTAAAATAACATGTCTTGTCTATCACGGATATATCAAGAGATTCTAGATAAAGGAAGCAGACCCTCATTAGTCACAGTGGGTAACTTTAGAATTTCTAGTTCTAAAACTGTTCCTGAATGTTGAATAGCACTTTAAGCCTCTCTTACAACCCGTCGTGTGTCTTTATCAATCATATGTCTTAAAGCGTATGATTTATAAAGACGCATGACATGTTGTAAGAGAGGCTTAAAGAATTGTCCGGTCAATTGTTTGCTATGTGCTGTCTGCGTTGTGGTTGCGTCCGCCAAAATCAATCGTTGCATGTGCATGCATCGCACCACTATGCCTAAGTTTTAGACGCAGACCACACACAGGAGCAAATTTGACCAGTTGTATTAGGCTTTATATATTAAGGTAAGGCCTGGGTAATCAGTTATGGAACGAAATCTGTATGGTGCGAATCAACGATTTTGAACAATTCTAAGACAATTTTAAAAGGAAGTAATTTTCGTTGCTCTCAAATTTTGAATTTTTGACTTTCGTTTGGTTTTTTGCCCACTCTTCATACAATTTAGAAACATTTTCACAAAAATTGTTTAGAATATTTCCCCGAAATCTGAGCACGCTCAATTATTTCCTTTGTTACGAAAACAGGTGATATTGCATCTAACGGTACTTTAAAAATGCTTGGACTTACAGATGTCATAGAATAAGTCGAAATATAGCGATTATACCGGAAGTGCGTTACCCAGGCCTTACCTCAATAAGAATTTCTAAGGCAAAATTTATCGGTGTCATTTAGTTGCACTTTTATCGTCAGTACACAAGTCCTATGATTCCTCTATGGGATTCTGCAAGCATGTCACATACTTTACAATTTCCTAGACAATTTCTGCTCTGGGCTTATTTATTTGCTTTGAAAAACAGCTTAAAATAAGGAACTGGGTGATAACCTGCATCTTCACCTTTTCCTGAAATTTGATATTTCTCATCCTACATAATGAAAAAAATTGACAGCTCATTTACAGTGACATGCAGTATCAGTATGTTCTTTGATTCTTTATTGATCTGTAATTGTGTCATTCAGGAAAAGGTTAAAAACATTCCTATAAATGCTAAGTTGCCAAATTTTTCCCCCAAGTATCTATTAGCATTGTACATAGACAAGCAAGTTATTTTTTATCGTCGCTCAAGATAACTTTCATTGTTGCCGTTTTGTATTGTACTTTCTCAGAAAAAAATAACCAAGCCCTATATTGTGGGTGCTAATTTGAATTGTCTCAACGAGACAATTCAAATGAGCTTCCACAGGATAGGCTTTGGATTTTAACTCTTTCCCAAACAACAAAATTTTAGGGTGATACACTTCAAAAACTGCCACAAATGACAAAACGGATGTTATTAAAGATAGGATTTGTGTAAAATATGGCACAGAAAATATTGAGACAAAAGGAGAAACTGCTGGTTATCAGCAGTTTCTTCTTTTGTTTCAATGTTTTCCTAAGCCTATTCTATTAAAGACGTCAAAACCAGGTCTTGTTTGGGAAAGGGTTAAATAAAGAATGGGGGAATTTTCGTTAATCCTCGTTGATCTGTTGCATCTAGAGCCATGTTTATCATGGGGGATATTTTTACTTTTTGGCCGCTGGCCCAGAGTTGGCACCGCGAGATGTAAATTGGTATGTCTTTAGTTTAGATCACAAAACTTGGGGAGGTATCGTAGTGTAACAACTAATTGTTTAGTTGTTAACTCTTTCCTTGCTTATGATTATGAAAGATTTTGTTGGTGTCATTTCAAAACCTTGTAACTCCAGCTTTAATCAAGCTGGAGTTACAAGATTTTGAAATAACACCAACGATTTGTCCTTTACAATAAATGTTTTGTTCGCATCATAAGATGTAAATTGGTATGTCTAGTTTAGATCACAAAACTAGGAGGGAGGTATCCTAGTGTAACAACTGATTGTTTAGTTGTTTTAAAACTCTTTCCTTGCTTATGTTTTAGAAAGATTTGTCCTTTTACATAAATGTTTGGTGGCAGTGTGAGATGTAAATTGGTATGTCTGTAGTTAGATCACAAAACTTGGGGAGGTATCGTAGTGTAACAACTGATTGTTTAGTTGTTAGCTCTTTCCTTGCTTAATAATATAATTATGAAAGATCTTGTCGGTGTCATTTCAAAACCTCATAACTCCAGCTTTAATCAAGCTGGAGTTACAAGGTTTTGCAATAACACCGACGATTTGTCCTTTACAATAAATGTTTTGTTCGCGTCATAAGATGTAAATTGGTATGTCTGTAGTTTAGATCACAAAACTAGGAGGGAGGTATCCTAGTGTAACAACTGATTGTTCGGTTGTTTACTTTTTCCTTGCTTAATAATGTGATTATGAAAGATTTTGTCGGTGTCATTTCAAAACCTCATAACTCCAGCTTTAATCAAGCTGGAGTTACAAGGTTTTGCAATAACACCGACGATTTGTCCTTTACAATAAATGTTTTGTTCGCGTCATAAGATGTAAATTGGTATGTCTGCATGTAGTTTAGATCACAAAACTAGGAGGAAGGTATCATAGTGTAACAACTGATTGTTTGGTTGTTTACCTTTTCATTACTTATGTTTTAGAAAGATTTGTCCTTTTACATAAATGTTTGGTGGCACTGCAAGATGTAAATTGGTATGTCTGTAGTTTAGATCGCAAAACTTGGGGAGGTATCATAGTGTAACAACTGATTGTTTAGTTGTTCGCCCTTTCATTACTTATGTTTTAGAAAGATTTGTCCTTTTACTTAATAGTTTGGTGGCACTGCAAGATGTAAATTGGTATGTCTGTACTTTAGATCACAAAACTTGGGGAGGTATCATAGTGTAACAACTGATTGTTTAGTTGTTAACTCTTTCCTTACTTATGTTTTAGAAAGATTTGTCCTTTTGCATAAATGTTTGGTGGCACTGCAAGATGTAAATTGGTATGTCTGTAGTTTAGATCACAAAACTTGGAGGAGGTATCCAAGTGTAACAACTGATTGTTTAGTTGTTAACTAACTCTTTCCTTTCTTATGATTATGAAATATTTTGTCGGTGTCATTTCAAAACCTCATAACTCCAGCTTTAATCAAGCTGGAGTTACAAGGTTTTGCATTAACACCAACAATTTGTCCTGTACAATAAATGTTTTGCTGGCACCGCAAGATGTAAATCGGTATGTCTGTAGTTTAGATCACAAAACTAGGGGAGGTGTAACAAGATTGTATTGTTCTATTCACCTTGTATGAGAGAAAAAAAGTTGTTCATTTGGTGTTCAAAAGTTCAAAAGATATCACTCTCCGGCCCTCACCAGCCGTGTAATAATCTCTAAGTATGGTACATTTGAAATTCTGATGAATAATTAATTCTTGAATTATCTGCCCTTGAATTGAAAAAAAAAATGCCCAATTTCACTGACAAGGCCCTCTCCTGTGTAGATGCATAGATGCAGCACTCTGAAGCTCTTGCTCTCCAAAATGTCTTAAATTTGGTTGACATGGTATGTGTCCCTACGTATTGTATGACACCAATTTATGAACTTTTTTATGCATATATGTTTTTGACAGTGGTACTGTTTACTGCCACCAGGATAAAAGGCAGACAGAAATAGCCAAGAGAGAAAATCAGGGATTACAATGTTTATTAAGCCATAAACATTGGGCAGGTCATCTTGTTTATGATAGAAACAAAAGTAGCTCCTACAAATATTTACACAGCTAATTGTCTAACATAAATCAAAGCACTGATTGGCAGTGTTATTTTCTTCCTAAGGCAAAAACAGGGGTTATCCCTTTCCCAAACAAGAAAATTTCAGGGCTCCTCTTTTTGAAAGCTGCAGCATATGACAAATGGATGTTGGTGAAAGATATGATTTGTGTGCAATCATGCAATGTGGCATAGAAAATATGGAGGCAAAAGGAGACATGTCAGAACCAAGTCTTGTTTGGGAAAGGGTTAATGCAAAGCTAATGTAAGCTTTCAATGTAAGCTTTAATTCCTCATACATTCAGGAGTACATGTATAAACTATCTCTTTGCACATGTTACATTCCAAAATAAACAATCTGATCTTGCACAAGACATTGTGTCCCAGCAATTAAGATTGCTTGACAGTTACTGGAATTACAATTCAAATAGTAAATGGGTAAAAAATATCAGAATATGAACCAGCATTTCATGAGCACATACAGAGCAATGAAAGAGTTATGAATGCATGGTTCGCACATGTCTTGAAAAACCCTTGAATTTGATCTTAGCCTTATAAAACCCTTGAAAATGGATATGGGCCTTATAAAACCCTTAAAAACAGGATAAAGTCCTTAAAAACCCTTGAATTTCATATCCAACTCAATATCTACTTTTCTTTTGAAGGGGCTTTTGACAAGAATTTATGTTTGGTATTGTGCTGTTGGATATCTTTGTTCTTAGAAATGGATGAGATAAATTATGAAACTTTTATTTCTATGACCTTTCTTTACCATTCCATCTTGTAACAAATGGTTCATGTACCAGACCTACATTTTTTACCTGACATGTATTCAATCCGACAACATACCTGAAATCTGAGATTATGGAGTGGTAGCCCTTAATTTTTAGCTCACCTGAGCACGATAGTGCTCATGGTGAGGTATTGTGATACCGCTGTGTCCGTCGTCCGGCGTCCGTCGTCCGTCGTCAGTCGTCCGTCGTCCGTCGTGCGTCGTGCGTCAACTTTTGGCTTGTGTGCACTCTAGAGGCCACATTTTTTGCCCAATCAACCTGAAATTTGCTCAGAATGATTGTCTCGATAAAATCTCGGACAAGTTTGAAATTGGGTCATCTGGGGTCAAAAACTAGGTCACGGGGTCAAATCTTAGAAAAACCTTGTGTGCACTCTAGAGGCCACATTTTTTGCCCAATCAACCTGAAATTTGCTCAGAATGATTGTCTTGATAAAATCTCGGACAAGTTCGAAATTGGGTCATCTGGGGTCAAAAACTAGGTCATGGGGTCAAATCTTAGAAAAACCTTGTGTGCACTCTAGAGGCCACATTTTTTGCCCAATCAACCTGAAAATTGATCAGAATGATTGTCTTGATAAAATCTCAGACAAGTTTGAAATTAGGTCATCTGGGGTTAAAAACTAGGTCACGGGGTCAAATCTTAGAAAAACCTTGTGTGCTCTCTAGAGGCCACATTTTTTGCCCAATCAACCTGAAATTTGCTCAGAATGATTGTCTTGGTGAAATCTCGGACAAGTTCGAAATTGGGTCATCTGGGGTCAAAAACTAGGTCAAGGGGGTCAAATCTTAGAAAAACCTTGTGTGCATTCTAGAGGCCACATTTTTTGCCCAATCAACCTGAAATTTGCTCAGAATGATTGTCTTGATGAAATCTCGGACAAGTTTGAAATTGGGTTATCTGGGGTCAAAAACTAGGTCACGGGGTCAAATCTTAAAAAAACCTTGTGTGCACTCTAGAGGCCACATTTTTTGCCCAATCAAGCTGAAATTTGCTCAGAATGATTGTCTTGATAAAATCTTGAACAAGTTCGAAATTGGATCATCTGGGGTCAAAAACTAGGTCACTAGGTTAAGTCTTAGAAAAACCTTGTGTGCACTCTAGAGGCCACATTTTTTGCCCAATCAACCAGAAATTTGCTCAGAATAATTGTCATGATGAAATCTCGGACAAGTTTGAAATTGGGTCATCTGGGGTCAAAAACTAGGTCACAGGGTCAAATCTTAGAAAAACCTTGTGTGCACTCTAGAGGCCACATTTTTTGCCCAATCAACCTGAAAATTGATCAGAATGATTGTCTTGATCAATTCTCGAACAAGTTCGAAATGGGTCATCTGGGGCCATAAACTAGGTCATAAGGTCAAATACTTGTAAAACCTTGTGTGCACTCTAGAGGCCACATTTTTTGCCCAATCAACCTGAAATTTGCTCAGGTGTTTGTCTTGGTGAAATCTCGGACAAGTTTGAAATTGGGTTATCTAGGGTCAAAAACTAGGTCACGGGGTCAAATCTTAGAAAAACCTTGTGTGCACTCTAGAGGCCACATTTTTTGCCCAATCAACCTGAAATTTGCTCAGAATAATTGTCTTGATGAAAACTCGGACAAATTTGAAATTGGGTCATCTGGGGTCAAAAACTAGGTCACAGGGTCAAATCTTAAAAAAACCTTGTGTGCACTCTAGAGGCCACATTTTTTGCCCAATCAACCTGAAAATTGATCAGAATGATTGTCTTGATCAATTCTTGAACAAGTTTGAAATTGGGTCATCTGGGTTCAAAAACTAGGTCACGGGGTCAAATCTTAGAAAAACCTTGTGTGCACCCTAGAGGCCACCTTTTTTGCCCAATCAATTTGACATTTGCTCAGAATGATTGTCTTGATGAAATCTCGGACAAGTTCGAAATTGGGTTATCTTGGGTCAAAAACTAGGTCACGGGGTCAAATCTTAGAAAAACCTTGTGTGCACTCTAGAGGCCACATTTTTTGCCCAATCAACCTGAAATTTGCTCAGAATAATTGTCTTGATGAAAACTCAGACAAATTTGAAATTGGGTCATCTGGGGTCAAAAACTAGGTCACAGGGTCAAATCTTAGAAAAACCTTGTGTGCACGCTAGAGGCCACATTTTTTGCCCAATCAACCTGAAATTTGCTCAGAATGATTTTCTCGATAAAATCTCGGACAAGTTCGAAATTGGGTCATCTGGAGTCAAAAAACTAGGTCACGGGGTCAAATCTTAGAAAAACCTTGTTTGCACTCTAGAGGCCACATTTTTTGCTCAATCAACTCGAAATTTGATCAGAATGATTGTTTTGATCAATTCTCGGACAAGATTGAAATTGGGTCATCTGGGGTCATAAACTAGGTCATGAGGTATAATCTTTGTAAAACCATGTGCACTCTAGAGGCCACATTTTTTGCCCAATCAACCTGAAAATTGATCAGATCGGTTGTCTTGATCAATTCTAGGTCACAAGGTCAAATCTTAGTTAAACCTTGTGTGCACCCTAGAGGTCACATTTTTTGTCCAATCAACCTGAAAATTGGTATACAAAAAGTTATTATATATCAGGTGAGCGCTTCAGGGCCAATGGCCCTCTTGTTGAGTTTGAGTCCTTGAAAAACCTGTAAAAAGCCCTTGAATTTTTTCATTAAACTTTTGTATGAACCATGGAATGAGTTTTCATGTATTTTACGACTTCTGTGTGACATCAAATAGTGTTATAATGGCCACAAAATCTGCCAGACATTGTTCTTTAACCAGTCAGATTGCTTGTATGTAACTACAAATCAAAAAGTAAATGGAAGAAAATCTAAATATTAAACCAATATTTCATGATTCTACCAAGCCATGCAAGAATTATGAATGTGTTTTCACGTATTTTATGACTCCTGTGTAACATCAAATTGTGTTATAATGGCCTCAAAATCTGTTAGACATTGTTGTTTTGTGGCATGCCAGATCTAGGTATCCTTCTTGTTTATACACAATTTAGCCAAGTTATTGTAAACTGGCCTGAAAGGCTTTTGAGCCCAACATGGTTCTAGATCAGCCTGCGTATACACGCAGTCTGATCAAGAACCATGTTGGTCTCCAATAGTTTCTAAAAAAAGTAACATGATCTGTAGCAACTATAATTAAAAGCTTAGAGATGGATTCCAGTCAGAATCCATTTAAGCAAAGGCCGATCTTGAAACATGTACGTCTCAAATACTAGAAGTGACCTTTTACAAGGCCACGGCTCAATTACTTATATCTTCCTATGTGTTATGATAGTCTAAGCTGTAAAACAATAGGCATGTAATAATGGCTTTGGAGATATGATAATTATAGTCTTTAACCTTTGCTGGAGGTCCTGTGGGGCTTTGTAATCTTGACCTTGGCAGTCGTAAGGCTATCTTAATGAGTATCTGTATAGCTTTAAGTTGCACTATAATGGCCAAAAATCTATTAAATTGGCCACAAAAGCTGTCAGACGTTTCTGACATGTGCCAGATCTATTTATCCTACTAGATTCTACATATGTGAATCTTTTATGATATCCTTGGTTATAATAGTAAAACAACAGGCATGTGATAATGATAGTGCTCAGGAGTTGTAATTATGGTCTTGAACCTTTGCTGGAGGTCGTTTGTTGGGTCATCGGATTACCATCTTTTAAACAAGCACTTTGATGTCTTTGAGTAAGATTTTAAGCTTTAGGAAAGAATTATCATACTTATTTACAGTCACATGCTTGTATCTCTCTGTATTATGATATTCAAAGTTATAATAAAACAACTGGTATGTAATAATGTTTGCGGACCTATAATTATCGTCTTAGACTTTTGTTGGAGGTGCCTTTGTGGTTCATTGGATAACAGTCAAGATTTGAAACAAGCGCGGGCTTTGTCCTTGAGTAAAAAAGCTTTGGGAATATAGCATGTATCCTACTCATTTATACATAACATGCTTATATCTTTCTTTATTATGATATTCAAAGTTACAGTAAAACATCAGACCTGTAATAATTAGGTGTGGATAAGAAGTAGTTATAGTCTTTACCTTTGTTTTGAGAGGTCCCGGGTTCGATACCCGGCCGCGGCAAATACCCATTCTGACAAAATTGTTACCCACCAATGGGTTTAAAATTGTTAACCTAAGTGGGCGAGCAGCTGGAGGCTCGGTAAGGGTGTTGTGGTGGTACTGGTTTGATAATCAACAGGAATCCATGGTTAGGTGCTCCAGCCGCCACGATATGACCCTGGCAGCTGAAAACGGCGTAAAACCCCAATAAACTCAAACGCTTTAAAATACCTTTGTTGGAGATTCAATCTAGCTCTTTTGATAATCATCTTTGAAACATGCACAATTTGAAGAAAGGAGTTTACACATTTTCTCTTTCGCCTAATACTTAGAGAGATACATTATAGATTTACCAATTTATACAACTCCACATTTTTGTAACATTGATTTTGTTTCTTTATCAGCTTCAATTAGGCTTTTCTAGCATGCAACAAATGCTGCTGTTAATTAGTTCCACACAAACTTCCGATGTATCAAATTCCATCTTGGAAGACAACCGAAGTTGAACAGTAGCTAAACAAAATGAAACAATGAAAATGGGAAAAACAATGGCTGTTTTCATTACTAGACTAAACAGTTTTGGCTGCCTTTGACTATAAAGACTATTTACTAGTCTATAAAATTGCAGTTTAGAAGTTCTTCCCTAATCACAGCATTTACTGCAAAATGTCTGGAAACACTAGAAGCATGCAATAAAGATTTAACCCTTTCCAAACCAACACATTTTAGAACGGTCTGACGTCAAAAATTACAAAAGACAACACATCAAATGTTCAAAGTTTAAGATAATTAGCATGTAACACTGGACTGTATGGAAAACATTTAATAGAAAAGGAAAAATGCTTATTTAGTAGTCGTAATATTTATGCAGAAGGCATGGAAACACTACAAGAATGCAATAAAGATTGAGATACAATGCATTCATAAAGATTGGGATACAATTTTGTGAATGTGTTTTAAGATGCGTAAAATCTTTGAATGTTAACAAACCCCTATATTGTGGGTACTCATTTTAATCGTCTCATTGAGACGATTAAAATGAGTACCCACAACATGGGGTTTTGATAAGAAATAACAGAATTAGAACTCCACTTGTCTATCCATATTCCTATCCCATTATCAAAAGACCTGCATCTGTATTTATTTTATTGTCTGGTTTTATGGGTAAACCATTGAGAGAAACAGCTTGTTGAGAAATTGAATGTCTGTTTTGGGTGAATTTTATTGCAACATTTAGCATGTTTGAATACTTATTTGTTTCTCTGAGAAAAGTGCATTGACTTGTTATGAGAGGTTGCATTGTCTGTTGGCTGGATGAAAGTGCATTAACTCTTTCCCAAACAGTAATGTATAAGGTTGCCCAATTCAAAACCGGCTGTAGATGACAAAATAAGTCTAAATTGTCATCAAATTTTTCAATATTAGAGCCAAGTAAATACTGAGGCAAAAGGAGAAAATGCTGACGATCAGCATTTTCATCTTTCGCCTCAATGTTTTCCCAATCAGGGACGTCAAAACCAGGTCTTGTTTGGGAAAGGGTTAACCAGTATCACTTGAAAATCATTTTCATTTGTTACAAATTACTGAAATTAGGCTGAACTATTTGATATGTTCAGCCAAGGCCTTGTTGGCTTTGTCCCCTTATTATGGTCACAGCAAATGTCCTGTCCGACAAAATGGTCTCCCACCAATGGTTTGCAGCAGCTGTAGGCTCAGTAAAAATGTTATGGTAGTACTGGTGTGAAAAGTGACAGGAATCCATAATTAGGTTCTCCAGTCGCTGGGATATGGGCTGGCAGTTGAAAGAGGCGCTGAAACCCAATCAATCAATTCCCCTGCGAAAAGTTCATTTAAGTTAAAGAACTGTTCTAGAAAAGTCTAGAACGTTAAATGGCGCTTCTTGAACTGTTCTAGAAGTGCCATTTAATGTTCTAGAGCATTCTAGAACAGTTCCTGAACTTATATGAACTTTTCGCATGGGTTGTTGGCTTTGTTGGTAATGTCAGAGACTTAATCTATCCAGGCATCTGTCCTTGTGCAGGTTTGAATCCTAAGTTTCGGAAGCAAAAAACTTTTCACCGTAGCTGAAAGTGTTCCTTCATCAGTCAAATGTCATAAATTCAGTGTTCTCCCCAGGCCAATAAGCTGTATCGGCCCCACTACAGCTTCATCTAAATCAGTGTAAGGCCCCTACACCTTCAAAAGCACCCCGCAGCTTAATTTCTTCAAAATGGTCACCAATTACAGGAATTTGAGTTATTTCATGTCATAAACTAATGAATGAAGGCAATAATTTGTACAATAAATAAGCATAAAAACATTATGGGAAAAGAAGAAATTGCTCAAAATGAGCAATTTCTTCTTTTTCCATTATGTTTTTATTCACAATTATTTGCATAAACACTGTATTATAAGCTTCCCATGATACTGCCACTACGGCTTCAAAATATTCTGGGGAGAACCCTGAAATTGATAACCTTTCTGTATTTTGTTGCATCGATCAGCTTTCACATTGAATAGAGCCATATACAATATAGTTTTGCTGTTGATTCAGATCAAGAATTGGCCAAAAGTGAAAAGATTTGACCCAGGTCAGTGTGCACAGTCTGACCATGGTCAAAACTTTTCACTTTATCAGAAATTTTCCCTTTACCAGTCAAATGTTACAAACTGATAACCTTTCTGTGGTTTCCACATTGATCAGCTTTCACATTGATTAAGGCTACAATCAATATACTTAGCGTGCTTTATGTCTCAACCTTTGGATATTTTTGTCATAAAATAGGATTTTCATTTCTTACCCGCCCGCCTTATTTATGACATAATTCCGTGCAGGGACAGTAATTATGACTGCTAACATACTTTATGATGGAACAGTCTTGTGCAAACAACCAAATTGTAGAACATAAAGACTCTGCTGATCAATGAAAAAAATCATCCAGAAGTGAAAAGTTTCGGCCCTGGTCAGTCTGCACTTTCGTGGAGACTGACCAGGACCGATTCCTTTCATACTTTAGAGATAGTTTTTTTTTTCTGTCATGAAATACAAACTACATGTAATATCTTTTTTGCGGTTTTTGCATTGAATGAAGTAATAATCAATATACTTGGCTTACTTGATGCCTCAACCTTTTGATATTTTTGTCATAAAATAGGATTTTCATTTCTTACCCGCCCGCCATATTTATGGCATAATTCTGTGCAGGCAGAATAATTATGGTCTTGGTCATATTTGATGATAGAACAGTCTTGTTCAAACAACAAACTTGTAGACCTTCTAGAATCATTGTTGGTTAATTAATATTATAGAAAATCTTCCAGAAGTGAAAAGTTTCAATCCTGGTCAGTCTGCATGAAAGTGCAGACTGACCAGGACCGATTCCGTTCATACTTTAGAGATAGTTCTTTTTCCCGTCATGAAATATAAATTGATACGGTATTTGTGGGATTTTGCATTGATGAAAGTAATAATCAATATACTTGGCTTACTTGATGTCTCAACCTTTGGATATTTTTGTCATAAAAAAGGATTTTCATTTCTTACCCGCCCGCCATATTTATGGCATAATTCCATGCAGGGATCGTAATTATGGCTGCTAACATACTTTATGATGGAGCAAACCAGGTTCGATTCTTTTAGAAAATCCAAGATTTTCCTTTTTCCAGTCACAAAAATACAAATTGATATCCATTTTGGGGTTTTTGCATTGATGAAAGTAAAAACAATATACTTAGCGTGCTTTATGTATCAACCTTTGGATATTTTTGCCATAAAATAGGATTTTCATTTCTTCCCCGCCCGTCATATTTATGACATAATTCCGTGCAGGCAAAATAATTATGGTTGTGGTCATACTTTATGATCGCTTATCTAGTCTAGTGTGATCCTCAAATTTGTAGGGGCCGCGGCCATGGCGCAGTTGGTAGCGCATCTGCCTCTCATTTGCAAAGTCCCGGGTTCGATCGGTTAGGATGTTGTGGTAGTACTGGTATGAGAAACGCCAGGAATCCATGGTTAGGTGTTCCAGCCGCTGCAATTAGATTTTGCAGGCAACAAAATATTTCTTATCAAAAGCAGATAGTTTGTAAGCTATCATAGCGCAGAAAATAATGAGAGAAAGTAAGGAAAATGTTTGAAATCTGAGCATTATTTTTATGCCCCCGTATCGAGAGATCGGGGGCATATTGTTTTACTCATGTCCGTCTCTCTGTCTGTCTGTCTGTCTGTCTGTCTGTCCGTCCGTCCGTCCGTCTGTCCAAAAACTTAACCTGAAAACTTAACCTTTGCTATTTCTCCAAAATTATTTGACATACAAAGCTCAAATTTGGTATGCAACTTCCTTTCAACAATATCTATCTGTTCCATGCAATTTGACCTTCCTCAAGGTCATCCATTAACCCTTATCAACCCTTTACTCCACGAAAACTTAACATTTTCGAAAAATGGCCATTTCGGGGGCATTTGTGTTTCACAAACACATCTTGTTTTCTTAGTGTCTCTAAATTATTGCCAAAAATTATTCCATTTCGGTGTCATGATTTGGCAAAGGATGAATCCATCTTTGGAGGGACCAAATTAATTAATTTTGTGGAGAAAATGAAATATAAAATTCTTGGAAATCCGAGAAAATCCCCGTCCAGACCAATCTCTTATTTTCTCACAATGAAGATTGAAGTCATCCGAGATTTGTAAACAAGAATTGTTGTCAAGATAATGTAACAGTAATCAGATTTAAATCTTTCCCGAAAAAGACTGTGCAAATTAAAGGAAAAAATCGGAAAGCAAGGAAATCTGCTTTCATTTTTCTGTTTAGAAAAAATGATGCAATTATAGTGCTTTGAAATAGAATCAGATCCAATTAAAAAACCTTACAAGACTATTTTCAAGGAAAAATGAAAAAAAAAAAAAATGGTTTCCAGCAATATTCTGTTTCCAAGGTAACATACCATTATTTCTCATGACAATTCAAGATTCATCTAATAAGATAACTTTGATTTGTTGTGTCATTAGAAAAGGTGTAAAAAGGCTTTTAAGCATAAATCCTTTCCTAGGTGGCAAAACATTAGACTGTTTGAACCCTTTCCCAAACGGCACAATCTTAAGGTGATCAACTTCAAAAACTGCCGCAGACGACAAAATGGATGTTATTAAAGGATTTGTGTAAATTATGGCATAGAAAATATTGAGACAAAAGGAGAAAATGCTGATCATCAGCATTTCTTCTTTTGCCTCAATGTTTTCCGTAGCCTTTTCTAATAGGGACGTCAAAAACAGGTCTTGTTTGGGAAAGGATTAAATCTGTTTCTTCAAATATCCTCTGACAGTAAAACACCGAATTCTTTTGGAAAGGGGGCAACGGCCTTAGCGCAGTTGGTAGCGCATCTGCTTCTCATTCGAGAGGTCCCGGGTTCGAACACGGCCGCGGCAAATACCATTTCTGACAAAATTGTCACTTACCAATGGGTTTGAAATCGTTAACCTAAGTGGGTGAGCAGCTGGAGGCTCGGTAAGGATGTTGTGGTAGTACTGGTTTGAGAAACAACAGGAATCCATGGGTAGGTGCTCCAGACGCCGCAATATGACCCTGGCAGTTGAAAACGGCGTAAAACCCCAATAAACTCAAACTCTATTGGAAAGGGCTAAGAAAGACACTTGTTACTACTGAGTGTTAGAAAATGCCCCATATTTTGTCGAAAGGTCGATCTTTTGTCTCTATTTTTCGAGAAAACACATCAGAAAACACATCAAAACATGTAAAACATACACAGTACGAATGCAGAATATGTGTCTCAATATATTTTGTCATCGCTGCGAACTTGCTTACAGATGCAAAACCCTTTCCCAAATGGCAAAGATTTTTCTTTTCCAATTTGAAAGGAATTGCAATTAACAACATTATTGATTTCAGAGGGAGAAAATGTGTATTTTGTGGCATAGAAAATATTGATGGAAAAGAAGAAATTGTTAATTATCAGCAATTTCTTCTTTTCTCTCAATATTTTTTCAAACTTTTTCTAATAGGAATGCTGAAACCTGGTCTTGTTTGAGAAAGGGTTAAATGCACTAATTAGTATAGCAGTTGATATAATATACGACTTCTGACAAAATGATAAATGGCTGGCAAATTTCAAAAGGTGCGTAAATGCATGTTGGAGAAAATATTGGTTAAGCTTGTTTTGCCATGGATGACGAAAATAATAAATGGCAGGCAAATTTCGAAAAGCATGTAAATGAAACTTTGGTGGGATGCTAGTTACGATTGTGTTGCGATAAATGGAGAAATTATGACGCTATTAGACAGTTGATATTTAGCTACTTTGCCAGGAATAACAAATTGGTGGAGTAACCAAAATGTTGTAACTATAGTGTGAAAAAGCTGTAGTTAAGACATTTTTGTTTCTCAATGATAATTAATATACAGGTGACTGCAATGCTTGCACAAATTTTACTTTGAAGTCATATGCTCGGCTACTGAGTTATGTCTTTCCAAAGCTTTCAATATTGTAGTACCAATGATTTGATAATTGTTAACCTATGTGGGCAAGCAGCTGGAGGCTCGGTAAGGATGCGATGGTAGCACTTGTATGACAAGCAACAGCAATCCATGGTTAGGTGTTCCAGCTGCTGCGATATGACATTAGCAGTTGAAAGAGGCATTAAACCGCGATGAGTCAATGAATCAATATTGTTGTTTGCCCATCAAATTGTATTGTGTCGGTTTTCATTACATTCATTGTCTAGAACTAAAGCAAAGATATATATAAATCTATGAATGGCACCAACAGGCCTATTGCAGAAGTTTTCTGACATAAAGCTTATGATTTCCTATTCTCTTAGACCTAACAAAATATTGAGACAAAAGGAGAAAATGCTGGTTATCAGCATTTTCTTCTTTTGCTTCAATGTTTTGCCAAGCCTTTTGGATTAGGGACATCAAAACAAGGTCTTGTTTGTAAAAGGATTACAAAAAAAATTTGGTCAAGAAATACAGAAAAGCTAGATATAAATCTATGATTGGCACCAGTAGGCGTATTGCAGAAGTTTTCTGACATAAAACTAATGATTTTCTACTCTCTCAGACCTAACAAAGTATTGAGGCAATGGGAGAAAATGCTGGTTATCAGGTCTTCTTTGGGAAAGTGTTAAAAAGTTCGGTCAAGAAATAAAGCAAAGATAGATATAAATCTATGATTGGCACCAACAGACTTATTGCAGAAGTTTTCTGACATAAAACTCATGATTTTCTACTCCCTCAGACCAAAGAAAATATTGAGTTGTTTTCTTTCTGTATGAGGGTTCTGTTTGGCTCAGTGGTTAAGTTGTTTGTTCTGTCATCTTGACATTAGAGATGAAAATTGAGGCTGTCCGATTTTAGATCTGCTTTCACAACTGGTCATTTGGGTATGTCATAGGGCTAGGGACATAAGAGCCCCAGCTTAGCACTGGCCTTATCAAAGAAAGCACATGGAAAAGTGGATTCTGTAGAGAAATGACTGAAAAATTTGTTGAAAGTTGAAGCATTAATGATGATATAAACAAACAACAATCAAACAAACAAACAACTCAAATTGGGAAACAGAAAGGGTTGATAGTACTTAATTTTCAATAATGAAATATTAACCCTATCCCAAACAAGACCTGGTTTTGATGTCCCTGATAGAAAAGGTTTGGGAAAACATTGAAACAAAAGAAGAAACTGCTGATAACCAGCAGTTTCTCCTTATGTCTCATTATTTTCCATGCCATATTTGACACAAATTACATCTTTAACAACTTCCATTTTGTCATTTGTGACAGTTTTAGAAATGGACCATCCTAAAATGTTGACGTTTAGGAAAGACTTAATACTTTATTTTCAATAATGAAATATTAAGTGAACAATTTTGGAATCATTGGAAGATCTTTGCTATAACTATCTCGCTTTAAGAGCCAATAAATCGCCAATTTACCATGTAGTCAAGAAAATTGGAAAGCCTTTAAGATATAATAAATAGATATTAGTGATAAGAAATTGAAATTTTATCTATGCTTTGAAGTCGCTTATCAAGATGGTCTAAATCTATGAAATTATACAAATAGTGAAGTTATTTTTGTCTTTCTGAGTTATTTCAGTTGTTTTATTATGCGGAATGAATCATTGAATACTTTCATATTCTGTTATAGTTAGAAAGGCTTTGCTTATATAAAAGATAATTGTTTGTTTCAGTGTAAGATCATTTTATATTTCATTGAGTGAACAACAAAAGCTTTATTTTCATGAGTGGCGAAGCCACGAGTGAAAATGTAGCTTACGAGTGAAAATGTAGCTTACGTAATTCACGAAATGAAATATCAATCGATCTTACTCGAAAAACAAATGATTGTTCTATTTCTTTAATGCAAAAATTAGACTAAATGAGTAAATATCATGACAAATTTTCTTAAAGGGCGTCATTTTGCATGTGACTGCTATGCAACGCTTATTATGACGTCACTTATTTATCAAATGATAATCTACCGTTATTTCTCGATACTCCACCTTAAAGCATTAAAGAATATATTGTACCCCATATTTAAAGGCTGTCACTTTTGGCTTATGAAACAATTTCTTTCCGATTGCATAGTAGGTCCAGATTCCCCTCTCTTGATGCCAGACACTTGGCAGAGATGGTCTAAAGTAACCATTCTTTAACTAGCTGGCAGCTCACCAACCGGTAGCTTCAGTTCTTACCCTGCAGGCTAGCTCCCACTGGAATTCGAACCTTCAACCTCCCACTTCCAAGGTTGAAGCCCAAACCATTAGACCACGAAATAGGGGACGATTTTATCAAGTAAATAGTGACGTAATTTCGGACAAACAAAAGTATTCATTACGTAGGTGTTGTAATAAAATCTCGTAACTACGGCTTGAATCAAGCCGTAGTTACAAGATTTTATAACAACACCGACAGGCTATCAAAACGTAACGCTTAACCGAGTCTATTTTTAGCACAGAATTCATTGCCATTGTATAGCTCAGCAGAAAATTTAAAGTCTGTTTATTTTTATCTCTTCAGGTAAAATCAGAAATGAAATGATGGACACTGAGACAGAAAAGACACCACTACAACAAAAACTCGATGAGTTCTCAAACCAACTTTCAAAGGTAATGCTTTTATCTTTCTTATACTTGGTCACAAAGTCAGTATGAAGAACAGAAAAGACCCCATTACAACAAAAACTGGATGAGTTCTCAAAACCAACTTTCAAAGGTAAGACTCTCATAATGCATGTAAGCAGGCAGTATAGAATAAGACCAGACTGCACTTATGTGAAGCCTGATCCTATTCTATGCTGGCTGCCAAACAAGTCTTGGTATGATAAAGATAAAAACATGGGCTAATTTTGAAGAAACAGAAAAGACACCTGTCCACTACAACAAAAACTTGATGAGTTCTCTTAACCAATTTCAAAGGTAAGATAAAAAGACATTTCCTAAGGTTTGTGCAATCTCAAATAGCAGAGAAATTGTAAGGATAGTTGTCAAGAGAGCTAGTCCTTTAGCAAGATTTTAAATGTCCTCAGATCCAAGTCACCAAAATTTCATGGCATTACATTATATTTTGAGAAAAATTGAAATACTGCCGAAAGTCACATAGAATTTTAATTGAAATTTAAGAAAAAGGCAAGCAAAAAGCAGTCTTGTCTGAAGGATTGTCTGAAAAACTAGAAACAATTTTGTTCTGATAACGATATTGCAGTAATTCTATATCAGCTTTGTAGAAAAGTTTTCATGTTAACATGCAAGAAACATAATTAGATCACATATCAGTTGTTTCTGCAATTTCCCCTGCATCTTATACCATTGTCTTTTACGTTTTCCTAAAACCTTTTCTTAATAATTTCTGGTTTAAAAAAAACCCCAACTTGTCCTCTTCTATTCTTTGCAACCTTCTAATTGAAAATTTATTATTTGGATAAGGATTAATATGATCAACTGTTTTGCATGAAAGTAATGCATGAAACTTTTTTTGTGTAATATTACATCACTGCAAACAGAGCTGAAGCTAAGAGACATTGATCAAATTGAAAGTGAAATATGATAAATATATCTTTTATGTGCAATCAAATCCTATGTTGTGGGTACTCATTACAATTGTCTCTTCGAGATAATGAGTACCCACAATATAGGGTTTGGTTGAAAAATAAGAGATTAAGAATGCCATATCTTCATCTTATCATGAGCTCTGTTCAGAGAAAACACTTGGCAACGAAAAATATAAATTGGCAAGATTTGTCAGGAAAAATGCTTGCTTGTAATAAATACTCCCCACTTGCACAACGGCACCATTTTACGATGGAGTTGCATTTTTGGCTGATTACCCAATAAACACAAAATGTTTACCAATCAAAGTGGTAAGGTGTGCATTCCTTTGTATATTTTTATGCCACTTATTAAGAGATCAGGGGCTTTACTCCTGTCCCCCAGTCTGTCCGTCTTTCTGTCTGTCCGTCCTAAAACTTACCATTTTGCCATTTCTTCAAAAGTATTCAATATACAAAGCTGAAATTTGGTATGTAACTTCCTTTCAATGAAATATATCTGTTCCTTGTAATATGACCTTCCTCAAAGTAATTTTTTAAAGCATTTTTAGAGTAGCTTAGACATTGTTGCAACAACCACACTTAGCCTTTGTATATCTGTCCTGTCTGTTTAGTCTTTCCCAACTTTGCAACATTTATTGGGTAATTACCCAACATTCTAGAAATGTCTAGCAATCAAAGTAGCAAAATGTGTATAAATTTGAGCATCCTTAGACTTGGTGAGATGGTTTTAACAGCCACAATTTAACAACCACAATTTCGTGTGTGTGTGTGTATCTGTCTGTCCATCCAGTTTTGTTGCAGTTATAACTTTAACATTTATTTGATGATATGTCTGGCATTCCCTTTATTGTTCTGTCTGCACAACACACAGTGTGATCACAAACAGCTAATAAATGTAGAAACTTAAAAAATCTGCGGACAAGTTTATAAATGATAATGCTTTTTCTTTTTCAGGTGATCTCGATTATTTGTGTAGCTGTCTGGGCAATCAACATCGGACATTTTAACGACCCCGCTCATGGAGGATCATGGATCAAGGTATATAGCTTAAATTCATATTAATGAACCATATGTGGCAATCAAATTATTGATTGTTTAATAATGTAACATTTATTTGAGTGAAGTACTGATAATATATTGGTACAAATCTACACTCAATGAATTTGGAAGAGTTATGAAGGTATCTGGATAGGTCTCTGCAGTTTTATTTGCAAAATGCAATGGTCAATCAAAGACACATTGATCAATCAAATCATTTGTTCAAATTAGGTTGGGCACCCGCGATATGACCATAGAAGTTGAAAACGGTGTAAAACCCCAATAAAATCAAAATCAAATTAGGTTGCTGTTATTTACAAGAAATTCTGTAGGAAATATCAGTTTGATGTAAGCGTTCTTTTAAAACACTATGGACAATTTGCTTTTATCAGAGTTTCAAGCCACATACATACATGTATTTCTTTTTCACTTTAGGGAGCCATCTATTACTTCAAAATTGCTGTAGCTCTGGCTGTTGCTGCCATCCCTGAAGGTCTGCCAGCTGTCATCACAACTTGTCTGGCTTTAGGTATGTTTTGTTGTATTTGTCATAAATATAGTTCTGGCTGCCATCTTTGTGACTGCCATACTGTAGCTCTGGCTGTGGCTGCCATCCCTGAAGGTCTGCCAGCTGTCATCACTACCTGTCTGGCTTTAGGTATGTGTTGTATTTGTAATAGATTTAGTTCTGGCTGCCATCTCTCTGGCTGCCATACTGTAGCTCTGGCTGTGGCTGCCATCCCTGAAGGTCTGCCAGCTGTCATTACAACTTGTGTGGCTTTAGGTATGTTTTGTCTTATAAAACTTGTAGAAAAATGCCATCGAAATACTGCAGTCGAAACCCTATGACTAAACTAGAATTTATTAGATACTTAGCTTTAAAAGGAAATGAATTGTCAAGTTTTCTCATAGAAATTTCATACTTACTCTAACCCAAAAATGTTTGCATTCCGGCCCATTGAATCTAACCTATGCATTATAATAAGTGAAGTTGTGTTGCCATATTCAAATAGGCAATCATAGGATGTGCCAAATAAAAAGATTAATCATTCAATCAAAATACATTTTCTGGTGAAAGAACATTAGCAAAGAAAATGTTATAAAAAGTTTTCACCCTGTATTATGTCATTGACCAAACGCCAATCGGCAGATCCCTCCTCCCAACATAGAATTTAAGACAAACAAGGGGATGTGATTGTAATAGTGAACGATTTTATCCAATTAATTGTGACGTAAATTCTGACAAACAAAATAGTATTTCATAGGTGTTGTTATAAAATCTCGTAACTACGGCTTGATTTAAGCCGTAGTTACGAGATTTTATAACAACAGCGACGGTTTATCAAAACGTAACCTAGTCAATTGTTAGCACAAAATTCTTTGCCATTGGCATGTCGATTGTTTTGATTGTCAGTCGATAAATCGATACAATAACACGTGCAACGATGAACAATTGGGGCATGACATTTTTCTGATTGTCTATTGGCTAATCGATGTTTTTGATTGACAGTCGGCGTTTGGTCAATTGACTTGCTCTGGTAACTTTTGACATGCTTTAAAAACGTAAGGTAACATTGTTGTCAGGTACGAGAAGAATGGCGAAGAAGAACGCTATTGTCAGAAGTTTGCCCTCTGTAGAGACTCTGGGTTGTACCTAGAGCTGTTATTTGCTCAGTCATGTAGATCTATTTCAGGATTTGTTTATAAAAACGTACAATAATGTTTCT
This sequence comes from Fragum sueziense, assembly GCA_963680895.1. Taxonomy (NCBI): domain Eukaryota; kingdom Metazoa; phylum Mollusca; class Bivalvia; order Cardiida; family Cardiidae; genus Fragum; species Fragum sueziense. Next base: position 1,729,367 of record OY804603.1, read on the forward strand.
CTTTCTAATGTCAGGTACAAGAAGAATGGTTAAGAAGAACGCTATCGTTTGAAGTTTGCCGTCTGTGGAGACCCTGGGTTGTACCTAGAGCTGTTATTTGCTCAGTCATGTATTTCAGGATTTGTTTATAAAAACTTACAATAATGTTTCTATTTCTAATGTCAGGTACGAGAAGAATGGCAAAGAAGAACGCTATCGTCAGAAGTTTGCCCTCTGTAGAGACCCTCGGATGTACCTCTGTTATTTGCTCAGTCATCTATTTCAGGATTTGTTTATAAAAACTTACAATAATGTTTCACTTTGTAATGTCAGGTACAAGACGAATGACCAAGAAGAACGCTATCGTCAGAAGTTTGTCGTCTGTAGATACCCTGGGTTGTACCTAGAGCTGTTATTTGTCTGGTTCCCGCCTCTGATACACTACGTTGTAAAGAGTCTGGTAATACCTGGCAAACCAAGTCCATTGATTGGTTAGTATAGACAACCGATGAAACGCATCAACCAATCAGAGCCGCTAATTGACGACCATGCAGATGGCCGTGGGCCCGTGGAGATTAGCTATTACCGTACTTAAATCCGTAGTAGATTTCAGGTACGGGAACCAGACTAAGCTGTTAGTTGCTCAGTCATGTATTTCAGGATTTGTTTATAAAAACTTACAACAATGTTTCTCTTTCTAATGTCAGGTACCCGAAGAATGGCGAAGAAGAACGCTATCGTCAGAAGTTTGCCCTCTGTATAGATTCTCGGATGTACATACTATATCTATTAATCCATTACCAGACGACAAAATTTTAGGCTGGTCTGTAAGTAAAGATGTTGCAGACGACAGTTTCAAGTTGATGGAATTTTAAAAATCTTTACATTTTTGGTTAGAAAACATTGTGCAAAATAAAGAAATTGCTTGTGACAAGCAATTTCTTCATTTTCCACAATGTTTTCCTAAGTCTTTTCTTGTGAGGGAGTCAAAAGGCATAGCTGTGCAGTAATGGGTTAAGTCTTCTTTTTGATGATTTGTTTATAAAAACTTACGATAATGTTTCTCTTTCTAATGTCAGGTACGAGAAGAATGGCGAAGAAGAACGCTATCGTCAGAAGTTTGCCCTCAGTAGAGACCCTGGGTTGTACTTCTGTTATTTGCTCAGATAAGACTGGAACTTTGACCACAAATCAGATGTCAGTTAGCAAAGTAAGTTATCCTTGACCATTTACCAAAAATTTCAATCCTCTTGCAAAAAAAATATAAAAGTTTCATTGAGTTATTGTCAGTTCAATTATGATAAAGAAATTTGGAGCAAAAATCATGCGTCTAAAAGATGCTGATACATGATGATGCATCAGCATCTTTAGGATACATGATTTAGCTTTAAAAAATTTGATGATTGTAAGCAGCGTGTCTGCAAAATTTAAACTGGTCTAGTAAAAATTAATGGATGATGCAGAGGTCAAAGTAATTATTGCCTTAGTAAAGTCAAGACTTTTGTTAGAGTTTTTTCCTGGAATAAAGTTTTTTTTGGCCTAGTTGTGGTAAAACCTAGGAAAGTGCAGAGATATATGCTCTTTGTTACATATCTGGATATTTGTTCAAGTTGGTGTAAAACCGGCTTAAAACAATAATCCTTACTAGGTTAAAGTGACACTTCACATATATTTTTAATAAATTTTACTTTTTTTTTCTCTGAAAGAGCATTATTTTCTATGAAAATTCTGAAAATTTCAAGCCAAAATATTGCGTCGTTTAAGAGAAATATATATTTTTGTTCTTGAATTAAACAAATTATTGTGGACAACAGTTCGGATTTATATGGAATTTGTTATTTCTGTCTCAACTTCGAAGGCGTATTTCTCTCTTATAAACATCAACTTCAAAAAACTGATAGCATTTATACGCATGAGAATAATCAATCTTTGCATCAAGACATACTTTAAAAAAATGAAATTGGAATGTTATGTCCCTTTAAAAAGTATCTCTTGATTGAAACATACCAACAAAAGAATTTTAGTTTGTGAAGTTCGAGAATTTTAACTTATGGTTCTTCTTAGATCTGCAAAAAGGCAAAGAAAAAAATTATATCTTCTTTAAAGGAAACTTGATATTACAATTTGATTGTGTAAGTCCCGGGAGCGCTAGACTAATTAATCAAAATTCTCTCATATTTTGTGACTTTTTATCTGATTTGAGCTTTGCTATAGAAAATTGACCCTAGTCTGCAGTTTTCTTAAAAGTTCAGGAATTCAATTATGCTGTAAAATCCTTGCCTAGATGCTAAAATCTTAAGCAGATCCATATTGACTGATGTTGGCAGAAGACAAAATAGGTTATTACTGTTAAGCAATAGGAAAAAATGCAACAACCACCCACAGTTTCAATGTAAAGAAACGGTGTTCTTAAATGAAATGTAGGATAATTTGCCAAATTAATTAACTCAACCCTTTCCCAAACAAGACCTGGTTTTGCCGTCCTTAATAGATAAGGCTTTGGAAAACATTGAGACAAAAGAAGAAACTGCTGATAACCAGCAGTTTCTCCTTTTGTCTCACTATTTTCTGTGCTACATTGTACACAAATACCTTCCTTTTTAACATCAATTTTGTCGTCTACAGCAGCTTTTAAATATGGCTGCCCTAAAATTTTGTTGTTTGGGAAAGGGTTAAGGGGATATTCAATAATTAGATCTATTTAATTATCTGTTTGGTCTTGGAAAGAAGCATTCCTTTATAAACTTTTTACAAATTGAGTAAGGACACTGACTTTATAAAATGAATTGAAATAATGTCCATATCGTCGTTGTAAACGCAAAACCTCCTATCTCGATTAAGGAAAATTTTAAAGGGGAGGGAAAAAAGTGTAATTACTTTTCCTAAACTGAAATGTTTCTCTTGAAATTTGGACATTTTGTTCTCAAATAATGTGTGCTTAATACTGATTAGTAAAAACATCTCAAAACCTGCATGAATTGTCTTAACCCATTACCAAACGACAAAATTTTAGGGTGGTCCAAATTCAAAGATGTTGCAGACGACAATTTCAAGTGAATGAAATTTAACATTTTTTGGTCTTTTTACGTAGAAAACATTGTGGGAAATGAAGAAATTGCTTGTCACAAGCAATTTCTTCATTTTCCACAAAGTTTTCCAAGGTCATTATCTATAAGGGTGTCAAAAGGCATCAATATGTGGGAATGGGTTAACTGGGCACACAAGTTTGTACTTTGAAAATCGCAAGAATCGACATACAAGGTTTTGTATTTACACAGACGATATATTATGCTTACTCAAAAGAATTTTGTTTTAGTATTAGTATGAGAAACAACATGAATTCATGGTCAATTGCTCTGGTTGTCTAATATGACCAAAGCAGCTAGAAGAGGCATTAAACCCCCAATCAATCAATCAATGAATTAATAAATGAATCAATTAATTTATACAACTTTCCCCCTGGTCACAAATAAAACTGTTTTGTTTGTTTTTCAGATGTTCTATTTCAATAAGATTGAAGGATCCACACAAGAAGTGCAGCAGTTTGAGATTACCGGATCCACATACGCTCCTTTTCTCTCAATGTTTTGTTTGTTTTTCAGATGTTCTATTTCAATAAGATAGAAGGATCTACACAAGAAGTGCAGCAATTTGAGATCACCGGATCTACATACGCTCCAGAGGGCGACTTGTGAGTAATACTATCATGCAAAGTTCTGCCATTTAACCCTTTCCCAAATGACAAAATTTTAGGGTGATCCACTTCAAAAACTGTGACAAATGACAAAATGGATGTTATTAAAGATAAGATTTGTGTAAAATATGGCATAGAAGACAAAAGGAGAAACTGCTGGTTATCAGCAGTTTCTTCTTTTGTTTCAATGTTTTCCTAAGCCATTTCTATTAGGGACGTCAAAACCAGGTTTGGGAAAGGGTTAACCCAGCAAATCAAGTTGTAATTATGACTTTTTAGCGAGCCGGGACTTTTTGTCCGGGGAGCTAATGTCACAGCCCTAGAGTCGGCGTCGCGTACCGTCCCGTCCCGTCGCGTCTTCACTTGAAAAATTTAACCTGGTCTATATCTCAGGCACTATTAGAGATACAGCCTTGATATTTCGTACATAGATACATCCCGACAAGACCTTTCATTTGGGACCATGACCTTTGACCTAGTGACCTTGACCTTGGAGTTTGACCTACTTTTGAAAAACTTTAACCTGGCCTATATCTCATGCTCTATTATTGATAGAGCCTTGATATTTCACACATGGATACTTCCTGTCAAGACCTTTCATTTGTGACCTTGACCTTATGACCTTGACCTTGGAGTTTGACCTACTTTTAAAAAATTAGCTGTTTTTGTGACAAGCTCCCGTATATTCGAGCTACGTTGTCCGCGGACAACTCTTGTTGATTGTGACTATTTGTTGAATATAGGGGCTATCCTGGTCACCCGTGGGTGTGTGTTACTGTAGACATTGGTGTAATGCTTTGGTTAAATCATTCCCACACAGTGACACCTTTTGACACCCAACAAAATAAAGGCTTAGGAAAACATCATGGAAAATGACGAAATTGCTTGTGACAAGCAATTTCTTAATTTCCCACAATGTTTTCTACCCCAAAAGTCGTACAATTTTGAAATTTCAACACATTGAAGTTGTCGTCTGCACTTTCTTTCTATTTGGACAAGCTTTTTAATTTTTCCGTCTGGTAATGGATTCAGGTTTTACATGCAACTGTTGTATCATTTCTATTGGTGCTATTGCTCTGAATCATTCCACATGCTTCTGTGACCATACTATCAGCCTCTATGCAAAGAATCCTTACTCTGATATTTAATTCGGTGGAATTTAATCCTTTCCACTATCCTGCTCTTGATAGTAACGCTTTGCTGTCCTTTGTCATTTCTTGTTTAACCCTTTCCCAAACAAGAACTGGTTTTGACGTCCCTAATAGTAATAGAAGAGGCATGGGAAAACATTGAAACAAAAGAAACTGCTGATAACCAGCAGTTTCTCCTTTTGTCTCAATATTTTCTATGTCATATTTAACACAAATCATATTTCTAATAACATCCATTTTGTCATTTGTGACAGTTTTTGAAGTGGATCACCCTAAAATTGTGGTGTTTGGGAAAGGGTTAAAGTAGCCAATTTCATACTTGAAATGTTTTTTTGAAGACTTTTTTGAAAAAATTTCGGGGGAGCATATAGTCGCCACGCTGTCCGTCCGTCCGTGTGTCCGTCCGTGTGTCCGTCCGTGTGTCCGTCCGTGTGTCCGTCCGTCCACAGCCAGATCTCAGCAACCCTTGGGCCAAATTCAATGAAACTTCACATGTGGACTCCCTGGGATAATCCCTAGGGACCTTTTTCTCCGTTTCTCAATTTGAGGCTGCGTCATGGAAAAAGGGGCCTTAATGGAAAAATTAGTTTTTCTCTAATTTCTCTTCATCTAATGGGCAGAATTTAATGAAATTTTGTAATTTTGTATTTTGTGAGATGTTCTAGACCATATTCTATAAATAATGTGTGTACAAAAAATCCGTCATAGGAAAAGGGGGCTTAACGTATGATAGTTTTTATTTTGTGACAAACACTTATTCGGGGAGCATAATCCGTCTATGACGGCTCTTGTTGTGACATGTTTTGAAAGTAGAGCATGAATACTTGTATTTCCTCCTGACTTCTTTGATCTTATGTGAAAGTAACCCCGCCGTGCTAAAACAGTACAAAATTAACTTGTTTGTATACAGGTATACCGCGGGTAAGAAGGTTAAAGGTTCAGATGTGGCTGGTTTAGAAGAATTGATGACTATCTGTGCCATGTGTAACGATTCCAGCGTAGATTATAACGATGTAAGTGTTTATTATTTTTAACAAAGAGACATAATTATGTGGTTACAGACTTCAATTTGTGAAATAACTTCTTTCTAAACTCTGGAGGCAACCGTGATATGATCATAGCAGTTGAAAACGGTGTTAAACCCCAATGAATTCTAAACTCTAAAAAACTCATTTGCAATTGCATTTTGAAATTTTGATTATACCGCTTGTTAACTTTATCTCTACATGTTGATATGAAAGTTCTGTACTTATTTCTAGGCTACTGATGCGATGCGATGAAAAAATTGTAATGTCTCAATGTATCAAAGATTGTCTTTTAAGCCCTATATTGTCTATTCTCATTTGAATGGTCTTGTTAACACAATTTTATTTAGTGCTGACAATATTGGTTGTCATGCACTGTAAACACGAAACTGTATTTTAACCCTTTCCCAAACGACAAATTTTTTGGGTGGTCCTATTCAAAAGCTGCTGCAGATGACAATATTGATATTGTTAAAGATAGAATTTGTGTAGAATATAGCTCAGAAAATATTGAGACAAAAGAAGAAACTGCTGGTTATCAGCATTTCTTCTTTTGCCTCAATGTTTTCTCAAGCCTTTCCAATAAGGTCCTTTCACTTATGTTTTAGTCTGTACCCTGAGAACACACTTCCGGAGGCAAAGACGATGGGTTGATGGGAAATCAACATTGTATACATGAAAATTATTACTAAAAATAGTCACATTATCAACACGAGGCTCCCTAAATATGCGGAGAAAACAATGACGACGCATGTGCATTCAATATAACGCGATAAAGAGCATGTGCAATCAACATTAAAACGCTTTGGGTTCGAGAGTATTGTTACCAAAACGCTTTGGGAGTGAGAGTATGTTACTAAAAATAACAAATACTAAACGTTTGAGCGGCGTTTTAAGACTCCAAGGACGACTTTCAGAGGCTGTTGTGTGCGGGGGGGGTCTTAGATGAAATAACCTTATTAGGGATGTCAAAACCAGGGCTTCTTTGGGAAAGGGTTTAAGATCACTTTGTCATTTGTAAATCTGCTCACATATAATATATTTACTTATTCATTCTAGACCAAGGACTGTTATGAGAAGTTAGTGAAGCCACTGAGGCTTAGTAAAACATCGAAGCAAAAGAAAAAAAATACTAATACTCAGCATTTTCTCCTTTTGCCTGAATATTTTCCATGCTACTGAAATTGTATCTTTATCATCATTCTCTTACAGTTGTCGCCACATCGTATGGCACAATGTTTATGTTTTGTTCAAATGTAATTGAACGTTAAAGAAAACATAAACACGTGCCATACGATGTGGCGACAACTGTAGTTGTTTGCTAACTTTCCTGCTTTCTTATATGATATTGCTATAATATTTACCACAGGCCAAGGACTGTTATGAGAAGATCGGTGAGGCCACTTAGGCTTAGGAAAACATTGAGGCAAAAGAAAATGCTGATAATCAACATTTTCTCCTTTTGCCTCAATATTTTCTGTGATACATACTACATATTAATATTCTATCATTGGCTATATTTTTTGTTGTCTGCAGAAGCTTTCAAATGGGAGCACTTTTAAATTTTGCTGTTTGGGAAAGGGTTGTTATCCATCCCTTGCTCTGATTACTTAGTATGATATGAAATCTCTGTATATATATTCTAGACCAAGGACTGTTATGAAAAGATCGGTGAGGACACAGAGACTGCCCTCTGTCTGCTGGTAGAGAAGGCCAACATTTGCAACATTTCTTTTTGCCTCAAGATTTTCTATGTAGCATTGTACACAAATTTTATCTTTTAACATTGTGATCCTGATCCTTTGCTCTGATTACTAAGTATTAACCCATTACCGAACAGCAAGTTTTAGGCTTGTCCAAATTCAAAGATGTTGCAGACGACAATTTCAAGTGGACGAAAGTTAAGAATTTTTTGTCTTTTCTGGTAGAAAACATTGTGGGAAATGAAGAAATTGCTTGTGACAAGCAATTTCTTCATTTTCCACAATGTTTTCCAAAGCCTTTATTTTGTGGGGCGTCCAAAAGCGTCAATGTGTGGGAAAGGGTTAAATGATAAATTTGTGTATTTTTTTTAGGCCAAGGACTGTTATGAGAAAATCGGTGAAGCCACAGAGACAGCCCTCTGTTTACTGGTAGAGAAAGCCAACATTTACAACACGGACAAGATCGGGTTGAACAAACGTGAGATGGGCATTGCTTGTTGTCAGGTTATCCAGGAAATGTGGAAAAAGGAGTTTACCCTGGAGTTCTCTCGTGACAGAAAATCGATGAGCGTGTACTGTAGCCCCAACAAACCAACACGAACCCCTGGTGGTGCTAGAATGTTTTGCAAGGTGAGTTGATAGATAATAATTTGACCAATGGAAGACCTTCTGCAGGCCCGTAGGAAGCAATTTCATATTGGGGGGGGGGGGGGGGGGCTAATTTGAATTTTCCCAAAATTTTCAGTGTAAAAGTAAGAAAATTCGACATTTTTGGCCAACTTTGTTCCTACGGGCCTGTTCTATACACTGAGATTGATTGTGATCCAAATTATGGTTGTTGTTATTGCAAAACCTTGTAACTACAGCTTTAATAAAGCTGTAGTTACAAGGTTTTTCAATGACACTGACATCATGCTTGAGTTCTCAGGAGACAGAAAGTCAATGTGCGTGTACTGTAGCCCCAACACGTACCCCTGGCGGTGCTAGAATGTTCTGCAAGGTGAGTTGTTTAACTATTTCATTCCGTTCACGTACAAGTCATGGCGCTCATAGACCAAAATGGCCTTAAATGAGATGGAAATAGTTGATAGGGATCCAAGAGAATGAAATTTTTCTGCTATACACACTTAAGAAATAGGCATCTTAGAACTGGTGTGAGGAAAGCCAAGCATTCAATATGCAAGCATAGTACTTGTAAAGGATCCAACTGATGTTGAAATGATTTTTACCGGCTTGTAACAATTGAAATCTAAAGATAATCATAGTTTGGTAACATCTTGCACAGTATAAAAAGGCACTAATAAAGTATCGTTACAGTTGAAAAATCATAATTCCTGTATGACGAACCAATCTAATAAAATTTATTGAAGTTGCCTTTGTCACCTTGCAATATTTTGCCCATTTACCCCATTAGTCAGTGAGCTTATAAATTTTTAATTTACTCTGTTGTAGGGAGCCCCAGAAGGTTTACTAGACAGATGCACACATGTACATGTTGGCAGAAACAAGGTCCCAATGTCACCAGCCATCAAGGACGAGATCATTAATCATTGTGATGAAATAATAATATTATATTCCTCTTTCTACAATACAGGGAGCCCCAGAAGGTCTGTTGGACAGATGTACCCATGTCCGCGTAGGAGGAAACAAGGTCCCAATGTCACCAGCTATTAAGAACGAGATTATGAAACACGTGAAATCATACGGAACTGGCAGAGATACACTCCGTTGTCTGGCCTTGGCCACCATTGATAACCCACCCAGACGAGAAGATATGGATTTGGAAGATTCTAGAAAATTCATCCAGTATGAGGTATGGAAAACTTTTGTGAAAAAAAAAAGAATAATTTTAAAACTTGTCCCGCTGATGCTTGAATATTATAGGCACTTTTGCAGACAGTTTAGAATAAGATCAGCCTGCACCAAAGTGCAGTCTGATCTTATACTATACTGTCTGCTTGTCTAAATTTTTTGAAAAAAAATCACAAAAGTTGTGAGTAGTCTGTCTGCCCATCTGTCTGTGTGTCATGTCAGAACTGGCTGAGATACACTCAGATGTTTGGCCCTGGCCACCATCGATAACCCACCCAGACGAGAAGATATGGATTTGGAAGATTCTAGAAAACTCATTCAGTATGAGGTATGAAAACTTTTGTTAAAAAAAAAGAGAAAGTTTTCAATATTTGTAATAATGATACCTTGATATTATGGCCATTTATGAGGTATGAAAAACTTTTGTTAAAAAAAGAGCAAATTTTCAATCTTTTTCAATATTATAGGCACTTTTGCAGACAGTTTAGAATAAGATCAGCCTGCACATAAGTGCAGTCTGATCTTATCCTATACTGCCTGCTTGTCTAAATTTTGAAAACTAAGTTGTGATTAGTCTGTCTGTTTGTCCATTTGTCTGTGTATCTGTCTGTTAGTACATGCAGAGATACGCTCAGATGTTTGGCCCTGGCCACCATTGATAACCCACCTAGACGAGAAGATATGGATTTGGAAGATTCTAGAAAATTCATCCAATATGAGGAATGTTTGTTTATTCGTCTTTCTGTGAATATGTCTTTGTATATCTCTTCATCTGTCTGATTTTATTCTCATATTATGAAAATGTCAGTCAATATTTTAAAGTGCTTGTCACAGTCATTCTGAAAACTTAACATTCTATTTTCCTTTAACTTCTGGAGGCTCTCAAGAATCTTTTGTTAGGTTATATCTTAGGCTTAAGTGAAGTAAGTAGGCAGTATAGGATAAGTTCAGGCTTTATTTCTGCAGTCTGATATTGTTTTACCCTGGCTGACAATGCGTCCGTAGTATCGTAGGCTTGTGACTACTCAAGGTTATGTTTCTTTTACTTAATAAACATAGAATTTAGATGACAATTATACTTTCTTTTACAGACCAACATGACATTTGTGGGCGTCGTCGGTATGTTGGACCCCCCTCGCGAAGAAGTTATTGACTCCATCAAAAATTGAAATAAAACAAGCAGCTAGTGTAGAATAAGGTCAGACTGCATGCATATGCAGGCTGATCTTATACTATACTAGCTGCCAATGCAACTTGAATATCGTTATCACAAGCACAGCATGATAAGGGTCATTTTGTTAATATTTTGAACAAAAATAATCATGATTTGAATTTCTTTTACAGACCAACATGACATTTGTTGGTGTCGTCGGTATGTTGGACCCCCCTCGTGAAGAAGTCATTGACTCTATCAAGAACTGCAGAAAGGCTGGTATCCGTGTCATTGTGATTACAGGAGACAACAAGGTAAAGTTTTAGTGTACATTTTCCTTTTCTCTGAATGGTTTCATCGGTTATTTAATAAATAAGAATTTGAAATGTTAAAGCATTAACTTTCTATTGTTGAACAAAGGATTTATGAATATATCTTTGATCTAAGATGTAATTAAGAAGTCTTTAAACATTGAAGCTACAAATTTAGACTAACAGTGTAAAGAAGAATTTACTGAGCTTATAACCTAAAGGAGCACTGCTTAAAGTTTTTACAGTAAGGCAAAAGACACCAATAATGCTATGTAGATGTCGCTACTTTTGTCAAAATTAATAATGCTAATGATTAGAATTGCCTAATTCTCTGTCGCTTGCATTAAGGAAATAGAATATTCAATTGTTGTACTAAATAACTAATTGTTTCAATCTAAAAAAGTTAAATTGTCATGTTTTTAGGCCACAGCTGAAGCTATTTGCAGAAGAATCGGCGTATTCTCAGAGACAGAATCAACAGAAGGCATGTCGTTTACGGGACGTGAATTCGACGAGTTATCCACGGAAGATCAGAGAATGGCTGTGATGCGCGCCCGCCTGTTCGCCCGTGTAGAGCCCGCTCACAAGAGTAAGATCGTGGAATATTTACAAGGAGAAGGAGAAATCTCAGCCATGGTAAGGGAAAAGTTTAATTCAATTTTATATAGATTGAAAACTGAAGTAATTTGTGACCCAATTGCAAAAATTACTGTATCAAAACCAAGTTTCTGTCTCAGAACTTTTCATCCAGCTGTATATTTACTCCCCTGATCAGTGAGCCACAAGCCATGACTAACATTGGCATTTGTAACGAAAAGAAGCTGCATTGAACATTAGAATATTATAAGTACCCATTTACCCATTTACATCATGGTGGATCAACCTACTACCTTGAGATAAAAATCCCATGCTTTTCTTTTATCAATTTCTATGCAATTTGCCAGGAACTCATTGGATACTGCAAAGTCAGTAAATAAACTTGTTGCACAGTTTTTAGCCTTTTATGCAGATATTCCACGGTGGAGATTGTGCATGATGGGATGGATAACGAATACGGACAAATTTGCCTCGCTTCAGGTAAGTAATTGTGCAATAATTTTCTTATTTCTGCGTCAATTTTCAAGCGGTTTGTTGCATGTACCCCGCATTACTGAGCTTTTTCCTCGGATATATGACTTGTTTGTAGAATCCTTGTACTTTGTCCAGAAATTGATCCCAACCGACCAGAAAAACGACTAAAAATTCAGGCCCTTTTTCTAGTCGGTTGGGATCGGTTTTTGAGAAAAATAGAAGGAGTTTCCAGATAAGTAATACATCTGAGAAAAGGGCTCAGTAAGACGGAGTACATGCAACAAACTGCATGAAAATTGACGCAGAAATAAGAAAGTTATTGCACAAATTCTTACCTGAAGCGTGGTTAATTTGGCCTTAGTCGTTACCATTTCGCTTTCTTGTCGGTTGGGACGATATTTCGGAAAAAGTACCATGAGCTATCTAATATGTCATACATCCGATGAAAGAGCTCGGTAAGGCGTGGTACATGCAACAAACCTTTTGAAGATTGACGCACAAATAAGGAAGTTATTGCAAAATATCTTACCAGAATCGAGATTATTTTGTCCGTATTCGTTATCCATCCCATCATGCACAATCCCCACCGTGTATTCTGTTATCAAAATTAAAAACAGCTATTGTTGAATAGAAATTCAAAGTAAAACATGCCACTTTCTACGCTATTACAAGTGGATTGAAATTATTTATGGGATGTTCTACCCATGACTTCATTTATTAACAGACAGGAGATGGTGTGAATGATGCCCCCGCCTTGAAGAAAGCCGAAATCGGTATTGCCTTGGGATCCGGAACTGCCGTCGCTAAAACTGCTTCAGAAATGGTGTTCGTACAATAACACTTTTTGATGATTTTTTAAAACATTGTGAAAATTGAAGAAATTGCTTGTGACAAGCAATTTCTTCATTTCCCACAATGTTTTCTTCACAGAAAGACCTAAAATTTAATATTTCACTGACTTAGAAATTATTGTCTGCAGCGCCTTTAGAATTGGCCTGGTCTAAAACTTTGCCATATGGTAATGGATTAATTAAGCATTCCCTTTCTTTTGCCATCAATGCTAAATATATGTTTTTATAGATATAAAAAGTTCATCTAATTGTCTATTAACAGACAGGAGACGGTGTGAATGATGCCCCAGCCTTGAAGAAAGCCGAAATCGGTATTGCCATGGGATCTGGAACTGCCGTCGCAAAAACTGCCTCAGAAATGGTGTTGGCTGATGACAACTTCTCTACCATCGTAGCTGCCGTAGAAGAGGGCCGTGCTATCTATAACAACATGAAACAGTTTATCAGATATCTCATCTCATCCAATATTGGTGAAGTTGTATGGTGAGTGCATTTTCTTGATCTATGTATAGATTTGGAGGGAAAAAGAAAAAAAACTTTTGCAAACTTAAAGGTGTTGAAGTCAATAGACAAAATAATCATGGTCAAATTTTGTGAAATTTGAATCAGAAATTTGAAAAATATTGTGGTAAATGAAGAAAATGCTGATTACCAGCATTTTTTTCATTAACCACAACATTTTCTATTGATGTTTTACTCGCGTTTACCATTTAAAATGGCTGACGATAACTTCTCAACCATCGTGGCTGCCTTAGATGAGGGCCGTGCTATCTATAACAACATGAAACAGTTCATCAGATATCTCATCTCATCCAACATTGGTGAAGTTGTATGGTGAGTGCATTTTCTTGATCTATGTATAGATTTTGGGGGAAAAAGAAAAAACTTTTGCATACTTAAAGGTGTTGAAGTCAATAGTCAAAATAATCCTGGTTCAATTTGTGAAATTTGAATCAGAAAGTTTGGAAAATATTGTGGTAAATGATGAAAATGCTGATAACCAGCATTTTCTTCATTAACCAAAATATTTTCCAACAATGTTTTACTCATGTTTACCTTTTAAAATGGCTGATGATGCAATTTCTCAACTTTTGTGGCTGCCGTAGAAGAGGGTCGTGCTATCTATAACAACATGAAACAGTTTTTCAGATATCTCATTTCATCCAATATTGGTGAAGTTGTATGGTAGGTATTTATTCTCTGCTCAGATGACAAAATTCTAGACTTGCCACAGGGGGCGGAGGTGGTGCAGTGGTAAGGCGCTGGACTTGTAACACAGGGATCGCTGGTTCGATCCCCCGCTTCTCCAGTCTTTCGGATGAGACCAAACGGAGGTCCCGTCTCCATATGACCTTAGCTGTTGAGTGGGACTTAAACACCATACAATCCAATCTAGACTTGCCAGATGTAAAGATGCTGTTGAGAAGTATAGCCAAAATGAATACAATCTGAAGAATTTTAATCAGAAAAGTAAGAAAAATACTGTGGTAAATGAAGAAAATTATATGCTGATGGCCACTTTTAGCTTCATTATTGGTAGGATATGGATTATTAGTCCCCTACCGGTGTTCACACCGGAGGGGACTATAGGTTTGCCCTCCGTCTGTCCGTCCGTCAGTCTGTCCGTCAGTCCGTCCGTCTGTCCGTCTGTCCGTCCGTCTGTCCGTCAGTCTGTCCGTCCGTCTGTCTGCTCAAATCTGGATCCCGCGATAACTTAATAACTAAGCAAGCGTTTTTGATGAAAGTTGGTATATGACTAGATGGCAATGTGTAGATTATGCACATCATTTTATTTTTGTTTTTCGACTTAAATTGAGGTTGCTATGGTTACAGAAATAGTGAAAATATGGCCAAAAAATGGGATCCTGCGATAAGATAATAACTAAGCAAGCTAGTTTGATGAGACTTGGTATATGACTATATGGCAATGTGTAGATTATGCACATCATTCTATTTTTGTTTTTAGACTAAAATTGTTGTTGCTATGGTTACGGAAATAGTGAAAATATGGCAAAAAATATTGGATCCTGCGATAAGTTAATAAGTAAGCAAGCTAATTTGATGAGACTTGGTATATGACTAGATGGCAATGTGTAGATTATGCACATCATTTTATCTTTGTTCTTTGACGAAAAGTGTGGTTGCTATGGTAACGGAAATAGTGAAAATATGGCAAAAAATGGATCCTGCAACTTAATCTATTATTGATTACCATATTGAGTCAATGTGAAGCCGGTAGGGGACTTTATGTGTTGCATACAACACCAGATACTTGTTACAGATATGTTCTATCAACAGGGAAAATTAAGTGGGTTAGAATTCTGTGTATTCTCTGGAAAAAGGCCTAGAAAGATTGGGATACGGAGGTCAGTGATTTAATCATATTCATCATAGCTATTTTAACATATGACCTTGAAATATTGATTCATAAACAAATATTCATTTGAGTTAATGTATTTGATGTATTTGATCAATCAGTCAAAAACTCTAAAACATTTAGAAAACAAATTTCTTAAACATGATTTTATTTCTTCACAGTATTTTCTTGACCGCTGCTCTTGGTATCCCAGAAGCTTTGATTCCCGTACAGCTGCTCTGGGTCAACTTGGTGACTGACGGTTTCCCTGCGACGGCTCTCGGTTTCAACCCACCCGATCTTGACATCATGAAGAAGCCACCACGAAGTCCGAAAGAGAGTTTGATCACCGGATGGTTGTTCTTCAGATATATGGCTATTGGATGTAAGTGTACAGTTAAGTCTTTAAACTTTTCCTAAACTAGCCCTGGTTTTGATGTAGCTAATAAAGAGGTCTTTGAAATGCATTTTGGGAAAAGAAGAAAATGCTGTAGTTCAGTATTTATTTGTTTCTCACAATACTTTTAATGCTATATTGTAAAAAATACATTCATAAAGGCACATCAGTTTTTTATTGCCCAAAGTCCAAAATTTTGATGGTAGTGTTAAGTAGTATACCGTTTGAGTATTGATAAATTTTGGGCAAATAGCATACCTTTATTAAAAGAGACGTCTTACAAAGCCTTCTAGAACATGAAACTCTTGTTGCCCTGGGTAGGATCTACTAACAATAAATTGGCTGAAAAGTTAGGGGTTTGAATCAGACTTGCAGCAGTTGACAAATGTTCTCAACTTTGGTAACCCATTACCACTCAGTGACTCCTTTTGACTCCCCTCAAGATAATGGCTTTGGAAAACAATGTGGAAAATGAAGAAATTGCTTGTTACAAGCAATTTCATCATTTCCCACAATGTTTTCTACCAAGAAAGACCAAACAATCTTAAATTCCATTCAATCCAATTTGTCGTCCGCATCATCTTTGAATTAGGACAAGTCCAAAATATCGCCATTTGGTGATGGGGTAAGGCACTTTGATGACCAGTCAAGCACTGACGATGCCCAGGAAAGCATGTCAGGGTGACCGTACTTGTGCTATGACTGTGATGATGTTGAAAAAGGTGTAAATGCTGATAATAACGAAACATTTTCCTGTTTTCACAGTGTATGTTGGTTGTGCTACAGTTGGAGCAGCTGCATGGTGGTTCATGATTTACGACAAAGGACCCAGGCTTAACTACTATCAATTGGTGAGTTCTTAAACAATTCTTTTCTTACAATAAATTATCTTAAAAGTAGCTAAAGCATAAGGCTGATACAGATTTAAAGTCATGTGATTGAATGTTGTGTTTGTGCTGGTGTCAGAAGTGATAGCAAGACATGGTTAGATGTACCAGATACCTCAATATAGATGAAGCATTGTAATTTACGGCTCTAAACCCAATACAGCCAAGCAAAACTGTGTTGTATAGTGACTCTTTGTTACAATTTGCAAATGAAATGTACTGATTGATGTGCTGTTGAAAGTTTTAAGATGTTTCTAGGTCCAATAAGAAGGTGACATTTCATGAAACTCATGAAAAATTAATTAAATCAATCAATGTACAAAGAAATTCATCATGATTTCAATCTTCTTTGTGATATTGATAATAGACAAAGTTGTTTTTTCTTCCAAAGGCATTAAGAATTTGCTGTGTTTGATTTCCTTTTTGAAATAATCACATGCTAAATGTATTTCAGTTTTGAATATCTTACTAGGTAATCATTACACAAAGATAAGAAATTACAGGGCTTTATGCAAAATTGTTGTAAGTTTATGCCGAATGCATTTAAAATGATTTTGCACTAAGCCTGTGAATATTCTTTAATGTTTGCAAAGAGTTTAGATACTTTATTATATTTGAAGCTCAGTGTGACACTAATTAGATTTATTTTGCTAGACGCATCATATGCAATGCCCTGCGGAGCCCAGGAATTTTGATGGGGTCGATTGTAGAATATTTAACGACCCCAATCCCATGACAATGGCATTGTCCGTACTGGTTACCATAGAAATGCTTAATGCATTAAACAGGTAAACATAGTGTATAAGCTGTTAAAGAGGCACCTGTAAACTTATGGTTTATATTTGCCTTGGATGGTTTTAACTTGTTGCACTGGTGAAGGAGTTTTAATCAATCGGATATTGGTCTCATAATGAGAGCTCTAGTCAAGATGGAAATTGATCTAAAAAAAAAATTAAAACAGCCAAAGAACTTGCCTATTTATGTCTTATAATCACAAGGGATACCTGAAAAGCTGTAAATGAAGATTTAATGATCATAAACCAACCAACAGAATGTTTGTGAAGTACTGGTGAATCACTTTAGAATGACACCAGAACATTTTCTTTCTTCACTGGAGCTCTTTAATGTTCACATTTTCATATCTAAGGGTTGGTTTTAAACTGATTTTATGCAGTTGTAAATCCTTAACTCGAGGTACTTTCAGTTTATATCACCATAATATATTATTTGGAAGCAATGTGACAAATGCATTGTATTAGGGAAGTGAGAGATCTAAAGTTAGTCTATATATGAAACCAACTTTTGATATATCACTGTTTTCAGTGGCTTTTATTGAATTTTAGGGACTTTGGCAATGGTGATAATGGCTGAAAATATCTTTCACTCATGTTGCATCATCTATGTGATTTCACAGTCTCATCTATTCCTCTTGAATAATAATGAAGTGGAGCTTTTATCACGGTGTATAATCATGTGACTTAGAATTTCCGATAATCTTCAATAACTTTGTCATTACTTGACCAATTTGGATTCCGTTTGAAGCAGAGAAGGTAGAAAAATGTTCGGAATAGCCTGGACGAAGTGGATTTTTAAAAAATCAACTGATGAAAAAGTTATTGAAGATAAACCAAAATTTTGGTTTATCTTCAATAGCTTTTTTATCAGTTGATTTTTCAAAAACATGTTCATCTAATGTGCAACATCTGTCCACCTCTGCTTCAAACGGAATTCAAATCGGCCCCCAAATAACTAAATTATTGAAGATTTTCTGAAATTGTTGCATCACATGATTATCCATCATGTTTATGTGGACCTATAAATTTTCCGAAAGTATTCCAATTTGCTAGACAGTGGGGTGGGGCTTTTGAGTACAGACGGTTGTTTAGAGAATAGAAAAAAAGATAAACTGAATACATTTTATGAAATCTACATTATTATTCAGGAGATAAGATGTAGACATGATTATTTGAATACCATCATCCTACTCCAGTATATAAATATTTAATAACCACACACCAAACCTTTATTTCTGAATAAACTCATTTAATAAAGGAAAAACAAAAAATAGCCATATCACTTGATTAAAGATACATTGTACA
Source organism: Fragum sueziense (assembly GCA_963680895.1). Classification (NCBI taxonomy): domain Eukaryota; kingdom Metazoa; phylum Mollusca; class Bivalvia; order Cardiida; family Cardiidae; genus Fragum; species Fragum sueziense. The sequence continues at coordinate 1,747,856 of OY804603.1, forward strand.
AAAATTTATGTAATAGTTATTTGTTGTATTCATTGAAAGCACAGATGCTTAGAGCTATAAGAATAAGTATTTTATGCAATTTTGAAGACAGTTTCATCAGAGTATATCATGCCATCATGTCATTTTGATTGAATTTGGTTTGACTTTGTATTTGCTGAAAAAAAAATTTGCTTAAAAAAAGTAATATTATAATGACAGCAAACTATGAAAGAAGTAAAGGTTTGGTGATCATTTTAACATTGATATTTAACCAGATGTGCCATGAATCTAAACCACAAACTTTAGCCTACTTTCTCTATAATTCCCGCAATAGACCCATCACTCTCAATGCCTTGCACAAGACGAACGTTTCTTGGGTGTGGATTGTGAAGTGTTCGATCATCCTGCTCCCATGACGATGGCTCTCTCCGTCCTTGTCGTCATAGAGATGCTTAATGCTCTCAACAGGTAAGGGGTCAACAACCGTGACTGTGGTATCCGTGGTAACCCGTGACCTTCACCTACATGAGCTGTAGTAGTGACCTAGTTCTGTATCTTATCTATTTATAGCAACATTTACATTTGAATTCAAGGTAAAAATAGGTCACCAATCTATTTATAGCTTGAAAATTAAAATGAAATTTGAAGGCTGATATTTAATTAAAGATAGATTTATAAGTCAATTTGGCTTTAATTGAAAGATTTAGTCAATTTAAGAAATGAGAAATACAGGAAGAAAACACATATTTCATATGTCATACTTCAGATTTTGACTCTACATAATTAAAAGAAAATCATCTTTTTTTCCATCAAAGACTTCGTTTACTGTACATTCAGTATCTGAATACTGACAGGTGCAAAAGCAACAACAAAAAATGTGTAAATCAATATATCCCACTCTATTGTCTGTATTCTAAAGTGTAAAATGATCTTTCTTTGTTGTGTAAACTTAGTTCAGTCAGTAAATGTATACTTTACTATCTTGCTTTCTTAGTTTTCTATGCTTTCTTTCTTTTGTGACAGTAGAACAATTTATTTCGTTTCTTTTTTCAAAGTGCAGAATTGTTAGGTAGCTTTACTAATAGAGCACAATCTAGTTTTATCAAAGCCAAGCCTATAGCTCAGTCGGTAGTTTCAGAGGCTACCAATCCAGCTATCTCTCTATATATAGGTATGGTTTCCAAATCCAGCTTGGCTGATAGCCTTTTCAAGAATAATTTTGTCTCTTGCCAAAAGATAAGTTATCTACAAATTTTCCATTTGGATCAGAAGCTAGTGGCTTGAATTTAATGCTATGTGTGTGTACTGGTGCTAGAAATGCCAGGATCAAAATGTTTAAAGCTGTAGAAATGTGCAATTTGAAGCTTACCTTTGTGCAAAGTAGCTAAAGAAAAGAATCATACTTCCTTAAGAAAATGATTTAGTAATAACAAGCGATAGGGTAATTATGATGTAGAATCTACTAATTAACGATTTAGCAAAATAATTTAGTAAAACCCAAAAAACAGAAGAATTTACATCAGGGTACCGCAGTCCTGCATGAAGGAAGTTGATTGGCTGGCTGATTGACCTTGACCTCTCAATTTGAAAACTGCTGCAGACAAAATTTTAATGGTGATAAAGATTAGATTTGTGTTTATTATAACATAGAAAATGTTGAGGCAAAAGAAGAAAACGCTGATCATCAGCGTTTTCTTCTTTTGCCTCAAATATTTTCCCAGGCCTTTTATTATATTAATGGTCACACAAACTTGTAAAAGTTTTGGTAATGTTTGACCTCTAAGGTCAAGGTCATGAGTCATGTGATCTAGAGTAGACTGGTTTGCATGCTTGTCCAATCTTTCAAGGGATGTGAGCATCAGGACAGACAAACAATCTAGAACCCTTCCACCTTGTTGCATGTCAACAAACAGCAAGGGGGGACAACTGGACTTTCTTATTTTTGATGAATTTAAGAAAAAAAAAAACAAACTGCTGCAGAGGTACAGATAAGAGGAAATAAAGGAATTTTGAATTTATGTATACTAGTAGTTCTCTAAAATTAATCAGGGACAGCTTAATTTTCATTGGCAAAATTGGTTAGTCTGACATCTTAAGAAAACATTGCAAAAGAGGAGTCATTACATTTGCCGATATTCCCGGTTAATGTTGATGCACTTCACCGTTTGTATTCATCTTATTAAGAGGAAGCAACTGGGTACTCACAATTTGGATTTGTAAAATAGAGCAATACATTTGAAATACCTCTACTTTCTTTTCTCTGTATCTCTGGAATATATCTACAGGTTATTTGAGAATATTTTTATTTTACCGAAAAATGAAGATACCGCAAAAAATATTTATAAGAGTTATATTATTGCTTAATTGCCAATCTCTCTCTCTTTCTATCTTTGCAAAAAGTAAATCTCTAGCTTCATTCTGTCAGTCCAGCCTCACCCCTTGTTGATTGGTTGAGCCTTGCAAGCTAGCCTAGATATCGTCGCTTTTAAACAAATCTTGTAACTGCAGCTGAAAACAAGCTGCAGTTACGAGGTTTTTGTTGAAAAGCAGCAATATACATGTCATCTTCCTGATTGCGCAATGTTGTTAGCCCCTTACTCTATGTGCATGAAAACTTTTCATTGAATTGTGAAACTTATTATAAAGTGTTATGTTTGTAGTTTTCAATGTGTAACCCTTTCCCTTTCAATGAAACAATATTCTGGTTTTGACGCTTCGTACCAAGAATGAAAGACAAGAAGAAGATGCTGATCAATTACAAGCAATGTGTCTTTGCCCATGCTCTCAAGGTTGTAGCATACAAATGTTTGACTTACAGTAACGTTTTTAATGTTGTCTGTAGCACCAGATAATTCATACCGGTCTAAAACTTTGTCAGGATACAATTAATTACTATTCCTTGATTAGCCGTGCTAGGTAATTTAGCTACTTTACTTTGCAATAATAATGTGGAATTTCTCCACCATCTCTTATTAGCTCACCTGAGCACGAAGTGCTCAAGGTGAGCTATTGTGGTCGCTTTTTGTCCGTCGTCCGTCTGTCCGTCCGTCTGTCCGTCTGTCCGTCCGTCCGTCTGTCCACAATTTGTTGTTACCACTCTAGCATCCACAAATATTGACCAATCTTGACCAAACTTGGTCAAAACATGTATGACTATAAGTTCTCGGATGAGTTCGATTTTGAGTCAGATCGGACCAGGAAGTCCAGAGTTATGTGCCCTTGAACGTCAAAAATGGCTAGTTTTGACTTTGTTACCACTCTAGTATCTACAAATATTGACCAATCTTGACCAAACTTGGTCAAAACATGTATGACTATAAGTTCTCTGATGAGTTCGATTTTGAGTCAGATCAGACAAGGAAGTCAGGAGTTATGTGCCCTTGAACGTCATAAAATGGCTAGTTTTGACTTTGTTACCACTCTAGTATCTACAAATATTGACCAATCTTAATCAAACCTGGTGAAAACATGTATGACCATAAGTTCTTGGATGAGTTCGATTTTGAGTCAGATCGGACTTGGAAGTCCGGAGTTATGTGCCCTTGAACATCAAAAAAGGCTAGTTTTGACTTTGTTACCACTCTAGTATCTACAAATATTGACCAATATTAGCCAAACTTGGTCAAATTATGTATGACCATAAGTTCTCGTATGAGTTCGATTTTGAGTCAGATCGGACTTTGAAGTCCGGAGTTATGTGCCCTTGAACATAAAAAATGGCTAGTTTTGACTTTGTTACCACTCTTAGCATCTACAAATATTTACCGATGAAGACAAAACTTTGCCACAATGTTGGTAACTATAAGATCTTGGATGAATTTGATTTTCAGTGTGATAGGAGCAGGAAGTCTGGAATTATGTGCCCTTGAATTTGACAAAATTGCTGTTTTCGACTTTGTTTACACTGTAGCATCTACATTTATTGACTAATCAAGGCAAAACTTGGCCACAATGTTGGTGACCATAAGGTCCTTGATGAATTAAATTTTCAGCTTGATTTGATTAGAAAAACAAGAGTTATTGGCCCTTGAATTTAACAAAATTACTGTTTTCGACTTTATTTTCTTTCTAGCAAACACAAATATGGACCAATCAAGACACAACTTGGTCACAATGTTGGTGACCATAAGATCTTGATTGTTTTAATTTGTTTGATTGATCGGACTAAAAAAACCCAGAGTTGTGCGCCCTTGATGGCTACAAAATTGCCACTTTCGACTTTGTTTTCTCTCAAACAGCAATAAATATTAACCAATAAAAAAACTTGGACATGAGTTATGTGCCCTTGACTGTGACAAAATTGTTGTTTTCTTCCACTTTGTTTTTACTGTAACAGCTACAAATATTGATCATTCAAGATTATGAAAGCAGTTTTCAGCTTGATAAACATCTCGCATCTTAAATTATGTGCTCTTGAACTTGACAACCTTACGACTTTCATTCTATCTAGGTGCAGGTGAGCGATCAAGGACCATCATGGTCCTCTTGTATGCATGGTAGTTTAGTAGAGTTCTGTTAATTGTTATTCAGATTGATGAATCTTAAACCACTCTGGTCTCGAAACACTCTGGTTCACTAAAGGCAGAAATAAGATGGAGTCATAATTATAGTCTTTTATTGAAAGACATTCAGTATTTAACCCTTTCCCATACAACAAAATTTTAGGTTGGTCCAGTTTGAAAACTGGTGTAGGCGACAAAATGGACGATTAAAAAGTGAAATTTTATTAATAATAGAACAAAGAAAATATTGAGGCAAAAGAAGAAAATGCTGATTATCAGCATTTTCTTCTTTTGCCTCAATGCTCAAGCCTTTTAAACTAGGGACGTCCAAACCTAGTCTTGTTTGGGAAAGGGTTAAAGCTTTATTATTATTTTCAAGATTCTTGAATTATCAGAAATGAATATTATTGATTTGATTGATGTACTGTAAAGACATTTTGATAATCAGTGGCAATTCATCAATTTATTTGTTGTAGAATAGTTATTTGTTGTTTGTTAATACTGCATAACCAATGCTATTAATATTTATCAATTGCAAAAAGAGTAGATAGATTACTTTCTGGGTAATGAATTCAAACAACAAGACTTTAGACTTCCCAAATTGAAAGCTGATGCAGACAAAAAAATTAAATAGAACAAAAAATTCAAAGCATACCAAGGTAGATATAATTTCTGTAATCCGTCATGCGTTTCTAATCTTAATCCATTCCCATAATGTAGATGAGTGTTTAGAAATCCTTGCAACAGAAGAAGGAAATGCAGAAAAAACATGTACAGTAGTTATTTCTGAGCATGATTGTTTCATAGTTTCATTGTGTTAGTTGGGTGTTGATATTTACTTAAAATTAGAATTCAGATCCATGATGTGAGAATTATTTTGATTTACTTACTTACTTAGAAGAAGGAATGCTAGAATGAATTTAACCATAATATATTAGTCTCAGTCTAGGTATCTACTGTACACAAATATCATTATGTATTGTATTGTTCTTTTCTAGAGAATTTGTTATTTACCAGATTTAGACAAATGTTTCACTTGCTATTATACATTTATCATGCTTCCAAATTGTTACGGCATGTTTTAGACAAATGTAAAAGTGACTCTTGTAAAATTAACAATTTAACTTAGAACTATGGATATGAATTATTCTAAAGATACATAAATGACAATATATACCATGTCATTACTTACTATGCTCATAGTGCTTTGAAAGATCAGTCTCTAAACTGTGCTCAATTAAAAACTTGTGAAAAGAGTAGGTTGTTTTAAAAATATTGAATTAAAGAAAAAGTGATTTTAATAAAACATGGCTAGGATCAATTTGAATTTTAATTTATAAGATCAACATAAATTTGCATATTACAATTCTCATTTGCATAAATTTGCATGAATTTACATAAATTTGCATATATTATTTCTTATCCAATCAGCTTGAGTGAGAACCAGTCCCTAATAGTGATGCCCCCATGGATCAACAAGTGGTTACTGGGAGCCATCGGTCTCTCCATGGCTCTACATTTCTTCATCTTGTATGCTGATTTCATGGCAGTAAGTAGTTTGTTTGTTTACCCTTTCCCAAACCACAAAATTTTTGGGGTTGATCAAATATGAAAGCTGCTGCAGACGACAAAAATGATGATGATAAAGACATGATTTTTGTAAAATATGGCACAGAAAATATTGAGACAAAAGGAGAAACTGCTGGTTATCAGCAGTTTCTTCTTTTGTTTCAATGTTTTCCCAAGCCTGTTCTTTTAGGGACGTAAAAACCAGGTCTTGTTTGGGAAAGGGTTAAAGGTACCTTATCCGAACTCAAAAAATCCAAAGTTTGACAAACTTGTCAGACTCAGCACAGGTCAATCAGATACTGTGTGCGAAAAATGATCATATAGTAAGATATGGAAAACATTCCAGATTTAGAAAATTATATAAAAGTTAAAATTGTCGGCCCTAATCTGGCTGCGCGGACTGCGCAGATTGACTAGGGTTGATATTTTTTACACACTTCCTATAAGGTCCCTTTTAGTGTGACATGTCACATTTTCTTACTATTTTACAATCTGACTGGCGCCATCAGTCTTTCCATGGCTGTACATTCTTGTGTGCTGATTTCATGGTAGTGAATGTATTAGATAAGTTCTTCCTGTCTTTCTGATGGTCTGATAATTTTTACAGACATGGATTTGGTGCAGTGTAAACCCTTTCCCAAACAACAAAATTTTAGGGCTGTCCAATTTAAAAGCTGCTGCAGAGGACAAAGTAAATGATCACAAAAAGCCAAAATGTTTATGTTATAGCCAAGAAAATATTGAGGGAAAAGGAGAAACTGCTGGTTATCAGCAGTTTCTTCTTTTGTCTCAATGTTTTCCCAAGCCATTTCTATTAGGGATGTCAAAACCAGGTTTTGTTTTGGAAAGGGTTATTACACTAACACTAGAGTCGTAACACAGGTGTTGCTTCTTCAATGATCCATTTAGTGGGGCGCATAACTCATATAATCGTTCAGTTTGTGATACAAGCATGAAATTTGGCATATATATAGTTTCAAGTGTATATTTTCAGAAAAAAGTGCTAGCCACTTGAAATTCAATATGGCAGCCATTTTCTGAGATGGCCGCCATCTGAGCATTATAGAGCTTCCCTGTGCAATGATATGGCGCACTAAAACTAATAGAAACTTGCATTTTTCATTTCAAACACTCAGACATAAATGCCAAATGTAAAAAAGACAATATGATGGCAACCAAAATCTCTTATGGCAGCCATACAATATAAAGTCCTTCATTTCTATATGAAAATTGCGAGTTTACCGCTGGAAAAAATCTTTGATTTGCTTTTTCGACTTATAAGCTCTACTTGCTAATTTCATTAATAAATTTTCAAAAAAAAAATCAACTAACTTGATAACAGATGGCAGCCAACCAAGCCTGTGTAATCATTACTTTCTTACTCTTTTAATCGATTGCCATAGATATCTGCAAATGTAAAATGTAGTGTATATCAGTTTGGTGAGACAATTAATTTAGAGCCACAGAACCTACTATAATAAGTATATATGTAGTTTCAAGTGTACATTTACAGAAAAAAGTGCTAGCCACTTGAAATTCAATACGGCGGCCATTTTTTGAGATGGCCGCCATCTGGGCATTATAGAGCTTCCCTGTGTAATGATATGATGCACTGAAACTAATATAAACTTACATTTTTCATTTCAAACACTCAGACATAAATGCCAGATGTAAAAAAAGGCAATATTTGTGCTTGAGATGGCAACCAAAATCTCATACGGCTGCCATACAATATTAAGTTTTTCATTTTTTATATGAAAATTGCACTTTTACCACTGGAAAAAATCTTTGATTTGCTTTTTCGACTTATAAGCCCCACTGGCTTATTTATTGACAAATTATATAAAATTTGACTGACTTGATAACAGATGGCAGCCAACCAAGTCCATGTAAACATTATTTTCTTACTCTTTTAATGGATTGCCATAGATATCTGCAAATGTAATATGTAGTGTATATCACAGTTTGGTGAGACACTTAATTTAGAGCCACAGAACCTACCGTAACAAGTAGACTACAAGATTGGGTCCCTCAACAAAGAGAAATGGTATGTAGAATACAAGTGAGATATAGTGTTTGTGGACCCGAGATGGCAATCATCCGGAACAAGTCCCCAGTGATATAGTTTTGAAATTTGATAAGATCCCCATGAGAGATGGCAGTCAACCGGCTTTTTTCAAAGAAGGTCTCTAAAAAAATGTAGCAGATGATTTTCAATTTTGACAATATGCCTACAAGAGATGGCAGCCAAACCCACTGAGGCTAATTATTGTTTTAACGCCGTCTCAGTTGATTCCTATTTTCAACATCCATGTGTCCGGTGTATTCGTTATTTGGCCAGAATAGTTCTGTAAATCAACAGCCTTTACAAGGAAACTAGCCCTCACCCCATATGGGGTCCCTCGACAACAAGAGATGGTATGTCGAATACCAGCAAGGTTTAGTGCTTGTGAACATAGTCATATCAACACTTAAGAAGCTGTACAACATAGATGGCCGCCACTGCTTATTTATGATTTTAACTTTCATGTGATATTTCACAGACGCAGATATAGAGTGAAGTGCAGAAAAGCCTGGCTTTCTTGAACTTACACCGTCCACTTCAAGTTTTTGCACCCATTCGTAGCCATCTCTCTGCAGCATTACGAAACTGGGTCCAAACAACTCTCCAACATTCATTTTCTTTCGGCAATCCCCATTTCGACGGGCATTAATAATTCGGTTGCTGAAAATTACACAGTCTCTAAATATGGCCAGCTTTGTATGCAGCCTGTTTTGCGCATTGATATGGTGCTTATACAATAGGATAAAGTCATGAAGTTTGAAAACTGGACTTTCTCATAAGCCACGAATTCCATGATATACTGGTATATAACAAGTTAAAAAAGCCACATAATACTTGTAAATCTTTTACAAAACTATTGTTGTATCATATTTTGTTAAGACCTCGGCGAGTTATACAACTCTACTAAGCTGTTTGGGTGATACTTTAACTCTTGAACGACAACACGTACAACTGCGCTGAGTTTTACAAGCAACTTCCCATTGTCCATAGTTTAAAAGCATTGATTAAGCTTGTCTCAAATTTTGAGAATCGTGCTACAAATGCATAAGAAACGTGGCATCTTTTGCAAATCAGATTCTATAGACCTTTTACAGCTGTCTCCATCTGTAATGGAATCTTGTTTCTGTGCCCGTTTGAGCTTTATATTGTAGATAAACGACGGTATCTATTATGATTCTTGGCTTATGCAGTGTCAAAGTTTTCTCTTTGCCCTCACTATCATCTAATAGAGCTGGATGGAACGAAGTTGGTATATCATTGAAGGCAATGTATAAAGGAATATCTGTTGCAGTATTATTGTACATTTGTATCCACTAAGATCTTGCTCTTTCTGAAAATTACTCAGAAGAGAAATAAGCAAATCATTAGATTTGTCCTCTTGGCAGGGATAACATTTACTTTACATATTTTTGTTGATTTGTTTTACAATCATCCATTATTAATGTAAGAAAGACTTCCGTTTACACTATCTGATTAAGAATGCATGACTTTTCTGATATTTGGTGTGGACGATTCCAAGGATGATTTGAACACTAGGTTTTGACTTACTTAGCGCAAAGCGACTAATCACACGAAAGTGCTTTAAACCATGTTAATTAAGCTGCTGTTTTTTTAAGTAATCGACTATAATCGGTATTTAATTATGGAGGCCAATAAGACAGTTAAGATAATACAAAAATGGTCGCCATTTCAATAGCAAAATATATATTCTCTTAGAACAATTTTGTTTGTATCTCATTCATTTTATTAGCTGATATTTAAAGAGAGGGGTTGATATCTTTTTTGTTAAAAGAAATAAGATTTCCTTGAAGAAACTATGAACATTTGAATATTTTGGCGGCCATCTTGGAAAAAGGCAACCATATTATAAAGACGTCAAGTCGGTTTATATTGGTAACAAAAAAGACTATGCAGGAAAGGTATATAAAAATCCCGACGAAATTCATCACTTGGGATTCATTTCTATTTGATATTTTCATATATAAGCCTAATTAAGGTAGAACCGGATACTTTTAAAACTTTAAGCTACGGTCATAAATGTAATATCTTTCGAAACTAGAAGCTATTTCTGGTTTAAATCTGATATTCATTTCCTCGTTCATGTCGTGACGACATTACCACGACGACGTCAACATATGCACCTCGCACGTTTTTACGTCGAATTTCTATAGCCCCGAAATCCACAAAATTGCGTTTTAGTCTGGCAATTTTAACGTCACAACAATGAAAATTACATTGATGGAAAGATCTTTTTAAAAGTAATAAGATGATACAAAAATCAATTATTTCGGACTGACGATGCAGAAATAAACGACGAACTTTCTTCTTTTTTCACCATCAGATTTTGAGGAAAAACTAACTTTAGAGCAGAATTTTGTAAAATTGGCCAGAACGATTTTTACCATTTTTCATTATTATTTTGCACGCCCATATTGTAAACATTTGGCAAGAAATCAGAAAAATTCGCCGTACCAATTTTTAATAAAACATATTTAAATATTGTTGGTGCGCGTCAACGTTATGCAGTAGGGCGTCGGCAATTTTCGACGAAAAATCACTTTACAACAGATTTTCGTAAAATTGTATAGAAGGACTTTCCATTATTCCATTTTACACCCATAGTGTAGGTGTTATGCAAAAAATCAGAAAAGTTTACTGTATCGTTTTATAATAAAACGGTTTTGATTTTTTTAGGTATAAATCAAAATTTACACAGTCGGACGTCAACGTCGATTATAAAACTACGCACGTTGACGAGCAACAAGGATGTAGACGCGTCGGGGTTTTAAACTGCTCAAGGAGACCACATTTGTGTACTCAATTAGTCGGACAGCGAAAGTAAATCTCTTTTGTCTAAGTAAATACCCAGAAAGATGTACAGAATCGGAATAACAGTCGACACGCTCACGAAAGCCTATTCGAGGGGGACAACGAAAACAGGATTGAAATGATGCTTTCGAAAAAGAATATGCCGAAAATATCAATAACCAAGAGTAAAAAATGTCATAGAATAATTAATTCGCTTCTGTTCGCATGATGTGGCAAAAATAGAAAATGAAAAAATAATAAAATGAATAAAAAAATAAAAATTAATGCGAAAATAAATAACACCGCAATATAAAAAATAATGTCTTTCGCATTGCATCAATTTCTATCGGATACTTTTTGTTTCATTTCTAATATCAAAATCGCAGTAGTAAATGCAGCCTATTTGATATCTCCTTAAAACGTTGTCATCGATGAAAAATAAACAAAGACTCTATCACATATGCACAGTCAGAATTTAAAAATGTTTTTACTTCAACCCAAATGTTACTACTGACCATTATCTAATCACGATGTGATTTTTATGTTCCGTCCAAAATGGTTTGAGGAAACGTTTAGAGAAAAGAAGTAAATAGCGACAGTCACAATTTCTCTTTTTTATTTCAATATTTTCTATGGAATAAAATACACGATTTCCATGTAAATGCATTTGCATACGTTTTTTTCTCGTGGAACAGTTTTAATTCCCGGCGCGTCTTCATCCTTGTTGCTCATCAACGTACGTAGTTTCGACGTCGACGTCCGACTGTGTAGATTTTGATTTATACCTAAAACATTCAAACACGTTGTATTTAAAAAAAAAACTAGACATAAACTTTTCTGATTTTTTGCACTTCACCTGCAATATGGATGCAAAATAAAATAACATGAAATCACTGTGGCAAATTTCATGAAATTCCTTCGTAAAGTGATTTCTAGTCGAAATTTGCCGACGCCCGACTGCATAACTTTGACGTATACCAACAATATTTAAATATATTTTATTACAAATCGGTACGGCGAATTTTTGTAATTTCTTGCAAAATGCTTAAAATATGGTTGTGCAATAAAGTAATGAAAAATGGCAAAAATCGTTCTGGCCAATTTTACGAAATTCTGCTCTAAAGTTAGTTTTTCCTCGAAATCTGATGACGAAAAAAGATGAAAGTTCGTCGTTTATTTCTGCATCGTCAGTCTGAAATAATTGATTTTTGTATCATCTTATTACTTTTGAAAAGATCTTTCCATCAATGTAATTTTCATTGTTGTGACGTTAAAATTGCCAGACTAAAACGCAATTTTGTGGATTTCGGGGCTATAGAAATTCGACGTAAAATACGTGCGAGGTACCTATGTTTACGTCGTCGTAGTAACGTCGTCACGACATGAAAGAGGAATTGAAAATCGGATTTGAATCAGAAATAGCTTCTAGTTTCCAAAGATATCAAATTTATGACCATAGCTTAAAGTTTTAAAAGTATCCGGTTCTACCTTAATACATGAGAATGGCGGCTATTTTGAAAGATGGCCACCGGATGCGATTTTCATGTGGCTAAATCGGTTTGTGTTTCATTCCATTATGCTGGTTGAAATTTTATGACAAGAATCGATAATATCTTATTAAAAAATAATATCTAATTGAAAAAACGACCATTTTTGGAGTATTTTGGCGGCCATCTCGGATAAACGACCGCAATTTTGTAAAAAAGCCATGCTAGTTTATTAATTAATTACAAAATTGACTATATTGGGACAATTTATTACAAAAATCTCGACGGATTTCAGCATTTGGAATGTCTTTCTATCTGATATATAAACTACATTTATCCGAATGGCGGCCATCTTGGAAAATGGCCACCGGATGCGAATTTCAAGTGGCTAGCACTTTTTTCTGATTCAAGGACCCTCAATGACTTACCATACCAAAATTCATGCTTGTATCACAAAGTGAACGATTAGGCCAAATTTTCGGAGTTGTGCGCCCCACTAATTCAATCAGTCTTTGAAAACATTTCATGCCACAGTTTTGATAACATAGGTCCATCTGTCTGTTCTTATGACTAGCAATGAGAAGATAAATTAGGAATTATTGAGTTGGCTTATTGGATTGTAAATACTTACGAATCTTTTTCAGACCATTTTCCAAATTACGCCTCTCAACTTTGAATGCTGAGAAAATGATAAATACATTGGCATGCAAATATTTATTACAATTTTACAATAGATTTTATTACAATATTATGAATGCAAATATTTATTGCAATTTTACACTTTTTCAGACCATTTTCCAAATCACGCCTCTCAACTTTGAATGCTGGGTTGCCGTAATGAAGATCTCAATCCCGGTCATCATTTTGGACGAGACGCTGAAATTCGTGGCGCGCAAGTTCACTGACGGTAATGCCTGGTATTTTGAATTAGCTTGCATAGTTCTGAGTTGGGCCCTTTATGTTCCATTTGCTATATATGTGATATGAGGATAGAGAGGGTTAAGTTAATATGATTAAGACTATGGCCGAAAATATTTTTGTTGATTTTTCATAGGTATTTAAACTAAATTATCGCCAATTTTCCATCCTAAATTTTGTAACTACAGCTTGGCAAGCTGTAGTTACAAAGTTTTGGAAGAAAATTAATGTTATGATAACTGATCAGATATTTGTTTTGAGAAATACCTGATAAGATTCCATGTGATTATATTTATGGATACTGTAATGTTTCCTGTATTTTCTGACATGGTCCATTTTGATGACAAGTTATTTTCCTTGAGAATAAACAAGTTAATGCAGTCATGATAGCTGAAGAGTTGAACCTTTTTACTCCTGCAGACTGAAACTTGTCCACTTTTTCCATGAATATAGATCCTTGTAAGCCTGACATACTAAGTTTTTTTGTTATCTTCAGTGTCTGATACAATTTCTGTGTGATACAATTTCTGTGTCCTTTTTATACAGAAATATTATTGCCCAATTTGACAAATTTGTCAATAAATTTGTTCGAAAGAGCACATTGTCCTCTTACTAGTTTTGGCCTTTGATTTAAGGTTATTTGCCACTATGAGTCAATTATTTTAACTCAATTTAAAGTATATTTAGGTCAAGCCAATAAGCTTTGCTCAAAAGATGCCATAGGAAATAATGAAACTGTTTTAGAAAATGTTTACGATAAGATATAAATCTAGAATGGTCTATTTCTCAGAGAAGAGTCAATTTGTATTTTATCTTCCCCATGCTTTTCTATAATTTTAAGCTTTGACATACCCTGAAAATGGTTGCCCCCTAATTTGGACTGTTATCCCCTCTAATGTTTGTTGATAGACTTAGGTATTTAAACTAAATTATCGCCCCATAGTTTTGAAATGTTACCCCCTAATGTTTACCATAGTTTGCCATGTTTTCTCTGTTTTTGAACCCTGCTGAATACACCACATACTGATGTTCCGATCTTGCTAACATATATGTTAATTTATATGTAAAATTAGTTGAATTCAGCATCATGCCATTATGAAACTTGTTGCAAACACATGAGGGAGATTTGACATTGAAGTAAAAACTTTCTGTAATTGCTATCACAAATGCAAAATTATCTTTATTACACATATCTATGTCCTTCAAGTAATGGAAAGTCAAATGATTTAGTTTTCAGTAGGTTATTTTGTAAGAAATTGTAACATATTTCATGAAAACTTTAAGTATTCTGCAAGAATCATTTATCCGAAAGCTGCATCTGTATTACCATCCATATTATCTGCACTTTCTTTAAAATGTAAAAAAATCTATTTTAATGCTAAAATCTTGCATCTCAATATTCTGTGTTTTCTTTGACTTTTTTAAAACTCGGAAGTCATAACACTCGGTGATGGGCTGCAATGTAGTTCTTGCACCTTTACTCGTCTTTTTACAAATAATTGTGATGGCATTTAAATATGTGGGCAAGACGAAAATGTCTAATCAGAAATTCTTATTGTACTTTTCTTGGTAATAACTAGCCAGAGGTGTTTGTAGATTCTTTATTTTTCTCTTTAACTTTAAAGAATTTTATCCTTATCTTCAAAGTTCATAATACTCAATTTTTAAGCATCTAAGACTACATGTACATGAATACAAAAATAGACTTGGAATCATTTGTTGTAGGGTAAATTAACTTTGCAAAAATGAGTATAAAAAAAGGAAAATCACACATTTTTCATGTGTTTTGGTGTAAGACAAGGAGATACAATAGCGCTTTATATTTCTTAATAAAAAATAGGAAAATCTCAGTACCCTTTTTGACATGTTTTGGCTTTGCAAAAGACCCTGCAGTATCTATTAGAAGAATATTCATGTATTAAACATTGACAATGATTGAAATTAGAAAAAAATGAAATATTCTTGTATTATGCACTTTGAAATAAGGTCTGTGGACAATTTGGACTGAATGTAATCAATGATTTAGTGCTGACTGTTACATCTAATTAACTGAAGACAATACACATTTACCTATATGTATTTATATCATGTTTAGAAAAAGGAAAAAAAGGCATAACTGAATTAGTTCTGACATGATTTAGTTGCTAATATATATCAAAGACGTCATTGAAAATAAAATACATATATTAATTGGAAGTAGACATGTACTAAGCTTGCAATGTGAACAACAAACCTTTTATTTAAACATTTTAATGTCCCTCTACCAGTTTTACTGATTGATGTTAATTTTTGTCTTCTTCGCAATTTAATGAGAGATTCCTATAATTGCATGTTGAAATTATATATAGGGCTATGTAAGGTTTGTTCTTTCTACTTGAGACATTGATCATTTAATCATGACAAGTTATCTAAAACTGATAACTGACTCCACTAAAAAACTTTATAAAATTCAGTTCATCAAATTGTTTTTTTAAACATCAGTCATTCTCCTATTTGTCATCATTTGAATCATTATCGAAATTAGACAGTATAAAATAAAATGGTTGAAAATAGATACAGTTAAACATAACAGCACAATCTTCGTACATTGCATTATATCAAATCATCCATTCCTGATTTTTTTTTCAGTAAAATTTGATAAATTTCTTTGCTACCTTGATATCATTACAAAAGCTGAAATGGGCTTTTGTTGCAATATTTTCGTAGCTTGGAAACTATATATAAATTATTTAAAACCCATTACTGCACAGTGACGCCTTTTGACTACCTCAAAAGAAAATACTTGGGAAAACATTAATTGTAGAAAATGAAGAAATTGCTTGTGACAAGCAATTTCTTCATTTTCCACAATGTTTTATAACCCAAAATGGTAAGATTTTTGAAATTTCATCATCTTGAAATTGTCGTCTGCATCACCTTTCAAATTGGAACGGTCCAAAATTTTGCTGTCTGGTAATGGGTTAAGCCTTGACATGTTGATGCCGAGTTTAGGAGGCAGTTTAGATTAAGATCAGCCTGCACATAAGTGCAGTCTGATCTTACTCTACACTACCTTGTTGTCTTATCTCAACATGACAAAGCATTATTGTGTGTGTTCTGTTTAGAATCAGGGGTTCTAATGTTTTAAGTACTATTTTTTGTCAATAAAAGTGAAAATGGATGGTCGTGGTATGAATGTTTACATCTCAAGCATTGCCAGATTGTTTCACTTCAACATTGCTAACAGCAACTTGATGCAAGCTCTAGATATCCGATAAAGAAGCAATACAAAAATTATAAAACATTACACAAATAGCTACATTAGTCATGAATCAAGCTTCAGCAAGCTTTAATTATGAATTTTTAATTATTCTATTATAAACTATAATATTAAAGTAATAAACTAATATAAAAGAAATTTCAAAGCTCATTAAATAAAAACAAAACCAACAGAAATTAATACCTGGTTGCATAATGAAATTAAAACATTGTTAAAATGCATATATGTTGAAATGAAAAATAAAAAAAATGTCTGAGACAATCTCAACAAAAATGAAAATTTGTCAGAAGGTTTTTTTTAGCTCACCTGAGCACAAAGTGCTCAAGGTGAGCTATTGTGGTCGCTCACCGTCCGTCCGTCTGTCCGTCCGTCCGTGCGTCCGTCCACAATTTCTTTAAACATCTTCTCCTCCAGAACCATTTGGCCAATTGTGACCAAACTTGGCAGGAATGTTCCTGAGGTGACCCTTTTCAAAACTTGTTCGCAAATTTTTGATTCGTCAAAGAATGTGGGCGTGGCAGGGCGGGGCTTATAAATCCTAAGAAAATTCTTTAAAAATCAACCATTGGGCCAATTTGAACCAAACTTGGCAGGAATGTTCTTTTAGTGACTCTTTTGGTAATTTGTCCACAAATTTTAAGATTTGTCAAAAAATGTGGGTGTGGCAGTGTCAGACTTTAGAAATCCTAAGAAAATTCTTTAAAAAATCAAACAGGTAACATATGGTTAGTGGGAGTCAAAACCTCGTAACTACAGCTTGACAAAGCTGGAGTTATTAGGTTTTGATCCCCCACTGGGGAAATGTCTAATTTTATTAAATAAACAAAAGGCCGGAATTGTTTACACCAATTGTTTACACAAACTCGGCCAGAATGGGGAGCTGCATGTAAAAGGGGGTAAATACATTCTATTTGTTATTTAAGTTATCCTTTGTTGTTGGTACTCATTTAAATAGTTTTGATTAGATCATTCAAATGAATACCCACATCACAGGGTTTGATAAACATTGAAAGATATTTTGCAATTTAGAAATCCCTTAACCTCTCCTATTTGAATCTCTAGTCTTTGGATTTATAATCAGACTTGCTTCTATTTTGCAACTAATATATTCTCTTTAACTCTTTACCAAATCATTATAAAATTAATTATTTTGCAATGAAAAAAGGGCCCTGTGTTGTTGATTCTTGGGGTTTATATAGGGGTTAAGAGTTGTAACATTTTGATCTTTGACTTGGAAAACCTTTTCATCTCAAAACGGTATTTTTAATAGGGCCCTATGTTGTTGATTCTTGGGGTTTATATGGGGTGAACTCTGTTGATAATTGGAACCTTGTCATTGATATCATGGGAAAAGGGGCCTAAAAGACAAAATTCTTGTTAGCATTGTACAGGTTACAATTTTGGCCCAATGTTCATAAAAATTGATCAGAATGTTTGTGTAGTCACAGAGAATTGGAATATTGAATATTCCTTTGGATACCATGGGAAAAGGGGCCATAATGACAAAATCGGTGTTGGCACTTTAGAGGCCATAACTTTGGCCTAATCTTTGTTAAAATTGATCAGAATATTTGTCTAATCACAAGGATAAAGCTTATCAACAATCTAAATGTTCCATTTTGACATCATGGGAAAAGGGGCCTTTATGACAAAATCTTGTTAACACTCTAAAAGTAACAGTTTTGGCCTAGTCTTCATGAAACTAAAAGAATGTTTGTTTTAGTCACAAGGATAAACCATATAAGAAATTGGAATATTCCAGTCAATATCATGGGAAAAGGGGCCTTAATGACAAAATCCTTGTTAGCACTCTAGAGGCAAAAATTTTGGTCCAATCTTCATGAAACTTGTGTTTGTCTAGTCACACCAATGAACTCTGAGGAAAATAGGAATGTTCTATGGGATAGCATGGGAAAAGGGGCCTTAATGACAAAATCCCTGTTAGCGCTATAGAGACAATAATTTTGGCTCAATATTCATGAAATTATCATAAATTTAGATTATTCCTCTAGTCACAAGGATTAAGCATATTGACAGTAGGAATGTTCTGTTGGATGTCATGGAAAAGGGGCCTTAAAGACAAAATCCTTGTTGGTAATGTAGATGCTACAATTTTTGTCCTATCTTCATGAAACATGTTCAGAATGTTTGTCTAGTCACAAGGATGAAGACTATTGAAAAATATAATGCTCTTTTGGATATCATGGGACAGGATGCTATCATTTCTCACCCTGTGAATCTCAGTTCAGGTGAGCGATTTAGGACCATCATGGTCCTCTTGTTTTTCTGAATTGTCCTAAAATACCAAATGGACATGAAATAAATTAATGAAGTATTCAAAAAGTTCTTACAATTGAAACTTCTCATTTCAAAGCATTTCAAACAGGGATTATGAATTTGTAAAATAAATGCTAAGGTACTAAATTTTGTGTCTTCACTTATAAACAATGTTGGCTATGAAAAGATATCCTTAAGATTTTTAGATTCAATTGTCATATTATTTATTTGGCTTATAAAAAAGTAGTTCATGATTTGATTTTCCTTTGTAATTGTAATGGAAAGAAAGCTTAAAGTGATAGAACGCTCAATGTTTTAGAAAATTATCTCTTTTTATTATGTAGAACAAAATGTAGGCTTCTAGTGATCCATTTTCTTAAACCTTTCCCAGATATGCTCTGGTTTAGACATCTCTCATAGAAAAATCTTTGGAAAACATTGTGCCAAAAAGAAGAAAATGTTCAGCACCAGCATTTTCCGCTTTTCTGCAATATTTTCTTCTCTAGAAGCTTCACAAATATCGCCTTTCTTAACAATGACTAACATCTGAATCAGCTTTTGATTTCGACTGAACTAAAATTTTGTTGTTTGGGAAAGGGTTAAGCTGTCATTGTATGTATTTTGTAGTAATTGTCTTTTTCTCTATTTTGTTATGTCAAAGTATGTGAAAAATTGTGTCCTTTGTCCAGTGTATACTTCATTTGCAGAATTTTTTATTGTCCTTTGTGTGTGGGTCTGTTATAGGTCATTTAGACTGATGTATACGGAAAGAATCGATGTTCAATGCTGATACGATCATAAATGGGCGTATAATCATTTATGACCTTTCAGCATTAGAACTTCTAAAGTAAGGCCGATATTCTTCTTTTAAGAATAGTCAGAAGCCTTTTAAGAATAAACAGAAGCTTATTGTTTCTCTATGAATATCTGTAAAAGTGCTGTAAAATGTAGGTTATACACTTCTTTTCTGTTTCTTCAATGAAACATTGACAGCTTTATATGCATAATCCAAATTTTCTAACAAATGGTTTCATTTCGAGTAAGTTTTTAGAAATATTTGGATATTTTTGTAAATATTCAGGATGCATTTAATGCAATCCATCTTTGAAATCCACAAAAACTTATTAATGGTGATAACCAACAAAACTAAAATTTATGATGTGTGTCAGTTTTAAATGATCCTTTTACGAATCTATCCACATAATTCCTCTTATTATCTAGAATTATACCGAATTTGCAAGACTTCCAAGCTGTCAATTTTTCATTACCATGCCCTGGAATTTATAATTCACAATTCAAATTGAACGGATGAAATTAATCCTTACTCGTGTAGAAAATGCTCGTGATTTAGCAAAGAGAACCAACGGAAAAGAAGAAAATGCCCATAACCAGTACTTTCTTCTTTTGTGTCAGTGTTTCTCCAGCCTTTTCCATTATGATTGTTAAAACCATGTCTTGTTTTGGAAAACCAATGGTTAAATGAACAATGGTCGCTATTTTGTTTTACAGATATCCACTCAAATTTTACGTAACTATCTATGAATACTATGATATTGTTTACAGCACAACTGGCAGCCCTCGATATGAAATAGGTCAGATTTCTAAAAATTTCCATTTAGATTTTGTATGAAACATTGTAATTCAACAAATGTGTATTTTCATGAATGTCACAATAATATTCTATGAAGTGATAATATTAACAAATTCCCATCTCTTGTAATCTTTTCAGGAATTTTATCATTTTAGAGCTACACCATTTCAATAGACATAAGTCAGAATGATTCAAAACGGCTAATTGTCATGTAAAATATTTATAAGCATTAATGTTTGTAAAAATGTTACAAACTAATTATACAGGAAATCAAATATAGCGAAAATGTAATCTAAGTTATCATATGCGATGGTCAAGATCACTCGAACTACAGCTGTAGTTACGGCATTTACAAACACAAACAACCATACGTGAGGTATAAATTGATAAAGCTCCTGAAAGGAAAAAGCTTGCAGTTCACATATACTACTTTTGTTATTGATTAGGGCTACATTGATTTATAATTTTGCAATATTATTTTGTATGTACTGATTTTTCAATGGATCAAAAGGGAATTGTAAAAAGCGTCGTAACATTATAAAAGATTTATTTTACAAAAAGTAAACAACACATTTGAAACATTCTCTGTAAGGTGGCTTTGAAATGAAGAGAAATTGAGACAAAAAATTTCGTACTGAATTTTTAGTTTTTTAGCATTTAAGTTTTCCCTTTTGACCCAAATTGAAGAGTGTTCCCTTTTGAACCAAATTGAAGACCATATATACTTAATGATGGATGGTCAACTTCGTGTTCAGAACTTAATTTTCAAAACTTTCTTTGGAAATATGCATGTCAACCAGAAATATTCCCATACTGCATCAGTGAATGTATGAAAGATTCCACATGCAAAATTATCGACATGAGATTTTTGATGTGTGAAATTTGTTATTTGATATCTTTACATATGCAACTTTGAGATGTAATTATATCAGAATGGTATGCAGGAGTGTAAAGTTTAGATTAAAACATGTATGTAGTTGGCTTTTCATCTTAAGTTTTGTGTTTGAGTTAGAAAATAATATTGTGGAATTTAAAACCAAGTTGAAGGAATTTGGGCATTATTTGCATAAAGTGTGCAAAATATATGCATATACATGTATCCCCTTTGTTTTGATCACCCAAACCCTGTTAACTTTTCAATGCGTGGAAGTTTTTCTAACTGAAACTTTGAGTGAACTTTTGAACCCCACCCTGCTTGCATGTTTTGTTTTAATAGTTTCAAGTTAGGCATGGAAAGATCACCACATTTAGTCGTAGTTGCTTCTAGTGCGTCAACTTTCACTATGAAATATATTTTGTGTGAAGCTGATGTAATTGTGTTAAGGTATGTGGTCAAAATATTTATCTTCCTCTTTGGACTTTTCTTTGTCCTCTGCTACTCTTTTGAAGGTAACTTTTACTAGATAAAACTAATCAAAATTTGTCATTCAATATATTTTTGTTTAAAAAATATTCAAGTTGTTGTATATGTCTCTAGTCTACATTGATAAGAAGAAATTTTTGTAAGAAAACAATCATTACATATGTCAGACTTAGGATAAAAGCCTAAAGATGCCTAAAGATGTTCAAACTGACAAAATTACCGTTATCATTAAATAAAAAGAATCCATGCTTATGTATTGGAACATATTTCAACAAAGCTCCACAGTGGGCATACTAAAGTGTCACTAGTCAATGACAAGATTTTGTCTGAATAGCAGACTGAGCACTACACGTAAGGTAATTACCAAATTGCATTGAACGAGTTGATTTAGCGTTAAAACATGATTTTGAGAAATGTATTGATACTAAAGCCAATGCATTTAAGAAAATGAGCAATATACGGAAGGTTATAACCAGATTCCATCGAATTAGTTGATTCAGTATTAAAAAGTAATATTAAGAAAGAAGATATATAATCTAAATGCCAATGGATATGTTGAGAAAACCCTTGAAAGAGCCCTTCAACTTGGTTTTAACAGTGGCCATCAGAACATTGTGTTAAAAACCAGTATTTCGTCGCTTTTCAACAAAGACCTCGTAACTGCAGCTTAAAACAAGCTGCAGTCACGAGGTCTTCGTTGAAAAACAGCGTTATAAAGCAATTTTCATACATTCCATGTCAGAGAGATGCCGAAAAATTCTGCTAGTACCTCTGTTGTAATTGATAAAGAGACTAGTCCTTCATCTTAAAATTTGTCATACATACATATTCATTTGGAAGTAGATGTTATGGAATTGATGTTTCTATGTACTTACTATTCAAAAGCTGGCAGATATATGAGACACTTTGATCAAAAGGCAAAGGCGGACTTTGACTTTTTGGTTAAAAGGAGTCAACAAGCCAAGGTCAAGGGTCATTCTCCTTGAAATGTAGCAAGTCAGTTGGCTTTTCTTCGAAATTGAAGTACATAGAAACATTGATTTTACCACACTTTATTCAGTTGTAATTAGTTACGTGTTATTTAATTTCATATTCGGGCTGTTTAGGAGAAAAGTGACATTTAAGTTATGGTAGATTTTAATGTTTGATTTGAGATAGTATGTGTGTGATATGTGTATGTAAATAAAACATGTAGTATGTATGTACATATTTGAGAAAATCTTTTTATATTAAAATGTGAAACCAGAAAATAGACTTATGGCATTTCTCTTCGTTTTCTGTTTGGTTTGGGTGTGTGTATGAGAGAAAGTTGGAAGATTTTTAGACGAATTCAATCACCTGGTTGCAGTCAGTCTCTATAAGACAACTATACATTTTGTTAAAATGTTTCTGTGTGATCTGAAGATATTAAGATTGCAAGTTCTTTTATCGAAGCATTTTCTGATTGTGACAAGTTAATCAGAAAGAGAAAAGCAACGCATTTGAAGAAGAAAAAACACGTTACTTACTAATATTAGCCTGTTCGTTTTGTTTTACAATTTTGTAACCTGTAAATTGCAATTATGTAAATTTGACCCCGAGCTGAACAAGGAACCAAGGTCAAAGATTGAATCAGAGTTTGTCTAAATAAAAAGGAAAGTATGAATAATACTTTATTTTACCAAGCGAATTACAGTTATCGATGGAAATTATATTATAGTCCAGTCGTCATATTATGGCACATGTTTACAAAGTTAAATTATTGAAACAACGCAATGTCGAAGAAATGAAACGGTTGAAACCATTGTAATTTTGAAATTGATGGTTCTAATTCTGCAGATGTCTCACACCTAAAATTCGAAACAATGCATGTCAAATTGTATTGACATTATGATCGCTTAACCCATTACCGCACAATGACTGTTTTTGACTCCCCACAAAATAATGGCCCTGGAAAACATCATGGAAATGAAGACATTGCTTGTGACAAGCAATTTCTTCATTTCCCACAATGTTTTTCATCCAAAAGGACTTAAAAATTAAAAATTCGATTCACTTGAAATGTTCGTCTGCAGAGTTTTCCAATTCGGACCACCCCAAAATATTGTCGTTTGGTAATGGGTTAAATTCCCATCGCTTACATTGGTAAAATTTGTAAACGTGTGCCATCATATCGTTATTGGACCGTAGCTTAAGACAACCAGTCTGTTTTACAATAGAAGCAATTCTCAAATAAAAATTCAAATGAGATCACTTGCATTCGAAACAATGTGCATTTCATAGTATGAAAGAATCTATCTGAAATATATTTGAAACGAGTAAAGACATATTGTACAATGGACTAAGAAGGGACAAAATCGTTTTCGTCACGGAACTATTCGAAAGCCGGTATTATTGACTAATGTTACAGGAAAATAATGAATGAATGAATGAAGAGCGAATCCGTGTGTGTGATAGATCATAATTGTGACCCGTCACGCTAAAAGGGACCTTATGCGAATTCCAAAAATCCAAATTTTGACAAACTTGTCAGACTCAGCACAGGTCAACCAGATCCCGTACGCAAAAAATGAACATATAGTTAGATGGGAAAACATTCCAGATTTAGAAAATTACATAAAGTGAAAAGTGTCGGCCCTAGTCTGGCTGCGCGAAATGCGCAGACAGGCTAGGGTCGATATTTTTCACACACCCGATAAGGTCCCTTTTAGCGCGACGGGTCACAATTTCATTTGACTGTATCTTTTATGTCAGTCCAGTCAACAAAAGCACAACCCAATATCAAATCCATATCTAGTGCAAAATTTACTAGTCTAAATTTCGTCTATATTGTAAATTAGCATTGCTTGTATTTCTGGAATGAGCTCAAGATCAAGCGAAAGTATTTTCTTGAAAGTCTGAAAGCAAACGCTGAAGGCACGAACGGTTATAACGGGTTTGTGTGAAACAAATATTACACCAAACGTTAGCATGTATGGAGACCCTATGTCGGATGGTTATAATTTGGCATATACACAAAACAGTCGTATCGAACATCTTGTCAAAGATATGTTGTTTAGCCAACTTCAAGGATACCATGCCTTTTGAGACAGAAAATCAAAACAACAGGAAAGCTATATGGTGCTTCTAAAAATGGAAATGACTCATCATGGAAAAGTCAGAAGGAAGATATGGTGGTTGACAAACGGTAGCAGAGTGCATGTATGGATGTACAACCAAGAGAAATGCTGCTTAACTAACAGAGTTGCATGGCTTTGGAATGCATTTATAACAGGTCAGGTGATTGCTAAAATAGAGCTTAACGATATTGTAGATTATTTGTTTTATGTTGGCCCAAGTCAAAGGGTTAACCAACTAATGGAAGTTTAATGATTTTATAACACAAATTAATATAATGGATAATATACCATATGTAAAGCCAATAAGAGGAAATCACGTTGTTTCTGTATTTGAGAAACCGACTTTGGCTGTTCACGGAAAAGTCTGTTTCCTTATCATTGTATTATGGTAAAGCTCTTTGGGCCATTTCATTAATACGAAACAGTGGATTTACATGTACACCTTTTGACTTGAGCCTTTTAATTTCGTGAGATTGTGGTTGGACCAGTTGCTTCACGGGGGAGATGTAACAAAAGATTTAAAGTTGTTGATAAGGAGAATTGTATGAAAATATTTGTACTGAATAGTTGTTGGTTCCAAAGAAAGAAAGAACACATGCTTTATTATCAAAGCCATTTGTAGTCTGCAATGTACTTAGAGATAGATGGTATTTCGCAGCATGATTGTTTTCCCGCAGTTGAAGTACTCATTTTAAATGTTTAAATCTTTTCTTAAAGTGTTTCTATCAGAAAGCAGCTTTTGAGACTTAAGCAAATTAAACTTCAATATGTAATGTATAAATTTCATTAATTTTAAATGCCTACTTTTCTTTAGGTCGACCAATTGACATTGCAAAATATATCGCTCTGAATAAATTTGTTTGAAGTCTGAACTTTTGGAATAGACTTGATAAAATTAAAAAAGGACGAAATACTTCTGAATTGATAAATCTTCTAACAACCACATCTCTATTTATAGTTATATGTTTGTAATGTTTGTGTTTTCAGCTTTGACATATTGTGTTGTATTAATACTTCTATGATTTAGATTATTTGGATGCTCAATGTATAATTGTCATTCTGTTTGCGTTTGAATAAATGATGATAAGCCTAACATTCTGGTAGAAACTCTTGAAATCTTTGCATCGCATTTGCTGTGTTTTAAAAGAGTGTATGGAAGAAATAAAGACAATTTTCGGGTGAGCTCAGAAAAGAATGGCTTTGATTTAAAAAGAAAAGGCAAAAAGGTTGCTGATAGTGTATAACCAATTGCTTGTCTAAGATTTCGTGTTGGAACAAGAAGGATAAATGGAAATATTCAAGAAAATGGAATTATGCATGGACTGTTTTTGTCGCATTTCGTTTGTTGGTTGCCTTTAAGTATTTGACTAATCCCCTTTGGCATGAATCCTCAAGTGACACCTGCATCAGATACATTAATTCATAACTTACTGCAACCTAATTTTCACCTTACCATTTTAAAGAAGCGCAGCACATTTTTATATCCATAGAGCTAGGTCTGTCGATTAGAAGCGGTTCTGAATACCAGTATAGATTAATATGCTAGACATTCCCATTTAAACAAAGAAGTACTTCACCTAATGTTATATACGGTTATTTAAAAGTTTTCAATGGAAATCTGTCTTTGACTAATATTCACAGTATTAGGTGTTCTAAAAGTCATTTTAATCAGATCGATCGAAGACACTAAAGATAATTGACGACCAAACTCCAGATGCTAACAATGTCTGAAATGGCTTTTAAAACATCAATTCAGAGCCAGTTTATCATACCTATGTTCTCCAAGTTAGATTCTTCTATTTTAGCTAAATAGATTTGATTTGGTTGGAAACATTGACATTTATGGCAGAGAAATGTATACCTATACCGCCGTTCTAAATTGAAATTGCCAGCCTCTAGGCATGCTGTGTGCTGTCTTTTCCTGCAAATACAGCTGGAAAGACTTGCAATCAATGTTATTTTGCATTGTGGTTAATATGTTAAATGTAGCCTTTAAGGTTGCGGACAATTTCCTGTTACTCTTTTAGTATGTTGATGTTCGAAGAATCAAAAGAGCCGTGTCCCATGAGTGATTGACAGTTTTTGATTTGAGGAACTTGAAATAATAAACATATTTTTTGGGGTTAATACTGGAGATATATCTTTATGATGGTGTTTCTTACAAAAGAGTTAGAACGATTGTTTTGATAATCTTATCTTGTTACATGCATACAATAGCGGACGAAGGCTTAAAAAGGTAAATGTTTAATTTTTAGTGTCGTAAATCTGTTATTTCTCCCCTTTAGAAAAAAAAAACAAAAATAAAAGGTGCTACATTCGGTCTACTCTAGTCAAGTTATGATATAATGGCACATGTTTATAATCAAGATATTTAAATTACAATTTTACATGTGAGGTACCTTCAATATTCGTACCATGATACTAAACAAATATAGCAGTTTGGAGTTCAATGATGCGCTGGTAAATGTTGCAAATATGTGCCGAAATATCTTGACTGGGCACTATACTGTACATAAACAACTTATGGCGGTCGCTGTGAAAAGTTCTGAGTCGAATATTCAAGATGCAAAACGATGAAAAAATTCGTCAGGTGATTATCTATTATTAGACCCTGTACATGTAGTTCACTATTTAAAAGCTTACGCCTATGTTGCATTTAATACATGGACTTCGTGCTTTTACATATAGGTTTGGTGACTTGCTACTAGTATATATATATTTATATTGTTATATATACATGTGTGTGATTCATATTAAACATAATACTCGGAAACTTAGGTTCTGCACACGCTATGCTGTTTTAACCCCTTGGATAGTATATTGAAATTCCTTCATATTACACCTTCATTTCATTATTTCCATCATCGTTTTATGGTGGAATAATCAACCAATACAAGCTGTCTTTACGGATCGCTTTGTCGTCGATAAAGATGTCTAAGAGGATTGCTTATCTGGATGGTTTGTTGTGATGTTTCGCACAGATATTTGCCTGTTTATTCCAAGTTTGATTAATTAATTGATTCGGGGGACGAAACAGAGTAGGTCACCTTGGTTTCCGAGGATGATTAAGCATAAACAGGGTTGTTGGATTTCACATCTGCGTTCTATTGTAAATTAACCTATAGATAATGACAGAAACTGCTAAAATCATTATAAACGCTGATAAGAACGGATTTCATGCTCGAATTGCGATTCAAACATTAATTCTTCTGAAGATATCTTATATTTTCAAAATCGAAAATCTTTGAAATTTGAAGGATAATTGTGATTCATTTGTAAATGCTTTTCTATAAATGTTGGATCGAACTCAATACTGGATGAGTTCGCCTACACTTCTGTTGTGAGCAATCTTTAATTTGAACACCATATTGAGAGTTTAACATAAGATCACAAATTTATCATTTGCTATGTTGAAAAACGTTGTCACTTCAGGTTATTCCAATTAATTCGTACATGGTATATCAGCGCACTATGCTTGATAACATTCTTGATCAGCAACGTTTCCATGTCAATATCTGAGGGTTCTAGAATCAGACATGTTTTGTTGTAGATATAGTGTCAATTTCTGCATAACTTTTTTTTCTTTCAATAGGCATGCGCGGATCCAGAGGGGGGTCAGGGGGTCATGACCCCCCCCCCCCTGGAATTGGCTGAAAATTGAATTTTGACTATATAACTTCTTAATAAAAGCCATCATTTGGGCTTTGACCCCCCCCCCCCCTGGAAAAAAATCCTGGATCCGCCCTTGATAGGTAAATATATTCTTGCATTGGGCTAGAGGTAGCCTGTCTATTAACATTCCATTTAAGTTATTTTACAAGTTGTTTATTCGATATAGGAAAAACGACAATGAATTAATATTAAGATGTTATTTTAAGATTTCAATCTGATAGTTGTTTTTCAAATGAGTACATTTTGCTTACATCACCCGGGAAATACGTGTTTTTGTTTGATGTGCACGTTATGTATATCGCTGGTGTGGAGTCAAAACCTCGTAACTACAGCTTGAATAAGCTGGAGTTACGAGGTTTTGACTCCCCACCGACGATATGCAATATCTGTGTATTTTGTCGTTCAAAATTTATGTTGTGTTTATATTGTGGTAAGTGTTGTATTTATCTGTATTGTATTAATTAAGATATTTAACTCGTTTATTGAATTAATTGAAATGGAATAGGGTTGAAATGCTTATTTTAACAAATGATTAACACTTTAAAACAGTTTAGGACAGTTATAAACTGAAATAACTTTCTACAGGGACATTAAATGCATATTAATAGATTTCTGAAGATTAAATTTTCTTTAAAATGGTAGGTATTTTAAGATAAACATACAGCATAACACCCTAATTCAAAGGTAAACAACTTTATCAAACATTTTGTTTCTGGAAATTGTTTTATATGCAAATCAAGATATTGGATACGTTTAAATGTATATTTAGTTCTTCCCCACCAAAATTCCTTCACCTTTTCGCTTATACTGATACCTTTTACTCCTTTCGGCTAACCCTACATTTACTAACAATTAAGAAAAATCTTTATTTTCCTTCAAAAATGTTTTATTTATCTTTTAGATATATTTATAAGTTAAAGTTGTACGAGACTGATTGATTATTTCAAAGTTTATTTTATTCTCTTAATGTAAGTGATTTTTCTCGACTATTTAATATTAAGATTTTCTGCTTAAATTGTTGTTTTCATTGTTATTCTTTAAAAGGAGAACAAACCTAATTTTATGTAATATTTGTGTATATTTTTTCAGGTTAATAAGTTTCTGAATTTCTCTTGATATTTTATAAGTAAATTGTCTTAAAAAAATTAGTACACATGCAATTGAATAAATGTTTCGTTAAGAGCCATGAATGTGATTCGGACAACAATCCATTTTCTGAGCAGTTATTATCTGAAATGAGTAGTTAATTAGGAGCAAAAAGTTAATAAAATTTTATATTTAAGTTGCCACTTTATTGCCGTCTATTGAATCTTTACGAAATCAGATCAATCTCCAGTTTTCTGTTGGAGAGGAAAACATGTTGATAACATACTGATAAAAATGTGTAAATATTTTAGAACATCGAGAGAAATTCAGATGAGTTTTAAAATCATTAAAACGCTGCTATGTTGTTAAATGTTTTGCATGAAAACCAGTTCAAAAATACTCTTTGTTACACATATTCTTGTTTTGGTCGTTCTTATCATATGAGTGAAATCATGGCCCTCCTTATCTTTACTTCCATAAAAAGGAAAGTTCGCAAAAACAACGAGAATACAATTCTGTGCAATATTGTACTCAAATGTTATCTTTATTCATATCCATTCAGTCATTAGGTGGTTTGGAAAAGGTTTAATGTGTGAATTTTATAGGCAATGAAATACCCAACCTAACCTCACACAACCAACTTCTTGACTGATTCCCAATTGAAACAAAAAAACTGAAAACAAAATATCTACTATTATTAAACTCATAAAATCGTTGTGTGAAAATAACGAAAATGCTGGAAATCAGTATTATATGTGTCATAGATTATCAGCATGTGTGGACATACATTGCATGTGTGTTTATATACTCAAAGGCATTAGTAAATATTTGTCTAGTAACAAACGGCCACAACATTTATCGAAACAACAGTTACATTTCAACCGTTCATCAGTACACATTATATGTATGCATAAGCTTTCCTTAGACTGTATGTCAAAACGCTTTACTTTCCTGAAATTTTGCTCGTTATTCTGAAATCGGCGTTTCTTGTCCATGCAAAAAAGGAGGTTTTTTTTTGCCTTTGAGTATGATACAAAGATCTGAACCAACATCATTGCTTGGTACTAACTCTATGATTTTTTTACACATTCTCTGTTCCGCTCATTTATTTGACACAAAGCTAGAATTTAACACTTTTAAGCATTGCATGATATCTAACACACAAAACAATTTACCTTCTGTCTATGAGGTACTTCTCTTCAACTCCATTTGGTTCCTTGACAAAGACGCGACCACGATCATAGTGCAGTTTGGAGCGAGTGAGACTCTCAATCGAGTTCTATTCACGGTCACAGCTAATATCCCTTATTGACATTTGTCTCGCAGCGATGGGTGGATAGTCGCAAACCTATGTTGGAAAGCAACTGGAGGCTCGGGAAGGAGAGTGTGGTAGTACTTGTGCAATAAATGACAGAAATTTATGGTTAGGTCGGAGTTTCGCGACGATATTACTGAGGTACTGTTAAAAGGTGCGGTAAAATACAAGTCAATTGATTAAGACCTCCCAGTAAGGTCAATGCACAAAATCCAGCTAAAGGTTAAGAACTAGTCTTTATATTTAATCAACATAAGTTGCCTTTGATTAGAATGCCGTGTAAAAAATCGAATAGAAAGTATTCCAAATCTGTTATTTGGTCGATGATTTTGAGACATATGCCAATTGTTCATGTGTTTTATACCAGCTGTCTACACAGGATATTATGGGCATCGTGATTATAATTTTCAAAGATAAACCAGAAAAATGAAAACATAAACTGAACATGACTCCCGACGATACTGTTCCTTGGTCGTTTTTTAGACCAAAAGGTAAACCGGAAAAGGACAAAACACCCTGACGTGAATCTCATACTAATATTCATTATCTTTTTTAAACAAAAGATGAATGTAATGCGCTGGCAAATGAATAACATCAAAGACGAATTAAAACATACTTAACACCGTAAACAACCTGTATAGTGTGTCTGCTTTCTATGGTATAGTGCGCAATACATTGACCATGAATATAACGAGCTGTATATCATGCTTCTAAAAAATCTTTCAAGCTTTGCAATCTATGAACTAATTTACCATCGATATTAACATAGTCATGTTATAATCTATCTCGTGATCATGCTAGATCTGTGCCTAAAATGCATAATTCTCTTCTCGCAAGAGATTTTATTTTGCCCACTGTATCTGGTTTGCCACTTTGACAAAGTGCTTCCATAATAATCTAAGCACGGTTAAAGGAGCGATGAATTTGGTCCCAAATATTACCCAATCCATTTCTTGTATTCGTCAAACACTAACAAAAATCTCACCAAAATAATTTATGTCCTTTTTGTATCCACCAATTCACATCCCATTCAGCTTGAAAAGAAACAGTGGGTGATCAATGTATAAATGTTATCTATCTTCATTCGGAGAAAATTTATTCTTGATCGTTCATTGCATCTCATTTATGTCAAGTAGTCAGAAAAACAAATGATTTGATGTTTCAGAATACCCCAGTGTGTTTTGAAGGACGCAAGACTACGATTATAAGGTATATATCAAACAAATTTAAGAAGTTTCAATATGGAATCAGAATGAATGTAACGGGTTCATATGACCGAAATCTACGGCGAAATACATATCAACTGAAAAACACTACTGCACGGGACCTGTGGTGAAACTGGTAGCTGTAAACTGAATGAACTACGGAGTAAAGTGAAATATCATACTATGATTTTTTTATCATATGCGAATTGACAAGACAGCACTTGTTATTGCTTGATATTTTACAGTTAGAAATTTCTCTTTTATTTTGTTTAGTAGAAATTGCTTCTTGTTTTTGTTCTAAGCAGCAAGTAAGTTTTAAGGATTTACAAAGCATGTATTTCTTACGCAATTTAGAAATCGTTTCAGATAGATTATTTCTTTTTGCTTGACAGTTACTGCAACAAAAGTTATCATTTACGGAGTTAACTGTTTTTTTAATAGTTCTGAAAATTGCTTCTTTTATTTCGGTTTGCATGTTTTGTTTAGAAGAAAAGTTGATATTGTGACATATGATTTCTATACATTGGATTTGTTGCAAAGCTTTTGTAAGTGCATTATCATACCTTCTCCAATACAAGACCTGGTTTTATCGCCGGTAATAGAATAGGTTCTTTTGCGCAACAAGAAAGAAAATGCAGATGACAAGCATTATTTCTTTTTACCTTTTACTTTTTCTTCGGTGAATCCTTCGTAAAGTCTGTCTGTCAGCATCCATTTTGTCATCTGCAGTAGCTTTTGAACTTAAATAGTCTAAATTGTACCGTTTGGGAAAAAAGCATGTCAACTCGGGATTTGCTCCCATAATTCCCCTTTCGGATGAGACGTAAGACTTAGAATTTACTCTTCGCTTAGTTATTATAACTTGCACTTACAAAAATGCTTTACAACAAGTCATGTAAATGCATTCAGCGGTGGTGTTGACACTTTAATGTGGTTATACTTTATTTTATTACAGCCATTCCGGACGAGATGCCACTAAAAAGGTTTTAAACTACCCAACATGAAAACTCTCAAACCTATTACCAACAAAGCCCCACTTCAATGACATGATGAACAGAACGTCTGGATGAAAAAGGACAGTTAATAAAGTAGTGATAATGTTAGTTAAATGGACTCTGCTGAAACTTTATAAATCAAATCTGCTGATGATGCACTTGTAGCTGTAGATCTGTAAATACATATAGAAGACACAAGACGATGGTCAACCATCCAAATAGGAGCATTACGTGATCAAATGTAAAATTTGCAAGTAGAAATTGAAAAGGGGGATGTTGACGTTTAATCATTCACTATTTCTTGTTTGTAACAAACAAGAAATGGTAAATCATTAAACGTCATAAAATGTACTGAGACACAGCAAATGGTTAAACAATAATAAACCAAGATATGGTTATTGAAAGAATGTCAAGTTCCTCTATATTTATAGAGAAAGTTGTCCTTTGATCATTCAGTGTCTCCTGTTGATTTAAACCTCTAGATGTCACCATCTTGAACATTATCACTTGACATGCTTGCGAGATGGACTCTCTTGTGCTCTTCAATGATTGAATCCCCATCCAAACCCAAGATAATTGGAGTGTTATGATCTGACACAAATAATGTGTTTATTAGTGATTTATTAATATTAGTACTTTGCGTTTAATGGTCAATAACAGCAACACTCTGATATAATAACTTGCTCGTCTTTATTTCGAATGTGAGGGCTAAATAGAATTGTTTAAAATGTACGAAAAATACATTTACCATGACAAGTTAAACCCAACCCAGAATCAAAGACATAACTTGCGTCTTTCGTTTCGAAGTTAAATCTCGTTATATTTACCTATGTTTTGGGGTAACCATGCCTATATGTATACCTTTTATTAAGGTACTTGGAAAATCTAGGCATCACATAAAAATATTCATATCTCAATTCCGACTACGTTCTTGGTCAGTTGAGTATAGGTCGTTTGCGTGTAGGGCTGACACTGTCTAATGAAGATCTTACTTTTTAGAGATAAAACGCCTTCCAGCTCTCTGAAGCTATTTCTAGCGAATTTCGCGAAAAGGAAACATGCTATGGTAAAAAAGAATAATTAAAAGAAGTTTGATTTCGACCATCACGGTCTTGATTTATTCCGACCACTTCGTTTTCATTTCTTTTTAAGTCTCGGTCGGAATATAAGCATTCTCTTTGAATTTAAGGTGAATGTGAAATGCATGTGAATGGTGTATAAGACTTTTGGAAATTGATATCATGATGCCTAGATGTTTCCAAGAAAATTATTACCTCAATTTTACCTGTGTTATTTGCGTGTACATGCAGAAGTGTGCTCATAGTTTTGTACCAAAACCAATCCATATTTCATTTACTTCCATATCATGAATGTAAAATTACAACCTCATCGCTTTCAAAACACGTCAATTGGTAACGAATACGGTAGTGGTCATGCTGATTCCGGAATATTCCTATCGCTATGGCAGGCAGAATAAAACAAGACCAACATGCACATAAGTGTAGTCTGGCCTTATTCTATATTGCCTGTATCTTATAAATGATTTAGTACGACAACAGTAAAAATGTGTACTAGTATACTTTGTAGTAGATAAAGACAATACTGGTTGAACTTTGTTCACAACTTGCTTTTGGACTGACGTATGTTGATATATGTGCACTGTTTATAAAAAATGAAAGAAAGAACAAATGAAACATCGATAATGCGGGACTCCATTTTGTATATAAATCATTTATTACCATTAAATCTTGAGTCAGTCTAAAAGCAACAAGGCGCTGTTCATTCAGTTTATCCAGTGAATTAGGAATATCCAAGATAAGAGATGCACAAAGCAAACTGACGTGTATTTCGTCATATGGTGACCAAACGGTTGTTATAACTTAATTACCTTAGTTTTATCTTCAACATTTAGGTTTCAAATGACAACTTGTCGACTGCATTCAAACAAAAAAAAATGAGTAAACATATCAAATTGGTGATATATGTTTGTGTGTACTATCGGTTTGTGTGTAGTATCTATTGATTATGCTGCATACTTTCCATTCCAGTTTTGACATAAATGTGTTAAACCACCACGTGTTTGTTGGGGGACAAAACCTTGTTGAAGCTTTGTTTTGCAAGATTTTGGCTATCCAATAAGCAACGAGTAATCATTGTTCGAATTCCCATTTCTTACATCGAATCATGTAATATCCGAATGTTTGGTATGTGTGGAAGGTGTCATTTGTCGATTACGGTCGAACATGTCTGTAAACAAGACATTTTCGAAAGTAAACGACGTTTTGTATTTACCCATTATTCTTTCGAATTCCTAATAAACGATGCATCACCTTTCATAGTGCCAAATTGTTGGCTCTATGGACAGTGCTGTATTTCGTTGTTTACGTTCGGAAATGTAACAACGTCTTGAAGTTATCACGTAATCGAACGTAACTGGCGATTTGTTTATTTAAAAGTGTTTGTCAATTACGTTTTCAGTGATATGCTTTAATTAGGAAGGGTCATTGTAATGAAAACATAAATTACACGATTCTCATATTTCATGGTACTTCGAAGTAGTGTTGACAATGAAATGTGCAAAGACCCAACGTAGAAGCAGTGTATCTAAAATATTTTGAAGTGTGTTAAAACGGTGTTTGTTTGTTTTTCTCAGTAGTTCATCCTTTCACCCAAATCGTGTTTGTTATTCATTGTGTACAGAGATTTTTATATCCTTAGTTTGTGTGTTTTCGGGAACCCATTCTTTAAATATAATTCAACCAGACGAAAGGGGAGCAAAAGTGCAACACTATTATAAGTGCATATGCACTTAATTTAAGTGCATATGCACTTAATATAGTTTTGCACTTTTCTTTCGAAATAGAATTGGAACATAATCTTACGACAGGAGAATTGACATCAAATTGTAAGACAAGAAATTAAATGTCACTTGCATTTGAATCAATTCATCAGAACATTGTCATTTTGTTTGAAAATGTTTGTGTGAAAGTATAATATTGAACCTTCATTTCATTGAACACGAACATATTGAATATGGGGCACTGTCATCCTCGATTGCTCAAGAAAATGTTAGAAGAGAATTTATTTATCCATCATCAGGAAATAAAATTCCATTGATAATAATAGACGATAATGAAAAAAAGTCTTTATTCTAATCTGGTGTCCATGCATTTTCTTTTCAAAATTGAGATCACTGAGGTTAGTTTCTTCAGGCATATCCATATACAAGAGAAAATGTTCATAATTCTTGAATGGTTTTGTCATTTAAATGTTGTTTCTCATCTTCGCAGGTAAAGGACTCAAGGTTTACTTTGTTCCTTACGAACTCTTGGAAAGTAACAAAGTAGAGCTAGAATCATTTGCGCGCCATGGTGATTATTTCGATTATTTCTATGAAGTGAAGGTTGTTTTGGTTGTATTTCGGTGATTGTTTATATGTGTATGTAGTTGTAACATATTTATTGTAGTTTATTTAAGAGATAAAGATTGTTTGCGATCCATCATACATCCTGTAAAATATTCGTACCTAATTAAGCGGGGAGTTTCTTTTTTACGTGACAATTCTTTGTAAATACACGGCGTTATTGTAATAAATTTCTTAGCTATAAAATTTATGGGATGTCGTCAAATTTAGAACCAAGTTTTAGTGAACGATTTAGGAACCATTGGTTTGATAAGCCATTGGGTCCAGTTCATTTAGGAAACTAGTTTTTATGACATCCTGAATTTGATTGCTAAAAAATTGTGGTCTATATTTATCCAACCATTTTGAATACATCCAAGTAAATTATGTATCGGAAAATGTGATTGGTTAGAGCTTCACAATATATTGAAATTTGACCAATCAGCAGTTCTGTTATAATTTATGGTAAAACACTATGATGGTATTCAATTATGGTTGGTAAAATATGACTTAACCCAGGTTGATATTCTTGTCAGTAACTCTTGATCACGTTATGCATGTCTAATCAACTATCAGTGCAAAACTAGTGCAAAGGAGAATAAAATGCATACATACTTGCATAATTTCCTTTACCTTGTGAACTGGGAGACTGACCAGACAAGTTTTCAACCACTCTAAAGCTGATGCAGTAAATTGTGATACTGAATTGTACAAGTCTCTTCATTGAAGTTTTAAGAATTCGAATGAAGAAACAGTGCATTTTCCACATCACATTTTACTGCCAGACAACTATGTTATTTGTTTTTCCATTTAGACAGTTTAATATATACCAATTAGAGCTCAGAGCTTGTCTAAAAGCTTATGTTGAGGTCTTTAACATCGAGCTTAAATTCATTAGCTGACCGATAGTTTTGAGCTTTAGTTTCAAAGCTTTGGTTGCCTTTTGACAACAAAATGCTCTTTGAAAATAAGACCTTTATACAAAGCTGATGAAATCCAAGAGACATATAACATATCTAGGATTCAATGAAATGTTTGTATTACTCAATATATTGCTGCTTTTTTTAACAAAAACCTCGTAACTGTGGCTAAAAACAAGCTGCAGTTATGAAGTTTGTTAGTCTTGTCACGAAGTTTTTGGTTGAAAAACAGCAATATAATGTCCTCGGTTTTCTTCAAACCCGAGTTACTACAGTTTCTTTACTACTGTGGATACGAGGTTTAAAATTAAAAGCATCGATATGAGAATACGGACATTTCAAAATGAATCTGTAAATTGTCCCTTTGGATTTGTGAGACTATATTTTTTTCTTTTTTAAATCCAGTGTTTTAGGCATTTTGGTGGTTTTAGGGTGAAATTTTGTGAAAACATAATGCAAAAGAGCACCAACACTGACAGAGAAAGATTCAGTGCAAAACTATTGAGATTGTATGTTCTTTGTAAATACATTTACTGTAGTTTTGTATGGAATCGTTGATATATGCCCTTACATATGCTCTAGATTGCGTTATATAATACCACCTTTGAAATATCAAATGCAAATAATCTAAGTTTACATGTAATTGATCATGGTTTTGCATGTTTCCACCCCAACTGCCGAATTTGAATAAAACACGTTAGTAAATTTAATTTGTGTTTTGTTTTTCTTTAAAATCCATTCAACAGTTGCATTGGAGAACCTGGCGAAAAAATCCAGTATTTACGTCTAGACATCTTCGCAAGCCAAGGGTTACTACCTCCACTTTGTTCCTTACGAACGGAACAAAGTGGAGGCAGTAACCCTTGGCTTGCGAAGATGACGTCTAGACGCACCAATACCTTTATCTAGAACCAAAGGCTGTAGCATGAAAATGTGTTTCAGTTTGCTTAGGGCATTATCCTGTGTAAGAAAATTGGCAACCAAAGTGCTTCTGATCACATTCGTCTCGGATTTCGTTTAAATTCGCATCGTTTGTGTATTTTGGTATGCTGAGTGGAAATCTGAAGTCAAAGTCGACGTACGTATCTCTCTCGGAAAAAATAGATACAGTCATGTATCTTGACCTTTAAGTCAAAGTGGCGGTCATCACGGTCCTATGCAAGGTTGGAAAATTCACAATGACAAGGCTTACAACCTGTGTAAATTTGAAGGAAAATGGAGACCCTAAGTGTTTTCGCCTGAAAAAAACCCGTCTGGGCTAAAGATCTACATCAGGGATTTTTGCAAAAAGTCTCGATCCTCTAATTTGTTTAAACTTGCACCGTTTATGTATTTTGGTACGTCGAGTGCAAATCTGAAGTCCAAATCGACGTATCCCGTCTTCAATTGGGAATCTGAACGATTATGTACGCTCCATATATAAATTTACATTTCAAAATCAAAGCCCTGGAGGGCACTAAAATCGCCACGACAGAGACATTTGTGACCCGTCACGCTAAAAGGGACCTTATCCGAATACCAAAACTCCAAACGTTGACAAACTTTTCAGACTCAGCACAGGTGAACCAGATACTGTATTCGAAAAATGAACGTAAAGTAAGATAGGGAAACCATTCCAGATATCAAAAATTACATACAAGTGAAAAGTGTCGGTCCTAGTCTGGCTGTGCGGACTGCGCAGACTGATTAGGATCGATATTTTTCACACACCCGATAAGGTCCCTTTTAGCGCGACGGGTCACATTTGTTAAACAAGACTTACTTTTATGATCCTATAAGAGAAGGCTTTGAAAAGTATTGAACTGATTACTGTCCAATTTAAATGGGGTTATTTCCCTTAGACCATCATACCACAGAAAACAGAATTACTACGCAGGAACTATTTTCTGAGTCAACAAAGTAGTTCGACATGAATGTTTTCTCCTTAAGCAATGATAATTTGGCATGTCCGTTTAGAAATTGTAGAAGTTGAATTTCAATATTTAAAAAGATAAAAACTAGACACTTGGTATCTGATAATGTATTTCTGGATGAGCTTTCATTTATTGAGGTGGTAAATCGGTTTTTGCCATTTTGACCTTTGACCCCGCCAAGGGATATTAGTGTGACAGCAATAAGTCGCTTCAGCTTCGCTGGCGACTTAAAACTAGAAAGACCTGATGGTCTTGAGTCGCTCCACAGGCCTGGATTTCCTTTAATATTAAAACCAAGTTTTGACTAAATTTTTGAATACTTGTGGTTCTTACAGCAAAAACAAAGTCAAAAGCAGCAATCATGTGGTCAATGCAAAAAGAAAGAAAATGATTGACTAATATTTTATGGATGTTAAGCGACAATAAAATTGCAAACTATGATTTTGCCAAATTCAATGACATATAATTCAGTATGTATACTGAACAAAAATGAAAACTTTACACTTCAAGATTTCTTGTGTTTGGAAAACTATCGAACAAAAAGCCTGAAATATATTTTGACGTTATTTCCCAGGCTTTCAGCAATTGTTTTGTCGAAATCTCATTGCCTTGTGTCCTTTAATGTCAGAGTTACGGCCCTTAATGCGTTTATACCTAATTACATCTAATGTCACATATGCGCATGCGCAGGAAACGATTCATTATTTTTTCGGAATTTGCCGTATCTGGGTTGCCAAAAAAACACAAAAAATCTTTCTTATCACTAGTATCAAGCTCTAAAATAAAGGTCTAATCTGTCAATTTTGTGAATTACCTCCCTTTTACATAAACAAATAAGGAATTTAAAATGTTTGATATTCAAAAATTTATCACGGTTTTCGATTGATTTTTTTTTAAAAATCATGCAGGCTTTACAGGGGATTTTTGAACCCTTTTTTCGACTAGGATTTTTCCCAGATGTTCATGCAATAGCGATTTCAATTTCATATGGAGATTGCATTGTAAAATTTTCAAGCTTTGCAACATAATGAAAATTCTGCTTTTCAAACATCATTTTTTAAAAGCTCAAACAATGTTATGCAGGCTTCTTTACATTTTCTGACTGATAACTTGTCAGACTACCATTCCGTAAAGTCTGACATAGTTTGAGTTCTTCTGCTCGGATTTTTGAGGGTTTAAATTTTGTAGAATTCTGTTAAAATTGTACACCTGAAACAAGAGGGCCATGATGGCCCTAGGTCGCTCACCTGAGTTAAACATAGATTAATAATAAAATATTATCAATGAAATTTATATAAGTTTATCAACTTTGAATGTTATTTTTGAATGTTATTTTTATCTTTGACCTCAAGGTGGGTGCTGTTTTCCTCACAAAAGGTCATTGTGGTTTATTTTGTATGAAAAATTGGTTATCTTGAAGGAGCTGGAGCACCTGGTCTGAATTTTCCGGCTTTTTGGCATCAATACAAACAAAACAAAACTAGCTTTCCATTCCATGTTTATTCATACAATTTGTCCATTCAACAGGACTTCAGTTCAAAATTATATAAGAAAGACTTGAGTAGTGGTTGAAGAAACAAACTTTTGGTTTAGGTGATAGGTGTAATTGCTGAAAGAGAAGTGGCATTGTTTTTACTACTGGTTATCCTTTAGAACAAATAACTAAGCAAGAATGGGTTTGAGTTTATTGGGGTTTTACGCCGTTTTCAACTGCCAGGGTCATATCGCAGCAGCTGGAGCACCTACCCATGGATTCCTGTTGTTTCTCAAACATGTACTACCACAGCACTTTACCAAGCCTCCAGCTGTTTGCCTACTTAGGTTAACGATGTCAAACCCATTGGTGGGTGACAATTTTATCAGAAAGGGTATTTGCCGCGGCCTGGTATCGAACCTGTGACCTCTCAAATGAGAGGCAGATGCGCTACCAACTGTTACTGTACCAAGGCTTCGGCCAACTAAGCAAGAAACCCAAAATAAACACAAAATGAAGCTTTGACTAACATAATGAGTTGATCTTGAACTAATTCCACATGGTACATACTGAGCATATATTTTTTATATGTTATGGGTTATTGCTAAGAAATTATTTGAAAATTTCAGAATACTTTATTTTGGAAATCATAAACTTACCTATGTGGCAGTTGGTTGTGTGGTACTGCCTTGGGAAAGTTTTGGAAGCCCCTTCCCCTCCTAATATCAAGGTATGTTTTCCTCGTGACTCGAGGAAGGGTGGTTGTTGTCTGCGTGTTTGTCCTTCTCCATGGTAGCCAGTGTTGGTCCCCTTATGCTCTGTGGAAACAACAGAGCTATAGACTATTGGACCAGTGGTTTCAGATCCCACAATGACATTTTGTATGCAAAGCTTTAAGCTTATGACTCCAGTGGTCTTTTCAGTACAACACACACAGCATCACAGATGATATTGACATGTTTAGTATGCATTTTCTTGCATTGACTATTTGATTATGGAAATGGACTCATCAAAATCCGGAAAATATGGCCAAGAGTTTACTGTATTAGGACTGAAATCAGTGAGTGCTGTCTTGATGGCATAGAGATCCATACCACAGATGTAGTTTCCTGCTGCCTGCCACTATTATCAAGGGACATATGATGCAGTAATAAACAAACTCAGAATCAAATGCATGGTAGCATTCTGTTTTCCATAAATAACTTAACTTTGTAAATAGAATTCAACAGATATATATCAATATTGAGGTCTGCAACTCTTCAATTTGAACTCTTTCTGACATTGGCTGTACAATTAAGTAAAAACAATGTATTTTTCTTTAAATTTTCTGGATACTTATCAAACTGCAAAAATTCGCAAAATAAACATTGGCTTTAATCAGTCATCTATATACTACCTATGAGTTTGACAGAAACACAATTGAACATTGAACAAGTCACAATTAGGCTTTCATGGCAAATATTAAATGGCTGCTGGGGGAAAATCAAAGAAATTGAATCCACCCACTAAAAAGAGTATTTTTTGCTATATTTGGCAAAAATTTGCACCCAATTAACAGACATAAAGAATAACTTTAACTTTAATGTCTGTAAGTGTAAAAATACACCATGCTATGGTCAGACCAATATGACTGGATATTGCCTGAGTGACCAGTATGATTAGAAAAGATAAGGTCCAGGGTTGACCCATGATCTGTTGTTGGCTGACATATCAACTGTTGACAATTACAGAATTGTTCCATTGTTTCCTCTAACTGTCCGTTACTTTTGGAAACATCTATGTTGAAATCTCCAATAACGACCAATGGTTTTTGAACATCAATGTGTTTAGTAACCTCTTTTCTGATGAGTGCTAATAATCTGTGTAATGGTAATTTTGGAGACTTATACACTACAACAATTTGTTTTTCTGTCTCAAAGCACTTTACTGTTATTGAAATGAACTCAAAGTTCTGTTGGCTGTAACAGAATTTATTTCTGAGATTGAGTCCCTCTTTAATATACATGGCTAAACCATGAGGTGGTCTAACTGATTCTTTTTGTTGAACTTGGTCATTTCGGATGAGTTTAAATCCTGGTATTGCATACTGTAAGCTACAGTCTGCTTGAACCAATCTGGTTTCAGATAAACCAATCACATGAGATGAGAGAATATCTTTATCCTTCAAAATGTCTTCAAAATGTTTGTGAAGAGATCTACAATTGTTATAGATTATCTTGAAATGATTATCACTATTAATTATGTCAAGGGGAGTATAGCACAGATTAAGCATTGACTCAGACCTTAAACGTTTCATTTCTTCAGATACTCGTTCATCCATGGACAAGGATTTTTCATTGAAATTCAAAATGCTGAGTTTATCAATGGATCTGACCCTACTCAAAGCTACATAGTGAATATGAGGGTTCTTTCTTATTCTACGCTGTGATAGGTCTATTACAACTTCATCAAGAGTAGTTCCTTGAGCCCTATGTACAGTTCTTCCAGCAGCTGGTTGTAAGGGAAACTGGATTCTTTGGATTGTATTCTGTCTGTACTGAAAAGTTCTTTCTGTATCAAATATAGGTACCCAATTTCTGTCTATAGAATCATGATAAAACCCTCTACTGTAGTATTTGTTCCGTCTTTCATTTCCAATTTTTTCATTATCAAACTGTACCCAAATGATACTTGGTCTAGTTGTGTCATTTTGCTTATTTTCTACTTTCTTGACAACACAAGATGAACCATTTGTTAAACCATCTTCAGTATCTATGTTTATTGTCAAATCATAGATCATATCTACCACTACTGTCAGTGAAGAATGCAAGCCCATTGAAAGATAAGTATCAGAAGCCAATCTACTTAAGACATTCTCTTGGTTTTTTTTAGATATATTTGCTCCAATTACTGTATCATGACACTGTATTTCAACCCTTTGAGTGTCTGTTTTGTTCATGATTTTATTATTAAAGTCTTGCATAAAGCTATTTTCTGCAAATATATGGGGAGCATTGATAGGATAATTTGCTGAATCAGAATGTACTTGACAATGTTCAAGTTGTTTTTTATCTTCTTCAGTCATTTGATTCATGCGTAGCCTATTTAGTAACCCTGCAAAAGCACTTCCATCCTGTTGTCTCATTATTTCTGTCAATTCAAACATTTTGAAATGGTTTTGCCACAAGTTTGGACAAAGAGCACTTGCATCATTTCTGAGATCTTCAAATATCCAAGACCCAGCCACAGGTTTTAACTGATAAAGATCACCAACAGCAATGATACTTTTACCACCAAATGGTAATTGTGTACCAGTCAATTCTTGAAGTCTTTGGTCTATAAACTGTAAAATTGAATTACTCACCATTGAAATTTCATCAATGATAACTACAGATAGATTTCGATATTTTGATCTAAATGTGTTGAGAGTATCACAATTCAATGTTTGTTCTTTTTGCTTGAATTTCTGGTGGAAAGCAGTTGATATTGTAGAGCCATTTATGTTATAGGCTGCTTTACCTGTATAAGCACATAACAAAACTCTCTTCTCATCAGGGTTCTGGCCTTCACTAAGGTTGAAATATCTATACAATGTCTGATAAAGAGCTTTGATTACAACACTTTTTCCAACTCCTGCGCCACCTGTCAAGAATGCATATAACGGGGCATCATTTGTTTTAAACCAATGTATTACATGATTGTAGAAGTGTTTTTGTTTTTGGTTCAAACACCTAACAAGTTCCCTATAGTTTTCATCAGGAAGCAAGTTTTCAGTCACATCAATTGAACTCAGAGAACAGGAGTTACCTAGCTCAATTCCTATATCATATTGTCT
Organism: Fragum sueziense; assembly: GCA_963680895.1. Taxonomy (NCBI): domain Eukaryota; kingdom Metazoa; phylum Mollusca; class Bivalvia; order Cardiida; family Cardiidae; genus Fragum; species Fragum sueziense. The sequence continues at coordinate 1,792,569 of OY804603.1, forward strand.
ATGCTCTACAGCTCTATCAGGGTTAAAGCATATGAATGGTTCAGCCTCTGAAGGGGTTTCAGCTTCTGCATCTGCTTCAGCTTGTTGAGTGCTTGGAGCTATTTCATCATAGGCATCACAATCATTTTCTGCAGCTTGACATGCCATCTCTAGCTCTTCAACATGGTGTTCATACACTTTACATCTCATATCAATCTCATTTTTCCTGGCTAAGTAATGATCTTTGTAACTTGAATGGTTTGCCAATAAATCTTTTTCTTCATTTCTCCAAGGTTGAAAAAGCAAAAATTTTTCTCTGAAATGATTCTCTTCATTAGATTTCTTGTTAAAACGTACGTACCTAATAACTTTGTGGTTTTTCCTCTTCCTAATGGTAATTCCGTTTTTCATTTCAATCAACATCTGTTCCTCATCACATTTTTCGTTTGTGATCAAAACATCACAGTCATCGTCATTTCCATCTGGTTCTTCACAATCATCAGCACCACAGTTTTTTGGATAAATGATCTCCAGTTGAGAGACATAATCTGCCAAGCACCAGTTTTCCAGGCATTTTGGTCTTCTTGAGTATCTCTGTATAACATTGTCCGCTACAACATCTGTTGAGGATTCAGGTAGCTCATCAAGTTTACTTTTGGTTTTTAAAAGTTGTATTCTTTGATTTGGTGCAGATGTATTCACAAACACTACATCTCTAGTGCTTCTGGTCAAGGGCATTTGAAGAACAAGATACACAGCTTCTTGGGCACTAACCTCAACACAATTTGAAAACACATTTCCGATATGTCGAACTTGTCTTTTTATGTCAAGGTTACCATTTCTTGCTTCCTTTGCAGCAGCATATAATAATGAACTCATTCCTCTTTGTGATTTGCTAATGTAAGAGACAATATACATTGCACATGCATATGGGTCAAGGACAAACTGAATATCAATGTTTGCTTTCCATGCTTTCAAAACTGTTTTATTGTACAAGTTCAGTCTGATGTCTTTAGGCGTCCTTTTCATGAAAACTTTTGGTGCTTTCAACGAACTACGTATACTTTTTATGTACTCTTCTTCACTTATTTCAAGAACTTCACAAAGGAACTGTTCATACGTGCAATCGAAACCGTCTTTTTCTGCATTTATTTTCTTTTGCAACTTTTCATACATCTTTTTATACTTATCTACTTCTGACTCCAGAGGTTCTAAGATCATTGTGCTCTTCAATGGCGGTAGTGGATAACCAAAACGGCAAATACGGTCTACTTTTTTGTGACAAGTTCTAGAGTGTTTGTGAACTTGTAGTTGCACAAGGTCCTGGATAGGTACATTATCTGAATCACATTGCAAGTATTCATCCACAAATTCTGTGATTTCCTTGTTTGAACTATCCCTGTACTTTGGAGCGTTTTTCACCCAGACAAGCATATGAATATGTGGAGAACCTCTTTGCTGGAATTCCACACGGTAAAAGTAATCTGTTAGTTCTCCAAGGCAGTCATGAGAGCTCTTCAAAATGATGTTTATGAATTGTTGAACACGATGGTCGAAGTAGCGTGAACATGTAACTGGGTCTTTCTGAATTAATTTGACTTTCTGCTCCCATGTCATATTTGTTATTTGCTCATCAGATAGAACTGTACCATCATTCAAGTTGGACAGCATTTTCAGTAAATCAGACCATCTTGTATCTGCAGAAGAAAGTGACATAAACCATGTTGGCAAACCAAGCTGTCTTATCATGGCAAAAACATCCCTTTTCTTTGCTTCCAAGTAAGCAGGAGAGTTTCTCAGTTGTTTGAATATGTAGTACCCTTCATCTTGTTTCACCATATTTTCCATGTAATTTGTGTCTCTTGCTTGTTCTGCAGTCAATTTCTTGCCTTTCAACTGGCATCTCCTGACAGCTAAATTAACTTTGTCATTTAACTGTTTCATTTGATATTTCTTCAACTTAAAGAATATATTTGGGACACTATTTGCAGCTCTTCTGTCATAACTTCTTAACTCCCATTTAGCGATATCTCCATAACTGACTGGCACAAGTCTTTCAGCATTCTCTTTCCTTCTTTGTCCACAAAATATAGTTGGAAAACACAAATATTCTGAGTCTTTGTCATGATAAATACTCAGAGGTCTTTGACCTTTCCCAGGTGCAAATGTTAGTGTATTAATTCTGTTTTCCAAATCGGCATTATCGACAAGAGTGTCTATATTTCCAACATTTTCCTGTGTATTTTCTTCAGCGTCAGAATCATAAAAGGAATCCTGATCAACATTCTTTGAATCAACAGATTTGGTACAATTTGAGTTTTTAATTTCACATTTTATGGGCGAATGTTCAACTGGATTGATAAACTCTCTTGATATTTCATCATTGGCTGTTGTAACTTGTGAAACCCAATTCTCATCAATTTTCACACTGGAAGTCTTATAAAGATTACTGTTTTCTTTTAGCCAGTGAAGAGCAAGTAAAACGCGCAATGGTCTAACATTTTCTGTAAAAGCGCATGACTTGAAAGACAATTTCTTTTTCAACTTCACTGCAATTGTGACATTTTCATCCAAAGGCCTTGGAAGTGCATTAACTACTGGTTGTATATCAACAGGAACATTAACAATGTTTCCTTTTACTGAATATTGGCGACCTCTAGGCAATTCACGCACTTGCATGAATGGAATTCTCAAAGAAACCAATCGTTCTTCCAAAGGGTAAAGATTAAGCTCACTGGGTTTATCAGGGAATTTCATTCCATTTATTACTGATAGTTTTGGAACTTTCTTGTTCATTAAACTTCGTTTACATGTGATACATATCCACTCCTCTTCATCTATTGACTTCTTGCCAGTGAAAAATTTTGAATCCAATGTTAAATTGCTGGCTTTTGAAACACTTTCTTTAAACCAAGTTTGATTGCAACAAGTACAAATGAATTGGGGGCCTTGCTTAATACTCTCATGAAATATGCCAATACAACTGTCAATATTTTCACCATATTTCATTTTCTTATGCGTAGCTGTTTCTTTTTCTCTGAACTCTTCATTCTTTCTTTTAACTTGTTTTCTTGCCATATCACTGTTCAGTTCTTTTATTTTTGTTCTTTTTTCAAAGCGTGCAGACTGTTTTATTAGTCTCTCTTTCTCTAAAACCAATGCATTGCTTCTGGCTTTCCGTTTAGACTTGATTGATATAGGTTTCTCTCTCTCTTTAAAACTGGGATCTGATCGCTCTTTGGCTTTAGATCTATTTTGAATTAGCTTCTCTTTCTTTTTATTTTCCGGATCTGATCGAGCTTGAGCTTTCGACCTATTCTGGATTAGCTTCTCTTTCTTTTTAATTTCTGGATCCGATCGAGCTTGAGCTTTAGACCTATTCTGGATCAGCTTCTCTTTCTTTTTAAATTCTGGATCTGATCGAGTTCGGTCATGATACCTTTCCTTGATCAGGTTTTCTTTCTTTTTAATTTCTGGATCTGATCGAGCTTGAGCTTTCGACCTATTCTGGATCAGCTTCTCTTTCTTTTTAATTTCTGGATCTGATCGAGCTTGAGCTTTCGACCTATTCTGGATCAGCTTCTCTTTCTTTTTAATTTCTGGATCTGATCGAGCTTGAGCTTTCGACCTATTCTGAATCAGCTTCTCTTTCTTTTTAATTTCTGGATCTGATCGAGCTTGAGCTTTCGACCTATTCTGAATCAGCTTCTCTTTCTTTTTAATTTCTGGATCTGATCGAGCTTGAGCTTTCGACCTATTCTGAATCAGCTTCTCTTTCTTTTTATTTTCCGGATCTGATCGAGCTTGAGCTTTCGACCTATTCTGGATAAGCTTCTCTTTCTTTTTAATTTCTGGATCTGATCGAATTCTGTCATGATACCTTTGCTGGATAAGTTTCTCTTTCTTTTTATAAGCAGGGTTCACTCGAGTTCTCGCTCTATACCTGTTTTGCATCATTTTTTCCTTTTGTTTGAATGAAAGGTCATTTCTTCTCCGTCTCTTATAGTCTCTGTAGTACTCACGTCGATCTTGACTCAACTTATTTCTGGCTTCAGACCTTTCCTGTTGATCCTTGAAATAATCTTTTATTCTCTGATTTTCATCTACTTCAGTAAAGCTTAATGGCAGTAGTTCATATTGACAAGACAAATCTATATTCATACTCTCATACATTGAATATATAAATGCAACAAGCTGGTCAATGTTAAAAAATGACATTAAAATTGATTTCCCATCAAACGTGGACAATCCATTGGTCCCATGAGAATGTGAATCAAATAACCAGAATCGGTTGTCTTTTTTGAAAACAGCTGAACAAATTGCTCCAACTACAACAAGGACATACTCCTGATTTTGAAGAATGCTATTCAAAGCACTATGAAGGGTTGGTAGGACAGAGTCACTATGAATATCTAAAGTTGGACCTGAAACTATGTCCATCTTTCTAAGTAGAACCCTCCTAGATAATATATCAACACTATGTGGTATTTCATCGAGACAAAGCAGTCTGTGCTTGAACCTTCCATTCTGTTTCAAGCTTTCTATAACACTGTTATACAGTTGATCCCCAACAAGAAGAACTTCATCTAGTTGCAAGGTTGTGGACAAGTTAGAGAAATGAGAATATATCAAAGCACTTAAGGAATTCATAGTACACTGGTTGGCTCTGGAAAAAATAGAGAATCTGCTATCACCTTGGTGATGTGAACCATGTAGAATTGTTTCAAACCTTGAATTGCTCTTACCATTGAATGTTTCAGCAGAGGGGTTACTCTGTGGTAAAACTGCATTACATACAATAGAAGTCTGTAGGTCAATCTCTGTTTCCTTTTCTTCAAATTTAGAATTCTCAAAAGTATCTGTAACAAATTTGTCATTATGAGTGGTGTAAGTGTTATAATGATCATGTTTCTTTGTATTGTTCTTTATGTTTATTTCATGTTTCATTGTTTCTCTGAATATTTCTAAATTTGCCTGTGCGATAACAGGACTTCGTTGTGCCTGTGCGATAACAGGACTTCGTTGTGCCTGTGCAATAACAGGACTTCGTTGTGCCTGTGCGATAACAGGACTTCGTTGTGCCTGTGCGATGACAGGACTTTGTTGTGCCTGTGCGATGACAGGACTTCGTTGCGCCTGCGCGAGGACAGGACTTTGTTGTGTCTGCATGATGACAGGACTTGTTGGTGACTGTGCCGTGACTGGATGTTGTGTTGAATAGGAACCATATCTGTCAGTGGTACATTTTCCAGACTTCTGTTCCATAACCCACTTTCTAGCTACACTTTTCTTCCAGCCTTTTTTCCGTGGCATTTTCTGAAAAACATGAAAAAAAACATAAATAATTTAACTCCTTCCTCCAAACAAATTTAAGGGTGGTCATATTTGAAAGCTGCTTCAGACAACAAAACAGATGGTGGTGTGCTTATTGTTGCCCATAAATTATTGAGAAAAAAGGTGAAAATGCTGAAAATCAGTATTTTTGTCCTTTGTCTCAATATTTACCAAATCTTTTTCCTATAGGAACATCAAGACCAGGTCTTGTTTGGAAAAGGGGTGATGGAAATAGAGGATTGTCCATGGACAAGCCCCCTGTTTACCTCTAGCAAACCAATATTCAAAGTTAAAAAGAAGTATTTGTGAAACACAAAAGCCCAAGTAATTGATGATCTTTTGAAAAATTCAATGACTTTATAAAATATATCTTATTTGTATTCCAAAATTCATAAAAGCTTTTATATAAAGTATCTCTTTATACCATTACCACATGGCAAAATTTTGGTGTAAAATTTTATACACTTAAATTTGCAGTTTACAACATTTTTGAATTTAAACCAGTCAAAAATGTTGTCAACTTGTAATGGGTTATGGGTTAAAGCTTGACCTTGAAGAAGTTGAAATTACACAGATAGATGTTATTCCACATTTCACTTGTATATACATGTTATACTGATATATATAGCTATCTAGGTGCAAACAAATAATGATACTTGCCACTCTGAATTAATAATCCTTTACTCAAAGTTGATTGTCTTCTCACAACTAAGTAAATTATTTGGCCACTTATGTTCACTGTTTTCACATTTATGTTCGATTCTTGGCAAACACAACAGTATCTCTGTTTGTATTTATTGTTCCACACTGTTCTCTTACAAAAGTAAAATTATGGTACACAATGCACTATCACTAAATAAACTATCTCTGTTTGTATTTATTGTTTCACACTGTTCTCTTACAAAAGTAAAATTATGGTGCACAATGCACTATCACTAAATAAACTTGTTTATTGTTATACATATGATAAATTTCTATCCACAAAAATGTTGTTTACGTATTATATTGTATATTTTGCAATATTTCTCAACACTGTCTCTGCATATTTATTGTTCCTGTAAAAGATAAAAAAATGCTATAATTCATTTATAAACCCTTTCCCAAACAGCAAAATTTTAGGTTGGTCCAACTTGAAAGCTGCTGCAGATGACAAAAGGGATGGTGATAAAGATCAGATTTGTGTACAATATAGCAAAGAAAACATTGAGTCAAAAGGCCAAAGTTTTCTTACAGCAATTCTATTAGGGATGTCAAAACTAGGTCATGTTTGGGAAGAGATAACTTTGGATGCTTTATAAAATAAGATACAATCATTTCTTGAAACAAAAAATATTCTTAATCAAGTTTAGACACTTAATATGGTATATTTTCTTTAAATTTGTAAGCTAGAAATGAAAGATTGACAATAATGTTGATTAATTGACAAAATTACATGTAATTAAAAAAAATTATCTTTGATGCATTTGGATTGTACATGTAACATGATTTGCTTTACATATAAGTGATAAAACTGATTATATAAATAAACTTCACTGTTTGAGGTTTTTCTTATCATTGTAAAATTGAATAAAATGGTGTAAATAAGTACAAGTATTGTGATCAAAAAGGCGGTGTTACACAGAAAGAGGCCCTTCCAACAACTGGTAGATTATCAGATTTTAATACATGTACTTATTTCATAGATTTCAATTTCTGAAATATGAAGCAAGTATATCATCTTTAAAGAAATTATGTACAAATTTTTCTCTGCATCTTTTGCAAAAGTTATATCTACCAGTATACTCACCTGGTAAAAGTTGACAAAAAAAATCAAACCATCCATATTTTTTTTTCCTCCATGAGTCCATTGTTTATTTTAATTTATAAAAGAAAGTTTTAGTTTTGAAGCAAAAAAGGTTTTGAAGCAAATCAGACTATGGATTTTAAACCAAAGCAATTTGGGTGTACGAAAATGGTAAAGGCCACAGTAAACACTACAGCAGCAACAGTATCAACCTGAAAATAAAACAGAAAAACATGTATTATAGGTTATTTCACAAACATGGGAATATATTGTATAGTTTTTTTGGCAGAGTAGCCCAATCATGCGAAGGGCTACTACACCAAAAGAATGAGTTTGGCAGAATTATATTCCCATGATAATGCAATAACCTTTTTAGTGTATACTTTGATAATTTAGAAAAGTTATCATAATTCAAATTCATAACAAGAGATGTCCGCAGACAGCGTAGCTCGCCTATACGAGAGCTTGTCAAAAAAAAAAGAGTTCAAGGTCAAAGGTCAAGGTCACTAGGTCAACGGTCATGGTCTCAAAGTCAAGGTCATGATATGAGGTATCCATGTGTGAAATATCAAGGCTGTATGTGTAATAGGACATGAGATATAGGCCAGGTTAAAGTTTTTTAAAAGTAGGTCAAACTCCAAGGTCAAGGTCACTAGGTCAAAGGTCATGGTCCCAAATGAAAGGTATTGGCAGGAGGTATCCATGTGTGAAGTATCAAGGCTGTATCTCTAATAGTGCCTGAGATATAGACCAGGTTAAAGTTTTTGAAGACACGACGCCGACACTAGGGCTGTGACATTAGCTCCTCGGACATAAAGTCCCGGCTCGCTAAAAAATAGTTTTAACTCTATCGGGCAGAAATTACTTAAAATAGAAAATGTATGTTAAAACGTCATGTGGTTAAACATAAATTACATTCTTGCCATGTTTGAAAAGATTGGAAAGCTGGTTTGACAAAAGAAGCGATTTTAAACGTTTTTGCAATTTCACTCTTTTTCTTGTGCCGTGGCACAAAGAGTTTGAGTGAGAATCAAATTCTTTTAACAACTTTGAAAGCCCTTCATGCAAGGATCATTCCTATGAAGTTTCAAAGATATTGATCACCTGGTTTAGGAGAAGAAGATTTTTTAAGATGAGCCTACTTTCCCCTTTTCTCATGCCGCGGCAGCCACAGTTTTTGATGGATTCAAAATCTTTTAACAATTTTGAAAGCCTTTCCCACAAGGATCATTCGTACCAAGTTTCAAAAAGATTGGCCCACTGGTTTGGGACGAGAAGATCTTTAAAGAAATTGTGGACAGACGACCGGACGGACGGACGGACGGACGGACGACCGGACGGACGGACGGACGACGGACAACGACCGATCACAATACCTCACCTTGAGCACTTTGTGCTCAGGTGAGCTAAAAACGGACCCCTGTCACACTTAACGGATCCGTTTTTCATCCCTGTGATTAATATCAACAAAACGTTTAGTGTTTGGCACAACCAAGTCAATGAACAATGCGAAGCACATTCATTTGATTTATTTACTTGTTGTATTTAGAAGAAATATGACAAGCAATGTAGGTGTAAAGTTTTCATTTTTGCTCAGTATATATTTAAAATCAAATCGAAAATTAAACACATGCAAGATCTTATGGTCACTATCATTCTGTTCAAATTTTGTCTATAATAGTCAATATTCGTGGGCTTCAAGAGTGGAAAAAGTGTCGAAAACTGAAATTTCGTCAATTTCAAGGGCACATACAGCTAAAACGAGTTACGTTGCACGAGAAATACCTGTCCCATGGACCTAAGAAGCGATGTGTGTACAATTTAGTCTGTGATGGTATGTCCGGAAATCTCGTCCCGTATGCATTAGAGTATTAAGCATGCCAACAACTGCAGTTGTGTGCTCCAATACCTGAACATTCATGATCCACTTGTTGGCATATCTGGAAACGCGTCATTACGTCGTATTCCGCCGTTTACGTAACGTTGTCAAATTGCTTAATTGCAAACCGAGTTTAGTGAAACATATGAAAATGATGTTGTTTTTGTTTATGTGTGTTTCTATTAACAGATATCTGGATATAGATATAAAATGCTTTGAAATGAATAATCCATATGATGTATAGATGTGCCGTCGTTAATAATAGTGAGACAAATACTGACGTATTCAACGTTCTTTACTTATGCACTACTTGACATCTATCTTGACATTTAAGTTTAATCATGCGGGTGTTGTAGTGGTTACAACCTTATTGATCGGACGTCTTCGACGATATATCGGGTAAATAAATATCGATTTCATAAATTTCACGAGCCGTACATGCACTTGACCCACGTGTGTGTGCTATACTGCTCGAAAGTTCTAAAGCGCCATATTACAAATGACTGTAACTATTTAAATAGTTATTATATCTTTATGAAATTTTATATGTGAATTAAAAAGTACCAATTAGATTAATTTGCACGATTTGTGTCAGTTATCACTGAAAGTAAGGATGTTATATGAGTAAAGCTTAAAAAGCTCTAAATCGTCGTAGAACTTCAGATAATGTATTTATAATCATTTCAAGTTACATGGTTTTTAAGCAGAACCCAATCAATGGAGAAAAAACAACAAAAAAATGAATGACACGCCTGTATTTCTAATGAGTACAACAAAAAGAGAAAAGTGGTGGGTGGGGTAAATCATGGTGTTTTAATTTTCCAAACAGTCTTCTCTTTATTTACAATTGTCACAACCGTTTTTTGCACAATGAATTAACACAATCAAAAGAATTTTGAACATATTGTGTAATTTTGTGTCTCGGGAATCACGAGGGCATATTACAATCATTTTCTAAGAAAACCAGTATATATGGTAATTTTGTCGGCCGAAACTGTCCTCATGCGAGCGTACATGTATTGAATCCCAAATATTGTGTATCTAGTTTATATTTTTGTAGATCTACGTTTAGTATTCAATTGCATAAGTATTTAGTTCTTATATACAAAAGAATTTACAACGACGTGGTTGTTGTACAGAGACATGTATTGCGTACATTATGGTTGGTGATATTCCTACCCGTGTTGATTAGTTTTTTGTATTATACATATAATGCCGAGCAGATTATCTGTCGAAGAAGCCAAGGATATCTACCCAATGGAGCCATTGTATCATGCCAAATTCCTGATTGAACTCTAGTCAGTGAACCAACAAAAGATTCCTGTGAGATTTTACTTCAGTGTGTAGATATCATGTCCCAGTATGGGGACAAAACCTGAAATTGCTCAACGTTTCAGCATATTTGATGACAGCTATTTATGTCAAAAGAATAAAGCTTCTTGATAGAGACAGTAATACAGTGGTGCTACAAAAAAGGCTGTGCAAGAACGAGCAAAGAAAAGCCATGAAACACTACTCACGGCCATACTCAGAGAAAAGGCAATATCAAGCATAGCACTGGTGTCTTTTTGACCTTGAAACAGAGAAATTACAGTTCTTGATGCAATGATTTTGTTGCAGTGCCTTCAAAAAACTAGCATCATTAAATCAGGCAGAGATCTACCTTAACACTTTCTATCTGTAACACAATCGGAATTTGAAAGTTACAAAGAGGTTCCTTACGCATTTGACCGACATGCACTCTGGGAACTTGTAAATTGTCGCTGTATCAAGATAATGTGTCGGCCATCAAGGCGTACAATTTAAAAGTCAAACGGGCTGGTCTGTACTGGTAAAAAGGAGCGGACAAAGATGTTTGTTTGAATCCATAACAATTCACAGATTGATAAATGTTTTCAGTCATCTACCGTACTTCAGCTAATTATGGTGTGGCTTTATAGAGATCTATTTTTTCGATTTGGCACACCGTATATTTTATCACACTTAAATTTCTTTTAAGAATCGTTGTCTAATCTCTTCTTAATCTATGAATATTCTGTTTTTATTCATAGCTGTACACCACAATCGAATTATGCCAGAAAACTTAAAGTTAAACCTTGACATCTACTAGACTAGTATATAGTTTTAGGATAGTTCTTTTTTTTTTTTTTGAAAATCACTAACAAATAGAGAAACGGATCTTGAAATAAAGTATATTACATTTTCCCACACAACTTTAAACTTATAAAAGAAAATCAAATAAAAAAATGAAATAGTGGTAAGTGGAATAAATATTCGACATTACGGTAAATACCTCAATCAAACTTGAAAAGTGAATAACAAGCCTTATAAGTTTAATTTTTTAATGTTCATGTACTGGTTTCACAAATATTAATCATCAGGATGTTTGGATGTACATTTTATGATTATTAGTAACGACGTTACAATGACGTTGTTGACGTTAAGGAGTCAGAGCAAAAATATCGCAGGGAAATCACATAATGGAGCATTAAAAAGTTAAAGTTTAAGGGTTTTTTTCACTTTGCAATCGCAATACAATGGATATATGTATTAAATAAAATTGACATATCATCGGCGTTATTTATCTTTTTACGTAATCAGAAGATGTGACTCTTGATATAATATTTTCATGATGTTACCTTTATTGTGTGTGATCATGAACAAAAAATTGCTAAAACCATTCATGTAAGCAATGAGTAATTATGTTTGTAATTTGACGTCAGTGTGACGTCTGAATACTAAAACGCATTTAACAGGTTTTACAAACTGATGCGTTTTCTCTAAAACAATTATATCAAAGAATTTGAGTTATTTTCTTTTACTTTTTCTATATAATATCCCTGTAATCAACTGTTTATCTCAATTTTTTTTGTTTATTATTGTTGTTTTTGACGTGACGTCACAGGAAAACGACGCGTCTACAGACATGCCAACAAGCAGTTCCATCATTACCAAGGAATTTTTGCTCTGATTTGCGTTGTTGGCATTCTTAATACTCAAATGCACACGGATTACCGATTATCACAGACTATATATTGATATATCGTCTTTAACATAATGTCATAGGGGTGGTTAAATAGAAATGATAACAAAACCCCATATATCTGATGAAATATGTGAGAATAATGTCTCGATAAGTCGGAAAATGGGTAAAAAACAGCTGTCCCACCTCGGGGGTGGTCCAGTTCATCGCTTTTGTACGGAGAGTAGGCTACATATATAATACATATACAGTATACCTAGTATCCCAACCAGTAGCTTTTCCAAATTGTTCTTAGTGGTGAAATAAAGAAATTTAAGATAAATGCATTTTTGCGAACAATTATACATATGTCCCATGGTCTGGTGTGAATTACCTTATTTAGTTTTACACACATCCTAAAACGAAACCATGTTTTGAATTCATGATATCAAATATTATTTATAAATAGTCAACAGCATGTACAAACACATTGTATTACTCTTGAAGGTAGCAGTAGATTGTAGTAAGTCACACTTTGCCATGAAGGAAGCTACCCCGCTCAAGGAACATTAAATGTGAATTACGTTAATGCTCCTTAAAATTTCACACAATCAACGCTTAAGTTAAATACATAGTTGGGCATGTACCTACACATGTGTAGATTACATAAACCAAGAAGAAAATTTCTCTTCAGAATTATTACCTGTGGAATTTTATTGTATGTTCCAAATTGTGAATTACGTGTCTGTGAATTACGTTACGTCAGATACAATGTACGTTCCATAAAATATTTTATTCATTAATTGTCGCATAATTAGAAACACTTGGGTCATGTTTTAAAATCTTTATTAAATTCAAGTAGTTAATTGATAGTAAAACCGAAATATGTCAATGAGAAAAATCTAAGACCGAAACTATAGTGGGACATTTTTCGTTCGTAATTGTGCAACTTAACTCGTTTTAGCTGATAACTCAGATTGTAACAGTGTGATCACGTTGAAAATTATACATAAGCAAGATCTTGTTGTCAACAAGATTCTTTCCAAATATCATCTTGATTGGTTAACATTTGTGGTTGTCAGAGTGAAAACAAAGTCGAAAATGGCAATTTTGTCAAATTCAAGGGCACGTAACTCATGATGTAAGATTCCGATCAAGCTGAAAATTACGCCCAGGCAGCATATAATGCTTATGTATATTCTGTGCAAGTTCTGTCCTGATTGGTCAATATTTGTAGATTTTAGAGAAAAATAAAATCAAAACCAGCAAAATAGAGCCGAAAATGGCGATTTTTGGCAATTTCAAGGGCACACAACTCATGCTTTAATTCAGATCAAGCTGAAAATTTTACCAAGGCAAGATCTTATTGTCAGCATCATTCTGTCAAAGTTTTGTCTTGTTTAGTCAATATTCGTAGTTGCTAGAGTGAAAACACAGTCAAAATACAGCTGAAAATGGCAATTCTGTCAATTTCAAGGGCACATAACTCATGATGTAAAATTACCAAGGCAAGATTTTGTAGTCAGCATCATTCTGTAAAAGTTTTGTCTTGATTGTTCAATATTTGTGGATTTTAGAAGAAAACTAAAGTCAAAACCTGCTATTTTTGACATTCAAGGGCAGATAACTCAGGTTATTCTGGTTCAATCCATATTCTTTGAAGGAATCTGAGAGAAGGTCATCCAAGGATCATTCCTGTGAAGATTGGTTGAAATCCATCCAGTAGTTTTTGAGAAGATTTTTAAAGAAAAAGTTTACGGACGCACGGACAGACGCACGCATGCGCGAAGGACACACCGCCATGACAATAGCCCGCTGGCCTGAAAGGCCAGTGGAGCTAAAAAGAGGTGGCCATTTCTGTCGAGGGTAATGTTGACGCCTGACGTTTCCATATTGAGATGTATATCATTTGCTCAAAGCGATTCATCGATTTGGTCTTAAGGGGGAATGCTTCAGTTTCCTAATTTTTTTCCCAATAATAGAATTTATTTATATTTTGTATTTTGAAATTACATGTTATTACCAACCGAAAAATAAAATAAAAATGGATGGTCAGCGATCTTGTTTGAATTGTATAGGCCTTTTTATCATATACCCCTACGTCGAAAAAATGCGGAATTTCTTGCACCTGTCCATGGTCACTAAAATGCTAATAAAATGCTGTATATTCATCATTTAGTCCCGAAAATTGATTTAAAGCAACGTCTTACATTTAATAAGAACAGAAAACCCAAAATATGTGCTACTATAAACGCGTAAATGTATAAAACAGCATGCTCACGTGTTCGGTTAAATCAACGAAGCTGGAGTGTTTTATGTCAAAATTTGCATATTTTTAAAGATATTTCAAGTTCTACATAAAAGAATTTGATAAAACTCCCTCATTGTATTAAGCAACATGTCCTGGTAATAATTCAAAAAGAAAATGCATAGGTCAGCGCACTTATTATTGAATTATAGCAATTTTAATCAGCTACACATGAATAAAATGACGCAAAACAGTGGTAACTGCATACAGACTTACGACTGTCTTGCTCTAAATAATTGATTTCTATCTCGAGGAAATAAGTTTCGCATAATAAATACACTTTTACTGTCGAAAATGGTAAATTGTAATGATGTGTTGTGTTATTGAAAATATGGTAGAGAAACATATTGGTACGAAACATTTAATTTACTATGTACAGTAAAGACCGAGTGTTCCGAAAAAAATGGAGCATTCCCCCTTAAGAACTGAACTTAATATATGCCTAGTCATATGCCAGTTAAATGTTAACTTTATCCCTCGTTTTATCTAGACCGGAGTCACTTTATGGTACATGTAGTCTACCCTTAATGAGATTCGCGCGACGTCGGAATTATTCGGGCGAAGTCGAAAACATTCGGCGTAGGAACTTTTCACCGCCGATTGTTTACGACCGCGCCCGAACAGGTTCGGATATGTAACGACGACGCTCAAAAAAATCTATGTTTATGAATATCAAAATTGCAACATTACGGGTATTCTATCGCAATATTTACATGTGACCACATGAAGCCGTGACCGGTTGACATATGCTACTCATTTGCATTGTTTGTACGTGTATTATGCTGCAAGCTATCTGTTTATCAAAATTGTTGCTATATAATCTGAACACTTGATATTTTCACATGAGCGATGGCTACGATTTGAGAGGAGTTCACACACAAGCTATGTCTCTTTGATAGTATTTCGTCGTTGTAAATGCAAAACATCGTATCTCGTTTTCGGAAGATTTTAAAAGAGAAGGTAAAAAGTGTATCAACGTTTCCTAAACTGAAAAGTTTTACTTGAAATTTGGACATTTTGTTCACAAATAATGTGTCATTAATACTGATTAGTAAAAATATCTAAACCTGCAAGAATTTTCTTAAATGGACACACAAAAATTAATTATACTTTGAAAATTGCAAGAATCGACATACGAGGTTTTGCATTTACACCGACGATTTATTTGTGGACAATAAGATCCTTGGTTTAAAGCTCAAAATATATTAATTTAGGGGTTAAATACAGAAAAGGCAATTAGCATTCATTTGAAGTATATTTAATTTTGTCAATTTGCAGCTTCTTTTAAAGAGGAGAAGTCTAAAATTTTGTCTTCTGGCTTAAAACCCATTACCACACAGTGACGCATTTTGATGCCCCATAAGATAAAGACTTTGAAAAACAATGTGGAAAATAAAGAATTGTTTGTAACATGCAATTTCTTCATTTTTGCAAAATGTCTTCTATTCCATAATGGAAAGATTTTTGAAATTGTCGCCATAAAGGCTTTCAAATTTGAAAAGTCCAAAATTTCTGTCTGGTAATTGGTTAAAATATTTCCCAAATAAGCCCTGGATTTGCCGTCCCTAATAGAAAAGGATTGGGAAAACATTGAGACAAAAGAAGAAAGTGCTGATAATCAGCAGTTTCTCCTTTTGCCTCAATATTTTGCTGTGCAATATTTTACGCAAATCTCATCATTATTGATATTATATTAATTTTGTTGTTTGTAGCAACTTTCAATTTGGATCACCCTAAATAAAAGTTTTGCCAATGGCGAAAGGGTTACAATCTTTCCCAAACAAGCTTAGTTTTGACGTCTCTAATCAAGAAAGCCTGAGAGAGCATTGGGGGGAAAAGACGAGCATTTTCTACTTTTCTCTGAATGCTTCTTATGCTATGACATTTCCCACATTTGGTGACAATGGTTTTGCCTACTGCATCACCTTACAATGCTTCACCTTTTGATTTGGTCTTTAATTATTACTTGAAAATCCGTTGAAAGCCCTGCATTTCCCATTTCACTTGTGTTTTGTTGTTGTTTCTATTATAGTCTGCATCTGTCTATAAAGTGTTGCGTTCATTCTTATGGAATGTTGTTCAAAATGTGTCCGACTCGATGGATATCTCGCTTCTTTAAATCAAATTTTGTCATCTATAACACCATTGAACCAGTCTTATATTCTACAATTTTAAGAAAAGGATTAAAAGACCTAGATTCCACCTTCTATTTGTGTTTTGTTGTTCTTTCTATAATAGTTTGCATCTGCCTAAGTGTTGCGTTTGTTCTTATGGAATGTGGTTCAAAATGTGTCCGACTCGCTCGATAGCCCGCTTCTTTTAATCTCGTAACCACAGTATCTGACCTACAAGATAGAACAAATCAAATGATCAATTACCCCGAAAAACCAGCGTTGGTTCTGATAGAATGTGGTTCGAACTGTGTCCGACTTGCTCGATATCCCGCTTCTTTTAATCTCATAACCACAGTATCTGACCTGCAACAGGAAAGCAACAAGTTGTTGCATTTCAACGAAAACCTTGTAACTGCAGCTTAAAATAAGCTGCAGTTATGAGGTTTTTGTTGAAAATGTGATTTTGGGAGATATAATTTGTTAATTTCTTGAAATGACTATTTTTGCAATGTGAACTGCATGATATTAATGTGATATATACCTTCATACATGTACCAAATTATACTTAACCTTGTAACTTCAAAAAATAAGTTATAGGATTAGCAATTTCTTCATTTTGTACAATGTTTTCGTGACGTAAGCCTTTATCTTGAAGGGTATATAAACATCAAAATAACCTTACATGACATAATGGCCCGTTTGGTTTCGTTTATTTTGTCCTATGTGACAGGTATAAAATGCAAATACCAATATGTGTTTCAAATTGCTATATCTGTGCATGATCATATTAGATTCCTGTTTGTTTGAGGCACTTCTATCTTACCTTGGAACAATTCTATATCTCTGTTGGTGAAGATGATAATAAAATAACGGCATATCTTCATATTTTATGTTAGTATCACCCGAAGCAGCACCATTAGAATTTACACCAGTTTTATTTGTCACACATGATTCTTGTACATTTTCAGCACCATTCTCCGAATTTAAATCATCGTCCAGCTTTTGTCTTTTCAGAGCAGGTTCGTCTGACGAATTTGTTGAGTCTTTCGCACAATCATCCGTTTTGGAATTTGACAAAACTTTTAATGAGTACAAGTCTTTATCACAAATTGCTTCTGTTATCACAGTGTTTAGCAGTGCTAGTCCAGGACTTTTTGGAAAGTCAGTCTTTATTCTGTCTTCAAGTTTTTGAAGAAAGGGCACATTGAATATTGACCCAACCCTGAATTAAAAGAATGGTATTGAAATAAATTTATTTACCATTATTCTTCACACCATCGTTAACCCTTCCCAAAGCAAAACCTTGTTTTAACATGATACTGAATAGAAATGTGCAAAAGGCTTGAGAAAACATTGAGACAAAATAAGAAAATGCTGATAGTCAGCATTTTCTCCATTTGCCTAAACATATTATGGGCCTTATATTGTACAGCAATCAATATCTGTATTATTGTCGTCTGCAGCAGCATTCATGAGGGTCAACCCTAACATTTTGTTTACACAGTATGGGAAAGGATTAATGTATACTTCCTGTAATCATTAACGTGACCATTTTACATTTGGTATCACAGTGGAATTTTTGTGCGACATCATTGAAATTCGACTGCATCCAATCTATACCAAATTTGCTTTTAAGCTGCTTAACTATATAAGCTTTAGACAAGGAGGAATTTGAGCACATCCAGTCACAACTGCGCAGCAAGCACAGACAAACTTGGCGTGTGTATCATGGACAAGATGGATTGGAGATACCGTAAGTGTGCCCATCTGCAGACGATCGGACACAAATAGATTCTTAGTCAATTTTTTTTGTATCTTTTTTTTCCAAAAAATATACTTTTCTATCTTATGACATTATTATAGGTCAAGTAAAATATTTACCACATAGGTCCTATATTAACTGCAGTCTTCCCGGGATTTTTACTGTTACACTCACAGGGTAATAAATTGTAGGGGTTTTCTGAAATAGATATTTACAAATTTTTTAACAGTCTTGAAACGGCAAGTGTGTTGATAATATTTTTTACCCTTTTGATATTGTTAGTGGGAGGTCAAAACCTCGTAACTACAGCTTTTCAAGCTGTAATACGAGGTCTGACCTCACATCGACGATATGCTCTAATTGGTCTTGATGACAATGGTTTGGAATTCAAAGGGAAAAGCAGAACGGTCCTTGCATCCTTTTCAGTAAACACCCTCTGGGAAAATTGGCCTTTTGTCTGTTCAAAACAGTACAAGCCATAAATAAATACATGTAAATAGTTTAACACAAAACTTTTCAATTTGCATATTTTGAAAACATTTTTATTACATAAGTTTTGGGTTTAGCCATTGAAATGAGAACACAAATGTAGTGTATGGTCCCCTAGAAATTTGATGTGTTAGGTTCATCAAAGGTTTCTTTTTTTCAAAATTAGACAAAAAATTACTGTAACTTCTTACCTAAAGGGCAATGAGAGTTAGGGTAGACAACTCTCTCCTCACACATCAAACAATGGAGAACACATCTACACTGATCAACAGAGTCAAACGCTATTTGTGATCCCTTCTTGACTTTCACGATGATAAGAAAATGATCGTGTGCATACATTGTGCACAATAATTCCACCGCTCTGCCATGTCTGCCTGCCGTTCTGAAAGTATGGAAATCAGAAAATGAACAAGATGTGTTTGTGAAATACAAATGCCCCTCGAAATGGTCAATGTTAAGTTTTCAGACTGACAGATGGACTGACATGAGTAAAACAATATGCCCCTGATATCTTGATACGGGACATAATAAAATGTAAATAAAGTACAGCGTAATAACATTCCTTATAAAACACTTAGTTATTCATTGAACTGTCTAACTCAAAAAATTATGTGGTTCACCCATTCTCATACAATGACGCCTTTTGCAAGATGAAGGCTTTGGAAAATATTGTGGAAAATGAAGAAATTGCTCGTGACAAACAAATTCTTCATTCCTCAAAATGTTTTCTACTGATTGAAAAAAGACAAAAATGTAGAATTTCATTCACTTCGTATTGTAACTTCCACAATTTTTGAATTTGAACAAATCTAAAATGTTGCTGTCTGATTACAGGTTAAACCACCCTAGAGAATTGACCATTTCTTAATCAACCTACCTTGCCAAATAAGCCACAACTTTTGGTGGCTATTTCATTTTGGACCAGCCTAAAAATTTGCTATTTCTGAAAAACTTTAAGAAGAGAAATAAGAAAAAGTTTATACCTTGCAATATCAGCAATTACAATTCTGGCAGCCATTTCAGTAACATAGACTGTTTTCTGAGTGTACGCATAAAACTGCCTCTGTATAAGTTTTGGAGATCTGAAGCACTGACTAGCTATGTTGGGGAACACAAGACATGTGATGCCGTCCGTCCGTATGTTGGAAAATACTGAATCAATGTATGAACTGATGTTTCCGTGTACATGTAGGTATCTGTAAACAGAAAACAATTCTACAATGACATAATGTTTCAAGTATCTTTGATTTTGAAAATGTTTGGAATATACAGGGGAAAAAGAATGAAATTATCCTTTCCAGTATTATATATTAAATGTGCATTATGTAATCCTAATAATGACTTGATAGCTAAATGAAAATATTCCTTTTTCTGACAAATGCACTTGTTTACCATTTATATGACAATATTTTACGTAAGAGAAAATTAAATCTACATTAAATAAAAATTCTACCTAACATGAACATGGTGTATAATCACGTGACTCAGAATTTCCGATAATCTTCAATATCTTTTTTAATAATTGACCAATTGATTTGAATTTGGTTTGAAGCAGAGAAGGTGGAAAAATGCCAGGAATAGGCTGGACGTGTTGGATTTTTGAAAAATAAACTGAGAAAAAAGTTGTTGAAGATAAACAAAAATTTTGGTTTATCTTCAATAACTTTTTTGTCAGTTGTTTTTTTAAAACTCCACTACGTCCATCTAATGCATGACGTCTGTCCACATTCTCTGCTTCAAACCAAATTCAAATTGGTCCAGTATTTACAAAATTATTGAAGATTTTCTGAAAATATTGTATCACGTGATTATCCACCGGGATGAAGCAACTCAAAGGAAAATTTGTTCATGATGAGGTAATCCTAGCCACATGCACATGATTGTAGCCTTTGGGTTGCAGAAAATGTCAAACAGAATACTTACATAAAATCAAAAGCCTCTGAATGTAACAAAACTTTCGGAGGTAATGATGACACAAAGATACAATCTGCAGCTTGATTGACTGTATTGTCCCTCTGCCAGCCTTCAATCTGGTTCCATTCCGTCACTTTAAAACTATTCAGGTCGCACATGCTCCTCGTGCAGCAGCCTTCCGATCTGTCACCGCATGTCACTGTTATCCTGTCCCCAAGATGTTTCTTCCACTGTAGACCAGCAATACCTTGAAACATAATATAGGATAGCCTGAATCAAAACTATTGCTTAACCCATTACCAAACGACAAAATTTAAGGGCAGTCCAAATTGAAAGATCCTGCAGACAACAATTTCAAGTGAATGAAAATTTTAATTTTCATGTCTTTTTGGATGGAAAACAATGTGGGAAATGAAGAAATTGCTTGTCACAAGCAATTTCTTCATTTTCCACAATGTTTTCTATGGCCATTATTTTGTTGGGAGTCAAAAAAGAGTCATTGTGTGGTAATGGGTAAACCCATAACCAAAACGGCAGAATATTAGACTAGTGTGGTCCAAATTCAAAGATGTTGAGGACAACAATTTCAAATGAAGGAAATTTTACGTTTTTTGGTCTTTCTGGGTAGAAAACATTGTGGGAAAAGAAGAAATTGCTTGTAAAAAGCAATTTCTTCATTTCCAAAAATGTTTTCTCCAGCCTTTCTCTCTTTGACTTCAAAACTGTTAAGGTTGCACATTCTCCTCGTGCAGCAGCCTTCCAATCTGTCACATGTTACCGTTATCCTGTCCCCAAGATGTTTCTTCCATTGAAGACCAGCAATACCTTGAAACAGATTATAGGATAGCCTGAATCAAAACTATTGCTTAACTCATAACCAGACATCAGAATTTTAGAGTGGTCCAAAATTCAAAGATGTTGAGGATGACAATTTCATGTGAATTTTAGGATTTTTGGTCTTTTTGGGAAGAAAACACTTTGGGAAATGAAGAAATTGCTTCTCAGTTCTCACAAGCAATTTCTTCATTTTCCTCAATGTTTTCCCAAGCCTTTATCACTCATCCAAAGAGGACCCAAAGTTTAAAGACTGACAAATTAATAACATTATAACATACATATGTTGAAAGATAGGATGGGAGGCTGTGTGTTAGTTGCAATAATGTAACCGAAACCTTTTTGAATTTCGATCTAGGTTTCACAAACCAATTCCCATCATCAAGTTTGTGGCTACACTATTGCAGCTAGGTGTGTGTATAATTTGTACTAAGGTTACTCATGTTAACACAGAGTTTATTGAAAATAAAAATTTCTTACCAGTTGTTGCCAGTGCATCAAAACAGAAATACTGTGACAGTCTTGAGCTCTCAACTTCAATCTTCAATGTTGTTAATGCTATCTCTCTGTAAAACATGTCAAGAGGTAAACCTTTATCCAAACGCCAAAACTTCAGACTGTTCCAAATTGAAAGGAGTTGCAGAGAATGAAATGGACGTTGACAAAGAAAGTATTTTGTGTACTATAACAAAACAGAAAACATTAAGGCAAAAGGATAAAATGCTGATTATCAACATTTTTTCTTTTGCCTCAATATAATCTGCGCTTTACTGTACTAGTCTGACTCCTGATTTTGTCAAAATCCATTTGCAAATCAAAGTGAAGTGCATGGGCGGATCTAGAGGGGGGGTGGGGGGGGTGTCCGGACCCCCCCCCCCCCCCCTGGCATTGGCCGAAAATTGAATTTTGACTATATAAATTTAGTGTAATGTTACATATTTACTACATTTTAAGCCATAATTTGGGCTTGGACCCCCCTGGAAAAATTTTTGGGCTTGGACCCCCCCTGGAAAAAAATCCTGGATCCGCCCTTGAAGTGCTATCAGTATCTATGTTGGATCGACAATGTCATGTCAAACACAGTGAAAGAACCTTGTACTAAGACAGCATTTATCTGATTTAACTTTTCATCATGACATTTTACTATGATTTTCCGTGGCTGATTCAATAGCTAACTAGATAATTGTGCAAGGGGTTGATGTAGCGTATTATGAGACCTCAGGCTCAAGGTTTTCTAGCTTTTTTACGTGGCTCTGGGTATCATGATAGTCCTATTTATAAGCCCTGACATATTTTTTCCTTTGACATGATGTCAGGTCTTATCAGATCCGCCATTTTGTCTATAGCACTTCCGCACATCGGAAAACAGCGGAAGTTTAGCCCACAAACTAATATCTCTGAAATCGAAATTTCGAACTGAAAATGGTATGGATAGAAAGATAAATCAATTGTTTTTCACTCCAGTATAGGTTTTAATTAAAATTTGACATTGTTTTATTTAAATCAAACCAAATTTCCAACAACCGTAAACAAAAGCAAGCGGTCATACTAAAACAAGCCGCACAGCAAAATCACAGCCGTACAGGTAAAACCAAAGCCGTACGGATTTAAGTACCGCCGTACATATACTGAGACCTTAATTCCATATATTTTTTATCGAAATACATGAAGAAATATATAATCTAAGCAATAGACAAGTTAAATATCATTTTTTTGTTATTTTGATGATGTTTTAGGCATTTTTTACACCCTATATGAAGCCCAACAGGTGCGCATGTAAGCCGTACCGCGGTAGAGCAATACAATCATAATTTAAATTTAAATAATTTACAATTATAATCAAAGCAAGATGGTCGACTCGCTAATCTGAGTCTTCTTTGATGTAAATACGCTCTTTGATATTTTGATTTTTCGCTATTTACATCAGAGAGCGTTGCTCTTTGAAAAAATCAAGAAGTTCGCAACAAATTGTTGCGCATCGTTCACCGTCCGATCTTAAACGCTATCGTTAAAACCCCTGATGATATCGATAAACGAACCGTTTATTGTTATGGCTGCTGAAAAAATTACGACCAAAAAGTATTTCTAAAAGGTTAATTTAGGCAATGTTTTGCAACAACCCTCACCTGAGCAGCCTTTGTTTACCTTGACCTTCCATTCAAAACCAAAGGTTATACTCATCCAGCACGCCGATTTGAAATGAAATTTTTGGTCAGGTATGACAAAAAATGATTTATTGATCTATACCCTACAGTGTTTTACCGAGTGATTCGATATGATACACAAAAACAAAGCTTCAAGTTACTTGTAACGTTACCGAACTTTCCGCTGTTTTCAAAGAGCAACGCTCTCTGATGTAAATAGCGAAAAATCAAAATATCAAAGAGCGTATTTACATCAGAGAAGACTCGGATTAGTCGACTCGCTTGCCCATTGGAATAGAAACATGTTTCACAGTCATAATTTGATAGTCAAATCAAAATTTTAATGACATTAAAGTGGTTTTAAACATTATGCAGTTATTTTTCATTGTTTATGCCTCACTTTACCTTGAAGAAGGACTTTGAACAATTTTAGACTTGCTACACAGAACAACAGTAACCTGACTGGACTAGGTATCATGATTACCTGAACATCTGAAAAACTTTTACACAAAAATAGTCAATTCTTTGATTAACCCTTGAATTAATGTAACTTAATGCCATTATGTCTTTCTCATTCTACTCATGGTTTCTCACATTTATACTAAAAAGTACGTACAATATAGGGTACGAATTTACTAAGACTGTAAAATGTTCCTTTGAATACCTGAAAATGGCAAGCTTTTCATTCAGAAACTTTAATCTCTCACTAGATTTCTTTAATTGAGGAATCTTGACCGTAATACCAGACTCTATGTAAGTTTTATTTTCTTGTTTGGATGCCATGCTGTAAATCGAGTAAGCACGATATTGGTGCCCGGCTCACAAAAAAATATGCTAAAGCTAATTAATCACAGCCGGAGACCAGCTGATCGGAAACAATCACTTCCGGGTCAGATTTGTTTACAAACAAAACTGCAAGTTCCAACAAAACTGTCGACTTTTCGGGAAATCCAGCCAATTGAACATGTCAAATAAGGACAGATTAATTACCTTCGCCTACAAAAAGACGAAACATGGTCCAGGAAATGTACAGAACCCAAAGAAAGGTACGATTTATCCAGTTTTGTTGATCTGCACGTGTTGCAAAATTTTGCATAAAACGTCGATTCAGCATCTTTGTCAGTTTCAATTATAATTCCTTTCCGAAAAAGAGAAAAAAGTCTCTGCAAAATACAAAATCATAAATGAGTGAGAGATTAAAAATTAAACTGAAAATAATGAGGGAAAAGTAGAAAATGCTGGTTATCAGCATTTTCTCCTTTTCCCTCATAATTTGCCCAAATTAAATGAATTTCCTCTATTTTCAACAAAAAATTATTACAAAAATCAAATGTTCATTTGAATTTAAAAAATGAAGGGTAAATTTCGGATTTTCCTTGAATTATGGCTTTAACTTTCTTAGATCCATTCATTAAAATTTTAGGGTATCACACCAAAACGGCCCAATGGCAAAACGGCCCAAGAGCAAAACGGCCCAACTTTGGTCAAAACGGCCCAAATCAGTTTTCCTACTTGGTCAAAACGGCCCAAATTTTTTTTTCAAAGAAAATGTTTTCCTACGAAAATCTAATACTGGTATAAATAGATGTACATGTTTATACCAACATATTCATAATTACTTGACTCAGCCATTTTACCATTGACAAAATTTTATCGTATGGTTATGAAAAAAGGTGGCAATTTAACTATAACGTAGACATATTTTCACCTTTAATCTCATTATTTACTTTTACTAATACATCTTTATCTACATATTTTCAAGACTTAGCAAGAGTTTTCAAGATAAACCAGCCTCAAATAGCATATTGTCGTTTGGATAGATTAAACGCGTGTCTACAATAATCAGTAGCACGGGACGATCAAGATAGGTGCGATATACAATGCATTTAAGATACGTGTGAAATATTGTGTTACTTATGTCTACTGTTTGACACCGGACCCATTAAACAGAAGAGCCAGATTATGTTTTGAAAATTAGTGTATTCTGAATTGTTTTACTTTGATCCGAAATGAAAAAAAAAAAAAAAAAAGAACACTTGCATTATTATATCTTATTGAAAGTGGAGAGAAAACGAGAAACTACTATTGATGTTTTTGTTTGGTTTCCTCTTTTTCTGTAATGTTTAAAAAAATCCATAACAGCATGATAACTCCTTTTAAAGCCCTATAAGACAAAAGCTTTGGAAAACATTGTGGAAAACGAAGAAAATGCTTGTGACAAGCAGTTTCTTCATTTCCCACAATATTTTCTACTCGGAAAGATGAAAAACTGTAAAATTACATTCACTTGAAAATGTCGTCTGCAATATCTTTGAATGTGGACAAGTCTAAAGCTGTCTGGTAATGGGTTAATGGTAAACAAAACAGAACAAAACATTCAGGTTATCACATTTTAAGTTAGTCATATGCTACTCGAATCTATAAAGGGACCATAAAAACCATCATCACAGAAAAGTTACTTTCCTCACAATGAAAGGTTAATTGCTTAGAAATTTAGATAGTCTTCCAAAGATTTTATTTTTTTTTTTTTTTTCAACATCACATTCGTAGATCTATTTGTTCGAATTTCACCCAGCAAAAGTTTATAAAGCGTTGAACGAAAAATAAATTATCTAAATTTTGATTTTGAATCGTTATTATTGTAAATAAAATATTTGTACATTGTTTAATATTTGTTTCAAGTGGAAAAAAACACACACAAAAAACCGACTAACTCCTACATGAAATCTGGTAGCCTATTTTTCTGTCCGTCAATAGTCTGATTCTTTGCCGTAAGTAATGTGTTTGAAGACAGATCAACAAACTACGTGACCACTTTGTGAATATGATAATCAATTAAATAGGAAGGAACAGATAGCAGATATAAATGATTTATTTTGTTTTAATAGATATATGTCCAATGCTTAAAATTGAACAATATACATTTAACAAATTAATTAATGATAATGCTATATAAACTGCCAATTAGATCACCTGTAAACAATTAGGCAATTCACATTACATACGTTCGACTTTGATATGACACGATCGATCTAAGCCAATAATTAGCAAACAATCAACAAACAACTGATAACAAATATCACTTGCATGTATTAATGATTAGGGTATACACATAAAAGAGGCTCGACTTTAATTTGACTCAATCAAAAGATCAATAGACTACTGTTTCACAAAATCTTTAATTAACGTAATTTTTTAATTAAAAAACAACTTATAATAAGAAATAAAATATTAAAGTTACCTCATAACAACAATATTCAATGAACAATTAAAGACATTGTTTTATTTAAAAAATGCAGTTTCCAAATATACTTTGACAATTTAAACTTTATATATATGCATTTTTTACAAAAATATAATCGAAATGATAGCAATAGTTATAATTAAATAGATTGATCTCAAAATTTGTATTTGAAAAAAAGTTGGGCCGTTTTGACCAAGTAGAAAAACTGCTTTGGGCCGTTTTGACCAAAAACCGGTCCGTTTTGACCAAAAACCGGGGCGTTTTGGTATTGGGCCGTTTTGCTCTTGGGCCGTTTTGACTGTAAACCAAATTTTAGATCTATTTTCAATGTGTAATCGACATTGTCTTTCAAAGACTCCTATGTTTCAGTATTGGACTCATTGTTTTGGGAACAAGTGGGTCCCAGGGGCCTGTTTCATCAAAAGATTTAAGCCGTATTTTTTACTTTCCGATGTCTTACGACATATTTAGAGGAAGAATAACGTATCGCCAATCAACCAAAAGCTATGTAATGCGATTGTTGTTTTAAGCGTTTTTTAAGTCGTTGGTAAGTCAAAAATACGTCTTAAATATTTTGATGAAACAGACCCCAGGACTCTTCCGCATAAATTTTGTAACAAAATCACAGTATTTCATCTTATTCTTTCACGTTTCAGCCACAGATATTCATAATCAACCATCTTCGAGTAAATCCAGCTTCGATAAGGACATGGAGATTCTGCGAGCTTTTGATCTCCACCTAGAGTATGGGCCTGCAGTTGGTGAGGAGAATGTTTTATTTACAAATAGAAATGCATACGATCGCATACAAATGTAAACTCACAGGCGATCTTAGGAATTTGTTTTCTCACCAAATTTGATCAAAATCAGATTTTTATACGCCCGTCGAAGACGGGACGTATTATGGGATCACCCGTGACGTCCAGCGTCCGGGCATCCGGCGGCGTCCACTTCTTTGTCCGGAGCATAACTCTGTCACCTTAAGTCCGATTGACTTCAAACTTGGCAGTTATATTCTTCTCATCATTACGGAGTGCAGTGCACAAGACCCATAACTCTACCTGGCTTATTTTTTGAGTTATTGCCCTTTGTTGTTTTTCAAACTTGAATCTTGTCCGGAGTATATCTCTAAAAGTATAATAGCTAGGATCATGAAACTTCATGGGTGTATAGATCTCACCAAGGGGGAGTGCAGTGCATAAGAACCATAACTCTACCTGGCTTATTTTTTGAATTATTGCCCTTTGTTGTTTTTCATACTTGAATCTTGTCCGGAGTATATCTCTAAAAGTATAATAGCTAGGATCATGAAACTTCATGGGTGTATAGATCTCACCAAGGGGGAGTGCAGTGTACAAGAACCATAACTCTACCTGGCTTATTTTTTGAGTTATTGCCCTTTGTTGTTTTTCATACTTGAATCTTGTCCGGAGTATATCTCTAAAAGTATAATAGCTAGGATCATGAAACTTCATGGGTGTATAGATCTCACCAAAGGGGAGTGCAGTGCACAAGAACCATAACTCTACCTGGCTTATTTTTTGAGTTATTGCCCTTTGTTGTTTTTCATACTTAAATCTTGTCCGGAGTATATCTCTAAAAGTATAATAGCTAGGATCATGAAACTTCATGGGTGTATAGATCTCACCAAGGGGTAGTGCAGTGCACAAGAACCATAGCTCTACCTAATTTTTTGAGTTATTGCCCTTTCTTGTTTTTCATACTTGAATCTTGTCCGGAGTATATCTCTAAAAGTATAATAGCTAGGATCATGAAACTCCATGGGTGTATAGATCTCACCAAGGGGGAGTGCAGTGCACAAGAACCATAACTCTACATGGCTTATTTTTTGAGTTATTGCCCTTTGTTGTTTTTCATACTTGAATCTTGTCCGGAGTATATCTCTAAAAGTATAATAGCTAGGATCATGAAACTTCATGGGTGTATAGATCTCACCAAGGGGGAGTGCAGTGCACAAGAACCATAACTCTACCTGGCTTATTTTTTGAGTTGTTGCCCTTTGTTGTTTTTCATACTTGAATCTTGTCCGGAGTATATCTCTAAAAGTATTATAGCTAGGATCATGAAACTTCATGGGTGTATAGATCTCACTAAGGAGGAGTGCAGTGCACAAGAATTTTAACTCTACCTAGAGTTATTGCCCTTTGTTGTTTTCATACTTGAATCGTCAAGGGCATATCTCGAAAAGTGTAATAGCTAGGACCATGAAACTTTTACCAACCCGCTCCCCCTGTTGACATAAAGCAGTGTTACGGGCGTATCTTGTGACAGTTTGACACCTTGTTTTTTATGATGAAGAGTACTTATTTAAATTATTGTCACGAGACAATTCCAACGAGTACTTGCAACATAAGGTTAACAGGGAACAATATTTGGAATTTAGATCCATTAAACCTTTCTTAATCCTCAATTGAGTATAATGATGACATTTTCATACTATCACATTCCTAAAATCTTTATTCGAAGTTGAACTAGTCAAATATTTTGCAGTATGGAAAAGACTTGAGATAATTGTTTATTTATTCAAGGTATAACCAGATTAGAAAGATGGAGACGCGCAGACAAACATGGGCTAAATCCATCAGAAGACGTCCGAGATTTGATAACGCAGCATAGTGAAGATGAACGATATACTCAGAGGTAAGGTTTTATTATGCCCCCTTTCGAAGAAAATGGGGGTATATTGTTTTGCAAGTGTCGGTCGGTCGGAAGGTCGGTCGGTCTGTCGGTCGGTCGGTCGGTATGTCGGTCGGTCTGTCCGTAGACCAAACCTTGTCCGGAGCATAACTCGAAAAGTGTTAAAGGTAGAATCATGAAACTTCATAGGTGGATAGATCTCATTATGGAGAGGTGCAGTGCACAAGAACCGTAACTCTGCCGATCAAATTTTTTGAGTTATTGCCCTTTGTTGATTTTATAACTTGATTCTTGTCCGGAGCATAACTCAAAAAGTATGTAAGGTAGAATCATGAAACTTTACAGGTGGATAGATCTCATTAAGGAGAGGTGCAGTGCACAAGAACCGTAACTCTGCTGATCAAATTTTTTGAGTTATTGCCCTTTGTTGATTTTCAAACTTGATTCTTGTCCGGAGCATAACTCAAAAAGTATGTAAGGTAGAATCATGAAACTTTACAGGTGGATAGATCTCATTAAGGAGAGGTGCAGTGCACAAGAACCGTAACTCTGCTGATCAAATTTTTTGAGTTATTGCCCTTTGTTGATTTTCAAACTTGATTTTTGTCCCATAACTCCAAAACTATGTTAGGTAGAATCATGAAACGTTACAGGTGAATAGATCTCATTATGGAGAGGTGCAGTGCACAAGAACCGTAACTCTGCCGATCAAATTTTTTGACTTATTGCCCTTTGTTGATTTTCAAACTTGATTATTGTCCGGAGCATAACTCAAAAAGTATGTAAGGTAGAACATGAAATTTAATAGGTGGATAGATCTCATTATGGAGAGGTGCAGTGCACAAGAATCGTAACTCTGCCGATCATATTTTCTGAGTTATTGCCCTTTGTTGAGTTTATAACTTGATTCTTGTCCGGAGCACAACTCAAAAAATATGTAAGGTAGAATCATGAAACTTTAAAGGTGAATAGATTTCATTATGGAGAGGTGTAGTGCACAAGAACCATAACTCTGCCAATCAATTTCTTGGAGTTATTGTCCTTTGTTGATTTTTACACTTAATTCTTAACCTTGCCTATATCTCATGTCCTTTTACACATACAGCCTTGATATCTCACACATAGATACCTCCTATCAACATCGTTCAGATTTAACAATGACCTTGGACCTTGTGACCTTGACCTTGGAGTTTGACCTACTTTAAAAAAAATTAAACCCGGCTAATATCTCATGACCTTTTACAAATACAGCCTTGATATTTCACACATGGACACATCTTACCAAGACCTTTCATAATTGACCATGACCTTGGACTCTAAGACTTTGACCTTAGAGTTTGACCTACTTTTGAAAAACTTTAACCTGGCCGACATATCATGTCCTTTTACACATACAGCCTTGATATTTGACACATGGAAACCTCTGACCAAGACCTATCACATACGACTATGACCTTGGACCATGTGGCCTTGACCTTGGAGTTTGACATACTTTTCAATAAATTAAACTGGGCCTATATCTTATGTGCTATTACAATACAACCTTGGTATTTCACACATGGACACATCTTACCAAGACCTTTCACATTTGACCATGACCTTGGACCTTGTGACCTGTGACCTTGACCTACTTTAAAAAAATTTAATCTAGCCGATATATCATGTCCTTTTACACATACAGCCTTGGTATTTCACACATGGACACCTACGACCAAGACCTTTCACATTTGACCATGACCTTGGACCTTGTGACCTTGACCTTGGTGTTTAACCTACTTTAATTATACATTAACCTGGCCTATATTTCATGTCATTTTACATACACAGCCTTGATATTTCATATGTGGTCACTTCCAACCAAGATATTTCACTTTTGACCATGACCTTGGACGTTGACCTTGGAGTTTGACCTACTTTTAAAAAACTTAAACTAGGCCTATATCTCATGTCCTGTTACCTATACAGTCTCAATATTTTACACATTGACACCCCCTACCAAGACCTTTCACATTTGACCATGACCTTGGCCTGTATGACATTGACCTCTGATTTTTACATACTTTTAGAAATCTTTAACCTAGCCTTTATCTTATGTCCTATTACACCTACAGCCTTGATATTTCACACATAGACACCTCCTACCAAGACCTTTCACATTTGACCATGACTTTGAATATTGCAACCTTGACCTTGGAGTTTGACCTACTTTTAAAAGGACTGAAACCAGGCATATATATCATGTCCTTTTACACCTACAGCCTTGATATTTCACACATGGACACCTCCAACCAAGACCTTTCACATTTGACCATGACCTTGACCTTGGCATTTGGCCTACTTTTAAAAACTTTAACCTGGCCTATGTTTCATCTTACTTTACATATACAGCTTTGCTATTTCACACATAGACACCTCCTACCAAGACCTTTCATATGTGACCATGACCTTGGACCTTGTTAACTTGACCTTGGACTTTGACCTACATCAAATGTAGGCCCATGAGGGGGCATATATGTTTTACAAACATCTCTTGTATGAAATAATGAAGGAAAATGTTATAAGTGTAGAAAACATTGTGGAAAATTGCTTTTCACATGTAATTTGTACACTTCCCACAATGCTTTCCAAAGCATTGTCTTGTGGGGTGTCAGAAAGTGTCTTTGTGTGGAACTGGATGAAGTTTTTCAAACAAACCTATACCTAGGTTCTGATAAGCAGCCTTTTCTCTTTTTGTCTCAATACTTTCTGTGCTATAATATGCAGTTTTCGAAAAAAATGCGCCTTGTAGACTGCATCAGCTTTCAAATTGGATTAGAGCTATCACCTTAACATTACCTAAATTTTTGCTGTTTTGGAAAGGGTAAAGTCCCTAGATTATTCTTTAACAATAGTTTTGCTTTTAGCCCTATATAGACTACATGCGTTATTGCATTTTCTGTTTCAGTCTTTGGAATGACTACAAGAATGTGATTTGATGCTAGAGATAGAGAGGAAAAATTGGTGAGAATTACCATAGAAATCCATAAACTCCAAAATGTGTTCATCAACTATAGTCCTGAAAAAATATGTGCATGATGCTTAATCTGGCATGTGACATATCCCTGTGACATCTGCCACATATGAGTTACACTTTTTTTTATTGTATGATAGTAAATTTACACTTTTTTTATTGTATGATAGTAAATGGACAAGTCTTGAGAAGTTCAATATATGTTGTAAATAAAGGGAGGTAATATAGTAAGGCATTAATTTTTGACATTTTCAGTTTGATTCTGCACAAATCTAACTTAAGATTTTCTGGATAATTCAAAATATGTTAAGATTTATGATATTAAGTATTTTAAAAAGATGCCTGACAACATTTTGCATTATAATTTAAATATCTTTAAAAAACATTTCTTTTATAGTATATAAACTTAAGCCTGATCTTTTTGTAGTGAAGAGGTCCTACACCTCTGCCACCATAAATGTAATATATTTGACGCCCGCTGGATCACTGGTCACTGCCACTGATCAATGGTCAAGCATGCAGGGGCTGATAAGGAGAACGCATCAGAATATATCATAGTAATCCCATAGAATGATGCTAATAGATGCTACACAAGATTAACCAGAGGTGTGTTCTCTAGAGCGAGATATCTCGAGATTCCTTAAGGACAGATCCTCCATTTATTTCCTACGGTAAGATTTTTTTTATTTTTTCTGTACTGATGTTTATATATACGAGAAGTAAAATAATGACTTAAAAACTATAGGTCACCAAGCGAATTAAAAAGTTATTGGATTTCAAGGGAGACTACCCTTGTCTCAAATTGCAAAAATGAGGTGTCACTTAAATACCCACAAAAAGGTGTTCGAAATGACTAGGATTACATAAATAAGTCTTTACTGTGTTCAATATGTTTTAATCTGTCTAAATGAGTATCAATTTGGGAAAATTTGGTGATGATTTTGAATTTTTTAGTAAAATATTCTTTCAAAAGTAGCTGAAATTTCTCTTTTTTCGCAACATTTCTGATAATAAAAAATATTCCAGCGGTAAGAATTTTTTCTTTTTTGGTATAGAAATAGTACTTGGTCATACCTACAAAAACAAAAAAAGAAAAATATATCAAACCAAGCGTTTTTCTTAGTTATAAGTAAAATTTGGTTTACTTTTTGCAGCCCTGTCCGAAATTGTTTCACTTCTTTTATCAATTTTCTTCCTTATTACCAGCTTTAGATAATAAAAAGTGTCGTATTTTGTGTTCATCTGAAGCGGACTAGCTCATAAAGACACCACTTTGCTTTTATTGCTCTGTTTCCTATCGCTAACGCCACATGTTGAACGCGTAACAGAAAGCGAAATGTACCATCCGAGTACTATTACACTTTAATTGACCAAACAGAGAAAATTGAAATAACCGAAAAGGGTCTCGTCATTTATCAACCAAACATTATCTAAATGTAAAAAAAAAAACATTTGCTGAAAATGCCAATTACTGAAACAGCTTTATTTCGTTATTTAGGATGTGCGCAGTAACAACTGGAGGATCTGTCCTTAAGATATTTTAGGAAGATTGAGCAAGATTTTTAAGACGCTCAATGGGAGGCGCCATTACCCTATACTTCGTAAGGAACCCCTCGGTCAACCCTGTACAAACAATATAAAAGAGATTTGACCGAGTTGTTCCGAACACTCCATAATTCATAAACCGCGGTGTTCCGAATGCTCCATACTTTATACAAATGATGTCATGATGACATCATTTGTATAAATATGGAGCATTCGGAACAGCTCGGTCAAAGTCTCGGTCTTAAAAACGCTTTATCCAAAACACCTTGAGAAATCTTAAGAAATCTCGCTCGAAAGAACACGCCTCAGTTCTCCAATCTGATTAAAATTTGTGTTAACTTACATTAACATAAATTATGACAGGCACCTGCAAGACGGTTTATGAAAAGAGATTTAATTGGTTAGACTAAATATAGATCTTTTTTGTTTTCCCAGGGTCATAGACGATGACCCGGTAACTGGTGTCTGTCAGATGGTGGTGTAAGTTAACTTTTCCCAAACGGCAAATTTTTAGGGTGATCCACTTCAAAAACTGCCACAAGTGACAAAATGGAAGTTATTTCAGATAGAATTTGTATAAAATATGACATAGAAAATGGTTATCAGCAGTTTCTTCTTTTGTTTCAATGTTTTCCGAAGCCTTTTCTATTAGCGACGTCAAAACCAGGTCTTGTTTGGGAAAGGGTTAAAACCGGATTTTGATTAGATTGGCCCATTCACATGCATTGACTCCCTAAACGATATAAACTTTGGAAAACAGTGTGGAAAATGAAGAAATTGCTTATGACAATCAATTTCTTCATTTTCTCCAATGATTTCTACCTCAAGACAAAAAAAATCTTTTCACTTGAAATTGTCATTTGCAACATCTTTCAAATTGTTATCGTCTGGTTTACCCTTTCCTAAATGGCAAAGATTTGATACAGATAGAAAATGTGTTAAATATAGCTCAGAAAATATTGAGACAAAAGGAGAAGATGCTTGTAATTAGCATTTTATTCTTTTGTCTCAACAGTTTTCCAAGCCTATTCTCTTAGGGACATCAAAACTTTAGAAGTTTTGTATGGGATTGAGTCAAAGGCTTTGGAAAACATTATGGAAAATGAAGAAATAGCTTTTGATTTCCTTTTCTCAAGATGCTTTCTGCTCTAGCAATACAAGAATACAGTCATTATACTTTCTTAAAATGTTAAACAGTTGCTAAGAAATTTCCTTTTACTATAATGTTTTCCTATCTTTAGTTGATCTATACAAAAATTGTTTTAGTAACATTTATTTTAATGCATGTTTAGTTTTGTCTCTGTAAATGTTTCTTTGTTGTTAAATGATTTTGCAAGATACATGTACGGTATGTATACATATGATTTTAATAAATAAAAAAAGATGCAAAATGTTTATCTTGTAGAACTGACTGTAATACTTTCCCAAACAAGACCTGCTTTGACCTCCCTTATAAATACAGCTCGGAAAAACATTGAGGCAAAAGAAGAAAATGCTTATAACAAGCATTTTCTCCTTTTGTCGCAATATTTTCTGTGCTCTAATATTTACTAATGCTACATTAAGTACCATCCATTTTGCATTTTGGTCTGCAGCATCTTGATTCTGGTTCCTTGTAAAAACACCATACTCATGTTGCCATATTCTGATGTGTAGGCTTATGAGATCGATTGATTGGGGTTTAAGTCCTCTTTCAACCACTATGGTCATTATACATATCACGGTTGAAGCACCTAACCATTGATTCCTGTCATTTCTCATACCAGTACTACCACAACATCCTTACCAAGCCTCCAGCCGCTTGCCCACATAGCTTAACGATATTAAACCATTGGTAGATGACAAATTTTTTCAGAAGGAATATTTGCCGCCATCGTGGATCAAACCAGTGACCTCACATGAGAGTCTGATATGCTTCCAACCGCACTACAGCCATGACAGTAGGCAAATGATACATCCAACCTCATCTGCCGAGAGATGAATAGGAAACTATTTTAGTATATGTAAACAGTGACATAATTTCAGACAAACAAAAGTATTTCATAGGTATAGTTATAAAATCTCGCAACTACGGCTTGATTCAAGCTGTAGTAAGGAGATTTTATAACAACGCTGATGGTTTATCAAAACATAACAGCAAATCTATTTTTAGCACAAAATTTATCGCTATTGTACAAAAGGTTCAACAATAAACAAGATATTCAAACAGGTGTATTTGCATTATTTATTTCATGGAATGCAATTATAAAGGCACAAGTTGATGGCCTCTATCAATATAAACAATTCAACACAATATTTAAATATCAATCAATCACTATATATCTACAACTAAATGGCAGTCTCTAACTAAATAATTAAAGTGAACAAGAGGACCCTGAGGGCCCTAAATCGCTCACCTGAGTATTGTTTTAATAATGCCAAATAACTTTGCATATGTTATGCATTGTGGTCCCAGAGAAGAATTTGGCCATGTAATTTAGGAGGAGATGTCGTTTACAAAAATTGATGAGTTTTATGACATTTCCCATTTTCTGATGCCACAGCAACCAGAGTTTTTCATGGATTTCAATTCTTTTAGAAATTTTCATAAGGGGCCACCCAAGGAACATTTCTGCCAAATTTGGTTGATTTTAACCCAGAAGTTAAGGAGATGTCGTTTAAAGAAGTTGTTAAGTTTTTGTGAAATTTTCCATTTTTCGATGCCACGCCAACCAGAGTTTTTCATTGATTTCAATTCTTTTAGCAATTCTTATAAGGGACTACCCAAGGAACATTTCTGCCAAGTTTGGTTGATTTTAACCCAGAGGTTAAGGAGGAGATGTTGTTTAAAGAAGTTAAGTTTTTGTGAAATTTACCATTTTCCGATGCCACGGCAACCAGAGTTTTTCATGGATTTCAATTCTTTTAGCAATATTTATAAGGGACCAACCAAGGAACATTTCTGCCAAGTTTGGTTCATTTTAACCCAGAAGTTAAGGAGGAGATGTCGTTTAAAGAAATAGTTGAATTTTTGTGAAATTCCCCATTTTCCGGTGCCACGGCAACCAGAGTTTTTCATGGATTTCAATTCTTTTAGCAATTTTAATAAGGGACTACCCAAGGTACATTTCTGCCAAGTTTGGTTGATTTTGACCCAGAAGTTAAGGAAGAGATGTCGTTTAAAGAAATTGTGGAGCTTTTGTGAAATTTCCCATTTTCCCATGCCATGACAACCAGAGTTTTTCATGGATTTCAATTCTTTTAGCAATTTTTATAAAGGACCACCCAAGGAACATTTCTGCCAAGTTTGGTTGATTTTGACCCAGTAGTTTAGGAGGAGTTGTCGTTTAAAGAAATTGTTGAGCTTTTGTGAAATTTCCCATTTTCAGATGCCACGGCAACCAGAGTTTTTCATGGATTTCAATTCTTTTAGCAATTTTTATAAAGGACCACCCAAGGAACATTTCTGCCAAGTTTGGTTGATTTTGACCCAGTAGTTTAGGAGGAGATGTCGTTTAAAGAAATTGTTGAGCTTTTGTGAAATTTCCCATTTTCAGATGCCACGGCAACCAGAGTTTTTCATGGATTTCAATTCTTTTAGCAAATTTTATAAAGGACCACCCAAGGAACATTTCTGCCAAGTTTGGTTGATTTTGACCCAGAAGTTCAGGAGGAGATGTCATTTAAAGAA
This sequence comes from Fragum sueziense, assembly GCA_963680895.1. Taxonomy (NCBI): domain Eukaryota; kingdom Metazoa; phylum Mollusca; class Bivalvia; order Cardiida; family Cardiidae; genus Fragum; species Fragum sueziense. Next base: position 1,830,198 of record OY804603.1, read on the forward strand.
ATTTTTGAGCTTTTGTGAAATTTCCCATTTTCCGATGCCACGGCAACCAGAGTTTTTCATGGATTTCAATTCTTTTAGCAATATTTATAAAGGACCACCCAAGGAACATTTCTACCAAGTTTGGTTGATTTTGACCCAGTAGTTTAGGAGGAGATGTCGTTTAAAAAAATTGTTGAGCTTTTGTGAAATTTCCCATTTTCAGATGCCACGGCAACCAGAGTTTTTCATGGATTTCAATTCTTTTAGCAATTTTTATAAAGGACCACCCAAGGAACATTTCTGCCAAGTTTGGTTGATTTTGACCCAGTAGTTTAGGAGGAGATGTCGTTTAAAGAAATTGTTGAGCTTTTGTGAAATTTCCCATTTTCAGATGCCACGGCAACCAGAGTCTTTCATGGATTTCAATTCTTTTAGCAATTTTTATAAAGGACCACCCAAGGAACATTTCTGCCAAGTTTGGTTGATTTTGACCCAGTAGTTTAGGAGGAGATGTCGTTTAAAGAAATTTTTGAGCTTTTGTGAAATTTCCCATTTTCAGATGCCACGGCAACCAGAGTTTTTCATGGATTTCAATTCTTTTAGCAATTTTTATAAAGGACCACCCAAGGAACATTTCTGCCAAGTTTGGTTGATTTTGACCCAGTAGTTTAGGAGGAGATGTCGTTTAAAGAAATTGTTGAGCTTTTGTGAAATTTCCCATTTTCAGATGCCACGGCAACCAGAGTTTTTCATGGATTTCAATTCTTTTAGCAATTTTTATAAAGGACCACCCAAGGAACATTTCTGCCAAGTTTGGTTGATTTTGACCCAGTAGTTTAGGAGGAGATGTCGTTTAAAGAAATTGTTGAGCTTTTGTGAAATTTCCCATTTTCAGATGCCACGGCAACCAGAGTTTTTCATGGATTTCAATTCTTTTAGCAATTTTTATAAAGGTTCACCCAAGGAACATTTCTGCCAAGTTTGGTTGATTTTGACCCAGAAGTTCAGGAGGAGATGTCATTTAAAGAAATTTTTGAGCTTTTGTGAAATTTCCCATTTTCCGATGCCACGGCAACCAGAGTTTTTCATGGATTTCAATTCTTTTAGCAATATTTATAAAGGACCACCCAAGGAACATTTCTACCAAGTTTGGTTGATTTTGACCCAGTAGTTTAGGAGGAGACGTCGTTTAAAGAAATTGTTGAGCTTTTGTGAAATTTCCCATTTTCAGATGCCACGGCAACCAGAGTTTTTCATGGATTTCAATTCTTTTAGCAATTTTTATAAAGGACCACCCAAGGAACATTTCTGCCAAGTTTGGTTGATTTTGACCCAGTAGTTTAGGAGGAGATGTCGTTTAAAGAAATTGTTGAGCTTTTGTGAAATTTCCCATTTTCAGATGCCACGGCAACCAGAGTCTTTCATGGATTTCAATTCTTTTAGCAATTTTTGTAAAGGACCACCCAAGGAACATTTCTGCCAAGTTTGGTTGAATTTGACCCAGTAGTTTAGGAGGAGATGTCGTTTAAAGAAATTTTTGAGCTTTTGTGAAATTTCCCATTTTCAGATGCCACGGCAACCAGAGTTTTTCATGGATTTCAATTATTTTAGCAATTTTTATAAAGGACCACCCAAGGAACATTTCTGCCAAGTTTGGTTGATTTTGACCCAGTAGTTTAGGAGGAGATGTCATTTAAAGAAATTGTTGACGCCGTGACGGACAGACGGACAGACGGACGCCGGACATTGATAGATCACAATACCTCACCTTAGCACTTCGTGCTCAGGTGAGCTAAAAAAGAAGGATTTTTTTTTCATTTAAACAATATATCGCTGCTTTTCAACGAAAACCTCATAACTGCAGCTTAAAACAAGCTGCAGTTACAAGGTTTTCGTTGAAAAGCGACAATTTTATGGACCGTCAGCTTTGTATCTAATAGGTGCTTACTCATTAGACACTTAAATTTACTCTTAGAGTTTATTGGTCATTTTAAAACCATTGATCACTGTAGCGTTGCCATAAATGAGAATAGTCATAACGATTACATGTACATGTATATAGCAAAGAAAAGTGAGATTAATTAATAGGAAAGATTTAAGAATTTAACAAGTACACAGTAACTGAGTGAAAAAGTGACTAGAATATAGAGAAATAAAGAAGTGTAAGTTTCACATAAATTTGCTTTTGAACAAAATGTTTTAAGGTAGTGAACCCCTAATGAGATTCTTGTGACATCAGAATTTTGGTACAACATTGTAATGTTAACATTTGACAGTTCTAGGTGGTAATTTTTTGTAACTGGTAACATGTCCATATCTATAGTTTGGATGAATGTTTGTGATGCAGCACGTAAATTTCCAACGTCACATGAATATCTTTAGTGGTGGACTCCCTTAAACAAATTCCCAAACCATGCTTAGTTTAGATGTCTGAAATGGAGAAAGCTTTCAAAACATCAAGCTAAAAGATGAAAATCGCAATCTGTAATATTACATAAAAAATTTCCTCTACATTATTTTGTTAATTGTGGCCCTTGATAACTTAAAGTTTGCACTAAATATACCATAGAAAATATTGATGGAGGATGAGAAAACTACTGGTCATCTGTTCCATCTTCATTCAAGAGGATCATTTAAACAAGACATTCTGTGGGATCAAGTTTATGAGAAACAAGAACTGTCAGTGAGATTCAGAAATAATTGTAAATAGCAAAATAGAAAGATAAGGGGCAATCATAATTCATCTTCGCAAGTCAAGGATTCTATTAACCCATTACCAAACGGCAAACTTTTAGGGTGATCCACTTCAAAAACTGCCAGAAATGACAAAATGGATGTTATTGAAGATGGGATTTGTGTAAAAAATGGCACAGAAAATATTGAGACAATAGGAGAAACTGCTGGTTATCAGCAGTTTCTTCTTTTGTTTCAATATTTTCTCAAGCCTTTTCCATTAGGGACGTCAAAACCAGTTTTGTTTGGGAAAGGATTAAGGAACAACAAGAGCTGTCCGAAGACAGCGCGCTCGACTTTCTAAGTTGCTTAGTATAAAGGGGGCATAACTCCAAATATAGTGGAGCCAGGGTCATGGGCCCTGGTAGTAAGGTAGAGGTTGTGATGGTGAATAAGTATTCCAAGTTTGGGTTGAATCCCTTTGATAGTATGGAAGTTATTGATGTTTGAAAAAACTTTAACCTTTGTTGCAACACTGACGCCAACGCCGACCCCCGGGTGACAGTATAAGCTCTCATTTTCTTCGAAAAGTCGAGCTAAAAAGGAGGTAGAATCGTTGGCTTGCACAGATGCTCATAATTCGAAATCAGATCTTTTCACAAAATATTTCATCACAATTTTGTCAATAAGAACAGTTTGTTAACAAGTATCTGGTGTTGTATGCAACACATTAAGTCCCCTACCGGCTTCACATTGACTCAATATGGTAATCAATAATAGATTAAGATGAATAAGTTATTGCAGGATCCATTTTTTGCCATATTTTCACTATTTCCGTTACCATAGCAACCGCACTTTTCGTCAAAGAACAAAGATAAAATGATGTGCATAATCTACACATTGCCATTTAGTCATATACCAAGTCTCATCAAATTAGCTTGCTTACTTATTAACTTATCGCAGGATCCAATATTTTTTGCCATATTTTCACTATTTCCGTAACCATAGCAACAACAATTTTAGTCTAAAAACAAAAATAAAATGATGTGCATAATCTACACATTGCCATATAGTCATATACCAAGTCTCATCAAACTAGCTTGCTTAGTTATTATCTTATCGCAGGATCCCATTTTTGGCCATATTTTCACTATTTCTGTAACCATAGCAACCTCAATTTAAGTCGAAAAACAAAAATAAAATGACGTGCATAATCTACACATTGCCATCTAGTCATATACCAACTTTCATCAAAAACGCTTGCTTAGTTATTAAGTTATCGCAGGATCCAGATTTGAGCGGACAGACGGACGGACGGACGGACGGACAGACTGACGGATGGACAGACAGAGGGCAAACCTATAGTCCCCTCCGGTGTGAACACCGGTAGGGGACTAATAATGCATATTAGGTCTGTTGTCTGCATGATCTTTTAATTTGAATCAGTTAGGAATGTTGAACTTTTTTCAAAATATTAATCTTCTAATATATGTTTAACAATTTAAACCTAGCAATTTTACAATACCTTGTTCTAATGTCCTGCCACGTAAAATTGACTTTTCAAGAGCAATTTCTTTCTTCCAAAAATGCCATGTAAAATTGGCTTTTAAAGAGCATTCTTTTTCTTCCAAAAATATTATTAGTAACTCCTTTGTATTTGATTTGGACTAGTCTAAAACTTTGTTAATTGGGATAAAGTACTAGTAGTTTCATTTATTCAAATTCAACACAAGCGATCAATGATAATATTTCCGTCTTTGTCTTTGACCCGAAGTCGTCCGTTGGAATATCGCGTTTCTTGACGCCCATCTGGATAAACTGTCTTGGCAGTTCCATCTGGGTACTCTCTTTTCTGTGGTAAAGAAGAAGGAATATTAAATCAGGAAAATAATAGTACATGTAATAACCATTTTAATCAAAAGGCCTTATTTACCCATTCCCATACAGGGACACTTTTTGACGCCCCTCAAGAAAATGGCTTGGGCAAACAATGTGGAAAATGAAGAAATTGCTTGTGACAAGCAATTTCTTCATTTACCACAATGTTTTCTACCAAAAAAAAATCCTAAAATGTTAAAATTCAGGCACTTAAAATTGCCGTCTGCAACATAATTGAATTTGGACCAACCCAAAATTTTGCTGTCTGGTAATGGGTTAAACAATACTAAAGAGAGCTTTAATAACATTGTGGCAAGATATGAGCAAAGTTAAACATGCTCAGGTAGCTATCAAATCTGCATATAGATTTCCACAAAAAGAGATTTCTCAAATTTATCAGAAAAAGGACAATTTTGTAAGCAACACCAAATCCTAATGATTGTATCCCATACTCAAATATCTGCTGTAATTATGAAATTCTAGTCATCCAACCTTATATGCATGTACCCACTTCAGGTTCACTACATAATCATTGTGAATTGTATAAACCAAAACTTACCTTATAATCTTGTGTATGAATTTCTCGCTGGCCATTTGGAAATTCCATAATTTTGTCCCCATTTTTCTCCAGCCTAATGATAAGCCCATCCTGGAATATGCTCTCCTCAGAGCCATTTGGAAAGATATACTTGACAGTTTGGTCAGGAAAGGTAATTTCTCTTGTCCCATCGGCGTATAATTTTTCAATCTGGTTGCTATAGAAGAAAAACAAATTATTTCAGTGTTATTGAAAATTCTTGTAACTCCAGCTTTGATAAAGCTAGAGTTTCAAGGTTTTGCAAAAACACCAACGATATTGTGCAGCAAAATCAACTTAGTATATCTGTATGTGTAATTAAGTTACTTTAGCAAAATGAGACACTCAACTACCAGCGTTTGCAGACAAAAGTAACATTGTCCCTGGTTAAAAATTGGTAAACAATAGAAAAACAATATTATGCATAGTGAATTTTAATCCTTTCCCTAAATGACAAAATTTCGGACAAGTCCAAATTGAAAAGAATTGGAGATAATAACACACAAATTACTGGAAACAGCACCCCTTGAGAGAAAAGAAGAAAACGCTGATAATCAGCATTTTCTTCTTTTCCCTCAAGGGTTTCCAAATTAATACTCTGTAGGGCTTTCTTCTAGGAGCCATCTGGAAAGATATACTTGACGGTTTGGTCAGGAAAGGTAATTTCTCTTGTCCCATCGGCATACAACTTCTCAATCTGATTGCTATAGAAGAAAAACATTATTTCGATGTTATTGAAAAACCTTGTAACTCCAGCTTTGATTAAGCTGGAGTTACAAGGTTTTGCAAACACACTGACAATATTGTGCAGCAAAATCAACTTAGTACATCTGCATGCGTTATTAGGCTACTTTGGTACAATAAGACTCTCAGACTCAACTATTTGAACAGCCTTTGCAGGCAAAAGTAAAATTGTCCCTGGTAAAAATTGGTAAACAATAGAAAGACAGTATTATGCATAGTGAATTTTAATCCTTTCCCTAAATGACAATATTTCGGACAAATTCAAATTGAAAAGAAATGGAGATAAAAACGCACAAATTACTGGGTACAAAAACCCTTGAGAGAAAAGAAGAAAATGCTGATAGTCAACATTTTCTTCTTTTCCCTCCAGGGTTTCCAAATATATATTCTGTATGGGTCTTTTCTGGGAGCCATTTGGAAAGATGTACTTGACAGTTTGGTCAGGGAAAGTTATCTCTCTTGTCCCATCAGCATACAACTTTTCAATCTGATTGCTAGAGGAAAAATATAAAAAGAGATAGTTATATCACACTATCTGTCCATCTGTCTTTCCATCCATTCACAATTCTTGTGAGCACAAATCCTCTAAAATGGACAGATTTTGATGAAAATTCACATGAACCATTGACATGACATGAAAACATCACCAAGGACAACTCTATCGAATCATACCTTGGATGTGTGTGTATGAAGAAATCTTGAAAAAAATTGGATTTCTTAGCCGGAAGTGGCTACGCTTCATAAAGTAGTTTTCCACGGTCAACCAAATGCACATCCATGGCAACTTGCGGGACTTGCAGGTTGTAATCATTCAAAAAAGAGAGGACACTGGAACTGCAAACAATGTATTTCAGTATCATTGTCGCGTCATTGTTGACATTAGTCACAGACGAACGTTTTGAATTTTTGTTCTATTCTATTCTATTCATAGTCTGAAAGTAGTTCTACGAGATGCATCCAAGGTATGATTCGATAGAGTTGTCCTTGGTGATCCAATTGCTATCTGAGGTCAACCAAGGAGATAATTTGACTTTGAAATTGTGACCTGACCAAAAGGGAGTATTAGTCTGCTCTGTGTCAGTTCTTGTTCATGTAATGTTGTGATCAAGGTTAGAATATTGTAATCATAAAACAAAAGACCCTAGAATTCAGGGCTTTTTCCAGGCATTTTGAGAAAGGGCCCCTGACCAAAAATTGGGAAAAATTTAATTGACAAAACACTGATTTGGGGAAAAATCAAGTAATGTAAAAAACTGGTATTTTTTATCATTAAGGAGAGCTACAAACATAACAGGCTTAAATGTGTAATATCCTTGTTTTCCAGGCACTAACTTCTTTACAAAGTTATTCCAGTATCATATCTAGTGGGTTTTGAAGATCTTTTAAGCATTGGTTTGGGATTTTTTTTCTAAATTGGGAAAATTTTTTGGGCCTTTTGCATTGGGAATGGGGCCTATAAAGGACCCCTATGAAATAGGCGAAAAAGCCATGGAATTTTCTAGGAAGTGACAAGTTACTCAAACTTGACAGAGAAACGAAGTTCTTACCGTATTGATTATGAAGAAAAAATTAAAATTTTATACATTAATTGACTTACTTTGGAAATTGCAGTATTTCTAAACCATCAGGGTAATTAGTTGTTGTGGTTTGAGCCTCAGCATAGTAATATATCTGTAAAATATGAAGAAAAGTTGTAGAAATGATCAACTCAACTAAGTGACCACATTAACCCTTTCCCAAAACAAGACCTGGTTTTGACGTCCCTAATGCAACAGGCTTGGGAAAACATTGAAACAAAAGAAGAAACTGCTGATAACCAGCAGTTTCTCCTTTTGCCTCAATATTTTCTGTGCCCTATTGTACACATATCCTATCCTCAGCAACATCTAATTTGTCACCAGCAGCAGCTTTAAAATTGGGAAAACTCAAAATTTTGTTGTTTGGGAAAGGGTTAAGTTTACTAAAAACATGTGCAAGGATTATCATTTTCAGGTATCAAGGGTATGAGGATTTTGTTTTGAAATAAGATTTAGTCAGCTGACCTATGCAATATGCAAAGTACAGTATGCTATTAAATGCCATTTACACGATCATGACTATAAAGTTTAAGTTTTGAAAAGAATCGTTCAATTAGAGCTAATATATGTATGTATCATATCATAACAATTTCCACATATCAATGAGCTTTCCTTGATATCACCAGTGCTAGGCAGATATACATGCTTTATTAAAGACTTATTGTCCTTTTTCTTCAAAAACTTTGTAACTACAGCTTGTTTAAAGCTGTAGTTACGAGCCTTTGGAAGAAAGCATTGTAATATAGATGTACTTACGACTCTCTGGTCAGGCATAATCTGTTTAACATCACCATTAAAGAACGACACAACTATGGATTGGCCGTCAGACGATATCTCTTTCCTTGTACCGTTGGAAAATAATATCTCTCTCGCACCATTTCGGTATACTCTTTCAAGCTGAAAAGAGATAAAATAGATCAGTACAATAGAATTTCATTACCTGCTTACACAGAAGTTAAACAAGTAACCAAATCAGAGGCGCGTTCTTTAGAGCGAGATTTTCTAAGATTTCTTAAGGTGTTTTGGATAAAGTGTTTACAAGAACGAGACTTTGACCAAGCTGTTCCGAATGCTCCATATTTATACAAATGACGTCAACATCATGTCATTTGTATAAAGTATGGAGCATTCGGATCACCGAGGTTTATGAACTATGGGGTGTTTGGAACAACTCGGTCAAATCTCTTTTATATTATTTGTACAGAGTTGACCGAGGGGTTCCGCACGAAGTATAGGGTAATGGCGCCTCCCATTAAGCTTCTTAAAAATCTTGCTCTAAAGAACGCTTTATGCTAAAATATCTTAAGAAATCTCAAGATATCTCAAGAAATCTCGCTCTAAAGAACGCATCTCAGATTTTGATGCCCCTATTAACGAAACTGTCTAAATCATATCATTGATATTTGGTCTTGACTATTGGCTTTAATCATAAAATTACAAGAAAGTTCTTTCCACAAGAAATATATAATTATGCACAATAGACAGTCAAATCACTTTTGGTTCAAAAGTAATGTACAAGTGTTTGAAGAAAAGGCAAAGGATACATGTTCCATACTGAATGTTTCAGGGACATGAAAAGAGTACTTCAATAAATAATGTTTGAAAATACAAACAAGAGTGCCTGAAAGGCACTGATATCGCTCACCTGAGTTCTTCCTGTATTTGATTGTGTATGATATAAATTTTGTTGTGAACAAATATATAAGTCGTATCAAATTATTGTTAATAAAGTTTCATAATTTCCAATGAATGCAATGAAGTCACATTAGTATTCAATCATATTGCATGTAGTGACATCTTAAATATTGAATATCATGTGCTGTTCCAGTTTGATTTTTATAACCAAGATTTAACTTTTACAATTAAATTTTGAAACATCAGAATGATACATTACAAGCATTAATATGCTTAATATTTTAAGCCCCTCCTTGCCTCATCAACATTTATTAACCTGTCAAAAATTTACAACAAAGTGTTTGAAAAGAGTAACTCAATGAGCATTTTGCTATACTTGGTTTAAATTGGCCCCATAATTGATCTTTGAAGAATTTCTGTACGACTTTTTTTAAGTCTGATAAGCCCTACCCTGCCACACTCATTTTTTTAACAAATCAAAAATTCACAAACAATGTTATTGTTACAAAGAGTCACTCAAGCAACATCCCTGGTACAAATTGGCCCAACAGTTGATTTTTCTTATCATTTCTCCTAGTCGAATAAGTCCCACCCTGCCAAGTCCACATTTTTTACGAATCAGAAATTTGTAATAAAAATAAAAAGGGGTACTTAAGGAACATTCCTGAATAATTTGGTATAATTTGGTCCAACGGTTAAGGAGAAGAAAGTTTTCAAAGAATTGTTTAATGATTTCTCCAAGTCTGATAAGCCCCGCCCTGCCATGCCTACATTTTTTGACAAATAAAAGAATTCATGAACACACATTGAAAACAGGCACTCAAGAAACAGATCTGCCAAGTTTACTTCAAATTTGACCAATGGTTGATTTTAAAAGATTTTTTTCATGATTTCTCTAAGTCTGATAAGCCCCGCCCTGCCTGCCCACATTTTTTGACGAATCAAAAATTTGAAAACAAGTTTTGCAAAGGGTCACCAAAGGAACATTTCTGCCAAGTTTGGTAAAAATTGACTCATTGGTTAAGGAAAAGAAGATTTTTGAAGAATTATGTAACAATTTCTCTAAGTCTGATAAGCCCCGCCCTGCCATGCCCTCATTTTTTGACGAATCAAAAATTTCTCGACACACAGTGAAGACAGTCACTCAAGAAACATTCCAGCCAATATTGGTACAAATTGGATAAACATTTGATTTTTAAAGAATTATTTAACAATTTCTCAAATTCTGATAAGCCCCGCTCTGCCACGCCCACATTTTTTGACGAATCAAAAATTTGAAAACAAGTTTTGAAAAGGGTCACCCAAGGAACATCTCTGCCAATTTTGGTAAAACTCGACTCAATGGTTAAGGAGAAGAAGATTTCAGAGCTTCAGATTGTTTCAGAGACCTGTGGGTCACAGGGCCCACCACCCAGGATTTTGAGGGGTCATTTTCCAAAACAATGGGCCACAGTTAAGCGTTCATATCCAAACTTTGGATTGGAGTAAATGACTTATTTGCAGTGAAATCATCACTGTATTGTTGTTATTTGAGTTGATGCATTTAAACATTGTTAAAATTAAGAATATTTCACTTCATTTACTTATAGTTATTTATTTTGTGTGTGTATATGATTTTCATTAACTTTTCCCTAACAATATTTTTTTTCATACTAGACCAATTTGAAATGAATTGCAGATAATGTAATCAATTGTTTTCCATGATTTTTCTTATATCAGTGCATGGTAGACATATCATGCATAAAAGTCCCAAAATTCATCTAGAGTGATAGCGAATTGCTAACATAAATCGGATATAAATATTCTATTTGCTGGTATCAAAAACCCCTAACTCCAGTGTGAATGAATGGGGAGATGAAATGGTTTAACAAAAAATGGTATCAAAAGAGCGAGCGGCTAGGCCATATCCAGATTCGTCTGCTTGCCAAATTTTTAAGGTCGAATCATCCCCCTGAATATTTGACGATTATTGACTAATTATCCGCTCGATTATAAAATGCAGCTGTATGTTCTTTGTATGTGATGTTACCCGTATCTTACTCTGCTTTTCGTTTGAAAAAACGTTTTAAACTTGTTTGAGACATCGTCGAAACGATAGCTGAAACAGCCGGATGTTTTCAAACGAGTTGTCTGGTTACCGATTTGAAGCGCTAAGCCAGGTACTGTCACGGACTCAGTTACTAAAAATAGTAACAAGTCGAAGGTGAAGGTTAACGAATTGAAGGTGAAAGTTACGGCGATCGCCCGAGATTGGCCGACTGCTTGTTTACTGTTTGAAATTTGGGATATGATTGGTTGATCAAGTAAGGTCATTATAATAATCTAAAAATAAGTTTATCGGGTCAATTAGCTTGATAATAATGTATAGCAGATTACGGGTGCGTTATGCGACGGTCAATATTGCTTGCAATCTACTTTTTCATGATCATACTTTTACCGAAATTTGTGCGCCCGGCTGGCGCATCGCTACATAATTTCATGCGTCATATTTTGAAAATATGCGAGATTGGCGCGGGCGCACCGTCAATCTGAAGCTCTGAGATTTTTGAAGAATTATTTAACAATTTCTCTAAGTCTGATAAGCCCCGCCCTGCCAGACCCACTTTTTTTGACGAATAAAAAGTTTGAAAACAAATTTTGAAAAGGGTCACCCAAGGAACATTTCTGCCAACTTTGGTAGAAATTGACTCAATGTTTAAGGAAAAGAAGATTTTTGAAGAATTATTTAACAATTTCTCTAAGTCTGATAAGCCCCACCCTGCCACGCCCACATTTTTTGACGAATCAAAAATTTGAAAACAAGTTTTGAAAAGGGTCACCCAAGGAACATTTCTGCCAACTTTGGTAGAAATTGACTCAATGGTTAAGGAGAAGAAGATTTTTGAAGAATTATTTAACAATTTCTCTAAGTCTGATAAGCCCCGCCCTGCCACGCCCACATTTTTTGACGAATCAAAAATCTTAAAACAAGTTTTGAAAAGGGTCACCCAGGGAACATGCCTGCCAAGTTTGGTTAGGATTGGCCCAGTGGTTAAGGAGGAGAAGATGTTTAAAGAAATTGTTGACGACTTCCGACGCACGACACACGCCGGACGCAGGGTGATCACAAAAGCTCACCTTGAGCATGTTGCTCAGGTGAGCTAAAAAAAAGGCAATGGCATTTCCAAAGAAAGCTAAGGAATTCTAAACTCACTTTTCCATCACTATGTTGGGTTTCCTCATACGATGTATCATTTCCTTTATCTATGACTGATCTATCAACACCAATTTTCGTGGCAAGTTTACGTGGCAAGTTTGTGGTCATATGGACAGACACTTCTCCATCTCCCTCTGAATACATGCTGACACTGAAAAATAACATTGAGAACAAATTAAGTACCCACACAAATGTAGATGAACTAGTTACCATCAATGTTTTCTGGAAGTCACTATAATTTGTTTAATTGTTCATTTAAATGCCCACAGTCTAAATATAGCCGGCTGGCACCTTTTTTGCATCAAGCAGGGTTGGCGCTGCCCATCGCCATTGTCGCCAAATGCGACAGAAAAATAAAAGTGGCGCAAGAATTTTTCATTTGGCGAAAATGTCTGGCGCCAATAAAAATTAAGTGGCCCCAAAAATTATCAAATGGCCCCAACTCGCGGTAGTTACAGCTTTATCGAACGTTACCGACAATATATTATCTCGGCACGCGACACGACAATTAGCACCATGTATAACTGTTTATTACCTTTAATTGCCATCCATAGTTAGTCCAAACACATATGACGCGACAACTAATTGATAAGCAAAGCGACGGAAAAATCGATAATCATAATCGGGTACCAGTGTCGTGTACAATAGAGCATTACACGATACATAATTATGGGCGTGTACTTTCGATATTGTTTTAATTTGATTGACGGGTCGAGTGTTCATGGTTATCGAATATCCCCTAGTTAATCCTTTACTTTACGACATATTTCAGGCAAAATTGAGTTGTTCAAAACCAATCTTGTTGCAAATAATTGTTCAGAATTCCGTAGTTATGGAAAGTGCCGAACTACGATGTTTCGGTAAGTTCAATCGCGCAATTTTTTTTGGAATAAACTAGACCTTTGTTTTATGCTTTTCCCAGCGAACTTCAAGGAATATTCAACACAAGTTAGTCATGATTCCTGCCTAATTACAAATTCAATCGGGACCCTGATAATCATATTTTCTCCTTTCCCAAACCTGTTTGTTTTATTGACAAAATAGGATTTTTCAAGCGAGCCAGGAGAGGGGGGGGGCTGTTAGGCGGTTCGGAGGAACAGAACATAGAACAACTGATAAAATATTTGAAACTATTTGATATTCTTTATTCAAAAGACATCTCAACATTGATGAATATGCTTGCAACATGGTTGCCTGAACAGCCACATGTGTACAAGCATATTCAACAATCTAATTATATAGCCTAAGTCTATATACATGCAATGAGTTAAGTCTAAGACAAACAAAATGGAAATAGGAGAAAATGGTGGTTTTCATAATTCCTTTCTTTTGCCTCAATGTTTTCTGAAATGTATATCATTTGGAAAACAGCTTATTAGGAAAAGAGTTGGGTGCAAAATGTCGAAAATTTTGTCAACTAGTACCGGCCCAGACACCTGAAATGTGGCCCCAACTTTCACCAGGTTGGCCCCAACTTTTTTCATTTGGCGAAAGTGATGGCCCCAACTTTTCGAGAGCCAGAGTGAACCCTGATCAAGACCCTTTTTTCTGCACCACAGTGTAAGGTGACTAAACCCGACAATGAACACAAAGCATCCAAGTCTTCCACAAATGTAGGAGTTGAGGTAACATTACAAGATGTGGTCGTACCGACAGAAATCGGAATAAACACACAAAGAAGATGATTCCAATACATGTATATCTCATCAAACAGAGACTTATAAAATGCTTGTAAACTAAGTGGTTTTTGTATAACAAAAGGTCATTGCTCATTCGAAAACTACCTGCAGTGTACATTTTGTAGCATAAATCTAGTTTCATGAGTATAAGTCAATATGTCTAAAGAATCAATGACTTACTCTTGATGCTGGGCAAAAGTGGCAGTTCTGGGAACATCCTCATTTAATGAATTGCGTAGAATATTTTTATCTCCTCCTTTAACAGGCAAACTATTCAACTTTCCTCCTTGCTTCACACCAAGTTTATTTTGCCCCTGATTTTGTGCAAAGTTTCCAGTCTTTTGTTGAACAGGTGCTTTTTTGGACTGGTTACCACTTTTTACACTATTTACAGAACTAGATTTATTGGACTGGTTCACATTATTTTTGTTATATTGAGACTGTTGGTTCCCTGTTGAAGATTGGCTGGTTACCGGTCTTGATCCAAGCGGGAATGATGAATGAACGTTGACTTTTGGTTGTGACTGGGACGGTTTTATGACATTTGATTTAATACTGGACGCTATAGACATATCTAAAAGAGAAATGCATAAACATCAAAATTTTAAAATGGCATCAATAACAAAGAAAAGAAATTAATATTACTGAAAATTGGTTTTCATTCAAGGTTTTTTTTTGTTAAATTTACGTAGAGAGCCAAGTTGCAAAATCAAAAACCTAATCCATAGCTTATCTTACATGAAGAGAACATTGAGGAAAAAGGAAGAAATTTAACCATAGGAATCCTTACAAGAAAAGGAGACAAGAGTTTTTGATCTAACAACCTATCCTGCCATTGCATGACAATAAGCATGATTGAACAAAGACTACTAACCATTTAATTGATCATGAAGATGACCATTATGCAACTGGTCTTCCATTTCTTCCATCGTCGGAGTACTACTTCGAATCTGACCAGCAGATTTATTTTTGGCCATCATCCCTTTATCTTTCTGCATCCAATCAAGTCTTTTCTTTTCCAACAATTTAATCTCCTCTTTCAATTCCTCATTTTCTTGTTCAAGCTGGTCGATCTTGCCTCGAAGACGAGCATTGTTGGACGTCCATCGAGATTCTTTCTTCTTTAGCTCGTCTTGAAGTTCTTGTACCTGTTAAGGGAAAATATGTTGTAAAACCATTTAGGATGGAAAGGCTTGGACTCAAAATATCTGCAAAAATCCCAGTTGCCACGTTATGGCACTTTTTCATACCCAACTAGACAAAGGCTTTTAGAAAATATCTAGGCTTCCAATTTGAATGCTGTAGCAAATAACAAAATGGGTGTCAATAAAGATAGGATTTGCCTCAATGTTTTCCTTAGTTGATTATGTTGCATACATCAAAACCTGGTCTGGTTAGGGAAAGGGCTAGTGAACCTTGATGTTTTCTTGTCAACATATTTCAAAAGATGTTTAGGGGAAGGTTACTTTAAATATGAAGATATTTATAGATCATTGACTTGCAGAAATTGAATAAACTTTTTCTTTCTTCTTCTTATTCAGACGTTCCTCTGAACGCATTTATTTTACATTAATTGGAAAGCAACTTTCTTCAACTTATTTTAATCCCAGACTCGATTGAGCTTCCTGGAAATCCACCAGTACTCGTGCCGAATATGTGGGCCATTGAGAAGCCAAGAACAATCTCCGCCACCTGGAATCAAACTTGGAACTTCTTGGTCGCAAGGCCGACGCTCTACCTCTCGACTACGGACACTACTCATATTTCTTTTTTTAAACATTTTAAAGGTTACCTGAGTTTTGAGATTCTCAATTTCTTCCCTCTCTTTCTTGTCGGGACCTGCCCTCGCAGCTTTCTGATATTTCTCAAATACCTTTCTCTCATGTCTGAAAATTGATTCAAAGTTATCATAAAGATATACAGGAATGTATTATAATAGATATTCGAAAATTAAATTCATTATACCTTCCCATTTCAGAATACATGATTTGAGTCAAAATATATATGTATAGACTTCATCAAGTCAAATGGATTGGTTGGCGTTTACCACCTTTTTCAATTGCTATGGTCATATCGCAATTGCTGGAGCACCTGACCACGGATTCCTGTTGTTTCTCATACTAGTATTACCACAGCATCCTTACAAAGTCTCCAGCTGCTCGCCCACATAGTTTGATGATTATCAAACCGTTGGGTTGTCAGGGATTGAACCCGGGACCTTTTTAGCGAGAGACCTCCAATTGCACTATTGCCATTGCCTTCATCAACACTGGTGGTGAACTAAAACAATTTTCGCTACAACAAGGTATAGATATTTTGCGTTAAAATGTAAGTTTATAGATTTTTTTTCTAATGACAATGTTCTTGTTCTAAAAACAGACTGGGTTTACCGTTTTGTATTGATAAACTGTCTGTGTTGTTATAAAATCTCGTAACTACGGCTTCGATAAAGCCGTAGTTAAGATATTTTATAACAACACGGACGGAATACATTGATCACGAAAAAACGTTCCTCGCTTTGGCCCAGTTCACCACCAGTGATCAAGTCAAAACATGGTCTTATTTGTGAATGAGCTAAAAGAAGTCAGCCCTTACTTGAGTTTCTTCATCTCCTCATTTTTAAATTCTTCCAATCTTTTAAGTTCCTCATTCTTCTCCTTTTCAAACTCTGTAATTTCTTTCTTCAACATGGCTAAACCCTGAAACACAGTAGAAAGTGATTAAATAGGCATTCAACATA
This sequence comes from Fragum sueziense, assembly GCA_963680895.1. Lineage (NCBI taxonomy): Eukaryota > Metazoa > Mollusca > Bivalvia > Cardiida > Cardiidae > Fragum > Fragum sueziense. The sequence continues at coordinate 1,846,876 of OY804603.1, forward strand.
TAATATCATATGTTATGTATGGAGGTCAACACCACATTTTCATTTTTTTCTCCAATATGATGTCCATTTTGGCATTCAGAGCATTATGTATCAAGAATACAAACTATGGAATAGTTCTGTTATAACATAGGCCTACACGTTTTCTAATTTTGAAATCAATTATTTTGTTGCTTGTAACAGCTTTCAAGTCCAATTGTGTTTTTTTTTCACAAAACATGATTGACTATTCTATTACCTCTTCCCTCTCTGTGCGTAATTTTGCCAGATGACTGTTCTCATTCCTAAACTTTTCGATTTCTCGTTCCAACTCGACCAACTTGTCTCTCAGAACTTTAGACTGTACACCATCTCCAACTTCTGCTTGTGAGACTATTTGTACTTTCTTCATGTCCTGCAATGAAAAGGAAGATGAATAATAGATTGGACATACTTCCCAAGAACAACAAACAAAAATAAAATAGCAGAAATACATACTCTTGTGTGATTAAATTTTCCTTGTCCTTGCATCCCTTTTGAGCTGTGTAGAAAAAAATTGAGATCTCATAACGCCAGCATTTCATGCTTCTCTTCATTATATGAGCATAATAGCACCGAATGGCTCCAAAAAAATCGAATTGGCCATTTTGCTGTTGCCAAGTCTGAAAATGCCAGGGTAAGCCCAAATTTCCTTCTAAGCCTTCAAAAATTTTCATGCTTGAAACTGAATTCATTTTCAAGAACTGCCTTTAGTTTTGATCAGCGTAAAATTTGTTGTTTAGAGTAAAAGAGAATAATAATTGTGTACCTGTTCTTCCTGTTTCTTTTGTTGAGGTTTGAGTTTGGGGAAAAGTTTAGCCACTAGTTTAGAGGTGGGTGGGGTATCACCATCAGATTTTTCTGAAGCTTGAACTTTGTTGAAATCTGAAATAGACGAGACAATTTTTATATGGCTTGGAAATATAAGAAGAACCTTAATTCTAGTGGTCTATCCAATCAAATTATTAATTTTTCTGAAGATTATCTTGTCAATAGAAGCGTCTTCATCGGAATATTTGTGCAAAATTTATAAAAGAAAGTTTATATGGTACTTGGCATTATCAGCAGGACGATATATGAGAACACAGATATGTGGATAATCTTAGATGGTCAATTTGGTTTTACATATTGGTGCTTTTCAATAAAAACTTAGTATCTACATACAGCTTGTTTAAAGCTGTAGATATGAGGTTTTTGTTGAAAATGAACAATATAATTCTTTCTTTAATTTTCTAATGAAGGGGTAATGAAATATCACAATGCTTACCTAATTTAGCCATTTGTGTTTCAATCTCTTCACTCAATGTTTTATCATGATCATTATCACCCTCACTAGAATCATGACGTTTTTTATTGACAAGCGGACTCGAATCACCCCATTCATCGTCATCGTCAAACTGTAGCGTCTTTTTCTCGCTCAAAACGTTATTTTTTGACGTCTTCGTTCCATTATCATTGTCTTCAACATCACTTAGATCTTTCTTAGAATTACCCACTGAATCCGTGTCTGAGTGGTATGAAAATTTTGTGTCTTCAATATTCGGAAAATTTGGTTTAGATTTGAAATCCATTTCACTAAATGAGATTTTCTCTTTTGATATGACAATCGGTGATTTCATCTTCGGAACAAAAGCACTAGAATTAAAACTTGACGAGAAGAAATCAGCACTATCCCCAACTGTCGGAACTGATAACTGATTATTATTACCAATTTTTGTAGCAACTTTACGTGTCACAATTTTTGGAAGAGATTTCTCCTCCGTAAAATCGTCATCATTCTCGCTGGTATCACTTTCATCAGTTTCTGTCTCCTCGTCGGAGTCAATCCCACGATCTGATTCCGACTCCCGCGACTCACTAGTCTCCGTCATGCCTGTATAACTTAACGCACGTTCTAACTTCTTCTCCGTAGACAACACGGACGCATCCTTGATAGAATCGTTAACATTCTGTACAGAACTTAACCTGTGTAGATTCCTATTGTTACCCGGATCCTCAAGATTGGCTTGTGTCATGGAACTAGTGACTTGTTTTGTCTGAACATCATCATCATCTTCAGAAGATGATTCTTCACTTGAATCACTGACTGACTCATATTCATCATCATCATCATTTTCATTATCACCATTTTTCACTTCTTCATTTGAATTATTATTCCTATTAGCATCAAGATTCTCTGTCCGTTTCCCTGAATCTTGTTGACCAGTGTTTACTGTTTTACGATCAGTGTTTATCACATTCACTTTCTTTTGTCTTTCTTGTCTTTCTGCTTCTAGTTTCTTAATAAGGGCACTTCGTGGACTGACAGATCCAACTTTCATACTTTGCTGAAATTGAAACAATCAAATAGCTTTGATAAAAGTTTCAAATACATCCAATGACAAAATATTCACAATTTCATTAGACTGTTTTCCTATATTTCCAACAAAATCGGTTCATATGACTGTGAATCTTTAAAACAAATTAACTATTATTCTCTATGATGAAAGACATGGTTCCTTTTAGCCATAAAAACATGAACATGTTACCTGAAATTACAATTTTCCGCAAATTTCTTCTGCGAGTTCATTGTAAACATAATTCTATATTTTTGAAACCATTCTTAAAACTGTATGTAATTTTTCACCTAAGATTCTATCATTCAGTGGTCTTTTAAACACTTTTCTAAAAATAGATGAGTCACAGCAAAAGGACATGCTATCAGCAAAAATTCAGGTATGAAGCAAAAGGCTTTTTTCACTTAGCCCTAGAAGAACTCACCGTAGGTAATTTTCCAGCCAGGATTCGATCACTCTGAAGTCCTTTCAGCCCTTTTGTTACAATGGACGAGTTACTACAGAATGACATGTTGTCAGCAAAATGTTCCAAAATCTCAAATTCATCTAGTTCTTCCATGTCTCTCTGAAATTTGACAAAATTAATCCATTACCAAACAACAAAATTTTAAGCTTGTCCAAACTGAAAGAAGTTGCAGACAACATTTTCAGTGTGATGAAATTCTGATTTTATTTGACTTTTTGGGAAGAAAACAATGTGTAAAATGAAGAAATTGCTTGTGACAAGCAATTTCTTCATTTTCCACAATGTTTTCCCAAGCAATTGATTTGAGAAGCGTCGAAAGGTGTCACTGTGTGGTAATGGCTTCAATCCTTTTGTAACAGTAGGCTGGATACTAAAAATATCATTTAAAATCGGATCACTCTGGAGACTTTTCAATCCTTTTGTAACAATGGACGAATTACTACAAAATGACATGTTGTCAGCAAAGTGTTCCAAAATCTCAAATTCATCAAGTTCTTCCATATCTCTCTGAAATTTTGTAAAATAACAGAAGTTTGTCAAAATATTGGTCAAATCTAGTGTCTGTAATCCCAATAATGGTAGGCTTGTTACTAGAAATATCATTTAAAATTGGATCACTCTGTAGACCCTTCAGCCCTTTTGTAACAATTGATGAATTACTGCAGAACGACATATTGTCAGCAAAATGTTCCAAAATCTCAAACTCATCTAATTCTTCCATATGACAAAATAAATTCATTTCCAAACAACAAAATTTTAAGCTTGTCCAAACTGAAAGAAGCTGCAGACAACATTTTCAGTTTGATGAAATTCTGATTTTATTTGACTTTTTGGGAAAAAAAACAATGTGTAAAATGAAGAAATTGCTTGTCACCAGCAATTTCTTCATTTTACACAATGTTTTCCCAAGCAATTGATTTGAGAAGCGTCGAAAGGTGTCACTGTGTGGTAGTGGCTTCAATCCTTTTATAACAATGGATGAGTTACTACACGATCACATGGCTCCAATTTGGTAAAATAATTTATAGAAGTTTGTCAAAATATTGGTCAAAACTAGTATTTGTAATCCCAATAACAGTAGGCTGGATACTAAAAATATTATCTAAAATCTGATCACTCTGTAGACCTTTCATTCCTTTTGTAACAATGGATGAATTACTACAGAATGACATGTTGTCAGCGAAATGTTCCAAAATCTCAAACTCATCTAGTTCTTCCATGTCTCTCTGAAATTTTGTAAAATTAAAGAAATTAGTCAAAACAGTGGTGTATGAGAATTCAAATGAAATTAAACTGATAAAAAGTTCTTCCTTTCAAATTCGAACAGACCTTAAAAGTTTATATAAGCAGTGGTGGATCCAGAGGGGATTTGGGAGGTTCGAACTTTCGTAGCCTGATTATTTCATTTTCATTAAGAAATTCAGTCAAAATTGTGTAAAACTAGCAAAACAAACCCCCTTATTTTTTCATATTGGAACCCCCTTCACAGAAATCCTGGATCTGCCACAGATAAGTCATGGTATTATATAGCTGGTGTCTATCTTAAGTATTCAGGTCTATACAATTAAGTTCCGAAACAATATAATGTGAAAGGATTCATTTGTTATGTACAAAAAATTCATGACAACAACATACCATCATTCATTTTTTCCCATTGATACATGCAAGAGGTTACTTCCTCATTATATAATAATATATATATGTCATCAAAAGGTAAGTTGTCATGTGAGAAAGAGTAAAATATGGGAATAAACAAGCAAATTTTGGAGATTAAAACTTATCCAATTACCTCTGCATCCTTTTGCCGTTCATTCAGACTAGCTATGAAAGAAGCATCATCCGGTATTGAATCAGCTCTCTTAGCTTTCTTTCCATCACCTTGGCCCTTTTCCTGGTTGAAACCATCTTTATTCTTTGTTGGGGATTTTGTGTCAACATTCTTTCCCTGAAGTACAATGAAGCCAAATCAAAATAAAAGTGATATAAGCACATGTTTACTATTTTCAACCACTTAACTTATTCTTTTATAGCATGCACATTGTAAAAGGTACAAATCAATAAAGATTATTGCATTTGAAGCAGTCAACGTGAGACTATGTCACAATTCATATTGAAATGTTTACTAAATTCAACAAATAAATACAGTTTAGAATTTTAAAAAAAATGCATTCTCATTGAACATTAAAACTATGAGGTCATCATCCTTTAAACCTTTCACAGTTATGATAAAGGTAATAAAGTAAAACAAACCTTTGCATCTTTTTTCGTCTTGTTCATTGCTCCAGTCTGTGCACCTTGTTTTGTTGCAACCTTGGATTTCTGGTTAATGGGTGGCTTTGCTTTACCTGGAAAAACAAATTGCGACACAAATATAATGAAATGTTGATCATAGTGACAGGCTTGTGTAGTCATTATTTTGTGCACAACCACCAAAATTCATTATAAAGAATTGAATAGTATTTTTATTGTACGTAAATGTGTGTTTAACCCATTACCACACATTGACTCTTTTTGACTACCCACAAGATAATGGCTGTGGAAAACATTTTGGAAAATGAAGAAATTGCTTGTGACAAGCAATTTCTCCATTTCCCACAATGGAAAACATTTTGGAAAATGAAGAAATTGCTTGTGACAAGCAATTTCTCCATTTCCCACAATGTTTTCTACACAAAAAGACTATAAAATGTAAAATTTGATGCGCTTAAAATTTCCGTCTTGCAGCATCTTTAAATTTGGACCAGTCTAAAACTTTGCTATCTGGTAATGGGTTAAGCATCCAGCTGCTCACCCAACTTAGGATTTATCTGATTTTGATTATCCAGCCATTGGTGGGAGACTGTTAATCTGACTTACAAGCCAGCTGATCACTTATTAATACCTTAAATTCTTACATACTTTTCACATTAAGATTTCGATAAATTCTTTTCAGATGACACAAAAAAATCTTAATGAATTATTACTGACTATCAAAATCACACATACCAATTTTCTGTGGTTGACTGGTACCCATTCCTGTACTTAATTTTTGTGTTCCTGTATTGGTGGAATTGGAACCAGCTCCAGCCTTCTGATTGGCTCCCTGACCAGCTGATTTCTGATTGGTCGAGACAGATTTCTGAGATTTTCTGGGTCGCCCTGACCTTTGACCTGGCTTCGAGTCGAATCTAGCAATGCCTTCACCTTTCTTGAGGAAAGTCTTTTTGGGTTTTGATGAACCTTGCCTACCCTCTGCTTCTTGTTTTAACTAGAATAGAAATAATCATAGAAATGATCTAGTGCATCAGTAACAGCATTTTATTCTGTTAACTTCTTTAAGAATATTATCATTACTTGTTTGATAATTGTTGCAGATTTTTATTAAAAACTTCACAGCCTTCCCAAATTCTAGTCTTCAATCTTATTACATTTTACGTGTAAGCCAATCTGAGTCAATGTACTTTGTTATATGTGACCCATCACAATAAAAGGGACCTTATTGGGTATGTGAAAAATATCGATCCAAGTCAGTCTGCGCAATTCGCGCAGCCAGACTAGGGCCGATACTTTTCACTTTTACAAACCTTTCTGAATCTGGTATGTTTTTCATATCTTACTTTTTGTTCATTTTTTCTCATATGAGATCTGGTTGACCTGTGCTGAGTCTGATCACTTTGTACAAATTTGGATTTTTGGACTCCTGATAGGGTCCATTTTAGTGTGACCGGTCACATATGTTAGAGTATTATCCTTGCCAATCAAATTTATTTCTTACCCTTTCTTCCTCGGCTCTCATTTGCTCCTCCAACAACTGCTCAAATGTTTTTGTTCCATCTACACCAGGCTTGATAGGGACATCATCTATATTTGACCCCTGTTTGATCTGAAAATATTGGCGAATCAACCTTTGTATCAAAAAAATAAAATAAGATCTTGGCCCATATATTAAAAGAGGCCCAAGACTATCTACACAAAAAATCTCAAAAATAATTATAAATTTTTTGGACTACCCTTAAAAACAATCAATTCCTTTCAAAGACTGGTTAAAAAAAAAGTTTCACAAAGATATTTGACATAATACTCATATTTAACTTAAATTCTTAAAACAAAAAGACAAAATTGAGTGAAATGGAAAAACTATTACATGTAGACGGTCATGAGCACTTTCTTTGTTTCCTCATAGTTCCTAAAGTTAATTCTCTACTGATTTTAAAACCAATCAATGTCCTAGAAACAATTAGACTGGATGTTTCATATCAACTTGCATGATTTGTTTACCTCAATTTGTGTGTTTTCTTGACTTTCCTCCTCACTGTATGATTCATCCTCTTCATCGTCGTCATCATAAGAGCTTTCTTCATCTTCATCATTATCATCCACTTCCTCTCCTTCACAGATTTCACTCATAGCCTTTTCATCTTTACCAGGACTAAAATGAGAAAGTTTAAACCTTTCCTGAACAGCAAAAATTAGAAATCTGCTACAGAAAACAAAATTAATTTGGATTGATACAGAATGTGTTCATATCCCAGAAAATATTGAGACAAAAGGAGAAAATGCTGGAGATCAGCATTTTCTTCTTTTGCCTCAATGTTTTCCTATGTCTTTCTTCTAAGGACGTCAAAACCAAGACTTAAACAAGAAAGTTTAATGACCATTCTGTGATATATAATAGTTTCATTGACAATTTGGCATCATCTTAAACAAAATGTGAAACATGCCTGCCCCAACTACAGCATTTCTTGGGGAAGCAAGACTAAACTTTGACCTTGATCTAGAAAGACGATCTTAATCTTGATACCATATGAAATGACTCCCAAGAAAAATATGTATGAAATATGAAAGTCCTTTCAATTAAGCTTCAAAGGGCGCGACCAATATTTATGATTGATAAAGACACATAAAAAGCCAAATTTTATGCACAAGTTATAGCTGCTTTTCTTCCCTTGTAACCAGGGGTTGAAAAATCCACTCGCCTGCTCGCATTGGCGAGTAGAAAATGCCGTAGGACGAGTAGATTTTGGGACGAACTAGTCCGACGGGGCGAGTGCAAATTTAGGACTTGAATCACACTGATTAAAGGGAAAAAAATAAAGGATCAAAAAGAAAGTATTTATTTCAAACAACTTCATATCCGAAACAATAATATTTGCTGTAAAATATGACCGTTCCCTGTTAATGTCGATCAATCTTCGTAGACGCTTCTAGAGTAAATCTTACTCATATGCGATTATTTGAGCGAGATCAAAAACGCCGCAAACACAGTCAATTGATGACGTAGTCATTCCAGTTTCAATATAATCACGTGATTTTTCCGCACCCAAATAAGGTCACGTTTTACTATGATTTGTTTACAAAAGTCGCGCGTGCCAGGAAAGCACGGGAAAATGGGATGAAGCAATGAAAACAATACGCTATCTACGTAGTAAATACACTGATGTTAGATGGTTTTAACACCGACGCGTTGTCTCTTTCTGTCATACCGCCTCGCGATTACACATTGAAATTCTTTCACATAATTTACCGGGTAGTTGTATATTAAACTGGTGTGCTTACTCGACCATTTCGACAGCTAATCTATCTTTCGAGTTAAATAAAAAGTAAGTGTTTACAGTAGTATTAATCGGCGATTGATTTATGGTAAAAGATGGAGTCAAGTCTGAGCCACATTCGATTTATTGGCCATCTTTTTTAATAAAATTGTTGCCTTATTCGCCTATGACTTTTGAAGTGGCGATCGCCAGCGTGAGCCCTGTCTGTCATTTATACTGAAGAAACTTTATTTGTACCTAAACATTAACAGAGTCAAAGAGTTATTTGCATAATAATGCATCCGTAAGAGCCATCAGTATAAAATTTGCTTCATCTTTAAGGGCGAGTTGGGTTGCCTTAAGGGCGTGTAGAAATTCAGAGCTACTAGTCCTACAGGACTAGTAGGTTTGAAGAAATTTTTCAACCCCTGTGTAACTACAGCTTTAAGCAAGCTGTTAGAGTAGCTACAAGGTTTCTGTAGAAAAGTAACATTATGCTATTTCATGGAGTTAATGAATAACACATAACTATTTTCAAGGGAAAAGAATCAAATTGTTCACAACTTTTATGCAAGTAATACTGTAATGCACAACTACTCACATTTTTTCCTGATGCTTCTCAAACACTGTAGGTGATTGGTATGACTGATTGATGAAATCTTCACTGGTTTCTAATTCTGCAAATGATCTGTGTAACTTTTTTGGTGCCTGTAAGATATGAAACATTGAAAGTCAAAATATATATAGGAAGTTCTCATGGTAACTAAAAATTACTGTACATAACATTTAATACAAAGTTGTATTTGCATAACTTATGTTCAACCCAGCAATTCATATTTTGACCTTGATCTATGACAAATATCAACAAATGGTTAATACAGCAAATAATAATTTAATTTCTTTTTGAAAATAGAAGACATACATGTACATGTTTGACCATTTAAAGCAAAGGATTTACATCTACACTACTTGCTTTGAAGCTTTGCAAAACTCAAAATCGAGTTTAACCATTTCCCAAACAAGACCTAGTTTTGACATTCCTAATGGAAAAGGTTTGGGAAAACATTGAAACAAAAGAAGAAACTGCAGATAACCAGCAGTTTCTCCTTTTGTCTCAATATTTTCTGTGCCATATTTTGCACATATTCTATCTTTTATAACATCCATTTTGTCATTTTTTGTCAGGTTTTTGAAGTGGATCGCCATAAAATTTTGTCGTTTGGGAAATGGCTAGTAGTATAACGATATATATCTTACATCTAGCTCATGTGGGTTAAATCTCTGCTGGAACTGCTGACTTTGTTGATGTTGTTTTATCTGTTGACGCAGCTGTATATCTCCAACTTCGACGCTCGCCTCCGACGCCGAGTCCGGGATGGGAAACATGCCTTCCTCGACCCCCGCCTGACTTCCACGATTAGAGTTGGTATCGCTGAACAGATCAGGATTTGTTTTGATCTCATCGTCATCTTCTTTTGGCTGGACATAAATAACTGGCTTTGGCAGGCCTTTTGCCTAAAAATTTGATAAAAAGACATTTTCAAGTTTACCATATTAAATGAGATTTTTACTTCTACCATCTGCAATCAGTTTTTACACCTAGTAAATTCAAAAAGGATTTCTCAAAGAGATAACTATACTACTACAAAGTGACTACAATCAATAACATTCTAAACTGTTAATTCTCTAAATAGCAAGCACTATGCTTTGGTTTGTTGTTGCCAGAGGTTTAGACTTCACTGATATTAAATCCTACATCTAGCATGAAGCTTCCTACTTGTTCTTTAATGTATTTACTTAATGATTTTTTTCTATTGTATCATTTACCTGACTGTTTCCTGCCATAAGTTGAGCCATGTCTGTACCTGGAGGCAGTTGTCTACGAGGGGGTGTTGACATATCATCATAATTGTTTGGACGACCACCTGAAATGGAACAATTAACATGTGTCTGCTTTATAAATTTAAATGGTACTTCTTCCAAGTTTCCACTGTAGATATTACACCCTAGAATTGTTTTCTTCAAAACAACATTGAATAAAGTTATTTGTATGTCATACAAAATAGACCATGTGAGATTCTGGTGTGATTTTAGAAGTCATTTTCTTACTCAAACAAAGGAGAAAGTTATGAATCCCATGCAAGCTAAATTGGGGACCACAACAATTTATTTTGTTGAAACTTCTCATTTTTAAGTCTTAAGATATTGTTCTGATCTCATAAGATAGTTAAAGTCCACAATTCTTTACATTTATTTTTTATCAACATAAGATTTATATACTTTCTCAACTGTCTTCTTAAGATTGAAAGCCTACACTTACTTCCCCATTGTTGGTCCCTCTGCCTGGTTATCAGACCCTGAACTCTCTCTTGTTCCTTCTTTAACTGCATGAGTTGATTTTGTTGCTGATTCATCAACATTTCTTGTTGTTGTTGCTGCCAGAGTCTCATCTGTTTGAACCGCTCTAGCAGCCTAGTCTGCTCCATAGCCTGACGCTGTTCTATCAAATCTAAACTTGCATCTGTAAATAATGTGTACAATAAGATAATGAAATACCATCAATTAGTCATTATCAATAAATTAAAGGGACATTTTATAAATGATATACAAAGTTACAAAGTTGAAACTTAACAATTAAAAAGTAACAAATTTCACAAAATTTGACAAAATTTAAGTTGAGAATGTCGAGACATTAGTCTAGAATTAATGAGATTGTATGCACATTATAAGGTTCTCGGATCTTGGTACTCAATTTGTTCTGTCTGCCAATTCACCAAAAATTGAGAAAGGCTAATACAAACAAATTGTACAAATCAAATTTTCTGACCTGATCTTTGAGATTCATTCACAGATCTGTTGAGTACTCCATTCATCGTGCTGTCTCGCAGTGTTGTGTCTCCCATTCCTTGTTGTTGGCCCCCAGTTGCTTGTAACATTCGCTCAAAATTCATGGCCTGCATGAACATCTGGCTGGATATGTCCAGACCAAGTAAAGGATAGGAACCTGATGACGGAGTCTGCATAACTTGTGTCGACTGAGGAAACCCGGCCATGGATGAAGCTGTAAATTGTGGCGGCATCATACCATTGCTCATCGACAACCCTGGGTTTGGCATTCCTCCATTATTTATTGACACCCCAGGCTGGAGTGGCATTTGTAATCCAGGTTGTGAATTTGTTTGGAAGCCTGATGCCGCACCTTGGCCTTGTGGATTGATCCATTGGGATCGACCACCAAAACCGTTTTCCATGTTTATGTTATTAAGTTAACCATTAAAATAGAGCAAATAGCATGATTCCATTGTTTATTTAATTAGCTTGTAATTTCAGTCTTTGTTGTAAAACGGGTTTAGTTATTTCCAGAAATGAGTTCTTAACAATCTAATGACTCAAAAAATAACGTTTTTCAACACTTTTGTAGGAAAATATATATCAGTAAGTTTACCTCGATCGTTTCCTTCTCTTTAACATAGTATTGGTCAAGAAATAATTTCACTTTCATGGTGATTTATGTCAGTTTACCATGTTGTCAATTCGAATTCGCCGCCAGCTTCTCGGACAAGTTTTTTCATGTGAAACATCTCGCTACATTTTTAGCGTCATTAATTAACTTTCTAGAATGGTTGACCCAACTGTCATGAATATTCGTATACAGATGTTGGTTTTCTATGTTACAGAGTCATTCTACAAGTGATACAGCATCCAAAGTGCTTTAAAATTCACGAAACAAGTTGGTTTCTACACATTGTTTACAAATTTTCCGACATTTTGAAAACTGGTGCATCGTGAGAATTGACCTATCGTAAATAATAGTTCAATTTTCTCCACCCCTCTTTTAGGCGAATACCCAGATTTTCTAGAAGCAGTTCGGGTATCAATGTACCTTTTTTACCATTGGCATAAAAACTGCATTACTCCTTTTTCATTAGAAAAAATTGAGAAAACAAAAATCAGCATAGGCTTAGATCTATCTCCTTGTCATCAAATAGATAGGCCTATATTTCATTGCATTTTCAAAGATGCAATATTGATTTTTCTGATTTTGATTTTTCTGATACTTAATTTGTATTTAGATCTACTTGATTAAAAAAAAAAAGAAAAAAAACTGATTGATCGACAATATCTTTTTCTTAAATCAGGTGCTGTTAAAAAGACCATATCCAGCATGTGTCTGGTGTTTTTTCCGCTTTCTCGGCTTTAAACACTTTTCAAATTGGTCGCGTGGGAATCTAGAAATTGATATGTCGCGTAATTTCTCGCCATTAGTAAGAAACGGGGACTGGTGTTAGAAGAGCAAGGAATCCAATGCCTTTCTTTCAATGTTTTCCTAAATTTTCTTTATAAGGGAAAAAGTAAATCTGAAGCACACATCACATTTGTTGATAAAGACAGGATTTGCGAACAGAAAACATTTTAAGGTAAGAGGAGAAAAAATTGATTATCTGAAATTTCTTCTTTTGACTCAGGGTCTCTTCGACAATTTCTAGATATCGGGGACGCCAAAACTAGATCTATATGTCTTGTTTGGCAAACGACTTTTGATCATTGAAGGACAAGTGCAGACACTGCTCTATATTGTATGATTCTGGACAACATGGGCGGATCTAGAGAGCTAGAGAGGGTCGGGGTCGGGTGGGGGGTCCGGAAATCAAATTTTGACTATATAGGCCTAACGTACGTATAACGTTACATATTCAACTTATTCAAAACCATCATTTGGGCTTCCCCCCCCCACCCTGGAAAAATCCTGGAGGACTTGGACCCCCCCCCCCCCCCCCCCCCCTGGAAAATAATCCTGGACCCGCCCTTGGACAAACTTTATCCTTTATAAATGTATTTAATTATTTGTGCCGGAACACGTAAAGGGTATATTCAAATCGTAAACACTATAATGAAAGGGCAAATTCTATTGTCTTTGAATTGAAATGAGAAATGCGACCCGACTTGCGAAAAGGGAACATTTTCAAATATGGAAGAGTATCGATCTCATTAAGTCTTTGTGTACTGTGCACGCTGACTCTTGTCGATGCCTGTCGTTGTAAAATGAATTTCTCTGGCTATTTATTAATACTAGGTTATGATATTTGTTTTCGAAATGAATGCGATCTCTTAATCATACATTTTATTCAATAGCTTCCCGAAAGGTCCTCTTTCACGTGACGGGTGACAAATGTGTAATGTTTCACAAGAAAATTGGTTATTGTAATCACTGTACTTCGACAATGCCCTGCATATTCTTCAGGAGATATGTTTTGTGAAAGCAGGTACAGAGGTATGTACAATTTACGATTTCTTCGCCTAAGGTACTTCACTGCACTGTTGCTGCTCTGTCACTTATCCTGTCTCTATTATTTAGAGATCACCGTATAAAATATAACAGAGAGAAAGAGGCATATATAGAAAGTGACACACGAACAGACATATAGATAAAGATTTTGATTGTGAACAGACAAACAAAGAGAAAAAAGAACATACATGTAGGGCCAGAATTTGATAAATACATTGACAAAAGCACACAAAGAAATATATAATATGCACAGTTGTGCCAGATTGGTATATATCATTTTTTATATTTAGGATTTCTTAAATATAAAAATGATTTCGAAACATTCCTAAATATCGAAAAATATGAAAATAAGCATTTATTCTTATCTCCTAAATGTATCTATCACAAAAGATATGAGCTCTGTGAGTTCAACAAGGAACCTTTTGGCGGTCTTTAATTTTTCACATACATGTATATAAAATGATGTTGTCTGACAGGTACTTTAATTTTGTTATAAAATGTATCCTTTTCAGGTATTTGTTGGTGACATAACAATGATTTGGAAAATCTCGGATGCGTCTACGAAGTAGTCATTGACTAACACAAGTTGTACAGATAGGACGTGTAAAAATACAAGCCAAGTGATCTACCCTTTCCAAAATGGCGTCGAAGGGTAACCACCCATTTGCAAATATGTTAATGAAACGCCGTGCCTCAACTGGCACTGTTTCACGCGACTCGCTCAATTCACGTGACTCCACGAGCACCGTATCACGTGATTCTACAAGACGAAAGTCACTACCACTGACTAACAACCAATCAATTACAGGCACTGTGTCACGTGATTCACGTGACTCCAAGAGCGCCACGTCACGTGCTTCTATAAGACAAAAGACACTGCCGCCGACAAACCGTGCACCAAGTATACCAGAAACAGAGCATGATCATGACGATTTAGAGGACATCCCACGTACGAAAAGGGTCACATGCATCTCATGTCAGAGGAGGGGAATAAAAGCCAATGCTGCTTATTATTGCCAAGATTGCAAAATCGGTCTTTGTGCAAATTGTGCTGTTGAACATAAAGAGATTAGACTGAACCGGCACAGCATCTCTACCATCAGTAAGACATTCCACCTGTCTCCTAACCAAGGTCCTTTTCCTGAACTAACTGTGATCGGAACCATCAAAATGGATGAGGAGTTATTCCTACGCGGGTCTACTTTTTTACCGAACGGTGAACTGGTGACTGCCGATTTCCACAACTCAAAGATACGAATCTATAGCTCTGATTATACACGAAAACTGGTTGCGTCATTCGTTATACCGAAGGACCACAATTTTGAACTAAAGAGACCAAAGCCATTTGACTTAACTGCTATTTCCAACGATTCGTTTGCATTCACAGCTGAAAATGGTTGTATTTACATTCTCAAAATGGGGAAAACGAGGGTAATTAAGATCGACAGAATGATTGCCGTGATTGATTTCAACTCGAATTTTGGCGAGTGTTTGGGACTCGCCTACAATGAAGTGGAAAAATATTTATACGTGGGTTGTTCTTCGGATAGGGAAGGAGTGTACATTAAGATTTTCGATCTAGATGGAAACACAATTCGAATTGTTCGGGACGGGATTTTGGAAGCACCAGACTATCTCACATTTGGATCCAACAAGTCAAAATTATACTCCGCTGATTCCGACAGCGTCACCGTTTATGACGTCAGCAGTTTTGAAGTGTCTGAGAAATACCCCGAACTTCAATCCCAAATACGGGATTTATTTCTGGACAAATATGGATATACGTACTGTCTAGCGCTGGAACGAAGGACTTACAACTCAGGGGGAAGTATTTATAGACTTGACCTTGACACTGGGGTGACAAAGGTAACAGAAATGGAGGAGAAACCGGCGTCCATTTGTTATAGTCCTAAAACGGACGTGGTGGCCGTGACATTTGTGAAGTCGAGATTCATATTCTTGTACAAATTAGCTCTTAGGACTTATCAGAAAGCCGTCGATGCCAAGTTGAGACCATATCAAAAATCCAAATAATACGAATGACCATTTAGATCTAGATGAAACAAGATGAAGTTAAGCGCACGTGGATGTTAATTTTAAGGAAGTTTCTCAGAATTTTATACTTGTTTGTATCCAACCAATTTTACCGAAGTCACTGGCCTTTTCATGTATTTGTACCACAATAAATTGTTTGCTTTTTCACATGTTAAACGGGCACAAATATTATTTTAATTCCACAAATTATGAAGGAAATAAAAAGATTGATCGAAATATCTTTTCGTTACTATTATTTTCACCCCTTGCCCGAACATCCCTTGTCTATTGAATGAAACCGACTAAATAAGATTTATCATAAGAAGACCATAATATAGGCCTGCTATCAACGACGGAGATTATTATTTGTCGTCTCACAAACTAATGACATTCAAGTTTGATGTAGCCTTAGCACAATCCACGACATTTCGAAAACGCTTTAAAAGACAATATTACTATAAAGCCAGGTCTCGATATTAAGCACATGTTTACAAAATTTACCCATGTAAACAACATAATATCGAATTCCAAACTACTCTAATTTTGCATGTGATGGTTCGAATCTTGCAGGTGTCTCACACCTGCAAGATTCGAACTAACACATGCTTAATTTATCCAAAATTACGAGCGCTTTTCCATTATTTAATATTTGTAAACGTATGCCATAAAATTGCGACTGGACTTTAAAATGTCATACATTGTATGACATAAAACAAAAGAAATCAGTGAACATGAAGAGTACTTATTCATGAATAACTAGGGCATACGATTCGTGGTAGTAACGCATTAACACCCCAGAAGATAAATGCTCCATTAAACGACCACCTGTGAGATCGATTAATAAATAACCTTTTCCAATGAAATATATTTGTCCAAATTTTGGGGTAAAATGCCGCATATGAAGAAAGAATCTATAAACTCTTAGTTCAAAAAGGCTTTCAAAATCGTCAAACAGGTATGAAAGAAATGCAAATTTTCATAAAAACAAGTCGCTTGAAAGAAACAAAAGATCATCGATGTACCGAAGAATTGCGCGGTATCACACCCTTATAGTCCACTGGTGATTAATTAATATGGTAAGAAACGTATTTTGTGCCCACCGGTGTATAGTGAAAACGCGGTTCGTGGGCGGATCTAGAGGGGGTCGGGGGGGGGAGTGTTTAATTTTGACTATATAAATTTAGTGAAACGTCACATATTTACTACATTTTAAGCCATAATTTTTTGCTTGGACCCCCCCCCCCCTGGAAAATAATTTTGGGCTTGGACACCCCCCTGGAAAAAAATTCTGGATCCACCCTTGCGGTTATCATCACCAAAACAGCGATTGTGCATTTGAAAATGAACTACTTTCAAAGTAATAGGTAATAAGAGCCGACCATGCGGGCCATTTTCCAAGCTTTCGCTGATAATAATAATAACATTATTGTAATAAAATCGACTTGAATATCGTAGCACGGTATCCTTACTTTGGAATAGCAAAAGTCAGGAGATCAACAAAAGCATGGTACAATGGTACCATGAAACGTATCTGTGTATAGCCTCTTGTAATCTTGAATTTTATCAAAACAGAAAAGGGTTTTATTATATACGTATGCCCTAGTTCTTTAGGCGTTGCGTGATATTAGATAGTGTTAAACTAATAATAGAAATACTATTCAATTTCTGAAATAGACCGTAAAAGTTCTCAAGACAAAAGAACGAATAGAAATCAGAGTGAATGACGCACATACTACATAAACTATTTATACCGTACACAGGAAGCCATTTAATTTCGTGTTGCATTTCGGGAAAAACAAAGATGGCTTCCGAAGCGGCCATAACTCGTATGTACAATATAAAGTACGAGGGCCCTGATTGGATGGCGAACCTACCCGAGAAGTTGTGGGATCTGCCGCTGAATCATTTAGCAATACCAGGTGAGAAAATTTGGTTCAATTTGGAAGGAATGGGTCATTTTAACCCTTTCCCAAACAAGACCTGGTTTTGACGTCTCCAACTGAAAAGGCTTGAGAAAACATTGAGACAAAAGAAGAAACTGCTGATAACCAGCAGTTTCTCCTTTTGTCTCAATATTTTCTTGGCTATATCACACACAATTCCAATCTTTATTAACATCCACTTTGCCATTTATGACAGTTTTTGAAGTTAATCACCCGAAGTTTTTGCCGTTTGGGAAAGGGTTAAGCCATATAAAGACACCACAAACAAGTAGGCCATGCATTTTCGTAATGAGTTCTAGAACAACAATTTCGAGTAGGCTACTAGTTGTACGAGTATTTCTTTTTATAGTACATTTGGGGTACAATTGATTTTTCAAAAACATTTTGTCTAGTATTTACAATGCGAATAAAGTTAAAATAAAAGAATGAATAGTACATCTTTAAAAGATCGTCATGTGCACTGGTATTTACAAATTAGTTTTATGTAACGAAATAAGAATATAGGAAGATGAAGCGTAGTTCTAAAACCAAACAAAGTATAAAAATTTAGATTCCCGAACATACTACATGAAAATAGATACATTTTTATAAAGACCCGAAAACAATTATTTGAATATCTTAAACGAATATTCGAATATGTATTTTGGTATTCGTTCCCATCCCTAGAATAAACTATGATGAAGAAAATGTTACAAAAAAGCAATGTTTAGATTAAAATCGGGTTAGGACTATTTTTTTTTTCGTTGACAATTTCCGAGGAACATAAACAGCAATTCTGATCAAGCAGCATTGGAGATCCCCTTGGTTTTATTTAACTTCCATAATCCCATTTTGTTAATAGTGTTGCGTAATTGCATTTATGTCTAATTTCGTCTTCAGGAAGCCATGATTCTTTTAGCTTTACCCGCGACAAAGAATGTGACAAAGACAGAAACAGCGACCCTTTTTACAGACATTTTGTGGATCATTTCGACTCCATGGACAATGATATTGCCTACAGGTACTGTCTCTCTATTGGCTTCTGTTTTTTTTTATTTGGTCTAGGTTGTTTATCCAGAGAATTTTATGATTTTGAAAAAAAAATGAAAAGAAAAGCATTGTGTCAGAAGATGTCTCAAAGCTATCCGCTTATATTGAACCGATTCAAAATTCTAATTCTGAAATGACCACTATTGAATATCACTTAATGTTCTCTCAAAATAGATCTAGATCTATTTGAATCCCGAATAAAATGCGTCACGTAAATCAAATTTTCATGTCTCGATTTCATGTATTTTGCTTTATTTCCTAAATAGTATGTGATCTCCCTTTCGATGATCATTTAATCATTCCAATCATTTGTTGTTTGCTTTCCTCAGATGGTCAGTGACACAAACCAAAAACCTAACAGAACAACTTGACCTTGGCGTGCGGTATTTTGACCTTCGCTTCACTGCGCGCGCAGATGACCACCATATTTATTACAGAAACGGTGCAAACGTACTTTACGCCCTGAAAGAATTTCGCGACTGGACGAAACTACATCCGAAAGAGGTGTTGATAATAGACTTTCGGGAGCTTCATCAAGTATCGGAGAACCAACATAAAAAGTTATTGTCGGAGATCACCAGAGAGGCGTTCGTAGATAAATTGCTGGAATACACTGGCAACATGCAGGCGGTAACGTTACGAAATATGTGGGGGACGGATACACAAGTCATCGTTATATATCCCAACGAGGTATGATATCGGTTTTAAGGTATTCCACCAACATAATAAACATTTCGTGTAACTTCGGCCTCTTCCATGGCATTGACGAGGGTATCCGGATTTTTAAAATTTGGATACTCTCGTCAATTTCTGTTGTCATGAAAAAGGGAAAATGTGTAGGCGAAATTGTGCGAAGTACTTGGTATCTGAGGCCCGCAGGAACAGGTGGGGCCAAAGTTTGCCAAAATGCCGAATTTTCCTTATTTTACACTTGAAAATTTAGGGAAAATCCAATTTAGCCCCCATATTCAGACACTGGAGATACTTTCAATAAGTATCGGTATACTTTCAACAAGTATCGGTATACTTTTAACAAGTATATGTATACGTTCAACAAGTATCGGTATACTTTCAACAAGTATCGGTATACTTTCAACAAGTATCGGTATACTTTCAACAAGTATCGGTATACTTTTAACAAGTATCGGTATACTGTCAACATGTATCGGTATACTTTTAACAAGTATCGGTATACTTTCAACTAGTATCGGTATACTTTCAACATGTATCGGTATACTTTTAACAAGTATCGGTATACTTTCAACAAGTATCGGTATACTTTCAACAAGTATCGGTATACTTTCAACAAGTATCGGTATACTTTCAACAAGTATCGGGATACTTTTAAGAAGTATCGGTATACTTTCAACAAGTATCGGTATACTTTCAACAAGTATCGGGATACTTTTAAGAAGTATCGGTATACTTTCACCAAGTATCGGTATACTTTTAACAAGTACCGGTATACTTTTAACAAGTATCGGTATACTTTTAACAAGTATCGTTATACTTTCAACAAGTATCGGTATACTTTTAACAGGTATCGGTATACTTTTAACAAGTATCGGTATACTTTTAACAAGTATCGGTATAATTTCAACAAGTATCGGGATACATTCAACAAGTATCTGTATACTTTCAACAAGTATCGGGATACTTTTAACAAGTATCGGTATACTTTCAACAAGTATCGGGATACTTTCAACAAGTATCGGGATACTTTTTACAAGTATCGGTATACTTTCAACAAGTATCGGGATACTTTCAACAAGTATCGGGATACTTTCAACAAGTATCGGGATACTTTCAACAAGTATCGGGATACTTTTAACAAGTATCGGGATACTTTCAACAAGTATCGGGATACTTTTTACAAGTATCGGTATACTTTCAACAAGTATCGGGATACTTTCAACAAGTATAGGTAACAAGTATCGGGATACTTTCAACAAGTATCGGGATACTTTCAACAAGTATCGGTATACTTTCAACGAGTATCGGGATACTTTTAACAAGTATCGGTATACTTTTAACAAGTATCGGGATACTTTCAACAAGTATCGGGATACTTTCAACAAGTATCGGTATACTTTCAACAAGTATCGGGATACTTTCAACAAGTATCGGGATACTTTCAACAAGTATAGGTAACAAGTATCGGGATACTTTCAACAAGTATCGGGATACTTTCAACAAGTATCGGTATACTTTCAACGAGTATCGGGATACTTTTAACAAGTATCGGTATACTTTCAACAGGTATCGGGATACTTTCAGCAAGTATCGGGATACTTTCAACAAGTATCGGGATACTTTTAACAAGTATCGGGATACTTCCAACAAGTATCGGTATACTTTTAACAAGTATCGGGATACTTTCAACAAGTATCGGGATACTTTTAACAAGTATCGGTATACTTTCAACAAGTATCGGTATACTTTTAACAAGTATCGGTATACTTTCACCAAGTATCGGGATACTTTCAACAAGTATCGGTATACTTTCAACAAGTATCGGGATACTTTTAACAAGTATCGGGATACTTTTAAAAAGTATCGGTATACTTTCAACAAGTATCGGTATACTTTCAACAAGTATCGGGATACTTTCAACAAGTATCGGTATACTTTAAACAATTATCGGTATACTTTCAATAAGTATCGGTATACTTTCAACAAGTATCGGGATACTTTCAACAAGTATCGGTATACTTTTAACAAGTATCGGGATACTTTTTACAAGTATCGGTATACTTTCAACAAGTATCGGGATACTTTCAACAAGTATCGGGATACTTTCAACAAGTATCGGGATACTTTCAACAAGTATCGGGATACTTTTAACAAGTATCGGGATACTTTCAACAAGTATCGGGATACTTTTTACAAGTATCGGTATACTTTCAACAAGTATCGGGATACTTTCAACAAGTATAGGTAACAAGTATCGGGATACTTTCAACAAGTATCGGGATACTTTCAACAAGTATCGGTATACTTTCAACGAGTATCGGGATACTTTTAACAAGTATCGGTATACTTTTAACAAGTATCGGGATACTTTCAACAAGTATCGGGATACTTTCAACAAGTATCGGTATACTTTCAACAAGTATCGGGATACTTTCAACAAGTATAGGTAACAAGTATCGGGATACTTTCAACAAGTATCGGGATACTTTCAACAAGTATCGGTATACTTTCAACGAGTATCGGGATACTTTTAACAAGTATCGGTATACTTTCAACAGGTATCGGGATACTTTCAGCAAGTATCGGGATACTTTCAACAAGTATCGGGATACTTTTAACAAGTATCGGGATACTTCCAACAAGTATCGGTATACTTTTAACAAGTATCGGGATACTTTCAACAAGTATCGGGATACTTTTAACAAGTATCGGTATACTTTCAACAAGTATCGGTATACTTTTAACAAGTATCGGTATACTTTCACCAAGTATCGGGATACTTTCAACAAGTATCGGTATACTTTCAACAAGTATCGGGATACTTTTAACAAGTATCGGGATACTTTTAAAAAGTATCGGTATACTTTCAACAAGTATCGGTATACTTTCAACAAGTATCGGGATACTTTCAACAAGTATCGGTATACTTTAAACAATTATCGGTATACTTTCAATAAGTATCGGTATACTTTCAACAAGTATCGGGATACTTTCAACAAGTATCGGTATACTTTTAACAAGTATCGGGATACTTTCAACAAGTATCGGTATACTTTCAACAAGTATCGGGATACTTTCAACAAGTATCGGTATACTTTTAACAAGTATCGGGATACTTTCAACAAGTATCGGGATACTTTCAACAAGTATCGGGATACTTTCAACAAGTATTGGGATACTTTCAACAAGTATCGGGATACTTTCAACAAGTATCGGGATACTTTCAACAAGTATCGGAATACTTTCAACAAGTATCGGTATACTTTCAACAAGTATCGGGATACTTTCAACAAGTATCGGGATACTTTCAACAAGTATCGGGATAATTTCAACAAGTATTGGGATACTTTCAACAAGTATCGGGATACTTTCAACAAGTATCGGGATACTTTCAACAAGTATCGGGATACTTTCAAAAAGTATCGGTATACTTTCAACAAGTATCGGGATACTTTCAACAAGTATCGGGATACTTTTAACAAGTATCGGGATACGAGGGGCGTTCAATTAAAAGTGGTACTAATGGTCCACCATACCTCATGGTTCTATAGTACTAGTAGTGCTTGCGGTTATGTGACGGGAAAATTACTGTCTATACTTGGTCAAAATTTGAGACAAATTCGTTGGCTCTTTCAAAAGTTATTGAACTTTTAATTTGGTTCAGTTATATACACTGGCTATTTCGCTGTGCGCAAAATGGAAATCGAACTGAAGTAGGATATACGGGTTTACATTAAAGGTCGCATAGGCTTTGAAATATCTGCATCACATGTATATAATGAACTATATCAGATTCGTGGACATTCGAACGTTGAATTTACGTCAGTTTTTAGGAAGATGATGAAAATTAAAATTGGTAAAACTGGCCTGAATGATGCCCCCCTCTCAGGCAACCCGGGTAGAGCTAGTACCAAAGCAAATGTTGCTGTAAATTCCGACATGACCGAACAAGACGCATGGTTCAATGTGCAAGAAATAGCAGACAAAGTTGTTTTTTCATCGGGGACATGTTATACGATTTTGACGAAAGGATTGAAACACAGGAAGGTTTATGCTTATTGGGTCCCCCACCTACTGCCTAATGGACAGAGAGCCACCCGTGCAAAATATATTTTGAAATAATGCAATAAATGCAACAAATGTGGGCTTTTTGAGCTTTATACATATGATTGAACAATAATCTACTATTATGAGCACCAATGGCGTGTCATAAGCAAGCAATGGTTGCGAAAAGATCAGGCAAGGTCCGTAATAGCCAAAAGATTAAAAGCGCGGCAAAAGTTTTGTACGCGGTAATTTTCAAATGTAACGGGTGTATTGTTCAAATTACTGTTTCAAATAGTACCACTATCGCCAGTCATTCATACAAGAAATGTATGTCGGCGAAAATAAAAAAAATATATCACGAAAAGAGCAAGTCTAGGACCGGCTAAAGAGGCTTGTACCAAATCCATGGCAACGGAGCTGTCCACATGTGTCATCTTGTCCAAGACTTCCTGAAGAAGACACATGCTGCACAGTGTCTTCATCCACCCTTATAGCCGGGCTTAAGCCCGTGTGGCTTTTTTGTGTTCCCCATGATGACGAAAAGAAGCCTCTGGTCGTCGGTATAGGCCTTCATGTTCCATATGCAGTGCGATTTTCCAGTGTCTGCGGGGTGTTCCGAAAGAGGCCCATTTATTGGCATATAAGTAATGGATCTCAAAACTTTAGAAGTGTGTGGGTGTCACAGAGGATTACTTCGAAGGATTGAAGAAAGTTAAAATTGAATTGCTACATAACTATGGCTTATAGAACCCCAGTTCCAAAATTAATTGAACGTCCCTCGTACTTTCAACAAGTATCGGGATACTTTCAACAAGTCACTGGGTGAAATGTCATGGTCCCAAATGAAAGGTCTTGACAGGAAGTATTTATATGTGAAATATTAAGGCTTTATCTTTAATAATGCTTGAGATATTGACCAGGTTAAAGTTTTTTAATTGTAAACGAGACACCGACGCCATCTTATTTCATCATCGAAATCTCGCCCTGTGAACACCAGGTAAAAATGTAAAACTTTATTCCATTGGTTGGCTAGAATTCGATATGTATATACTGATGGCATCATGATACTTTTAACTTTTATCGTAATACTTTTTACTTTTATCATGATATTTTCAATTTCTATAATGATATTTTTTATGTTTATTATGATACATTTAACTTCTATCATGATACTTCTAATCTCTATCATGATACTTCACACTTATATCATGATACTTCACACTTGTATTGCCATGCGTATGAGTGGCCGTTCATGTCAAAATCAGGATATCAATATCGTGATACTTTTACTATCGAGATACTTTCAATAAGTATCGGGATACTTTCAACAAGTATCGGTATACTTTCAACAAGTATCGGTATACTTTTTACAAGTATCAGTATACTTTCAACAAGTATCGGTATACTTTCAACAAGTATCGGTATACTTTCAATAAGTATCGGTATACTTTTTACAAGTATCGGTATACTTTCAACAAGTATCGGTATACTTTCAACAAGTATCGGTATACTTTTAACAAGTATCGGTATACTTTCAACAAGTATCGGTATACTTTCAACAAGTATCGGTATACTTGCAACAAGTATCGGTATACTTTCAACAAGTATCGGTATACTTTCAATGAGTATCGAGATAAAAAAGGGTATCTGTATACTTTCTACAAGTATCGGTATACTTTCAATAAGTATCGGTATACTTTGATGAAGTATCGGGATACAAAAAATATCTACCAACGAATGGCAATGTAAGTGTGAAGTATCGTGATATATGTGTGAAGTATCATGATACATGTGTGAAGTATCATGATATAAGTGTGAAGTATCATGATATATGTGTGAAGTATCATGATATATGTGTGAAGTATCATGATATATGTGTGAAGTATCATGATATAAGTGTGAAGTATCATGATATATGTGTGAAGTATCATGATATATGTGTGAAGTATCATGATATAAGTGTGAAGTATCATGATATAAGTGTGAAGTATCATGATATAAGTGTGAAGTATCATGATAGAAGTTAGATGTATCATGATAAAAGTTAAAAGTATTACGATAAAAGTTAAAAATATCATGATACTTTCAGTTTATACGTTTCGAATTTTAGCCAACCAATGGAATTGAGTTTTACGATTTTACCTCGCGTACCTTTAAAAATTTCCAAGAATGAAGTACGAGGTTTTGCATTTGCAACGACGATATTTTTCATTTTTCTCGGAATATTCCAGTGTGACGTTGCAATTGCTTTTTAATGCTATTATATATATATATATGCAAAAAAAATTAATTCAAAGTATTTTTATAGGATTTTTCTTCATACAAACAAAAAAGACACTGTTAATATAAATCTTGGTGATCCTGTAAAAACTAACTCGTATTTTATCTCATCAATAAAAAAAACTTCACTTTAATTTTGTTTTAAATCTATAAAGGGAGGCTATTTTTGTAAAATAGTGAACAAGTTATTGCCAGGGGATTTCTTTTCTCTTCATTATTTACTTTTATTTTTAATTATTCTCCGATTTAAATATTGTAGTCTATGAAGTCTATTGAAGTATATGAATCATAGAAATATGCACTCAGCTCTAGATCCTGAGTCATTACTTTTTAGCAAAAAACACTGTAGGATCAAATACGGTAGATGGATAGAAACTCTAAAAAATTGACGTCACTTTAAAAGCGGGTTTCCCGATAACGTCATGATCGATGTCATAAAGCGGCATATTTCAACAAAAGCGAGATTTTGGTAAATTGTAACAAGACATTTGATAGGTTCTTTACCCTGTGTCAATTCGAAGAAGTATCAGGATACTTCTTGAATTTTCTTGTATGTATCCCCATATTTACAGAAATTATCGTGTTACTCCTAGTATCTCGATACTTGTTGAAAGTATACCGATACTTGTTGAAAGTATACTGATACTTGTTGAAAGTATACCGATACTTGTTGAAAGTATACCGATACTTGTTGAAAGTATACCGATACTTGTTAAAAGTATACCGATACTTGTTAAAAGTATACCGATACTTGTTGAAAGTATACCGATACTTGTTGAAAGTATACCGATACTTGTTGAAAGTATCCCGATACTTGTTGAAAGTATACCGATACTTGTTGAAAGTATACCGATACTTGTAAAAAGTATACCGATACTTGTTGAAAGTATACCGATACTTGTTGAAAGTATACCGATACTTATTAAAAGTATACCGATACTTGTTAAAAGTATACCGATACTTGTTGAAAGTATACCGATACTTGTTAAAGTATACCGATACTTGTTAAAAGTATACCGATACTTGTTCAAAGTATACCGATACTTGTTGAAAGTATACCGATACTTGCTGAAAGTATACCGATACTTGTTGAAAGTATACCGATACTTATTGAAAGTATCTCGATAGTAAAACTATCACGATATTGATATCCTGATTTTGACATGAACGGCCACTCATACATGCGTTGGTAGATATTTTTGTATCCCGATTCTTCATCAGAGTATACCGATACTCATTGAAAGTATACCGATACTTGAAAGTATACCGATACTTGTTGAAAGTATACCGATACTTGTTCAAAGTATACCAATACTTATTGAAAGTATATCTATACTTGTTGAAAGTATATCGATACTTATTGAAAGTAGAATCTAGCTCGATAGTAAAAGTATCACGATATTGATATCCTGATTTTGACATGAACGGCCACTCATACTTTAGCCAACCCAAAATAAATTTGCTTCCTACGGATCTGTACCTAATGTTGTGTGGTATACCTTAATAAAATTAAACCAGTGGACATTAAGTTAAGTGTGGTTATTTAAAGGTTTATATATTATTTTCTATTATCTGATTATTAAACTGGCCAACTGAAAACTCAATTGTTCAATTAAATGATACAAAGTTGATTTCGGTGCTATATCTATAAGTTCATTCACCCACAGAAAAATATTATTATCTGCTGTCGAGTTAGATTGACGTTTCTATGCAGAAGGTTATTGGTAGAATCTTATTTAGATCTTTAAAATGGCGGGAATATTGATAATCCATCTTCCTTGAAAACGTTCTTAACCCTTTCCCAAATGAAAAAAAAAAAAAAAAAAAATAAATAGGGTGATCCACTTCAAAAACTGTCACAAATGACAAAATGGATGCTGTTAAAGATATGATTTGTTTAAAATATGGCACAGAAAATATTGAGACAAAAGGAGAAACTGCTGATTATCAGCAGTTTCTTCTTTTGTCTCAATCTTTTCCCAAGCCTTTTCTATTAGGGACGTCAAAACCAGGTCTTGTTTGGGAAAGGGTTAAGGTAAATGGAAAAACACCGACAAAACAAATGTTACGAAGAAAAGAAAACTAGAAACCCAGCCAAACAAACAAACAACATAGAAAACAAATAGATCGAGATACTAGTAGATCTTCATGTAGAATGTACTGCTTATTAAAAAAGTGACTACATACTTTCTGTTACAGAATATTTACAGATTCTCGTCAATGTGGCCGTCAGATAACGTCATCAGTTACGTATTTCCGGATGCGCAGACGACCGAACAACTGATCTCAAATTTAAACGTCAAATACGAGGAATCTCGGGAACCTGACAAATTTTGTTGTTACCAAGGCATCATGACGCCAAATAAACAATTTCTGTACTTGAATTTGGAGAAAACTCTGAAAGACACGATGTCACTTCCGGCGACGCGCGCAGTTTCTAACTGGGTCAAAGGGAAATTCATCCGCGAAATGCAGATGAATATAGTTCTGGCAGATCACGTGGACAAGTTTGATTTTTGTACGGAAGTGATCAGATGTAATTATGGTCAACGCGTTGTAGACAAATATGATTTTGAAAAGTCGAGTAATTGTACTGTGCTTTGAAACGGAAAGGTTAATTTGGTGAAAAACAAAAGCAAATATTAATCACCATACTATTTTCCAAAATGTTTATTTTCCAGCAGCGTTCTCTGAAGCGTAAAAGCATACGATCGGTAAATTCAAACAGTTATTGGCAAGAATATTACCAACTGATACAACTGAGGAACAAAACATGTTTAATCCGAGTTTTCTCTGATGAAAATCGCTCTTTGATATGTTGATGTCGCTCGTTTCATTAAAAGAACAAACATGCACAATGTCAAAGTAATCTTACGATTAAATCTCAACAATTGAACAATAATTGATTTTTAATATTTTGAAATTATATTTGTCCTTGACTTACATCTTATGTCACCTTTCTTAAAAAAGAATCGTAACTGAAGCTTATCTAAGCTGCAGTTACGAATTTTTTATAAACCCGACATTCTTATGGTACAAAAAAACTTGCCCTATACGAAATACCGTATCAAACAAATTTTGCTAATGGTTATTGATAAAATCAACTAATTAACCATATTTGCATTTTATGTGCTTGAAAGTATCCGCCCAAACGTCAATAAATACAAAAAAGAAGAAAGGGAAAATAAGAAATGATACGTATCGAACAAATCATGCGACCAGAAAAGACTTTATCTACGCCAATCCAAAAAACACAACGTATGTAGGACGTTTTTTCTACCACGTTTTCTTTTTAGAAAATTGCGCATTGGCTATGTCTTGTTTTAAATTTAAAGTGCATTTGTATGCAGATATTTTACGGCGAATGAAAATAAATGAAACCACCCAGACCACCTAAAAGATATTGTGGCATAGGATACAGAGTTACATTTTCTTTACTTATGCCATATAATTATATATTACAGTCGACACTCGTTATCTCGACATCGGATGAGTCGAATTCCCGTTTAAGTCGAAGTGAAAAACTGGTCCCGTCCTCATCAATGGATATCAAAATCATTAAACAAAGTTATTTTGAAATAAATGTAGCCATTGAAATATAGTAGGAAAAGGAAAGAAATTGCTCATGTCGAGCAATTTCTTTCCTTTTCCTACTATATTTCAATTATAAACGTACTTGATGAGCATCAAAAGCGGTTAAACATTATTTCAATGGAAACAAATAAAAAATCGGATGTGTCGAACTCCGGATATGTCGATGTATTTTGACGGTCCCTCTGACTTCGACACAACGAGTGTCGACTGTACTTGGTTTCGATGACTGATCAATGTCCCGACAATCCAATTTTCAATTATTCCAACATCATTTCTTTTTTGTGGGATAATTCTAGAACAATTCTACTACGTATATATTTCATAATTGAACTGGTAATTATTTAATCCAACCCCATCATCAAACACACCAGTCGTGTGAAATACGGAAATTATTTCCCCAAAAGAGACGATTTGAGAATCATTGTATATAATTAGCAATTTGACATTCGTATTTATGAAAGTGTCTCCATTTGAATTGCAATCCAGGGGTCTCGAGTTCGAACCCCGGCTCGGCCGGTATCTATTCTGACTTTTGACATAAGTCATTTGTCTCTCACCAATGGGTGTGAATCGCCTATGTGAGATAGCAGCTGGAGGCTCGGTTTGGATATTGTGGTTGTACTGGTGCGAGAAATACCAGGAACTCACGGTTAGGTGCTCCAGCCGCCGCGATATGATCATAGAAGTTGAAAAGGCGTAAAACCCCAATAAAATAAAATCAAATCCATTTGAATTGTCGAAACAACAGTTACTTTAAATATAGAAAAGGATGTAGGCTAATTGAACTAAGAAGTCTGTCCGCTAATGGTGATATGGTAATTGATACAAATTAGTTCGTTTACCAAAAATATATTTCAAAATATGTTGATGTCCATCCTTAGGCGTTTTACGATCTGATTCAGCTGATTGTCTCATTTTGAAATGCAAATCAATCGTGTTAATGCATCTTTTGAAGTTTAGTCTAGTCCAAATCACAATGGATTTTTCATGCGACGTTGTTAACAATCGTTACGTATCGTAAACCATTCGGGCTACTTCGTAAGCATTAATTTTGGTTGTGGAATGTTCCGCCACCGAATGTTTACGACGTAGCCTAGATAATGCCGACGTCGCGTGAATCTAATTAGGAGTTGACTGCCTTAAAACAATAGCAAATAACGACTGAAATGCTTGTCATTGCGTAGGTTGGTGATGTGCTTTCAATTTAATATAAAGATTATCACGCTATAACATAACTGGTAATTGAAATTATGTAGATAATAATCTTAATTTGATACAATAATGCACTTTGCGCAAGCATGATTTCGAGAGTGGAGGACAATTTACTCGTTAAAATAACCTACTTTTAATATAGTGTCGATTTTCAACACAAACATCGCACCCACATCTTTGAACAAGTTGCATACGCGAGGTTTTGATAAAAAGCAACCATATTATTTATAAACGTGAAATTTCCCGGCGGGCACCACGTGACACCACCACATCAACAACAACAATGTCGATAATTTTCAATAATTCTGTATATACATGACCGATTTGAAAAAGAAAGGATTGAAAGCAGAGAAGCAGGTGAGTTTGTCTCTTTCGTAGCCACAGCTTAAAACGAGCCGCATTTGCGAGGTTTTTGATGAAAAGGGACGATTCTCTGTTTTTCGGATCAATGAATGAAGGAGCCTTGATTGTAAAAAAAAGACTAGAAGTATTTAAGGGGGAATGCTCCAGTTTTTCGGAACACTCGGTCATTACTGTAGTAAATTAAATGTTTCGTACCAATATGTTGCGCTACCATATTGTCAATAATATAACACATCATTACAATTTACCATTTTCGACGGTAAAAGTGCATTTACTATGCGAAACTGATTTCCTCAAGATGGAAATCGATTATTTAGAGCAAGACAGTCGTAAGTGTGTATGCAGTTACCACTGTTTTGCATCATTTTATTCATGTGTAGCTGATAAAAATTGCTGTAATTCACTAATAAGTGCGCTGACCTATACATTTTCTTTTAGAATTATTACCAGGACATGTTGCTTAATACAATGAGGGAGTTTTATCAAATTCTATTATGTAGAACTCGAAATATTTTCAAAAATATGCAAATTTTGACATAAAACACTCCGGCTTCGTTGATCTAACCGAACACGTGAGCATGCTATTTTATACATTTACGCGTTTATAATAGCACATATTTTGGGTTTTCTGTTCTTATTAAATGTAAGACGTTACTTTAAATCCGTTTTCGGGACTAAACGATGAATATATTGCATTTTATTAGCATTTTAGTGACCTTTGACAGGTGCAAGAAATTGTGCATTTTTTCGCTGTAGGGGTATGTGATACGAATACCTATAAAATTCAAACTAGATCGCTGACCATCCATTTTTATTTTATTTTTCAATTGGTAATAACATGTAATTTCAACATACGAAATATAAATAAATTATATTATTGGGAAAAAATTTCGGAAACTGGAGCATTCCCCCTTAAAACCCATCATTAACTACAAAACACTTCGTGCATCTCCTCTCACCAATTTCCGTTGCAACGGATGATGCCCGGATTTTGACGAGGGTATGGCTCGTTCATTTCCTTTGTCACGGATGACGCACGAAGATGCACGAATTGTTTGCTATCTAATAATGGGTTGTAATTCTTAACATCCGGGTAAGTGCAGGGGATATGTCAATACCCATAAACTGGTATGTTATTTGATTTTTGATGGTCACCGATATATTATTTGGTCGAATTAAATTTTACGGCCAACTCGACAAGGTCATATAGGTATAGGTCCCCGATTCAAAACGTAGGCCTACTGGTCAGAAAGATTGCATTGACTGAATTGATTTTTTTCAATTGCGTTCCACTCAACATCTAATTGGTTAATGTTATTATGGAGACGAGACCCCGGCCTAAACATCGCCCGAAAGACTGAAGTGACCGGTAGCGAGTATCGAACCAGCGATTGTTATTTGTAAGCGTGTTACAAGCCAAGCACGTTACCAGTCCACTACATCTGTCCGCGTACCAGAAAGACTGAATGATCGGGATGTAGTGATACCAGTGTTCACGGTGGATAATCACGTGATACAATTTTAATTGAATATCTTCAATAACTTTGTTAATACGGGACCGATTTGAATTCGGTTTGAAGCAGAGAATGTGGACAGTCGTCACTCATTAGATGAACGTGGTTGATTTTTGAAAAATCAACTGATAAAAAAGTTATTGAAGATAAACCAAAATTTTGGTTTATCTTCAATAACTTTTTTATCAGTTGATTTTTTTTCAGAAATCTACGACGTCCGTGTTATTCCTGACATTTTTTCATCTTCTCTGCTTCAAACCGAATTCAAATTGGTCAAGTATTGACAAAGTTATTGAAGATTATCGGAAATTCTAAGTCACGTGATTATACACCGTGAATGTTAGAGGTTCATCCTGTAAACCGAAAACATTTTTCAGTCTTCACTAGTCAACCCTATTTCACCTTGATGTTGTGAAAGTATGGTTTATAGGCCTGTCCCACCTAACCGAACTTTTACACCGAATGCGTACCGAACTTAATTCGGTGTATTCGTTAAAGGTTCGTTCCACAAACGGTTTGTGGTCGGTATGTTTACGGTGCCATTCGGTGCTTTTCGTCGACATTACGCGGTGTTCGCAGACGCATAAAAAAGTTTTTGAGCATGCACAAAATTTTTCAACGAATGCAGCGAATCAAAATTTCGGAATGAGTTCGGTAATCGTTCGCAGAGGGAACGGTAGGCTTGCGTCTGGCATTCGTTACTTTCGTTTTGGTGTCGGTAATAATTCGCAGTCGAATTCCTGTTCGGTATGTTCGTTATGATCTCACCGAATGACTAGTCTGGTTCCCTGTCGTACTATGTATTTTAGTACGTCAGGCATTCAGTAACAATGGCGGCCTCCAGTGGAGAGATTTCACTACAAAGATAAAGAGCAAAGTTCTTTAATTTTGTGAGCAGGGAAGGGTCATTAGAAGAGTAGATAGGTTTCGGTATATTTTTAATACTAGCAATAAAAGATTTACATGACCTCAACGCAAACCCGAAATAAAACGGTTTTAAATTATGTACATGAAAACTTTTTAAGGCAATTTGGACAATCATCTCATCAGTAGTCTGATTAGCTCAGTGGTAGAGCGTCTGACTTCCACTCCAGAGGTCCAAGGATCGAATCCTACGTTGGGCAAATGTTTTTTTCGTCTACATTTTGCTTTAATACATTTTCTCAAACCAAACTATTCTGGAAATTACTAAGATGCAATTAAAACATAATTGGTAATTGTGTTTTTATTACGTCTTTGCAATCTGTAGAACCATTTGGTATGAAAAATGTAAAAAGAAAGGGGGTGTGGCTAAAACATGTTACTCTCTTGGGATTCGAACCAGGGACCTCTGGATTTCAAAGTAGACGCTCTAACCACTGAGCTAATCGGACTACTGTACAGAGTTGGATCCAAATTGCCGTCATATAGTTTTCATGTACATAATTTAACGATCTGGAACCATAATAGACACTTTTGAAAATACAAAAAGTATTGTTATATATTATTTCTATGATATAAGACGGAGGTAAAATGAAACTTAAAACAATTTTTACCGATATGTTGGATTTTTACATATTTTTTTAATTATTGACCCCCTTTTACAAAAAAGGCGGGAAAAGGGGAAGCACCAACTCCGTAAATCTCATATTTTTTCCCAGAAGATGATAATATCTGACATTTTTCAGCTTGTATGCTACAAAAGATATGTATGTAACATAAATAAGCTAAATTCAAAACTATGAAAAACAAAATTGAGAAAAAACACTTGATTATACACAAGGTTTATGATTTTGCGACTGAATTTTTTCCATGTTTAAGAAAAATGAACATTTTTCTTTGATCTGTAATTTTTGTAATATTGACTGGCAGGGTATGAGACCTACACCAAAATTATCTCTAATTTATACTTGTGCAAATAAAACAAGAATGGGAAAAAGTTACCGTTAAATTTTGGTTTTTTATGAATTCAAACTTAGTAGGGGCGCATAAAACAAGGACAAAATTATCCAAAATAGGTCATTCAATTCCATCAAACATTCATTGTAAGGTCAAATGTAACAACAGATTATTTTTTATAGTAACTTATATAAAGAACTTATTTTTATCAAATATTCATTGCCAGATTTCCCTGTAGTTACTACAATAACTATTGTTAACAAAACAAGGGCATCATATACATGGGTGGGGAATCATGTGACACTAAATTTCAGAAAATCGTCAATAATTTTGTAAATACTTGACCAATTTGAAATCGGTTTGAAACAGAAAAAAGTGTAAAACGCCCGATATCAGATGGGTGGTAACTATTTTACAAATCAAATGATAAAAGCGTTATTGACGACCACATTAAGTTTTGGTTGGTCGTCAATAACTTTCGTATCAGCTGATTTTTCAAAGATTATCCTTGGCATTCAGCAAAGTCAAGGAGTGTTCCCGCTGTCTCTGCTTAAATTCTTCTTTTCAAATCGGTCATCTTTTCACAGAATTATTGGAAAATATCGAAAATATTATGTCAGGTGATTCCCCGCCGTGATATAAGACTCGCGGGGTGGTATAGGGCTGAAATTGGTGTCATGTAATACTTTATATGAACCCCTTTTTTAATCAAATTAAGCTAATCTTACACGAACATGTATCTTTGATTACCGGGTCTTTACATACCTATAGTCCTTTAATTAACGATATTATGGCACATGTTTACAAAATTTACCCTTGCAAAAACGCAATAGCAAAGTCATAACTACTGTAAATTTGCATGTGATGGTTCGAATCTTGCAGGTCCCTTACACCTTCAAGATTTGAACCAAGACATGTAACGTTGAACTGAAAATTAATCAGGATTACCTTTTGTTTATTACTGTAAGATTTGTAAACATGTGTCATTATATTGTGACTGGACTATAATAAAAAAGAATCAAGGGCAGAAGACGCAATGTTGATACTATATCAAATCCTGGTCTTAAGCATTCATTCGTATAGATCTTGAATCAATCAAGTGTATCAGTGCATACATACCCCCCCCTCCCCCCCCCCCCCCCAAAAAAAAAAAAAAAAAAAAAAAAAAAAACTGTACCAGTCCAAAAGAACAGAAAACACTGAGGAAAGTGACACATTGGTGATAACACATTGATGATAATCAACAACCCTCCTCTTTTCTCTCAATGTTTTCTCAAATTATTTCTAAAATGGACGTCAAAACCAGACTTGTTAAGAGAAGGATATATCAGTGCTTTGCTCTTTATAACCAAATCAGTAAATTCATAACAATTGTAGGCCTATTGAAACAGTTATTTCTTCATTTCTCTTAGTGTTTTTCTGTTATTTCTACCAGTGATCTGGGCCCCGTTTTATCAACGAATATTTTCGTAGATTTGAACGGAAGTTCAAATTTTTTGCGTAAGTGCGTTTTACAAAACATGTTCGCAGCTAAGATTAGAATTTCCTAAGTTTTTAACTTTACGATCAAAAATAGTTGACGTAAATCTGTTCGTCACCACTGTCGATGCCTAAATTTACCGTTTAAAGCCTTGATAACCCCAAAATTACTGAAAATATCAAAATATCTATGAAAGGAAATGTTGAAATTGAACAAACCACGGAAAATTCATGTGAATAGCAATGGGTTTTGTGCTAACAATAGACTGGGTTTAAAGTTATGTTTTGATAAACCGTCAGTGTTGTCATAAAACATCGTAACTACGGCCTGATTTAAGCCGTAGCTACGAGATTTCATAACAGCCCGAACGAATTACTATTGTATGTCCGAAATAACGTCACGATTAACTGGATAAAATCGTTCCCTATTTCGCTGTACTTTCACTTTCTTTTTTGTTGCTATTTATAGAATACAACGTGAAAAAGTATTTTTCATGTATTTCCTATTCTAATGGAATGAATGTACGTTTAATATACGTTTAATCGCCAGAGTGTTCAGAACGATAATATTTAAGCATTTTTCAAGCAACTAACAACGAGAAATACGAGAATTATCTCTATCTATGCAGAAAAATACACTTCAAATAGCTTACACGGCCGAAATATATTAATATTTACGAGAAAGTAAACCGAGGTGAGAACAAAATCGAATCTTTCCGAAGTGCGTTTCACGGAAATAACCGAGTGCCGTAAATACCCGATCATCGGCGATAATAACCGAAATCCATTATGGTTCCAGATCGTTAAAACCGTTTTATTACGGGTTAGCGTTGCGGTCATTTTAAACTTTTATTGCTGGAGTTAAAAATATACCGAAACCTATCTACTCTTCTAATGACCCTTCTCTGCTCACAAAATTAAAGAACTTTGTTCTTTACCTTTGTTAAAATATCAGTGCAATGGACGTCGCCATTACTGGTGTCTTCCTGACCCAATAACGCAGTATTAGGGGCAGGTAAGCCAGACTAACCGAATGACTAGCGTTTGCACTCCGATGAAGGTGCGTTTCTTTACCGAAAAGGCCGAAAAGGTTAAACGAACCGCTAACGAAACACACCGATCCTGACGATGCCATTCCGAATATGACGTTATTTTCGTTACTCAAACGGTAGGGGTTCGTTGGTGTTTGGGAACGAATTGGGGGATATTTCGGAGAAACAACGTTGGCTGTTCGACATATTCGCTATAAGTTCGTTACGTGTTCGGTGTATGGTCGGTACACAATCGTTGAAAACCAAAGTTCACCGAATAAAATGACAACGAACACTGCGAATTTCGCACTTGACATTTGGTACGAATTCGGTGCCACTATTCGGTTAGGTGGGACAGGCCTATTACTAAGAAAATATAGGTGACTGTGTCTAAAATGTAAGTCATTTCGCTGTACTTTATCCAACCCTTTTCAAAACAAAATATTTGACTACTCTTATTTGAAAGCTGTATCAGATGTAGAAATTGGGGGCGTCCGTGGCCGAGTGGTTAGAGTCGCTGACTCAGGATCACCTGCCTCTCACCTCTGTTGGTTCGAATCCCGCCAGGGACATATGAACTTTCATGTGAGGAAGCTATCCAGCTGGCTTGTGGAACGTCGGTGGTTCTACCCAGGTGCTCACTTGGGGTCTTCCTCCACCATTCAAAGCTGGAAACAGGTCAAAAGAAGGGAGTTCCTTCCTGGGCACGCCCAGTCTACTACTCGGTCATATGGGCAACCGAGGATAAATAACCTAAAACAATACAATGTAGAAATTGATGTAAATTAAAGGGATTTTTTAACATTTCAGCCTGAAAATATTTAGATAACAGAAGAAAATGCTGTTAGCAGCATTTTCTGCCTTTATCTCAATGTTTTAATTTTCACGTTTGATTTTTTAAAAGATGTCATATAAGGTATATTTTGTTTGGGAGAAGATTGAATTAGTCACTTTGGAAAATCCACCAATCAAAACGAAGGAATTTCTACCCCAGGATATGAGATTACTTCATGCGTGGTGAAAAACAACCAGTCAAGGATGTGATGGTTACCCTGGTTATGTTGTATCACTGAAAATGGGGTTTAGGTGGATGCGTTAAATGAAGAGCGTCTCTCTGGGAATCTGAAAAAAGCACTGACTTGCGCAATCTGACTGCGTTCGAATAGGCTATGTCTCAATCTCCGAGCAGAGTTGTCGTTCGTTACTCTCACCATACATGAATGTAATGTATGAACCGTGTGCAAGAGAGTGCTGTCTGTGGTCTAAGTACTGCCTCAAATTAGGTTAAATGGCTACTTTTCGAAAGGAACCTTTACCCTGTATAATTATAATAATGTTGTTAATTAAAAATCCTCTTGAAGATAGCGAAAATCTTAAATCAAGGCCAGTCTCCGCAATCCACACAGTATGGCCACGCTTGAAGCTTTTAGATAGCTAAATATATAGGCTATTTTAGTTGGGTTAAAACGGTCATTTCCCGTTTTAGGTTTTTGCTAGCTACATTTAAAGAGACATTTCAGAATTTTTTGTCATGAATTTTACTTTTATTTTTATCTGAAAGAGCATATTTCCTTATGAAAATTCTGAAAATTTCAAACCAAAATATTGCGCCGTTTAGGAGAAATTAATATTTTTGTGTTAAAATTGAACTAATTGTTGTGGACAACAGTTTGGATTTATATGCAATTTATCGATTATGTCTCAACTTTAAATGCATATTTCTCGCTTATTGGCAACAACTCCAAAAAACTAATAGTATTTATACTCATTAGAATAACCAATCTTTGCATCAAGACATACTTTAAAAAATTGAAATTGGAATGAAATGTCCCTTTAAGTAAAGATAACCTATTTGATTTAATTTGTTATTCTTTATTACTACGTTTTAACCTTGATAAACTGAAAATGTGGTTCATTTGATATCCGTCATAAGAAAGGGAGACTTCTGAAATTGTCAAAAGTATCGATCATGTTTATATATAGAATAATTACAAGCCCGGACTGAATCATTTATTTGATTGGTCAAGCAACTTTCAGGAAGACAGATACGGATGAATGAAGCGGTAAAGTGCCTTTTTTTTTTTAAATATGAATACATTAAATTTACTAGCAATTTTACCCGTCTCGAAATTTGACCTTTGACCTCGATGACCTTGACCTATCCGGGGCTGACCTTTGAACTCGATGACCTTGACCTATCCGGGGCTGCACTCCACCTAATCCCGTCCCGTAACCCGTAAGCAATCCCGTCCCGTAACAACGATAAATTTGACCTTTGACCTCGATGACCTTGACCTTTCAAAAAATGAACTCCTCAAGCTAATATCCGGGGCCGCCCTCCACCTTCCCTCCAAGTTTGGTGAAGATCGGCCCAAGGACCTGGGAGGAGTAGGGGAACAAACAGACAAACGTTGCCCAAATTATAGTATGATGCAAATGCAATAGGCTACGTCATATAGGCTAAACTCTCCCCCATGTAAGTAATGGTTTGACAGCCCAGTAAGTTTAAGACAAAAATTAGAGAAACCGATGCAATGTTGTTAACCTACATTTTAGCATATATTTTACCTTTAGCGTTTTATTTTTCATAAAACAAAATGTAAAGTATCGCATTTGTCTCTTAATTTGAATTCAGAGCACTCTGCCAAGGGCGGATCTAGGGGTGGGGTCAAGAGGTCATGACCCCCCCCCCCCTGGAATTGGCTGAAAATTGAATTTTGACTATATGTTAACTTCTTATTAAATGCCATCATTTTGGGCTTTGACGACCCCCCCCCCCCCCCCCCCCCTGGAAAAGAATCCTGGATCCGCCCTTGTTTGCAACTACGTTTGTTATTTGTTAACCATTCTCATGCCGTAAGCGTCATATTCCTGCTGTAGCAAAAGCTTTGGCAGGCGGTATAGACTAAGATCAGCCTGCACAAACGTGCAGTCTGATCTTAGCATACACTGCCTGTTTTCTACTGAATTATCGTAGCAATAACTTGTGATAAACTTATTGAAATTACAGTTTATTTCAAAATTTACAGTCAGTAGGACATGGGTTAAAGATTTCAAATATCATGGCAAAGACGATCAACTTCCTCATTTCCCATCCTTGATGACTCACAAATTATTTTAAAATTTGTCAACATTGAAAAAATCTTTACCTGCATTTTAGGGACTTTCATGCCATTGCTTACTTCAAAACCTTTTAAATACAGCTTATTTAAATCTTTAGTTAGGAGGTTTTTTTTCTTTTGAGGAAAAGCAGGAATAAGCCATTCAAGATATTAGATCGTATTAATTAATTAATGCGTATTTGAGATGCTGACCAATCAGCATCTGTTGGACGCATGATTCCGCTCAACAGACTATCATTGACTTAAATTCCCTAACAACAGCAACAACAACAACAACAACAGCAGCAGCAACAACAACACAATGCTCATCCAAATCGAAAAAAGGATGCAGACGAAAGAATTGATGTTGCTAAAGACGGGGGTTTCGATATAGAAAGGAAATTACTGAATCAAGCAGAGAAAATTAATGTTTGTTATCAGCATTTTCTGCTTTCCTAAAGTCTATTTTATTACGTCAAAGCTTTGTCTTGTTTGGGATTATGTTGAATAATCTCCGCTTCAGACGGGGCATTGTCAAGTTTCAAGAAACAAACAATTAACATTTATACCTGAATACGGAATATGTAGAATTCTTGGAAGTAG
The DNA here is from genome assembly GCA_963680895.1 of Fragum sueziense. Classification (NCBI taxonomy): domain Eukaryota; kingdom Metazoa; phylum Mollusca; class Bivalvia; order Cardiida; family Cardiidae; genus Fragum; species Fragum sueziense. Next base: position 1,887,291 of record OY804603.1, read on the forward strand.
TGCTATGAAAAATGGGTGTGTTACTCTTATCACAGACTATTTTGAACGCCTACATAATTCAACTATAACTTTCAAACCCGGAACCCTTTTCTTGCAAAATGTTACACCCATCCCTAATTGAAATAGTTTGTGAATTTTATACAATATAAATGGGTTTCGTACAAGCTTTAAATTGTTCTGCCTATGGGTTTTATATCACTGATTCATAAGTTATAATTAGAATATTGTGGTGACACGATAAAATGGGATCATGGTCGAAAGGTAAAGTGTTGGTCTCTCATTCAAGGTGGTTCATGGTATCTTATACCCGGTAGCGGAGGCTGGTTTATTGCGTTTCATTGGTGGACTAGCGCATTTTAGTACCTGTTCAATTTAATAGTATAAGTTGTAAGAAACTGTATTGGAACGAAAAAGATGCGGCAAATTTCGGGTATCTAATTTCAAACCCCTGGTAGTTCTTAGTATCAAGGGAAATATCATGAAAAAAGATATTATGAAAAAAGGAGAAAATACCGAAAGTGAGCATTTTCTCCATCTGTTTAACCCATTAACACACAGTGACCCTTTTTGACTCCCTTCAAGTTAATGGCTTTGGAAAACATTGTTGAAAATGAAGAAATTGCTTGTGACACGCAATTTCTTCATTTTCCACAATGTTTTCTACCCTAAATGACCAATATTTTTAAATTTCATTCACTTGAAATTGTTGTCTGCAAAATCTTTGAATTCGGATCAGTCTAAAATTTTTACCGTTTTGTAATGGGTTAAATATGTTCTTTAAATATTGGAAAGGGTTAAACAGGGCCTGGGTCAAAACTTTACATTCTTTCCGTCCGGAGTCTTATTCTGTTGTGTCAAACACTATGACGTACATTTGTAAAATTATTTTTGCTGGCCAATCAACTATGTCCATAACTATATAAATGTAAATGAAATTGTTATCTATTTAATTTATAGTATAATTCTATTTCGAATTATTTGAGATTTTGGATGAAATACTCTCAAACCATAAAAATGGATAATTTGTATATCTTATGTCTTTTTGCATGTATGACAAATTTCTACGCAGGTTAGTGAACGGCTTTTTATATTGAATGTTTCTCTCTTTTTGTAATAGGTCAACTTTATATTGTGGACCGGTGCCCTGATATAAATGTTTAATAAACTTTTCAAATTGGTGTTAAGGTTTCAATCAGAACTTTTGGAAAAAAAGGTAGAGAAAATATCGTAAACACACACATAATATGTTTGTCCAGCAACATCCTCTTCTTACAAGTTTACAACACGGCGGGGAATATAATAATTTCAGAGAATTTTCAATAACTGTTAATATGTGACCAATTTAAATTGGGGATAAAGCAGTCAAGGTGGAACAACGTGAGAAAGCTGAATGTGGTAGATCTGTTTTAACCCATTACCAAACGGCAAAGTTTTGGACTGTTTCAAATGCAAAGATGATGCAGATGACAATTTCATGTGAATAAAATTAAAATTTTTGTGGTCTTTTTGTGTAGAACAAATTGTGGGAAATGAAGAAATTGCTTATGACAAGCAATTTCTTCATTTTCCACAATGTTTTTTTAAGTCAAAAAGTAAAAAGTTATTTGCGACCAGGTTAGACTTTACTAACATTGGTCGTCAAATTTTTTTATCTGCAGATTAAAAAATCGTCCATCCATCGAATTTCTGACGCATTTCCGCCATCTCTGTTTCAAACTATTTTCAATTAATTAACACATTACCACACAGTGACGCTTTTTGACACCTCACAAGATAAAGGCTTTGGAAACCATCGTGGAAAATGAAGAAATTGCTTGTGACAAGCAATTTCTTCATTTTCCACAATGTTTTCTACCAAAAAAGTTATAAAATTTCAAAATTTCATTACACAGAAAATGTCGTCTGCATCATCTTTGAATTTGGACCAGACCAAGTATTGGCTATGTATATCATGTTTAGTTACGAGTTACGAGTAAAAGGTTAATGAATATCTCAGAGCGCAAAAATTGTAAATGTGTACACCCATTCTTCCATAAAATACTGTCTTGCCCATTTCTACCAATTTAAATTCATAACAGTATTTTTGTATTTCATTCTAAGAAACCGTTGACGGATGCCATGGCAACATAAATGAATTTCTATAGATAACCTGGCTTTATTTTCAGAAAGTATTTCTTATAATTACACACACTAGAGATTCGAAATCAGAACTTTTAATCTACATTCAATCTACATTCAATTGGCAAATTATTGTATATTTAAAGGAAAAATGAGAATTTGACCATGACAAATGACTGACCTAACTAGGACACTATAAGAAAACTATAAAGGTATGTCTTATTCTCCTTATCATTTTTTTGAAAAATATAAATGATGTATTTAAAAAATTTAAAGTTATAAGCAAGTTTTAGACATTTTGCCTTTTCTGCAAAACGGTTACCATAGAAATATCATTTCCATGACAACGCTCATATAACCTTGACAGCATGCTAGATCTACCTTAACATTTTCCTTTGTCTCTATTATTTTCATGGAACATAATTTTACACAAACAACAAACTTATATAAGATTTGTTAATAAATATGTCTAATATTGTTGATTTTTTGGAGAAATTGTAAATTTGGTTACCATGGCAACCATGAATGTCGAATGCGTTTTGTAACTAGGTTTCTTCAAATATGGTGATGAAAGTGTTCAAATAATAGTATTTTAGCAAAATTTGAGTTTGGGCCGTTTTTGATGGTTAGTGAACCTACCCCTTTGCCGTTTGGTAATGGGTTAATTATTGTGCATTGTAGTGTCACGTTATTCGCCGCCGTGTAAATGAGGTTATTTTACCATTTCAAAAATTTATTCGTTTTGTTGTATGCAGCACTTTCTTCAATATTTCAATTTTATACATGTATACATGTTGCATCGGTTAGCCCATGTTTGAAAATGCTGTAACTACAGTTTATTGAAGCTGTCGTTTCGACATTTTCGAACGTAAAAGAAGTTTTTAACAAAAAATTAAGAGACCAAAATTGATATGTGTCAATATGTCTTTTAGTGAAAGCCAAAGACAACACAAATGTCGACAAGTCGGACGATCTTCTTTCCATACTGAGGTCACGACGGGACCAATCCGACAATAACACACAGGACACACGAACAGACACACGTGAAAAGATCGCTGATATCCTAAATGTCCTAAAGAAAGACGACAAATTAGAACGAGAGTTGGATATTTTGAGAAATTGGCAAACTCTGAGTGGTCTGGTACAAGACTCCCAAGATGCGACGAACACAGGCGATGATGCTGTGCAAGATGTTTTGGGGAAAGTACGACGAGCGAATAAAAGGTAGGTTTTTAATTTCAAGGTAGTCCAACCCTAATGAGATTCATTTTTTTGTGTGACATTTGTTACATATCCCAACCTATTCGGGCGACGCCGTAAAAATTCGGCGGTGGAATTTCTTTCCACCGCCGAATGTTTACGGCGTCACCCGAATAATTCTGACGTGGCATGAATCACATTAGAGGTGGACTTCCTTAAGCTTAACTTAAAAGATTTTCTGCTATAAGTAATTACGTCACTTGATACCCGTCGTGAAAAAATACTGATTGAAATTCCGTGCTAATCAGCTTATTTCCACTAAGACCCCCCCCTCCCCCCCCCCCCCCACACACACACACAACAGCCACCGGAAATCGTCCTTTGATGACAATTATGGCGAATCACCGTTCGTTGTCATTGCACATGGGATACTTTGCTCGGAATTGGGTCAGAGCATCGATCTGGCATAAAGAAACCGGCTGATGTGTTGCTATTTTTGTTAACAAATTGGAACAGTCCAATTTGTGTAATTATACATGTTTATTCGATAATTTATTTGTTTGGTTGTTTTCAGACGATTTCGAAGAATCCCCTTTTATGGATTTTGGTGGGGACGCCGATGCCCGAGTTGTGATCAAAACAAGTATGTACCCGGATGTTCGTGTCCGATTGGTGGATCCCCTCAGCTTCCTTCTCCAAGTCTATAAATAGAACGACATCTGGTTTATAAATAGAAGAACAGAACTGTTGAGTGTGTTTCCCATATCTATAAATAGAACAACACTAACGTTTGTGTTTGTCTCGAAAATCACTAAATAGAACATAATAAAGGTTGATGTCTTTTCTAACAATATATATAGCGGACGAGAATCGACCTGGCAGAGCATTCCATTCGATTAGCATGGACTGCTCTGCTAGGTCATCTCTCGTGAGGTATACCAGTTGGTGTCTTCCAAGCCTTAAATGGAACATTAGCGGTTGTAATTCGAGTTTTCTCTATGAAATTTGCTCTTTGATATATTGATGTCGCTCATTTTTAAATGAGCGACATCAACATATCAAAGAGCGAGTTTCATCAGAGAAAACTCGGATTGTAGCGGTTGGAGTGAGTTCATGCTGAACTCGGGTTTGATCAGAGTGACCCGGGTTCCATCCACTGTCTCGGGTTCGCCGCGTCGGTGACGTCATTTCTACATTTTGACCTCGACTCTACTAACCCTGGCCCAGGCTGGGTGACTCGGGTTCCTAGATGGTGCTAAAATGCGAACAACAACAACAACAAATTACAATAACAACAACAAAAACAATTATCGATTTTTTTCTCAAAATTGATATTTTTATGTGTAAAATAAATGATCCCTATTGGCTGGAATTGGAATACCAAATTGTTTACCATTCCCTAGACAGTAAATGCTATAGCGTTCCAATTTGTAAACTGCCAGAGAAAACAAAAATTGACATTGTCATATTTGTGTACAGTATTATTAAGAAAAAAATATGGACAAAAGAAGCAAATGCTGATTATGGGCATTTTTTCCCTGTGCTCAATGTTTATCCAACATTATTTTATCTGTTAGGGACGCAAACCATATTTTGTTTAGGAAAAGGTCAAAGTCTAACAGATCAGATGATTTCTTTGATTATTTCATTTGTCTGCTGCTTAACCAATTACCAAACGGTAAAATTCTGACTGGTCCAAATTTAAAATGATGCAGATGACAATTTCAATTGAACAAAATTTAATTTTGTTTGGCCTTTTTGAGTACAAAAACATTGTGGGAACTGAAGAAATTGCTTGTCACAAGCAATTTCTTCATTTTCCACGAAGTTTTCCAAAGCAGTAATTTTATGGGGATTCAAAAAGAGCCAATTTGTGGTAATGGGTAAACATAATAAAATTATCAGATGAAAAAACATATTTTTTCATAAATAGCATTATTATTATATTATACTCACGTGTTAGAATAAGGTAATTAAAACATTTATTTATATTGTCATATTGTGTTGCTTCTTCGACTTTTCCATTGAAGGGCAAAAATAGGTTCGGCCCTATTTTGCTAATGTCGGTCACGTAACCTAAACCACACATATATAATTGAGCCGGGATCTGGTAAAACGTTTTTTGAAGATTGGGTTTTAAGATCAGCCTGTTGTCAAGTACAGTCAAATATGCATCCATGCTGCTGTCTTTAACATATGTGTATGCACAGGCTGATCTGGATTTTTTTTTGTTGGGCACAAAAGCCTTAAGGGACGTTTTTCCAGATCCAGGCTCAATTTTGCCCCTTGGATTTCATTTCTCTTCTTCCGAAACAACCCCGCGGTTTTGACCACCAAAAGGTTTTGGAAAGGACTGAGAGAAAAACGCAAAATTTTGAGAACAAGAACCCTCTTATTTTCTCTCAATATTTTTCATGCTATAGTATACAAACCCCATTTTATTAAATAACTCGCATAAATGTCCTAAGCAACCCTTCTAGATTAGGAGCAATCTGAAATATCACAATTTAAAAAATGATAAATTGTCTTTCAAGTTGTTAAGTAATTATTCTATGTCAAAGTGAAATAGGAATGATCGAGAGGTTACAGGTCTTTGTACAGATCATCAGTGTGAGGGTTCGATACCCAGCATTAGAGGCTGACTATATGGCGGTTACGAAATGCTACTCCCATCGCAATGTGAGATAATTTCTAAATTTGATACAATTATATATATTAATGAGTTTTGTACAAGTTTTTACTTGTTCTGCATATGAGTTTTATTTCACTTACTGTCTAATTATGATTTTATCTGCCATGGCATGTAAATGGGACATTTTGAATGCGTTACATGTGATAGATATTTAACCTTTCTATAACAATTCCTGGTCATTGCAGAAATCTACGTGACAAAAAAAAAATACAGAAAATCCTCAATGATAACTTTAATGTGTGACCGATTTGTAGTAGGTTTGAAGCAAGAAAAGAGGAAAACATCAGCGATTTGCTAGATCTGATAGATCTTTTACAAAAGCATTTTCAAAAAAGCCCCATTTTGCATGAAGTTTCTCAAAAATAATGACGTAATGCTCGTAAAAATAGAAACGCTGACAAATCAACTGTATCCTTAGGTATTTAAATGTAACCGGAGATGTAATCTTTCATTTTGAAATAAAATTTCATTTCGAATTATTTTGGTTGCGATTAGAATATACCGTAAAAATGCAAAGCTGGTATATTTTGTGCGTTTTTGCATGCTTGGCACTTTTCCACTCAGGTAAGACAATAGTCTTGTATTCCTTTTTTTTTAATCCTTTTATGACATTATGATGCTATTTGACACCCCAACACGATAAAGGCATCAGAAAACAGTATGGAAAATGAAGAAATTGTTTATGACAACAATGTTTTCTACTCAGAAAGACCACAAAGGTAATATTTCATTTACTTCAAATTGTCGTTTGCTATTTGATATTTCAGACTAGTCTTATAATTTGCTGTCCGGTAACGGGTCTATCTATGACATCTAATTTACAATCAAAATCCTTGTGTCGAAGTCGTAGGAAACGTAATTTTACCTCGAGATATCCGGATTTCGACTCTTTCGATTTTAATTTAAATTATGTTTATCCGTTTTTATTGGTTATCAAGGATGTTTATAAAAGAAATTGAGCAGGAAAAGACGAGAAATTTCTCTCCTTTTCCTATCAAAACTCATTTTGTACCAATACAAATTTCCTCCGAATAATTCAAAGCTAAAATAGACATGTATCATTAAAACTCTACACACATATGCATATTATAGTATTTTACAATAAACACAGAAAACATCGGGAACGTTGAATTGTTTCCTTATAAAGCAGTTTCTCTTTCTACTTTTTTCCAAATTAGTCTATTTTATGACTTAAAACATAAAGCTGTAGGAGAAGTTTTGAGGTTGTAGCTCGGCATTACATCAGTCAGAATAATATATCAAACAGACCTGATGATGAGGTCCCTCAATGAAAAGAATTTGGAACAAGTTTAGACAAAAGAAGAAAATGCATAGAATCAGTAATCTCTCCGTTTGTCCTGATAATTTCTGTGCTACATTATACAAAAATCCTATGTTTATCAGCAACCATTTAATACCCGGTATTCTGCAGCAGCTTTGAAATTGGACAGCCCTAAACTATTAGCTAATTATACTAATCGTAAACAATTCAAATCATTTAAGTTGAGACAGATTCCTTTCTTTCAAAAGCAAAGTCACTCATGACGAACGACATTTGGTGAAATATTCCCAGAGGAAACTGCATGGCTTTCTTATTTTGCTCTATTCTTTTTTTCTGACGATTATTTTTTATAAATATTGTTCTTTGTTCATTGCACGTCTACCCTTCGCCAGGCACCAGTAGATTATTTCAAAGAGAAATTTTATAAATATTTTCTCTCGAATTTTACTTTTATTTTAATCTGAAAGAACATAATCATTTTCTTTAGAAAAGTCTGCAACTTTCAAGGATTTCGCCGTTTACGAGGAATATATATTTTTTCTTGAAATTGAGTTAATTGTGGTAAACTACAGTTCACATGTAAATGTACTTCGTCATTTTCGTCTCAATATTTTTTTCTTGGCTTATAAGCAACGGTTACAAAGATCCCCAAAACACACCAAAAGCCTTTAAACGCACTAGAATAATAAATCTTAGCATAAAAACATACTTTAAAAAATGAAATGGGAATTATTATTTTCTTCAATTTGTACGTTATTTTCCTTGGTATTTACTGTCTTACATATTCAACAAAAAAAGGCTCAAGTTTTATAAAAGTCAATGACAATTTTCCTAGACTGATGTGTCACGTGATTCCCCACCGTGAACATTATCAGAGCGAAACAAAAGTACAAATTAAAACCGTCGTTGTAATTGCAAAACCTCGTAACTCCAGCTTTAGTCAAGCTGGAGTTACGAGGTTTTGCAATTACAACGACAAAATATTTCAGCTAGAATTTCAAAATCGGTCCTTTGAACTCCTTTCATCTTTCTTCATCTATCAACAAAATCAACAAAATCTATTTTTGAATTTACGAAATTTGTTCATTTGAAGTTGGTCTTTTGAATAAAAACAACAGCAAAAAGTAGTAGTTCAGACGTGCGGTTGGTCTTGACTTCAGATATTGTACGTGCATTCTGGCTGTCAAATTTGTCATAGATCCTTATATATATTATTGTTTGTCCTTTTGTCGTGCTATTTTGTAAAAAAAGAAACTGTATAAACCACTGGTGGTGAACTCGGCCAAAGCGTGGGACGTTTTTTCGCGATCATAGTATTCCGTCGGTGTTGTTATAAAATATCTTGACTACGGCTTCGATAAAGCCGTGGTTACGAGATTTTATAACAACACAGACGGTTTGTCAATACATATCGGTATACCCGGTCTATTTTTAGAACAAATTCATTGTTATGAGAAAAACTATCCAATCAGATCTTTAAACTCACCTTTAAACGCAAAATATCTGTACCTTGTTGTAGCGAAAAACGTCCCTCGCTTTGGCCGAGTTCACCACCAGTGTCAACGTTTTTATGGTAGATAGCAGCAGCTTTTAGTTTTAGACCGGCCGAATTTGTTCTGTTGCTTTAGTTCTACGGGTTTTCGTCGATGTTATTGCAAAACTTCGTAACTACAGCTTGAATTAAGATAGAGTTATGAGGTTTTGCAAAACACAGACGATTTTGAGAAAATATCAATATATTTATTATTTGTTACATTTCGTCACACTTTTCTGAATTTGTACGATTTGAATTAATAGTAATAATAAGATTAAACGTTTTGATTTAGGTTAACATTAACCCATTCCCACACAATGACATTGTTTTATAACCCCAAATGCAAAGCATTTCTTTTTGTTTTCAACAACTATGAATCGTCATCTGCAACACCTTTCAAATTGGAACATTCCAAAATTTTGTATTTTGGGATAGTGCTAAATTATGTAGCCATTCTATTTCCTTTCTTTCTTTTTTTGCTTCTTGAAATGCTTTCAAGCGGACAAGCTTATATACAAATTTATAAAGCATGATATAGAAAATAATCTATTTCTAGTGAATGAGAAAGAGAAAAAACTTTTACATTTGCATATGCAAAATAGGGCGTTCACAATAGGGTTTCAAGAGCTTAATGTACATTGTTATTTATTATTTTTAAGTTTTCCCGAACATCAACTTAGTATATTGTTTTAAAGTCGAAAGAAGAGTAAATGATACAAATAATCGTCACCAATGAGAGAAAATTGTAATCTTACAGCATGGAAGCATTGTGAAAAACGAAGAAAGGCTGATAGTCATTATTTTCTTATCCTTCAAAGTTTTTCGAAGCTTTCTCTATCGGGATTGAAACCAATAATATATCACAATTCAAATCGTTACAAATATACAAATCTTTTAACTGTTTTGGATACGTAACGACACCGCTCGAAAAAAAAGGCCGATGTATTCTGAATCTCAAAATGGCCAATTAACGGGTATTCTATCTTAAAGATCTCAATCAAACTTCGCCAGACTAACATTAGCTTCTGGTCATTCATTTCATAGCAAAATCAATCGTTTAAGTTTAACCCTTTCCAAATCAATACCGAGTTTTGACGTCCATAGTAGAACAAGTTTGGGAAACCCTTTAGACAAAAAGAAAAAAAAAAAAAAAAAAAAAAAAAAAAAAAAAAAAAAAAAAAGATTTGGTTTAAACATATTTTATTTATATCATTTCTAATATATTACAAAAGGACTGTATTAACATACAAACAAAAGATACAAAATGGATTAGAACGAAAGCTTTTGCTTATAAAGTTCTTTTCCAAGTAAAGGTAAGATATTGCACAGAGTTTCGTCGAATATATACTGAGGTGTTGACACAAAAAAACGCAGGTACACACTTGCTGCGTATCTACACTTTTTCGTGTCAAAACCTCAACCTAACCTTTTTGATTTATAAAGCTTGGTTTATATAAACTTGTAATGTTCATAAATGTTATTAAAATAAAATAATAGTGATGGGATTGTGCGAGATGGGTTGTTCTCTATAACATACTAGTAAATATTTGATTCATGGTGTTGTCTTTACACATGTGCTTCTATTTATGTTCACCAGTATCACTATCTAACTATATAACATAATTATACGAGATATCAATGTGTAATTAGCAAAGCATGCGATGTAAACGCCTTTCGATTGTGTTCATTTATTATGCCTAGAGTCTGAATATTTTGCTGTCCCTGATGAAGGCCTGTACATCTAAGAATACGAGGGTCATCCAATAATAAGTGAGACTGTTGTCATAACTCGAAAACTGTTCAACGGAATTTAATGAAACTTGGCAGTTACATGACCCAACATATTAGCTGTAGAAAAAATTGCACCAAATAGTGTAATGTTGATACGTCACATTTATGACGTCACTTCCTGTGACACAAACAATTGTAACGTGGACGCGTCTCATGCCATTTGGCGTTAGACAAAAAATGTGCATGTATAGAAATTGCGTTATTTTAGAGCAATAATAGGGCAGATATATATAAAATCAACCTAAAATGATTCAGGACAAATCTTTGTCATGTGCAGCTGTTTTCTGGTGGGTTCCAAAGTTTAAGGACGAAAGGATTGGTGTGCAAAAGCAACCTGGCTCTGATCGTTAAACAGAAGCGAAAAGTGAAGGAAAATATCCAAAAATGATGATTTTTGTCTATGTGAACCAGTGCATATCATCTGAAAATTGGTCCTATCTGGGAAAGCAATCAATGTAGAGTATAATTGTAAATTTTAATTGCTGTATTTAGATCTGTCTTTACAAGAAGCAACCAAAGCTGCACGAACGTGCGCCTTTTGTTCTGCATGACGTCAAAAAGCAGGTAGGGTGACGTCACTTTTGACGCTCTATATTTTGAGCATTTTAGTGCAGCCTCAAACTTTTCTGCACATACGTCCTCCATACTTTGATCATTGTTCTAAGTGAAAAGAATCATTGCGACATATGCGTTTTGAGGATTTAAATGTGTTAAAAGTAGACGTAGCCAGTCTAATGTGGCACATTAACTCTGGTTGCCGAGCAACCGAAATTGGAAGACTTTCCCACAGATTAAATTATGTCATTAAAAGGGGAAGATCTTATATTGAAGGAATACAGGGACTTTGAACGAATATAAATCAAGGTATTTCTTCAATAGGAACAGTCTCACTATTTATTGGATGACCCACGTATATGAACATTTTCGTGGTAAGTTAGATCTTCATCACCGAACAGCAGAACATCCAGACTGATGGTGGTAATAATTCTAATAGAATTGAATAATCTATTCCTAATTAATTGAAAACGATTACACTCAAAAAAGTAGTGATAGCTACTTTCAACTGAACCGCATTGGCACAAGGGGGATTCCGCTAAATTCTTTTGAAAAAGGTGAAGATTAAGAGCACTGCATTTAGTGCGTAGTCTAGTGTGCGCGACTTGTAATTTCCTATCACCAATGGAGTATAGTTTATTAGAAGTGGGTTTGTCCCTATCCAAATAAGTTTTAAAGGCACTTAGTGAATCTAAATCACGTATTTCTTGTGGTAATTTGTTCCATTCTTCAATTACAGATGGTATAAATGAGTTTTTGTACAATGATGTTCGGCACGCTACGCCCTGGATATCATTAGAACGCCTTAAATTGTATTGTATATTGTTGCCAATTCTATTTGGAACAAGAGAAGTCATGTAGTCTGGAGTAAGACCTTTTATCATTTTGAAAAAAAGTATAAGTTTGTGTTTTTTTCTTCTAATTCTTAACGATTCCCAACCCGATTCTTTTGACAAATTTTCTATGGAGACAAGTTTAGTACAACCAGTTACAATTCTAGCACAATCATTTTGGACTTTATCTAATTCAGTCTTAAGGTATTCCGGAATATTGTCCCAAATCGTGTCTGCATATTCTGAAATTGGCCTAATAAAGGAAAAATATATAATTTGGAGAGTATTTCGATCGAGTAGAAATTTAAGACTTCTCATTGCATTTACTCTTTTCCAGGCCTTATCAACAGTCATTTTGATATGGTAATCCCAAGATCCATTATTTGAAATATGCAGTCCAAGATGTTTATGAACTTCTACGTTTGGTATTACTATATTTGTCATTGTGAGGTCAGGGTGAATTGGTTTAACAAGCTTTTTAGAGACTACTAGTGATTCTGATTTAGATGGGTTGAATTTGACGAGCCATTTAGTTGCCCAATTTTCTACCTTTTGTATGTCAGACTGTAAATTAGAGGCAGCTTCAGTTGGATTTTGAACTACAAGAGACAAACTTGTATCATCGGCAAAAAGATTAATACTGCAATTTATGTCTTCAACTATGTCGTTGATATATACTAAAAATAAAAGTGGACCCAATATCGATCCTTGTGGAACCCCGGCGGATGTAAAAGATATATTTGAAGAAGTACCAGGTAGAACCACCTTCTGACAGCGATTTGATAGATAGTGTGTGAACCATGTCAACAACTTGCCGTCGACACCCGACTGTTTAAGCTTGAAAATAAGACCTTCGTGCCACACTTTGTCGAAGGCCTTACTTATGTCGAAAAATATTACTCGGAACTCTAGGCCATCGTCAAGGGCCTTGCAAATTGTATTGTATAAAACTGATAGTTGATTGACCGTTGAGTCCCTGGGTAAAAATCCCGACTGATAAGGAGTAAAAAAGTTCGTGTCTTGTAAAAAGTTGAACAAGTGCTTAAATACTATTCTTTCTAAGCTCTTTTCCATCGTGTTAAGAAGAGATATCGGTCGATAATTTGATGGTAGTGACGAATCACCTGATTTAAATATTGGACTAACATTAGAAATTTTCCACGCTGTGGGTACAATCCCAGAGTCAAGTGATTTATTAAAAAGTTCACAAAGAGGTTCCGCTAATTGAACTGCACACTCGCGTAAAATTCGATTGCTTATGCCATCTGGTCCTGAAGATTTATTAATAGGAAGGATGCGAAGAACATCTAATACCTCTACTGGGTCTATTTGGATATGACTAAGTATTTCATTGTGCTTACGTCGACATTCATTTGGTGTTTTACTAGTTTTATCGTCCGCATTTAAAGAACTTATTGAAACAAAATATGTGTTAAGCAAATTTGCTTTTTCGTGGTCGTCTACGATAAGTTCATCATTTTGAGTATCAAAAAGAGGTGGAATTGAGGTTGAAACTTTTTTATTGAGTAGAGACCTCAAAGTTCTCCACCAATCACTAGATTTCAGTTGGCCAGTCTTTAATTTATTAGAAATTCTTTCACAATTAGATTGTTGTGATTGTCTTATCATAGTGATGATTAATTCCATGTTGGTTCAAAAGGTCGAATTGTTATTTCTTTAGACGGGATGTGGTTTTCTGATACAGAGACAAGAAGATTCGTGAATTTGTCTGTAAAGTTCTCAATATCATGATCACGGATTGTCTCCCAGTTAACTTGATGTAGTTCATGTCTTAATTCATTAAAATTTGCCTGATCATATTTCCAAACTTTTCTCTTAAATGTTTTAATTCTAGGTTTAATAAAATTGAAGACACCGAAGACAGGACAGTGATAGCGTATGTTATTATCCAGACAAGGGTCACCTACACCAGAAGTGAGCAAAGAGTCCTTATTCGATATTAGTAAGAGATCTATTATTGATGAGGAGTTCTCTGTAAAATGAGTAGGATCTTCGATACATTGCGTCAGACTGAACTGATTACATATTGACTGTATCTTATTGATACATGCAGGGTTGCGTTGATTAAGATTAAAGTCACCGGTTACTACAATATCTGATATATTAGTATCAACAGCCAATCCAAGTGAATCTTCTATTAAAGAATAATATGCACTGTTGGAGTTTGGTGGGCGATAAAAAGTCCCGTATAATATTTGTTTCTTGTTAGGTAGTTTTAATTGAATCCAGATACATTCAAGTCCAGGTGGTTCTAAATCAAGTCTTCTTGTGTACGGCAAGTTACTTTTTACATATACTATGACGCCCCCATACCTATCATGTGACCTATCTTTTCTCTCCGGTGGTTGAAATGATGGAAAGAGAATTTCATCTGTAGGACATTCATCATTAAGCCAAGTTTCAGAGAAGGATACAACATCGAACCGATAAAACTCAGAGTATAATACGCTGATTTTATTTCTTATGCTTTGAACATTATAATGGACAGTAGATAAATGATTTGGGAGATTCAAGAAATTATAAATATCTTGTGAGGAGGTACTATCACGGTAATTGATGACTGAAGGTCCTGGGTTTGGATGTATATCACCTGCTAGAATGAGAATATATATTATAAAAGAAGAAATGCTTGTGGCAATAATGCAGGTTCCATAGGACAGTAAACAACATGACCAAGCAATGTTATTTAGATGTTTGTTACTTATGATAATGCGCTTTGGAAGTTGAGGTAATAATTTCTTTTTAATGGATACCCCTTGCTTAAGATGCATTTCAATTGAAAGAAGTGAAATTGGTGAAGGGTTGCAGATAATAATCAAGAAAAATATATAAAGACACCAGATAAATGATTTGCGACGCGTCTGCCTATATATTGTGTTGTTTGTCATTATGTTATTGCGCTCATCATAAAAAGATACAAATTAAGGCAAATTACGCGCCTGGTCACTGATACAATATGTGCCTTATTAAGGCTATCTGATCTAAAGTTAAGAGAACATCCCATCTGCACAAAGTCTTGAAAGAAGAGTGCTAGAAGAAAACTGTGTAGTAACAAAATAACAGAAATGCTATACAACATAGCTAATAAATGAAAATAAGTATATAGTAGGCCTATGTACAATACTGTGGAGAAATATGAATTTCTGCTAATCATGAGCATTGTCATGTAGCCATTCGAAATGTGAACAAGTTTGATTCTGTGAGAGCGGATAATTTTCTTTGTGTATTATAAACACTAACATTGAGCCACCATATTGGTTGTACCGAGATGTTTGATGTTACGGTATTTTCTTATTTATTGTATAAATGTTTTGTCTTATTCTCTTTGCCAAACACCGCAGAAATGCGACATTTGGCAAAATTAACAAGACAACACCATTTTGACAAAAAAGTTTTTTCAACAAGTGACGAAACAGACAGGAAGAGAGATTTTGCTTATGATTAGCATTTCTCCTGTGGCTTCAATGTTTCTTTTGCTTTACAGTAGGGCCTACACATTACATTTCTATTAACTATCAAGACTAGATTTTTACCACCTAGCTCGAAAAAGCTTAGAACCATTATTACAGCAAATGAGAAAATCGTCGGTGTTATTGCAAATCCGCGTAACCACAGCTTGATTGAAACTGTACGTGGTTTTGCAACAACACCGACGGAAAACTGATACATTGATTGCCCCGCCCTGACTTGAGCCTGTTATCTTCTAGACCGTGAAAATGCTCCACATTTGGAAATTTTGGTGATTGAAATCTATCCAACATTAGCTTAAGCTCTTTCATCTGATACATTGATCAATCGTTTAAAAGCGAAAAACACCAAATTTCATTTATTTTTATCGATTAGGATCATAATCCTTTTGATTTTACTTTGAATATTTAAATTAAGTTGATTTAACGTTCGATAAATTTTCAAGTGAATTATATTCCCACAGATTAAATAGTTAAAGCAACTTTAAAGTTTTTGATAAAAATACTTTTAAAACATGTTAACTTAACATGCAGAAACAAAATGATAGAAAATGAAACAGAAAATATATCGTCGGCTTCATTCCAAAATGCCGTAACTACAGCTTAGAATAAGCTGTACGTATATAACATTTACGAACGTCCTGGGGAAAGAGAGAAAATTTCCCTATAAAGAAACATACTTACTTATGTTCGAGGTAATTTTCGGTAAAAAATAAATGTACAAAATATGGCCTTTATTTTTTCTCTGTGCAAAATTTCAGCTTCGCCAGGGCCTGGCAATCCATCCTAATGACCATTTAATTCTTAATTTCTTCTGAGAGGCAGTGTAGTTTATATTCTGTCAATGCGAAGCTAAAATCATATTTTACAGTGGTTGCCAAAGACAGTACGAATGATGAAAAGCTTGAAAAACTTGGAATACGTCGAGGCAATTTAGACGATACCGTACGGAACAAAAGGGCGGACTCCAATACACTTGATGGTCTAGATAGCTTACTGGGTGCCATCGGAAATGACGGTAAAGATCTGGATGCGCTGAAACACTGGCAGAAACTGAGTGGTCTGTTCAATGGCGATCCGGATGCGACGGACAATGATGCTACAGCCATGCGACATAGTCTCGACAAATTTCAAAGGGCGAATAAAAGGTAACAATTAACTTTCAAAATTTAAACTGACACGATTTAAAAGCGCAAAAAGTACTGTAACAGATGGTAGGCCTATCTACTGCAGTCTACAAAACCGATGTATAGCCATGTAAAATTGTAAATGTTACAATTGTTAACATAACAGGACAGAAAATGACATTTAAAGCCATGAATAATGCCTGAATGGACGTCAGATTATGCCAAAATGCACATAGAGTCAAGAGCCTGGCATCGAGCAGGACGACGAAAGCGAATCCCGTGTTTTCACGGGCGATTTATCACCCTGTCACGAAGTATAGGCCGCCTGC
The DNA here is from genome assembly GCA_963680895.1 of Fragum sueziense. NCBI lineage: Eukaryota > Metazoa > Mollusca > Bivalvia > Cardiida > Cardiidae > Fragum > Fragum sueziense. The sequence goes on from OY804603.1 coordinate 1,904,240, forward strand.
GAATACCAACCATAGAATTAAAAATTTTGTTGTAGACTGAGCCGTCACAAATCTGTTGCATTAGTGACGTCGATGTATACAATTGTGTTGACGTACAGTTGTTACACGCGGATGACCGGGACGTGGGCGACCTGTAAATGTTCCTGTGACGTTTACACGTCTCATAAACCTTGGAACCGTCGATTCGGCTACATTAAAGCGTCTAGCTACCTTTATTTGCGAAACACCGCCAAACAAAAGCCCGAAAATTCGGTTCCTTGTTCCCAAAGTAAGCATCAGCATTTTGTGCACAAACTTTTTTCGTATTTCTCGTATATTTTCAATAAGTAAATCAAAGTGGCAATTTGTGCACACAAAAATCTTAGTGATTTAATACGTGGTCTGAATGCACGAGACACACGAGCATTTAGTGATGGGCGGTTCAGGGGCCCGTATTACTAACGATCGTACGTTTGATTTTTGCATAATTACTTTTAACAACAGCCCTGATTGGCTCAGTCGGATTTCTCGTGCAATCAGATGTCTTGTTACACAGTTTACACAAAAACTTGATCGTAAGATGTTTAGTAATACGGGGCCCAGATGTCCGGATATTTAACAGAAAACACGACAAAATTGCTGGGGCGTGAAGTGTATACATTGCCTCATACATGTCCCCAAATATGGTGCCGATCGAGGCAATAGGAAAGGAATGGTTAATGAAAATGTGCTTTGCGTTTTCAAATCGTGTCAGTTTACATAGTAATTTAAGGGGAAATTAAATTCTTTTTTTGGAAAATTATTTAAACTCGAAACAAGATTTGGTCTATATTTCTTAATTGTGTATGAAATATTTTTGGAAAAAATGAAACAAAAGGAGAAAATTCTGATGACCAGCAATTTCTTTTTTAATCTCAGCATTTTCCGGGTAACTTTTTTTACGACATTTTCGTTTTTTCTTCAATAATTCTGTTACATGTATGTTTAACTTTTTGAAAAGGGGTCCGCCCCGGCATTGGCCGAAAATTAAATTTTGACTATATAAATTTAGTGTAACGTTACATATTTATTACATTTTAAGCCATAATTTGAGCTTGGACCCCCCCCCCCCCCCCCCTGGAAAAAATCCTGGATCCGCCCTTATATACAATGTATAACTAAAATATTTGATTGATAACAGTAAAAATATCCGTATTTTTAAATACAGTATTTTGGCTTTCCTATGCTCACTGAAGATGGTACCTATCTGGTGCCTCTCAGATGTTACTGTAAGTTAGCACGAGATTTTAATCGGATTGTGCTTTGCCTTTCAGGAGACACAGAAGAAGTTCTGGTTCTTGGTGGTTTTTCGATTGCCCTGGCTGTGATCAAAACAAACTAGTAAACACAAATAGGCCATGGTACTGTGGTCGCTGTCCAGCTCCAATTCCCCGATAAGCTCAGAACGACGTGGCAATTTTTCGTCCCTTTTCAACTACAAAAACCACAGGCGGCAATCACGTGACTTTGTTATGATATGATTTCCTAACTTTTGTAAACAATATTAAGATACCCATCATTCGATGCGTCGTACTCTCCAGTCTATTTTGATACCAAGATCTTCCTTCAAATTCCTGTCAAAGCTGAGAACATTCGTGCAAAATGTGTACTTATCGAGTTTTTATTTGCTTAAGTTAGGAAAGCATACCATAACAAAGTCAAGTGATTGCGGCCTGTGAAAAGAAAGAAAAGAAGAAATCAACAACAGCAATAAAAACCCGTAACTAGCCTAATAAAAGGCGTCGTAACTGCTGCTTTTAAAGCTGAAGTTACGAGCTTTTTTTGTTGTTGAAAAGCGACGATTTCCAGGAGCCAATTTCACGAACGAGAATTACGTGACACAACAACAGAAGCAACCGAACATCAACAACAACAATGGTGGATTTTCTTTGCTGCCAACACCTGTTTGAACTTGGTTTGAAGCAGAAAATGTATAAAAAATGCCAACGAATCTTTGGATGTGATTGACTTTTTAAAGAGCACACGATAAAAACCGAATGAAGAGAAAACATAGTGGAAAATGAAAAAAAATCTTGTCATAATTTTCCAAAGACAAAGCCATTTTCTTGTAAGATGTTTTCCTTCATTTGCTGCTGCTTTTGTTGTTATTATTGTTATGTCACGTGATTCAACATCGTAAGATTAATCAAGCATCATCAAGAGTTTAAAAGACGTATTTTTGTCCTACAAACGCTTACGAAAAGTTTAACACAAAAATCCTATTTCATCGGCCTTCAGAGTTTTGGCGATATGCGATTCCTGTCTTAACCGCGTCATTGTGAATTAATTTTGGAAATTGAAAAAAATCCTTTGAAAGAACTGGTCCCAGATTTAGTTCAAAATCATAAATGTGCTTGTTCAGTAGCGGATCCAGAGGGAGTTCGGGGGTTCGAACGGACCCCTCTGTAGCCTAATTATTTCATTTTCATACAGAAATTCAGTCAAAATTGTGAAATGCTAGAAAAACGAACCCCATTTTTGTATATTCGAACCCCCTTCACAGAAATCCTGGATCAGTCGCTGTTGTTATACACAAATAATACCATTGCGACGTCATTCTTTTCTTGAAAAATTACTTTATCATTTAACAAGTTAAAATTGATAAACCCCTTTCCCAAACAGCCAGGTTTTGACGACCAAAATATGAAGAAAAAAATGTCTGCAACAGCTTATAAATTGGTAGGCATACAGTCTGATGATTGTTTGCTGTTTGGGAAAGGGGTAAGAAGAAACTTGTAATATCTTGTTTCTATTTCTACTTTTTCTATGCTTTTGAAATACATGTATATCTATTTCTTATTTTTGGGATGCTTTCGTTGGTTCTTGTATTTAACTGCTTGTTGTTGTTGTTGTTGTTGTTGTTTTGTTGTTATTCTATGTTTATGATTAGCACGCGCTTATGAAGTTTCCTCAACCCATTACCAGACGGCAAAATTCAAAGATGTTGCAGACGACAATTACAAACAGGCCCATAGGAACAGGGGGGGGGGGGGGGGCTAGGGGCCAAAAATGCCGAATTTTCTTAATTTTACACTAAAAATTTTGGAAAAATTCAAATTAGCCCCCTAATAATCAGGACAAGAGCTCTAGCCCCCCCCCCCCCCCCCCATATGAAATTAAATTGCTTCCTACGGGCCTTACAAGTGAATGAAATTTTAAATATTTTGGTATTTCATGGTAGAAAACATTTATGCAAATGAAGAAATTGCTTGTCACAAGCAATTTCTTCATTTACCACAATGTTTTCTAAAGCCATTATCTAGTGGGGAGTCAAAGGAGTCACTGTGTGGTAATGGGTTAAGCATTTCCCTCCAAAAAGATCCTTCTTATCTTTTACCCCTTTTCTCACAACTAACATTTTAACCTGAGTTAGTCCTGCCTGTAACACTCGGGAGAGGGGTTGGCAGTAAACAGGGATAAACAGAGATAGATAGATTTTGGCGTCTCTAATAGAAAAAAAATGGGAAAACATTGAGGGAACAGAAGGAAATACTGATAATCAGTCCATGTTTGGACAAAAAGAAACTTTAAAGCAGTCGTTGATGGCACTTACCCACACATTAGACTAAATGGCCTGGCAGAGCATCTCATTCAATAAGCATGGGCTGCTCTGCCAGGTCATATATCATGAGCCATAGCAATCAAAATAGGTTTTATTTTCCTTTTATTATTTTGATCAGTGTATGTACATGTATTATAAGTAAACCACACTTATTAAATAATCTCATAATACAAAAATGAATCATTTAGTTTTTATCTCTACCTATTTATCCCCCCCCCCCCCCCCCAAAAAAAAAAAAAAAATGGCGGATTCTAACCGTATTATTATTTTCAACCCTTTCCTTTCAAAAAAAAAAAAAAAAAAAAAAAATCCCTAAAATTGTAAATTAAGGCCTAATCAATTTATTCGGTTGCCCTGAAAATGCCTTCAAAAGTTTACAAATTGGAATAAGCAAAAATTTTCGCTGTTTGGGAAAAAGTTAGAAACGATGGTTCCAACACCTTCGCAACGAAATATTTTTTTGATTAGTCGATATCGTCGCTTTTCTGCAAAAACCTCATATCTGCAGCTTATTTTAAGCTGCAGTTACGAGGTTTTCGCTGAAAAGCGACGATATTTTGATTGTCAAAATGATAGGCCTTCTAGAATGAGCAAAATCTTTTCACCAACAAACAAAACGTTTTGTAGTCTTTTATCAAAGATGCTATGAAAATTAGGTTTATTAAATAATAGAGGCAAATGAATTTTTAAAATAATGAAGCAAAAGAAGAAAATGCTAATAATCAACATTTCCTCCTTTTGTCTCATTATTTTCTGTTTATCTTATTGTCTTATTAAACCTTATAGGGCAACATCCCAATTGGTCTACTCCCATTTCGTCTACTGTCTTTTTAGTGCCTTGAGTCCCAATTCGTCTACTGTCCCAACTCGTCTACTTTCATGTCAAATCATCAATTAACAACATCAATTTTTGTATTAAGAAATGAATTTAAGTCAATATATTAAAAAATGAAATAAAAATGCAAACATTTTGATAAAAATCATAAGATATCATATTGATATACAAAGTATAGAAGAGTAGACGAAATGAGACTTTTGTCAAAAATAGTAGACGAATTGGGAGTAGACGAAATGGGATTAAACCTATTATAGGCCCTTCATAAGTCCTATACGGGTATAAAATTTATCAACATCCATTTTGTCTTATGCAGCAAACCACCGTAAAATTTGGCTGTTTGGGAAAACGGTTGAATAAATAATGATAGATCTACATGCACTTGATTTAGATCTAGTTCGGTCTAAATCAATTAGCCCTTTCTTAAACAAGGCATGGTTTGATACCCCCAAAAATGGTTTGGGAAAGCATTGTGACAAAAGAAGAAAAAGTTGTTATTCAGAAAATTTTCACCTGTTGCCTAAATGTCTTTATGCCGTGTGTATTAACCCTTATGTTTGTTAACCCATTACCAAACAACAAAATGTTGGAGTTGTCCAAATTCAAAGATGCTGCAGACGGCAATATGAATTGAATGAAATTTCGCATTCTTTGATCTTTCTGGGTAGAAAAAAAATGTGGAAAATGAAGAAATTGCTTGTCACAAGCAGTTTCTTCATTTTCCACAATGTTTTTCAAAGTCATTATCTTGAAGGGAATCCTTTTCTACAGTCATCTTATTTCCCGAATTAGATTCCAAATTGGACGGATACATGTTTATAAAATAGGAAATATAAAATAAATGTTTGTTTTTATCGTTTGAGAGAGTAAAGGCCTAGACGTCCCAAAATGGGTTAGAGAATATAAAGGCAAAATAATAAAATTCTAGAAATCATCATTTCATCCTTTTGCCTCAATATTATCTATGTTCTTCTGCACACAATCTAAATCTCTAATTGTCGCCTGTGGCATGGGAAAAAAATGAAGTGCCCTCAAATTTTGCCGTTCTGGAAAGTGTACCCTATAATGGTCCAAGCAATCCATTGCAATCAAAAAGACTCATTTACCTCGTGCGCCAAACCTTGCACTTATAGTTCAAATTCAAATGTGCTGAACAATAAAAACATTACATTAACTCTTTCCTATACCAAAACCCGGGTTTGACGCTCTGTTCAGAATAGATAAGGATAAAATTGAGGCAAAAGAAGGGAACGCAGATTACCATCTTTCCTCCTTTTACACTACTCACACACTCTATATATATCTGTATCAGTACAACATCCAATTTGCCATTTGTATTAAATTTCAATATGGACCAGTGTAAGACAATGTAGTTCTGGAAAGGGCTGATGAAAAGTAAAGTATAATTACATGAAATTTGTATATTCAGAATTGCAAGAAAAGACGAAAACTTTGTTCTGCAAAATTTTCTCGTAATGTTTTCCAAAATATCAGCCTAGACTAGACTTCTTTGGGGAAATGTTTTGGCATGAAAGCATTGGAATATGTCTGTCTGCATTGTCTTTTTTTCTCGCATAGTTTTCTTCTATTTAGCTATTGTGATCGATTACGTTCGCTACATATTTGGTATTTGTTACTATTACAGAAGCAACTAAAACACAGTTTTGTGGAGTTTTTTTTACCAATGTCTGCAATGGTCCATTTCAGATCATATGTACATTGTATTGCTTGTAAATCATCCGAATTAATGTATGAATTTTATAGACAAGAAACTCCGAAACAAAACGAAAGAAGCTTGTTATCATCACCGTCTTCTTTTCTCTCAATATTTACGTGTACTTTTAATATAGGGATGTCAAACATACGTAGATACCAGGAAAAGAAAAAAATGGATAAATCATGGAAGATCCTGTTCAAATTTCATTTCCTATATAGGCCCTATAATGTCAAAGACCATATTTGAATCTAGGCGGATCCGGAATCGGCCTAGTCCAGTTTCAAAAATTCTACTTTGGCTAATTCTAAACTGGACTAGGCTGATCTGGAATCCGCTCAGAAAGTTTTTAAAATTAAACCCGGACATCTACAGAACGTAATGACCCCACGTCGGTGATGTTTTCCGACGTGTTTATTACACCGAGAATAACCCACGTGACTTTTGGGAAACGTTCGTACCACAAAACCATCTGCTTCAAGTATGTTTTCATAAATTTCTCAGCTAATGCTATTCGTTTTTTGACTAGATAGAAAGTGACGATACGCACCGAACCCCCATCCCCGCGGTCATAGCTACGCTACATGAGCGTGAGCTATGACCGCTGTGGTTTCCGAGGATGCCGAACCCCATGGTTTCTTCGAATATTCAAATGAAAGCATTTATTTTGAATGTTTGGAGAAACCATTGCATTCGATGCAGAGTGAGTTAGAACCGGAAATGTCCCCACCCCTAGGCGCTTGCGATGTTTTTCATCTCGTCAAAATCCGTGGAGTATTGCCTGAGAAATTCAACAAAACATACTCACGGTGGATAACCCACGTGACTTTTGGGAAGCGTTATATTGCGTTTTTATTCACCTGAAAGGGTGTGGCTAAGCCAAAAGGTTATTCGACGAGTTTACTTCTCGATACATTGGTTAACATAAGAGAAAAACGTGCGGCACGAGCATGAAAACACTTCGAAATTGAAAGACTGTGTGATTGTAAAACGTGTTATTAAAAAACCTCGTAAATACAGCTTGATTCAAGCTGCAGTTACAATAATTTGCAATAACACCGACGATTTACCGCTAATTGAAAACGCTGTTTCTCCTCAATCTTCAATGTAATAACCGTTTACTAGGCTCCGCCCTTTCTCCCGAAAAAAATCAGAATATAACACCGAAAAATCGTCCGCTTCAAGGTATGTTTTGTTAAATTCCTCAGCTAATACTTTATTGATTTTGATGAGATAAAGTGCACGGAACGCGCATTTGAGAGGGCTATCCCCGTTTGTAAGTCACTCTGCTCAGAATCCTGTGGTTTCTTCAAACGTTCAAGCGAAAGTTTTTTTTCGGTGCATGTGAACGCTTCCCACTTTCGTTTTGCACTTACAAATACTTTGGCTCGAATGTTAGAAAAAAACACTGGATTTGGAGCAGAGTGAGTTAGCGCCGGGAATAGCCCTCTCAAAGGCGCGTTCCGTGCACTTTATCTCATCAAAATCAAGTATAAGCTGGGAAATTAAACAAAACATAGGCCTACCTTGAAGCGGACGATTTTTCCGTGTGGACGCTTTCCAAAAGTCACGTGGGTTACCCACCGTGATACTTAAAGCGGACGCTTTTTCGTGGACCATTTTTCGTGTGTGAACATTTCCCAAAAGTCACGTGGTTTATCCACCGTGTATAAATATAGTATACATGTATCTATACTTAGTACATTTAAAAACGCAGAGTTTCCAAAGCCTGAAATCACGATGTAAGTTCATCATCATGTAACACGATTTTAAAAGAAAATGAAATGTTTGTTATGAATTGAAACATTAAAACCAAAGATCAGTATAAGTGAATCAGGAATATTTTAAGGCATAATAGCCAAAGCATTTTACACGTTTTAGCTGCGTTAAGGTTTACAGACCTTCAAACAAATCACCACTTTCTAGCCAAACGAAATGCATCAAACTACACACACTTGTAAATACACTTCAAATAAGTTGATTCAACATGCCAGAGTTCAAGATTATGCTTCAAGAGGAAAATAATTTACAAATATTATGTTACTCTTTTAATTCATATGCAAGGGAGGTAATTTTGAACATTTTATCAAATATTTCCGTAATAAGCATTAATTCAAAATTTTCAAGTTGATGCACGTGACACTCGAGATAAATTTCAACATTTTAATAATGTACATGTATGTCCATATGGGTAATTGAAAGATTCTTAAGTCTACCAGTAGTAGCCTATGTCTCGTCTTCCTGAAATGTAAGGAACCAAGCTATAGGGAACGCATTTGCTTTTTTTTTCGAATTTGGACTTTTGACGGCGCGTAAGATGCCATAATTCAACAATATTACGACTAGCGTCATGATGGCTAGCCATCATACTGTGGTAACTGGTCTCCTTTGTGCTCTGATAAAAATTAGGATGTGCCCTATAGAATATGTTTCAGGGTTCCCACTCAACTTCCATTTCAAAATTCTCAGCGCAGACCGGCGTTATCGGCTGAACTACCAACCCTCTCTCTAATGACAAGATTTGAAAACAGTTCTTGTTTTGGAATGTGTTGAGGATGTCAAATAGCCTATCACATTAATTTGGAATGAGTAAAAGAAGTATGAGATGTCGGCAAAAAAAGCGAAAATTGTTCGCGGTAGGGTAAATAACAAGTTATTATTATGTAATAAAGACAAGTTTGGGTGTTGATCGTGGACAGATTTCAATTAGCCTAGTCCCGGTGATTCATGAAGGGATAATATAAACAGCTGAAAAGGGGGACACAAAACAACAAAAAATATCATAGGTTACGTGTAATAACATGATATTTAATGAACTCGTTTCTCCTGATGATACACAATTGATAGTCTAAAAGGCACGGGGAAGTGAACTGGGTATGCTATTTGCCGAGAAATTAAGGCAATAGACTATACTTTCTTGACGCAAACCTTACAGTTTCTTGCCAAACAAGAATAGCCCCTAGTCTAATATTAAAACAAACAAAAGGGTTAATAGGCCCCACACATGTCACATGTGTGAAACCATTGCCATTGATAAAGTTGCTAGTAGTTAGCACCTTCTTGTCAAACGATAATATAAATAACATGAGATAAATATAATAGACTATTGATTTAATATAAAGTTTCAATTTTAATACATTCATTTCAGCAATTTCTCCATTCCTCCGACATTTCCCCTGTAATACACTGTAGGCCTATCGTAATTTCAAAATGTATAAAATTATATAGTCTAAATTTCGCAGTTTGGGAAAGGATCAATATTATCGATTTTTCATAATTGACGCGATAAGTTCGCCCGTATATAAGACCGGAAGTCGTTTGACCCGTATCCCTAGCAAAAACCTCTTGTTTTCACTAGAGATACGGGCCCGTATCTCTAGTGAAACATGGGGGGGGGGGGGTTGCTAGAGATACGGGTCCGTATCTGTAGCCCCCATAGGCTAGAGATACGGGCCCGTATCTCTAGCCACTTCCTAATTTTTGACACGATGTTTTCACCCTCACTCGAACTATAAAAAAAAAAAAAAAAAAAAAAAAAAAAAAAAACACTAGATCTATGGTTTTTGAGAAACATTTTTCGGAAATCAATAGTGTTGACTTTCAATATAGGCCTACATTTATCGCCAATCTCCTTCGCAGTTATCTCCCCTGAATTAGGAATTAGGATTGGGTAGATCTCTGCCGGCACAGCTCGAGTTACCAAGATTTCGGGTAATTGATTTTTTTCCATTTCGATTTTTATTTCAAAAACTAAACATGATTTTAGTGATGTTTTAAGAGTATGAGGTGTCAGATATCAATCCAAATAAAAACAGAATGAAATTAAAAGATGATTTTAGAAATACCGTTTAATTTTCCGACATGATTACGATATCACGTGACATTAACCATGGTCACGTGATTTATATGCCTGCAGTGATAATGTAAGGCATTGTCGCTGTGTGGAGTTTGATTTATCGCCTGCTCTACAACAAAACGGTTACCGCCCTTCTGATACTACAAAAGATTGTTTCAGTTATTTCCCTTGATTCAATAACCGCCATTTATTCATATGTCAAAACAAAAGAAAACTTTTCAACTCGACTCTTTTTGACAATTTCAACTCTCCAGAACAAGACAAGGATCCCGAGAAGAAGAAATGAAAACACACATTGAATGATATTGGAAGATTAGCGTCCGATCAAGATCTTATCAACATCAATTCTTGTTTGAAACATTCGTACCCGACAGGTAACGTAACCATTTCATTTCATCTCCAGAAGTAACGTCGTAAGTGACTTAACCCTATGACAGAATTTTAGGGTTGTCCAATACGAAAGTAGCTGCAGACGACAAAATGGGTGTTGATAAAGAAACAGTGTTTATTTTTAATTTTTGGGGAAGGGGGTCAGGGCCCATAGGTGGGGAAAAATTTGCATGTGAAAGCCCAAAAAGGGGAAATTTCAATACATGCCTATACTCTCAAATACAGTGTTGTAAATGCATTTAACTTGCTTGCATATTAAAAAAAAAAACAAAAAAAAAACACCTAGTATCAGGAGGGGAAACTCTGTCTGAAATTGGGGAAAAGTATATTCCTCAGAGAGGGGGAAGGGGCCCAATAACGACCATTTTTAGCGAAAAAAAAAATCACTGAGAAAGGATAAATGCACTATAAGGCACAGAAAATATTGCTCAGGCTAAAAAGAAAATGCTGATTACCAGCATTTTCTTCTTTTGCTTTTATATTTTTCCATGACAGGGTATTTTCGCCTATTTCATAGGGGGCCCCATTCCCAATGCAAAAGGCCCCAAATTTTTTCCCAATTTAGAAAAAAAATTCCCAAACTAATGCTTAAAAGATCTTCAAAACCTACTAAATATAATACTGGAATAACTTTGTAAAGAAGTTAGTGCCTTGAAAACAAGGAAATTAGACATTTAAGCCTGTTATATGTTGTAGCTCTCCTAAATGATAAAAAATAACAGTTTTTACATTACTTGATTTTCCCCAAAATTAGTGTTTTGTTGATTAAATTTTCCCAATTTTTTGTCAGGGACCCTTTCCCAAAATGCCTGGAAAAAGCCCTGCATAATTATTTAACTTTCATAGACATCAAACCCTGGTCTTGTTTCAGTAGTTTGGGAAAGGGTTATACAGGAAAACAGAATAAGAACATCGAATACACTAATTTTGATTTATAGAGCTCTAATTTTTCACAGAAAAAGTTCAAGTGTGTACAATTAATGTCAGGTAGATTATGAAACACTAAAGAAAACCCATAAAGAAAATGCTGTCAGATACAATCATTTGGTATAGTTTTACCATGTTTACAAGCATAAATGTTTTTGAAAAACATTTCTAAGTCATGCTTGAGTTGTTAAAGGTCAACATATGTACACCACAAAGATTTCCCTTAACTTATTCTACAGCAGTTTCTCCTTTCATCTCAATATTTTATGTTCTATATTTTACACACATCCTGCGTTTATCAACATTCATATTGATGTCTGCAGCAGCTTTCTAAGTGGAAAAGTCTAAATTTTTGGCGTTTGGGAAAGGCCGAAAGGGTTAATTTATTCTACAGGCTCCAGGTCATTATGTCTCCATGGTCTTGAAGTCAGTTGTTGTACCTATTGTTACAATGTTTTTTCATGTCCCAGCTGATAATTTTTAGAGGGTCATTTGAGTTAAAACTGCACCAAAACCGTTGAATGCACAATTTTGTGCACTTGTGAAAACCCTGCACCAGTTCACACAACTGCAGTTAAAGGCTGAATAAGTTATATAGTTTTACAAGCATTGATATTTTAAAAGTTTCCCTATGAAAGTGTGTAAATCTCTTACTAAAGTAGACATTTTTCCTCACAGATAGTAAGGTGTTTGAATGGCATCATCCAACAGTAGGCCGAAAGTGGCCTACACTTTCCTGGGAAAGTCTGGTTTGAAAGTCTCCAACATTTGTCTTGGTACAGTGACTTTTGGGAAGAGAGAGGACAGTCAGGTAAACTAACCCTTTCCCAAACATGGCCCTTTCCCAAACATGGCCCTTTCCCAAACATGGCCCTTTCCCAAACAAGGCCCATTCCAAACAAGGCCCTTTCCCAAACAAGACCCTTTCCCAAACAAGGCCCGGTTTTGACTCCCTAATGAAATTGGCTTGGGAAAACATTGAAACAGAATAAGAAACTGCTGATAACCAGCAGTTTCTCCTTTTGTCTCAATATTTTCTATGCCATATTTTAACAAATCCTATCTTTAATAACATGCATTTTGTCATTTGTGGCTGTTTTTGAAGTGGATCACCCCAAAATTTTGTAATTTGGGAAAGGGTTAAAGCTCAATTAGATGTAATCTGAGTCTTCTGTGATGAAAATTTACTCTTTGATATTTGGATGTCGCTATTGCAACATCCAAATATCAAAGAGCGAATTTTCATCAGAGAAGACTCGCATTTAGTGAGACGAATCTCAGAGCTGCTGATAAGAGGGGTTATGGCTCTCAAAATGCAATATTTGATTTACTGTTCATGAAGCCCTATATTGTAGGTACTCATTAGAATAATCTGAATATGGGGTTTGGATTTGAAATAATAAAGTTAGCATGTCTTTACCGTCTTCTGATCTCTTGCTCTGAACCAGACGATTCCAATGAGTTCCCACAACGAAGGGTTTGATAGACAACAAAAAAGAAAGAAAATATTATCATTATATTGCAATATGACTTTGATAATTGTAATCCGAGTCTTCTCAGATGAAAATTCAATCTTTGATATTTGGATGTCACTATTAAAGAAATAGTGACATCCAAATATCAAAGAGCAAATGTTCATCAGGGAAGACTCGGATTATGATATTTGTATCTCTGAATAGATATTGATTTCATCAAGTAAACAGTGGTTTAGAGTTGGACAAACACAATGATACTACTACTACGTACTATACCAATGACAGACATAAACTGATCTTTTTTTGCACAAAATACTAACAAAATATCTGTTGATATTTCCAGTATTTTGATTACCCAACACAACTCACGGATGACAAAGCCTACAAACTGCTGGACAGGTACGCAGAGCTAGGAGGCAATTTTATTGACACATCAGACAATTATGGTTATGGACATGCGGAAGAGATTGTCGGAATGTGGTTAGAAAGGTAAGAATTGTCCTTTCTATGCTTGAAAACAGTATATCGTCGGTCACATTCAAAATCCTAACTGAAGCTTCAATAAGCTGTAGTTACGCCATTTTCGAACGTGACAGACCATATACTCTTTCCTGAATAGCAAAAAAGCAGACTGGTCTAAATTCATGGATGTTTCAGACGACAATTTCAAGTGCATGAAGTTTTTTTTCTTTTTGGGTTTTATGTGTAGAAAACATTGTAGGACATGAGGAAATTGCTTGTCACCATGATGTTTTCCAAAGCCCTAATTTTGTCGGACATCAAAAGGTTTGCTTTTCGTATTTTGATATATTTTGTCCATTTTCCAAATTCGACTACTGCTTGATTTCTGCTTCGTTTTTCAAAATTTGGTTTTAAAGACTTCCCTTAAGGTCTCTTTTAGAGTGGCATGTCACATTTAACCCTTTCCCAAACAAGACCTGGTTTTGACGTCTCTTGTAGAAATGGCTGTGGAAAACATTGAGACAAAAGAAGAAACTGCTGATAACCAGCAGTTTCTCCTTTTGTCTCAATATTTTCTATGCCATATTTTACACGAATTCTATCTTTAATAACTTCCATCTTGTCATTTGTTTCAGTTTTTGAAGTGGATCACCCTAAAATTTTGCTGTTCGGGAAAGGGTTAAGTTAATAGAAATAATAAATTTATATAAATAGGAAATAACTTTCAATGATAGATCTATATTATAATTTCAGACATGACAGAGAGTCGATGGTTGTTTCCACCAAAGTTAGATTTTGTACAGATGGAGCGAATGTTAACAGCGGAGGATTAAGTCGTAAACAAAGGGTCAACAGAAATTTCTCCTTATATTACAATGAGTTCCATTCTATAACATTTTACAATGTTGTAAATTGTAATTACAGACATGATCGAGAGTCGATGGTTGTTTCCACCAAAGTACGATTCTGTACGGATGGAGCGAATGTTAACAGCATATGATCAACAGCATAATCAGCATTTTATCCTTTTATCACAATAAGTTTCCTTCTATTACAAAATAAACTGTTATAATTTCAGACATGACAGAGAGTCGATGGTTGTTTCCACCAAAGTACGATTCTGTACGGACGGAGCGAATGTTAACAGCGGAGGTTTAAGTCTTAAACATATGGTGAACAGCATTTTCTCCTTACATTACAATGAGTTCCATTCTATAACATTTCACACTGTTGTAAATTGTAATTACAGACATGATCGAGAGTCTATGGTTGTTTCCACCAAAGTTAGATTCTGTACTGACGGTGAGAATGTTAACAGCGGAGGATTAAGTCGTAAACATATGGTAAACAGCATAATCAGCATTTCATCCTTTTTCACAATACATGTGAGTTCCATGTTATAACATTATACACTTTTATAATTTTAGACATGATCGAGAGTCGATGGTTGTTTCCACTAAAGTTAGATTTTGTACAGATGGATCGAATGTTAACAGCGGAGGTTTAAGTCGTAAACAAAGGGTCAACAGAAATTTCTCCTTATATTACAATGAGTTCCATTCTATAACATTTCACACTGTTGTAAATTGTAATTACAGACATGACAGAGAGTCGATGGTTGTTTCCACCAAAGTTAGATTTTGTACAGATGGAACGAATGTTAACAACGGAGGTTTAAGTCGTAAACAAAGGGTCAACAGAAATTTCTCCTTATATTACAATGAGTTCCATTCTATAACATTTCACACTGTTGTAAATTGTAATTTCAGACATGACAGAGAGTCGATGGTTGTTTCCACCAAAGTTAGATTTTGTACAGATGGAACGAATGTTAACAACGGAGGTTTAAGTCGTAAACAAAGGGTCAACAGAAATTTCTCCTTATATTACAATGAGTTCCATGCTATAACATTTTACAATGTTGTAAATTGTAATTACAGACATGACAGAGAGTCGATGGTTGTTTCCACCAAAGTTAGATTTTGTACAGATGGAACGAATGTTAACAACGGAGGTTTAAGTCGTAAACAAAGGGTCAACAGAAATTTCTCCTTATATTACAATGAGTTCCATGCTATAACATTTTACAATGTTGTAAATTGTAATTACAGACATGATCGAGAGTCAATGGTTGTTTCCACCAAAGTACGATTCTGTACGGATGGAGCGAATGTTAACAGCATATGATCAACAGCATAATCAGCATTTTATCCTTTTATCACAATAAGTTTCCTTCTATTACAAAATAAACTGTTATAATTTCAGACATGACAGAGAGTCGATGGTTGTTTCCACAAAAGTAAGATTCTGTACTGATGGAACGAATGTTAACAGCGGAGGTTTAAGTCGTAAACATATGGTCAACAGCTGCGAGAGAAGTCTAGAACGATTGAAAACTTCATATATAGATCTCTATCAGGTATAGCTTACAATAATTGACCTGGCAGAGCAACTCTAGCTAATAGCTAGAGATGCTCTGTCAGGTCATTTATCGTGAGCTATATTTTGTTTCTATCAAGCTTTTCAAGAAAACATTGTTTTTGACATCCATAGAAGAAAAAGCTTTAAACAATATTTAGGCATTTGAAGGAAATGCTGCTAGACATAATTGGTTTCTGAATTATCTGCCCTTTCCCAAACAAGACCTGGTTTTGACGTCCCTAACAGAAAAGGTTTGGGAAAACATTGAAGCAAAAGAAGAAACTGCTGATAATCAGCAGTTTCTCCTTCTGTTTTAATATTTCTATGCCATATTTACTCAAATTCTACCTTTAACCCTTTCCAAAACAAGAACTGGTTTTGACATCTGCAATAGAATAGGATTGGGAAAATATTTAGACAAAAGAATAAAATGCTGATAACCAGCATTTTCTCCTTTTGTCTCAACATTTTCCGTGCTATATTTTACACAAATTCTATCTTTATCAACATCTATTTGTCGTCTGCAGCAGTTTTCAAATTAGACCACCCTAAAACTTTGTCGTTTGGGAAAGGGTTAATAATTTCCATTTTGTCATTTCTGGCAGTTCTTGAAGTGGATCACCCTAAAATTTCGCCATTCGGGAAAGGGGTAAGGATGCATGTTTCTTTGACAAATTGTAGTGAATATGGGTCACCTAAGCCAGAAGCTCGATTAGCATAAGATATTTGATGAACACATTTAATATGGCCACTCCTTTCAAAAATGTTTTATTGGTGTTATTGTGGATAGTCTAAACTTACAAGTTGAGACCAATGCCTAGCTATAATAAATTAATGTTCTTCATATACACTTAAAAAGACATTTCCAACACAAGACTTACATTTTTCATCATAATTAAATAAATAATGCAGTACATTTTATGAAATTTTCAGCAAATATAAATCTACTACGTTTACATGTCTTCTGTAAATTTCATCAAAATCGCCTTAACTGAACATAAAAAATATTTAGGTTTTTCTCTAAGACACAAAACCCCAGGCAATTGCAGAATTCAATAGCATCAAAGCAGCGTCACCAAATCATGCTCATATCTTCTAGCACTGCTTCATAACATTTGATATCATGCTTTCACGTGGGAAGCAATACTAGAATTCAATTGCACCTAATTTGTTTAAGAAATAATGGTTTGCACATGTCAGCATTGCACAAAATCATCGAATTTGTTACCAGACATCAGTTTTTTGCCCATTTGCTCCAAGAAATTTTCAGCAACTGGAAAAGGAACTTAACAGGTAGGAGTTAAGAATGATCCCGCAAAGATTCATCAATCTCTATCAACATCCATTATGTTGTGTGCAGCTGCTTTTAAATTGGATTACTCTAAAACTTTGCTGTCTGGTAATAGGTTAACCCATTACCAAACAACAAAATTTTAGCCTAGTCCAAACACATAGGTATTGCAGACGACAAGTTCCATTGAACATAATTTAACATTTTTTGGTCTTTCTTGGTAGAAAACATTGTGGGAAATGAAGAAATTGCTTGTGACAAGCAATTTCTTCATGTTCCACAATGTTTTCCAAAGCCTTTATTTTATGGGGCGTCCAAAAGCGTCAATGTGTGGGAAAGGATTAATTATATTTCAGGCACACATGTGGGATGCTGGCGTTCCCCTAGAAGAAACATTGCGAACATTTGACGACTTAATACGATCTGGTAAAATACGATATTTCGGCTTCAGTAACGTCTGCGGTTGGCAGCTTCAGAAAATCGTAGATACATGTAAACATATGGGAATAAATCCTTGTATTAGCTTACAGGTAGGTTGTCTGTCTGTCTGTTTGTTTGTTCATTTGTCTGTTAAAATAACAACATAATATAAATAACATGCAAAATATGAATTTGATCATTTGGCTTTAGCAACGTATGTGATTGGCAACTACAAAAAATAGTCGATACATATGTAAACATATGGGAATAAATCCTTGTATTAGCTTGCAGGTAAATTTTCTGTTTGTCGACCTGTCTGTCAGTTCATTGATTTGATGATCAGGCAATTTTTCAGGTCATTTCAATGTAAAAATGGTATATCAATTATTTTTGGTTTAGCGACTGGCCTTCTTCATCCTGTTGAAGAGTCTTCCTGTTATTGTTTGCTCTTTATTTTATGACGAGAGGATTTCATAACCAATGTAGTATACATGCTATTTCCCGCTAGATATTATACCCACCCTCCAACATTTCTGATTATGTTTTATCCTGAGGGCTGATTCGTTACTTGAAATATCTCGTATCTGGTCTAGTAGGATGTTTGCAAATGATTGTAGATACATGCAAACATATTGAGATAAATCATAGGAAAAGCGTACAGATTGATTGTCCTATTTTTAAAAAAACTAGAATGAATTGATAAATATCGGATTGCATCTCGTACACTTGATTTATCTATCACTCGTACTGGTTACTGATATAATTGTCAACTTCTTTCTTCTTATATGAATGCAGCAATTTTAAAGAAGGGCATTTTCATTGCCATAAGCGTGCTGGCACATCTGATTTAACTCTTTCCCAAACAAGACCTGGTTTTGACGTCCCTAATAAAATAGGCTTGGGAAAACATTGAAACAAAAGAAGAAACTGCTGATAACCAGCAGTTTCTCCTTTTGTCTCAATATTTTCTATGCCATATTTTACACAAATCATGTCTTTATTATCATCAATTTTGTCGTCTGCAGCTGCTTTCAAATTGAATCACCCTAAAATTTTGCCGTTTGGGAAAGGGTTAACTTTTGTTTCTGGTTCCAGCAACAGTATAATTTATTAACCCGTTATCCAGAGTTTGAAGAATTTCAAGTCTGTAAAAATGAAGGTATCGGAGTTCTACCATGGAGTCCACTAAAAGGGTTAGTTCCTGTGTTATTTATGATGACATCTTCACGATGGATAATCACATGATAATCACATGATACAATATTTTCAGAAAATCTTCGATAATTTGTAATTTGTAAATTTGTAAATACTGGACCAATTTGAATTCGGTTTGAAGCAGAGAATGTGGGCAGATGTTACACATTAGATAGATGTGGTGGATTTTTAAAAATTAACTGACAAAAAAGTTATTGAAGATCAACAAAAATTTTGGTTGATCCTCAATAACTTTTTTGTCAGTTGATTTTTTAAAATTCCACCACGTCCAGGTTATTCCTAACATTTTTCCACCTTCTCTGCTCCAAACCGAATTCAAATTGGTCAAGTATTGACAAAGTTATTGAAGATTATTTTACAAGCCCAAAGGGTCTTTTTATGTTAGGGATCCTGTCATCTATTTGTCAGGCCGATGTTTATTGCATGCACACTTCTCCTTACAATTCAAATAGAATTTTAATCAAACTTGCCACCATCTATATTGTGCAGATAACTCTTGTCGTTCTTTAATTATGTGCCATTGAATTAAAAACCATAAAAACCACCACCACCACCACCACCACCACCACCACCACCACCACCACCACCACCACAACAACAACAACAACAACAACAACAACAACAACAACAACAACAACAACAACAAAACACATCATTTTTAGCTCGACTTTTCGAAGAAAATGAGAGCTTATACTGTCACCCGGGCGTCGGCGTTGCAACAAAGGTTAAAGTTTTTTCAAACATCATTAACTTCCATACTATCAAAGGGATTCAACCCAAACATGGAATACTTATTCACCATCACGCCCTCTACCTTTCTACCAGGGCCCATGACCCTGGCTCCACTATATTTGGAGTTATGCCCCCTTTATACTAAGCAACTTAGAAAGTCAAGCGCGCTGTCTTCGGACAGCTCTTGTCTTGTGTGCGCATCTTCCCTACTGTGTATACCGGAATTTTATCAAACTTGTCACAAGGAATATCTAAGGTGTCAAATTTGACATGCCACAATTGAAATTCTGATACGAAACTCTTGTTGTTCTTTAATCATCTGCCATTGACTTGGAAAAATAGCTTATTCTAATGACAAACCACTCCCGGGCATAATAACCGCTCCATGAAGCTTTTGTCACAAGATATCTGGTATTTGTGAAATTGGTTCTGATTAAAAGAAATGATTAGGTAGGGTTTGATTATTTCCGTGATTTTTCAGGGGAGTATTAACTGGCAAATTCAAAAGAGGAGAGAAAGTCCCAGAGGGTGGAAGTAGGGTTGGATTTATAAACGCAAACAGACACAGGGCCAAAGAGTCTGCACCATGTTGGGCGGAATATGCCAATGATGAGGGCTACTGGAATTTGATGGAAGCACTACAAATGGTCGCTAATAATCATGGTAGGTAATTAGTAGGTTTAATATTAAGACTCTTTCCTAAGAAATCCCATATTTTGCCTAAAGACTATTTTTATCCGGAAATTCCGGTGGGTGGAAGTAGGGTCGGATTTATAAACGCAAACAGACACAGAGTCAAAGAGTCTGCACCATGTTGGGCGGAATATGCCAATGATGAGGGCTACTGGAATTTGATGGAAGCACTACAAATGGTCGCTAATAATCATGGTGGGTATAATTTGTATTTGTGACCCGTCACGCTAAAAGGGACCTTATAGGAAGTGTGAAAAATATCGACCCTAGTCAGTCTGCGCAGTCCGCGCAGCCAGACTAGGGCCGACACTTTTCACTTTTATGTAATTTTCTAAATCTGGAATGTTTTCCCTATCTTACTATATGTTCACTTTTCGCACTCGGGATCTGGTTGACCTGTGCTGAGTCTGAGAAGTATGTCAAAATTTGGATTTTTGTAGTTCGGACAAGGTCCCTTTTAGCGTGACGGGTCGCATTTTCAAAACTTACACCCTTTCCTAAGAAATCCTATATTTTGCCTAAAAACTATTTTTATCCGGAAATTAGGGTGGGTGGAAGCAGGATGGGATTTATAAACGCGAACAGACAAAGAGCCAAAGAGTCAGCCCCATGTTGGGCGGAATACGCGAATGATGAGGGCTACTGGAATTTGATGGAAACACTACAAATGATTGCTAATAATCATGGTAGGTATTTGTAAGTTTAATGTTTAGACTCCCCAAAGAAATCCTATATCTTGCCTAAAGACTATTTTTATCCGGAAATATCGGTGGGTGGAAGTAGGGTTGGGTATATAAATGCAAACAGACACAGGGGCAAATAGTCTGCCCCATGTTGGGCATAATTTGCTAATGATGAGGGTAATTGGAATTTGATGAAAACATTACAAATGGTCGCTAATAATCTTGGTAGGTATACAATTATCAAGTTCTACTCAGAGCAACAGTTAAGAGTGGTGAAGGCTTTTCAAAAATGCATTATTTCTTTAATTGTTTATCAAACCCTATGTTTTGGGTACTCTTTGGAATGGTCTCGTTGAGACGATTCCAATGAGTACCCACAACATAGGGTTTGGATTTGAAATAGCAAATTTAGAATGCCTTCACTCCTCTTAGCTTTTGCTCTGTCTACTTATTGGCAATCCTTTCAATGCCACAACGTCAACGTATTTGTAAATTGCTTTTTCTGATGTGAAAAAATAAGTTATCAGTTTTGAACATCAACCAAAGCTCACAGTTGTATGAATGTCAATGACTTGATTAGTTAATCGATGATTATTTTCGAAAGCCGAGGATTGTAACAAGAGGACCTTCACCTTTTCTTATAAAAGGAGGAATAATGTGTTTCTACTCCCATGCTGATGAAGGTTGTAGTAGGTGTATGTAAGAAACTTATTGAGGGTTACTGGAATTTGATGAAAACACCACAAATGGTCGCTGCTAATATTGGTAGGTATAAGTAGGTTTAGTATTAAGACTCTTTCCAAAGAAATCTCATATTTTGCCTAAAGACTTTTTTTATCAAGAAATTCTGGTGGGTGGAAGCAGGGTGGGATATATAAACGCAAACAGACACAGGGCCAAAGAGTCAGCACCATGTTGGGCGGAATATGCCACCGATGAGGGCTACTGGAATTTGATGGAAACATTACAAATGGTCGCTAATAATCATGGTAGGTATCTGTATTTTCAAAACTTAGACCCTTTCCAATGAAATCCCATTTTTTGCCTGAATTTTTTTTTCGGAAAATCCAATGGGTGGAAGTAGGGTGGATATAATATGAGCCAGGATCTGGAAAAACGTCCCTTAAGGCTTTTGAGCCTAACACAGATCCAGATCAGCCTGTGCATACGCACAGTCTGATCAGGATCCATGTTGTTCTCTAATAGCTTCTTTCTGACCTCCAGTAACTAAAAGAGAGCAGCAAAGATGCATATTAGACTGCATTTGACAACAGGCTGATCTTGAAAGTCAATTTTTAAAAATACTGTAAGGGATGTTTTTCCAGATCCCGGCTCATATATAAACACAAACAGACATAGAGCCAAAGAGTCTGCATCATGTTGGGCAGAATTTGGTAATGATGAGGGTAACTGGAATATGATGGAAACACTACAAATGGTTGCTAATAATCATGGTAGGTATTTGTAAGTTTAATGTTTAGACTCTTTCTAAAGAAATCCAAGATTCTGAAATGTCCAAATGGGGATTTGAGAGAGCATTATATATTTATGCCCCCTTTCGAAGAAAATGGGGGTATATTGTTTTGCAAGTGTCGGTCGGTCGGTCGGTCGGTCGGTCGGTCGGTCGGAAGGTCGGTCGGTCGGTCGGTCGGTCGGTCGGTCGGTCGGTCGGTCTGTCCGTAGACCAAACCTTGTCCGGAGCATAACTCAAAAAGTATTCAAGGTAGAGTCATGAAACTTCATAGGTGGATAGATCTCATTATGGAGAGGTGCAGTGCACAAGAACCGTAACTCTGCCGATCATTTTTTTTGAGTTATTGCCCTTTGTTGATTTTATAACTTGATTCTTGTCCGGAGCATAACTCAAAAAGTATGTAAGGTACAATCATGAAACTTTACAGGTGGATAGATCTCATTATGGAGAGGTGCAGTGCACAAGAACCGTAACTCTGCTGATCAAATTTTTTGAGTTATTGCCCTTTGTTGATTTTATAACTTGATTCTTGTCCGGAGCATAACTCAAAAACTATGTTAGGTAGAATAATGAAACTTTACAGGTGGATAGATCTCATTATGGAGAGGTGCAGTGCACAAGAACCGTAACTCTGCTGATCATATCTTTTGGGTTATTGCCCTTTGTTGATTTTCAAACTTGATTATTGTCCGGTGCATAACTCAAAAAGTATGTAAGGTAGAATTATGAAACTTTACAGGTGGATAGATCTCATTATGGAGAGGTGCAGTGCACAAGAACCGTAACTCTGCTGATCAACTTTTGTGAGTTATTGCCCTTTGTTGATTTTATAACTTGATTCTTGTCCGGAGCACAACTCAAAAAATATGTAAGGTAGAATCATGAAACT
Source organism: Fragum sueziense (assembly GCA_963680895.1). Lineage (NCBI taxonomy): Eukaryota > Metazoa > Mollusca > Bivalvia > Cardiida > Cardiidae > Fragum > Fragum sueziense. Next base: position 1,927,297 of record OY804603.1, read on the forward strand.
TTACAGGTGAATAGATTTCATTATGGAGAGGTGCAGTGCACAAGAACCGTAACTCTGCCAATCAAATTCTTGGAGTTATTGCCCTTTGTTGATTTTTACACTTAATTCTTAACCTTGCCTATATCTCGTGTCCTTTTACACATACAGCCTTGATATCTCACACATAGATACCTCCTATCAACATCGTTCACATTTAACCATGACCTTGGACCTTGTGACCTTGACCTTGGAGTTTGACCTACTTTAAAAAAAATTAAACCCGGCATATATCTCATGACCTTTTACAAATACAGCCTTGATATTTCACACATGGACACATCTTACCAAGACCTTTCACAATTGACCATGACCTTGGACTTTGTGACCTTGACCTTGGAGTTTGACCTACTTTTAAAAAAAACTTTAACCTGGCCGATATATCATGTCCATTTACACATACAGCCTTGATATTTGACAAATGGAAACCTCCGACTTAGACCTATCACATACGACTATGACCTTGGACCATGTGGCCTTGACCTTGGAGTTTGACCTACTTTTAAAAAAAATAAACTGGGCCTATATCTTATGTGCTATTACACATACAGCCTTGGTATTTCACACATGGACACATCTTACCAAGACGTTTCACATTTGACCATGACCTTGGACCTTGTGACCTTGACCTTGGACTTTGACCTACTTTAAAAAGAACTTTAACCTACCTGATATATCATGTCCTTTTACACATACAGCCTTGATATTTGACACATGGACACCTACGACCAAGACCTTTCACATTTGACCATGACCTTGGACCTTGTGACCTTGACCTTGGTGTTTGACCTACTTTTATAATACATTAACCTGGCCTATATTTCATGTCATTTTACATATACAGCCTTGATATTTCACACATGGTCACTTCCAACCAAGATATTTCACTTTGACCATGACCTTGGACCTTGACCTTGGAGTTTGACCTACTTTTAGAAATATCTAACCTAGCCTTTATCTTATGTCCTATTACACATACAGCCTTGATATTTCACACATAGACACCTCCTACCAAGACCTTTCACATTTGACCATGACCTTGAATATTGCAACCTTTACCTTGGAGTTTGACCTACTTTTAAAAAGACTGAAACCAAGCATATATATCATGTCCTTTTACACCTACAGCCTTGATATTTCACACATGGACACCTCCAACCAAGACCTTTCACATTTGACCATGACCTTGACCTTGGCATTTGGCCTACTTTTAAAAACTTTAACTGGCCTATGTTTCATTTTACTTTTACATATACAGCTTTAATATTTCACACATAGACACCTCCTACCAAGACCTTTCATATTTGACCATGACCTTGGACCTTGTTAACTTGACCTTGGACTTTGACCTACATCAAATGTAGGCCCTTGAGGGGGCATATATGTTTTACAAACATCTCTTGTTTTAGATGTTTCGTCTATCACACCGCCGCCTAAAAGCCAATTTTTATCCAAAATCTCGTAACCTCAGCTTTCAACCAGAAAAGTTATGGCATCCTTTTCCTTAGATATACCAAATTATTGTCATTTGTCAATGTCAAAGAACATCAAAGCAAAGTAATGCAATGTATTTCTGATGTAGTTTATTAGTCCCCCACCGGTTACCGGTTGGGGGACTATAGGTTTGCTCGATTCCGTCCGTCCATCTGTCTGTCCGTCCGTCTGTTACACTTTTGTCCGGGCCATATCTTCTAAACCATATGGGCTAGCAACTGCAAACTTGGTACACTTATAGATCTCATTGAGGAGAAGTGTCATGGTCAAACATTGTTACTCTGCCACGCCCACTTTTTGAGTTGCTGCCCTTGGTTGTGTTTACCCTTATATTTTTGTTCGTGACATATTGTCCAAAACCAAGTACAAGCAGCTTCAAACTTTGTATACAGTTATAGATCTAGTAAGTAGGAGAAATATTATAAGAAAGGACTTTTTGTTGTGCGGTGGGGGACTCCTGTATTGTATCGCAATACGACATGCACTTGTTAACACATATTTCAGGTAGGACCATACCCCAGATAGCCCTCAGATGGTTGTTACAGAAGGATGTAGTTACAGCCATAGTATCAGGAGCCACAAGTATTAAACAGTTAGAAGATAACTTGTCAGCATCGTCCGAATGGGCTTTAACTCAGGCAGAGGTTCGTATTTAATTGTTGTTATTCATTTGTGCCAGGATCTGGAAAAAGGGATTTCATGGTTTTTGAGTACAACATGGCTCCTGATCAGCCTGCGTGTACACGCAGTCTGATCATGAACCATGAAGGTCTCCAATAGTTTCTTTGTGACATATAGTCTCGACTCTCCCTATTGGCGTAAGATAGCAGCATGGGTGCCAGTCATATTTCTTTTAGACACATAAGAGACCTGTTCTTATATGCTTGGCTTTGACTCATTCAGAAGCTTGTATGTAATTGTTGTTATATATTAATGAGCCAGGATCTTGAAAAAATGTCCTTTATGACATTTGAGAACAACTTGGATTCAGACCAGCCTGTGTGTACACACAGACTGATCATGATCCATGCTGTCCTCAAATAGCATGTCCGTGATTTGTAGCAACTGTAAGACAACAGCAATGATCCAGATCAGATTGCTCTAAGGCACACAATGACCTGGAAACATGGTAGTCTCAAATGCTATAAGGGACGTTTTTCCAGATCCTGGCTCATTTATATATCTGTTATTGCATGGAGTTATCTTTTTGTACGAGGGTTGTCCCAGTAAATCGTGGACTGGGCTTACTGTATGAAAAACAATCATTGCACAAGCTTCCAATTTTCGGATATATAAAAGACACCTATCCTGAGTAATCATGCAAAATGTCACAAAAATATGCCTAAGTATAGGGACGTTTTGCAAACTACAAATCAATAAGGTACGCAGACCCGGCGCACGCTGACGACGTCATCTATTTCAACCCCTATTGTTTTGTACATTATGATACTTTCTTTTGAAGTATTTTCCCTTATGTACGATACACAAACGGCGTCATTTAACCCACTTTTAAAACATATCGCTGCACTTTCCAATTTCTAACGAAAGAGTGAACCATTTAATGGCATATATCAACTCTTTCCAGTCCTGAAATCATTTTCCCCTAAGATGTGACTTTAACTAAGTAAGAACGCATAGTGCAATGGACGAGGTCCCGTGAATATGACGGGTGTACGACTCCCTGTGCTGATCATAAGCTTTGGCAAGGCTCCTGGAAACACTTCTATTTCCGTCTGTACATAGCGGTATCTTGTATGTATCATTTCATGTTATACCGGTATGCAAATCGAGCTGGACTGCAATTCTGCTCGCTTGGTCTTTCTCTAACGTCGCCATTTTAACTTGGTTGTGATTTCAACGACAAATATTCAAATATGCGGAATTTTACAACGAACAATATTTAACGCTTGAAATTTGCTGTGATGATGTCAAAATGATGTCCCTACATACAGATGTCACGCTTTGGCGCTAAACACTAATACAGCAGAAAAAATATTGTTTTATTGAACACGCAAATGCTAATTCCAATGCGTCCATTTGGCTTGCGCCGGGTACGCATATATTGGTATAATCGATGATGCACAGTTCAAAAGATGTACATTGAAATACATCCAAAATGCATTTATCTTACTTAGAATAAACGTGGGAAGGCATTTGCATATTATTATTACGATCGGACTTCAAATATAATGACTATGAACAAAGTCCACGAATTACTGGGACAACCCTCGTATAAGCAACATTTTAATACTGTTTAATACATATTTTTCTCATGTCTGTTATTGCATGTAGTCACAACGGTAATGTCTGTAGCCACAAGTATTAACCCATTACCAAACAACAACATTTTAGGGTGGTCCAAATTCAAAGATGCTGCAGACGACAATTCCAAGTGAATAAGATTTAAAATGTTGTTGTCTTTTTGGGTAGAAAACATTATGGGAAATGAAGAATTTGCTTGTCAAAAGCAATTTCTTCATTTTCGACAATGTTTTCCTATGCCATTATCTCGTAGGGAGTCAAAAAAGAGTCATTGTGTGGTAATGCGTTAAACAATTAGAGAACAACTTATCAGCATCGTCTGGCGGGGCTTTAACACAGTCGGAGGTTTTTGCTGAATTTACGTTTAAGCTACGAGATAGAAAATAGGGCCCTTGGGCATTTGAGACCCCTGTTGAACCAAACCATATTTGGCTTTCTGGCTTTGAGATCTTTGTAACAGATTTGTATGTATCCAAGGTAACAACTCTATGGGAGCATCATGGATTCTAATAAGAAAGCATCTGAACACAGAAACATCTGGTACCATGTTGGTCCAAAATTTATAAGGGGCCTTTTCCTGGTCCTACTCTTTTGTTGATACGATTGATTATTTTGCCGCGCGACTAAGAAAACGTGATTCATTTGACGATTAGCCAAGGTATTACTGTCATAGTTTATTTACACAGTTATGTTCCTTAAAACAGTAAGTGTAAATAGAAATGGTCCTGAAATGGATTATCCATATTAAATGATAGTAATATGATAAGCACAGATTTAATCAGTGCAATTAATATTTATAAAAGATCCACCGACCAATTACCACACAATGGCTCTTTTTAATCACCACAAAATAAAGCCTTTGGAAAACATTGTAGAAAACGAAAAAAATGCTTGTGACAAGCAATTTCTTCATTTTCCACAATGTTTTCTACCCGTAAAGACAAAAAATGTAAGATTTCATTCACTTGAAATTGTCGTCTGCAACATATTTGAATTTTGACAAGTCTAGAATTATGTCGTCTGGTTAAACGAGACTTTCAGTACTTTCATTCCTTTGATTCTTGTTTTTTTTTCTTCAGATGTATGAATTAGACGAAGCAAGTAGTCCCGAAGTGCACTATCCACATTCAATGATAATACCGAACAATAAACATAGATATAACAAGTGCAATAAATAGTTCTAAACTCACATATACGAGTCTTATTGTGATTATTAAGCGGCCATGGCGCAGATGGTAGCGCAACTGCCTCTCATTCGAGAGATCCCGGGTTCGATACCCGGCCGCGGCAAATACCCTCACTGACAAAAATGTCACCCATCAATAGTTAGATATCGTGAAACTCTGTGGGGAGCAGCTGGAGGCTCGGTAAGGGTGTTGTGGTAGTACTGGTATGAGAAACGACAGGAATCCATGGTTAGGTGCTCCATGACCTTAGTAGTTGAAAAACGGCGTAAACCCCCAATAGACCAAACTTATTGTGATTGCGAAGGGTGTTTAGGGTCTTTATCCTTTCATAAACAACAAAATTAAGACTGGTCCAAATTTAAAGCAATGACAGACGACACATTTTATTTAATGAAAATATAAGCTGTTTACATCATATTGGGGGTCAAAGTAGAAATTGTTGATAATTAGCTTTTACTTCTTTTCCTTTAACCCTTTCCCAAATCACAAAATTTATGGTGATCCACTTAAAAAACTGCCACAAATGACAAAATAGATGTTCTTTAAGATAGGGTTTGTGTAAAATATGGCTCAAAAAATATTGAGACAAAAGGAGAAACTGCTGGTTATCCGCAGTTTCTTCTTTTGTTTCAATGTTTTCCCAAACTATATGTATAAGGGACGTTAAAACCAGGTCTTGTTTGGGAAAGGGTTAATGTGCCCCAAACTTATCAATTAACCCTTTCCTAAATCCGAAATTATTGGGATGGTCCAACTCAAAAGCTGTCAACGATGTCAAAATGTCATTGAAGAATGTTGGATTTGTGTACAATATAGCATAGAAAATATTGAGGCAAAAGGAGAAACTGCTGATTATCAGCAGTTTCTTCTGTTGTTTCAATGTTTTCCCAAACCCTTTCTATTATGGACGTCAAAACCAGGTCTTGTTTGGGAAAGGGTTAAGGGGTGTCTGAACCTTATTCCAACGTCCTGTTTGGGAAAGGGAAAATGGCACATTGGATACAGTGATTACGTACCGGACTTATAAGACATTGGTCACTGGTTCGATCACCTCCACCCCAATCTTTCGAGTGAAACCTTTAAAATCGATGTTCTGTCTTCACATGACCTTAGCTGTTGAGATGGTCAATAAATAAAACTCAATGAATCAATCGATGTCTTAAGGAAGTCATCGCCTTTCCCAAGCAATGCCTATGTTGGCAGCATTTAAACCTTTCCCAAGCAACCTTAGACCGTTGCAATATCAAAGATATTGCACACGACAATAATTATTGTTTCATTTGAATTACAAGTTTGGTCTCTCTGGGCAGAAAACCTTTTAGAAAATGAAGAAATTGCTTGTCACAAGCAATTCCTTCATTTTCAATAATGTTTTCCAAAGCATATATGTTAAGGATCGTCAAAATTGGGTCACTATGTGGGTCCATTGTGGGAATGGGCTAAAACATGCCAAAGTTAACCCATTACCAGACAGTGACCCCTTTTCACTCCCCTAAAGAAAAGGACTTTGGAAAACATTGTGGAAAATGAAGAAATTGCTTGTGACAAGCAATTTCTTCATTTCCCATAATGTTTTCTACATGAAAATACCAAATAATGCAAAATTTCATTCATTCAAAATTGTCGTCCGCACCATCTTTGAATTTAGACTAGTCTAAAATTTCGTCGTTTGGTAATGGGTTAAAACCTGCTGATGTGGACAGAATGGGTGTTGATAAAGACAGAATTGCGTGAAATAATGAAAAGAAACTGTTTGGAAAAGGGATTGTTTCAATATTTTGCAAAACTACCTTTATTGGACGCCAAAATTTGGGCTCCGTTTTACTTTCGAACCAAGGAGCATTGATTGTTTAAATTGTGTAACAAGACATCTGATTGAACTAAAGATATGCATCGTGCCAATCGGGTCCAATCGGATTGATCGTTGTGTTATTACCTTTATATATTTATCCCTCGGCTCTACCTACCGACAAAAATTTAGGGTGGTCCAATTTCAAAGTTATTGCAGACGACAAAATGGACATTGGAAAAGAAAGGATTTGTGTACAATATAGCTAAGAAAATATTAAGTCAAAAGGAGAAACTGCTGGTTATCAGCAGTTTCTTCTTTTGCCTCAATGTTTTCTAAAGCCTTTTCTATTGGGGGCGTCAAAACCAGGTCTTGTTTGGGAAAGGGTTAAGCAATACGTTTCCTAAGTTCGTCGTTTAACGGGACCCATGGCTTCATTGGGAATTGATAAAAGAGGAAATCTTTGAAAACATGGTGAAAGAGAAGAACATGCGGACAATGAATTCCTTTACATTTTATTACAAAACATGCAAAATTTCATAAAGAGATGTGTTAGTGATACTCGTGACTAGAATACATAGGTAATTTCATGTGACTCAGAATTTCTGATAATCTTCAGTATCATTTTTAATACTTGACCAATTTGAATTCGGTTTGAAGCAGAGAAGTTGGGAAAATGCCGGGAATAAGCTGGGCGTATTGGATTTTTGAAAAATCAAATGATAAAAAAGTTATTGAAGATAAACCAAAATTTTGGTCTATCTTCAATAACTTTCTTATCAATTGATTTTATAAAAATCAACCACGTCGATCTAATGCGTGACGTCTGTCCACATTCTCTGCTTTAGACCGATTTCAAATCGGTCCAATAATTATAAAGTTATTGAAGATTTTCTGAAAATATTGTATCACGTGATTATCCATCGTGTACATGGGTAATTTCATTTATCAAGTGATATTCCACCCTAATTAGATTCACGCGACGTCAGAATTATTCGGGCGACGTCGTTAACATTCGGCGGTGGAAAAGTTCCACCGCCGAATGTTAACGGTATCGCCCGAATAGGTTACGAAAAATACCGACGTCGCGTTAAATGTTATTGGGGTGGACCACCTTTATGATATATTAACAACTGTGATAGGTGTTATAAGAGTAAACATGCATTTTACCCTTTCCCAAATGACAAAAAATTTAGGATAGTCCAATTTGAAAGCTGTTGTCGAAGACAAAGTGGACATTGAAAAAGAAAGGATTTTTGTACAATATAGCTTAGAAAATATTGAGACAAAAGGAGAAACTGCTGGTTTTCAGCAGTTTCTTCTTTTGCCTCAATGTTTTCCCACGCATTTTCTATTGGGGGAAGTCAAAACCAGGTCTTGTTTGGGAAAGGGTTAAACATTTTCTGTTGGGTTTTCCCTGAGTGGTATCATCGATTGGTCCGTTGCCACACCATGGAGATTTTCGTAAAGAGTCGGAAAGTCAAACTTATCTATGTCAGATTCGTTGAAATAAATCACAATATTAGTCAGATTCTCGTTTATGCTATTTTGAGTGGCAGGTGCGTGTTCGCGAGTTATTACTTCTCCGTTTGATACATTTATATCACCTAGGTGTAATAAGAGTAACCAGTGATTTAAACATTTTCTGTTGGGTTTTCCCTGAGTGTTATCATACACTTAACAAAACTTATAAGTACTCCGTTTTCTATTATGCGCAAAATTTTACCCAGTAAGGGAATATCAAAAGTCGATATAGTTTATTAATCCCTAACTTAATTGTTTGACCGATATCATTTTCATTTTGAAAAATTATCGTGCAAAATGGTAACTTCCGGCCAACTAAAGAAAATTGAAATATGCCTCCTGCGTTTCATACACGAATCCCACGTGCTTAATTTACAATTTATTCTTTTATGGATTGACGTGCCAAACATAAAAACATAAATTTCGTCGGAAATCTCTACAACAACAACCCATAACAGTTGGTGTTTTACAAGGTGGTGCAATGCAAGCGTAGGTAATATTCTTATTTCCACATTTCAAGCCGTTCTATACAAATTTAATACAAAATATCGTTCATTACTGTCAAACACCAACATTTTGTTACATTCGTGCAATTTTTCAAAAGAAAAGCACACCGTTTCATGAATGCACATGCAACTGCTATCACCGAACTTGTGGCCGGGTACAGGCAAACCGGAAGTGCTGCCAACCTACCAAGACAACAAAGGGATAGGAAATCAAACCGGAATTACGACCGTAACATTGCTTTGTCTCGACTACGTGAGTTGAGGCGTCCGGAAACCGTCATAGAAAGGGATACATTATGCATTCAAGGGAGACCATTCAGTGTCCAAACTATCCGATAATGGCTAAATCCATCATCCCTGTGAACAAGTCGCATCAACCATGACCTCACAATTAACATGTTTATGTTTAGTTGCCAATGATACATTAAATTTACTGATAATGAAAAAGTGCTTTACAGACTAACGATTTAATGTCCAGTATGCTGATGAGCTGGCACATGCTTAGCGAGCGTAGAGAACCTTACATAGACTTCTAAAAAAATAAGAAGATATCCCTACAGTATATTCCAGGAATTACAAACTGTTTATGCGTTCCTGATGCCATGCTAACATGGGAGAGAACATGCAACACACAAGAGATTGACTTTGCGACTTTTGCTACCAACAGTGGTCTTCGTTAAATGCTTCTTGCTCAATTCAAGTTTTCGTGAAGTTTATGAAAATTCAACATATGCTGGTAACATGGTTAAGGCAACGTTGTGTCAAATTTGGTCAAGATATGTTATGCTTGTCCGGAGATATGCTTTATGATGTAGTCGGAGTACTTATAAGTTTTGAGTAGTATAGATTGGTCCGTTTCTACACCTTGGAGATTTTCGTACAGAATCGGAAAGTCAAACTTATCTATATCAGATTCGTTGAAATAAATCACAATATTAGTCAGATTCTCGTTAATGCTATTATCGGCGACAGGTGCGTGCTCGCGAGTTATTACTTCTCCGTTTGATACATTTTATATCACCTAGGTGTAATAAGAGTAACCAGTGATTTAAACATTTTCTGTTGGGTTTTTCCTGAGTGGTATCATAGATTGGTCCATTTCCACACAATGAAGATTTTCGTACAGAGTCGGAAAGTCAAATTTATCTATGTCAGATTCGTCGAAATAAATCACAATATTAGTCAGATTCTCGTTTATGCTATTATCGGTGACAGGTGCGTGTTCATGAGTTATTACTTCTCCGTTTGATACGTTTATATCGCCTGTTTCGAGACTAGAATGTCTAATACTGCTATTTCTTTTTGATTCTGTGGTATCTGTGCCATTTTTGATGTTACCATTGTCTTTATCGCCTTTTGCTTTGTCTGAAGTTGCAATTGACTCTACCGATTGTTCACATTTGCTTTTTCTATTCAATTCTATTTTACTATTTGATTCTGCACTATTGTCTATGTCACTATCGCTATTTGCCTCGTCACAGTTTGCTTGTGTGTTGTCCGAAGTTTCGGTTGGTTCCGCGTTGATATCTTGAATCAGCCATGTTTGTTCCAAGTTATTTATTGTATCGTGAATTGCAACTCTAAAGTTTATATCTTTATCAGGGTCAATGGTTTTGGTCAAATGAGATTTAAAGATGAAATTCCTGAGCAAAAATGGGAGTATTCCACCAGCGATTGTCGCGAGAAGCTGGTTAGACGCAGATATCTTTCCATTCTCTCCAAATGTCATTACGACTAGCAAGACAAACAACAGAAAAGCCACGATCATCAAAAAATGAAATAATGCCCGTAAATATTGATGCAACAGACGACCTGGTTCGTTAATGTATCCCATCTGACTGGCATCAAATAATAGTTTTGTAGGAATTTTAGGGACGTCTTTATTTGTGAGGAAGAAAACCAGTTTCTTCACCCTCCAGTGTAGCATCCCGCTTGTAGATCCCATGCTTACATCGCTCTGATCCGGCCAGAATCCAGTAATGCATGGTTCCCCACCCGCCTTACATGGCTTTACTACAAACGCTCTGTTGACTTGGTCAGTTTTGTTTGTGAAGAAGTTTGTAATGGTCGTCTTCTCACAGAGACTCATTACATATCTGTTTAATGTCACGCTATATTCTCTATAGCGCTGTGAAACACTCCCGAAACAGTCTTTACCGTATACCAGAAGTAAAACTGCCAGGGATATGTACGCCATGGTGAAATCTGCATACAAGATGGATCCAATGAGAGTGTAGATAAAGACATCGAGGAAGAATGTAACCATCTCAAATAGCAGAAGGATACCAGAATACAGCGTCACCATACAAAATAAGATGGCAATCAACTGAATCATTCGGCCATGTAGTGAACTTTATTAGTTATACAGTTTCTTGCCGGGGTATATGACGATTTATTCCCGGCTGGAAAAATGATGTCACCCGAGTCGCAGACGAGGGTTGACATCATTTTTCCAGCCGGGAATAAATCGTCATATACCCAGGCAAGAAACTGTATAACGAATTTATTATACTACAAAGTTTTCGACTTATTTGTCTTTTTGTCCATGTTAGGCCGTGAACTGGGTTTACCGTTATGTTTTGATAAACCGTCGGTGTTGTTATAAAATGTCGTAACTACGACTTGAATCAAGCCTTAGTTACGAGATTTTATAACAACACCTACGAAATACTATTTGTTTGTCCGAATTTAAGTCACGCTTCACCTGATAAAATCGTTCCCTATTATTTTATCGAAAGTACTAATTTCCCCTAATGCGCCCCAAAGGAAGAGTAAACAAAAAGTGACGTCACGACACGTCACTGAGTTCCGCGAAATAGGTCAATGTGTTTTTGACTGACCCGGACCGTGGTATTTTTAAAAATAGATTAATAAACAAAATTGAAAGGTATTTATTATCTTTTATATTATAATTAACATTTATTTGTGTCCTATTATGCACATTTCGTTCCAATAAATATACACGGATTTTTTAAGAAAGTGAACTAGATCTAATGAACGAATTTTACTTGTACACACTGGCTGCATGACACTTTCCCAGATTGGCATAGATCTAGGATTTTTTTAGGATCGTGCATAGTCTTGTCGAGCATTTGTCTGGAGAATTCTTTAAATATCTCTTCGTAAAATGTGACTGCATTGTGTATTTTGAGATCACCACTCTTTGAGGTTCATTGAAGAACACTCACTCCAAGAGTGAGAGCCCTGGGTTCGATTCCCAGCAGTAGAGAGGATCTTTTGTGATGATCAGTCACATGTTGAAGGCACATTTTCAGAATTTTTATTCTTTTGTCTCAATGTTTTCTTATTGTTTAAGCCTTTTGAATTAGGGACGTCAAAACAAGGTCTTGTCTGGGAAAGGATTTGGTCGGTATCTTCAGCTTTCATTCAGTACACAAGTATGCAGCGACCTTAACCCTGTAATACACGTACTGCATATATTGTGTGAAGTAATCGAAGAAAAATAACACAAAAACGCACAATATTTAGGTTAAATTTGTTTATTTTGGAAATTCGCATAGAGAAAGTTTGCTTTTTACTGTCGCATAATGTGTACACGGGTCGCGTTATGAACGAAGCGTGGGAAAAAATGGCTGCCATTATGAGTTCGATTTTTTGTGTATGTTACCGGCGAGGCGCCTTAGGGGAAATTTGATATCATACCGCAGAAGCCGTTAATATCAATATTTATCAGATCAGCTTTAACCAATCAGAATGCCAGAATTTTCTTTGCAGTATAATAAAATACTCTCTCGTTTTTCAAGCAGTCTATTTCGCATACCATATTTTCTAGTTCAAATTCTTTAGGTTTCACTATATTTGTGAGCTGTCGTCTTAAGTTGGAGAATGGTGATGGCTTGTTTGTATCGTTCGACTGAGTAGCTTTAATAGGGGTGTTACAAGCCTTTCTCAGAGATTTCGGACTTGGGCAGAATGTTCTAAATGTATAAAACGCAAGATGGGCTAAAAGACGAATTGTCAAGTTAATTGTTGGAAACATGTAAAATATAAACAGTACTAGCGCGATCGGTAACAACACAATCCACATGAAAACGCCGCCAAGCACCACCCAGCAGCCTAAACTCTCAAAGGGCCTCAATAGAAGCTGCATGGTTCCACCGAAAGCTTTAGTTCTCTTGTCATTACTCATGTCCGTGTAACATTTCCTGAATATCATCCTGAATTTCTCCTTCGTTTTCTCATTTAAATTCCCATAGATGACGGATTCTATGAACAAAAATATGTAAATAAAGATGAAAAGTGTATGTAAAGGAGTCAGATGTATTGCGAAATTTCCCTGAAATGTGAAATTGTATCCTTTTTCTTGTGCTGCCTCTTTACGTAGCATCATTAGCTCACCTGAGCACGAAGTGCTCGAGGTGAGCTATTGTGATCGCTTTTTGTCCGTCGTCCGTCCGTCTGTCCGTCTGTCCGTCTGTCCACAATTTGGTGTTTACACTCTAGCATCCACAAATATTAGTCAATCTTGACCAAACTTTGTCAAAACAAGTATGGTCATAAGTTCTCGGATGAGTTCGATTATGGGCCAGATCGGACCAGAAAGTGTGGAGTTATCTGCCCCTGAATGACGAAAAATGCTGTTTTTAACTTTGTTTACACTCTAGCATCTACAATTATTGCCCAATCAATACAAAACTTGGATATAATATTGGAGACTATAGGATCTTGGATGAGTTCGATTTTCAGTCAGATCAGATGAAAAAGTCAAAAGTTATGTGCCCTTGAATTTTTCAAAATTGCCGTTTTCAACCGTTTTCGACCTTGTTTACACTCTAGAATCTACAATTATTGACCAATCAAGACAAATCTTCAACACAATGATGGAGACCATAAGATCTCAGATGAGTTTAATTTTCAGTCTGATTAGACGAGAAAGTCGAGAGTTATGTGCCCTTGAATTTGACAAAATTGTCGTTTTTGACTGTTTTCGACCTTGTTTACACTCTAGAATCTACAATTATTGACCAATCAAGACAAATCTTGGACACAATGTTTGAGACCATAAGATCTTGGATGAGTTTGATTTTCAGTGTGATCTGACAAAAAAGACTAGAGTTACGTGCCCTTGAATTTGATAAATTTGTCATTTTCGGCTGTTTTCGACATTGTTTATACTCTAGAATCTACATTTATTAATCACTCAAGACAAAACTTGGACACAATGTTGGAGATCATAAGATCTCGGATGAGTTGAATTTTCAATCTGATAAGACAAGAAAGTCGAGACTTATGTGCCCTTGAATTTGACAAAATTGTCGTTTTTGACTGTTTTCGACCTTGTTTACACTCTAGAATTTTCAATTATTGTCCAATCAAGACAAATCTTGGACACAATGTTTGAGACCATAAGATCTTGGATGAGTGTGATTTTCAGTGTGATCTGACCAGAAAGAAGAGAGTTAGGTGCCCTTGAATTTGACAAAATTGTCGTTTTTGACTGTTTTCGACCTTTTTTACACTCTAGAATCTACAATTATTGACCAATCAAGACAAATCTTGGACACAATGTTTGAGACCATGAGATTTCGGATGATTTTGATTTTTAGTGTGATCTTACAAAAAAGACAAGAGTTACGTGCCCTTGAATTTGATAAAATTGTCATTTTCGGCTGTTTTCGACATTGTTTACACTCTAGAATCTACATTTATCAATCAATCAAGACAAAACTTGGACACAATGTTAGAGATCATAAGATCTCAGATGACTAGAATTTTCAATCTGATAAGACAAGAAAGTCGAGACTTATGTGCCCTTGAATTTGACAAAATTGTCGTTTTTGACTGTTTTCGACCTTGTTTACACTCTAGAATTTTCAATTATTGTCCAATCAAGACAAATCTTGGACACAATGTTTGAGAGGATAAGGTTTCGGATGAGTTTGATTTTTAGTGTGATATGACCAGAAAGATGAGAGTTATGTGCCCTTGAATTTGATAAAATTGTCTTTTTCGGCTGTTTTCGACCTTGTTTACACTCTAGAATCTACAATTATCAATCAATCAAGACAAAACTTGGACACAATGTTTTGGACCATAATATGTCGGATGAGGTTGATTTTCAGTCTGATCCGATCAGAAAGTTGAGAGTTATGTGCCCTTGAATTTTAACAAAATAGCCGTTTCTGGCTGTTTTTCGATCTTGTTTACACTCTAGAATCTTCAATTATTGACCAATCAAGACAAATCTTGGACACTATGTTGGAGACCATAATATCTTGGATGAGGTAGATTTTCAGTCTGATGTGATCAGAAAGTCGAGAATTGTGTGCCCTTGAATTTGAAAAAATTACCGTCTTTGGCTGTTTTCGACCTTGTTTATACTCTAGAATCTGTGATTATTTATCAATCAAGAAAAACCTGGACACAATGTTTGGCACCATAAGATCTCAGATGAGTTTGATTTTCACAAAGTTATTGACTATAAGTTAGTTTTCAGTCTTACAGTCATAAATGTTTATTGAATTGAACAAAAGTGTTGCTCATATCATTTTGGTTCAGGTGAGCGATATAGGACCATCATGGTCCTCTTGTTTCTTCATGTTCGTATCTATAGTAAACAATCATTCTGATAATCCAAGGTGCTACCAGCACAATTGCAACCACACACTTCATTATAGCCCGGGAAAATTTGTACCACGTGTACTCGAATGGGAGCTTAATACTACAACAACAACATATGTTAGAATTACAACACGGTTCGACTGATGGCAGCTCTCGTACTCGGCAGTTCACCATAAACTCATACAATGTCTCGAATATTCGTGATGGCGCCTCGCCCGGACTCACGAGTCGTGTCTGTTCTGTTTGAGTCTCGGCTTGTGTAACACTGAATCCCTTCTTCTGGCCTGGCCTAAGTTCTTGCACCAATTGTTTGAACTTTTTCATGTGTTTTATATTTGTAATCGGAACTTCAATCGCATTTCCATTCCGAATGTCTTGTCCAGACAACTGCCTCGGGCACATTTCTTTCTTAGGATTTCCATTAAATAGAGTCACTGTGAATTTGTAAGGATTGGGTAACTTGTACAAAAAGCTTCGTTTATCGTCCATGGTTTGCATCATGTTGAAAGGTATCAAAAGTGGACAATATAGAATGAATATTAGTTTTAGAAGTTTGATCACAATCCGCATTGTAAACAACCAAATATCCGATTCCAGGTACTCGCACTTCAGTTCCATGTATTTATCCCGTTTGCAGCAGTAGTACGTGTAGTCTGCACCGCCATTGTCCCAAATATGAAGGTTACATACACTGTCGGATGTTTCCTCGTCTATTTCTTTCGATTGTTTACTTGCAAACTGATCCATGACAAGCTCTCGTAGAATCTGTTCAATGTCTTCGTATGTGAGTTTCTCCATGCAGTTCGGCGGATTCTCAGTGAGAGTTATGTTCTTGAACTTTTTTACCTTGATTTCTAAACTTTTGAATGACATGATATCGTAATTTGGTTTCAGAAGCAATAGTCTCGTGCCAAATCTCCCAGTGGTTCTGACCCAGAAAAATGGTTTAAACATCTTACTTTTAGTTCTTCCAGTAATATTTTCTGGTAGAAAATCTTCTCCTCGAAATTTCAAACTGAACTCTATCATAGTGTCGCCATCTTGAAGGTCGCGTTTGATTGAAGAAGTCAGCGTTTCATTCTCTGGACTAAGCGAACAACCTTTTTGTACTGATATTGGCACATATTGGTTGGTATTTGGTGTTACCACGGTATTATTTACTCTTCCCGATGAAGTGATAATTTTCTTTGTCGTGTGTTCAAGTGGTGCCGATGCTATGTACTGCAATATTACAGCAAACCAAACAAACGCTATTCCCCCTCTGACCATTTTCGTAGACTTTTAAGGTTTGGATGTCTTTGTTCTGCAAATATAATGTGAAAGAATAATTATTATAGCCCTTTCATGAAAATCCACTTTGTAGATTTTTTGTGAAACTGAAAAATGTTGCAGACGACAATACGAATGCAATGTATTGAAATGGGACAATCTACATACCGGTATGCTCCTATTATTATAGTATAGGCCTACACATGCTTAAGGTTTACGAACTGAGAATGAAATGCAGAGCCAGAGGCAAAATTTGAAAAGTGCCAGTAATTCCTAAACTGTGTTACATTTCCATTCTATATACAAACATAATCAGTTTGTATGGTTTAGAATTTTGAATTAATGCATACTTATGGAAATATTTGACAAAAATGTTCAAAATTACCTCCCTTGCATATGAATATAGAGAAAAATGATATTTGTAAATTAATTTCTTCTTGAAGCATAATCTTGAAATCTGGCATGGTGAATCAACTTATGTGAACTGTATTTACAAGTGTGTGTAATTTGATGCATTTCGTATAGCTAGAAAGTGGTGTTTTCATTCTCAGTTCGTAAACCTTAAGTGATCCGACGTATAAATTTGGTATGCAACATAGAACAAAACAAGCCTGGTCATTTGTATGGTCGGACTTATATGCATAAAGTGAAATTTGGGGTGAAAATACACCGTAACATGTACGATGATAATACGTACGTACTCGTATAATAGAATATTGTCAGAAAATGAGGACGGTATTTATTTTTGCTATCAGTATTTTCTATTCATACATGATGTCCAGAAAGATATGAAGACCGTAGAATTAATTTTGCGTAATTACCGGTAGTAAAATTAGCCCAAAACATAGGTGCATTATTCATTATATGTACATGTATATGAATAAGTGTTGATAAAGAAAATATTCGACGCTTTTCATCGAAAACCTGGTAACTGCAGCTTGTCTAAGCTGCAGTTACGAGGATTTCGATGAAAATCAGCGATAGATCATCATTGAATTGTCAAGCGACGCTCCTTTATTATAATACGAAATACACCACACAATTAAGTGTCGAGTAAACGTAAAGGCATCCTTAACTACTGCTATTTAATGACATATTTTGACATATAATATGCCAAACCTTAAGAAACGTAGCTACATATACTCACTCACAATATCTAAGACTATCATTGGCGATTTTTCTGAAATTATCATGTTACGTTATTCCCCACCTTGACTTTTGTCAAGTGACACTCCTTTGTGATTTCCGAAATACGCCATATAATTTAGCGTCGAGTAAACGCAACTTACGTATCCTCTACTACTGTTATTAAATGGCATATTTTGACATAATTATGATATGCCAAACCGTACGAAATATAGCTATTGCTCACGATAATCGACCTGGCAGAGCAGCCCTAGCCAATAGACTGGGATGCTCTGCCAGGTCATTTATCGTGAGCTATACATGATATACTCACGATATCACTATTATTGGCGACTTTTATGAAATTGTTGTGACACGTAATTCCCCACCTTGACCTTTCAAGTGACACTCCTTTCGTATTTTCTGAAATACATTATCTAGCGCCGAATAAACTTAAAGGCCTCCTTTACTACTGCTATTGAATGTCCCTTTTTTTTACATAATATATTATATGGTATGCCCAACCTTGCGAAACGTAGCCTAGTTATTTTCCTTGAAGCAAATAACCCTAAGTGGGATGAGCATCAGATGAAAGGGAATGCATGTATTCCAAATCTGTTAATTTAAATTAACCCTTTCCCGAACAATACCTGGTTTTGACGTCCCTAATAGGAAAGGCTTGAGAAAACATTGAAACAAAAGAAGAAACTGCTGATAACCAGAAGTTTCTCCTTTTGTCTCAATATTTTCTTAGTTATATTGTACTAAAATCCTTTCTTTTTCAATGTCCATTTTGTCGTCTGCAGCAACTTTCAAATTGGACCATCCTAAATTTTTAGCTCGACTTTTCGAAGAAAATGAGAGCTTGTACTGTCACCCGGGCGTCGGCGTTGGCGTTGGCGTTGCAACCAAGGTTAAAGTTTTTTCAAACATCAAAAACTTCCATACTATCAAAGGGATTCAACCGAAACTTGGAATACTTATTCACCATTACACCCTCTACCTTACTATCAGGGCCCATGACCCTGGGACCACTCTATTTGGAGTTATGCCCCCTTTATACTAAGCAAGTTAGAAAGTCGAGCGCGTTGTCTTCGGACAGCTCATGTTGTCGTTTGGGACAGGGTTAAAACCATATGTTGTGGGTACTCATTAGAATCGTCTCTTTCATATGTTATGGGTACTCATTAGAATCGTCTCGAAGAGAAGATTTCAATGAGTACCCACAAAATAGGGTTTGATTAAAAAATAAGTGAAATATTGAATTTTATTTTTGAACGGACATTGTCGCCTCTAAAGTCTAATCTGTGCCTTTGCACTTATTACCGGATAAGATTTTTTGTGACGCACGCAGTTAATGACCGTTCAGTAAACTTCCTTATTGTTCACTACTTATGGCGACCAAATCCACTTCAAGGAATCACGTGACACAGTTTCAGAAAATTGTCAATAATTCTGATAATAAATGACCAGTTTTGAAAAAAAAAAAAAAAAAAAAAAAAAAAAAAAAAAAAAAAAAAAAAAAAAAAGTTTGAAGCAGAGAAGAGTCCCGGGAAAGTTAAATAGCAAAAGATAAAAAAACTATTGACGATCAACCAAAATTTTGATTGGTCGTCAATAACATTTTTATCCGGTGCTGGTGCTGTTTAATAGATTCCTCGGATTCAGAAAATATCTGGCGTTATTCCGCCTTGTCTGCTTCAAATCTGTTTCAAATCGGTAGCGTATTACCAGAATTATTGACAATATGGAAAGGTTTACTTTAGTTAAATGTCACGGTTAACTATATTAAACCGTTCCATATTGTCTCAACCGGTGGAGTAATTTTGGACAA
Organism: Fragum sueziense; assembly: GCA_963680895.1. Taxonomy (NCBI): domain Eukaryota; kingdom Metazoa; phylum Mollusca; class Bivalvia; order Cardiida; family Cardiidae; genus Fragum; species Fragum sueziense. The sequence continues at coordinate 1,946,905 of OY804603.1, forward strand.
ACAAAATAGTATTCCGTGGGTGTTGTTGTAAAATCTCGTAACTACGGCTTGATTCAAGCCGTAGTTACGAGATAGTATAACAACACCGACGTTTTATTGTGCCGTAAAGTCACTAACTCGGAATAATTATGCTGATCTGATCGTTTTTATCATTCACAATCACGTATGCAAATATTCTTGTATGAGGGGACCAGACAGGCGGATTTCTTTTTTCACTGGGGGGGGGGGGGGGGGTGCAGTCGTCCTCAGCTTAACACGTGAAAGAATACAAAAATCCTTTGATAACCCCATTTTAGCCAAAACAAGGTGAAAGGGGGGGGGGGGGGGGGGGTTGGGGGGCATTGCAAAAAGGGGGGGGGGGCAGTGCACAAGAACCATAACTCTACCTGGCTTAATTTTTTAGTTATTTCCCTTTGTTGTTTTCATACTAGAATCTTGTCCGGAGTATATCTCTAAAAGTATAAAAGCTATGATTATGAAACTTCATGGGTGTATAGATCTCATCAAAGGGGAGTGCAGTGCACAAGAACCATAATTCTACCTGGCCTATTTTTTGAGTTATAGCCCTTTGTTATTTTTCATACTTCATTTTTGTCCAGGGCATATCTCGAAAAGTATAATAGCTAGGACCATGAAACTTTTACCAACCTGCTCCCCCTGTCGACATAAAGCAGTGTTACGGGCGTATTTTGTGACAGTTTGACACCTTGTTTCTAAATGGTTTATAGAAAAACAAACTTCAGGGAGATTTTTTTTGGAAAAAAATGAAATCATGTTTTTCCTTTTCTCAATATGTTTTCCGTTTTCTTATATAAGTAATGTGTATGTCTAAACAATAATCATTTTCAACAAAAGAGACCTGGTTTTGACGTCCCGAGTAAAAAGGCACAAGAAACCGTTGAGACAAAAGAAGAAAATGCTGATAATAAGCATTTCCGCCTTTACTTTAGCCAATATATCAACATTTTCAGTGCTTTATTATGCAAGAACTTGATGTCAACGCCTATTTTGTTGTCTGCAGTGGCTTTCGAATTGGAACGGCCTAAAATTTCGACGTTTTGGAAAGGGTTAATCATTTCACAGGTGGCAAAACCAATTCCAAATTCAACAGCAACAAAACAATGCGTAACTATACATGTGTATATCATTGAATGGAATGCTATAAGGATAAAGAATAAAGTCCTAATTATCAGTATTTTCTCCTCTTATCTCAATGGTTTTTAAACTTTCGTGGCCTTAAGGGGTGCCAAAACCTGTGCTTGTTTGAAAAATGCTTTTAAATCCATTCCCAAAACAATGATTCCTTTTGGCGACCCGGCAAGATTTACGTTTAGAAAACCTCGCAGGAAAAGAAGAAAATGCTGATGATCAGCATTTTCTCCATTTCCTTTAATGTTTTCCAGATGTTTGTATGTACAGGCGTCTAGATCAACATGGTTTAGCGGTATTTTCGTCGTCTACAGCTCAATTAGATTTGGATATCGTCGCTTTTCAACAAAAACCTCGTTACTGCAGCTTGTTTTAAGCTGCAGTTACGAGGTTTTTGTTGAAAAGTAGCGATATACTTAAAATGTTGTTTGGAAAAAGAAATATATAGAATCAAAATCACTTACCACAAACAAAAAATGCACCAACACGAACTCTTCCTATTAACGCAAGTGTAAAACTTCGGATTTTGACCGTAGTATTGTTATGAGTTTGACCTTATAGTTTATTAAATTTATAAATAGCTCGCTGGGGTTTTCCCAGTTTGACCGTATAGTAAGTATTTTAGTTATTTATAGCTCGCTGGGTTTTTACTGTGACAATCATTTCCTCTAAAAAACCCAACCAGACAATTTTGAAAAATGGTTCAAATAGGGCTTGTCCATCTCAAATCGATGCTTTTCTACAAAAAAAAACTCTTAACTGCAACGTAACATAAGCTGCAGTTACGAGGTTTTTGTTGAAAAAGTAACGAAATATTTTGACCTTAAGTAGTGTATAGGTTTTGGAGCTACTAGTTTATTTTACTGTATAGCATGCCAACTGGGTTTTTGTAATAGATTCACAATTAAACGAGAATAATTTCAGTTGTTTTGATAGAGCAATTTAACTGTAATTATTCTCGTTTAATAGTGAATCAATTATACTGTGTTAATCATTTTCCCGAAAATAAACAAACAAACAAAGAAACAGCAACAACACAACAATAACCGTATGAATTTGTGGCTACGCCCATGAGGAATAAAAGCTATAGTTTTATCAAATTTAGCCAAGCGATAGACTAGTAGAGAAAACGCTAGTGACGGCCGGGCGGAAGGATGGACAGATATAGCGGCGGCTATTAACCCTTTCCCGAACGACAAATTTTTAGGGTGATCCACTTCAAAAACTGTCACAAATGACAAAATGGATGTTATTAAAGATAGGATTTGTGTAAAATATGGCACAGAAAATATTGAGACAAAAGGAGAAACTGCTGGTTATCAGCAGTTTCTTCTTTTGCCTCAATGTTTTCCCAAGCAATTTCTATAAGGGACGTCAAAACCAGGTCTTGTTTGGGAAAGGGTTAAACTCCACACAGCGACAATGCCTTACATTATCACTGCAGGCATATAAATCACGTGACCATGGAGAATTTCACGTGATATCGTAAAGACGACGGAAATTTATTTATATTTCTGAAATCATTTTTTAAATCCAATTATATTTGTCATTTGGATTCATATCTGACACCTCATATTCTTGAAACATCACTGAAAACATGTTTACTTTTTGAAATAAAAATCAAAATAAAAAAATCAATTACCTGAAATCTTGGTAACTCCAAGCTGTGCCGGCAGAGATCTCCCCAATCCAAGTTCAGGGGAGGTAACTGCGAAGGAGATTGGGCGGCTATATGCTCACCCTTCTGGGAGTAACAAGCAAAAAGTCGGACATAATTTTAAGGTATCGGTATTCTTACCTTTATGAGATTCGTGCGACGTCAGAATTATTCGGGCGACGTCGAAAACATTCGGCGATGGGACTTTCAACCGCCGAATGTTTACGACCGCGCCCGAATAGGTTCGGATACGTAACGAAGCCGCTCGAGAAAAAAGTCGATGTTTTGTGAATCTCAAAATGTACGGGTATTCTATCTTAGATTGGTCCGAATAGGGCTTGCTCATATTAACCCATTACCAGACGGCAAAATTTTAGATTTTCGGAGATTACGCTATAACATGTATAATGAAATGGTATACCTTGAGACATCTTCAAATTTAGTGTTCGGCCTACTTTTTGGACCAATGAAATTGCAGTATATTTTAAAAGTTTGCCGCTATATTTCGCATAAACGGGCTGCCAGCTAATTTATGTGACGTCTATACATAACCACGCCTATTCTCCAATGAACCGTTAGCGAACACTAAGTCAGATAGAGTCTGTGTAGTAGATTCTACGCGATATAAACATTCAATGCGCTGCGCGCATTTGAATGTTTATTTCGCGTAGAATCTACTATATACAGCCTCTATCTAATACGTAATGACACATCCTTCAAAATTCAACTAGCAAAGATTGTAACTAAATTTTGGTTTTCGATGGATTATTCTTTTTATGCCCTGTTATCGAAAGATTGGGGCATATTGTTTTACTTGTGTCCTTCCGTTCGTCTGTCTGTCCGAAAAATTAACATTGGCAATATCTGGCCATTCATGTTTCACAAACACATCCTGTTTGATTTTCTAAAAAAAAAGAAAACAAAAGTGGCAGAAAACATTTTGAGAGCCTTTGAATTTTCTGCATATGTTTCAGGCCCGTAGGAACAGGGAGCTAGCGGGGGGCTTAGCCCCCCCCCAAAGTTGACAAAAACTGCTGAATTTTCCTTTTTTAAAACTGAAAATTTAGGGAAAATCCAATTTAGCCCCCCCCCCCCCATATTTAGACACATGGGCTTTAGCCTACCCAATATGAAATTGCTTCCTACGGGCCTTAGTTTACATCAATTTCTTCCATCTACAACATTCATTTTTGTCGTTTACAGCAGCTTTCAAATTGGATCAGCCTAGAATTTTGGCTTCTGGTAACGGGTTGGAAAACATAGTTATAATTTTGGTTATCAGATAGAGTATATTTTTAAAAAAAATCCCCAAAGTTTGAAGAACTCTTGGACAAAGGTCTGAGATACAATGTATGTATAAGTGCTTAGTATTATATGATAAGCGATAGAAGTAGCACTGTTTGCGTAGAACATTTCCACTTACCAACAAATTAAGATTGTCTTATCATTTTGAAGTTTTGACTTACATGGTGCAAAGGTTGGTGCTTAAACAAGTATACCGTTGGTGCTATTGCAAAACCGCGTAACTGTAACCTCAATCAAGCTGGAGTTACGCGGTTTTGCAATAGCACTGACGATACCCTTTCCCGGACAATACATGATTTTGGGCATCCTTGATGGAAAAGGCTTGTAAAAACATTGAGGCAAAAGAAGAAAATACTGAAAAAGTATCATTTCTGTATTAGCCTTTTGACGAAATCATGAAATGAAAAGTTTGAAAATGGAGTTGCGTATATTAATGTTATTTCGATCTCCTTTCAAACTCGATGTACATGTATCGACAATGTCTAGTTATCTGGATATCCATAGAAACGCATTAACCCATAACCACACACATTGACTCCTTTTGATTCCCCAAAAGAAGCAGGCTTTGGAAAACATCGTGGAAAATGAAGAAATTGCTTGTGACAAGCAATTTCTTCATTTCCCTTAATGCTTTCTACCTAAAATAAATCATACATTTAAATTGTCGTCTGCAACATTTTTGAATTTGGATTAGTCTATTTTTTTATCGTTTGGGTTAATGATCTAATTATACCCCCGCCTGCGATGTAGAGGATGTATATTGGTTTCACTATATCTATCTGTCCGCCCATTCGTTCGTCTGTCCGTCCGTAGACGTTTTCGTTTCCGCGCTCTAACTCAAGAAAAGTTCGACATAGGGTTATGAAACTTCACACTGTTGTTGCCCATGACCCAATAAAGTGCCATATAATTTTGGGGTCACGAAGGTCTAAGGTGAAGTTGAAGTACTTTTTAGCCAATAAATGTTTTCAGTTCAGTTCATTGCTAATTAGGTTATTTCAACTAAGACCCCCCCCCCACACACACACACAACAGCCACCGGAAGTCGTCTTTGGAGTCTTAAAACGCCGCTCAAACGTTTATTATTTGTTATTTTTAGTAACAATACTCTCAAACCCAAAGCAATTTAGTAACAATACTCTCAGTCCCAAAGCGTTTTGGTAACAATACTCTCGAACCTACAGCGTTTTAGTGACGATACTCTCGAACCCAAAGCATGGCCGTGCACACGAAATCACAACGTTTCTATGTTAATTTCCCCCATAAACCCATTGTTTGCCATCGGAAGGTACGGACTAAAACGATAATTGAAAGGACTCAATTGTGCATCTTTTCCGTATAAGCCTGTGACGAAATCATGAAATAAAAGTTGGAAAATGGAGTTGCGTATATTAATGTTATTTCGATCTTCTTTCAAACTCGATTTGTTGACTATGTCTAGTTACATGAATATCAATAGAGATTCATCAATGCTCTGATTATACCCCAACCAACGAAGTAAAGGGGTATACTGGTTTCACCATGTCTATCTGTCCGTCCGTCCGTCCGTCCGTTTTCGTCACTCGCTCTACACTCATTCTTTGTTAACCCTTTCCCAAACAAGCCCTGGTTTTGACGTCTGTAGTGGAATAGTCTTGGGAAAACACTGAAAGAAAAGAAGAAACTGCTAATAACCAGCAGTTTCTCCTTTTGTCTCAGTATTTTGTGTGCCATATTTTGCACAAATCCTATCTTTGACATAACAACCATTTTGTCATTTGTGTCAAATTTTGAAATGGATCACAGTAAAATTTTGCCGTTCGGTAAAGGGTTAAAAGATATTGTCTAAAAATTTGATTAGTTGGGCATCAATGGTTTTTCGAAATATTACATTTTAAGATCTAATGACCGACATAATTATATTTCTTAATATAAAAATGCAAACATTATTTTTCAGTTTGTGGCTATAAACAAAATTTAGCAGCATTAAAATCTGGAAATGTTTAACGGACTAGGCTATCAGTTAGTAATGAACGGGACAACTTATAAGCACAAAACTTCGTTGTATGCTTAAGCGCATTTCTCAATGTATATTTAATTGAGAAATGCTGCTGTTAGAGAAACATTACTTTTGCGAATCGCAATAAATCTCAAACTTGATTTTATAAACGTTTTATGAAGGGCTGTTGTTTATATTTTTTTCAAAACGTAACGCAATAGTTATTGATACATACATATCAAATTCCATGCTTTCTTACATAGCCCATCAAAACGACAGAAATGTACTCAGGAAATGTCTATTGGTACTGTTGGCCACATTTATATATCAAAGTGCTGTCAGCACTGTAGATTGGGCATCACTGAGAAATTGATATTGTGACAAAAGGACAATATGCTGATTTTCAAAATTGCCCCATTCTCTATTCGATGGTTTTTAAGCATTTTCTATGAAGCGAGTAAAAAGGCGTCATCGTTTGGAAAATGGTTAATCAATGTGTAGGCAAACGTGCATAGGTGATAAAAACAAGTTGAATGTACACCCTTCAGGTGAATCCAAAAGGTGAGGCTGTTTGGGAAAAGGAAATGTTACACTTTACCGGATTTTACATTAAATCAACATGTTGAATTATTCTTATTCTTAGCCAATCAGAATAATACCAAGTACGGACCCATTATAAAGGCTTAGCCTTACTGATCTCTGATCTGCAACTCGGTCTGCAAACATATTTCGATTAAATAGAATGCACTTGTTCATTGGATCAAATGATCAGTCTAAGAACAGTGTATGTGGTAAAAATGTTGAAATTCTACAAAACGGCAAAACTAAGACGATGATTTTACTTTGATTAACATAATTTTAAATCACAGTGTTTATACTCCATAGCCTCGAACCATTCGTCCTTTTCCAAACAAGACATTGTTGTGAAGCAAATAATATGAAACATACAAAGATAACCGGAAATTTCTTCTTTGTCCCAATGTTTTCTGTGCTTCATTGTACATAACATGATTTCATCTTAATCGTCACCCGTTTCGTCGTCTGCAACTCTTTCTAATTTGAACCACTCTAAGATATTGTCGTTTGGAAGAGCCTTTAAAGTGACATTTCAGAATTTTTTGTCACAAATTTTACTTTTATTTTTATCTGAAAGAGCAAATTTCCTTATGAAAATTCTGAAAATGTCAAGCCAAAATATTGCGCCGTTTACGAGAAATTTATATTTTTGTGTTAAAATTTAACAAATTGTTGTGGACAACAGTTCGGATTTATATGCAATTTATCGATTATGTCTCAACTTTAAATGCGTGTTTCTCGATTATTGGCAACAATTTCAAAAAACCAATAGTATTTATACTCATTAGAATAACCAATCTTGGCATCAAGATATACTTTAAAAAATTGAAATCGGAATGAAATGTCCCTTTAACACACTGAGTTAAAAAAAACAATAAAGATAAAGCGATCAATGCAGAATAAATCCTTAACCCAATTTCAAGCAAATAAATCGTTACTTTGTTTGGTCTTTCTGAGAAGAAAATATTGTGGGAAATGAAGAACTAGCTTTTCACAACCATTTCTTCATTTTCTACCATGTTTTCCAAACACATAATATTTCATGGGAACCTAAAGGTGTCAGAATATAGGAATGGGTAAAGCGCACACATTGTATCTAGTGAATGGGCTAAGGTGGCAGTGGGCTACAGTGGCAGTGTCAAGTAGTGACCCAGTTAAACACCTGGCAATGCATTCACTGGTAAACGAACATTGAAAGTCAGAGCAGTAATATTGTAACTATATGGAATTTATCTGAGAGTTACACTATTTTGCTTTCAAGCTTTTTACTCAACGAATAAGATTGTAAAAACGCTGAAAATACTAATAGGCATTTAATTTAAGGGGAAATTTCATCAAATGTAATTATTAACCCTCTCTTTATTTGTCGCAAAAGTGAAAGAGATGAAAAACTTTGAAGATATTGACTGATAAAGGATGTTTCTGTGGTGTTTGAAATAACATAGTTTGGCTTGAACACATAGCTCAGCGGGTTAGGGTTAGAACGTAGTGTCTGGAGTGATGTCTGGAGTGAAAAACTGGTTATAATAGATTGGGCTATAAATAGCCCAATCTAATAAGAATCATCAGGTTTATCCAGTAAGAAATACATGCAATGTATTATGGTAATAAACGGGACAAAACTATTGATTGGTGAGACGAAAGTGTTAACCCATTACCACACAAGGACTCTTTTTGACTCCCCACAAGAAACTGGCAATGGAAAACATTGTGGAAAATGAAGAAATTGATTGTGACAAGCAATTTCTTCATTTCCCACAATGTTTTCCATCTAAAAAGATCTAAAAATTAAAAATTCCATTCACTTAAAGTTGTTGTCTGCAGGATCTTTGAATTTGGGATTGTCTAAAAATTTTCCGTTTGGTAATGGGTTAATTAATGCATTCGCACGTAGTATGTTGAGTGAATTTTAATACATATTTCCATGTCAATACATTATATCAATCAAAGTGCTGAGAGCACTGTAATTGGACGTCTCTGATTGATTGAGCGGGATTGTACATGAACGAAAGATATTTTATTCATTCTTCTGTGTTTAATTCTATAAGATCGGTTTCGGACATACGAAATCGGCTTTAATACCAGAAAACCCTTCTCAGGCTTCAAATTGATTTGATTGCCGTTTCAAGACAACTGATTTGTCGCTATGAATAATCACTATTAATTTGATTACCAAATTCAATTAAGGCCATGCGATTAGCACTTTTGTCTTCTTGTTTCGGTTTACTATGAGTATTGTCGTCAGTTATACTATTCATTGATTTTAAAAAGTACGCTACAAAGCAATTTATTCAAAATTTAAGGCAACGCGCTACATAAATGAAAGCCGCGATAGCTCACTTAGCAGAGCACTCACCTTGTACTCTTTACACATGTTATATCCGGAAGGCCCTGGGTTCGAATTCTACTCAGACATTGTTCTTTTTAATCATCTTTTTTATACGCCGCCGGAGGCGGACGTATATTGGCGTCATCTTCTCCGTCTGTCCGTCCGTCCGTCCATCCGTCCGTCCGTCTGTCCGTATGTCCGTCCACTTTTCTTGTCAACGCAACTCCTCCTAAGTTTCTGGCTGGATCTTCTTGAAACTTGGTCAATGTTATCACCTCAATTGGTAGATGTGCATGAAGGAAGGATTTTATGGTTCGTTGATTTTTGCCAGAGTTATGCCCCTTAAAAACTTAGTCTCTGGGGCTTATTGAAAATGCAGCCTTGTCAACGCAACTCCTCCTAAGTTTCTAGCTGGATCTTAATGAAACTTGGTCAATGTTATCACCTCAATTGGTAGATGTGCACGAAGGAAGGATTTTATGGTTCGTTGATTTTTGCCTGAGTTATGCCCCTTAAAAACTTAGTCTCTGGGGCTTATTGAAATTGCAGCCTTGTCAACACAACTCCTCCTAAAATTCTGGCTAGATCTTAATGAAACTTGGTCAATGTTATCACCTCAATTGGTAGATGTGCATGAAGGAAGAATTTTATGGTTCATTGATTTTTGCCAGAGTTATGCCCCCTTAAAACTTAGTCTGTGGGGCTTATTGAAATTGCAGCCTTGTCAACGCAAGTCCTCCTACGTTTATGGCTGGATATTAATGACACTTGGTCAATCACCTCAATTGGTAGATTTGCATGAATGAAGGATTTTATGGTTCATTGATTTTTTCTAGAGTTATGCCCCCTTAAAACTTAGTCTCTGGGGCTAATTGAAATTGCAGCCTTGTCAACACAACATCTTCTAAGATTCTGACTGGATCCTTATGAAACTTGGTGGATGTTATTACCTTAATTGGTAGATGTGCATGAAGTAAGGATTTTATGGTTCATTGATTTTTGCCTGAGTTATGCCCCCTTCTATCTTAGTCTCTAGGGCTTAATGATATTTCAGTCTCGTGAACGCAATTCCTTCCAGGTTTTTGACTGGATATTTATAAAAACCTTTTTGTGAACACAACTTTTTACAGGTTTTTGTGTGAATATTTATAAATCCTTGTCAATGTCATTTTTTGTCTCAAGTTTTATAAGTGGCGGCGTATATTGTGACCATGGCACTCTTGTTCGACTTCTATCTCCACCATCGTTGGCGAAAAAACGACCGCAGTGATTTAGAATCGATCTTAACACAAATTCAACGAAATAAAGTAATGAAACGCCGATCATTTACATACAATTCCGCTCAATTAATGAGAGGCGTCTAAATATAGTGCTCCAAGCACTTTGATTTTTATTCCTGTTTAGAGAAAAAACGAAAAAAAAACACGGTAGCAGTTTTCCCTGGTTGTGGTTACAAAACAAATTCAATACATACTTTTCCTGAAACAAAATACCAGATGAATTGGAGCACCTAACCATGGATTCCTCATACAAGTACTACCGCAGCATCCTTACATCTACAGATGTGCATAAAAAGAAGAAATTGGGAACGTGCCGTCGGGAAAATGGCAGTGGAGTACAATAAGCAATTTAAATGTTCATATCATTATCAACGAAAATTTGAGAATAGCAATGTCCCTATCTGTAAACATATTCATACGATCATCCAGGTACCATATGTTGCAGACCCATTGCTTTATCTTCTTAGCTCAATACACGTAAACGGGTCGCATAAACGAAATAAATACAGATCGCTGTCACTTAGTCTTATACTAGTAATAATCATTGTTGTCATGACCATCGATCAGTATGTAAATAGGTCATTATACTGTCGAATATCCGTGATACAGATGCTGGAGAAAAAAAAAAACTCGTAAGAGCAACTATTTTTCTGAATAGATGGATTTCACTAGTGTCTCATCTGAGGCTGTTCAGATGGAGCCCCGATTTGTCATCGAGTCGAACCCGAGTTGCGAAATGAACTCACTCCCCGATAATCAATTTCAAAACCCTGGTTCCAAAGTACGTCTCGTGGAAACCCCGTTCCTTTAAATATGTCAAAGACCTAAACAACAATGATCAAAGAAAAGGAACCTATCATACACAATACGTGCATTAAATTGGGTAATCATTCTAAAATGTGTGTTTTCAGTAAACACATCAAGAAAGAAGAAATAATCCGAACTGGTTTTGAACCAACGGCGTTCCAAATTTCAAACTGAAAAAAGGTTGCGAGGTTAATCCTTTCCCGTTTGAGCTATCGCTGCTGCTGATGATATAGGGTGTATGTTTACATTATAACCATAGTGTATGCATGTATCGCTTTCTAAAGATCTTACCCTTTACACAATAAATATTACGAAAGTCAAAAAACTACAAGAAAATGATTAAATCGAAAAAAGATCGTAAAGTTGGTTAAGACGTGGCATGAATTGAATCGGCCAATGAATCTTATAGTATTTGTTAGAGAACACATAGAAAGTAGGAAAAGATAGGACAGTTTTCCTGTATGGTCGCAAAATCTATTTTGAATTTTGGTCAACTGGCAATTGAGTCTGAGAAAGGGTTTTTTGGTAAAGAAAACCCATTTCGCCTGTCCAAAAGTGGTTATAAGAATTGTACGTCCTTTCGGACGTCCAATTAAAAATGGTTATGATAAAAAAAATAAATTCATCCGCATATTTTCAGCTACAGCAGGCATTTGAGCAGGACTACTTTTCGTTACTGTCAGGAATACCGATCTAGAACACGGTGTATAATATCACGTGACTCAGAATTTCCGATAATCTTCAATAACTTTGTCAATACTTGACCAATTTGAATTCGGTTTGAAGAAGAGAAGATGGGAAAATGCCAGAAATATGCTAGACGTGTTTGATTTTTGAACAATCAACTGATAAAAAAGTTATTGAAGATAAACTATTTTTTGGTTTATCTTCAATAACATTTTTATCAGTTGATTGTTCAAAAATCAACCACTTTCATCTAATGAGTGACATCTGTCCACATTCTCTGCTTCAAACCGAATTCAAATCGGTCCAGTATTTACAAATTTATTGAAGATTTTCTGAAAATATTGTATCACGTGATTATACACCGTGTAGAAGGGTAGTTTGGTTTTCTTTTGTCCCATACATCATTTCCCGTAATTTACCACGGTGTATAATCACGTGATGCAACAATTTCAGAAAATCTTCAATAATTTTGTTAATATGCGACCGATTTGAATTCCGTTTGAAGCAGAGAATGTGGACAGACGTAACGCATTAGATGGACGTGGTTGATTTTATTGAAAAATCAACTGATAAAAAGTTATTGAAGATAAACCAAAAATTTGGTTTATCTTCAATGACATTTTTATCAGTTGATTTTTTCAAAAATCCAACACGTCCAGCTTATTCTTGGCATTTTCCCACCTTCTTTGCTTCAAACCGAATTCAAATCGGCCAAGTATTAAAACAGATATTGAAGATTATCGGAAATTCTGAGTCACATGATTATACACCGTGTTTACTAACATAAAAGCCGTGTGCGATTTAGGCCGGTAGAGCTCTTCTGGAAGAGTCTGGTTCCCGCCTCTGATATACTACTTTGTAGAAAAGATATAACGCAGTGTATCATAGGCGGGAACCAGACTAGCTCTACTTCTTCCAGAAGACCACTTCTGGCCTAAATCGTACGCGGCTAAAGATAAATGGTAGATTTTCATTCAAATTTTACACAACTTGGAATAGGAAATTTGATTGTCAGGACAAACGCATGCATTTAAGCTATCATTATCAGAAGAGGATATTTTGAAATGTGGGTGACGAGTGTTTATTCAGATATGCAATTTACTCAATTACTCGTCCATTACGTTACAAAAATACGCTTGGAAAAATAAATTTCTGAGTTTCTATGAAATGATTTCGCTATATGTGATACCTTTTTGTCCATTTAAGCACTTACATACGCATCTAAACAAAGTCTCAAAGAACATTCATATCCTACTTTTGGTGATATTTGTATAAAAATTATGTGTCTTTTAATGATGACTCGTTCATTGCTTCACGTTCTGTGACACATAAAGTATACCCATAATCTTTTTTAAATTAGGTGAATATGAAAAACTTCCCATTTTGTTTATTTGATACTCTAACGTGATGATAAGCGTATTTTCGTGCGTGTTATTCATCAAACAAGAGGGTCATGGACTCTGTATGCCTATAGCTCCATTGACTTTTAGACTTTAGACTTTTAGACTACGAATTCTACAATGAATACAATAAAGATATATCCAAAGAAGATTCACACTCCACCATATACATGTATGAAATCCAATAAGTAGTTATGGAGGAGAAGTGTTTCTTTAAAATTTTCTTGAAATTACAACATGTTTCATATAGCAAATCGTCGGTGGGAAGTCAAAACCTCGTAACTCCAGCTTTTTCAAGCTGTAGTTACGAGGTTTTGACTCCCTACCAACGAAATGAATAAGCACAGACCCCAGCGGCCATCCTTTTTTTCAAAGAATCTTATGGAGAACTGTACATTGAACATTTAGGCCAAATTACAATTGAAATACAACAAGGCGTTTCGGAGAAGAAGATTCAATTCAATTAATTTGTCTAAAATTTAAGCTCTACACAGATTTTCTTTCTTTTTTTTTTTTTTTTTTTTTTTTTTTTTGAATGAGTTTAGAAGAAAATACAGGGAAGATTCCTGAGAAGGTTGGTTGAAATTGGTCCAGTAGTTTTGGAGAAGAAGATTTATAAAGAAAAAGTGGACGCACACACGGACAGACGGACCGACACACGACGGACACGGGGCTATGACATAATCCCCGCTAGCCTTCGGATAGTTGAGCTAAAAACTATTTCTCTTTATGAATATAGGGCACGATTTTATCCAGGATATCGTGACGTATTTTCGAACAAAATTAATAATAGGCCTAGTATTTTCGTATGTGTTGTACATGTAGCTACACCTTGATTCAAATCGTAGTTACGAGATTTTATAACAACACCAATGGTTTATCAAAAAATAACGTTAAACTCAATCTATTTTCAGCACAAAATTCATAGTCTGATCCTTATCCATATTATTCTTAAATAGCCTCTTTATGAACAGAAGCAATTGTAAGTTAGTGCATTTGGGTCCATTTTAAAATACATGTAACCGCAGGCTCATCCCGAAACTCAATTTTCGAAAATGCTATAATACGAGTTATTCCGGTCCTGGGCTACTAGATGGAGAAAATGTATTTCTTTTAATAGGGATACTTCGAAAAAGATTATGCGGAAATATTATTTGTAAGTACAGTGTTTGTTAAACCGGACATGTGAAGAAAACGTTGTTTGAGTTGACGTCGTCAGAAACTGGGCCGGGTTGACATCAGTGACGTTGCCGTGGGAACGATGAAATCTCTTTTTATTGCATGTCACGAAATATAAAATACATGCATATTAGAAAATTGATCATGCTTTTATAGTTCAAATTTGGTGAAAATCGGACTATCAATAAAGAAATCAGAACATTTTTCCGGGAATTTTTTGATCACCCCTCGTATATAAGGGACCTTTTTTTCCAGATCCCGGCTCAATTATTATTATTATTTTTTTCTCATAAATGATGATTTCAACACCGGCGACAGCTATTGTCCCAGTTACCGTAGAATGAGTGTCTAACTCAAGGACCAATTAACCTAAGATTATGAACACAGTTGTTGTCCTTGGTCGAATGATGCGCCATATTTTTTAGGTCAGGTAGGTCTAAGGTTTAAGTAGAGAATTCGAAAGTCGGTTGAATATGATTCAGTTAGTAGATTTCAGACTTAAACCCTTTCCCAAACGGCGAAAATTTTGGGTGATCCTAAGATTAAAAAATCTGCCACAAATGACAAAATGTATGTTATTAACAATAGAATTTGTGTAAAATATGGCACAGAAAATAATGAGACATAAGGAGAAACTGCTGGTTATCAGCAGTTTCTTCTATTGTTTCAATATTTTCCCAAGCCCTTAAATTTTGATGGAAACAAACTGCACATTTAAGCGATATTTCAATCGGGCTTTTCCCAAAGTAAGTAAAAAGCAGACAGTGTGGGCTAAGATCAGACTGCACGTTTGTGAGACTTATCGTAGTCTATACTGCCTGTCAAAGCTGCGGATGTATAATTACGATCAATGTGACCTGCTATTGGACAATGTTTTTTACTGGAATTGAATATGATTTATTCATTTATGAATGATAACATTCTATTTTCAATTTAACAACAAAAATAATCAATGGTTTTGAATCATTTTGGCAATTTCTGTGCCATTTTAAGATGGGTATTATACTTAGGAATGCTACAGAGACTAGCTCCGCAGTTACGGTGATCTAAAAAAACTAGGGTCAAAGGTCGTAGAATTAATGATTCATGCCATTCTTAATTCATTTTTTGGGCGTATGAATGTATGTTCTAAAATTTAAGGTAGGACGGGTCGTTACTCCTAAATCATGGGCCGAGCTACAAGCAATTATGCTATAATGGTCGTCAATGCAAAATCAATTAGTTCCTATAGACCTAAAATATCCTTTTTATGAGCCGGAATGTGTTTCCAAAAGAAAAAGGAGCTTTTATACACTGCTCAAAAGATTTAAAGCAGTCCACCCCTAATGAAAATTGCGGGACAACGGAATTTTTCGGTCGCAATCGAAAACATTCGGCGGTGGAACTTTCCACCGCCGAATGTTTACAACCGCGCCCGAATAAGCCAGGATATGTAACGACGACGCTCGAAAAAACCCCGATGTTTTATGAATCTCAAAATGGTCACAATACGGGTATTCTACCTTAAAGATACATTCCTATTTTACTCTTGTAATGATACATTTAGTCCGATTTTCTCGGTGTTCTTAGCGTTTTATTGGTCCCGACGAAGTCGCACGGTTGCCAATCAAATGACTCGATACATCTTCTTGTTCTAAGTGTAAACAATGCATGGCAACGGACGGGAAAATGCATCGTATATTTGCACTTCAATTTGTAAAGATAAGCGCTATCTTCCTCAGAAATTTACTGCAATAGACCGCATTTTACATGTTTAGCGGCGCGTTATCTCCGATGAGCTAATGCCATAGCCCTAGTGTCAGCAACGCGACGTGTTGCGTTGGCGTCGCTTCATCTGTAAAACAACTAAACAAGAGCCGTCATTCACGGATTAAGCTCCCCGAATAAGTGTTTGTCAGAAAATAAAAACTATCATACATTAAGCCCCATTTTCCAATGACAGATTTTGTGTACACACGTTATTTATAGAATATGGTCTAGGACACCTCATTTAACACATAAGTGCAAGATTTCATTAAATTCTGCCCATTAGATGAAGAGAAATTAGAGAAAAACTGATTTTTACATTAAGGTCCCTTTTTCCATGACACAGCCTCAAATCAAGACACAGAGAAAAAGGTCCCTAGGTATTATCCCAGGGAGTTCACCTGTGAAGTTTCATTGCATTTGGCCCAAGGGTTGCTGAGATATGGCTGTGGACGGACGGACACACGGACAGACAGACGGATGGACGGACGGACGGACGGACGGACAGCATGGCGACTATATGCTCCCCCAAAATCTTTTCGGGGAGCATAAAAATAAAAAACCACATAACAACAACAAAAACCAACAAAACAAAATAAACAAACTTTAACCGGGTCTACCTCATGCACTATTAGAGATACAACCTTGATATTTCATACACAAGAATACTTCATGCCAAGACCTTTCTGTTTGGACCAAGACCATTGACCTTGTGACATTGACCTTGAGCATTATCATACTTAAACCGTTAATCTGGTCTATTTTAGGCATTATTTGAGAAAAAGCCTTTGTATTTCACACATTTATACCTCCTGTCAATACCTTTCATTTGGGACCACGAGTTTTGACCTTTTAACCCTAACCCTGGAGTTGGCATGTATTTGTGACAAGCTCCCTATCTATAGGAGAGCTGTGTTGTCCGCGGACTTACTCTTGTTATTACTAGACGAACTACTGTATTGGCGACAAATCGTCCGAGAAAAAAAGCTGCTAAAGTGTACCGCGTCCTTATAGCATAGAACATGAAAGAGGATGTTTAGTAATGACGTCGTCAATAATGGACGGACGCTTAGAACGCTACGTTTGATTGGTTGCAGCTCTTTAACAACCAGCAAGACAACCGCTAGGCGGCGCGGTGGCGTTCTCAAAAGGTTCGGCATGGGAAGATGAATATAAACGTAGGTAATTTCAATCTAGGCTAGTGAAAATGCTCCCAAAAAGCAATTAATGTTGTGCTAAAAATAAATTATGTTTTGATAATAAAGCCGTAGCTACGAGATTTTTTAACACCACCCACGAAATAGTATTTGTTTGTCCGAAATTACGTTACGTTTAACTGGACAAAATCGTTCCCAATTGGAAATTCCAACTTTTATCATTTGTAAAAGAGTTATGCATACAATAATTTAAGTATCAAATAAACAAAACCATTCAGCATCTCTTATAAACGAGGTCAAGTCTCGTTAAAAACTAGTCTAATTTATCCTTTCCAAAACAAGATATGGTTTTGAATTTCCTAGTTGAAAAGCGTCGAAAAGGTATCTTCCCGATTGTCCCACATTTGATTTTCCAATATACCCTTAAACCTGTGGGATAACGGTTGGTAAGGGTAAAGGTGTGATTACAGTTATGTTCAAAATTTGTTCCACGAACCTTCTTGAATTTATTTCGAAATGTTTGATCTTTAAGATAATTGATTTACCGAAAGTAAACCATCTTGTTAATGTAGTGAATGAAAAGATGTTTGGGAAATTATAAGAATAGATAGATCTTCATAATTAGACTTTTCATTTAACTTTGTTTGCAATAATTATTTTATTTTCTTTTGCCAAATTTTATAGATTTTCATTGTGCCGAAAGAAAACTATGGAATTTCAAATGCAGTAATAGAGTTGAGTCCATTTTGAAATGTATGAAATTCGAAATAAAACACCTTTATACATTATCATTACAATTGTAAACATGGCTAACGCTCAACAACATTTTGATTTTGTTCGCAACAAGCACGTTGGAATGAGTCTTGTCCTTGATGGTAAAAAAATGTTGTAAGTATGACCACAAATCTCAATAAAGACAATTGCTAGTCCCGTCAATTTATACTTAAAGAATCCGAATTTACTGATTATAACATAACTAGAATATTCTCTTGGATATTAATGTCATTTAGCGATAAATCAATTTTACATCATCGAAAAGGTGAACGTTATTGCTACGGAATGCATTGTGACTAAAATATTCTATCAGTGAGTTATGAAAAATATCACGAGGCAAATTCTTTGTATAATCTTGCACAGAATATTGAAACAAAATGAGATCCTAAAGTTTTCAGGATTTTCGGCTTTTGTTTCAACGTTCTCTATATCATTGTAAAGAAAGGATTAAATTGCATAAATTCTATAACTGTTATAAATGTTGAATATGATGAACAACAAATTAATACATTTTTGATACCAATACTTTCTTCTTTCGACTGTTCTTTTAATTAATCACTGACCTATTTTGTCCCTTTAATATAACATGGGAAAAGGAGAAAATGTTTGTAAAAAGCATATAATTTGAATGTTTCCGTGGCCTATCTTATCCGTTTAATATTGTAAGGAAAATGAGAAAATACTACAAATCAACATGCATTTTTCATTTATCGTGATCTATCCGTTTCGTTATTATAGTATGGGAAAAGGAGAAATTGCTGATTATCTATTTCCGTATTTTAACTTTTATGGAAACAATAGTGAAACATTACGAAAGAAGGAAAAATTATAGCACACAATTTAGCCTTTTTCAATACAATATTTCGGATCAATCATTTAAAGATTGGGCCGGTTTATTCGACACAGGGCCGAATCTATTAATACTAGTTCCTGGAATTGAAGACGTTGCTATCGTTTGATTGGCTAGCGGCGGGATAAAGTCACGTGGTCAAGTCCAGATCCATATAAAAGCAGGGGTAAACCCATGCGGGCCCTTTTCAGATACAGCCAGGACACAGTTCACATGGTGAAGTACAGTCGAAAAATTCAGAAACCACGTGGCTTTGTATCTTAATAGCAAATTCAAAATAAATCTTTTAAAATAGATCTACATGTACATATAGATATCTAATATAGATTCAACCACATCTTGTTATTGTTTGAAAAATCAACAAAACATTTGATTAAGTTTTTAGGTTGACTTTAGTTTTCAGCAAGTTCAACAAAAAAAATCCCGACGAAACAAATTAAAAGAATATGACTTGAAGATCCATGTATAGACTCTCGATCTTGATCTAGCCGACCGGGTCTGGTTAATTATGATAGATCCAGATCTACGATAAAACATAAAATCATGAAACGGTTTAAAACCGCCTTTAAACTTAATGTTTGTGTATTGCTCCTAAAAATAGATCTCGATACATGTCGGTCATAGTAAATCTATGTGTATTCCTGGTACACACGCCTCTGTCGATATATATGTTAAGTAAATAGATCTAATCAGTTTAGTTTTAGCTTGTAAATGCCAAAATGAGGGAGAGATGGTGTCGATCAGTTGAAACTGGGACCAGAATTAGTGGTACATCGACGGAAAGAGTGGTTTATTGCTGTCTGTGGATGGTCTGAAAAGTGGATGATCGTAGTCCGTGGATTGTCTGGTCGATCAGTGCTGGAAAAGGAAGAAGTTAAATGTAAAGTGCGGTTACTGCTCTAGATCCCAAACTATGTAAGTTAAGTTTCAGCCATCAGATTCTTCTATTACTTTACAACTTTTTTATGGTCTAATTGCCGGGTCCGTGATTGAGTGTCGATCCTGATCAGTCCAATGATAAACTCGGGAGTTATTTACCGAAACTGGGATGCAAAATTGTCACTGATGAGTTATGTCATTCATTCGCCATCACCGTTATGAAATTTTAAATGTTAGGCCGCTTTAATTATTGAAAATTTTGTATAGGCTATCCATCACCAGGATTGTATTAGGTAGGCTTAGCGATACAATTCAGATAAATGTTTATAGTAGTTCTTTAGCTAAAGCTCTTTGTGAGACAACAATGATGGTTGCCTAGATCATTTAGTAAATTACTAATGTAGAGAATTGAATCATTTGGGTTTTTATACGATGTTTCATAATTTATGTGCTGTATTTATTCTTTACTTAATTACAAGGCTGCTACCACTAATGGTTCACATTAGATTCATTCGCAGGTAAATAAGACTGTCAATAAGCATACATTAAGGTAAGGTTTGCATTTCAATAATCATTGAAAAAGAAAAAGAAACTAGATCTATATAGATCTAGTGATGATAACCATAGGGAAGAGATGATAAGAATTATTAAGAAGGTAAGATGATGATGATGATGATGACAACAACTACAATAACATTTAAAGTTGTAATGAATTTAATATAAAAATGATGATGATGATGATGATGATGATGATGATGATGATGATGATGATGATGATGATGATGATGATGATGATGATGATGATGATGATGATGATGATGATGACAAACAAAACAATAATTATAATGATGGTGTAATAATTGATCATAATAATGTTAATAAAAGATGCACTAAAATGATGATGATTATGATGATGTTGATGAGGAGGATGAGGATGATACTGTCCTACTTTGCGTAATGAATTTCGGTCTTTTAAACCAACCTCACTTATTAGACTTGATAATACAAATGTAGATCTAATATTGAGCATGCTGTTGTAATGGCATTATTGACGGTTGAGGTTAGAATAAAAGATGATCATATTACGAAATGTTAGGTGTGTGAGTGTAGAAATTAGTATGTTATAGGACGTCATAACCGAAATATCAATTGTCCATTCAAAATGTGAAATTCACGTACTTCTTGCCTCAACCTAAATTTTGCAATTTGATGGTATTCTCATGATTTATGATGTCTTTCAGAAATTTGATCAACTAGTTACAAGAATGGCTCCGAGAAGGCACAACACAGACGATACCCAAAAAGTTGGAAAAGGTGTATGTGGAAACTGGCAGGATGTTGGTATGGAAGCCGTGGCGGATCTAGATCTACTTTAACTGACGAGAGTATTGGTGCCACAACCCACACAGTAGAGGAAGCCCCCGGTGGACATGGGTAATGATATTGTTGCTTATTTGACAGCAAATTAATAAACAGTAGGATACATGTACAAGGGTATGAAATCATGTAACAAGTAAATCTACATTGAAATATCTTCACTAATCACTATTTAACCTGAAAGATGACAGGGTAAAAAAGAAGAAGAAGAAGAAAAAAAAAGTTAAGCTTAGCAATGGCGAATGTGTAGTTACATGCACTATAGTTCGACTTTTCAAACCCATTTGATAAGGGAGACTGATAAATGGTAAGATTAAAGACAAACTGTAGAATATAAACGAAGTATATTGCAGTGACAACATAAACTTGTCTACAGAGCGATAATATGGTTAGAATAACTAGAATTCATTTAAAATAGCCTTTGTTGAATGAAGTATATGCTCATATAGTGGAAGTTGTTTCTTGTTTCCTCGAGGTATACGGTACCAGTCCAGGGTAAATACGCATTTCAACAACAGAGACCTGTTTCGAAAATTATTATCTATATTCAGTAATTCATAAATGTCTTATGCACAAGGGGAATTGTTCAGCATCAAATTGTCTCCTTTAGGACCTGATCATTGAAATTCAAAAGATTTCTATAATTTGCAACGGAATTACAAAAGAAAACTAATTTGTAAGAGTTGTACAAATCAAAAATCTCAAAGTGCTTCAGAATTCAATGTCCGAGATATGCATTTAAACCACCTACTTTCGGAACAAAAGTTGAAAACGAACATTGATTCATATGAATTAGGTCCATTAAATAAGCTACTGGTAAATTTTTCTTACTTAAAGTGCGAAAGTTCATTTGGCCGTTTTTGTTATCTCGGAATCAACCCGCATTACAATGACATAGGCCTACGTTTAGAAATTCAGTCCAGGCATCCAAGTCAATTCTCAACCTTGTGATATTTCCAATGAAATTATTGGAAGAATGGTGAATTATTGGTAAAACGGTACCTCCACCATTTCGTATCTAATTCTGTGATGTAGCTGCAGCATATACTTTAAATATCCTGAAATTACAAGGTGCTTGTAAACTAACTAGTAAGTAGTAAGTAAATCAAACGAATCACATTGGGTTAGTTATTTATACTAACATTTTACAGCATTCCGTCCAAAGCTTATAGGACTATAAAGACTCGGAAATAAAGATTCGATATGCGTTTGCTATACTTCTCAGAACTTAAATCATCTGTTCAAATGTTTAGATAAATCGAAAAAGATTTATCATGCATATAGTAATTCTAAAACTGTCATGTTTAAATCTTATACGTAACCTTTCTGAAGTTCATTTTATTACCATTATAGGATTTCCATCGCCCTTACAAGTAGGGTAAAAAATGGAACATTGTAAGTAAATTGTAGGTAAAGCAAAATTATCAACCATTCCAATATCTACATGATCTGACCACTTTGCACCGTGACTGGACAATCTGCTCATAATTTTTCATTATGCGTGGTGTACATGACAATATTCCTTCCTCTTATATCAAAATTAAGAAATAGATTAAATAAGGCCTATGGCAGATATTATTGGATTTCGTTATATGCCTTTAATGACAAATATTTTGAACTACAGAAAAATATTATGTCCAACTGCTTGCATTAAATATGTATATGTAGATTTGGATGCGCCATATCATATGATCAGAATCCTTCTTTCGAGTTAAAACGAACTATGAATTTTTTGCAGTTCTTGGTCGCTAATTCGGCTCAAGATTTGGTACCAATATTACCATCTTAGAGATATTTCTTTGGCTTTCACAGTCAAAGTGATATTTCACATTTATTTCATTTTTTAAAAGTATGTCTTGATGCAAAGATTGTTTATTCTAATGCGTAGAAATGCTGTCAGTTTTTTGAGGTTGTTATTTATGGGCGAAAATGCGCCTTTAAAGTTGAGACAGAAATGACAAATTCTATATAAATCTGAACTGTTGTCCACAACAATCTGTCTAATTTTAGCACAAAAATACATATTTCTCGTAAACGGTTCAATATTTTGACTTGAAATTTTCAGAATTTCCATAAGAAAAGATGCTCTTTCAGATAGAATTAAAGTAAAATTTATGTAAAAATAATTGTGAAATGTCACTTTAATAGCGAGTAAATGAAAAACAAAAAGATAGCCGTTGTACTATATAACATATATAACGTTGGTTT
This sequence comes from Fragum sueziense, assembly GCA_963680895.1. Classification (NCBI taxonomy): domain Eukaryota; kingdom Metazoa; phylum Mollusca; class Bivalvia; order Cardiida; family Cardiidae; genus Fragum; species Fragum sueziense. The sequence goes on from OY804603.1 coordinate 1,970,243, forward strand.
TATTTAAAAAAAAAAATAGGTAGAATATCAAGGAAATGCATTGGATCAAACAATTTGTGCATAATTGATTTGCAATAACATCTTTGTTAGAGCTATTCATACTAGGTAACGGGAAAAGGATAATTCAACTTAAGTTTTAGGTCATTCAATTGCATCTATATCCAACTACACAATTAATCCTTAAATTTTACTACATTGTAAAAAATGTTATTTACTTCTATGAAAAAAAATAGCCCTTCAGGCTTCTCCACCAAGAGAATCCACTTTGCTGCAAATAGCTCTAAGAATAGGATAGAAGGCAGAATGGATAACACAAAATAATTGATCTTAAAACCTCAAAAGGGAGGTCTTTGTATGTCTAAATCATATTAAGATAACGGTAACTTAAACAACAACAACAACAACAACAACAACAAACCAACAAAAAGGGGTAACAGCTTTAATTAGCAGTTCTCATTACAATTGTGTTAGGCATGTTGTGTTTTATATAGCATTGCTAAGGGAGTAAGCTGCAGCAATATGAAGGATAAGGGCTCAATTTGCTAGCTTTTGGATAAGTGCATAGATATTTGAAAGTTATGTAATACACGAAGAAGGTACACAGGACAAACTTATATACATCTAAAGATTATCACCTCACGTGTCTTTTTTTTTCCAAATGCATTCTTATTTTGCAATTTCATTGGAGAAATGTTGGTGACACCGTTTTTTCTCTCTCTTTCTCGTATATGACACGTGAAAATGATAATGTGATAATTATATATAATTGAATAATGTGACATGTTGTTATGATATATAAGGATAATGTATAAGGTTGATAATGTATAAGGTTGATAATGAATAAGGTTGATAATGTTTGTTATAATGATAATGTATAAGGCTGATAATGTTTGTTATAATGATAATGTATAAGGTTAATAATGTATAAGTTTGATAATGCTCTGTTATAATGAATGAGATTTATAAATTGGAGTCTTCTTTGTAGGAAGGTGATAATCTATTTGGCTTTCTAATCGATAATGTATAAGGGGATCTGCCAAAAAGGTCTAAGGTTGTGGCCGTGCGATCCAACGTTGGGTTTCAAAATTATGTTAAGCGTAGGGGAACTGAGACCGCTGTCGGATCATTCCACATTTATACTAACTACTCTGTTTGTAAACCTGTGTACCATAATCAAGTGAGGTCAAGTAATATATGTTTATTTGCTATATGAATGAAGACGCTGGTCTACGATAAAAACATTTAAAATGTATTCATAGACCTACATAAATATAGTATGAGAAAGGACACATTCAGCAAATTGTTTTGAATATTTCTAATGCCAAAGATCGACGGAGAGGGAATTATTTCTATAAAGCTGGAGGAAGTACAAATTTAGCTTGTTGCATATTTCAGATGCAAGTAAGAATCATAGTTCCCTGTTTAGTCGAATTAATGTGTTTTAAGTCGGACAGACCTCATATTTGGTTGCAGAACTCTAATATTGATGAAAGGAGAATTGAAACAAATGAGGTTTAAGCATGTCCTTGATTTAGGGGTATTCAACAAGGCGCCTGAGCTCTTTTTAATTCGTTGCTATGAGACGCTATTTGGACAAATTAATGCAACTTATTATCTGCAAAAGTAGAGAACAATTTCGGAAATCTGGTAAAATGTCCCATAGCCGGATTAACAGATAATGTATTCCACTATAATATCTGGTGTTACACAAAACATAAACGCTACAGCAATTAAGACTAAAACGCATGAAAAGTTATACAGAATCTTATTCCAGTAAGCATGATAAGCACGCGATCAATTACCCGAAGATAAAAGAAGTTCCAAGACGATTTGAATTAGACGACACATTTCTGTCCAATTGAGGTTATGGTTTGATGCTGAATACTCTCTCTGAAGCAATAATGTATAATTATTACAACACTTGTTTCCCCTAACTGACCATGGCTGGTATAGGAGACGGTGCATGATGGGCCGCTTTTTTGGCGGTAGGTTCCACCAGTACGCTGTGCTTCCTTCGGGAACCTTTTGGCGTAAACCATCAAGCTATGTGTTTGGAACCGTGGTTGGACAAACAAACTTGCTAAATTTGAATCAATAAATGGACACTAATCAAGCTCAGTTCTGCGGCCGATGGCGGAGCAGGAGATTATGATTAATTGATAAGGATAATGCTTTCTATAATTTAATTATTAGATATTTAATTTAATTCATTATTACATTCTTAATGTAATATTATGTAATATACCAGCCATGGCCAGTTGCGCCAAATTATATTTCATTTAAACCTTATCATATTGTCTTTCTTTACCCCCGTTGTCGAATAATATTTCGGATCAATCATTTAAAGATTGGGCCGGTTTATTCGACACAGGGCCGAATCTATTAATACTAGTTCCTGGAATTGAAGACGTTGCTATCGTTTGATTGGCTAGCGGCGGGATAAAGTCACGTGGCCAAGTCCAGATCCATATAAAAGCAGGGGTAAACCCATGCGGGCCCTTTTCAGATACAGCCAGGACACAGTTCACATGGTGAAGTACAGTCGAAAAATTCAGAAACCACGTGGCTTTGTTTCCCGCCCGTTTCCCATCCCTTTTTGCTCTCGCTTCTATTGCTCATTTCAGACTCGTTGTTATCAACAAAAACCCACTGTCATGGCTGGTCGAAAATGGTATGGTACAGAATGAACTGATGATAGTCGATGGAGGTCACTACGGCGTAAACCATCAAGCACTGTGTTTGGAACCGTGGTTGGACAAACAAACTTGCTAAATTTGAATCAATAAATGGACACTAATCAAGCTCAGTTCTGCGGCCGATGGCGGAGCAGGAGATTATGATTAATTGATAAGGATAATGCTTTCTATAATTTAATTATTAGATATTTAATTTAATTCATTATTACATTCTTAATGTAATATTATGTAATATACCAGCCATGGCCAGTTGCGCCAAATTATATTTCATTTAAACCTTATCATATTGTCTTTCTTTACTCCCGTTGTCGAATAATACAATACACTTCATCCACTCAGTTCCTTTTACAGAATTCAAGAGGTATACATGCACATGGAATACAAAAACAATATTGTTTCACTAGGAAATATCAGTAAACTATGTTTTAATTCAATTCATATCAACTTAGTTAATTTTAAGGATATCGGCATGGAGCAGTATTTTTGATCCTAACTATATTTTAGCCCCAGGCGTGGGATTATCCCACACCTTACCTGTCCGAAAATTTTATCGATAAAATCAAATGTGGGACAATCGGGACTAAACCGTCGAAAAACATTGATACATATTGTATATTGATCTGCCTTTGAACGGTTTAGTCCCGATTGTCCCACATTTGATTTTATCGATAAAATTTTCGGACAGGTAAGGTGTGGGATAATCCCACGCCTGGGGCTAAAATATAGTTAGGATCAAAAATACTGCTCCATGCCGATATCCTTAAAATTAACTAAGTTGATATGAATTGAATTAAAACATAGTTTACTGATATTTCCTAGTGAAACAATATTGTTTTTGTATTCCATGTGCATGTATACCTCTTGAATTCTGTAAAAGGAACTGAGTGGATGAAGTGTATTGTATTGTATTGAAAAAGGCTAAATTGTGTGCTATAATTTTTCCTTCTTTCGTAATGTTTCACTATTGTTTCCATAAAAGTTAAAATACGGAAATAGATAATCAGCAATTTCTCCTTTTCCCATACTATAATAACGAAACGGATAGATCACGATAAATGAAAAATGCATGTTGATTTGTAGTATTTTCTCATTTTCCTTACAATATTAAACGGATAAGATAGGCCACGGAAACATTCAAATTATATGCTTTTTACAAACATTTTCTCCTTTTCCCATGTTATATTAAAGGGACAAAATAGGTCAGTGATTAATTAAAAGAACAGTCGAAAGAAGAAAGTATTGGTATCAAAAATGTATTAATTTGTTGTTCATCATATTCAACATTTATAACAGTTATAGAATTTATGCAATTTAATCCTTTCTTTACAATGATATAGAGAACGTTGAAACAAAAGCCGAAAATCCTGAAAACTTTAGGATCTCATTTTGTTTCAATATTCTGTGCAAGATTATACAAAGAATTTGCCTCGTGATATTTTTTCATAACTCACTGATAGAATATTTTAGTCACAATGCATTCCGTAGCAATAACGTTCACCTTTTCTACGATGATGTAAAATTGATTTATCGCTAAATGACATTAATATCCAAGAGAATATTCTAGTTATGTTATAATCAGTAAATTCGGATTATTTAAGTATAAATTGACGGGACTAGCAATTGTCTTTATTGAGATTTGTGGTCATACTTACAACATTTTTTTACCATCAAGGACAAGACTCATTCCAACGTGCTTGTTGCGAACAAAATCAAAATGTTGTTGAGCGTTAGCCATGTTTACAATTGTAATGATAATGTATAAATGTGTTTTATTTCGAATTTCATACATTTCAAAATGGACTCAACTCTATTACTGCATTTGAAATTCCATAGTTTTCTTTCGGCACAATGAAAATCTATAAAATTTGGCAAAAGAAAATAAAATAATTATTGCAAACAAAGTTAAATGAAAAGTCTAATTATGAAGATCTATCTATTCTTATAATTTCCCAAACATCTTTTCATTCACTATATTAACAAGATGGTTTACTTTCGGTAAATCAATTATCTTAAAGATCAAACATTTCGAAATAAATTCAAGAAGGTTCGTGGAACAAATTTTGAACATAACTGTAATCACACCTTTACCCTTACCAACCGTTATCCCACAGGTTTAAGGGTATATTGGAAAATCAAATGTGGGACAATCGGGAAGATACCCTTTGAATGTCACATCAAACATTGACATGACTTGTATGCTGATGACCCAACTCATCATTACTCTGATGCTCATCATTACTCTGATGCATATATTACCAGAATAAATGCTAACCTTCAAGATGCCCTACTCAATGTTGAGCCTGGTGCAAATATAACAACATGATAATTAATCTAAATAAGACTACGTGTATATTAATTGGCTCCGCACAACGACTTAAAAAAGCGGTAAATCTCAATCTTGAAATTCTTGGAAATCAAATAGAGAATGTATCTTCACAGAAGCTTTTGGGTGTTCATATTGATAATACCCTATCCTGGAAATTTAATATTGATAAAACATGTTCTAGGTTATCATAAAAGTTATTTTGCTTAAACGAATTAATCATTTTCTGACCCGAGAAATGCGGCAAATGTTTTACAATTCTTATATAACACCATATTTTGACGACGGTTGTATAGTCTGGAATCAGTGCACACATCTTCACATGTAAATAGATTATTCAAAATTCAAAAAAGAGCAGGACTATCCTTTACAAACCCACCAGGTCTGACACGAGAGAAAAATTTACTGAATTGAAATGGTTAACATTCAAAACACGTTGTATATACTTCACTATAGTAATGGTCTATAAGGCATAAAATGTCTTGGCACCTTCTATTACATCAAATCACATAAATCTAAGTAAAGATAGATTCTATAATCTAAGATTACAAACAAACAACGTAAAATCATATTCCCGCATTCCTAGAACAGACTTTATGATGAGAACATTTTCTGTCCATGGCATGAAATATTGGAATTCAAAAAAAGTACCTGATGTCAGTCAATGACGTTTCTTAAAATTATATATTCAACTTAATATGTTAGATCTGCAACAAACATGTATGTCCAAATTTGATTTGTTATTTCGTTAATTTATGTCATGAATGGTTATTGCATGTGAGAATGTATGTCATTACAAAGTAAATGAGTTACCTGCCCTGTCCAAAATCAATACATGGTCTTAGCGTCATCAGAATATGATGGAGAAGAAAATGTTGATAACCATATTATTTTTGTCACAATGTTTAAATTTTTCCGCGTTCGATAGCGTTGCATTAACCGCCTTTGAACGTTCGAATTTTGGTCAAGTCTAAAATTTTGAAACCAGGGTAAGGGTATATTTGTTTTCCGAATGCCTTATTGTAAACAAGTGCATGTCGTATTGCGATGCAATACAGGAGTCCCCCACCGGATAACAAAAAGTAATTTCTTATAATATATCTCCTACTTACTAAATCTATAACTGTATTTTAAGTTTGAAGTTGTTAGCACTTTAGGTTTTGGGCAATATGTTCTGAACAAAAATATAAGGGTAAAAAACAAACAAAGGCAATAACTCCAAAAATGGGCGTGGCAGAGTAACGACTCTTGTACATGACACTTATACTCAATGAGATCTATAAGTGTACCAAGTTTGAAGTTGCTAGCACTTATGATTTAGAAGATATATTCCGGACAAAAATGTAAGGGTAAAAAAAACAAAGGGCAATAACTCAAAAAGTGAGGGTGGCAGAGTAACGGTTCTAAAACATGACACTTTTCCTCAATGAGATCTATCGGTGAACCAAATTTGAAGTTGCTAGGAGATGTGTTCCAGACGATAATGTAAGGGTATATACAACAAAGGGCAATAACTCAAAAAGTGGGCGTAGCTGAGTAATGACAATTCTCCTCAACGACATCTATCAGTGTAAAAAGTTTGAAGCTGCTAGCATTTGTGATTTAGAAGATATGTTCCGGAAAAAAATGTTCCGGTAAAAAAACAAAGGGCAATAACTCAAAAGGTGGGTGTGGCAGAGTAACGGTTCTTAAACATGACAATTCTTCTTACTGAGATCTATCGGTGTACTAAGTTTGAAGTTGCTAGCACTTATGGTTTAGAAGATATGCTCCGGACAAAAATGTAAGGATAAAAAATAAAGGGCAATAACTCAAAAAGTGGGTGTGGCAGAGTAACGGTTCTAAAACATGACACTTTTCCTCAATGAGATCTATCGGTGAACCAAATTTGAAGTTGCTAGGAGATGTGTTCCAGACGATAATGTAAGGGTATATACAACAAAGGGCAATAACTCAAAAAGTGGGCGTAGCTGAGTAATGACAATTCTCCTCAACGACATCTATCAGTGTAAAAAGTTTGAAGCTGCTAGCATTTGTGATTTAGAAGATATGTTCCGGAAAAAAATGTTCCGGTAAAAAAACAAAGGGCAATAACTCAAAAGGTGGGTGTGGCAGAGTAACGGTTCTTAAACATGACAATTCTTCTTACTGAGATCTATCGGTGTACTAAGTTTGAAGTTGCTAGCACTTATGGTTTAGAAGATATGCTCCGGACAAAAATGTAAGGATAAAAAATAAAGGGCAATAACTCAAAAAGTGGGTGTGGCAGAGTAACGGTTCTAAAACATGACACTTTTCCTCAATGAGATCTACTATCGGTGTACCAAGTTTGAAGTTGCTAGGAGATATGTTTCAGACGATAATGTAAGGGTAAATACAACAAAGGGCAATAACTCAAAAAGTGGGTGTAGCAGAGTAATGGTTCTTAAACATGACAGTTCTTCTCAACGAGATCTACCAGTGTAAAAAGTTTGAAGCTGCTAGCATTTATGATTTAGAAGATATGTTCCGGAAAAAAATGTAAGGGTAAAAAAAACAAAGGGCAGTGACTCAAAAAGTGGGTCTGGCAAAGTAACGGTTCTTAAACATGACACTTTTCCATAATAAGATCTATCGGTGTACCAAGTTTGAAGTTGCTAGCACTTATGATTCAGAAGATATGTTACGGATAAAAATGTAAGGGTAAAAACAACAAAGGGCAATAACTTGAAATGTCGGCATGCCCAAGTCATGGTTTTAGATATGACACTTTTCCTCAATGAGATCTATCGGTGTACCAAGTTTGAAGTTGCTGGCACTTATGATTTAGAAAATATGTTCCGGACAGAAATGAAAGGGTAAAAACAACAAAGGCAATAACTCAAAAAGGGGGCGTGGCAGAGTAACAGTTCATAAACATGGCATTTTTCCTCAATGAAATATATCAGTGTACAAAGTTTGAAGTTGCTAGAACTTATTGTTTAGGAGATATGTTCCAGACAAAAATGTAAGGGTAAAAAGAACAAAGGGTAATAACTCAAAAAGTAGGCATGGCAGAGTAACGGTTCTTAAACATGACACTTTTTCTCAATGAGATCTATTTGTGCAAAAGGTTGAAGTTGCTAGCACTTATGATATAAAAGATATGTTCCGGGAAAAATGTAAGGGTAAAAACAACAAAGGGCAATAACTCAAAAAGTAGGCATGACAGAGTAACGGTTCTTAAACATGACACTTTTTCCCAATGAGATCTATTTGTGCAAAAGGTTGAAGTTTCTAGCACTTATGATTTAGAAGATATGTTCCGGGAAAAATGTAAGGGTAAAAACAACAAAGGGCAATAACTTAAAAAGTGGACGTAGCAGAGTAATTGTTCTTAAACATGGTAATTGTCCTTAACAAGATCCATCAGTTTACAAAGTTTGAAGTTGCTAGTATTTATGGTTAAGGAGATATGTTCCGGACAAAAGTGTATGGGTAAAAACAACAAAAGGCTATAACTCAAACAGTGTGCATGGCAGAGTAACGGTTCTAAAACATGACACTTTTTCTTAATGAGATCTATAAGTGTACCAAGTTTGAAGTTGCTAACACATATAGTTTAGAAGATATGGCCCGGACAAAAGTGTGACGGACGGACGGAATCGAGCAAACCTATAGTCCCAAAACCGGTAACCGGTGGGGGACTACATGTAATAATCTAATCAATTTACCGTTATTGTGTGGTTATGTATTTATAAGTTACCTTCGATAAATAAAGATATTATTATTATTATTATTATTATTATTATTATTATTATTATTATTATTATTATTATTATTATTATTATTATTATTATTATTATTATTATTATTATTATTATTTGCTAACCTTTTCCGAACAGCAACATTTTAGGGTGACCTAATTCAAAAGCTGCTGCAGACGACAAATTGTTGATAATAAAGATTAGATCATGCCCATTTGGATCCACTGGGAAAGTCTGTTTGTCGCGCCTGACTATATAAAATTCATAAAGATCGAACACTATTCAATACCCGAAAGCGATTTGCGTGAAAACCAAGAAACAAAGCTTAGCCTCAGATCAGACCCTGATTCAAAAACGTTTCGTCGTTTTTGAAAACTAGATTCTGACAGAGGTGTTCCAAATGATCCGTACTTCATACAAATGATGTCATTATTACGTCATTTGTATGAAATATTGAGCATTACCATGGTGCCATGGAGCAGTTGGAACAACTCGGTCAAATCTCTCTTATATTGTTTCTACAACAGAGTTGGCTAAGGGGTTCCGCACGAAGTATAGGGTAATGACTCCTCCCATTGAGCATCTAAAAATCTTTCTCTAAGAACGTTTTATCCTAAAACAATCTCAAGATATCTAAAAATCTCCCTCTAAAGAACGCGCCTCTGGTAGGCCCAAACAAACAGTATCCTTTGCTTGGTTAATACAAACAACCAATGAAACGCCTCGACCAATCAGACCGGTAACCAGTCTACCAGTAGGATAAGTCTAAATCAAATTTGTCGTTTCCGTCACAAAATTAAAAGCGTTTTTTTCTGGCTTATCGGTAACAATTCCTTTTTAAAGGCTATATTTGTTATAGCATTAAAACAATTCATAATAACCAATCTTGGCGCCGAAACATAATTAACAAGAGTAAAATTGAAATGGGATCTATTTAGTTCTTTTTAGAAGTGTATAAAGGCCCCTTTTACATAACCCGACTTACAAAACGATATTAAACCCGTTCCCAAAGGACAAGATTTTGGACTTGTCCAATTTGAAATGAGTTGTTCATGGCAAAATAATTGATACCAAAAGAAAAAACGTGTGGATATGATGGTAAAGAAAATATTGGAATTGGAGGAGAAAAATGCTTTTCACCAGAATTTTCTTCTTTTGCTTCAATGTTTTCTTAAGCCTTTTCTTTTAGAGACGTAAATAAGCGTCACTGTTTTGGAATGTATATATAAAAGGTGGATTTAAACATCATTATCTCATTTCAAAGGAGCTGACGAATAGCATTGTACAAGGCGAACATATATTGGATATGAAAACTTTTAGCTTAGTGCAAACTTTTTCTTTGTTGTTTGTTGCTTTCCTTTTAACAGGTATGAATTTTTATTTGATTTTACTAAACGTGTCTAATTCTGTGTATATACTCCTCACAAAAAGTTAAGCAACAAAGATGTTTTTCTTTCTCAAATGTGTTTTACCACATCCAATGATCTATGTTTTATACAATACAAAGTTGGGGTCTTATTACACAAATTACGTTAAATGATTGTGAAAATCATCAAACAATAACAAAGTTACAGATCCTCGAAATCCGTCCCGACGAAACAATGGTGCAAAACGTCACTCGCCAGCAGTTCAGAATGTGTAAAAAGCTGTTTTTCGGCCACTTAAGGCCATGATCGAGCATCAAGTACAGGTCTGGTATGACCCCTACAATGACCAACACACGCCCGAACACACCTTGGCATCAAGCAGATTTGTCTGTCTAATGTCCGTTGTGGATTGATCTTCCATTCTTCCTGCAAGACCTGTTGCAGTTCATCCAGGGTCTGTTGGCGAACATGCTGACCATAGACACGCCCTCATCCATTAACATAACAGTTGGATCTGTTTACTGTGCCAGAAGGATGATAACAGGCGTGATGATCTCGTAAATGCACCTTATACCGTTCATTGAACCTCGTCTGATGACAACCAGCTCTGTTCTGTGGCAAACACTGATACCTCTCCAGACCATCAAACTCCTACGTCCATATTGGTCGTGTTCAGCGATGTTACAGTCGGCAAACCGTTCATTACCGTTTCTCAACACACGTGTCATGCCATCATTAGAACCAAGGCAGAATCTTGACGTGTCAGTTAAGAGTTTGTGACGCCAACGAGTGACCCTCAGTTTTGATGTTGATGTTCCAATATTAATCTTTGCCGTCCATGTTTTGGGGGAAGTTTGATCCGTTGAAGTGGTATTCTGGACCTTAGACCTTCTATGTGAAACATGTTCCTCACGGTTTGGATGCAAAGTCTGTTTCTTGACACCCTCTGAAGGTCATTTTCCAGCGATCTGGCCGTTTTAAGCCGGTTCCTACGGACTAAGGTTGCAACATAACGGTCTTCACAAGGTGTTGTTACTCTTAGACGACCTGAACGTGGTCTCTCTGACATCTGTCCAGTTTGATTGTATCGGGTTATTGCTCTTCAGTCAATACTGCGATGAAATTTAAAGTGAATGGCAGCAGCAGTCTTGGTTGCCCCACCCTGTAGCATTCCAACAATTTGAGCCACTTCAATTGGAGTCAAGTGACGTATTGGCATGATTCAAATGTTGATGACATCAAAGTTGTCAAATTGACGCTTTTTAAGCACATACGGAGCTAATGCCAAGTTTGAAATCCGTATATGCGACACATTTTGCATGCATGTTTTGGGGGTGAGTGTGTTCTAATCACGTGATAGCTGTTATTGGAGACGATAACATCCAGTATTCTTTTAAGTGTGTTTAAGCATAGATATGGCTGTCCGAATAACAAATCTGTGCAAAAATTTCCGCGTGTATAAAAAGAATATTGAGAGAATTACTTTTGTTGCTTAACTTTTTGTGAGGAGTATATAATAACATTATGTAATATCGATGCCTTTTAACGAAAACCTCGTTACTGCAGCTTATCTTAAGCTGCATATGCGAGATTTTTGTTGAAAAAGCGACGATACGTAACCTACATACTAAAAGGTCTGGTCACACGATTTTGAGTCGACACCAAGGCCAAAGCACGTCAAAAAATGATCATTCGTACAGTATATTCTGGACAGGATGTAGACGTGATGTTGACATGAAATTGTATGTGGTCAGACGTAAAGCTACATTACGTTCTTGTCTCTCTATTTACCTTTTCCCAAACTAAACAATTGTTGTTGTTTTTTTCTTTCCTAGAGGAAAAAAAACTTTATGAAAACATTATGTAAAAAAGAAGAAAATTGCAATACATTCCACATTTTCTTTATTATACTCGCGGCTTAACCCTGTCCATTTTTTTCAAATTTTGCTTCAGAAATGCCATTAATTAATATTTTCCCAAACAAGACCAAAGGGGGTGTCTCAAATCTGCCCATGCATGAATTTTCTTTAAATTCTGCATGGTGATAAAGGACCATATGCAAGCTATGAAAATGCATTTAGTTTCTTAGATAATCCAAACTGGATTCCAAAAAGCCACCTTGACTTATTCCCACTATGACATGAAACATGGCCCCTTTTTCATGTGTCGCAAAACTTTAGTTTTGTGTATTTTCAAGATTTGTCAATGGAATTTGATCCGAGACACATAAGGCATTACATTCATACCAGAAAAGGTATTTGAGGAAATTATTATGAATGTTTTTTATTGAATTAATCATGAAAAAATGCATATTTTTCAGCAAAATTTTGGAAAAGAGTAAAATTGAATTCCAAAGTTAAGTATGTCGGAGTCTTTGTCAAGATTCCATATCATCACAAAAACATGCTACAAATTTCCTCTTACTTTGAGCCAAATTATATAGAAATCCAAAACCGGTAACAATGTCATATAATACATATTATTGATGAAGGTGATGTTTTGGTCCAAAACTTGTATTCAGTAAAAATTTGATTGTGCTCCTAAAAACATTTTTATATTCAGTAAAATCAACTGTAGCATACAGTACAAACCTACAGCAATATTCATGCCCAAAAAACTCATTGGAAAAAACATAGAATTAATATAAATATTACTTACATTTACAAAATTACATGTATGGAAGCCAAGATAGGCATAGATATACACATTGCAAGTTTTCTTTACTATTTGGTCACATTGTCTATGCACCATTTTTAGTGAGACTATGATATGCAATAAATGTCAAGCCAAATGTTATGAAATTGGAAAGACGCTTAGAACCGGTACGGTAAAGCATCAAAAGGTGCCCTTCCGGGTAACCAATACATAACCAAATATTTTTGCTCTAAGCGCCCGTAATGAACTAACATGATATGGAAGGCCCCCTATGATTCAGTAAAAGACTGTTACAGCATTATATCTTTTCGGTTACACAGTTGAAAATGTGCTTGTTTATTTCAAAACGTGGCCCTATTGGGATAAAACAGGGTGCAATTATTTCCTCAAATTATTTTTCTGACCATAGCTTAACCTGTTTTGATACACAATTTATACACATTTCAATGATGTCATATGATTAACATGTTGTTTAGCCATCAATAGCCCTTAAAAGCCACATGGGAGCTGGATTATCTGTTTCTTATGCATCACAACAATATTTTCACTTTTGCACGATTGTCAAATGCCATCAGAGAAATCGGTGCTTTTTCTTATTTGCTTTCTCATGTTTCAAAAGATCTATAAATAACTCTTGCTGTCTTGCTTTCATGAATCACAGCTGACTTGAATAATTTAAAATGATTTTTATAGAAAATTTCCTCTCTTTTTTGTAAAGAAGGTACACCTGGGACAAGATCTAATGTGACCCTGGAAAAAAATATTGTAACCAACTTTGAAGTCTACCCCTTAGCAAACTTACATACAAAATTTAAAACATCATGGCTGTGTAAAGCTTTACAAAAAGAGCTTATCTTTATTATATGAAATGTTTCCACTTTTATGCTGCCACAGCAACAAAAGTTTATGACAAAAAGAAATTCTAATACACAGAGTTGTACTCCTTTAACCCAAGGTTACTTTTTATCAAGTTTCAAAAAGATTTACATATTAGATTGGGAGAAAAAAGAATTTTTGAGAAAATGCCAACAGACAGACAGACACACGGACAGATGACAGGAAATAACCGAAAAAATGCTTTGCATCTTGATTTATCGTCAGGTAAACTAAAATAACCAAAAAAGTAAACAAAACATTTGAAAAAAGTCATTTTTAAAAAATCTTAATTTTGTCCATTCTTGGAAATGTGCACTATTCAGGGGGAAATTCCAAAAGCAACATTTTACCGGTTTTATTTTTTCTCGATATTTCACGATAATCATCAGTATATTTGTGCGCAACTTTTACATAATTTTCAAATCTTGACAAAAACTGGAACAAAGAAAATTTTTGAACAGAATTTGCTTAAAATATTTAAAAACAATGAATTTTTGGGTTACCCCCTTACATCAGTTGATATAAAACAATATTTTTGTACATAATTATATATATTTTTGTTTCATACAGGATCACGGATTACTGTGCATTATTTTTAGAATAAATTAGGCGATGAAACTAACAACCAGAACGCTTGCACACTGTTTTAATCAGGGTACCCTCTTTTTTCATGGTGAAAACTTAAAATTCCGAGAAAATTGTTTTCTGGAATGTGCGATTTGAAACATTTCATGAATATGAACCGTTATCTAGTGTACTAACTTCACGCCAAATTTCATTAAATTCCGAGCGTGGGCAGACTCCCATGTTATTTTTCCTATTCGTGAGACACCCTCTTTAACGTACCAAATAGATGCTTGGTAAACACATAGAGCCAAATAAAGATCTTTTGTTTCAATAGTTTCTTAGCTGGACACAAATCTTATTTTTATAGCATTTATTTTGTCTTCTGCAGCAGCTTTCAAATAAGAATACCATAAAAAATGTTCGGGAAAGGGTTAAAACTCCTGATATAAGTTTTCGCTGTGTATACAGATCATTTGAACTTTGGTTATGATGATTTTTACCTATTACTACACATTGACTCTTTTTGGCGCCACAAAAGAAACTGGCTATGGAAAACATTGTGGTAAATGGAGAAATTGCTTGTGACAAGTTTGATCATTTCAAACAATAGTTTCCACACAAACCAAAAATAAAAAAGATTTGAAAAAGTACTTTCTGATTCTGTTAAAGTTACCGTCTGCAAGATCTTTGAATTTGCACAAGTCGAAATTTCTCTGTATGGAAAATCAGTATAAAAAAGCCTAGGACCACTGACATCGCGAAAATATAACCCTTTCCCGAACGGCACTAATTTAGACTGTGACAATAGCAATGAATTTTGTGCTAAAAATGGACTGGATAAAGCGTAATGTTTTGATAAATCATCGGTGTTGTTATAAAACCCGTAGCCTTATCTACTTGATTTTATAACAATACCTACAGAAATATTTTTGTTTTCCATATATTAAGCCTACGTCACTTTACCCTGGATAAAGTCGCTCACTATTTAAAAGCTGAAACAGACGACTAAGTGGATGTTGATAATAAAAGGATTGTACAATAGAACAATAAAAAATATTGAGGCAATAGAAGAAATTGCTGGTTTTCAGCATTTTTGGACTAATCTGGATTCACTTTGAATCAGAGAAGGGGAATAAACGTCAGGGATTAAATGGCTACAGTTTATTTTTATATTTTAAATCAATTGATAAACAGTTATCAACGACCGACCAACTTTTTAGCCAGTCGATTTTCAAATGATCTACCACATCTATCTGATTCTGGCGTTTTTATAATTCTCTGCGTGAAACTGGATTCAAATGTCATAAATATTAATGTGACCCGTCGCGCTAAAAGGGACCTTATCGGGTGTGTGAAAAATATCGACCCTAGTCAGTCTGCGCAGTCCGCGCAGCCAGACTAGGGCCGACACTTTTCACTTTTATATAATTTTCTAAATCAAAAATGATTTCCCTACCTTACTATATCTTCATTTCTCACATGTAGGATCTGGTTGACCTGTGCTGAGTCTGACAAGTTTGTCAAAATTTGGATTTTTGGAGTTCGGATAAGGTCCCTTTTAGTATGATGGGTCACATTTACAAAATTATTTTACATTTTCTGACATTGTGGTGTCACTTGATCGCCCGATAGATAGAGAACGGAAATGTGAAAACAAACTACACAGAGCTACATATAAGAAAGGGTAATGGCTCATTCGAAATGAAGAAAATCTCTTAAAATAGATATGCATCAAACCATGTGTTTTGGATTAAAATTAAAAAACATTGGAAGGTTGCTCTTACTTAAATGTTGTTTCTAATTGTTTAGGATTTCATGCCTTGCTGTGTTATCGGTCTAATTGTGCTGGTACCCTCCGAATGCAAAACTGCGAAGGTCGATCCTGTCAAATAAGTATAACCAGCTGTAAGTTGACATTTGCTTAATCCATCCCAAACGAAAAACACAGGGTGTTTCATTATATGTGTTACCATTTAGAATCTTTACTACGTTTAAAGAAAAGCACTTTCAAATGAAGTGTACAATTAGAAAAAAGACACAATGAAGTTTTATTTGACATATAAGTATTGTATGGCCAAGTGCAAGTAAGGTGTGACAAATAGTCCAAAAATGAACTTTTGTTTTTGTATGCTTCAGATGTTTTTTTATGGTAGCATATATGTTCAACTTAAAAAAAGTTATGTTTTCGAGGAAACTATGTCTGATGTAAAAATATTTGGGCTTTATTTATAATATTTGGGGCAAATTTTTCATTTTCATTGTTTTTTTAAGGAACCAAAACAATATTTTCTTCAGAGGACTGTCAATTATATTTTGCTTCATAGTAAGCCAATGCCATATACAAACATTTTACCCATTTTTCGTCCATTTCTTTGGATTTTTCAGGAAAATATTAAAATAAATGCTTTGAAAGGTAATGAGTTGCGAAAACATACTTGTATTTATTTTTATTCAGTGAAGATTAAGCATAATATGTCAAATAAAACCATTTTGAAATAAAAAGACATCACAACTCAATGATAAAAAACAAGAATTACTTCAATAGTTTGTGTTGGTACATTGTAACATGTGATTTAAAAATGGATAGAAAATCTTGACACCATTAGCTACCATGTATTTAGAGTCTTATAACATTTTAAAAAGGCTTCTAATCATTGTGATTTATCCTCTTTGTGTTTAAATAGGTTAATTAAGCATTTATTTCACTAAAGGAACATATAAATGTCTGGTTAACATGTATTTCATCATCATGTAAGTACTCAAAGCCAAATAGTCAACTCTCTGATGGTGTAGCTACCTTAAAAATGGTTAATTGTATAAAAAAATATATTGAAACAGGTGCATAGTTTCATTTAAAGAACATTTACTGGATATTAGGCAATTTTCCACAGTTTAACTTCAAACTAAAGTATGTCCCAACAGTAATTGTCTTCTCCCAGCCAATAACTTTAAATCATTGGTGATACCTAAATACATCTTCCAACTTACTGCATTAACCCTGTTTTCAATAGAAGAGGTCAAACTCATTGTATACTATGTATAACATTGTGCTACTCATTCTAACATATCTGCTAATGCCAGAAAACATTTGTTCTCACAGTGGTTGACAAATTATTCACAACTTGAAGTTTACTGCAGCATTTTCCAGTATATACTTGTGAAGTAAAATCAAATTAAACATGTTTAAACAACCTAATACATGTAAATTGATTGAGTATACCAACTTTTGAATGAAAAAATATATGCATATACATTAATTCAAAACTTCACCTATGATTTTTTTTGTATATCTTCATTCTGTAAGACAGTTTCTGATTTAAACTCTTGCAGGACTGATAAACTGTGTATGGTAGTAAAGTCATTAGTGGCTAAGTGAATGTATATTAAGGTAAAACAAAATTGTTTGAATGGTTATCTCATGACTTTTTGCCAATTTCGACAACGCCAGAGAATAGAATTTAAAATGTGCTAAGTTATTTTTGTCTATTTAATGGATATTTTATAACTTATTTTTGTCTATTTAATGGATATTTTGTATCTTATATATCAAATTATGATAAATGAATTATATAACTCACCTTCAAACATGTATAAGTATATTGTATACTTTCTTAGGATACGTGAATGGCATTTTATTTAAACCCCTTTTAAATGCTATGTTTGGGTTCCAAAGATACAAAGATTTGACTTGGGCAAATATGCATTTTGTTGAGGTCAACACAATGAAAAGCGGAAGAAGTTCCTGTATATGAGACATATCTTGTTAATGAGATCAAGAATGCAGGTGCATCATAAATTGTAAAATTACTTGCCATTCAGCATTCTGTAGGTCAACTAGAATTATACCAGTCTTTATTTTTTTTTCAGAAAATTTCATACAATTGAGACTTTTAAAGCACTTGGTAACTTGAGAAAGGTTTTTTAGCTTGCTAAGTCTTCTTTAAAGTTAATGAAACCATTTTTTACACCAAGTAGCTCCTTGAATTAAATTGTATAGAAATCTGTCCCAACAGTAATGGTAGCCATTTAATCAATTTAGGCATGCATTTATTGCAGTATGGTTTATACAGCCATTCTTAGTCACTTGTTTTTGTTGTCAGAGTCTTACAGATTAAATTCAATAAGTTTAATGCATACTGCCATTTAAAAGACCCAATTAATAGCTTGGACGAAAGATTTTCAGAAGCCATTCAGTTAAGGCCTGGCTTTGAACCCCTGAAACGTTTGGCTCATTCGATATTTAACTTGTAATGCTAGTATCAACTTGGCATGAATGTCTTGAAGTTTCACAGGGCAGCTCATAAATATCTTATAAAGTATATTAGACAAAAGCAGCTTATCCAGAATGTAACCGTTACTGTTGGGACATTTTCCGTTACTGCTGGTACATATTGTTTCTCTTTGTTGTGTTTGCTGTAAATATGTAGATACAACACAGTTTTTAAATGAAAAGTGTCTGACAATCATTTTTGGAAAAATGGGCCTATGAATGAGGCCAGAAATCATCTGTATAATGATAACAGCTATCAAAATACAAAGGCAGGGTGGCAACCGTTACTGTTGGGCCAAAATTTTGACATGAAATCAAAAAGAAAAAAGTGCTGTAAATCAGAAACTACATCCTTTCCACAATGCATGTGTGTTATAATATCTCATGAACCACTTTCTCTGTGGTTGTGGCATCCACCCACAGTGGAATACCCAGATTTTGGATTTTTGGCCCATTTTGGGCGTTTTTCAAAAATTTCGCTAAAACGAAGAATTTCTTGATTTTTGACAAATTATGTTTAATATCTCTCAGAAACTGGGTATAGATGAGAAATTTACAGACCAACATCCTATTTATCGCTTAATGAAAAAAAATGTAATTTTGATCAATGTCACACAGAAATGCCGATTTTTTGGGCCTTTTGAGATATTCAATCTTTTGTATTATTTAAACGACTAGACCGATTGGTCTGAAATTTTCAGCAAAATTGAAAAATGCATCCTTATTTCAGAAAACTAACATATTTTGATTATACTTGTGTGTTTTCAAAATAATTTGCTGTTTCCTGGCCCGTAGATTTTGAATGCTTACTTGCACTTGTCCGTATACTAAAAAGTGTTTGCAATCAGGATCGACAGGAATTCAATCAAACGACGTGAACGAATTTCTTTAAGTTTGTATTGACAGAAATGCAATACCGGTATATCAAAGAAAAAGTTCAAGCTGTCTGAGATATGGAGAGTGAAAAAGGCTACACATCATCTGACATTATCTGTATGAAATCCATTGTGTCTAAAATGTTTTCTCAAATCAAACAATAACTACCCTGGAAATGCGGGACGTAGCATCATCCGATCGGAATTAAAAGGGTGTTAAGTTATGCACCTTTTTGTATTAATGCTGGAAGCTAAATATTTCCTCTTTAATGCATCAAGATAGCGTGTACACACTTTTTTCAACCAAATTTACAAATTTCGTCCTCAAAAAAAGGACACAAGTTTTTATTGATGAACTAAATGCTGCTCATGCTGTCAAATTGTAAAAATGAAATTATCTGTTCAGACAAAGTCTGATTTTTCTTAACATCTCTTTTGAGTTTTCATCGTCATTTGATTAAACAGTTTGGCAACTTCCGTGCATGCGTCAATGGGGACATCATTTTGAAAAACGGACCAAATTCAATGACGTATAAAAAGATGTAACCCTAACATTTCATTTGGTGGATTTTTCCACCTTTTTCAGACTTCGAAATTCTTCATCATCCAGCATTTTGATAGTTGCGTTGGGCTGTCCCGAAACAACTCTTTTAATCATACCTATTTTAACATGGGAGATGAGACGAAAATGTGCTAATAGAACCCGCCCCAAAGGAACGTTATTTAAACCGGGTGCCGTCACATATATTTTTTATACAGCATATTATGTTTTACAAACATCTCTTATTGTCCTTATTTTACATGTCATATATGTTTTACAAACAGCTCTTATTTTTCTTATTCTACAGGTGGAATGAGTCGGAAATGTGCTTCAGGACAGCGCACTACAGGAACACACTATACACCGCACGGCATCACATATTATTGTAATGAAGATTTGTGTAATTACGCTTTTCCAATGTGATTTGATTTAACCCATTACCAAACGACAAAATTTTGGGACGGTCCAAATTGAAAGATGATGCAGACGACAATTTCAAGTGAATGGAATTTTTAGGTCTTTTTGGATTGAAAACGTTTTGGAAAATCAAGAAATTGCTTGTCACGAGCAATTTCTTCATTTTCCATGATGTTTACCATTGCCATGATTTTGTGAGGAGTCAAAAAGAGTCATTGTGTGGTAATGAGTAAATGTTATTCTGTATTTTCAAAAACCTAAATCACCTGGAGATAGCTAGGTTTGCTGCTTGGTAACGTGTACCCGAGAACAGGTAGGACCTCGGTAGCATGTACTCGCGAACTGCTTGCTCCTGGGTAACATGTACCCGGAGACAGGTTGTCCCTGGGTAACGTGTCCCCGGGAACAGGTAGACCATCAGTAGCGTGTCCCCGGGAACAGGTAAACCATCAGTAGCGTGTACTCGGGAACTGCTTGCTCCTGGGTAACATGTACCCGGAGACAGGTTTGTCCCTGGGTAGCGTGTCCCCGGGAACAGGTAGACCATCAGTAGCGTGTCCCCGGGGTAAGTAGGCTCTCAGTAGCGTGTACTCGGGAACTGCTTGCTCCTGGGTAACATGTACCCGGAGACAGGTTGTCCCTGGGTAACGTGTCCCCGGGAACAGGTAAACCATCAGTAGCGTGTACTCGGGAACTGCTTGCTCCTGGGTAACATGTACCCGGAGACAGGTTGTCCCTGGGTAACGTGTCCCCGGGAACAGGTAGACCATCAGTAGCGTGTCCCCGGGAACAGGTAAACCATCAGTAGCGTGTACTCGGGAACTGCTTGCTCCTGGGTAACATGTACCCGGAGACAGGTTTGTCCCTGGGTAGCGTGTCCCCGGGAACAGGTAGACCATCAGTAGCGTGTCCCCGGGGTAAGTAGGCTCTCAGTAGCGTGTACTCGGGAACTGCTTGCTCCTGGGTAACATGTACCCGGAGACAGGTTGTCCCTGGGTAACGTGTCCCCGGGAACAGGTAGACCATCAGTAGCGTGTCCCCGGGGTAAGTAGGCTCTCAGTAGCGTGTACTCGGGAACTGCTTGCTCCTGGGTAACATGTACCCGGATACAGGTTGTCCCTGGGTAACGTGTCCCCGGGAACAGGTAGACCATCAGTAGCGTGTCCCCGGGAACAGGTAGGCCCTCGGTACGGTGTCCTCAGGGACAGCTTGCTCCTGAATAACGTTTCCCCCAGAAAAGAGAACCCAGGGTCAGCAGTCATGGTACTTTGTCCTATCCTTGGGAACCTGCCCCCCTCCCCCGGAGAAATGTGTTTTAACATGCCTTTTAAAAAACAACATTGAATCTTTTAACTAAGTTATTTTGCACATATTTTTTAACCATTATGATGCCTTTCACGTCAATGTACAATTGTGATCAAAGCTTTGGCAGGCAAAAAAGATGAGAGCAGCCTGCAAAGACGGTTCATTTTAAGCACGCATCAATGGCTTTTTAGTAAGTCATCATTGAATTTTATGTTTCATTGATTAATACAATTTACGTATTCTACGGTCGTTAAGATTCTCAGATGCCCACAAAATACTTAAACGCCATTTCATGCTTCATACTCGGGCGTACTTCTTCGTCCTCTGTGAATATTTACATCCTTTAAAAAACGTGAATTAGCCATAATACATTCATTTCGCGCTTTTCAAAGGAAAAGCTGACCCATATTATTACAAGGGGGTAGAAGTTTACCCAGGGGGGACAGGTTACCAAGAAGAACTTTTTACACCGTTGTGTAGACTGGTACAATTTAACCCGTTACCAAACACTGACACGTTTTGAATCCTCACAAGACAATGGCTTTGGAAAACATCTTCTAAAATGAAGAAAATGTTTGTAAAAAGTAATTTCTTCATTTCCCACAATGTTTTCTACCCAAAACGATAACAAAAAACTAAATTCCATTACTTGAAAATGTCGTCTGCAACATCTTTGAATTTGGGCCATTCTGAAATTTTGTATTTTTGTACTCGGTTAAGGATCTAAAATCATCTGTTTATCAGGTTACCCGACTGACTCTACTAAAATGAGGAATACAACATTTTGTTTGCTCTCATAGACAAAATACAATAAATAACAACAACAGTCAATAACAAGAGGACCATGATGGTCCTATATCGCTCACCTGAACAAAAATGATATGAGCAACACTTTTGTTAAATTCAATTAATATTTATTACTTTAAGACTGAAAAAGAACTAATGGTCAATAAGGTTGTGAAAATCTAACTCATCCTAGATCTAAATTATGGTGCCAAACATTGTATCCAAGTTTTGTCTTGATTGATAAATAATTGTAGATTCTAGAGTATAAACAAGGTCGAAAACAGCCGAAAACAGCAATCTTATCAAATTCAAGGGCACATAACTCTCGATTTTCTGACCAGATAAGACTGAAAATCAAACTAATCCCAGATCTTATGGTCCCTAATATTGTGTCCAAGTTTTGTCTTGATTGATTAATAATTGTAGATTCCAGAGTGTAAACAAGGTCGAAAACAGCAGAAAACAGAAATTTTGTCAAATTCAAGGGCACATAACGCTCGACTTTCTGATCAGATCAGACTGAAAATCAAACTCATATGAGATCATATGGTCCCCAACATTGTGTCCAAGTTTTGTATAGATTGATCAATAATTATTGTAGATTCTAGAATGTAAACAAGGTCGAAACCAGCCGAAAATGGCAATTTTGTCAAATTCAAGGGCACATAACTCTCGACATTCTCATCAGATCAGACTGAAAATCGAACTCATCCAAGATCTTATGGTCCCCAATATTGTGTTCAAGTTTTGTCTTGATTGATAAATAATTGTAGATTCTAGAGTATAAGCAAGGTCGAAAACAGCCATAAACAGCAATTTTATCAAATTCAAGGGAACATAACTCTTGTCTTTCTAATCAGATCAACCTGAAAATCAAACTCATTTGAGATCTTATAGTCTCCAACATTGTGTCCAAGATTTGTCTTGATTGGTCAATAATTGTAGAGTCTAGTGTGTAAACAAAATCGAAAACAGTAAAAAACGGCAATTTTGTCAAATTCAAGGGCACATAACTCTTGACTTTCTGATCAGATCAGACTGAAAATCAATCTAATCCCAGATCTTATGGTCCAAAACATTGTGTCCAAGTTTTGTCTTGATTGATTAATAATTGTAGATTCAAGAGTGTAAACAAGGTTGAATACAGCAGAAAATGGCAATTTTGTCAAATTCAAGGGCACGTAACTCTTGACTTTCTGATCAGATCAGACTGAAAATTAAACTCATCCAAGATCTTATAGTCCCCAACATTGTGTCCAAGTTTAATCTTGATTGATTAACCCTTTCCCACACATTGACGCTTTTGGAGACCCCACAAAATAAAGACTTTGGAAAACATTGTGGAAAATGAAGTAGCAAGCAATTTCTTCATTACCCACAATGTTTCCTACCAAGAAAGACCAAAAAATGTTAAATTTTGTTCAATAGAACTTGTCGTCTGCAACACCTATGACTTTGGACTAGGCTAAAATTTTGTTGTTTG
This sequence comes from Fragum sueziense, assembly GCA_963680895.1. Lineage (NCBI taxonomy): Eukaryota > Metazoa > Mollusca > Bivalvia > Cardiida > Cardiidae > Fragum > Fragum sueziense. The sequence continues at coordinate 1,994,129 of OY804603.1, forward strand.
GGTAATGGGTTAATAATTGTGGACTGTAGGGTGTAAATCTATTTATATCCTCTATCAAACAACAGGGCTACAGATAAGTGGGGGTGAAGACTTTCTAACTTTGTTATTTCAATTCCAAACCCTATGTTGTGGGTACTCATTTGTATAATCTTGACGAGACGATACACATGGGTACCCACAATAAAGGGTTTGATGAACAATAATAGAATTATTGCAGTTTAAAAATTCATCACTCCCGCTTACCTGGAGCTCTGAAACAAGATAACTCTACTTACACTAAAGGAAAGTAGTGTCAGAGTTCCTTCCCTTAGATTAACTCTTTTGAATACAGCAAAAAAGTGGCAATTTTGCCCAATTCAAGGGCACATAACTCTCATTTTTCTGGTCAGATCAGACTGAAAATTGACCTCATCCAAGATCTTATGGTCTCCAACATTATGTCCAAGTTTTGTCTTGATTGATCAATAATTGTAGATGCTAGAGTGTAAACAAATTTAAAAACAGCATTTTTTGACATTCAAGGGCAGATAACTCCGCACTTTCTGGTCCGATCAGACCCATAATCGAACTTGTCCGAGAACTTATGATCATACTTGTTTTGGCCAAGTTTGATCAAGATCGCCTAACTTTTGTGGATGCTAGAGTGTAAACACCCCAAATGTTGACGGACGGACGGACGGACGGACGGACGGACGGACGGACGGACGGACGGACGCCGGACAAAAAGTGACCACAATAACTCACCTCGAGCACTTCGTGCTCAGGTGAGCTAAAAACAAACATCAAAACAAACACGAAAGCTGACATAGCGACAAAATGGATCTTCACAAAGTAAGAATTTGCATATAAGGTAGCAAGGTAAATATTGAGACAAAAGAAAAAAATATGGTTATCAGCATTTTCACCTTTTGTGTCAATAATTTTCCAGCTTATTTTTATATTGGGCATAGCCATATGCCCAATATATTATAACCAGTTTTTCGCTACAGACATCTCTCCAGCCATTACATTCTCACCCTAACCCGCTGAGCTATGTGTTCAAGCCAAACTACGTTATTTCAAACACCACAGAAACGTCCTTTATCAGTCACTATCTTCAACGTTTTTCATCTTTTTCACTTCAGCGACAAATAAGGAGGGGGTTAATAATTACATTTGATGAAATTTTCGCTTAGATTGAATACTATGAGGTTATTTAACATGTCTTTGTACAATACTGAATTCTATTGGATGAATACTTTGCAGAACGAGGCTATATTTGGACGAGCCGATAGGCGAGTCTAAATATAGACTTGTTCTGCAAAGTATGAATCCAATAGAATTCGGTATTGTACAAAGACATGTTAAATGACCTCTTTATTTCACATCATTTTTTTTTCACACAAAACATGACAAAGATTAATTTTGTATAAAAATTAAGATCTAGACCTAACTACTTTAAAAATAGAATTCCAACGTGAAATAAAAAAGGAAGAAAAACAACCTATAGGCCTATGTCATGAAAAAAATGTAGGCTACATGTACATTTCTAACACTGTGAAATATACATGGCATCTGGCATTAAATCTATATTTATCGGTTTATGTTTGTTTCAAAACATTGAATAGACCGTCATATAATAGTGTGAAATGTACATGAACTTTGTCATATAAACTATCTATCATGTCATGCGTAAATCAACAATGAAAACATTGACAGAAAAGGAGAAATTGCTGATAAACGGCAAATCTCCTTTTCTCTTAGAACTTTTTTGTCAAGCCTTTTAATGGATATCAAATCCAGGTCTTGTTTGGGAAAGGGTTTTTTGAAATGAAAATAATCTCTTTCGTAATGTTTAAAATCATTTTCTCCTTTTGCCTTAATGTTTTGCCAAGAGTTTATTTTTTAATCACAGAATATTCAAGGATTTTATGCTAAAATTAGACTTGGTTTGCGGCTTTGTTTTGATATACCGTCGGTGTTGTTGTAATATCTCGTAATTACGGCTTTATCCAAGCCATAGTTACGACATTCTATAACAACACACACGGTACTATTGTTTGTCCGAAATTACGTCACGGATAACTGGATAAAATCTATCCCTATTAAATTTAGCTTTTGCCTAGGACAGTGTTTTCAAAATAGCATGTTGAAACAATCATTCAACTCCAATGCACATCAACTCTACTAAGGGAGATTGTTCTTCGATGCAAATATCGATATTTGGTATCGCAGCCTCGATTTGGAAAAAAATCCATATTTGTACGGTTCAATTGAGTGCGATGCATATTTGGAGGGTTCAAATGAGTGCGATGCATATTTGGAGGGTTCAACCGGTGCATCGTACAAATATCGATTTGGCCGCTTTGGAGTACCGAGAATCCCGTGCGTTCACGCAATTATCTCGTGCGTACAATACGGCTCTAGGTATTGTATACTCACGTGGTACGAATGGGACGATTTCATTGGTTTACTAATGTAGGGTGTGAAATAATTGTTAGTATTTTCAGCGTTTTTACAATCTTTTCGGTTGAGTAAAGGAGTTGAAAGCAAAATAGTGTAACTCTAAGATAAATTCCATGAAGTTAAAATATTACTGCTCTGACGGTCATTTAGCCTACCAGTGAAAGCACTGGTCAACAGGTGTTTAACTGGGTCACTGGTTGACCTACTACAATTGTGTACCCTTAACCCATTCCCTAGATACAATGTGTTCGCTTTACCCATTCCTATATTCTGACCCCTTTAGGTTCCCACGAAATATATGTGTTTGGAAAACATGGTAGAAAATGAAGAAATGGTTGTGACAAGCAAGTTCTTCATTTCCCACAATATTTTCTTCCTAGAAAGACCAAACAATGTAACGATTTATTTGCTTGAAATCTGCGACTGATAATTAGTCAACCCATTACCAAACGGCAAAAATTTGGACTAGTCCAAATTCAAAGAAGATGTAGACAACAATTTTAAGTGCATGAAATTTAAAATATTTTGGTCTTTTTGTGTAGAAAACATTGTGGGAAATGAAGAAATTGCTTGTCATAAGCAATTTCTTCATTTTCCACAATGTTTTCCCATGGCATTATCTTGTGAGGAGTCAAAAAGAGTCGTTGTGTGGTAATGGGTTAAGGAATCTGCATTCACTTTATCGTTATAGTTTTTTTTCAACTCTTGTGTTGAAGGCTCTTCCAAACGACAATATCTTAGAGTTTTTCAAATTAGAAAGAGTTGCAGACGACGAAACGGGTGACGATAAAGATGAAATCATGTCATGTACAATGAAGCACAGAAAATATTGGGACAATGGAGAAAATTCCGGTTATCTTTGTATGTTTCATATTATTTGCTTCATAACAATGTCTTGTTTGGAAAAGGACAAATGGTTAGAGGCTAGCCTATAGAGTTTAGACACTGTGAATTTAAAATATTTTGATCAAAGTAAGATCATCATCTTAAATTTGCCGTTTTCTAGAATTTTAACATTTTAACCTCATATACTGTTCTTAGACTGATCATTTGGACCAATGAACAAGTGCATTCTATTTAATCGAAATATGTTTGTAGATCAGAGATCAGTTAGGCTAAGCCTCTACAATGGGTCCGTTCTTTTGTATGCATCAGAAGTCCTCGGCATATATCAATTTAATGATGCCGACAAAATACATATCAAGTTTTGTAAAATAATACTTGGCGTAGGACAGCGATCAACAACATCAGCAGTTCTCGGTGAATTGGGAAGATTCCCTCTATCGGTGTTATGTGCCGAACGATCACTAAAATATTGGTTAAAGATTAAGAATAATCCAACATCCACTGTACATTCTATTTTTACGGAACAATGTAACGCTATACACAATGCGAACACTTTCTGGTCTACAAAAATAAAGCTTTATTTAGAAAAGATTGGATACGGTTACTTATGGTATGAGAATTTTATCCCACAAAACTTCTTCACTGTACTTCAACGAAGAATACGCGATATTCATATTCAAGATTGGAACGCCGCTATCAATTCTTCACCCAAGCTTCAATACTACTGTAAATTTAAAACAGATTATATCTATGAACCATATTTGAGCAATATTCGAAATGAAAAATTGAGAAAACAATTAACGCGTTTTCGTATTTCCTCCCACAATTTAGCGATAGAAACTGGTAGATATCATAACATTCAAAGAGAAAATAGAATTTGTCAATGTTGCTCACAAAATGTCGTCGAATCTGAATATCATTTTCTACTCGTTTGTCCATACTATAGTATTATCCGACGCAGATTTTTGTCAACTAACTGGCCTTCTATTAATAAGTTTAATAAAATACTCAGCTCTAGTAACAAAACTTTACAACTCAAATTATCAAAATACATAAATGAAGCACTTGAACTACGAAAAATAACAATCAACCAAAATGTAAATACCTAATACATTAAATTATTTATCAACTTGTATCTATGTATAATCAAATTACTTCCAAAATTGCGAAAACAATTTGCACGATATGCGTTTGTTTCGTAATTTTTGAAATAAACAAAATTATACTTTGAATGTATTTTTTTCTCTTTTTTTTGTAATTATTATATTATATGCACCATTGCGCCATATTTTTTCATTATTGTAAATGGCCAATGGCAATTCATATTGCCGACTTGCCAATTAAAGAAATTGAAATTGAAAAATTTGAAATTGGTATTATTCTGATTAGCTAAGAATAAAAAATAATCCAGCATGTTGATATAATGTAAAATCCGGTAAAGTGTAACATTTTCCTTTTTCCCAAACAGCCTTACATTTTGGATTCACCCCGAGAGTGTACATTCAACTTTTTTATCACCTATGCACGTTTGCCTACACATTAATTAACCATTTTCCAAACGATGACGCCTTTTTACTCGCTTCATAGAAAATGCTTAAAAAACATCGAATAGAGAATGGGGCAATTTTGCAAATCAGCATATTGTCCTTTTGTCACAATATCAATTTCTCAGTGATGCCCAATATACAGTGCTGACAGCACTTTGATTATTATTAGGGATGTCTCAACTCACAATCACTTCTTGTTTGGAAAAATTCTAAATCTATGTCAAATATGTTGCAATTAGAAAAAGAATAATGTCCAGTTTGTCTACCAAACTGTATTTTGGTAAAGTTTTCCGGAACTGTACATGCTTTATTGTAAAATATGCGTAGCTACCATTTCGTAAATTGTAATTTTATTGTAAAAGTGACATTTGACATTAATTTCATTTTTTAAAAGTAAATCTTGACGCAAAGATTGTTCGTTCTTATGCATAGAAATGCTATCAGTTTATTGAACTTGTTATTTATAAGCGAAAAATACGCCTTTAAAGTTGAGACAGAAATGACCAATTCTATATAAATCTGAACTGTTGTCCACAACAATTTGTTTGATTTTTAACGCAAAAATATATATTTCTCGTAAACGGTTCAATATTTTGACTTGAAATTTTCAGAATATTCATAAGAAAAAATGCTCTTTTAGATAGATAAAAGTAAAATTTGTTTAAAAATAATTGTGAAATGTCACTTTAATTGTATCATTTCTGTATTAGCCTTTTTGATGCAATTTTAATGTTAATCGTATCATTTCTGTAATAGCCTTTTTGACGTAATTTTATTGTTAATTGTATATCAGTTCTCTATTAGCCTTTTCGGCGCAATTTTATTGTAAATTGTATCATTTCTGCATTAACCTTTTTGACGGAATTTTATTGTAAATTGTATCATTTATGTATGAGCCTTTTTGGCGCAATTTTATTGTTAATTGTATCATTTCTGTATTAGCCTTTTGGACGTAATTTTATTGTTAATTGTATATCATTTCTGTATTAGCCTTTTGGACGTTATTGTATTGTAAGTTGTATATCATTCCTGTATAAGCCTTTGACGAAATCATGAAATAAAAAGTTGGAAAATGGAGTTGCGTATATTAATGTTATTTCTATTTCCTTTCAAACTCGATTTACATGTATTGACACAATCTCCCCGCAGAGTGATCGTTCTTTGCTCTTCACATATCATCTTTGCAAGGGGCTAATTCGGCTAGAGTCCACGAATCGTGGTCTACCGAAGGATAATATGACGTACTAAATGGGTCAAAAGTCTAGAAAGAGCGTGCACGCATAAGATATACGCGTCGACGCATAAATTTTATGCGTCGACGCGTATATTTACGCGTCGACGCATAAAATTTATGCGAGCAGTTGAAAATATATGCGTCGACGCGTAAATTTTACGCGAGCAGTAGTAAAAAATGTGAAACCGAGGCTGGCCAATGGGAGAGGCGGTTACAAATCTTTCCCTTTATACCATAAAATTGATGGATGAAACAAAGGATCTGATTGGTTAATAGATAAAATACGCGTCGACGCGTATATTTACGCGAGCAGTTGAAAATTTACGCGTCGACGCATAAATTTTCAACTGCACGCGTAAATTTTATGCGTCGACGCGTAAATATACGCGTCGACGCATAAAATTTACGCGTCGACGCGTATATTTTATGCGTGCACGCTCTAAATAGACTTTTGACCCATTTAGTACGCCATAGGATAACGCATGTAGTTACTTTGTAACGGTTTCATTTCTTGTATTATACATTAGAGAAAGAAAATATTATTATGTTTGCATCAGAAGTGCTCTCAAATTTGAGCATTGATCTTATTAGAATGGGACTATTTACTTATTCTTCCTAGTTAAAATGGGACTATTCTTATATTTTTCCGATCTCATAGCAGAGGCGATATGCAAGAGCCTCTGTGAAAGAGAGTGGTATTCACAATTTCTAGTTATATGAATATCCACAGAGACCCATTAACCCATAACAACACAATGACTCCCTTTGATTCCTTTGGGCTTTGGAACAGGCTTTGGAAAACATCGTGGAAAATGAAAAAAAAAATGCTTGTGACAAGCAATTTATTCATTTCCCACAATGTTTTCTATCCGAAAGACAAAAAAGATCATACGTTCAAAATTGTCGTCTTCAACATTTTTGAATTTGGATTAGTCTATTTTTTTTATTTTTTTATTCTTTTTTTTTTTTTTTTTTTTTTTGTCGTTTGGGTTAATGCTCTGATTATACCCCGGCCTACGAATTATTGTTGGCGCAAGATCGCATGGCACATTTTTCGATAAAACGCAGACAATTCTGAACAGTGAACAGACCGCACTATCACTGTACCTAAATTTTCAATATGTCTACGTCACTACTTATAAATAATTTATTAATCTTTTATACAACACTGTTTTATTTACATTTGGACAAAATGTAAACATGTGCCATACGATCTTGCGCCAACATATTGGTTTCACCATTCCTAATTGTCCGGCCGTGGACGATTTCGTTTCTGCGCTCTAAATCAACAACCATCTAACAAAGGATTATGAAACTTCACGCAGTTGTTGTCCTTGACCGAATGAGGCACCATATTATTTTTGGTTATGTAAGTCTAAGGTTAAGTTGTACTTGTACTTTGTTTAATTAACCCATTCCCACCTTTGGATGCCTTTTGGCAATTAAATTAAGAAAAAGACCATGGAAACATGGAAAACTATGTTAGCGAGCAGCTAGAACCTCGATTAGACGCTGTTGTAGTAGCGTTATGGCATGGTATTGTGAGGCGCCGTGGTCTAGCAGCGGCGGATCCAGGATTTTTGTGAGGGGGTTCGTTTTTACAAGAAGGGGGTTCGTTTTACAAGTTTTCCACAATTTTGAATGAATTTCTGCATGAAAATGAAATAATTAGGCTACATAGGGGGGTTCGTTTGAACCCCCCCCCCCCCGAACCCCCCCTGGATCCGCCACTGTCTAGTAGTACCACGCAGGTATCGGGATAGAAGGTTCCTGTGTTCAAATCCCGCCAGTGCCACGCTATATTGTCTGAGCAAAAAAGTTGCGCCAACGTTGCTCCTCTCCACCAAGGAGTATACTAGTAAATGAGTACACGGGAGAGTTGAAAGTCAAACTGCTATGGCTGCCAGTTGTGCTGACTTTAACCCTTTCCCAAACGACAAAATTTTAGAGTGATCCACTTCAAAATATAGGATTTGTGTAAAATATGGCACAGAAAATATTGAGACAAAAGGAGAAACTGCTGGTTATCAGCAGTTTCTTCTTTTGTTTCGATGTTTTCCCAAGCCTTTTTGCATAGGGACGTCAAAACCAGGTCTTGTTTGGGAAATGGTTAAACAGCCGACTTGACACTCAATGATCGTGGAGTTAACTGGAAAGTCGGTTGAATATGATTCAGTTCGTAGATTTCAGACTTTAAACCAACCTTTATCTATTTATTATTATTACTCGTATTTGTTTTTTATGCTCCCCGAAAAATTTCGGAGGAGCATAATTATAGTCGCCATGCTGTCCGTCTGTCCGTCCGTCCATCCACAGCCATATCTCAGCAACCCTTGGACCAAATTAAATGAAACTTCACATGTGAACTCCCGGGGATAATCCCTAGGGACCTTTCTTTCCGTTTCTTAATTTTAACTTGCGTCATGGAAAAATGGGCCTTAATGCAAAAATTATATTTTCTCTAATTTCTCTCCATCCAATGGGCAGAATTTAATGAAAGTTTGTGCTTATGTGATAGACCATATTCTATAAATAATGTGTGTACAAAAAATCCGTCATGGAAAAAGGGGGCATAATGTATGATAGTTTTTATTTTGTGACAAACACTTATTCGGGGAGCATAATCCGTCTATGAAGGCTCTTGTTGTTTAGCCTACTTATATTACTGGTATGAGAAACGACAGGAATCCATAGTTGGGTTCTCCAGCCTTCGCGATATGACATGCCAGTCGGCATGACGTCATAGCCTCACTTTCATTTTTTCATCGAGGGTACTTCCTCGGTCTTTATCGTTACGGGATACCAACTTTGAGGCAGAATATTTCAAAAATCCATCGTTAAAATTCATAAACAAAACTCTTTCTTTAAAGAATGTGATTTAAACTTTCTAACTACCAGCGCATTTTTAATAATCAGGCTTAGTCGTCGAGATATTAATGCTGAAAGTTGGTAATGCTTCAACGAAAAAGACCGAAGCTTTCACCTCCACCGAATGAGCGCGGGTCCGCTGACGACGTTTTTGATTGGCTGAAAGGATTGTGCCGACCGTATCAATAAGAGTAGAAAGAGGGATTAAACTCCAATCAATCAATCAATTTGTGGAACTTTCCACCGCCGAATATTTGCGACCGCGCCCAAATAGGTTCGGATACGTAACAACTAACGCTGCTCGAAAAAAAAATCCAATAGCCTACGGGTATTCTACCTTAATTTGGAAAATATTGCAACAAGAAAAGAAAGTGTTGATAATAAGCATTTTCTCCGTTTAACTAATACGGTTAGATTGGTCACGCGACTATAAATATTTTCTGTGTTATGTTTTGAAGTGTACTAAATGCTAACTTCATCAACATCCATTTTGGTTTACAGCAGCTTTCCGATTGGACCAGTCTAACATTTTGCTGTTTGGGAGAGGATTAAACATTTCTTCCTAGAAAGCAAAGCCTCATTTTGTTGTTTGTTTTATTTTGTTGTTTTGTGATTGCCTCAATAAAATGGCAAGTTGGAAATTGAGAAAAATTGAGAGAAAAAAACCAGCAGAAAGCTCGCTTTGGTTGTTAGAAAATGATCAATCAATTAACCAATCAATCAATTTATCAAATCAACAAATCAATCGACCAATTACTCAACCAATCAATCAATCACCCAATTAATCAATCAATTAATCAATCAATCAATCAATTAATTAATCAGTTAATCAAATAATCATATCAATCGATGGACCAATCAATCCATCATTCAATCGAACAATCTACCAATAGATCAATCAAGCAAGCAAGCAAGCAATTAATCAAGCAAGCAATCAAACAATCAATCAATCAAGCAAGCAAGCAATCAGAATATTCTTCTAAAGGGCCATTCGTTCATTACTTTCGCTGGCAAAAAGGGCCTTAGACTAAACATTTCGGGCACCTGCTAGCTTTTGACAAGATGGCGTCCCGTAGCCATGTGGATATGCGGGCAACATCAGAAGTGGTTGAAAGGCGATTACGACCCATTTATGGTAATAAATCAGAACTTCAACACTTCCAGAAATATACAGGCTTCGCCCCTGTTAATTGGTTTTCTTAAGATTCTCTAGAATTTTTATGAAAACGCCCCAAAAATCGAGCAAAACGACGACTGTGTTTTTGTCAACTTTTGTGTTTTCCTTTTTTTCTCTCCTTTACTTCTTTTACTTGGATTAAAAATTGAGATTCATTGTAATAAATACACACAGTTGTGTCACTTAATTTTACTAAATGCGCTTTGTAGGACACATTGTGATAAGGCCAAGTGCAAATAAAGTGTGACATTTGGATAAAAAATAAAGTTTCGATAAGATTTGTTTTGGCAGTGTGATTTGAAAGTATATATATCAAATTTTGAAAAAAATGTATAATCTTTAAAGCGCATTTATCTGATTTCAGAAAATTTTGACTTTTATATGAGTGCAAGAGCTAATTTTAGGACTTTACATAGCATTTTTAATGTGCCAAATGGACATTTTAGTCATTTGATTGATCATTATTTGTTCTTTATACTTTAGGCTAAGGAATGTGGCAAACTTTTGAGCTACTTGTTTGTCAAATTCTATGACTTCTTGAAAAAATTTGGCAAATAAATGGTAAGAAAAGCAATGAAATAAAGGAACATACCTGTTATCAACTTTACTATGAAAAGAATGTCAACCATTCAATGGTAATAGCAATATTTAATCAAAATTTAATCAATTTACTTTAGAATAAAACAAATCTGGCTCTGATATTCAAAAATATAACTAAGTTCTGCTGAGTACAAAACAGTTACTCTTTACCGTTATGGTTGGGACACATTGAATTATTCTTATGTATTGAGATTAAATTGTAGATTTTCACAACCAGTTTGTGTTCATTTTATTCCTTAAACCATTAAAAGATGTTAAAAATCACTTTACGTGATTTAAAACTTCTACATTTTGTTGTGCAAGTCTTCTTGTGTATGTTTTGTGTACAATTTCTTACAAAATCACTTATATAGCTAACAAATTACATAGTTCTGTTTGTTAATACTATCTTGCTTCATTGCCATATCAATTATGACTATATCAATGTAATATTCATGGTAAAAACGGAGATACTACTCAAAATTGATTCATAAATGTTACTTGACTAAACCGTTATGGTTGGGACATCCTGTCATGCCCATGTTTAAGAATGATTTATCGTCTGATAAAATGCATCCTTCTGATGGATTTCTTCTAAAAAAATAGTGTAACAAGTACAAACATTCACAAAAACTATTTTTAACTGTAAGAAGATAAAAGAAAAGCAAGAGGAATGACATAAATTTCCCTGAAATCATTTTCCCATATTATTCCTAACCTGATGCCATTCAAAATCACAAATAATCCTTCTGTGTCTCCAATTATCAAATATCTTTTTATTCTGTTTTTTTTTTTATCAATTACTAGATTAATTTTAATGATATTATAGCATGCATTAGATTTCAAAAGCACAATATGGATATGACACAGTTTTAGACTAGTTGTCTTTAAATCCATACCATTTATCATTTTAGTTGGGACAGAATATCAAATGATAGCCTGATTCTTTGGCTTCCCAGGTTTTACTTTTAGACAAGGGTAACTTGTACAATCTTCTCCCATAGTATAGGTCATACAGCTTTGAATTGTAATATCAGTCTATAACACAATGTTCTAGATACAGCGATTGCCATGCACTGTATTGTTCCTATGTTTTGGGTTTTTTGAATTTTTACATCTATAGAGAAAAATTTGAAAATCTTGTTCCAAGCTATTAGTCCTAAAGTTTAGAAATTTATGATGAAGAATTTAAATTGATCTTTACAAGAGTAATCTAAACTAATAACTTATATACTTTATAAGATAAATATAAGGCTTGTGCTGTGGGTTCCTGAACTTTACAGAGATAAAGATCTGTGGAAATCTTGTATAATTACGGTACAGCTCGCATGTTTTTTGCCTTAAACACTCGTCCGTTGTGGACAAAATAATTTATCTGGAAAATTGCAATGATTGTCTATTGCTACTGCAACCACGCCTTTTTCCACTCACAATTTCTGCGGATTACTGTGAATCGTAGTGGCAGATGGAAAATCATGGTGATCACCGCAATAGAGAGGAAATGCTAGGTTTACTCTAAACTTGTCCACGCAAATGGTCAAGTGGAAAATCATGATCATGGTTAATCACAGTCATTCCATGGGTTTGGGTTGAAAACACGCGAACTGTGGCCATCCATCTAAACCCACCCGAAATGTAATCAGGGTGATGCGTGAAAATAGGCAAAAAACATGTGAGCTGTACTGTCAAATCACAAGATCTTGAGCTTTGAGATTTTGGGTGTTGTTGAATGCAAAATCTCATCTCATGAATCTTTACTAGAATTATTCAAAATTATCACTATGCAGTATAATAAAGCATCTTTTATAATAGAATACCACATTTTACATTTAGAATATATTTTATTGGACTTAAATATGCACAAAAGTCAGGCTTTGAAATTTTGCTGGTCACATATGGCTTAATATCTAAGGTGAGAGATTCAAGGCCAATTTGGCCCTCTTATTTGGAATTTTGGTCAGTAAGTCCCTCCAAAAGTTCAATTCAATGACAATTTCTCCATATTAAACCAAAGACAAGCATGTACTATATATTAATTGGTAAAGAAAGGATTTAACAAAAATGTCCCAACCATAACGGTAGCTACTTTACTTATAGATCCTATTGTTACTCAGGATTATATTATGCACAGCAACACAAATTCACTTCTTTTCATTTAGAGAATAATACAATAATATAAAATGAGTCTTTCTCAAATAATCAAACCCTAGTTTTGACATAAAAGCAACTTTCCTCCAATAAACATAAGAAAAGTGATGTAAAATTGAAAAATACTAAAAATCTTTACTTTGTCAACAACCTTTTGTAACTTTTTCACTGTAAATTACATAAATAATATAAAGATTTCACTTTAAAAGATGTGGAATAAGTGACATTGGTTGAAAACATGGCCGTTATGGTTGGGACAAAAACCGTTATGGTTGGGACATCATGGATTTGGCTCTATTGGTCATTCCTACTTGGGAGTTTAAGGTAGAACTAAAATGCAAAAGGTATTATAGGATTTCAGGGAAATAATGCAAAGCAACTTAAACATTCAAAGCTTCTGTGTAAGGAATATGGAACTAATAAACAAGGGTACCATATCAACCGTTATGGTTGGGACAAATTTTTGTTCATTGCATATGTTACAAGTAAGCCAAGTGACGTGCATATGGAACAAAGAAAGTTATTATAATGTAAATCCATATCTTTCTTACATCCTTTAAAGCCATTTTAGCTTATCTAATATTGTTGTTTCTTTCTGTTTGAGATCTTTTAAGATGGTACACCCCAAATTTTGAATTTTGGAGACAACTGGACATATTTGGAAAAAATGTCACAATTTCAAAACATTTAACTTTCAAGTTAAATCAGTTGATGTTATGACTACTCATATGTATAACAATGATACACCCATGCAAAAATTATATTGTTCAACTACCAAATTTGAGTAATTCAGATATTTAAAATAGCCTTTTAATGAATGTCACGCAAAAAACAGCCATTTTTGGCCAATTTTGCATTTTCAATCTGTCATAACTTTTGAACAAATCATCCGATTCACTTGAAATTTTCAACACAAGTCCATCACAATGTAGCCTTTCCATTTATTAATATCAAATAGTTATCGCTATTTCTGTCTTTCATATTTTTATGATTTTATATTGGAGACAAGAAAATGTACTCTTATTTGCACTTGGCCATAATTTGTAGTCATGAATCATTTTCTGACCTTGCTACTCAAGATGATTTGACAGGGTCCCAGGGGGGGGGGGGGGGGGGGGGGGGCTATTTATTTCTAATCAGGGTTGGGGTAATCGTAATCTGTAATCGTAATCGATTGTAATCAATTACATTTCCTCAAGTAATCGATAGTAATCTGTAATCGAAGGGAGTTTCGATTACATGTAATCGTAATTTAATCGATTACAGGCTTAAAAATTGATGTAATCATCGATTACATTTTCGATTACTTTCGATTACTTGCAGAAAAATTATGAGTCAAATTAAGATATAAAATTGTTTTCAAGGAACATAGAAATATTAGGAAGTACCCTACATGACTTTCAGATAAATCAATATTTATCTATTGAAAATACATGACATCATTTTAAGACAAAAGTAAAAACTCTTTATAATTGCAATTAATCTGTAAAACATAATAAAGTCCCAATTTTGGACTGCTTATGATAAGTAAAAAAAATTGTATTAGAGATCCTTTCCCAAATAAGATCAGGTTTCGACATACCTGATAGGAATTGTTCTGGAAACATTTAGAGAAAATGAGAAAGTGCATACATAGAAGTGCATCATTTGGGAGAGAATTAAAATGACTACTGTTGTTTGGGTTGAAAAGAAAACATGTACTTCACACCTTTTTACATGAAGAACAATAGTGATTGCTATAGTGTGAAACCTAAACAAAAGGTGTTTATTTCCCCAGGCTAATTTTAGTATTATACAATTTGACAACTTTGAGAGATTTGATGAAGTTAATATGAAGGTTCAGGTATTATTTTGGATGCAAATGTTCTTGGGATCTGACGTTGTGACAAGAGCTATGTCCTTCATGGGATATTTTGAAGTTTCTGACTCCTTTCCTAATGAGGAGACTAAAATTGACCACTTTGACCACAGTCTCTCAACTTTCCACAAACTATTTTTGATAAGATGTAATAATAATTATAGAATAAACCCTTTCCCAAACAACATTTTTTTCTAAAACAAAAGGAAATTTGTAGACAGCAAAATTGATCCTGTTTCACATAGAAATAACCAGTAACAAGAGCTGTCACTGTAAGATGACAATGCCCCTGACACCGCTTTGATTTTAAATTATGGCCAATCTATGTTCAAGGTCAAGGTCATCCAGGGGTCAAGGTCACCAAAGTATGTGCCTACAGAAAGGTAATGTACCAAGGAATGTTGTGGTAAAGTATGAAGCGAATATGTTAAGTAATAAGGAAGTTATGGCCAATGTTAAAGTTTTTGGACGGAATGACGGACGGACAGACAGACGGACGGACAGACAGACGGACGGACGGACAAGTCAAATTTATGATGCCTCCCTATCGGGGGCATAAAAAGTGCTGATTATGGCCATTTTCTGTTAAGGCTTTCTTGGCCCGCCATATCTACAGGTTATCAAAGTGTGTCACTATTTGAGAATAGTTTTAAATATTTAAATAATATTATATGTTTTATAAACTGTATAGTTTTTATGGAACCGTAATATTCATGCACTATTTAAACCATAAATTAAGTTTTGAAATAAAACTATTCTTTTACAAAATTGTATAATATTGTCATTCAAAATTGCATGTTATTGTCTGAAAAGATTTGGCAGTGCTAAACATGTTTTGATTTTTTAGCCTTTCCCAAGCGACAGAAGGTTAAAACTTAAACAGTTCCATTTTGGCAGCTGATGTAGAATACAAAATGGATGTTTATAAAGATAGTGTTCATGTACAATTTGGCAGAGAAAAAGAAGAAAAAGAAGAAAATAGTGATTCTCAGCATTTTCTTCTTTTGACTCAATGTTTTCAAAAGCATTGTCTATTAAAGATGTCAAAATCAGGTCATGTTGTGGAAAGGATGAGCAAGTAATCGAATGTAATCATCCTGTAATCATGATTACTTTAGCAAAAGTAATCGAATGTATTCAATTACATGTGAAAATTAGAGTAATCGATTATTAATCAATTACATGTTTTTCCCAATGTAATTGATTAATAATCGATTACAGGTGACTGTAATCGAACCCCCACCCAGTTTCTAATAAAGGCAATTGGATTCAGGAATTTTAATAACTTACAAAAAGATATAATTCTTTTAAATATAAACAAAGAAAAGGTCCGACAGCGGCCATTTAATCAAGTAACGGAAGTCAGCGTGGGCAAACCTGCTGCGTGTACCCCGCGTTGTTAGCTCCACTGGCGGTCAGGCCAGCCAGCTATTTTCATGGCAGTGTGGCCGTACGTCTGAAAACTTTTTCTTTGAAAAGCTTTTCTCAAAAACTACTGGATGGATTTTAATCAAACTTCATTGGAATGATCCTTGGTAATCTGAGTTTTCTCTGATGAAATTCGCTCTGTAGACTGATATGTTGATATCGCTGATTTAGATCGGAGCATACTACCATTCAAAGACAAAGGAAAGTCTGTTTTGTAAGTTATGTCACTAGAGTGGTTCCCCATCCGATTTCAAATGCTATCCGTAAAACGCCTTATACCGATCAATGAACCATTTATTGTCATGTCTGGTGAAAAATTTAAGACCAAATAGTATTTCTAAAAGGTTTGTAGGCAATGTTTTGCAACAACCCTCACCTGTTTACAATGACCTCAGAGCTCCAGATAGGATGCGTATGTGCGTAAAATACGCATTGATTTGGTCTAAATATGCATTTACTTTCACAGTGTTTCCATTTACATAAAAAAATATTGAGTCCCTTGGACCCAGTGCAGTAGAAAAAGTTGAGTCCCAACCACTTTCAGTTGAGTCCAATTTTAACTTCCACAAATCATCTTCAAATTAATTGTTGTACTTGAACGGGCTTAAAAGCCCTTTCCAATACAAGACCTAGTTTTGATATTCCCAGTTAAAGTGGCTTGGGGAAACATTTAAGCAAAAGAAGAAACTGCTAATAATAAGCATTTTTTTCAATTTGCCTCAATGTTTTCCGAGATATTCTCAAGTTTTACACCTAAGTTATAACAAATTTTGTGATCTGCAGCAGCTTTTATCAGCCAGTCTTTGAACGCCGGATCGGCAAGCCACTGGTCTTGAAAAGATCACGAGTGTTTCTTTTTCTTTGTTTGAGAAGCCATTATTATTTACAAAATGAAAGTAACAGTTGGTTTCCAGCTATCACATTGCCCACAAACAATATTTAAGACAGTTCGGGTACCATACGAAAAAGCAAGAATCCCAACAATCGCAACTTTTCGTATAGACGTTGGTGAAGTCTATTTATAGTAACTTTGGAAAACCGGTGACTTTGCTTCAAATCTGTCGTACTTTGAAACATTTTGGATTGTCTTCGCTAGTTATCTGACATTTCTGCGTAAGATGTATGAGAATACACTGTTTTTGCCTCTCATTTTATTTTGCGTCCCATGGACACGACGAGTATAAAAATTTTGCGTCTGAGCTGATTTTCATGCGTATACAGATACTTTTACGTCGTAAATGGAAACTCTGCTTTCATAAATATGCGTAAAGTTACGCATTCAAAATAAGGAATACGCATTTGATAACCGTAAGTTAGCGTATCAAGATCGAAGAAAGCCGGAAGAACACATAGAATAGGAAATTCCGACGATTAAAAATAACGTTTTAGTCTGTAAAAATAGCTTATCGAAGTGTCAATAAAAACCGGGAATTATTGGGGAATACCAATTACGTCACCAGCCGCCGAGCGAATGCAGATGACAATCGCCTATTCCGTACATCTACCGAATGCTGCCGAGTGGTGTATTTTGTTCGAATTTTAGTCAATCGTTGATCTCCGTGAATTTTTTTATACGGAGCAAATCGTTTACTCGATTTTGATTGGAATACAAATATCAGGCCATTGCATCATTTCGTTAATCGGAAATTGCAGTTTGAAGAAGTTTGTTTTCTTTTTTAATCGGGAAACGATTAGATCCACTCCTGGACACATCGTAAAGGCCATTTTGGCCAACATTATTTCAGAAGAGGCCCTACAGTATAGACAATGATAGTCCACGATGGTAATCTTGTTCAGAAAAAAAAACACTTGATGGTCGGAAACATAGCGCGCTTAGATGTCCGAAAATGCAAGTAGGTCGTTCCGGTGCGGTGCTACTGTTAATTTTAATCCTTTCCCGAACAAGAGAGTAAATACTCCTTGCCTCCAAAAATATCTGAAAATATGCATTTGAAAAAAATTCTGAGGGGTAAATACTCCTTGCCTCAAAAAATTATCTGGAGCTCTGTGACCTACTTTCGTTTGTTGTCGAGCCCGCTTGCGGTGAGCTCGACATAGTTGTCACAATGGCGGTTCGGTGTATGTGCGTTAGTGCGTTAGTGCGTGCGTGCGTTAGTGCGTGCGTGCGTTAGTGCGTGCGTGCGTTAGTGCGTGCGTCCGTCCGGATGGAGCTTGTCCGGGCCATAACTTCACCATGGATGGAGGGATTCAGAAATAACTTGGCACAAATGTCAAGCTCAGTAAGGCGGAGTGTCGCGTGCAAGAACCAGATTCCAAGCTCAAAGGTCAAGGTCAAACTTGGAGGTCAAATGTCAAAAATGAGAAGATTTTTGCTTGTCCGGGCCATAACTTCACCATGGATGGAGGGATTCAGAAATAACTTGGCACAAATGTCAAGCTCAGTAAGGCAGAGTGTCGCGTGCAAGAACCAGATTCCAAGCTCAAAGGTCAAGGTCAAACTTGGAGGTCAAATGTCAAAAATGAGATGATTTTTGCTTGTCCGGGCCATAACTTCACCATGGATGGAGGGATTCAGAAATAACTTGGCACAAATGTCAAGCTCAGTAAGGCAGAGTGTCGCGTGCAAGAACCAGATTCCAAGCTCAAAGGTCAAGGTCAAACTTGGAGGTCAAATGTCAAAAATGAGATGATTTTTGCTTGTCCGGGCCATAACTTCACCATGGATGGAGGGATTCAGAAATAACTTGGCACAAATGTCAAGCTCAGTAAGGCGGAGTGTCACGTGCAAAAACCAGATTCCAAGCTCAAAGGTCAAGGTCAAACTTGGAGGTCAAATGTCAAAAATGAGATGATTTTTGCTTGTCCGGGCCATAACTTCACCATGGATGGAGGGATTCAGAAATAACTTGGCACAAATGTCAAGCTCAGTAAGATGGAGTGTCGCGTGCAAGAACCAGATTCCAAGATGAAAGGTCAAGGTCAAACTTTGAGGTCAAATGTAAAAAATGAGTTGATTTTTGCTTGTCCGGGCCATTCCTTAACTTGGCACAAATGTCAAGCTCAGTAAGGCGGAGTGTCGCGTGCAAGAACCAGATTCCAATCTCAAAGGTCAAGGTCAAACTTTGAGGTCAAATGTAAAAAATGAGTTGATTTTTGTAGAACCAGATTGCTAGCTCAAAAGTAAAGGTCAGAATTTTAGGTCAAATATCAAAAATGAGTTGATTTTTGTTGAGCCCGCTTGCGATGAGCTTGACAAAGTTGTCACAGTGGCATGGCTTATTTTCCTTATATGTGACCCGTCGCGCTAAAAGGGACCTTATCGGATTTGTGAAAAGTATCGACCTAGTCCGTCTGCGCAGTCCGCGCAGCCTGACTAGGGTCGAAACTTTTCACGTTTAAGTATTTTCTGAATCTAGAATGTTTTCTCTACCTTACAATATTTTCGTTTTCCAAATACGACATCGGATGGACTTCTGCTTGGTCTGGTATATTTCTCGGAATTTGGTTTTATGGACTTAGCATAAGGTCCCTTTTAGCGTGACGGGTCACATATGTATACTCAAATTAATCCATTCTGGTATCTCGTTATAAATACATAGACATGTAATATTTTGTGAACAATAAACTGTCTCACCATGATCCCCATCATTCCAACTTATTTTGTCCCCACTTTTACAACGCCATTGTAATGACAGCTGTAGACATAGGTATGGTCTTCTTTCTTCAAAATGAGCGGGCTCGACATGTTGCCCTTCGGCATCTAGTTTTTGAATGGTAGTGCGCTCTGATGTAAATAGCGACATCCAAATATCAAAGAGAGAATTTTCACTTTTCCCGTTTGTAACTCACTCTGCTCCGAATCCCGTGGTTTCTTCAAACATTCAAGCGGAAGTATTTCTCAGTGCATGTGAACGCATCCCACTTTCGTTTTGCACTTACAAAACTTTTGCTCCAATGTTTGAAGAAACCAGTGGATTTGGAGCAGAGTGAGTTAGAGCTGGGAATAGCCCTCTCAAAGGCGCGTTCCGTGCACTTTATCTCGTGAAAACCAATAGAGTATAAGCTGAGAAATTAAACAAAACATACATTAAAGCGGACAATTTTTTCGGTGTAAACGCTTCCCAAAAGTCACGTAGGTTATCCACCGTGAATAAACCATTGGATCTTTTTTCCTGACTGTTTATTGTTTCTCCTTTTCCAGACTGTTTGGACAATGGTAACAACAAGAAGGCAATCCAAGAAGCGGACAAAGTGTTAAAGAAACAAAAAGATCTGCAGTGTGCAAAGGTTAGTCAGGGGTCTTGCTACCAATTTTTGATTGGGTCCAGGGGCCAGTGAAATTGGGAAAATAGCGACGATTTCACCTAAATTGTAGGGATGGTAACGAGTACCAATTTTACTAATTGAGTACTCGGTCACCCTTCCGATCGAGTACTCGAGTACCCGATAAGAAACATCGTCTTTTTGTTATAGTATCGGTGTTTTTCGACAAGTTCATATGCGATTTATGCACCATATCTTCGGTCATTTTGTCTCGTTAGATGACATTTGATCAGTGCTTTTTGTGAGAAAAACGGACAATAATTGTAAGATATGTGATGACAATTAAAGAAAGCACTTGTCAAAATCTTTCCATTAAATTCGTAAAAAATAATAAGAAGAAAATCCGCAAAGTTGTTGTTATTTACCGTAATATTTATACATGTTGTGAAATATACACAGGTCAGATTTAAGGGGAGGCATTGCTAGACTTTCTTGACTTTATAATGCGTGTAATCGGCAATGAGATGATTTTTCTTCAGGTAAGAAATTGCAATAGAAGGAAATCTAAACAATAATCCAATAATCGGCTAATGAATAATGGGTTAACCAATCAACTTAAAGGTAAATCTTACGGACGTCCAATTTATAATTATATTTTCTTTCCGATTACTCGATTAGTGAAATCGGTAATCGATACTCGAACGTTGTTCGAGTACTCGATTAATCGAATACTCGTTCCCATCCCTACTAAATTGGGAAAAACTAAAACAAGTTTGTATTCATACTGTCAAAATGCATTTGTAATACTCTTGTTTAAGAATCTACTCTAAAACTGTCTTCAAAATGTTTGTAAATGAAGATGAAGTCTTAACATGGGGCATTCTGGGTCCTCATTGGGAATATTTACCAGATAATTGGGAAAAAAGATACTTTTTGCCATTGGGAATGGGGCCAAAAAACGGCCCCAAATTTTGGCAAACAAGACCCCTGTTAGTCAAAGCAACAAATTTAAGAGGGGATAAAAGACTTTCAAAATTTATGATTTCAATTGGGTTTGGTACTCATTTGATTCGTCTTAACCCTTTCCCAAATAGCAAATTTTCAAAATTTCCATTTCAAAAGCTGCTGAGGCCGCGGCCTTAGCGCAGTTGGTAGCGCATCTGACCCTCATTCGAGAGGTCCCGGGTTCGATACCCGGCCGCGGCTAATACCCTTTCTGACAAAATTGTCATCCCCAATGGGTTTGAAATCGTTAACCTAAGTGGGCGAGCAGCTGGAGGCTCGGTAAGGGTGTTGTGGTAGTACTGGTTTGAGAAACAACAGGAATCCATGGGTAGGTGCTCCAGCCGCCGCGATATGACCCTGGTAGTTGAAAACGGCGTAAAACCCCAATTAACTCAAACTCAAAAGCTGCTGCAGACAACAAATGGACCTTGTTTAAGATAGAATTTATGTACAAAATAGTACAGAAAATATTGAGACAAAAGGAGAAACTGCTGGTTCTCAGCAGTTTCTTCTTTTGTCTCAATATTTTCCCAAACCATTTCTGTAAGGGATGTCAAAACCATGTCTTGTTTGGGAAAGGGTTAATGAGACAAATTGCTATCAGTACCCACAACTAAGGGTTTGATGAACAGTAAGTTAATTATTTAATTAATCCCTTTTGTCTGTAGCACTTTCCCAAACGACAAAATTTTAGGGTGATCCGCTTCAAAAACTGTCACAAATGACAAAATGGATGTTATCAAAGATAGGATTTGCTTAAAATATGGCGCAGAAAATATTGAGACAAAAGGAGAAACTTCTGGTCATCAGCAGTTTCTTCTTTTGTCTCAATGTTTTCCCAAGCCTTTTCTATTAGGGATGTCAAAACCAGGTCTTGTTTGGGAAAGGGTTAAACTTCATCTTTGGTTTAATATTGAAATTGTTGGTATATAAATTCTTACAAATAGTAGCAATCTTTTTATGCTCCCCGAAGGGAGAGCATATATAGTCGCCGCTTCGTCTGTCCGTCATTCCGTCCGTCCGTCCGTCCGAAGCGATTTCTCTATAACCCTTGGGCCAAATCAAATGAAACTTACCATGTGAACTCCCTATGACATAATGCCGATGTACTTTTCCCAGTTTTTGGATTTGAAACCTCGTCATGGGAAAAGGGGACTTAAGGTCAAATACACTTTTTCTCTAATTTCTCATAGTCTAATGGTCAGAATTTGATGAAATTTCATATTTGAGTAGCAAATCAGATGCCCTTGACAATAAACTACTTTAAATTTGCGTATAAAAAGTATGTCATGGAAAAAGGGGGCTTAACGTTTGTTAGCTTAATCTTAGCTCTGCATGGCATACATTTATTGTGACAATGCCTTAATCGGGGAGCATTGTCCGTCTCTGACGGCTCTTGTTATGATGAGGCAGTCAATTTTATTGTAAATTAATGTTAAAGAGTTTTTTTTAACATTTTCTATCTTTACAAGTTGTATTTCAAAGGTTTTTGCTATAAATCAACGATATACAAAGAAAACTAATTCTCAGCCTTAATTTTTGCTTCAGGTTTTGAAGGCTCTAGCTTTGCTCCGTCTTGGTAGGCATGACGACAGTTCCATATTACTACACGACGTTCACGATCAACATCCGACAGACGAGGCCACGCTCCAGGCGATGGCGATCTGTTATCGAGAGATACATAAACGTAAGTATGTAGTGTGGTCACATGATTTAATGGCGATCTGTTATCGAGAGATACATAAACGTAAGTATGTAGTGTGGTCACATGATTTAATGTGCGGTTTTGCAGAGTTACATATAATTATAATAGGGGGTAAAAGCTTTTCAAAATGCAGTATTTCATTTATTCTTCACCGAACCCTATGTTGTGGGTACTCATTAGCAAATGAGCACCCACAATATAGGGTTTGGACTAGAAATTACAAAGGACCTCTACGGATAAGGCGAGAATTCTCCCTAAAAGGCTCAGCTCGATGGGTCAATTCTCAAAACTAACAAATTGAGAAACAAAATTAAGCTTTATGGTTAGGTAGACAAATAAAGGAAATAAACACCGATTTTTATGTCATTTTAAAAGTTCTATAGGTGCAGATAACTCTTGATTTTAGTACCCACCTAAATGTTTTCGTTTTCTTACACTACCGGTATTCAAAGAGGTAAAATGAAGATTCTTTTATTTTTATTTGCAATTTATTTTCTACAGATACAGGGATAAATTGTGTTGACATCATATGGCAGCTTTGGTTTTGTCCGTATTGCGCATGCGCACCATTGAAACAACTTTAAATGCGCACTTTCCCGCCAAAAACCGAGGCATACCTACCTTCCCAAGGCTGGCTAACATCGTTCCCCCCCTTGACCCAGCTTCCCATTGACATATGTTGTGTTACTGGATCATAGGCTTCCTTGGTAAAAAGGATTTGCTGGGTCACGGGGGGGAACATACTTTTATACTAAAAATAGTACTCATATACCATATGCCATAATTTTGGCGGGAAGATTTCGCCTTTAAACTCGTTTCAGTGATGCGCATGCGCATTAAGGACAAATCGAAAAATGGTTTATGATTTCAACACCAATTGTCCTTACATTTACAGAAAATTTTTTGCTTATAAAACTAAAGAAAACTTAAATCTGGTTTAATGAATAACGGTGGGGTAAGAAAATGTAATTTTGGGGGTAGGTACAGAAACCAAGAGTTATCTGTACCTGTCCAATCGTTTTGATCGTACAAAATCAGTTTTCATATGATTTAGATACATATCTAACAATACAGTTCGAAATAATAATCAATTTGCATGTTTTGAAAAATGACTTTTCCATTTGAGCCTTTTAGGGAGATTTCTCGCCTTATCCGTAGAGGTCCTTTAGATTGTCTTTTGAAAAGTTTACACCCCCACCCACCCACTTATCTGTAGCTCGGATTGATGTGTGGTTTGTTTTCTTTTATCACAATTTTCAATTCATGCTCCTGCTGAATTTCCTATTGTAGTTACCCATCAAAATTGTCTTCCTTATAAACTTTATGTCAGTTCCCATTAGGCTACCACAAAAACTTGTTAAAATTTTGAATGGAAAACTTTTCTCTCATTCTGATTCCAACTTTGTATGTACAGGTAGATTTCCCTTCCACTAGAAGTGGATTTGAGTTTTTAGTTGCACTTTTTCATTAATTTTCTATTCACTTAATGTCATGTATACTTAATTCACATCATATTTTTATGCCCCAGCATCCGAAGATCGGGACATATTGTTTTACTTCTGTGTGTCCATCCGTCTGTTTTGTATGTCTGTCTGCAAACTTAACATTTGCCATTTCCAGGGCATTGGTATTTCACGAACACATCTTGTTCAACTACTTTTGGTCGAGCTCACTTGTGATGAGCTAGTCAATTACACTTATGTGTATGTTTGTATGTAAATGTGCCTGCTCTTCTAAATAAATTGTTGCTTTTTTTTCGAAAAATCTGGTAATTTATGCAGCTGGTTTAAAGCTGCAGTTACGAGATTTTCGTTGAAAAGGCTTGATATAGAGGGTTTTGGTTTACAAAAAAATTTCATCTGAAAGTTGAAGTACGGTTCAAAGCATTTATTAATGTAGGTCTGAAGTCAGGGTCACATATCTATTATGGAAGTCAAATATCTGTGGTCTCTGCACAAAGTATCTCTTAGTAGACAAAATTTCTATTTTGTAGCAGCTTTTGTAGATTGCTGTGCTGTGTATTTCACCTAGACTAATCCTGATTCACCGTTTTGTGTGTTTTGTATTTTATGATCTTGTTTACCAGTATATTTATACATTCCTATAATTGATAATACTTTAAAGTGACATTTCAGAATTTTTTGTCATAAATTTTACTTTTATTTTTATCTGAAAGAGCATATTTTCTTATGAAAATTCTGAAAATTTCGAGCCAAAATATTGCACCGTTTACGAGAAATTTATATTTTTGTGTTAAAATTGAACAAATTGTTGTGGACAACAGTTCGGGATTTATATGCAATTTATCGATTATGTCTCAACTTTAAATGCGTGTTTCTTGCTTATTGGCAACAACTTCAAAAAACCAACAGTATTTACACTCATTAGAATAACCAATCTTGGCATCAAGACATACTTTGAAAAATTGAAATTGGAATGAAATGTCCCTTTAATTCTTTTGCAAACAAGACCAGGTTTTGACGTCCCAGGTAGAAAATGCTTATGAAAACATTGAGGCAAAAGAAGAAAATGCTGATAACCATCATAAATAGCTGACATAGTATTTTTGTGATTAATCCTTTCCCAAACAAAACCTGGTTTTGACATCCCTGATTAAATAGACTTGGGAAAACATTGAGACAAAAGAAGAAACTGCTGATAACCAGCAGTTTCTCCTTTTGTCTCAATATTTTCTTGGCTTTATTGTACACAAATCCTCACTCTATCAACATTTATTTTGACGCCTGCAGAAGCTTTTTAATTGAACCACCCAAAAATTTTGTCGTTTGGGAAAGGGTTAATACTGCAGTGTAGGACTGCATGAGTGTAAACTTTTATTTTGTAGGGCCCAGTTGTGTTGTAAGTGTTTTTGTACTGTACATAGTGAACTTTTCCTTTTCCAACAGATGTTTATGTTTTGTAGTCATGATTGATTTTTAGTGACTTGTTCCTTTTCCAACAGATGAATCTCCCAATAATATCAAGGCTTGGAAAAACTTTGAAGAAAAATCTCTTAAATCTAGTAAGTATGGATGGCTTGTTCATTTTGTTCAAAGGTTTTTTATGGCATCTTGAATCAAGGTTTTAAGCTTTTCTTTCTTGGGTTGGATGTCATGAACAGTTTAAGGCTTTTCCCAACAAGTCCTGGTTTTGATGTCCCTTGGAAAAACATTGAGGCAAAGGAAGAAAATGATGATAATCAGCATTTTCTACTTTTGCCTCAATATTTTCTATGCTATTTTGTACACAAATTCTTTCTTTATTAACCTTGATTTTGCACCTTTTGAATTAGAACAGTCCTAATCTTTGCCATTGAGGAAAGATTTAAAGGTTCTTGGCATCATGAATTTCTCCAGGTGTCGAACCTTTCTGTTAATGGTTTGATGTTATGCATGAACTGTATTACCTTAGCCTTTTCCAAACAATGCCCTGTTTTGATATGTCAAAGAAGAAAAGCTTTCAGAAGAAATTGACAGAAAAGGGGAAATTGTGATAACCATTTTTAGCTCGACTTTTCCAAGAAAATGAGAGCTTATACTGTCACCCGGGCGTTGGCGTCGGCGTTGCAACAAAGGTTAAAGTTTTTTTCAAACATCAATAACTTCCATACTGTCAAAGGGATTCAACCCAAACTTTGAATACTTGTTCACCATCACACCCTCTACCTTACTATCAGGGCCCATGACCCTGGCTTCACTTTATTTGGAGTTATGCCCCCTTTATACTAAGCAACTTAGAAAGTCGAGCGCGCTGTCTTCGGACAGCTCTTGTTGACCTGAATGCTGCCTTTTACATGTAGATGAAATTTCTGACATTTGTCTCCAAATGTTGGATAATAGTAAACCTATGTGGAGGAGCAGCTGGAGGCTCGGAGAGAATGTTGTGGTAGTACTGGTAAGAGAAACAACAGGAATCCATGTTTAGGTGCTCCTGCGAACATGATATTGTCATAACAGTCGAAAGAGATATTAAACTCCATTCAATCAATGTACTTGAAATATAATAAATGATTATTTCTCGCTGTCATAAGTTTCATATAATCATTTCCCAGCTTTCTTTCATTTAATGTTTCTAAACATAAACTCACCTGAGGGATACGTTTAGAAAACCTGACTTTGTTTGAAATTAGTCTTTGTAGATCAGAGAATTTATATGAAAATAAAAAGAACCCTCTTTCCAAACAGAGAATTTTTTTCCCACTCCAATCAAAATGGAGTTGCAGTTGACACAGTCGCTGAAGTAAAAAAGTAGGAAAATCAAATGTGTATTTTAAAACATAGAAAATGTTAAGGAAAAAGGAGCAATTGTTGATTATTTCTTTCAATGTTTTACCAAGCTTTTACTATTATGTGCGTTAAGATATTTAAATAGAAACATTTGTTCACTGTCACAGCGATAATTGTTTATGATTTACAACAATCTTTACAGCTTTTGGAAACCATTTGGCATATCTTCGCTTTTCAATGAAAACCTCTTATCTGCAGCTTGTTTAAGCTGCAGTTACAAGGTTTTCATTGAAAAGCAGAGATACAATGCATGCAGCATTCTTTTATTAAGTTGATTTGCGTTTTTTTGAGGATTGTTGCATGATTTTTGGTTTAGTTTAAGATTACAAGTCTTTCCAATTTGCAATTTATGATCATTGAATATTGAGCTTGGAAAATTGTAAAGTTTGTTGATTGCATAGCTTAAAATTTGATATTACCATCATATGTATACTGTATCTTTATTTACATATTCATTTTGCTTGTAATTAGCTCCACTGGCCTTTCAGGCCAGCGGGCTATTGTCATGGCAGTGTGTCCGTCGTGCATGCGTCGGTCCGTGTGTGCGTCCGTAAACTTTTTCTTTAAAAATCTTCTTCTCAAAAACTACTGGATGAATTTCAACCAAACTTCACAGGAATGATCCTTGGGTGACCCTCTCTCAGATTCCTTCAAAGAATATGGATTGAATCAGTATAACCTGAGTTATCTGCCCTTGAATGTCAAAAATAGCAGGTTTTGACTAGTTTTCTTCTAAAATCTACAAATATTGAACAATCAAGACAAAACTTTGACAGAATCATGCTGACTACAAGATCTTGCCTTGGTGGCAGCTTGATCTGAATTTTACATCATGAGTTATGTGCCCTTGAAATTGACAAAATTGCCATTTTCAGCTGTATTTTGACTTTGTTTTCACTCTAGCAACTACAAATATTGACTAAACAAGACAAAACTTTGACAGAATTATACTGACTATAAGATCTTGCCTCGGTAAAATTTTACAATCTGAGTTATGTGCCCTTGAAATTGACAAAATTTCAGTTTTTCGACACTTTTTCCACTCTTGAAGCCACAAATATTGACTAATATAGACAAAATTTGAACAGAATCATAGTGACCATAACATCTTGCATATGTTTAATTTTTTATTTGATTTTAAATATACATACTGAATTATTTGTCTTTGAATTTGGCAAAATCACAGTTTTCAATTTTATTATAGCTCTAACATCCCTAAAATATTAGTCAATCATTTACTCTCTTTTTGCATTGACCACATGATTGCTGCTTTTGACTTTGTTTTTGCTGTAAGAACCATAAGTATTTAAAAATCTAGTCAAAACTTGGATTTGATATTAAAAGAAATTCAGGCCTGTGGAGCGACTCAAGACCTTCAGGTCTTTCTAGTTTTTAAAATGTCTTAAGAATATGAAAATATGCGGATTATAATCAATGTTTTCATTCAATTTTCTCAGCTTTGTCTCACCTTTTCAATGTTCTCTAATTTAAAACCATTTAGTGAATGATTGTTTTTTTAACTAATTTTACTTCTCACTATAATTTGTATATGCAGTAATTAGAGAGGTTTCGATTCCGAACTTGTACGCCTACTTCTACGTGTACGAGTAATTTTTGTGCGAAACGTCACTATGACGTCATCACTTTGTGATTATTTATCACTCTCACTACACGTCGAAAACTTGTAGAGGCCGGTTTACACGTAAGTAAAAACTTGTAGCTTTTTATTCTTAATTGATACAGTTTCTAGGTGTTTAAATGAATGCATGAGGTAATTCATGCATTTTTTAATGAGAATATACTTGTGAGTGGTATCCTAACAAGAATAGTTTGAAAGTTACAGCGTGTTTAATACAGGTCATATCAACGACCTTTCCTAACCCAATTTATGCCAGTACATAGAGTCAGTACCGTAAGTATTTACCCACTAACCCTGCATAGGATTTATGCAGTTGACGCCTTTTCAAACTTAGTAGATCTAGATCAAGTTTATTAAACTGAAATTTATAGATCTACTGTCATTTTCAGATAAGTTTCCGAAGGAAATTCTGACCATTTTAAATATTCTTTGCTGAAGTTTTTCAATAAGGGTAGATCTGGAATTGGGGGGAAAATGCTGGAATTTTCTTCTTTCCACTGGTGCTTTCCAAAAACACTTCTAGTTTTGAAACGGGTACAGTTTTTTAACTACAAGTACACATACGCGTACAAGTTGGAAATCGAAACCTTCCCTAGATAGAAACGTGTACGTGTACGTGTAGTTACAAGTACACGTACACGTACACGTACAAGTTTGAAATCGAAACCTCTCTATTATATGTGACCCGTGGCGCTAAAAGGGACTTTATCGGATGTGTGAAAATATCGACCCTAGTCAGTCTGTGCAGTCCGCGCAGCCAGACTAGGGCCGACACTTTTCACTTTAATGTAATTTTCTATATCCGGAATGTTTTCCCTTTCTTACTATATGTTCATTTTTCGCATACGGGATCTCGGATTTTCGGATTTTTTGAGTTCGGATAAGGTCCCTTTTAGCGTGATGGGTCACATATCTCAGAAAATGTTGGTATGAGACACACCCTATTGACTCTTTCATACAATTTTTAATGCCCCCAACTGTACAATCTTTTCAAAATATTAGTTTTCTAATTTTGCTTAGGCTTTATATAAAGAATATTAATTTTTAGCTCCACTGGCCGAAGGCCAGCGGGCTATTGTCATGGCTTTGTGTCCGTCGGGCGTATGTCCGTTAACTTTTTCTTTAAACATCTTCTCCTCTTATACCAGTGGGCCAATTTCGACCAAACTTGGCAGGAATCTTCCTTGGGTGACCCTTTTCAAAACTTGTTCGCGGATTTTTGATTCGTCAAAAAATGTGGGCGTGGCAGGGCAGGGCTTATCAGACTTGGAGAAATCATAAGAAAATTCTTTAAAAATCAACCATTGGGCCAATTTGAGCCAAACCTGGCAAGAATGTGACTTGAGTCATTCTTTTCAAAATTTGTTCACAAATTTTTATATTTGTCAAAAAATGTGGCTGTGGCGGGGAGAAAGGGGCTTATCAGACTTAAAGAAATCAAAAGAAAATTCTTTAAAAATCAACCATTGGGCCAATTTGAACCAGACTTTGCAGGAATGTTCTTTGAGTCTCTCTTTTCAAAATTTATTCACAATTTTTAACATTTGTCAAAAAATGTGGCCGCGGCAGGGAGGAAGGGGCTTATCAGACTTAAAGAAATCATAAGAAAATTCTTAAAAAATCAACCAGTGTGCCCAATTGAACCAAACTTTGCAGGAATGTGCCTTTAGTCGTTCTTTTTAAAATTTGTTCACAAATTTTTATATTTGTCTAAAAAATGTGGTTGTGGCAGGGAGAAAGGGGCTTATCAGACTTAGAGAAATCATAAGAAAATTCTTTAAAAATCAACCATAAGGCCAATTTTAACCAGACTTTGCAAGAATGTTCTTTGAGTCTCTCTTCAAAATTTATTCACAAATATCAAGATTTGGCTGCTGCTGTGTAAGGCTTACAAGAAATCATGGGATAATTCTTCCACTTTAACCAGTGGAGCGATTCAGGCCCTCCTGGGCCTCTTGTGTTGTCTGCAATGCATGTAGTTCCCTTATAAAAGTTATATTCTCTTATTTATTTTGATGTAAGCATGATTACCAATATGTCTTCTCCTTATGATTCTATTTCATTAGAAAATTGCTTGTGTCTTGATCTAATCTGGTTTACAAACTAGCTCTGGTTTTGTCATCTTTTTAGGAGACAGCTTTTGAAAATATTTAGGCAAAAGAAGAAAATGCACTAAGCCAGCAATTAATACTTTTGCCACAAAACTTTTGGTATTTTAACTTTCAGTGTCGTTTGTTTTGTTGTCTTTGACATTTTTCAAATTGGAACAATTAAGATTTTTGTTGTTTTGGGAATGGTTTGAGTCATTATCACTTTTCTATTATGCTTAACCCTTTCCTAAACAAGATCTGGTTTTGAAGTCCCTGACAGAAAAGGCTTGGTAAATCATTGAGTCAAAAGAAGTAAATGCTGATGATCACCATTTTCTCATTTTGCCTCAATATTTTCTGTTATTTTTATACTCAAATCCAATCTTTATCAACATACTCTAAGAAGAAAATGCTGATGATCAGTATTACTCCTTTTGCCTCAATATTTTCTGTGCTGTTTTTGTACACAAATCACATTTTAATCGTATCCACTATGTCGCCTGCTGCAGCTTACAAATAGGATTACCCCAAATTGTTTTGTTTGAGAAAACTTAAATTTGCGTACCTTTTTCTTATCCTTGCTTTTGGACGAAAATCTCGTATCTGCAGCTTGAAATAAGCTGCAGATACGAGGTTTTTGTTGAAAAGAGCCGTTATATTTGTTACAGTGGACATGATAGCAGATATGTACGAGAACGCGCACAAAGCTCGACCAGACAGTGAGGAGATTCTGACGGCTCTCTTCATGGCGTATGTGCGTCTTGGAGACCACAAAAAACAGCAACAAACTGCGATGATTTTACACAAACTTAAACCGTTAAAGAATCCATACTACTTTTGGGCTATAATGAGCATAGTTATGCAGGTTTGTAATTTGTCTGTCTCTCTGTTTGTTTGTCCACCCATATGTATGTCTAAGATTAAGACTAAGAATTTTAATGTAGGGGCCCAAATCGCCTAATATTCAGTATTTATATTAGGGGTATGGACATTTTCTCCAAATATTCAGGGGTCCAGACCTGAATTTCAGGGGCCCAGCCCAAAATTTAGGGGCCATGGGCGACTGGGCCCCTGTTAGTCTTTATCCGTGCCTTCCAATTAGACTAATTTGAAACCCAAGTTTTGCTGAATTTCAGGCTCATAACTGTGCTGATCAGAGTCTGGCCAAAAAGATGTTTTTACCTCTAGCTGAAAGGATGACAAAAAAATTTGTGGATGAAGAAAAAATAGAGGCAGAAGCTGGTATGTGAAATAGCTACAACATTTTTATACCCCCCAAATTCAATTTGGGGGGTATATAGGAGTCAGCTTGTCCGTTGGTCTGTCTGTCTGTCTGTCGGTCTGTCTGTCTGTTGGTCCGTCTGTTGGTTTTTTGTCCGCTCTATTTCTCCTAAACTATTGGACCAATTTTGTTCAAACTTCACATGTGAACTCATTACCAAGTGCAGATGTGCATATTAAATTTTTGTCACGGTCCATTGATTTTTGACGGAGTTACAGCCCTTGAGTGAATTTTCTTGTCCGCTCAATTTCTCGAAAACTAATGGACGGATTTCAAAAAAACTTTACAGTTATGCTTAGTAGCTCTCAAATATGTGCATATCAAATTTTGGTAAGGATTCATTGATTTTTGACTGAGTTATGACCCTTTGCTGAAAATTGCCATTTAACGCAAAATCAATGTGTGTTGATCGGTTTTTCAATTTTTTGTCCACTCTATTTCTCATAAACTATTGGACCAATTTTGTTCAAACTTCACATGTGAACTCATTACTAAGTTGAGATGTGCATACTAAAAAAATTTTCACGGTCCATTGATTTTTGACGGAGTTACGGCCCTTGAGTAAATTTTCTTGTCCGCTCAATTTCTCGGAAACTAAAGGACGGATTTCAAAAAAAAATTTACAGTTATGCTTAGTAGCTCTCAAATATGTGCATATCAAATTTTTGTGATGATTCATTGATTTTTGACTGAGTTATGGCCCTTTGCTGAAAATTGCCATTTTACGCAAAATCAATGTGTGTTGATCGGTTTTTCAATTTTTTGTCCACTCTATTTCTCATAAACTTTTGGACCAATTTTGTTCAAACATCACATGTGAACTCATTACTAAGTTGAGATGTGAATACTAAATTTTTTACACGGTCCATTGATTTTTGACGGAGTTACGGTCCTTGAGTGAATTTTCTTGTCCGCTCAATTTCTCGGAAACTAAAGGACGGATTTCAAAAAAACTTTACAGTTATGCTTAGTAGCTCTCAAATATGTGCATATCAAATTTTGGTGATAATTCATTGTTTTTTGACTTAGTTATGGCCCTTTGCTGAAAATTGCCATTTTACGCAAAATCAATGTGTGTTGATCGGTTTTTCAATTTTTTGTCCACTCTATTTCTCATAAACTATTAGACCAATTTTGTTCAAACATCACATGTGAACTCATTACTAAGTTGAGATGTGCATACTAAATTTTTTTCACGGTCCATTGATTTTTGACGGAGTTACGGCCCTTGAGTGAATTTTCTTGTCTGCTCAATTTCTCGGAAACTAAAGGACGGATTTCAAAAAAACTTTACAGTTATGCTTAGTAGCTCTCAAATATGTGCATATCAAATTTTGGTGATGATTCATTGTTTTTTGACTGAGTTATGGCCCTTTGCTGAAAATTGCCATTTTACGCAAAATCAATGTGTGTTGGTCGGTTTTTCAATTTTTTGTCCACTCTATTTCTCATAAACTAT
Organism: Fragum sueziense; assembly: GCA_963680895.1. Classification (NCBI taxonomy): domain Eukaryota; kingdom Metazoa; phylum Mollusca; class Bivalvia; order Cardiida; family Cardiidae; genus Fragum; species Fragum sueziense. The sequence continues at coordinate 2,027,949 of OY804603.1, forward strand.
TAGACCAATTTTGTTCAAACATCACATGTGAACTCATTACTAAGTTGAGATGTGCACACTAAAAAAAAATTCACGGTCCATTGATTTTTGATGGAGTTACGGCCCTTGAGTGAATTTTCTTGTCCACTCAATTTCTTGGAAACTAAAGGACGGATTTCAAAGAAACTTTACAGTTATGCTTAGTAGCTCTCAAATATGTGCATATTAAATTTTGGTGATGATTCATTGATTTTTGACTGAGTTATGGCCCTTTGCTGAAAATTGCCATTTAACGCAAAATCAATGTGTGTTGATCGGTTTTTCAATTTTTTGTCCACTCTATTTCTCATAAACTATTGGACCAATTTTGTTCAAACTTCACATGTGAGCTCATTACTAAGTTGAAATGTGCATACTAAAAAATTTTTCACAGTCCATTGATTTTTGACGGAGTTACGGCCCTTGAGTGAATTTTCTTGTCTGCTCAATTTCTCGGAAACTAAAAGACGGATTTCAAAAAAACTTTACAGTTATGCTTAGTAGCTCTCAAATATGTGCATATAACATTTTGGTGATGATTCATTGATTTTTGACTGAGTTATGGCCCTTTGCTGAAAATTGCCATTTTACGCAAAATCAATGTGTGTTGATCGGTTTTTCAATTTTTTGTCCACTCTATTTCTCATAAACTATTGGATCAATTTTGTTCAAACATCACATGTGAACTCATTACTAAGTTGAGATGTGCATACTAAATTTTTGTTACGGTCCATTGATTTTTGACGGAGTTATGGCCCTTGAGTGAATTTTCTTGTCCACTCAATTTCTTGGAAACTAATGGACGGATTCTAAAAAAAACTTTACAGTTATGCTTAGTAGCTCTCAAATATGTGCATATCAAATTTTGGTGATGATTCATTGATTTTTGACTGAGTTATGGCCCTTTGCTGAAAATTGTCATTTAACGCAAAATCAATGTGTGTTGATCGGTTTCTCAATTTTTTGTCCACTCTATTTCTCATAAACTATTAGACCAATTTTGTTCAAACATCACTTGTGAACTCATTACTAAGTTGAGATGTGCATACTAAATTTTTGTTAGGGTCCATTGATTTTTGACGGAGTTACGGCCCTTGAGTGAATTTTCTTGTCCGCTCAATTTCTCGGTAACTAATGGATGGATTTCATAAAAACTTTCAAGTATGCTTCCTGCCTCTCATATATGTGCATATCAAAATTTGATTATGGTTCATTGATTTTTGACTGAATTATGGTCCTATGTTGAAAATAAGCAATGTTTACAACATTACCATGTGTTGGTCAGTCTTTTTTTTTTGTTTGCTCTTTTTCTCACTTGTTTCACAGTTCATAGGAAATGTACATCTCAAAATGCACAAACACAGCGCTTTTGGGGGGTATGATCACTTTCAGTGATATTCTAGTTGCATTTAACTCATTCACAAATATTGGCACTTTTTGATGCACATAAGATAAAGGTTTTGGAAAATATTGTGACAAATGAAAAAATTAAAGACAGATGCTGGTATGTGAAATAGATACAACATTTTTGCATTTTCCCATTCACAAATGTTAATAATTTTTGATACAAACAAGATACAATGTAAAGGCAAAAGAAAATATTGTGGAAAATGAAGAAATTGCACATGACAAGCAATTTCTTCATTTCCCATAATGTTTTCTATCCATAGAGAGTATTAAAAATATGAAATTTCATTCTCTTGAAATTGTTGTCTGCAACATCTTTGAATTTGGATTAGTCTATAAATTTTGCTGTCTGGTGAAGGGCTAAAGCTTGAACAAGAAGATGCTTTTACCTCTGGCAGAAAGAATGACCAGAAAATTTGTGGATGAAGAAAAAATAGAGGCAGAAGCTGGTATGTGAAATAGATACAACATTTTTTCATTAACCCATTCACAAATATTGACACTTTTTAAAACCGCATGAGATAAAGGTTTAGAAAAATATTGTGACAAATGAAGAAAATAGAGTTTGAGTTTATTGGGGTTTTACGCCGTTTTCAACTACCAGGGTCATATCGCGGCGGCTGGAGCACCTAACCGTGGGTTCCTGGTATTTCTCGCACCAGTACAACCACAATATCCAAACCGAGCCTCCAGCTGCTCTCTCACATAGATGATTCACACCCATTGGTGAGAGACAAATGACTTTTGTCAAATGTCAGAATGGATACTGGCCGAGCCGGGGTTCGAACTCGAGACCCCTGGATTGATAGACTCCGACGTAACCGACTGAGCTATCCGGGCTCGGCTTGAAGAAAATAGAGACAGAAGCTGGTATGTGTAATAGATACAACATTTTTGCATTTTCCCATTCACAAATATTAATAATTTTTGATACAAACAAGATAAAGGCAAAAGAAAATATTGTGGAAAATGAAAAAATTGCTCATGTCTGCTCATGGCAAGCAATTTCTTCATTTCCCACAATGTTTCTACCTATAAAGACCATAACGAATTTTAAAATTTCACTTTAGATTGTTGTCTGCAGCATCTTTGAATTTGGATTAGTCTTTAAATTTTGCTGTCTGGTAAAGGGCTAAAGCTTGAACAAAAAGATGTTTTTACCTCTGGCAGAGAGAATGACCAAAATTTGTGGATGAAGAAAAAATAGAGGCAGAGGCTGGTATGTGTAATAGATACAACATTTTTGCATTAACCCATTCACAAATATTGACACTTTTTAAAACCGCATGAGATAAAGGTTTAGAAAAATTTTATGACAAATGAAGAAAATAGAGACAGAAGCTGGTATGTGTAATAGATACAACATTTTTGCATTAACCCATTCACAAATATTGACACTTTTTGACATCCAACAAGATAAAGGCTTTGGAAAATATTGTGACAAATGAAGAAAATAGAAGCAGAAGCTGGTATGTGAAATAGATACAACATTTTTGCATTAACCCATTCACACATATTGACACTTTTAAGAACCCCACAATATAAAGAGTTTTGGAAAATATTATGGAAAATGAAGAAATTGCTTGTGACAAGCAATTTCTTCATTTTCCACAATATTTTCTACACAGGAAGACCAAAAAGATAAAATTTCATTCGATTGAAATTGTCTTCTGCAACATCTTTGAATGTGGATTAGTCTATAAATTTTGCTGTCTGGTAATGGGCTAAAACTTGACCAAAAAGATGTTTTTACCCCTGGCAGAGAGAATGACCAAAAATTTGTGGATGAAGAAGAAATAGAGGCAGAAGCTGGTAAGAGAAGAATTTAAAACTGCATGTGTAGTTTAATGTATATGGCAGGTGTTACTTTATGCTTTCCTGAACGATATGCATAAAATTAAATGTGAATCAAACAGTTTAATTAAAAGTCTTCAAAGGAAAGAAAGAAATTGTTGGTTATCAAGGTAATTTTTAGTGAAGGGTTGACTCTTTTGTTTAAGTTTTGAAAATAAAACAATTTTTAGAAATCAATTTTGTAAGAGATCAAATTGATTGTATTTTTCAGAGGTGCAGATGTATCTAATTATATTGGAATTACTGGAGAAATGGGAAGAATCCCTCAGTGTTATACAGGGACCTTTAGGAGGTAAGATCAATTGACCAAACGCCGACTGTCAATCAAAAACATTGATTAGCCTATGTACGATCAGAAAAATGTCACGCCCCAATTGTTCTTCGTTGCACGTGTTATTGTATCGATTTATCGACTGGCAATCAAAACAATCGACATGCCAATGGCAAAGAATTTTGTACTAACAATAGACAAGGTTTATCGTTATGTTTTGACAAACCGCTGGTGCCGTTATAAAATCTCGTATCTACGGCTTATATCAAGCCATAGTTACGAGATTTTATAACAACACCTACGAAATTCTATTTTTTTTGTCCGAATTTACGTCACGATTAACTGGATAAAATCGTTCCCTATTAAGGATCACATCCCCATTGTTTTCTTAAATTCTATGTTGGGTGGAGCGAACTGTCGATTGGCGTTTGGTCAATTGAATGTAATGTAATGTCAGAATACTCATATAACCTTTGTCTGACTATTGTCATAGTGGAAAGAAATGAGATTGTCCATCGTTGAATAATTGTGGGAATCAGTTTATGCTACATCAGGTCCTGAACCCTTTCCCAAACAGCAAAATTTTAGGATGATCCACTTCAAAAACTGCCACAAATGACAAAATGGATGTTATTAAAGGTAGGATTTGTGTAAAAATATGGCACAAAAATATTGAGACAAAAGGAGAAACGGCTGGTTAACAGCAGTTTCTTCTTTTGTGTCAATGTTTTCCCAAGCCTTTCAGGCGCGTATCCAGGCATACTCCCATACTCCCGGGAGTACCTCGAATTTGAAAAATGATTTTTTTCTGTGGCCTAAAAAGTGTGTTAAAACCGGAGACTAGTACTAGTGTAACTAAACATGTTCATTTAAAGTCGTTCTTACCGAAGTAACATAATTATACTCCAGTAACCATACGCTCACATGAATGTTGATAAAACATCGAAAACTGTTAAAAGTCTTACTTTAAAATGCTCCCTGATGTGGTCTATGATTCTCTTATATTCCAATTTTCGTCGGGGTCTTCGACCCCCTGAACCCCCTAGAGAGGCTCTGCCACTTCAGCCCGCTGGGGGTCTGCGCCCCCAGACCCCCTGCTTCTTTTTGGTTAGGGAGTACTTCAATTTTGGCCCCAGGTACGCCCCTGCCTTTTCTATTAGGGACGTCAAAACCAGGTCTTGTTTGGGAAAGGGTTAAAGAAGGTCAGCAAGATGAAGTACTAGGGGCTGCTTGTTTTATTCATTGCATTCTTTTTAGAATGAAATGAAATGGCATTGAGCATCGGATTGACAAAGCCAAAGGTTTGCAAATAATGTTTTTCAGTATGAAAGTTTGATTTTAACAAATTTCCAAGGCAAGCCATGGTAAACTCTCACTTTATAAAAAGTAGAGGTAAAGGTTTGTTTATTATAGTGTCACCCCTATATGAAAGGGCCAGCCAGTTTTGGCTTATGAGACACTCTCTTTCTCAATACGCAGTACCTCCCGATTCCCCACTCATGATGCCGGGCACCTGGCAGAGATGGGTCTACGGTAACCATTAATTTAACTAGCTGTCGGCTCACCAACCGGTCTCATCAGTTCTAACCCGCCAGGCCGGCTTCCACCGAGATTCGAACCTTCGACCTCCCGCTTCCAAGGCGGACGCCCTAACCACTAGACCACGGAAGCGGTTTATATGACTCTGTTACATGCATTTAATAGAGACTTTTATGATAGAATTTCTAGAGAGTGACCTATGTTTTCTTCAATATTTCCCAAGTTTGTCCAGCCTGAAGTCAAGACTGTTGTCCGATTTTAAACCATGGTAAATAAATCAACCTTTTGTGTTTTACAGAAAAATTAGTGAGTGAATTAGACTATCAGGAAACCAAATGTGCTGAACTATACACCAAATTAGAAAAATGGTCACAGACAAACGGTGCTTACAAAAAATTATTGAAGAAAAAGTAAGATCCCTTTTATTTACACCAACCATACCACCCCTCTCAACCAAATGCTTTTTGGGGAGGATGCGGCGATAGTGTAGTTGGTAGCACAGGGTTCCCCCCCCCCCCCCAGAATAATTTGAAGCTGTAGTGGCAGTATCGTTGAAGCTTACAATATAATGGATATGCAAATAATTGTGAATAAAAACATAATGGGAAAAGAAGAAATTGCTCATCATGAGCAATTTCTCCTTTTCCCATAATGTTTATTGCATATTTATTGTATAAAATAACTTAATTCATCAGTTTTTGACATTAAATGACTCAAATTCCTCTATTTGGTGACCATTGGGAACAAATTAAGCTGTGGGGTGATTTGAAGCTGTAGGGGCATAACACTGATTTAGATGAAGCTGTAGTGGGGCCGATACAGCTTATTGGGCTGGGGAGAACACTGTTAAGCACATCAGACTCTCACTCATGAAGTCCAGAGTTTAATCACTGGTCGCGGCAAACATCCTGTCTGACAAAATTGTCTCCCATTAATGGTTTACTTATGTGGGCGAGCAGCTGGAGGCTTGTTAAGGATGTTGTGGTAGTACTGGTATGAGAAACGACAAGAATCAATGGTTAGGTGCTCCAGCTGCCTCGTTATTACCATAGCAGTTAAGAGGCGTATAACCGTAATCAATTGTCATCAGCAGCAACATAGAAGTTGTACAAATCTAAGCTTTAAAATTTCAGGTAAAAGTAATCTGTCAATGCAATTAATTGATTCAGTTTTAATTAAACTGTCAATCAATCAGTTGACTTATAATCTGTTAATCAATGTTGGACATGTTACAATGGAATGAGTTTGTCAGATCAGCAATCCAGCTGCCAATCAATCAGCTAATCACCTAATTGATCAATATTTCCACTCATTAATCAATTGACTCTTTTTTCAGTTCACACAACATTTGTTGGTGGAAGATCAGCCATCCATCTATAAATAAATCAATGAATCGATTAATTAATTGATCAATATATGTACTAATTAGCCAATCAATTAATGTTTCAGTTCAGACAACATGTGTTGGTGGAAGGAATACATCAGATCAGCCATCCAGCTGTCAATCATGAAGTGGGAACCAGACAAACAAGATGAGGACAGGTACCAGCTTATTGAAATTTAACCCTTGTCCTGCTGACTTTGAAACTACCATTTTAAGAGATGTTTCAAAAAGAATTTCTGTTAAAGAGAAATAGGTAAAATATTTTTTATGCCCCAGTATCAAAAGATGGGAGGGGGGCTGGAAGTGGACAATTGGCCGGAAGTGGACAATTGAGGAGGAAACAATAATCAAATGGATCAGAGAGTTGAAGGTCTATGATCGGTCTGTACAACCAAGTAACCAAGTAATAATGTTTTACTTGTATCCATCTGTCTCTCTGTCCATTCGTATTTCTGTCTCTCTGTCTGTCTGAAAACTTAATACTGGCCTTTTCAGGGGTATTTGTTTTTCACAAATGCATCTTGTTTTTTTACAGTGATACAATAGACAACACAGAGGAGAAGGTTGTGAAGTTTATAGAAGAATGCCTTGTTAGGGAGAAAGAGGGGTCGCGACCCCTGAGAGGTCCCTATTTAGCACAGCTTGAACTTATTAAACAAAGTCAAGAAGCATCAGGGGCACAGTGTAGGAAGTATGGTAAGCAGAGCAATAGATAAGACATTCTACTTTTGTTATTTTAAATCCAAATCGCATCAAACGCTCTTTCATGAAGTCTCTGGTTCGATCCCTGGTCAGGGCAAACATTCTTTCTGACAATTGTCACCCACCAGTGGTTTGATAATCGTTAACCTATGTGGGCTAGTAGCAGGAGACTCGGTTAGGATGTAGTAGTACTGGTATATAGGTCTCCAACGCTTTTGTGATGTTTATAAACAAACCTTTAACCTATGAAAACATGTTATTGTAGAGACGCACGTGCAAATCGTCTCGTCAATAATACATCAAAATACTGATTATCATCGATATGGTTTCGTTTTGATCTGTTTAACCTATAATTAGTAAATTGATATATTTTTATTGTTTGGCGGGAATCTGAAAATCGTTGGAGCACTATATGAGATATGACAGGAATCCCTGGGTTAGAGCTCCAGCTGCTGCAATATGACCATAGCAGTTGAAAGAGGCCTTTTAAACCCCAATCATTGATCATTACTTTTGTGGGGTGTCAAAAAGCTTCTTTATATGGGAGTGGGTTAACCCTTTTCCAAACAAGACCTGGTTTTGACGTCCCTAGTAGAAATGGCTTGGGAAAACATTGAGACAAAAGAAGAAACTGCTGATAACCAGCAGTTTCTCCTTTTGTCTCAATATTTTCTAAGCTATAATTTACACATTTCCTTCTTTTAATTTCAATTATTTTGTCGTCTGCACATCCTTTCAAATTTGACTGGTCCTAAATTTTGCTGTTTGGGAAAGGGTTAAATTGGAAATTTTGAAATAGTTATAGTACAGGATGAAAGTATATTATATTTTTCTCTGCAGGTAACCCTAGTGAGTTGGTAGAGACCTATTTTGATAAGTTTGGTAACAAGTTTGGTTGTTTTAAATTTGAAAATTAATAAATAATTGTCATTTTGGAAAGGGTTTTTAAAAAAAAACATTATTCTTTCATTTTAGGTAACCCTAGTGAGCTGGTAGAGACATATTTTGATAAGTTTGGAGACAAGTTTTGTTGTTTTAGTGACCTGAAAGGATATTTAACTTCTTCTCAAACAGGACCTGATTTGGATGACACTCATTAAAAAAAGGCTAAGGAAAACATTGAGACAAAAGGAGAAAATGCTGATTATCAGCATTTTCTCCTTTTGCCGCAATATTTTCTACACTATACTGTACACAAAGTCAATCCTTATCAAAGTCTGCTTTGTCATTTTTAGCAGCTTTTGAATTGATCAGCTGTAAAATGTTGTTGTTTTGGAAATAAATGGAGTAAACTATATTTCTTCTCTTCAGGTGACCCTAGTGAGTTGGTAGAGACGTATTTTGATAAGTTTGGCGACAAGTTTTGTTGTTTTAGTGACCTAAAGGGATATTTAACAGTGCTCAACATAGAAGAAATGACTAAGGTAAATATTTTGTATTTGTGACTTAACCCTTTCCCAAACGACAATATTTTAGAGTGGTCCAATTTGAAAGATGTTGCAGACGACAATTTCAAGTTGATGAAATTTAAAAAATCTTAATATTTTGGGTAAGAAAACATTGTGAAAAATGAAGAAATTGCTTGTTACAAGCAATTTCTTCATTTTCCACAATGTTTTCCCAAGCCTTTTCTTGTGAGGGAGTCAAAAGGCGTCACTGTGCAGCAATGGGTTAAGGTAGTCCACCCCATATCAGATTTACACGACGTTTGAATTTTTTTGGCGACGTAATTAAATCAGCGGTGGAACGTTGATACGCTGATTGTGTATACATACATGACGTTGCCTGAATAGGTCCTGATATGTAATGATTGATAACGGCATTGTGCGTGCAAAAAATCCTGAGGCGCGTTCTTTAGAGCCAGATTTCTTGAGATATCTTGAGATTTCTTAAGATATTTTTGGATAAAGCGTTCTTTAGAGCAAGATTTTTAAGACGTTCAATGGAAGGCGCCATTACCCTATACTTCATGTGGAACCCCTCTGTCAACTCTGTAGAAACAATATAAAAGAGGCTTGACTGAGTTGTTCTGAACACTCCATAATTCATAAACCGCGGTGTTCCGATTGCTCCATACTTTACACACATTTGTATAAATATGGAGCATTCGGAACAGCTCGGTCAAAGTCTCGGTCTTAAAAACGCTTTATCCAGAACATCTTAAGAAATCTTAAAAAATCTCGCCCTAAAGAACGCGCCTCTGATGTTCTGTGAATCAAATGAAAGGTTGCCTATCTTAATCTTTTTCAACAAGTATGAAACAGAAAAGTAGCAACTTTGATATTTTGCGAAATGACAATAGCAGTTGCAAACGGTGTTGACCAATTACCAATCAACACAATTTTAGGGCGGTCCAAATTGAAAGATCCTGCAGACGACAATTTCAAGTGAATGGAATATTTAATTTTAGGTCTTTTTGGATGGAAAACATTGTGGGAAATGAAGAAATTGCTTGTCACAAGCAATTTCTTCCTTTTTCAAGGATATTTTCCATGGCAATTATTTTGTGCAGAGTCAAAAAGAGTCATTGTGTGGTAATGGGTTAAAGGTTGACTATCTTAATCTTTTTTCAACAAGTATGAGACAGAAAAGTAGTAACTTTGATATTTTGTGAAATGACGATAGCAGTTGCAAACGGTGTTAAACCCCAATAAATCAAATCTGTTGAAAGCACATGTTTCTGTAGAAAAAAAATCACTGGCAAATCTTAGTGAAGAAGAAAATTGAGTGTTCAGTTCTTTGATGACAATATTTGAAAGGATAATGGTTTACTATTCTAAAAGTGTATGAAATTCTTGCAAGTGTACTAAAGTAATGTTTTAAGAATGTCTCATCTTAGTTCTGTGGTGAATAAAAAGAAAATTAAAATTGGCATGTAATAGCTTGCAACCTAGTATAAGATATTTGTAATGAATAAACATCCTTTAACCCTATCCCAAATAACTCCTTGTTTTGATTTCCATAAAAGAGAAGTCTTTGGTAAATATGGAGGCAAAAGAAGAAAATACTGATAGCCAGCATTTTTTCCTTTTGCCTCAATATTCTCCTTGCTATATCTTACAAAAATCATACCTTTATAGATATCCATGTTGTCATTTGCAGTATATTTCAAATTTAACTGCCCTAAAGTTTTGAAGTTGGGGAAAAGCTTGAATAGAATTTCTAAAGTTTTAAAGTCATTGCCAAATGGCAAAATTTTGGCCTGCTCAAAATTTAGAGAAGTTGCAGACGACAATTTGAAGTAAATTGAATTTTACATTTTTAGGTCTTTAGGGAAGAAAACATTGTGGGAAATGAAGAAATTGCCTGTCACAAGCAATTTCTTCATTTTCCACAATGTTTTCCAAAAGCCATTATCTTTTGAGGCGTCAAAAGGAACCACTGTGTGGTATTCGGATAAAGAAATATTATTAAAAAAAGCAAAAATATGATACAGTACATTTTGTCTATCTTTCTAGCTATCAGGGGTGCTGATGAGCAAACTCTGTTTGAAAAATGAAGATGGTTCTATCAAATATGCTGAAAATGTAAGTATTATTTCATCCTCATACAATATGTTCTAACTAACATTCCATAACAAGATTTTTATGCCCCCATATCGAAAGATCAGGAGCATATTGTTTTGCTCGTGTATGTCTGTCTGAGAACAACGTGGCTGGACACCCTCAGAAGACGTTTAGATATCCTCGGATAATGTCGACCAAAGATCAAATCATCGACTCGGATGTGTGTGTATGAAGAAATCTTGAAAAAAATCGGATTTCTTAGCTGGAAGTAGCTACGCTTCATAAAGTAGTTTTCGAGGTCAACCAAATGCACAACCATGGCAACTTGCGGGACTTGCAAGTTGTAATCATTCTAAAAAGAGAGGAGACTGGAACCGCAAACAATGTATTTCAGTATCATTGTCGCGTCATTGTTGACATTAGTCACAGACAAACGTTTTGAAGTGTTGTTCTATTCTATTTGATTCATAGTCTGAAAGTAGTTCTACGAGATGCATCCAAGGTATGATTCGATAGAGTTGTCCTTGGTGATCCAATTGCCTTAGAAGAGACACTGGGCTAAGGGATGTGGCTGAGATGAGGACTCTTATGAATGACAGAGAATCATGGAGAAGTGTTGTGCCCATGTAGGCATCGGCTGACGCCCTCTACTTCGACTTCATTGTCTGTCTGTCTGTTAGAAAACTTGATATATTCCTTTTCTCCAAAAGTATGGACATAATGTTATTTCTAGGGCATTGGTGTTTCACAAACACATCTTGTTACCTCTACTTTATTGCAAAATCGAGATGATTTATTATTTGAAAGTTAATTATGAAATTTATCATCCTTTTTCATGCACTATGGACAAAGATCAGTGTACTGAATAATATGCGTCTAGACAACAGCAAACAATTCTGAATTTGTTTTCCAGGCCAAACAAATGCAGCGACATATAACCACACTGCAGTTATGTCGATGTTTAGGATGTCATCAAAATTTAACCAAAGATGAGAAAATAGAATTGGCAAAAGAATTGGTTGAAAGACACAAACATGGCTTACAGTTTGGTAAGATAGACTTTTAGTTGAACCTATCATTCAATTTGAAAAAGTATATTAAAATCTTCAAATGATTGAAAGAATAAAGATATATTCTAGATATGATACATAGTTTATCCATTACCACATGATGAAGCCTTTAGATATTACACATGATAAATCCTTTAGAAAACATAGTGGAAAATGGAGAAATTGCTTGCGACAAGCAATTTCTACATTTTCCACCATGTTTTTAACCCAGAAATACCAAAAAGTATAATATTTCATTCACTTGTAACTGTTGTTTGCAATATCTTTGAATTAACCCATTACCAAACGACATAATTGTAGACTGCTCCAAATTCAAAGATGTTGCAGACGACAATTTCAAGTAAATCGAATTTTAAAAAGATTGGCCATTTTTGGTAGAAACCATTGTGGGAAATGAAGAAATTGTTTGTCACAAGCAATTTCTTCATTTTCCACAATGGTTTTCAAAGCCATTATCCTGTAGGGAGTCAAAAAGAGTCACTGTGTGGTAATGGGTTAAGAGAAGAGTAAAAGTTTACCACGAGGTAATGGGTAAAAAGACAATTCAAATGAGTATTAGTAACAAAGGATCAGAAATAACAACTCCATAGCATTTCATGTTCCGATGGTCTTTGCGATGACTGCCATAGCTTTTAGCCTAAATATTTACTTGTACACTTAGGGTTACATGTCATAAAATATTTTTAAAATGATGGCTGGAATGTCCCATCACTTTAGGAACAGAGTAATTGACCACAGATCTCCAATTTAGTGATGACTATTTATTAGTCCCCTACCGGTGTTCACACCGGAGGGGACTATAGGTTTGCCTTCCGTCTGTCCGTCCGTCTGTCAGTCTGTCCGTCCGTCCGTCTGTCCGTCCGTCTGTCCGCTCAAATCTGGATCCCGCGATAACTTAATAACTAAGCAAGCGTTTTTTATGAAAGTTGGTATATGACTAGATGGCAATGTGTAGATTATGCACATCATTTTATTTTTGTTTTTCGACTTAAATTGAGGTTGCTATGGTTACAGAAATAGTGAAAATATGGCCAAAAATGGGATCCTGCGATAAGATAATAACTAAGCAAGCTAGTTTGATGAGACTTGGTATATGACTATATGGCAATGTGTAGATTATGCACATCATTTTATTTTTGTTTTTAGACTAAAATTGTTGTTGCTATGGTTACGGAAATAGTGAAAATATGGCAAAAAATATTGGATCCTGCGATAAGTTAATAAGTAAGCAAGCTAATTTGATGAGACTTGGTATATGACTAGATGGCAATGTGTAGATTATGCACATCATTTTATCTTTGTTCTTTGACGAAAAGTGCGGTTGCTATGGTAACGGAAATAGTGAAAATATGGCAAAAAATGGATCCTGCAATAACTTATTCATCTTAATCTATTATTGATTACCATATTGAGTCAATGTGAAGCCGGTAGGGGACTTTATGTGTTGCATACAACACCAGATACTTGTTGTTAGCTGTTATGTAGTCAATGAGTACTAGTTTACTAGTTTAGAATTGAAATGTGACCTTTCACGCTAAAATGGACCTATATTATAGGAAGTGTGAAAAATATTGACCCTAGTCAGTCTGCGAAATCCACCCAGCCAGACTTGGGCTGACACTTTTCACTTTTATGTAATTTTCTAAATCCGGAATGTTTTCCATATTTCTGAGTCTGACAAGTTTGTAAAAATTTGGATTTTTGGAGTTTGGATTAGGTCCCTTTTAGGTTGACGGGTGACAAATAACAAAGTTGGAATGTCTTCACCCCCCCCCCCCCCCCCCACTTATCAGTTGTTCTGCCCTATCATTTCAGGAACAGAGTTATTGACCACAGATCTCCAATTTAGTGATGACTATTTATTGTTAGCTGTTATGTTGTTATTGGATGTGTGGAGAAAAGATGGTGAGGAATACTTTGATGCCTTGCAAGTGTTAAAATGTCATATTTATTATACCCCTGCAAATCAAATGTTTTAGGGGGTATACTAAAATCAGCCTGTCTGTCCATTTGTCTGTCTGTGTACAAAATACTTGTCCAGTGCATGTCTCTGAAAGTAAAGTAGCTACGATCATGAAACTTCAAGGATAGATAGATATCTCTAAGGAGAAGTGCATTGTACAAGGAGCATAACTCTACCTTGCTTATTTTGTGAGTTATAGCCCTTTGTTTTTGACAAAAATGCTTTTCCTGACAAATGTAGTGGCAGGGTATTTTATCTCCTTTATTGATAGATTTCTAGATTGAATCAGGATCTGGAAAAACGGCATTTATGGCATTTTAGACTACCATATTTTCAACTTAGCCAGAGATTGGTCCATGTTGTTTTCAAATGCCATCAGGGCTCTTTTTCTAGATTTAACCCTTTCCCCAACAAGACCGGGTTTTGACGTCCCTCATTGAGAAGGCTTGGGAAAACATTGATAACCAGCATTTTCTCCTTTTGCCTTTATTAGCTCACCTGAGCACGAAGTGCTCGAGGTGAGCTATTGTGATCGCTTTTTGTCCGTCGTCCGTCCGTCTGTCCGTCTGTCCGTCTGTCCACAATTTGGTGTTTACACTCTAGCATCCACAAATATTAGTCAATCTTGACCAAACTTTGTCAAAACAAGTATGGTCATAAGTTCTCGGATGAGTTCGATTATGGGCCAGATCGGACCAGAAAGTGTGGAGTTATCTGCCCCTGAATGACGAAAAATGCTGTTTTTAACTTTGTTTACACTCTAGCATCTACAATTATTGCCCAATCAATACAAAACTTGGATATAATATTGGAGACTATAGGATCTTGGATGAGTTCGATTTTCAGTCAGATCAGGCGAAAAAGTCAAAAGTTATGTGCCCTTGAATTTGTCAAAATTGCCGTTTTCAACCGTTTTCGACCTTGTTTACACTCTAGAATCTACAATTATTGACCAATCAAGACAAATCTTGAACACAATGTTGGAGACCATAAGATCTCGGATGACTTTAATTTTCAGTCTGATTAGATGAGAAAGTCGAGAGTTATGTGCCCTTGAATTTGACAAAATTGTCGTTTTTGAATGTTTTCGACCTTGTTTACACTCTAGAATCTACAATTATTGACCAATCAAGACAAATCTTGGACACAATGTTTTAGACCATAAGATCTTGGATGAGTTTGAATTTCAGTGTGATCTGACAAAAAAGACTAGAGTTATGTGCCCTTGAATTTGATAAAATTGTCATTTTCGGCTGTTTTCGACATTGTTTATACTCTAGAATCTACATTTATTAATCTATCAAGACAAAACTTGGACACAATGTTGGAGATCATAAGATCTCGGATGAGTTGAATTTTCAATCTGATAAGACAAGAAAGTCGAGACTTATGTGCCCTTGAATTTGACAAAATTGTCGTTTTTGACTGTTTTCGACCTTGTTTACACTCTAGAATTTTCAATTATTGACCAATCAAGACAAATCTTGGACAAAATGTTTGAGACCATAAGATCTTGGATGAGTTTGATTTTCAGTGTGATCTGACCAGAAAGAAGAGAGTTACGTGCCCTTGAATTTGACAAAATTGTCATTTTTTACTGTTTTCGACCTTTTTTACACTCTAGAATCTACAATTATTGACCAATCAAGACAAATCTTGGACACAATGTTTGAGACCATAAGATTTCGGATGAGTTCGATTTTCAGTGTGATCTGACAATAAAGACAAGAGTTACGTGCCCTTGAATTTGATAAAATTGTCATTTTCAGCTGTTTTCAACATTGTTTACACTCTAGAATCTACATTTATCAATCAATCAAGACAAAACTTGGACACAATGTTAGAGATCATAAGATCTCAGATGACTAGAATTTTCAATCTGATAAGACAAGAAAGTCGAGACTTATGTGCCCTTGAATTTGACAAAATTGTCGTTTTTGACTGTTTTCGACCTTGTTTACACTCTAGAATTTTCAATTATTGTCCAATCAAGACAAATCTTGGACACAATGTTTGAGAGGATAAGATTTCGGATGAGTTTGATTTTTAGTGTGATCTGACCAGAAAGATGAGAGTTATGTGCCCTTGAATTTGATAAAATTATCATTTTTGGCTGTTTTCGACCTTGTTTACACTCTAGAATCTACAATTATCAATTAATCAAGACAAAACTTGGACACAATGTTTTGGACCATAATATGTCGGATGAGTTTGATTTTCAGTCTGATCCGATCAGAAAGTTGAGAGTTATGTGCCCTTGAATTTAACAAAATAGCCGTTTCTGGCTGTTTTTCGATCTTGAATCTTCAATTATTGACCAATCAAGACAAATCTTGGACACTATGTTGGAGACCATAATATCTTGGATGAGGTAGATTTTCAGTCTGATGTGATCAGAAAGTCGAGAATTGTGTGCCCTTGAATTTGAAAAAATTACCGTCTTTGGCTGTTTTCGACCTTGTTTATACTCTAGAATCTGTGATTATTTATCAATCAAGAAAAACCTGGACACAATGTTTGGCATCATAAGATCTCAGATGAGTTTGATTTTCACAAAGTTATTGACTATAAGTTAGTTTTCAGTCTTATAGTCATAAATGTTTATTGAATTGAACAAAAGTGTTGCTCATATCATTTTGGTTCAGGTGAGCGATATAGGACCATCATGGTCCTCTTGTATTTTCTATGCAATATTTTACACAATTTCCAACTTTATCAACATCCATTTTGTCATCTGGAGCAGCTTTTGAATTGGATCACCCTAAAATTCTGCTGTTTGGGAAAGGGTTAAGCTGATTTGTATTTTCATACTAAGATTCTGTCCTACTTTGCTTTAAGATTTGAGTTTATTGTCCCGCTTGTCTTTTGAAAACTTAGAATTCCTGGACAAATTCTGACTTCTCTCAGCTACATTCATTGTGTTAACCCTTACCCAAACTGCAAATTTTTAGGATGATCCACTTCAAAAACTGCAACAAATGATTAAATGGGTGTTATTAAAGATAGGATTTGTGTAAAATATGGCACAGAAAATATTGAGACAAAAGGAGAAACTGCTGGTTATCAGCAGTTTCTTCTTTTGTTTCAATGTTTTCCCAAGCCTATTCTACCAGGGACGTCAAAACCAGGTCATGTTTGGGAAAGGATTAAAGTTATATGGGCCTTTTTTTCCAAAATTTGTAATTCACAAAACATGTCTTGTTTTGTTTCTCTGTTTTAGGGGATAAGGGACTAGTATGGCAGATAATTGTTCTGTTAGAATTGGCGTTAATACGAAGTCCATCAAGTTTTCAAATGAAGTTACTGTTGATACGATTATATTGCGAAATGGGTAAGTCCTGAATTCTTGGCGGATATTTGACTCTGGCAGATAATTGTGCTGTTAGAATTGGCGTTAATACGAAGTCCATCAAGTTTTCAAATGAAGTTACTGTTGATACGGTTATATTGTGAAATGGGTAAGTCCTGAATTCTTGGCAGATAATTGACTCTGGCAGATAATTGTGCTGTTAGAATTGGCGTTAATACGAAGTCCATCAAGTTTTCAAATGAAGTTACTGTTGATACGATTATATTGCGAAATGGGTAAGTCCTGAATTCTTGGCGGATATTTGACTCTGGCAGATAATTGTGCTGTTAGAATTGGCGTTAATACGAAGTCCATCAAGTTTTCAAATGAAGTTACTGTTGATACGGTTATATTGTGAAATGGGTAAGTCCTGAATTCTTGGCGGATATTTGACTCTGGCAGATAATAGTGCTGTTAGAATTGGCGTTAATATGAAGTCCGTCAAGTTTTCAAATGAAGTTACTGTTGATACGTTTCAATTGTGAAATGGGTAAGATTAACATTTGAGCCGCGATGCGAGAAAAGCGGAATTTAGCATAAGCGAAAACAAAGATGCAGATCAGCTTCGCGGTAACGGCAAAGCTGATCAGCGTCTGTGCTTTCGCTGGTGAGAAAGTTTAGTTCTTCTTCTTCCCATGTATGAAATTTCGTGACTCTAATCACTTTCTGCGGCTGTACAGCCTCATTTGTGTCGGATCTGGTCAAAACTCCGGAAAAACCTATTTTCTCTCGTCACGGCTCATTTTATATAAAATTGTTTGCTTCCACAGAAATATTTCAGTTCTTGTTAAAGCATTGAAATTGTTATCTATTTTTGCAAACATTTTCTAATGACTTTCCACTTGAAGTCTTATTTGAGTTTTAGTGTAGACTCTTGACGAATGTTGCCAAAAACCAACAAGATTTTAACCAATGCAATGTCGTGTCGGATTTTGAGTAAGACTAAAATTGATTTGATTGTATCATGCAAAGAGGAGGTTTCTGTCATTAACTGATGTCAAGGGTTTATTTTAACTTGACAAGTCCGAAATTCAAATTTCTGAGACAGATTTTTAAAATTGTATCTAATGTAAAGCTTAAAAGCTGCAGTTTGTCTCGTACTTTGTAATTGAAGTTACAGTTATCTTGTTTTGTACAACATCCTGTGTGATGAATGATGCCTTGTCAATTTGGACGGAAGCTCATCTTCAACATGTTGAATATTTCAGGAGTATTTGGTCCATGTCCCATGTTATATGATGGTATGGAGATCAAACATATAATGAACGATACTTTAGGGTAAGTATGAATGGAGACAAGTACAATTTTACATACATTTTTATACACCGCCGGAGGCAGACATATATTGGCATCATCTTCTCTGTCCTATGTACTATGTCCGTACGTCTGTCCACTTTTCTTGTCAGCACAACTCCTCCTAAGTTTCTGGTTGGATCTTTTTGAAACTTGGTCAATGTTATCACCTCAATTGGTAGATGTGCATGAAGGAAGGATTTTATGGCTCATTGATATTTGCCTGAATTATGCCCCCTTAAAACTTAGTCTCTGGGGCGGCGTATATTGTGACCGTGGCACTCTTGTTAAAAACATTTGGGCATTCTTCTAATATGTCATTTTGTCTCTCCGTCATTGCCATTAAAGGGTATTGGTGTGTCTAAAAACCTTGCCTCATAATGTTTGAAATAAACTGTAGTGTCTTTGCTTCTAAATTTATAGACATGGATTTAATTACATGTCTATGAAAAGTATATTTAACCCTAATTAATCAATTTGTCATTTCAGATATATAGTTTCGAACCATGTAGGTAGGTTAGGACATTTTATGGCCGCATGTGCAATGTATGGAACAATGCTGCGATTCTTTACAGTCAACCATAAAGAGGTAAGTTGTCAATTAATTTATATACCTCCGCAAAACATATGTTTTAGGGGGTATACTGGAATCAGCCTGTCGGTCAGTCTGTGTACAAAAATACTTATCCATAGCATATCTCTTAAAGTAAAGTATCTATGTTTGTGAAACTTCGTGGCTAGATATATCTCACAAAGGAGAATTGCAGTGTACATGGAGCATAACTCTACCTTGCTAATTTTGTGAATTATTGCCCTTTGTTTTTTGACAAAAATGCTTTTCCGGACAAATGTAGTGTGGGGGGTATTTTATCACCTTTAGTGATAGATTTCTAGTTACCAGTATTTCAAATTTCTAGTTACCAGTATTTCAAGTTCAGGGGAGCAGTTTCAGTCATCTGGGGTGTCAGTGAAATGCCTTCAATGTTTATATTTGCAAGTAGCTGCGATATCGTAGCCACAAACTTGATGATGGGTATTGGTTTGTGGCTACGAGTCCACCCTATTCCTTCTTGTGGAGCAAGGCAGAAGAGTGGAAAACACATTTTCTTGCATCAATTTTTGAATACTAACATATCTTATCAGATATGTATCCCATAAAATGATATTCCATGGCACAAATTCAGTTAAAAAGTATCAAGAAGAATTGTTATCAATTATTTCTTCCAACGGAAAATTCAAGTCTCAGTAGAATAAAATGGGTGGGTACTCCACTTCAAAATTGAATTGAACTTAATTTGAAAGTGATTTCAACATAAAACTATGCTGGATTGACAGAAAAATAGTTAACCTGTTTTCAGGTAACATTCTTACTACATTCCATAGCTTTATTTTGAAGTTTGACTATGCTAAACTTGCTGGAATGATTCATTCCAGCACCTGCTCCATTGCAACGAATAGGAAGGAATTGTAACCGAAACCCAGATCAAAATTCAAAAAAGTTTCGGTTACATTATTGCAACTAATTTGCAAGCTTCCTAAGCTCTTAACCCTATATTTGTTAAACGTTGAAACAATGACAACAACACAGGATTATAGACAAAAAGAGTTTGAACATGAAAACATTGACAAATAAGTACAAATAACCATCACACAATTTTGTATTACAGACCACAGAGTACCTCATTGCCTCCTACAAATATGGTTCATTTACAAAGGTAGGTTCAACATCTATCTTTAACTATAAATGCTCTGTTGAGTAAATAAACATCATAGAACATTAACCCTTTCCCAAACAAGACCTGGTTTTGACGCCCCTAATAGAAAAGGCTTGGGAAAACATTGAAACAAGAGAAGAAATTGCTGATAACCAGCAGTTTCTCCTTTTGTCTCAATATTTTCCGTGCCATATTTTACACAAATGCTATCTTTAATAACATCCATTTTGTCATTTTTGGCAGTTTTTGAAGTGGATCACTAAAATTTTGCCGTTTGGGAAAGGGTTAAAGTACTGGCAATACCTATGAAACCCATGGATAAGTGAACTTTCATGTTGTCTAACTAAAATACCATTGAAAGGAACATAAAATATACAAACAAAACCTAGCAAATCAGATATAATTGTAACACGTATTCAGTCCGGATGTGGCTAAGCCAACAGGTCATTCAACCAGTTTACCAATAAATATTTTGATAAAGTTTGGTTAATATTAGAGAAAAGCATAGGACACGAGATTGATCACATTTTGAAATGATAGAATGTACCCCAATTAACGCATTTACCGCAAATTGAAAAGGCTGTTTTACCTCTATCTTAAATGTAATGAACCGTTTATCAGACTCCATCCTGCGTTTTGAAAAAGTATGCGGAATACAGCGCTACAATTTATATCATCTTTTCATGGTGTCAGAGCTTGAGGAAAGCTAAGTGTATTTTCTTTCACTTTTACTTTCAGATAAATGAGTTTGTCAAGTTCCGAGAAAGATTACAGAATTCATTGCAATATGCCAGTGCAACATCAGAGCGAATGTTGCTAGATCTAGTATTAGAAACAAATAGGTAAGTCTAATTCTTTGTTAAAAAATGGATTGGATGCTTACATATACTTATGCTATGTATCAGAACCTAAGAGTGCATAGATAGTTTGAAAGGTCATTTGTTCATCTGTAAAGAACTTAACCCTTTCCTGAACGGAAATATTTGAAGGTGGTCCACTTCAAAAACCGTAAAAAATGACAAAATGGATGTAATAAAAGAAAGAATTTGTGTAAAATATGGCACAGAAAATATTGAGACAAAAGGAGAAACTGCTGGTTATCAATGTTTTCAATGTTTTCCCTAGCCTTATCTAATAGGGACGTCAAAACCAGAGCGGCGTTCTTTAGAGCGAGATTTCTTGAGATTTCTTAAGATGTTTTAGGATAAAGCGCTCTTTTGAGCAAGATTTTTAAGACGATCACTGCGGGCCGCCATTACTCTATACTAATTTCGGAACCCCTCCGTAAATTCTGTAGAATCTATATGGGAGAGAATTGACCGAGTTGTTTCGAATGCTCCATGATTCAAAAAATGCGGAGTTCCGAATGCTCCATACTTCATACAAATGACGTCATGATGATGTCATTTGTATGAAGTATGGAACATTCGGAACACCTTGCTTATAATCTCGGTCTCAAAGACGCTGTATCAAAAACATCTTAAGAATTCTTAAAAAATCTCGCTCTAAAGAACGCGCCTCTGGTCTTGTTTGGGAAAGGGTTAATAGGACTTTCGATATTTCACCAAATTATTGTATTATAGAACCTTTCCAAAAGTTTAGGGTAGTAAATCTTTAGGGTAGTAAATCTGATTTCAATTTTGTATCACCATAGTGAATGTTAATATTTGATAGAATTTGAAATAGATTTCTACTTGAACAAAATCAATTTTTCCATCAGATTATGATTTCATATAGTGGTAACATGTTGGGCTTGTATGCAGAAGTTGTTGGTTTATTGTTTTGTACAAGACATTAAGCAGAGGCACTGTTTCCATATTAGCTTTAATTTTGTGTTGTTGTGACACTCTCGAATTGTAATACCCAGGTCATTTTGTTTGATCCACTGCCTCTCCATTCATGAAGATATGGTAACTCTGAAATCTATATTTATAAACCCAATTATTTCCTTTTCAGTCATTTAAGCACAGAACAAATGATAATGTACATGGAGATTGATCCAGCAAAGGGTAAGAACATTTGTTCACCTTTCATCTTAGAGAAAGAGTTAAACAATTGAAGAATGATTTGTATTTTCTTGTACATTTGAAATTTACAGAAAAACTCCAAAGTTGCTAATTAAACACAGATTAACACTTTCCCAAACAAAACCTGGTTTTGACATACCTAAAAGTAAAGGCTTTAGAAAACATTGAAACGAAATGAAACGAAAGAATAAACTGCTGATAACCAGCAGTTTCTCCTTATGTC
Organism: Fragum sueziense; assembly: GCA_963680895.1. Lineage (NCBI taxonomy): Eukaryota > Metazoa > Mollusca > Bivalvia > Cardiida > Cardiidae > Fragum > Fragum sueziense. The sequence continues at coordinate 2,050,270 of OY804603.1, forward strand.
TCAGTATTTTCTATGTCATATTTAACACAAATCCTATCTTTAATAACATCTATTTTGTCATTTGTAGCAGTTTTTGAATTGGATCACCCTAAAATTTTGCCATTTGGGAAAAGAATAAAGTTGAAGGGGGGGGGGGGGGGGGGGGGGGGGGGGATTGGGGGTGGATATTGTTTTTGCCATGTCCTTCCGTCCGTCCGTCCGACATTCGTTTCCGCGCTATTTCTTGAAAACTATAGACCGGATTTCAATGAAACTTGGCACACAGCTTCACTACAAAGTGGACATGCGCATATCATCGGGGTTATCCGGTTCGACTGCCGAATTTAGAGTTACTGCCCCTGACTGTTTAGGCCATATACAGAGTGATATTCGTTTCCGCGCTATTTCTTGAAAACTATATACCGGATTTCAATGAAACTTGGCACACAGCTTTACTACTATGAGGACATGCGCATATCGTCGGGGTTGCCCGGTTCGACCATCAAATTAAGAGTTACTGCCCCTGACTGTTTAAGCCATATACATACAGAGTGATATTCGTTTCCGCGCTATTTCTTGAAAACTATAGACCGGATTTCAATGAAACTTGGCACACAGCTTCACTACAAAGTGGACATGCGCATATCGTTGGGGTTACCCGGTTCGACCGCCCAATTTAGAGTAACTGCCCCTGACTGTTTTAGCCATATACATACAGAGTGGTATTCGTTTCCGTGCTATTTCTTGAAAACTATAGACCAGATTTCAATGAAACTTGGCACACAGCTTTACTACAATGAGGACATGCGCATATCGTCGGGGTTACCCGGTTCGACCGTCGAATTAAGAGTTACTGCCCCTGACTGTTTAAGCCATGTACATACAGTGATATTTGTTTCCGCGCTATTTCTTGAAAACTATAGACCAGATTTCAATATAACCTTGACACACAGCTTCACTACAAAGAGGACATGCGCATATCGTCAGGGTTACCCGGTTCGACCGTCGAATTTAGAGTTACTGCCCCTGACTGTTTAAGCCATATACATACAGAGTGATATTCGTTTCCGCGCTATTTCTTGAAAACTATAGACCGGATTTCAATGAAACTTGGTACACAGCTTTACTACAAAGAGGACATGTACATATCGTCGGGGTTACCAGGTTCGATCGTCGAATTTAGAGTCACTGCCCCTGACTGCTTAAGCCATATACATACAGAGTGATATTTGTTTCCGCGCTATTTCTTGAAAACTATAGACCGGATTTTAATGAAACTTGGCACACAGCTTTACTACAAAGAGGACATGTACATATCGTCGGGGTTACCCGGTTGGACCGTCGAATTTAGAGTTACTGCCCCTGACTGTTTAAGCCATATACATACAGAGTGATATTCGTTCTGTTGAAGCCATATACATACAGAGTGATATTCGTTCTGTTGAAGCCATATACATACAGAGTTATATTCATTTCCGTGCTACTTTATTGACAATGAAAATATGTTCGGCGGGGGATATCAATTCAACGAATTTGCTTGTTACGTACAGAATGTACAAGGGTGAAAGTTTTCCGTATTATTACGGATTTCCGTATTTTGGACGGCCGCCGGGGTCGTTTTTCCAAATCGCGTAAATCCGTTGAGAAAAGTTGGGGGGGGGGGGGGGGGGGGGGTAACCCCTTTCTCTTGTTGATTTGAAGATACCTGGAGATCCTATCTCAATTCAATACCGGGAAGACCAGAACAAAAACATTTTATTACCCATCTAGTCAGCTTATCAATGGGAAACCCCGCGGGATCATATCAAAGAAACGATCTCATCCGAAAAATTACTCGTAACTACTCGGCTGATTCCGTGATGACGGTCCCGAAATATGCATCCGACAATTACCAAACAAAGAGTTTTCCGTTGCCGAAGATCGATCCACGGACATAAATTATAGATTGGCTTGTCTGGATCTAGCGACCGGTAGTTGATCATAGACGGCATAAAAAGTCATGGGCATTTTCTTACCTTCGTTTCAGACCTGAATAAATTTTTCAGCACACACGTTTTGATTCTTGTGCATGTGCAATCATTAGCCCCAAATGTGTAATTCATGGATATTTATATAGATCTACATTCATGTTCAATTTTCGTCATTTTGTTTACCCCCTTCCCAAACAGAAACATTTTAGACTGCTCCATTTTTAAAGGTGTTGCAGACGACATAACTTACTTTATGGAAAGTATTTATCGTGGGAACGGAGAAATGGCTGATTATCGACGATTTCTTCTTTTCTCTAAATGTTTCCCTTATCTATTTATTCCAATGACGTCGAAATCAAGTACTGTTTGTGAAAGGATTTAAAAGAGAGGTCGGGGAATGTTGGCAAGCATAAGCACGAGTCAGGTAGATCTGCCTCTGCAAGAATTTTTCTTTTCACTAACGAAAGAGACTCGGGGTAAATTTTCTTTGCCGACGATTGACTTCTAGTTCTTTTAGTAAACATTGCTTGTAAAACACAGATTGGTTGAAAAAGAGGATTGTCCCCGCCCATTCATTGACTTGCAAGTTGATTGACATGCTTCTCAGACGAATAAATAGGTCAGATCTCTCGTGTTAAAAAACCAATGTGACGTCATGATGACGTTGCGTCTACTCAATCTGGGCTTGAAAAGTGACTTCAAAAACACCGCGAACACCTGCTCAGTTATTTCGGGGACTGTTTCATAGTACGTTGATTGGATTATTACCGTTGAAATTTTGGATAATAGACTAACAAGGTAGCATTTTCTTCGTTTCATAATGACATTATCGCTTGCGGACCGAAATCTAAATAACCTAGATCTATAATTTTGCTTTAGCTGCAACTTTACATCAGAAAATTGGCATGATTTAGCATTCAAATTAATCATCGAGTGTCCGTCGATGCAGTCGACGTTTCTGCGATGAAATCTCTTATTATTTGTCACCGAAGAATTAACGTGAAATAAAAATAATCATGTGGAGAGAGACAGGGAGTTGATTCGTGAATAAAACGTTAATTGGAGATTCAAATTCTTGATTTATCACGACTTCGTGTAATTACGAGCTTAAAAAGACTAAAGTTACACAAACTTAAACCGTTATAGCACATTGGTTATCTTTGTGACTTTTAAATATTACGTACATATTTCTAAACTGAAATGATATCAATCACGAGAAATATCCTCAAGAGGGATGACAAAAGTGCAATTTCGGAAACTACGTGTACACAAAAGCAATGTTCAATGACTCACCAGGACGGATCGAGGATTATTTTCGAGGGGGGGGGGGAGGGGCAGTCGTATCAAGATATTTTGAGATCGTAAACTTTCAATAGTTATTCAAATATAGCTAAGTGTAGTTGCATTGATGTATCAAAAAGAAAAAAAAAGAAAAAATCCAAACTTGATTTTCACAAATCAAGACTGATCTGTCAATGGTAGCAAAACCCTGAAATATGCGCACATTTTGAAAATTGTTGCCATGTCATACTAGAATCTAACAATTCTTATTTTAAAAAAAAATGAAAGAAAAAAAAATAAAACAGTGAATCCTATTGAGTTATAATTTGAAACTGAATGATAATTGATCTGGAAAATTTGCACTAAAAGATGGTAGTATAGCGTCATGAACGCCTTCCTGGGGTTTTTTAAAACGCTATTTCTCGAGAGCTGCCGGGGGCCTCCGGCCCCCTGGACCCCTGGCCAGGGCGTTGCCCTGGACCCACCGGGGGCCCTGCGGCCCCCTGGCCCCCAGCTCTAAAGTTCAGTATTTTGAAATTTTCTAACTTTCACCCATGAATGTAGCTTGGTGCTTTATAATTCTATGAAGCTAAAGGTGCAGACTTATTTCTTAACCCTTTTCCAAACAACAAAATTTTAGGGTGATCCACTTAAAAAAGTGACAAATGACAAAATGGATGTTATTAAAGATATAATTTTTGAAAAATTTGGAACAAAAAATATTGAGACAAAAGGAGAAACTGCTGGTTATCAGCAGTTTATTCTTTTGTTTTAATGTTTTCCCAAGCCTTTTCTATTAGGGACGTCAAAACCAGGTCTTGTTTGGGAAAGGGTTAAAATGTTACTCTGTCAAGATATACTATTTCTGTCATGGTTTTAGGTGATGCGATCAACTTTGCTGGTTTACGTGATAATCGTGATTTCTCTGTCATGGCATTCTGGGATCCGGCCTCGACGTGTGACTTTACTGAAATGCAGAAACAGTCAGCCGAAGAAGAGGTATGTGTGTTTACAGTTTATTAGCTCACCTGAGCACGAAGTGCTCAAGGTGAGCTATTGTGGTCACTTTTTGTCCGTCGTCTGTCCGTCTGTCCGTCTGTCCGTCCGTCTGTCCGTCCACAATTTCGTGTTTACACTCTAGCATCTACAAATATAAGCCAATCTTGACCAAACTTGGTCAAAACATGTATGGCCATAAGATCTCGGATGAGTTCGATTATGGGTCAGATCGAACTAGAAAGTCAGGAGTTATCTGCCCTTGAATGCGAAAAATACTTAGTTTTGACATTGTTTACACTCTAGCATCTACAATTATTGATCAATCAAGACAAATCTTGGACATAACATTGCAGACCATAAGATCTCGGATGAGTTCGATTTTCAGTCTGATCTGACTAGAAAGACGAGAGTTATGTGCCCTTGAATTTGACAAAATTGCCATTTTCGACTGATTTTGACCTTGTTTACACTCTAGAATCTACAAGTATTCATCAATCAAGACAAAACTTTGACACAATGTTTGGGACCATGAGATCTCGGATGAGTATGATTTTCAGTCTGATCTGATCAGAAAGTCGAGAGTTACTTGCCCTTGAATTTGACAAAATTGTCATTTTTGACTGTTTTCGATGATGTTTACACTCTAGAATCTACAATTATTGATCAATCAATCCAAAACTTGGACACATTATTGGGGATCATAAGATTTCGGATGAGTTTGATTTTCAGTCTTATCTGATCAGAAAGTTGAGAGTTATGAGCCCTTGAATTTGACAAATTGCCGTTTTTGACTGTTTTCTACCTTATTTACACTCTAGAATCTACAATTTTTGACCAATCAAGACAAATCTTGGACACAAGGTTTGAGACCATAAGATCTCAAATGAGTTTGATTTTCAGTCTGATCTGACCAGAAAGATGAGAGTTATGTGCCCTTGAATTTGATAAAATGCCGATTTTGGCTGTTTTTGACATTGTTTACACTCTATAATCTACTATTATTTATCAATTAAGACAAAACTTGAACACAATGTTTGAGACCATAAGATCTTGGATATGTTTGATTTTCAGTCCGATCTGATAAAAAAGTGGAGAGTTATGTGCCCTTGAATTTGATCAAATTGCCGTTTTCGGCTGCTTTAGACCTTGTTTACATTCTAGAATCTACATTTATTGACCAATCAAGACAAATCTTGGACACAATGTTGGATATCATAAGATCTCGGATGAGTTTGATTTTCAGCCTGAGCTGACTAGAAAGTCGAGAGTTATGTGCTCTTGAATTGACAAAATCACTGTTTTCGGCTGTTTTTGACCTTGTTTATACTCCAGAATCTACAATTATTTATCAAACAAGACAAATCTTGGACACAATGTTGGACACGATGAAATCTTGGATGAGTTTGATTTTCACAATGTTATTGACCAAAAGTTCGTTTTCAGTCTTAAAGTCATAAATATTTTTTGAATTGAAGAAAAGTTTTGCTTATATAATTTTGGTTCAGGTGAGCGATATAGGACCATCATGGTCCTCTTGTCTAAATAATTGTTCTAGGTGATGTGATCAATTTTAATGGTTTAAAGGCTACCAAGCTAGGCAATTGATTTCACCGTATATTGGAAGAAAATCATTAAATTAACATGTTTTATAAAAGATCCGCCAAACTCGGTTGTTTTAAAAGTTTTGTTTGCTTTTCTTTACGTCGTTACTTGGATGATTTTCGAGAAAACAAAGATGGGCAATTTCCGTAAAATCGCCACGGATTGACGTCATACAATAGCTTGACTCAGCCCCCAATCTAGAGCATGAGGTGTCTGACAAAGATAAAGTATGCGACTTTTCTGTCATATAGCGAAGTCTCAGTTTTTATCCATTTCACGATCGTAAGAGTAATACAGACAAACTTAAACTGTTCTTTGGCACATTTCTTCACTCACTCACGACATATTCTTTGACTGTTTTTTTTTTCTAACATTTACTAAGGATGATTTCCGTGTTTTGAGTGTCGTTTGGGGAAGTCGCTTTATGACAGAAAAGTCGGACATTTAACTTTTTCAGAAATCTCAGGCTTTCCGGGATCACCTGAGCACGAAGTGCTCAAGGTGAGCTATTGTGGTCGCTTTTTGTCTGTCGTCCGTCCGTCTGTCCGTCCGTCCGTCCATCTGTCTGTCCGTCCGTCCGTCCGTCCGTTCACAATTTCTTTCAACATCTTCTCCTCCTAAACCATTGGACCAATTTTGACCAAACTTGGCAGGAATGTTCCTTGTGTGACACTTTCCAAAACTTGTTCGTGAATTTTTGATTTGTCAAAAAATGTGGGCGTGGCAGGGAGAAAGGGGCTTATCAGACTAGAAATCATAAGAAAATTCTTTAAAAATCAACCATTGGGCCCAATTTAACCAAACTCGGCAGGAATATTCCTTGAGTCACTCTTTTCAAAATTTGTTCACAAATTTTTATATTTGTCAAAAAATGTGGCCATGGCAGGGAGAAAAGGGCTTATTAGACTTAGAGAAATCATAAGAAAATTCTTTAAAAATCAACCATTGGGCCAATTTGAACCATACTTTGCAGGAATGTGCCTTGAGTCATTCTTTTCAAAATTTGTTCACAATTTTTTTCATTTGTCAAAAATTGTGGCCGTGGCAGGGAAAAAGGGGCTTATCAGACTTGGAGAAATCATAAGAAAATTCTTTAAAAATCAACCATTGGGCCAATTTGAACCATACTTGGCAGGAATGTGCCTTAAGTCATTCTTTTCAAAATTTGTTCAGAAATTTTACATTTGAAAAAAAAAACATGGCCGTGGCAGGGATAAAGGGGCTTATTAGACTTAGAGAAATCATAAGAAAATTCTTTAAAAATCAACCATTGGGCCAATTTGAACCAGACCTTGCAGGAATGTGCCTTGAGTCATTCTTTTCAAAATTTGTCCACAAATCTTTTCATTTGTAAAAAATTGTGACCTTTGCAGGGAGAAAGGGGCTTATCAGACTTGGAGAAATCATAAGAAAATTCTTTAAAAATCAACCAATGGGCCAATTTTAAGCAGACTTTGCAGGAATGTTCTTTGAGTCTCTCTTTTCAAAATTTGTTCACAGTTTTTTTCATTTGTAAAAAACTGTGACTGTGGCAGGGAGAAAGGGGTTTATTAGACTTAGAGAAATCATAAGAAAGTTCTTTAAAAATCAGCCATTGTGCCCAATTGAAGCAGACTTTGCTGGAAGGTTCCTTGAGTGACCCTTCTCAAAATTTGTTCGCGGATTTTTGATTCGTCAAAAAATGTGGGTGTGGCAGGGAGGAAGGGGCTTATCGGACTTAGAAAATCATAAGAAAATTCTTTAAAAATCAACCATTGTGCCCAATTGAACCAGACTTTACTGGAATGTTCCTTGAGTTACTCTTTTCAAAATGTGTTCACAAATTTTTCCATTGGTCAAAAAATGTGGGCATGGCAGGGAGGAAGGGCTTATCAGACTTAGAGAAATCGTAAGAAAATTCTTTAAAAATCAACCATTGGGCCAATTTTCTATTTCCCTTATCTGTTGCTCTCAGGCTGGCCCCATGTTTATCTTATGTAAACAAATAAGGGATTAGCTTTAGCTTATCAGATGGTTATGATAATCTTTCACTATATTCTATCAATCACAGACAAAATCTTGTTAATTGAGCCTATCATAAATGATCAATCTCTAACAGGTCATGAGTATGCTTTGAAAATTAGCCCTATGTTGTATATTGCGAAATCATGAAATAATTGTTGAAAATTAACTAACTCAACAATTCTGCTAATTCATACCCAACCTTACAGGATCGATTGGAACAAAATTATTTCTTAATTGTTTCCAAACAGAAAGTCCTTATAAGTTTCATGCCTATGAACTTGACAAAATTGCCATTATCACTCTTGTCATCTTGATTCAGGTGAGCGATTTAGGACCATCATGGTCCTCTTGTTTTCTAACATTTACTAAGGATGATTTCCGTGTTTTGAGTGTCGTTTGGGGAAGTCGCTTTATGACAGAAAAGTCGGACATTTAACTTTTTCAGAAATCTCAGGCTTTCCGGGAAATGACCCATGACACCCCTTTTTTCCCGCCATGTCGTCATAAAGTGGCCGGTATGACGTCATAACTTCAAGTCGGAAGTTTTTTAGCGTTTTTTCTTCGGTAAAGATCGGAAAAGACTAAAATGTCCAATTCAAAAGACGAAATAAAAACACTTCTAATGTTTGAAAATTGTAGAAACTTTGATATTTGGTTATTAGGAAGGTGTTTTTTCGACACAAGAGTTTAATTTTGCCAATCAGCGGACGCTTTAAGGCCTGGTAAGATACACCATACTGTGTTCACATCACGGCTGGAGCATGTCTTCAACTACACTGTTGACCACCTTCTTTTTATGCCTCAGGCGGCATATTGTTTTACTGTTGTCTGTCTGTCTATCTGTCTGTTCAGCTGTCTTCCCTTTAGAAAGGTAACGTGAAAACTTAACATTGGCCTTTTCTCCAAAAGAGCGATTTCGGGGGCATTTGTATTTCAAAAACACACCTTGCTCCTCTTCAGGAGGTATAGTTCATATGGAATTTCTCTTGTTTGACATTTAAGCCCCGGTATTGAAAGATCGGGGCATATTGTTTTACTGGTGTCCATCTGTCTGTCCAAAAACTTAACATTAACCTTTTTCGCTGCATTTGTGTTTGTGAAACACATTCTTCTTTAGTTTCAAATGTTTACATTTGAAATCAATTTGACTTATTTCAGATAGCATGGTTGAAAGTCCGCAACTTTACTTTACGAATTCTGGCAGCATCAGTCATGCTCGGGCAGGAAATTGATCACGATCATCATGTAAACAATGGAGTTACGAACGACGGTAAACTACCTGTTCATGAAGTTCTGCGGGATCTACAAAACCAACTTTCACAACATCTAGATAGTTGTAAATGTTATACTCAGGTTAAAAAGGTTGGTATCCAAAATGTTTTAGAAATGCTTGAATGAGGATGTTATGGGAAAAAGGACCTAAGGGCATATGAGATAATGTTTGTTTATTGGGGTTTTACGCCGTTTTCAACTGCTATGGTCATATTGCAGTGTTGCATCCAGGGCGTGCGATCGCGCGATTCCCGCTGATTTTAATTTCACTCCCGCAATTTCAAAATTTCGTGGGTTGCAACCCCCGCAGAATAGGAAATAATCGCCCGCTCTTCAAAAGTCAGTGCGCAGCAAAATTGCATTTCACAAGAAAATTAAAACGTTTTTAAAAAGATCGGTGAAATTCGCTAAAAAATTCTGATCCGAAAAGGGTTTTCTCTCTACCTGGGAAATTCCCTAATGACGCAGTTGAATTAGGGGAAGTAACCCTAGTGGTAATAAGACACTCGGCTATTTCCGTAAACTGCAACCTAATCGTAGATTGGCCGAGAGAAGTTCCGATCGAAGACGACCATCCCTCGGCCAATCTACAGAGAACGGAAATAGCCGAGAACTGCTGTGACTGTCAAATGACGTCATTCATTGGATTTCAAGCATGTAAACACAGCGTGTTGAAAATTACGAATGCGGAGTTTGTTTGAAATAGTAGAATAAATTGAAACCATATTTATTGGGTTAGATAGATGCCACCTAAACGGATTACAAACTTTTCCAAGTCGGGTACTTACCCGCAATTGGCGATTTGTTAGTCAGGGATGAGCCGGTACAGGAATATGCTCCTGGTCACGAAAAAAATAAAATAAAACATCACAGATTAAGGAATCGTGGAAAAAGACAATAATGTGCTGAAAGGGTATGTTATGTAAGCTAAGTTAAAAATCGAGTAAGAGAACCCCATGTACGACCCCCTCATCAGCGTGTAGCTCTACCATACGGTGTTTACACATGATTTGATCAGAAAGTACAAGTCTATGCTGCGCGCTCAAAATTTTTACTCCCACCTTTTTACCTCAACTTTTCGAAGAAAATGATAGCTTATACTGTCACCTGGGCGTTTCGGTGTTGCAACAAAGGTTAAAGTTTTTTCAATAATCCATAACTTCCATACTATCAAAGGGATTCAACCCAAACTTGGAATACTTATTCACCATCACACCCTCTACCTTACTATCAGGGCCCATGACCCTGGCTCCACTATATTTGGAGTTATGCCCCCTTTATACTAAGCAACTTAGAAAGTTGAGCGCGCTGTCTTCGGACATCTCTTGTTGAAAACTTGATAGGGGATCTCCCCCTCTCTAGGCTCATACTGGATGCAACACTGATATTGCGGCAGCTGGAGCACCTAACCATAGATTCCTGTTGTTTCTTGTACCAGTACTACAACAACACCCTAACTGATAGTACTACAACAACTCCCTAACTGAGCCTTTAGGTTCACAATATCAAACCATTGATGGGTAACGTTTTGTCAGTAAGGGTATTTGCCGCGGCGGGTTATTGAACCCGGGACCTCTCGAATGAGAGGCAGATGTGCTACCAACTGCGCTGTTGCCGCGGCCATGAGATAAACTTTGATTTTGATATCCTTGACCCTAATCAAGATCCTTGCTTCTCTCTAGCAATTTCTACAGGTATTAGAGAACAAAATGGGTCTTCATCAGACTGTGCTTATATGTAGTCTAGTCTGTATTCCATGTTGATCTTAATTTGCATTGAAGGTTCCATTTTTAGCAAGCCGGGACTTTATATCCGTGGAGCTAATGTCACAGCCCTAGTGTCGGCGTCGCGTCCCATGGGGTCTCGTCTTCACTTGAAAAACTTTAACCTGGTCTATATCTCGGGCACTATTAAAGATACAGCCTTGATATTTCATACATGGATACATCTCGACAAGACCTTTCATTTGTGACCATGACCTTTGACCTAGTGACCTTAACCTTGGAGTTTGACCTTTTAAAAAGCTTTAACCTGGCCTATATCTCGTGCACTATTATTGATAGAGCCTTGATATTTCACACATGGATACCTCTTGACAAGACCTTGCATTTGGGACCATGACCTTTGACCTTGTGACCTTGACCTTGGAGTTTGACCTACTTTTAAAAAATAAGCTATTTTTGTGACAAGCTCCAATATAGGCGAGCTACGTTGTCCGCGGACAACTCTTGTTCCTATCCAAATTCCAGTGATTGTATAAAGAGCATTAGTGTTTCAAAACATGCATACTAATAGAATTTCTATAATAACAACAACTAGTTTGTCTTTATTTCAGAGTTATTTTCGCTACATTCATTTTAAATTCTAAACTTCCCTCCATTTCAGCACCCAATTCAGGGCCCATTTCGGACCCGGCTTGGCTCGTTTCTGCAGGGTAACTTTCACCAGATGTTTATAGAAATGTTAGAAAATGTTGACTATGTTCATAGCTTACAAGATATAGGAATAGGTAGGTGTTTTTGGTATTCAAAATCAAGCCTATAGATAAATGTATAGTTTATAGCACCCAATAGGAAACGATTTAATCCAGTTAAATGCGACATAATTTCGGAAAAGCAATAATATTTTGTAGGTGTTGTCATAAAATCTCGTTACTACGGCTTGATTCTAGTAAGTGGTTGGGTATTCAAGCCTATCGATAAGTTTTAAATGGAATTACAAATGAAAGAAATATTATGAATTGTCCATCATTGTGGTATGAATACCCAAACTTTAGCAAGCTCATTTTGCCTCACAATTTCTTTATTGATTCTTGTTGTATAAATATTCTACATATTCATTGGTTACTGAATGTTATGCCCTTGAATCAACGTGGAACACCCCTCTTCATAGAAAAGCTAATTTGGCAAATATATTCTGCTCTGCAAAGCTCCTGTATAACAGATGCTTCAAATTTAGAGATGTTTTTTCTTCTTCTCTTTCAGATAGGATAGATGCTGACAAAGAAGAGAAATTGAAATCCAGAGTGCCAAATTTAGGAGAAGGTAAGAATTATGCTTTATTTATGCCTCTGGATGGATTGTTTTACCTCAGTGTATAATCATGCGACTTAGAATTTCCGATAATCTTCAATAACTTTGTCAATACTTGACCAATTTGAATTCGGTTTGAAGCAGAGAAGGTAGAAAAGTGTCAGGAATAACATGGACGTTGTACATTTTTAAAAGATCAACTGATAAAAAAGTTATTGAAGATAACCCAAAATTTTGGTTTATCTTCAATAACTCTTTTATCAGTTGATTTTTTAAAAATCAACCACGTCCATGTAATGCTTGATGTCTGTCCACATTCTCTGCTTCAAACCGAATTCAAATTGGTTAAGTATCTAAAAGATACTGAAGATTATCGGAAATTCTGAGTAACGTGATTATACACTGTGTTTGCTATCTGAAAAAGAATCATTCTAGCCTGACTATTGGAAGAGCAAGTGATAGAATTTTGCTTGCATATGTATCTTTGGTCTTATATAATTGAAATCAGATTGATCACTAATTGCTTCCAATATGACTTGAGGTTCAGATTTGGTGCAGTGGCAACACGCTGGACTTGTAAACAGGGGTCACAGGTTGGAACCACGCCACTCCAGTCTTTCGGATTAGAGGTCTCATCTCAATATGACCTTAGCTGTTGAGTAGAAATTAAAACTTCATTAATTTCAATCCATTTAAAAATGACTTGAATCTTTTTTCAGAATCTAGTCATAGTGGGGCGCCGTGGTCTAATGGTAAGACGCGGGCTTTGAGATCGATGGATCCTGGGTTCAAATCCCGCCAGCACCACGGGAATTTTTCTGAGCAAAAAACTTGCCCCACGTTGCTCCTCTTCACCCAGGTGTATAAATGGGTACACGGGAGAGTTGAAAGTCAAAGAGCTGTGGCTGCCGAAGGCGCCGACTGTTAACAGCGGACTTGAGACTCCGTGATCGTGGGTTAAAGTATAAAGTCGGTTGAACACGCAAGTGAAAATAGACTTTAAATAGAAACTTTTTTTTTTTTTATATAGTTGTTTGATTATGTAAACATGTATTTCCAGAGTTGTTAGAGAGTCACAGAGGAAGTTTCTTCATTACGGAGGGCGATAAAAATTCACTAGACCCCAGTGTTCTTGAAAATCTGGTTCTGTTTTCTGAGGTGAGCAATACTTATGCCACTGTATCGAAAGATTGTGTGCTTATTGTTTTACTTGTCTGTGTGTCCATCCATCTGTCTGTCCAAAAACTTAGCATTTGCCATTTTTGGAGCAATCATGTTTCACAAACACATCTTGTTTAGATAATAATTGTTAGTTAGACCATCTCAAACCACTTAAGTATTGTAAGAGAGACACAAAGGAAGTTTCTTTATCACCGAGGGAGAGAAAAAAAATTCTTCTCGGAGGTATGTCGATCATTTGAGGGATAGTTCGTTGGTGAAAATGCAAAACCTTGTATGTCGATTTTTGCGATGTTTAAAGTAAAATCTTGTGTGTCCAGTTAAGACAATTCATGCAGGTTTTGAGATATATTTACTGATCAGTATTAATGACACATTATTTTTTAACAATATGTCCAAATTTTAAGTAAAGCCTTTCAGTTTTGGAAAAGCTATTACACTTTGTTCCTTCCCCTTTGTTCCTTCCCCTTTGAAATTTTTTCTACCCAGAAATTTCATTCAATTCATAATGTCATCAGCAGCATCTTTGAATTTGGACAAGTCCAAAATTTTGTCGTTTGGTAATGGGTTAAACACTGTGTCACATACTCTCTGTTGGCAAATGAAAAATAAATCATTAAAGCCATAGAAATTTTTCAGGAATTACAACAAACAATAAGATTTAGAAAGAAAAAAAACTTGTTGGAGATGCATTATAAAATGGGATCTTGAGTTTTGACTGCTGAGGTCAAATGTTTAATCCATTACCAAACGACAAAAATTTGGACTTGTTCAAATTGAAAAAAGCTGCTCACAACCTTTTCAAGTTGATGAAATTTTACAATTTCTTGTCTTTTAATCTAGAAAACTTTGTGGAAAATGAAGAAATTACTTGTAACAAGCAATTTGTTCATTTTCCACAACATTTTCCAAAGTCATCATCTTGTGGGGAGTCACTGTGTGGTAATGGGTTAAGTGATAACTAATTTGGTGAATGTACATTCATTCTGATTAAAACAAACCCAATAACTGTGTATATTTTCAGACATTTGCTCATGTTTGTGTGTTAGTGGGTGTATGTTACAGAATGCTAAAACCTGTCAAAACTGTACTAGCCAGACGAAACAAAAAGAAAAAAGGAAATATTATACCAATGGTAGGTTAATTTCAAAGGCAAACATTTTCCTAACTGTAGTTTTTGCATACAATATGATATTGAATTGAAAAATTGAAAATATGTAACAAGGCTATATTCCTTAAAAATGGTAATATACTAAGCACAACAATATAGGGATATCGGAATTGGTTTGATTTTTTACCACGAAATTTCCAAAATTTGCTCAAATTTCTTAAATAAACTTGTTCCTTGACATCTTCAAGAACAAAAATTCAAAAGGTTTTTGGTTGCACTATTATAGACTGGTTAATCCTCGGGCGTATGTAGCAGCACCGTCTGTTTCGAAAATCGCATAATAGTGTCAATACTGCGTATACGACTTGTAGGGTCGAAATCTGTGTTTATTAAGATTATCCATGTATTTGGATTCCTGCATGTTTAAAGTGGTCCTGAAAGGTCCCGGTATGTTGATGCCGCTTATTTTTAAAACCTCTATGATAGCGAAAGAACGGAATAACGCGCCGATCGGTTGCTTGGTCAATGCAACCACACAATTATACGTTTTGTGACACAACAATCTTCAATTCAACATTAGTTTGGTTAACTGCAAGCTCGAGCTTTCCTACATCTGCCAGTGTTGGCGGTCGGCTAGAAGACAACGTTGAACCATCTTTCCACAGCTAAGGACTTGTTTGCGATTGTGTACTGTTTAGTTTTCATCCAGGAATGCGGAAATTGCATGTGTATGCACAAATTTGGCCCATTTGTGATTTTTCAATCCTGACCCCTCTTTAGAGTATATGCCTATGTTATGAAATCAACGACCCATGACTGCACAATAGTTTCACACAAAGCAAAAGTAATAATTGTTTTATCAAAAAAAAGTATAACAACTTCCCAGAAACTTAAAATATTAATTCTTATTTATCATTGAGTTTCATTATCCCTATATTGTTGTGCTTAGTATATTTGATTTAGATTGATTGATAATTTATTAAGAAGAAATAGCAACAAGGTGATGAGAATATTCTTACTCCAATAATTCTCATCTGAACCTATTCACAAATCAAATGTTATCATTTAATGCAACCATATTGAAAGATGGTGGGCTTTTGCTTTACTGTTATCCGTCTGTATGCCTGTCTGTCTGAAGCTTAACATTAAAACATAATGCCAAAATTTAACATTTTTGGGCGTTTGTGTTTCACAAGCACAATTTGTTATTATTATACGCACGAAAGGTCGTATTATGTTATGGCCCCACTCGTCCGTCTGTCTGTCCATCCGTTAGCAATTTCTTGTGTGCGTAACTCCTCCGACAGTTTTCATCGGAATTCAATCAAACTTGCCACAATGAATCTCCATTGTGTCTAGTTGTGCATGCCGCTTACAGAATTCAATTAACTCTTTTCGTTCTTGAATTATCTACCCTTGACTTAAAAAAATGCCCGCTTTCTTGTGTGCGCAACTCCTCCTACAGTTTTGATCAGAATTTGATCAAACTTGCCACAATGAATCTCAATGGTGTTTAATTGTGCACACCGCTAACGGAATTTAGATAACTGTTTTCGTTCTTGAATTATCTGCCCTTGAATTTAAGAAAAAATCCCCATTTTCTAAAAAATGCACATTTTCTCTTGTGCGCAACTCCTACTGTTTCAACCAGAATTTAATCAAACTAGCCACAATGAATCTCTATGGTGTCTTGTTGTGCAAACAAAATTTTGATAACTTTTCATGTTGAATTATCTGCCCTTGAATTGAAAAAATGGCCAATTTTACTGACAAGCCCCTCTCGGGCGTATATGCGCCGCTCTGCGAAGCTCTTGTTACCACAATTGCTATTGTGTCTCCATCTTAACAAAAAATTATATCTGATTAATTGCACTCTGACATTTCAGCCCTGTACATTTGACAATTACAACACACTAGTTGAAGGTATAGAGAAAGTGGGTCAGGATCTACTCAAGGCTGTGACTGATCTGGATCCAGTGTTTTTAGCTATTGATCTCAGCACACTAAATCTGACTGACTCAATCAGTCAGAACTCAGTAAGTCTTTTGTTTTTATTTTATTCACTCATTTCCATACAATTATGACTTGACAGCGAACAGTCCTTGAATTGTTTACAAATTTTGAACTTTATTTGTTGGTGAATGGTGAACATGATTATACATTACACATGTTTTATCATGGCGACAGAAGACAACTTTGTCCAAAATTAAAAGATTACAGTATTTATGTCGCTTAATGTTTAAAATTGTGAAAATGATTATTCTTTAGTATAGGAAAGAAATGAGATTCAAGGAGAAAATGCTGGCTATCAGTAATATCCTCTTTTCCTCTTGTCAGCCAAGTCCAACCCTCGGTAGAGGAAAATGGACCTTAAAATGGATATACATACATCACTCAAGCGTCTCAAAACTTCTTTCGAAAGTGACATAAACAAAGGTTTGTTTTGGAAAGGGTTTAACCCTTTCCCAAATGACAAAATTTTAGGGTGGTCCACTTCAAAAACTGCCATAAATGACAAAATGGATGTTATTAAAGATAGGATTTGAGTAAAATATGGCACAGAAAATATTGAGACAAAAGGAGAAACTGCTGGTTATCAGCAGTTTCTTCTTTTGTTTCAATGTTTTCCCAAGCCAATTCTATTAGGGACGTAAAAACCAGGTCTTGTTTTGGAAAGGGTTACAGCCTTGAATTCAGTGTACAAAAAAAAATAAGGGTAAATATTTAATTTAATGAAATTGCTGTTAAAATGACAGTAGTCGTTCATTAGACCTTCTTTTGTTTCCTTTCAGGAATTTGTGGAAATGGAGAAAGAAATCTGGGTGAAAGTAGAACGCAGTTTACAACAGTCTGTGCTGGAATTAACGGAACTTTTACACAAAAAATTACAATATCTGAGTGTGCTACATTTGTGATAGTGATAGTCATAGGTTTTATCACGACAGAAAATCATGTGACACAACAATTTAAGAAAATCTTCAAAAATTATGTTAATATGCGACTGATTTAAAAATGATTTGAAGTAGAGAAGGTGGGAAAATGTCTTGAATTAGCTTGATGTGAAATGAAGTAGATCTTCAAAAAGTTAGCGGATAAAAATGTTATTGACAACCACCCAAAATTTTTGTTGGCTATCAATAACTTTTATCAGCTTATTTTAAAAGATCCTTTACATTCAAAAAATCCCTGGCGTTTCCCCGCCTACTCTGCTTCAAATTGTGTTTCAAATTAATCACAAATGAACAGAATTATGGAAATTTTTCTGCAATTGTTGTGTCAAGCAATTTCCTGTTTTATAGTCTGACTGTACTACAGATAAGAGGGGGAATATAGCTTATCAAAAATCAATATTTCATTTATTGTATATCAAAACTTACATATTGGTCACTTATTGGAATCATGTCTTTGTAGTACTATTGAGTACTGACAGAATATGGTTTGGATTTGAAATAACAGTGAGCCAGGATCTGGAAAAACGTCCCTTAAGGCTTTTAAGCCAAACATAGATCAAGATCAGCATGTGCACACGCACAGTCTGACCAGGATCCATGTTGTTCTCTAATTGCTTCTTTGTGACCTGTAGTAACTTGCAGAAAGAAACATGTATGCATTTTACAACAGGCTGATCTTGAAACTCAATTTTCAAAAATGCTATAAGGGACGTTTTTCCAGATCCAGGCTCAAATTTAATATGTCTTCATTCCATCTTATCTGTGACTCTAACTACAGATAAGAGGGTGGACATGGCTTTTCAACATGCAATATTTCATTTATTCTTCATTAAGCCCAATCTTTCGGGTACTTACTGGAATATTCTCACATCTAGACAATTGCAAGTACTTTCAAAACAGGGTTTGCCTTTGAAATAATAACAAATTTATAAGCAATTTAGAATCCCTTTA
This sequence comes from Fragum sueziense, assembly GCA_963680895.1. Lineage (NCBI taxonomy): Eukaryota > Metazoa > Mollusca > Bivalvia > Cardiida > Cardiidae > Fragum > Fragum sueziense. The sequence continues at coordinate 2,068,601 of OY804603.1, forward strand.
CCCCCTCTTATCTATTTTTCTGTATTCATACTCTGACAGCTAAAATTTAGACCGGTTAAAACCAAATCCATGTAGATACCAGGGCCGGGGTGTATAAACTTTGTTCAGCACTAACCAAGTGCTTAAATACCTGTTTTCGTTAGATTTCCCCATAACGACACAGGCAATTTCAACCAAAACAGGTATTTAACCCTTTTCCAAACAAGACCTGGGTTTGACATCCTTATTAGAAAAGGTTTTGGAAAACATTGAGGCAAAATGAGAAAATGCTGATAATCAGCATTTTCTCCTTTTGCCTCAATGTTTTCTGCGCTATATTCTGCTTTTATCCTATCTTTATCAACGTTTATTTTGCCATCTACAGAAGTGTTGGAATTAGACCACCCTAACATTTTGTTGTTTGGGAAAGGGTTAACCATTTGGTTAGTGCTAACCAATGTTTATACACCCGAGTCCAGAACAATATATAGTATGAGCAGGGACTCTTATCCCAAAAAATTTGGTATGTAACTTCCTTTACATGATATCTATCTGTTCCATGCAATATGAACTTCCTCAAGGTCATCTGGTAACCCTTATCAACCCTCTACAGGAAAACTTACCATTTTAGACAAATAGCCATTTCGGGTGCATTTGTGTTTTACAAACACATCTTGTTTTCTCTCGTTGCTATAGTCTTTGTATATTAAATTAAGATTAAGATTTGCTATCTATAATTTGCTTTCATTTTGGACCAGTCCAAAATTTTGTCTTTTTGGAAGGGATAATAAATCAGTCTCTGACTCATTGCTTGAGAAATGGGTCAGACAAATTGTTGGGGCAATTATTTTCAGAACACTATCACATTGTCATTCTGATCATTGTAAATATCATTGACAGAGCATGATGGTTCATGATTTTGAGTGCATTCATTACATACTAATATGGAAAGTCGGGATGAGGAAAAGGATAAGAGAACAGTATGGATTTTGGTCATACTAAATGTATAGGCAAGTTGGACTTGATCCATGTTGGTCTATATGAGACATCTTTCCAGATCTAGACTCATTTATTAATGCTCATCTTAAAAAATTCAAGAGAACATATTTTCACCAAGCTGTGTGTCTAAGATCAGGTTTCTAGAATAAGTGGGTGTTCAGGGAACAGAATCTATCTTTTATGGCTCCAATTTCAACCACATGTATCAGTTGCTCCTCCCAAGACAATTTGTGATAACCAAGTCATGCTTGACTTTTGTTAATGTCACAAATGATGTTGGCTTAAACTTTTTCCCAACAAGACTTGGCTTTGAGGTCACTAAAGATTTTGGAAAAGAATCAAAGGCATTCTTCTCCCTTTACGACAATGTAACAATTTTGCTTTCTGCAATAGCTAATTGGACCAGTCTGAAATTTTGTTGTTTGAAAAAAGGTCCTCTGCATTTTAACCCAACAGAGGATTTTTTTTCAATCTCAAGCTCATATAAACCTAACTATAATCAAATTTTGAGACTATTATTTCTTGGCATGTTTTGTTAAACCTGAGCATCATGTATTTTTCAACAAGAAGATATTTTTGTGTGACTATTTGATACTGAGTATTTATATATTTTCCAAGTGAGTGATAAATGTGTGTGTTTTTATACCTGGAAAATATTGTGTGAAAAGGAGAGATTGTAAAGTTTGGTAGCTCTACTGGCAATTAAACTTAATTCTTGGTTTTGACTTGACCCTATCCCTAACAACAAACTTTTAGGATGGTTCAACTTTAAGGCTGTTGAAGATGACAAAATAAATGTTAATAAAGAAAAAGAAATATTTTCATTATAGCCCAGAAAATATTCATGCAAAAGGAGAAAATGCTGGTCATCAGCATTTTCTTCTTTTGTCTGAATGTTTTCCTGTGTCTTTTCTGTAGAGATGTCAAAATCGGGCCTTGTTTGGGAAAGGGTTAAACTTTGTTTAAATTCCTGGTTTTGAGGTCCTTAATTCAAATAAATTTGAAAGAAAAGATCATGCTGATAACAAACATTTTACTCCTTTTCCCTCCATGTGTTCTGCCTGATTGACAATTCTTGCAACTCCTGTCAGTTTTGATCAGCCCATGGTTTTGCTGTAAACCTTGACAAGTTTTAAAGAATTCACAAACAAGACCTAGTTTTAATGCCACACGAAAGAAAGTTTGGCGGAAAACATTGAGAGAAAAGAAGTAACACAAAAACATTGAGACAAAAGGAGAAAGTGTTTGTCATTGGCATTTTCTTTTACCAAAGTGTTTTCTTAAGCTGTTATCAGGGATGTCAAAACCATGACTTGTACAGGAAAATTAAAGCGGATACCACCAAAACCTATTAACCCTTTCCCACACGATAAAATTTTAGGGTTGTCAAATTTGAAAGCTGATGCAGACGACAAAATGGATGATAATAAAGACATGATTTGAGTAAAATATGACACAGAAAATATTGAGACAAAAGGAGAAACTGCTGGTTATCAGCAGTTTCTTCTTTTTGTTTCAATGTTTTCCCAAGCCTTATTTATTGGGGACGTCAAAACCAGGTCTTGTTTGGGAAAGGGTTAATCTTACACCAACTTGATTTCGCCAGTAGATCTACTTAAGCTGTTACAAGTCTCTTGTCTTTGAACCTTGTAATAAAATATTTGAATGAGAATTTTTGTTGTGTAATTTATCTGGTCCAAATAATTCTTAAGGTTGTCCAGGGTATGAGTTCAACCACCAACTGTTTATGACTTCTCCCGAATAAGTTAGGATATGTTAGGATTGTTAAGCCATTTATCATACAATGACTCTTTTTGACTCGCTACAACATCATGGTCTTGGAAAACATTGTGGTAAATGAAGATTGTTTGTGACAAGCAATTTCTTCATTTTCCACAATGTTTTCTACCCCAAAAGACTCAAAATCTTTAAATTTCATTCACCTGAAATTGTCGTCTGCATCATCTTTGAATTTGGACAAGTCTAAAATTTGCTGTTTTGTAGTGGGTTAATGATGTCGTAATAAAACTTTGGATATCGCGTGAATCTCATAGCGGGTGGTCTACCTTAAAACCAGACAACAAATACATTGAATTTATATCCATATGATAAAAACTGGGCCTATGATATCATATCTGATATCCTAATGCCCAATAGGCAAAATTTCAAAATTGATCAAAGCAAAACAAGTCACAGAGAAAGATGGAATGGAGATTACTGCCACTTAGGTTTCATTCATATCTGGACAACTGCAGCATGAACCCATGTAGACCTATTTCTGATTTCTCCCACAAGTAATTGACCAAATGCCGACTGTCTATCAAAAACATCTATACTGTTCACAAAAAGTAGGGGATATTTTATTAATGTGCATTTCTATTGCTATTGCAAACGTTATAGTCAAATCTTACATTTGCTTAAAAAAATTACCGTTAAAGCGTGGATATAATGGTAGGTATACAATTCAATATTTGCTTTACGTGTGCCGCACGTTCAGCATTAAAAAAGGGAGGGGTAGCATGCGGATTTTAACATCGCACGAAATAATGATAATTTTTACTTTAGTTGAGCAAAACTTAAAGAATATTGTTTTGTGAAGATCTCCATCACGTAATCGCATCCGATTTTATTGTTGGAATAATGCGACGTCTTACAGAAGCTCAACGTTGCCGTGCCATTGGTATGCTGCAGACCGGAAGTACGCAGTCACAGACTGCAGTCCAACTCAACGTTTCACAGTCTGTTGTCTGTCGGTTGTGGTCACGGTATCACAGGACTGGTAACGTTGTCGATATTCAAAGAAGTGGGCGACCCAGATGTACAGACGCTCAGGACGACAAATTTGTCACCAATCAAGTCCTCCGTAATTGGAATTTAACGGCAACGGAACTCCAACAACGACTTCGAGAGGTCAGAGGGGTCAACGTCTCAAGACAAACTATCCGAAACCGTCTACACACAGACGGTCTTAACGCTAGACGCCCTCAAGTTGTCTTACCACTGACTGCAAGACATCGTCATGAACGTGTGGTGTGGTGTAGAGAGCGGCGTCAATGGAACATTAACCAGTGGTCTCGTGTAATGTTCAGCGATGAATCAAGATTCAACTTTGACTTTCTTGACGGTCGAAGAAGGGTGTGGCGTCGAACTGGTGAACGATTTATGGATGTTACATGAGTAGCCGACGACCGATATGGAGGAGGGTCAGTTATGGTGTGGGGAGGTATCACTATGACGGATAGAACACCGCTGCATATATGCCAGGGTAGTGTCACGGGTCAGTACTATCGTGATAATGTGTTAGTTCCATACGTTATTCCGTTTTCTCGCCGCTACGGACAACAATTCATCTTCCAGGATGATAATTCAAGGGCACACCGAGCAAGAATTGTCAGTGACTATCTGGAAGGCCAACGAATTCGTACTTTGCCATGGCCAGCGATGAGCCCAGACCTTTCGCCAATCGAGCACGTTTGGGATATTCTTGGAAAACGTGTACGTAGACGTAATCCACCACCAAGAACGTTAGGTGACCTTGGTACAGCTCTACAAGAAGAACGGGACAGGATCCCGTAGCAGACTATCAGCCGTCTTATTCGGAGTATGAGACGTCGTTGTGTTGCCTGTTGTGACAATAGAGGTGGTCCAACTCGTTATTAACGACGTGTGAAAATAGTGACGTAACAAAAACACATGAAACGTCGTTTACATTTTGGTGAAATGTATTGAAGAATTTCGAATTCAATAAAAATGTTTGTGAAATATTGTACTCGACTGATTAGAAACAGATTCAAAAGGTAAAGAATTTATTTGTTACTCCAAATAATACCATATCCAACAATATCCCCTACTTTTTGTGAACAGTATATTAGCCAATGGACGATCAGAAAAATGTCATGCCCCAATTGTTCTTCGTTGCACGTGCTTTTGTATCGATTTATCCACTGACTATCAAAACAATCGACATGCCAATGGCAAAGTATTTTAGGCTAACAATAGACTGGGTTTCACATGATGTTTTGATAAACCCTCGGTTTTGTTATAAAATCTCGTAACTACGGCTTAAATCAAGCCGTAGTTACGAGATTTTATAACAACACCTATGAAATACTATTTCGTTTGTCCAAATTCACGTCACGATTAACTGGATAAAATCGTTCCCTATTAATGATCACATTCCCATTGTTTGTCTTAAATTCTATGTTGGGCGGAGCGATCTGTCGATTGGCGTTTGGTCAATTACACAGCATCATTTCCATGCATCCAGCTGCCATTGACACTGGTTTTGCAAGAGTCCATCCATTAGTTAACACTTTCCCACTCCAGACTTTGTTTTGACGTTTAGAAAAAAAATATTGTTAAGGAAAACATTGAGGCAAAAGAAGAAAATGCTTATTATTTTCAGCATTTTCTCCTATTGTCTCAATATTTTGTGATATTTTATATGCAAATCCTATCTTTATCTATGTCCATTTTGTCGTCTGCATCGGCTTTCAAATTGAGCCACCCTAAAAGTTTGTCTGTAGGGAAAGGGCTAAATGCAAATGCCCTAAATGTGACTGTGTTAGGGATTGAACCAGAAACCTCGTAACTGATGGTCTTGAAGTGCTACCAAATGAACTATAGCTGTGCATACATCTGAATGAATAATTCTGGGGTTTACATTCTAGCATTTTCTGCTTTTCTCTCTGTTTGCAAACAACTCTTACAGACCCTGCTTTACTAATGATCTTATGATCATGTTTTTAGCGAGTCGGGACTTTATGTCCGGGGAGCTAATGTCACAGCCCTAGTGTCGGCGTCGCGTCCTGTCCCGTCTTCACTTGAAAAACTTTAATCTGGTCTATATCTCTGGCACTATTAGAGATACAGCCTTGATAGTTCACACATATACATAATAAAAAAAGTTTTGCAACAAAATGTAAATATCTGTAATAACCAAAATAGTTTTGTTTTAACATAAAATCAACCGTTTCTACAATAGATTATAGCTAGAGAACACAAACAGATGAATTTTATACCACAATCGCGTGCGTCTCGCACTCCAGGTGCGCATTTCCGGTTTTCATGTCTACCAGGGTATTCGTGTGTATGGAGCATAGTTCTAGAAAACATTTAGGTGTGATCATAATCATCTTTGCCCAGCATAAAAAAGGCCACTAAAAAGAATTTTCTGCAACGCTGTGGGACTACGCCATGGACTTACGTTAGAAGGACGTTATATCGCTAATGTGTTTCTACGTGGCAGAACCGGCGAATAAGATGCCTTTTTGAATTTTGCGCATCTCAAAGCATAATTAACAATTTGAGGATGCTATGTGAGCCAATTTGTGTGGTTTGAGATAGTCCCGGTCAAGGACGTCGTAGAAAAAGGCCACGAGAAGATGACCGTCATAATTTCGTTACGTCACGGCAAAGATGTTCCTTATCAACACCAAAACTTACGAGTGGCTTCCACAAGAATTTCAATATAGAGTATCCACACTTACCATCCGTGATTGTCTCCACAGATGAACGGTTACTAGACGTTGACCATACGTTGTAATTTCCCTGAAGCTACACCATAAACGCACCAGACTTTATTGGCATAGAGTCCTAAATGCTTTAAGCCAAATTAAGCGTATACAACACTGATGGACTCCCATTATCATCCATTTCTTTCTGATTTGTCACCCATAGAGCACATACGGTGCATTTAAGGAAGACGTGTGCGTGATCGTACTGACGCGAATGACATTCAATCTCTTGATAAAGTAGTGAATGTTGATACTGTGTACAAACAATTTAAGTGGATTAGAAAACTTTTCACGGTTGTTCTTGCTTGAAAATGGCCGCACAGTCGATACCGAATTCTATTGTAACTTTTTATTTTGACCCCTCGTCCACGTCAAGACAATGTTTCTAACACAATATTTAACGTTACCACAAAGCGACCTTTGAATGTTCTGCGTAAATGCATATGCTAAAATATATATAACGGTTGTGAAATAAATATCACAGAAAATACATTTTTTCAATTAACAAAGTCAATGTTGCTAAACTTTTTTTACATGGTATAGATAGTTCTCGACAAGACCTTTCAATTGGGACCATGACCTTCGACCTAGTGACCTTCACCTTGGACTTTGACCTACTTTTAAAAAACTTTAACCTGGCCTATATCTCGTACCCTATTATAGATAGAGCCTTGATATTTCACACATGGATACCTCCTGTCAAGACCTTTCATTTGTAATCATGACCTTTGACCTTGTGACCTTGACCTTGGAGTTTGAACTACTTTAAAAATTTACCTGTTTTTGTGACAAGCTCCCGTATAGGCGAGCTACGTTGTCCGTGGACAACTCTTGTTGTGTAAACTGTGTAACAAGATCTGATTGCACGAGAAATCAGATTGGACCAATCAGGTTGGTTGTTACAAGTAGTTTCGCAAAAAATGATCATACATTCTTTGTATAACGGGACCATAGTCTTTAATCCAAAAAACGTAAAACAAATTCTAAGACTTTCCTTCATAAATTTTATTCCAAGCATTACAAAAATCCCATTTCAACATGAAACAAACTCATCCACCATTTTCACAAATGTATATTAGAGTACCTCTATACAAGGAAATTAAAGTTAATGAAGGGTTATGACCTGTTTAGGAAAATTGAATTTCATCCCTTTTCCACAAAAACCTTGTCTTAAGCTGCAGTTACGAGGTTTTTGTTGAAAAAACAGTAATATATGGCAAAAAATATTCAAATGAACCCTCTACAACAAAGCCATACAAGAGCTGTCCGAAGACAGCGCGCTCGACTTTCTAAGTTGCTTAGTATAAAGGGGGCATAACTCCAAATAGAGTGGTCCCAGGGTCATGGGCCCTGATAGTAAGGTAGAGGGTGTGATGGTGAATAAGTATACCAAGTTTGGGTTGAATCCCTTTCATAGTATGGAAGTTATTGATGTTTGAAAAAACTTTAACCTTGGTTGCAACGCCAACGCCAACGCCGACGCCCGGGTGACAGTATAAGCTCTCATTTTCTTCGAAAAGTCGAGCTAAAAATGACCATTTTCACAAATGTATATAGAGCCTTTTCACAAGGCAATCCGAGTGAATGAAGATTCTTATCACTTGAATATGTAACTTAAAAAATACAGATTAGATACAGTACTTGGAAATGACAAGTATTTAATCTAGATTTCATAACTTACAGAAGGGTTGACAAATCTTGCTAAATTACCAAGAAGTTAACTGCCATAAAAGGAGGAAATGCTGGTTACCAACAATTTCATTCTTTTCTAAAGATGTGCTCATTTTCTTTGTAACAGAAAGTTAAAACGATCACAATTAATCAACTGTACACATTGTGTAGCATTTACATACATTGAGAATATACAAACTTAACAATGGCCGGGACTCATGAGACACATTTTCAATATTTATTCAATAATTTCATTAATATGACCAATATCAAAAAGATTTGAAGCAGAGGAGAAGCGACTCCCTCAATGCGAGGATCAATTAAATATCAGCTGATAAAAAGTTATTGATGACCAAACAAAATTTGGTTGGTCATCAATACTAGTAACATTTTATCAACTGATTCTTGAAAGATTTACAATGTCCAGCTAAATACCGACGTTTTTTCATCTCTGCTTTCAACTGAATTCAAATTGGTCAAGTATTAACACAATTCTTAACGGTTTTCTGATATTGGCACATGATTCTCTGCCGTGAAAATAATACCTCAAACTATCCACAAAAATTCCTCTTAGTGTAACATTTACACAAAATAAACCTTTTCTAAACTAGAACTGTCACAGGATGTGACTTGATACCCCCGCACAAGCTTTCACAACAAAAAGGGCAAAAAGGGTAACAAGTTTGAAGTTGCTAGCACTTATGGTTTAGAAGATATGGTCCGGACAAAGTTATAAAGGTACAAACAACAAAGGGCAATAACTCAAAAAGTGGGCGTGGCAGAGTAATGGTTTTTGAACATGAGACTTTCCCACAATGAGATCTATAAGTGTATCAAGTTTGAAGTTGATGGCACTTATGGTTTAGAAGATATGTTCTGGACAAAAATAAAAGGGGTAAAACAACAAAGGGCAATAACTCAAAAAGTGGGTGTGACAGAGTAACAGTTCTTGTACATGACACTTGTCCATAATGAGATCTATAAGTGTAACAAGTTTGAAGTTGCTAACACATATGAATTAGAAGATATGTTATGGACAAAAATGCCAGAGTACAAACTACTAAGGGCAACAACTCAAAAAGTGGGCGTGGCTGAGTAACAGTTATTTTACATGACACTTCCCCAAAATGAGATATATAAGTGTACCAAGTTTGAAGTTGCTAGCAGTTATGGTTTAGAAGATATGGTCCGGACAAAAATGTGAGGGTACAAACAACAAAGGGCAATAACTCAAAAAGTGGTCGTGGCAGAGTAATGGTTATTGTACAGGACAAATCCCCGCAATGAGATGTATAAGTGTATCAAGTTTGAAGTTGCTATCACTTATGGTTTAGAAGATATATTACGGACAAAAATATAAGGGTACAAACAACAAAGGGCAATAACTCAAAAAGTGGGCATGGCAGAGTAATGGTTATTGTACATGACAGTTCTTCACAATGAGATGTATAAGTGTACCAAGTTTAAAGTTGCTAGCACTAATGGTTTAGAAGATATGTCCTGGACAAAAATGCAAGGGTACAAACAACAAAGGGCAATAACCCAAAAAGTGGGCGTGGCAGAGTAATGGTTATTGTACATGACACTTCGCCACAATGAGATCTATAAGTGTTCCAAGTTTGAAGTTGGTAGCATATATGGTTTAGAAGATATGCTCTAGAGAAATATTTTGTCCACAGACAGACAGACATACATACATACAGACAGACATACATACATACAGACAGACAGGTTGATTCCAGTATACCCCCTAAAACATTCGTTTTGCGGGGGTATAAAAATGATATCTGTTGAAGCACCAAGTGTGAAAGCTTGAGAAAATATTAAAGAAAAGGAAGTTGATACTGATAACCAGTAATTTCTACCAATTCCTTATCTACTACCAATCCATTAATTTCCATTCTGACAATGGACAAAATTTGCATCGCTTTGGAATTTGGACTATTCTCAACAGATCGAGACCTTGCAAATAAATCTATTCATGCCCCAAACCAAAACATTTTCTTGGCAGAAGCATTACATATCGTCGGTGCTATGACAAAATTGCGTGATAGAAATTTTGCTCGAAAACCTTTTTTTTTCAGGAGAGCCAAAAACGTTTTAGCCGCTTTAAAAAATGTTAAACAAGAGGGCCATGATGGCCCTAGATCGCTCACCTGAAATTTCTTGCCTTGTTGAAATAAACATTTTGACTTGTATAGCAGCAAATTAAGAATTTTGCAATAAATCCCCTTTTCTTTAGTTTTTCAAAAGAATGAAACAAAATTCAGCCTTTTCAAAAGTGTTTGCTCTTTTACCCTTTTTCTGATGCCACTGCACCAAGAGCTTTGATATTAATAAAATTCTTATAACAACTTTGAAAGCCCTTCACCCAAAGATCATTCATGTGAATATTGGCCCACTACATGTAGTAAGCCAGAAGTTTAAAAGATTTGGCTATTTTCCCCTTTTCTCATGCCGCGGAAGTCCAAGGCTTTGATGGAATCAAAGTCTCTCAAAAACTTTGAAAGCCCTTCACCAAAGGATCATTCATGGGAAGTTTCCAGAATATTGGCTTGCTAATTAGGCAGAAGAATATTTTTTAAAATATTTGGCTATTTTCCCCTTTTCTCATGCCGCGGCAGCCAGAGTCTTTGATGGAATGAAATTCTTTTAACAACTTTGAAAGCCCTACACTCAAGGATCATTCATGTGAAATTTCAAGAATATTGGCTGACTGGTTAGGCAGAAGAAGATTTTTAAAAGATTTGGCTATTTTCCGCTTTTCTCATGCCGCGGCAGCAAGAGTCTTTGATGGAATAAAATTCTTTTAACAACTTTGAAAGCCCTTCACTCAAGGATCATTCATGTGAAGTTTCAAAAATATTGGCCCACTGGTTAGGCAGAAGAAGATTTTTACAAGAGTTGGCTATTTTCCCCTTTTCTTATGCCGCGGCAGCCAGAGTCTTTGATGGAATCAAATTCTTTTAACAACTTTGAAAGCCCTTCACCCAAGGATCATTCCTGCCAAGTTTCAAGAAAATTGGTCAACTGGTTTGGGAGAAGAAGATCTTTAAAGAAATTGTGGACGGACGGACGGCCGGCCGGACGGACGGACGGACGGACGACGGACAACGACCGATCACAATACCTCACCTTGAGCACTTTGTGCTCAGGTGAGCTAAAAATATGCCGGCAAAATTGCGTAACTCAATAACTACATGAACAATTCAGCTTCTTTAAGGTAAAATAAGGTGATTGAACATAACTTACGGTTCATTTATTGGTCAAAGTAGAAGAAATACAGAGGAGAATGCCATTTCTCAGCCATTTATTACTCTCATGTAAATAATTTGTCTACGTACAACGCATTTTTGTCAGCTAAATCGAGTTACACAATTTTGTCACATGATAATTGAAAGGGTTCTAATAGGTGTAGAAAAACGCCGTTTTGACAGGATGTGCGCTCCTACATACTTAGTAGAAAGCATTTATAAAAAAAATTTGACAAAATTGCGTAACTAATTTGTTACGCAATTTTGTCATAGCACCGACGATATGCAGAAACGACATCAAAATGAGGAATGTCTCTAACATGCGGACACCCTCTAAGTCAATGGAATAACTCTTTGAAGAGTAAAGCTGTTAAGATATCTTGGTTATACATGAAACAAAATATACACATAGTGTATCATTCACTCACAAGCATATAAGCATGAAGCATTTAACAATTCCTTATGCAATGTAAAAACAAACAGCAGGAAATGTAGAATAAGATTTAAACATATACATGTATAATTATGTTAAAAACATTTACATTGCATATCATTGAATGGAAGCAAAAACCTCGTAACTCCAGCTTTTTAAGCTGCAGTTACGAGATTTTGACCTCCCACAAATGATATGTATTGCTTAAGTATAACAAGAGGGCCATGATGGCCCTAGGTCGCTCACCTGAAAATTGTTGCCTTGTTGAAATTAAACACTTAGACCTAAATAGCAGTAAAATAAATGTTTCAATAAAGCCCTTTCTCATGTGTTTTTCAAATGAATGTAATAAATAATCAGCCTTTTTTAAAAGTATTGCTCTTTTGTCCTTTTTCTGATACTGCTTCACTGATAGGCAATAGTTTAAATATTAACAAAATTCTTCTAACAAATTTGAAAGCCCTTCACCAAAGGATCATTCATGTAAACTTTCAAGAATATTGGCCAACTGGTTAGGCAGAAAAAGATTTAACTGTAAGAAGATTTGGCTTATACTTTCCCCTTTTCTCATGCCGCGGCAGCCAGAGTCTTTGATGGAATCAAATTCTTTTAACAACTATGAAAGCCCTTCACCTAGGGATCATTCATGTGAAGTTTCAAGAATATTGGCCAACTGGTTAGGCAGGAGATGATTTTTAAAAGATTTGGCTATTTTCCCCTTTTCTCATGCCGCGGCAGCCAGAGTCTTTAATGGAATCAAATTCTTTTAACAACTTTGAAAGCCCACCACCTAATGATCTTTCATGTGAAGTTTCAAGAATATTGGCCAACTGGTTAGACAGAAGAAGATTTTTAGAAGATTTGGCTATTTTCCCCTTTTCTCATGCCGCGGCAGCCAGAGTCTTTGATGGAATCAAATTCTTTTAACAACTTTGAAAGCCCTTCATCCAAGGATCATTTATGTGAAGTTTTAAGAATATTGGCCCACTGGTTGGACAGGAGATGACTTTTAAAAGATTTGGCTATTTTCCCCTTTTCTCATGCCGCGGCAGCTAGAGTCTTTGATAGAATCAAATTTTTTTAACAACTTTGAAAGCCCTTCATCCAAGGATCATTCATGTGAAGTTTCAAGAATATTGGCCAACTGGTTAGGCAGGAGATGATTTTTAAAAGATTTGGCTATGTTCCCCTTTTCTCATGCCGCGGCAGCCAGAGTCTTTGATAGAATCAAATTCTTTTAACAACTTTGAAAGCCCTTCACCCAAGGATCATTCCTGCCAAGTTTCAAAAAGATTGACCCACTGGTTTGGGAGGAGAAGATCTTTAAAGAAATTGTGGACAGACGGCCGGACGGACGGACGACAGACAATGACCGATCACAATACCTCACCTTGAGAACTTTGTGCTCAGGTGAGCTAAAAACATACCATTGGATTTGATCCATAATAATTTGAATTCTTTTCCAATTTACAACTAGCATTGATGTCCAATATAAGTACTGTTTGAAAAGTATTGAGAGAAAAGAAGAATATGCTGATTATCCGTATAGTTTTCTTTCCTCTCAATATTTTCAAACTAGAAGACCTGAAGGTCTTGAGTCGCTCCACAGGCCTGAATTTCATGTAATATTTAATCCAAGTTTTGATTAGATTTTTCAATGCTTGTGTTTCATAGAGCTAAAAGAAAGTAACAAAACTAGATTGTTCAAAATGTGTGGTTCTTGAAGCAAAGAAAGTAAAATTACATGTTTGCCATTTGAGAAAGGGTAAAAGGAAATGGACTCAGAACATTCTAGCTTAGGATGTCACAAGCAATTAAAATTTTCCTTCTTCCCAACAGATCTAAATTAACAGAACATTGATTACTCCAAAATATTTCATATTTCTAAAAATAGATTTTGAGCTAAAAATAGATTCTGGGAAAAACCCTTTTCCAAAAATAATGGAAATGGCTGTCAAACCTGAATTTCTTGTAATATCAAGTACAAGTTTTCACTAGATTTTTCAATAAGTGTTGCTCTTAAAGCAATTACAAAGTAACTAGAAAGCTGAAAATACATTCATATAAGATCTATTAGTTATCAAGCTTTGCAACAGTCTTTAATATAAGAGTGAGTTTGGCTGTTAGAGTGAAAAAAAAAGTCATAATTAGCAATTTTGTCAAATTGAAAGGCATATAACTGATGATTTTACATTCATATCTAGCTAAGAATCACACTAAAGCAAGATCCTAACATCTTGTTTAAGTTTTGACCTGATTATTCAATATTTGTGGGTGTAAAAGAGTGTAAAATCAAAGTCGAAAACAACAATTTTGTCAAATTCAAGGGCAGATAAATCATGATTTAAGATTCATATGCAGCTGATAATTGCACCAACACAAGATCTTATGGCCAGTAATATAATGTGAAAGGTTTATGTTGATTGGTGGATATTTATGGTTGTTTGAGTAAAAATAAGGTCAAAAATGGTAGTTTTGCCAATTTCAAGGGCACATAACTCAAGACGTAATATTCAGATCAAGCTGAAAATTGCACTCAGGCAAGATCTTATCAGCACCAACATTCTGACCAAGTTTTGTTTTGATTGATCGATATTTGTAGTGGCTAGAGTGAAAACAAGTGAAAACGGCCGTTTTATAATTCAAGGGCAGATAACTCCAGACTTTATGGTTCAATCAGAATTAATTGAAGGAATCTGATAGAGGACCACCTAAGGATCATTCCTGTGAAGTTTGATAGAAATCCATCAAGTAGTTTCTGAGGAGAAGATTTTTAAAGAAAAAGTTGACGACCGGACGGACGGACGGACGCACGGACGGACGCACGCACGACGGACACAACGCCATGACAATAGCCCGCTGGCCTGAAGGCCAGTGGAGCTAAAAATGTCTACTTCCAACATCAAAACCATGGCTAATTTTGGGCAATGGTTCGGAAGATGTCTGTCAAAAATGAAACAAAATATACACATAGTGTATCATTCACTCACAAGCATATAAGCATGAAGCATTTAACCATTCCTTATGCAATGTAAAATATACAGGCAGTGAAGTATAAGATCAGTCAGCAAATATGTGCAGGCTGATCTTATTCTATGCTGCCTGCAAAAGCAAATAGAATATCAACAAGATGTGTTTGTGAAACACTATTGTTGGCGCAAGATCGTATGGCATGTGTTTATGTTTTGCTCAAATGTAAATAAAACATTTTTCGATAAAACGCAGAAAACTCTGAACAGTGAATAGACTGCTCTATCACTGTACCTAAATTTTCAACATGTCTATGTCACTACTTGTAAAGAATTTATTCATCTTTATAAAACACTGTTTGTTTACATTTGGACAAAATGTAAACATGTGCCATACGATCTTGCGCCAACAATAATGCCCCCAAAAATACTAATGTTTACCTATTTCCAAAGTACCCCAAACATTGACACTTTTTAACGCCCTTCAAGATAAAGGCTTTCGAAAAAATTGTGGAAAATGAAGAAATTGCTTGTGACAAGCAATTTCTTCATTTCCCACATTGTTTCTACTCAAAAAGACCAAAAAATTATAAAGTATATTAACTTGAAATTGTCGTCTGCATCATCTTTGAATTTGGAACAGTCCAATATTTTACCGTCTGGTAATGAGTTAAGTTTTCCAAAGAACAGACAGGCGGACAGAGAGACAGACATAAGTAAAACAATATGCCCCGATCTTTCCATACGGGGGCATAAAACACATTAAAACATATATAATTATGTTAAAAACATTTTAGCCGAGATCTGGAAAAAGGGCCCTTAAGGCATCCGAGACCAGCATGGATCAATATCAGCCTGTGGCTTGACCCATTACCAAACTGGACAATTTTAGACTAGACCAAATTCAAAGATGTTGCAGACGACACTATCAAGTGAATGAAATTGACATATTTTGAGTCTTTTGTGTAGAAAACATTGTTGGAAATGAAGAAATTGCTTGTCACAAGCAATTTCTTCATTTTCCACCATGTTTTCTCAAGCCCTTTGCTCTAGTGGAGTCAAAAGGAGTCCCTGTGTGGTAATGGGTTAAGTAAATGCAGTGAGACCAGGATCTGTGCTGCTAAATTAAACCTACATGTCGTCGTTGTAAATGCAAAACCTCGTATCTTGGCTCTGGAAAATTTTAAAGGGGAGGGAAAAAAGTGTAATAACTTTTCCCAAACTGAAATGTCTTACTTGAAATTTGGACATATTGTTCACAAATAATATGCCTGTAATACCGATGGGTAAAAATATCTCAAAACCTGCGAGAATCGTCTACACTGGGCACACAAGTTTGTACTTTGAAAATTGCACCAATCGACATAAGAGGTTTTGCATTTACACTGACGATGTACTCCATATCATTGACACAGATATTAGCTGGGACTTGCAGACTGATCTGGATCCATGTTGTTCTCATGCCATATATGGCCTTTTTTCAGATCCAAACTCATATACCGGTAAATTGCATTTCCATTGGCTAGTACAAGACTTAATGTACAGATTATGTTATGAATAACAAGACTTTAAACTAACCACACAATATGCAATGCTTAACCCTTTCCCAAACAAGACCTGGTTTTGACATCCCTAATAGATTAGGCTTGGGAAAACATTAAGGCAAAAGAAGAAACTGCTAATAACCAGCAGTTTCTCCTTTTGCCTCAATATTTTCTTTGCTAAATTTCACACAAATCCAATAGGTTTCAGTAATCTTGTCGTCTGCAGCATCTTTCAAATTGTAGCATGCTGAAATTTTGCCGTTTGGGAAAGGGTTAATATTAGTAATATATACATGGTATAAGGCTATGGTACCACACATAATTTTGATACAAGCAATGGAAAAAAGAATGTAAAAGAAATCGATCGTCAGAATATAATTTATATTCTCTTATTGAATTGATCCCCTTCTGTGTTTTCATAGAAAACAATAAGATGTTATAGTCTAGTAATAGATTGAATACATCATTTCTTCTTATGCATCATTATTCAGAAATATTACAGATTTTGTTTGACATGGCACAGCTTTAGCTTTTATTATCATAAAAAACACACCTGAACTTTTTCCTACAAGTTGTTCAGTAATATTTTCTTGTATGCCTTTTTTATATTTGTGTACTATGATACAAGTCTTTTCCGTGCATCTAGGGCTATTTGCCAAATGTTGAAATGTTTTACAAACAGGTCAGTGCCATGCCGTTTGAAATCAGCAATAATTGAATAAATTAACCCATTACCAGATGGCAAAATTTTGGGGTGCTCAAATTCAAAGATGTTGCAGACGACATTTTCAAGTGAATGAAATTGATTTTTTTGGTCTTTTGGTGGTAGAAAACATTGTGGGAAATGAAGAAATTGCTTGTTTCAAGCAATTTCTTCATTTTCCACGATGTTTTCCAAAGCAATAATTTTGTAGGGAGTCAAAGAGTCATTGTGTGGTAATGGGTTAAGATTTCCTCAGTCTTAATTTTGGCTTGTTTCCTCTATTTCTGACTGGATGGTATTCGCCTCCTCTTCATGCATTGAGACATAGTTTGGTGCGAGTCACACACAACTCTGCTCTACTAATGTCAGAAGTAGTTTTGACCTCTTCTCTCTATTTTTGACTGGATGGTATCCATCATTATTTAGATTATTTTTGTGAGAGCACACACAACTCTGCTGGGAGATTGATTGAAGTAGTTTTGGCTTGTTCCTTCTATTTTTGGCTGGATGGTATCCACTCCCTCTTCATGTATTTGGAATATTTTTGTGAAAGCACAAACAACTCTGCCGGGAAATTAGTGCAAGTAATTTTGGCATGCTTCCACTATTTTTGACTGGATGGTATACGCTCCCTCTTCATGTATTCAGAAGTATTCAGGTTGACTGCTTGGGCTTGTTTCAACTCTTGTTGTTTCTGAAAAGATTAAAATGGATTTGTAAATCATTAACAACCCTTAATCTGGCCAGAGTATTAAAACAAATAGTCAGAGAGGGGTAATACTCTGTT
Organism: Fragum sueziense; assembly: GCA_963680895.1. Taxonomy (NCBI): domain Eukaryota; kingdom Metazoa; phylum Mollusca; class Bivalvia; order Cardiida; family Cardiidae; genus Fragum; species Fragum sueziense. The sequence continues at coordinate 2,086,456 of OY804603.1, forward strand.
TGGGAGGGGTCTTATTTTGGCTTGTTCCGTCTATTTCTGACTGGATGGTATTCTCTCCCTCTTCATGTATTCAGATGTATTCAGGTTGACCGCTTGGGCTTGTTTCAACTCTTGTTGTTTCTGAAAAATAACAATGGATTTGTAAATCATTGACAACCTTAACTGGCAAGGATATAGAAACAAATAGTCAGAGAGATTGGCAGGAGTAGTTCGCACTATTTTTGACTGGAAGGTATTCGTTCCCTCTTCATGTATTCAGATGTATTCAGGTTGACAGCTTGGGCTTGTTTCAATTCTTGTTGTTTCTGAAAAATCAAAATTGATGTTTAACTCCTTCCCAAACAAGACCTGGTTTTGACATCCCTAATAGAAAAGGCTAGGGAAAACATTGAGACAAAAGAAGAAACTGCTGATAACCAGCAGTTTCTCCTTTTGCCTCAATATTTTCTGTGCTACAATTTGCACAATTTCAATCTTTTTCAACATCTATTTTGTCGTCTGTAGCAGCTTTGAATTTGGACCACCCCAAATTTTTGTCGTTTGGGAAAGGCTTAATTTTGGCATGTTCGCTCTATTTCTGACTGGATGGTATCCGCTCCCTCTTCATGTATTCAGAGGTATTCAGGTTGACCGCTTGGGCTTGTTTTAATTCTTGTTGTTTCTGAAAAGATTAAAATGGATTTGTAAATCATTGACAACCCTATACTGTCAAGGATGTTGAAACAAATAGTCAGAGAGGGGTAATACTCTGTTTGGGAGGGGTCTTATTTTGGCATGCTCCCACTATTTTTGACTGGATGGTATCCACTCCCTCTTCATGTATTCAGATGTATTCAGGTTGACAGCTTGGGCTTGTTTCAATTCTTGTTGTTTCTGAAAATATTGAAATTGATGTTTAACTCCTTCCCAAACAAGACCTGGTATTGACGTCCCTATGAAGATAAGCTTGGGAAAACATTGAGTCAAAAGAAGAAACTGCTGATAATCAGCAGTTTCTCCTTTTGCCTCAATATTTTCTGTGCTACAATTTGTACAATTTCAATCTTTTTCAACATCTATTTTGTCGTCTGTAGCATCTTTGAATTTGGACCACCCCAAATTTTTGTCGTTTGAGAAAGGGTTAATTTTTGCATGTTCCCTCTATTTTTGACAGGATGGTATCCGCTCCCTCTTCATATATTCAGATGTATTCAGGTTGACCGCTTGGGCTTGTTTCAACTCTTGTTGTTTCTGAAAAGATTAAAATGAATTTGTAAATCATTAACAACCCTAAACTGGCAAGGATATTAAAACAAATAGTCAGAGAGGGGTAATACTTTGTTTAAGAGGGGTCTTATTTTGGCACGTTTGCCCTATTTTTGACTGGAAGGTATCCGCTCCCTCTTCATGTATTCAGATGTATTCAGGTTGACAGCTTGGGCTTGTTTTAATTATTGTTGTTTCTGAAAAGATTAAAATGGATTGGTAAATCATTGAAAACCCTAAACTGGCCAGAGTATTAAAAGAAACAATCAGAGAGGGGTAATGCTCTTATATGAAAATTTTGGTAGTAAGCCCTTTGTGAAGTTTCTAATACTCACCCAAAAAGAGATATCAATTTTAGTACAGATAAAGCTAGAACTTGAATCCAAGTATAAAGGTAGACAGATGCATTTGTTAAGTGGACAAGAATTTCATGAAAGACTGGTGGTTAAATCAACAAGAGCCTTATGGTGTACAAAAATAGCAAGTTAGTTGTTTTGAAAAATAACTTCCCAGCTGACCATAATGATTTACAATTTTGCCCATGGAGGCACAAGCCAAACATTACAAATAGGCCATTAACGCATTACCAAACGACAAATTTTTAGACTGGTCCAAATTGAAAGATGTTGCAGACGACAATTTTAAGTGAATGAAACATAACAAATTTTGGTCTTTTGGGGTAGAAATATTGTGGGAAATGAAGAAATTGCTCGTCTCAAGCAATTTCTTCATTTTCTACAATGTTTTTCCAAGCCATTTCTTGTGATAGAGTCAAAAGGCGTCACTGTGCAGTAATGGGTTAAAATGAAAAGATGCCACAAGCAGCCTATAAACTATCACAGGTATCCATCTGCACCTTGGGCCACAGCCTGTGCTACTTCACAGAGATATTAACGCTAAAAGGAACCTTATCAGATACCGTATAGCACTTTATTTCTGCGGGGTCCAAATTCTGCGGTTTTTCCAGAAATCAGGCGGGTTAAATTTCTGCGGAACATATTTCTGCGGTCTCTCATTTTGCAAAATCAAAGATTTTATTTCTGCGCTATCAAATCAGTTTTAGTAAGTGTCGGACATAGTTTGAAAGACGATTTCTATTTACTCCGTTAAGGTAAAGGGATAAGCCCACTCATTTACCAGTATCTACATTATAAAGGCGTTATGGGAAACAATGCCGTATACAGATAGGTGTGAAAAGAAAGATGTGTCAAACTGTTACCAATCAGTCAAACTTGTTGAATCATTTATTTATGGATAAACAAAAATGTCCTATCTACACCTTAATTAAAGCTATAGTTACATCATTTTTTGAATGAAAAAAAACTTCATTTTTATGAAATTGCGCTTTGCATCAGAAGGTTACTGTTTAACTTGTCCTTGTACTGACTAAAATTGAAAACAACCTGAACATTCAGGGTTAAAATTCTGCGGATTTTATTTCTGCGGTGCCGATAAGGACCACAGAAATAGCAGAAATAAAGTCCCCGCAGAAATAAAGTGCTATACGGTAAGTGAAAACTATCAACCCTAGTTAGTCTGCACAATCCGTGCAGCCAGACTAGGACGGATACTTTTCCATTTTATGTAATTTTCTGACTCTGGAATGTTTTCCAAATTTTACTCTATGTTCATTTTTCTCATAAGGTATCTTGTTGACCTGTGCCAAGTCTGATCCATTTGTACAAATTTGGATTTGTGGTCTCCTGATAAGGTCCCTCTTAGCTTGACAGGTCACATATATAACATTAAATTCAAACAACCACATACCAGTGTAATCTGCATTTCCACAGCCTGTAGTTTAACACTCAGTTTTTCATCTTCTGTACTAGCTTCCTGTGCTTTCTGTTCTAGTAGATTCACTTCAGAGGCCCTGTAGAAAATAGAAACTTAACCCATTACCAGGCGACAAAATTTAAGACTGGTTCAAAGTCAAAGATGTTTCAGACGACAATTTCAAGTGAATGAAATTTAACATTTTGGGGTCTTTTGGGGTAGAAAACATTGTGGGAAATGAAGAAATTGCTTGTCACAAGCAATTTCTTCATATTCCACAATGTTTTCCAAAGCCACTATCTTCCACACTGTCTTCTAAAGCCACTATCTTGTGGGGAGTCAAACAGTCATTTATGGAAATGTGTTAATTATTAGTGTGAACAATTGAGTAATCTGCATTTCCACAGCCTGTAATTTAACACTCAGTTTTTCATCCTCGGTACTTGCTTCCTGTGCCTTCTGTTCTAGTAGGTTCACTTCAGAGGCCCTGTAATAATTATCAAAACTAGAACTGTCGCAAACCGGACAAATACCCCCCACTAGCGCGTTGTCACTGAAAAAGTGCTAAAGTTCAAAGTGGCATAACTCTGAAACTACAGCCTGGATCAAGATGAAAATTGCAGGTGCACAACTTCATATGATAGGAAACAACCTGCTAAAATTTCAGCAAAATCGGTCAAAAACTGTGGGAGGAGAAGAGGACACAAAATTATGTCCACGGACGGATGGACAGACGGACAGACGGACGGATGGACGGACAGACGGACGGACAACCTGAATCCAGTATACCCCCCCATAACTTTGTTGTGGGGGGTATAACTACTGATCACTTGTTCTAAACTTCACGAAATGCGAAAAATAATCTCTTCTTCACCAAACCCCATGTTATGGGCACTCAATGAAATGCGCTCGTTGAGACAATTCAAGTGGTTACTCACAATATAGGGTTTGAAAGAATGGGTTGCTACAAGGGCTCAAAATCGCACAAGAAATAGGTTTTTCTATTTTTTGAGCCCTTGTTGCAACCCATCCTTTCCTTTGAAACAAATTTTGGAAATGTTTACTCCCTTTTATAAATAGCTTTGAATTATTTGTGTGTAGATATAGGGTGAGAGTAAAGAACTGTAAAAAGATTCTCAAATTAACCCTTTCCCAAACAGCAAAATGTTAGGGTGATCCACTTCAAAAACTGCCAGAATGACAAAATGGAAGTAATCAAAGATAGAATTTGTGTAAAATATTACAATGAAAATATCGAGACAAAAGGAGAAACTGCTGGTTACAAGCAGTTTCTTCTTTTGTTTCAATGTTTTCCCAAGACTTTTCTATCAGGGACATCAAAACCAGGTCTTGTTTGGGAAATGGATAACATGCAATGATACTTTTCTCTTTCTTCTTTTTCTCTGAATATTTAAGGACAGATTCTCCATTTATTTCCTACGGTAAGATTTTTCTTATTTTTTCTGTACTGATGTTTAAATATATGAGAAGTAGAAAAACGACTTAAAAACTATAGGTCACCAAGCGAATTAAAAAGTTATTGGATTTCAAGGGAGACTACTCTTGTCTAAAATTGCCAAAATGAGGTGTCACTTAAATACCCTCAAAAAAGGTGTTCGAAATGCCTAGGATTACATAAATAAGTCTTTATTTTGTTCAATATGTTTTATTCTGTCTAAACGAGTATCAATTTGGGAAAATTTAGTGATGATTTTGAAATTTTTAGTAAAACATTCTTTCAAAAGTAGCTGAAATTGCTCTTTTTTCGCAATGTTTCTGATAATAAAAAATATTCCAGCGGTAAGAATTTTTTTCTTTTTTGGTATAGACATAGTGCTTGGTCATACCTACAAAAACAAAAAAAGAAAAATATATCAAACCAAGCGTTTTTCTTAGTTGCAAGTAAAACTTGGTTTACTTTTTGCAGCTTTGTCCGAAATTGTTTCATTACTTTTATCCATTTTCTTCCCTATTACCAGCTATAGATAATACTAGATGCCGAAGGGCAACATGTCGAGCCCGCTCATTTTGAAGAAAGAAGACCATACCTATGTCTACAGCTGTCATTACAATGGCGTTTGGTTTGACCTTGACCTTTGAGCTTGGAATCTGGTTCTTGCACGCGACACTCCGCCTTACTGAGCTTGACATTTGTGCCAAGTTAAGGAATGGCCCGGACAAGCAAAAATCAACTCATTTTTTACATTTGACCTCAAAGTTTGACCTTGACCTTTCATCTTGGAATCTGGTTCTTGCACGCGACACTCCATCTTACTGAGCTTGACATTTGTGCCAAGTTATTTCTGAATCCCTCCATCCATGGTGAAGTTATGGCCCGGACAAGCAAAAATCATCTCATTTTTGACATTTGACCTCCAAGTTTGACCTTGACCTTTGAGCTTGGAATCTGGTTTTTGCACGCGACACTCTGCCTTACTGAGCTTGACATTTGTGCCAAGTTATTTCTGAATCCCTCCATCCATGGTGAAGTTATGGCCCGGACAAGCAAAAATCATCTCATTTTTGACATTTGACCTCCAAGTTTGACCTTGACCTTTGAGCTTGGAATCTGGTTCTTGCACGCGACACTCTGCCTTACTGAGCTTGACATTTGTGCCAAGTTATTTCTGAATCCCTCCATCCATGGTGAAGTTATGGCCCGGACAAGCAAAAATCTTCTCATTTTTGACATTTGACCTCCAAGTTTGACCTTGACCTTTGAGCTTGGAATCTGGTTCTTGCACGCGACACTCTGCCTTACTGAGCTTGACATTTGTGCCAAGTTATTTCTGAATCCCTCCATCCATGGTGAAGTTATGGCCCGGACAAGCAAAAATCTTCTCATTTTTGACATTTGACCTCCAAGTTTGACCTTGACCTTTGAGCTTGGAATCTGGTTCTTGCACGCGACACTCCGCCTTACTGAGCTTGACATTTGTGCCAAGTTATTTCTGAATCCCTCCATCCATGGTGAAGTTATGGCCCGGACAAGCTCCATCCGGACGGACGCACGCACGCACGCACTAACGCACGCACTAACGCACTAACGCACATACACCGAACCGCCATTGTGACAACTATGTCGAGCTCACCGCAAGCGGGCTCGACAAAAAAGTGTCATCTTTTGTGTCCATCTGAAGCGGACTAGCTCATAAAGACACAACTTTGCTTTTGTTGCTCCGTTTCCTATCGCTAACGCCACATGTTGAAGCGAAAGCGAAATTTACCATCCGAGTACTATTACACTTTAATTGACCAAACAGAGAAAATTGAAATAACCAAAAGGGGTCTTGTCATTTATCAATCAAACATTAACTAAATGTAAAAAAATACATTTGCTGAAAAGGGCAATTACTGAAACAGCTTAATTTCGTTATTTAGGATATGCACAGTAAGTTGCGCAGTAACAACTGGAGGATCTGTCCTTAAACAAAATATTTGAGCTGATCCAGAGAATACTTACTGAAGAGTTTGAGTTTGAGTTTATTGGGGTTTTACGCCGTTTTCAACTACCAGGGTCATATCGCGGCGGCTGGAGAACCTACCCATGGATTCCTGATGTTTCTCAAACCAGTACTACCACAACACCCTTACCGAGCCTCCAGCTGCTCGCCCACTTGGATTAACGATTTCAAACCCATTGGTGGGTGACAATTTTGTCAGAAAGGGTATTAGCCGCAGCCGGGTATCGAACCCGGGACCTCTCGAATGAGGGTCAGATGCGCTACCAACTGCGCTAAGGCCGCAGCCCCTACTTACTGAAGAGAAATACATTACATACTTACAGGGACATTTCATCCCCATTTCAATTTTTCAAAGTATGTCTTGATGCCAAGATTAGTAATTCTAATGGGTATAGATGCTATCAGTCTTTTGTTGTTGTTTATGATAAGCGATAAACACGCCTTTAAAGTTGAGACAGAAACGACAAATTCTTTATACATCTGAACTGTTGTGGACAACAATTTGTTTAATTCTAGCACAAAAATATGTATTTCTCGTAAACAGCGCAATATTTTGGCTTGAAATTTTCAAAATTTTCATAAGAAAATATGCTCTTTCAGACAAAAATGAAAGTGAAATTTATGAGAAAAAATTCTGAAATGTCACTTTAAACAGAAGTAGATTATCAAATACATACCATAATGAATACACTTTATCGAACGTGACCTTAGTCTCGGCAGGAGTGTTCCTCCTACTATACTGCCCCTCCTCATCTCGCGTAAATCTGCTGGGGACGGTAGATGCGTTCGGTAGAGGCGGCCCTTCTATTGGTGTGACAGCAGTTACTGGTAGAGTCTTTACAGTCTGCAGAGAAAAATTTGATTGCGATTAACCTTTTAAATTTCCAAGAAAAATGTTAGATTTGTCCAACAGAATGGGTAACCCTTTCCAAAACAACCAAATTTTGAATTATTTCAATTCTATGGCTGCTGCAGGCAAAAGAATAGATCATGATATGATTTACCTATAAATATAGCTCAGAAAATATTGAGGCAAAAGAAGAAAATGCTGATAATCAGCATTTTCTTCTTCTGCCTCAATGTTTTCCCAATCTTTCTCTACTATGGACCTCAATACGATTCTTGTTTGGGAAGGGGTTAAATCAGGGATGCATTTTCAAGAAGACAGGTTTCTTCTTTTGCCTCAATGATTTTCAAATCCTTGTCTACTACGGACCTCAATACGGTTCTTGTTTGGGAAGGGGTTAAATGACGGATGCATTTTCAAGAAGACAGAGAAGTGGTCCTTTTACTATACTGCCCCTCCTCGTCTCGCGTAAATCTGCTGGGTACCGTTGACGCGTTCGGTAGAGGTGGACCTTCTATAGGTGTGACGGCTGTAACTGGTAGAGTCTTTACAGTCTACGGAGAAAAATTTGCATTTCAACTAAATTTTAGATTTGTTCAAACTGAATGCTTCTAAAGGCGTGATTTGGTAATATCGGTAGATAATCAAGGTGTGTTCATGAAACAGGAACCCACTCAGCAATGAAGTTTTCTTGCGACACAATTTTGACCCTTATTTGAAACTCATTAATTACTAAAAGCAAAGTTTGTCCAATAGTAAGAACTTTATAGCAAGTGAAATATTGACTGCAAGATGAAAATCAAGCAAACAAGGTCTAGATATACATAAAGATGGACAGACCAAGATGATACTAATTAATTTACAGTACAGCTCACACTTTTTTGCCTTTCTCCGCGCATTGCCGCAATTGGGTTTCGGGTGGATTCAGGTGGAAAAACGCGATGGCCGCGGCGAGCACGTTTTTCCACTCAAATCCGCTGGAATCGCAACAATCACCACCATTTTCCACCCATCGTCACATTTCGCAATGGTGCATCGAAAAAATCAGTGGCAAATCACCGCAATTTTCCACTCATCGCCGCAATTTGCGGGGATGCACATAAATTTCGAGTGGTAAAATGCCAGTGTTGGTAATCACGTGATTTAAGTTTGGATTCATCACACGGAAAAATGGCGACTATCGGGTTAATTTGGCAGTAATTCTGAAGGTAAGCGGATATTTCTCGATCTGTAGGCAAAGTCATCCAGAAAGTTATACCCCATGTCCTGGCCCACAAAATTTCTGACCTAATGGTACCAAGATATTATCGCAAAGATCTGTACTTTCAGCAAACACTCTGTCACAAAATTTCTATCGACGAGAATCCAAACTAAAAATATGCGAATACTGTTCACGGACGAGTGGTAATTTTGGCGATTTTGAGTTAATGCTATGAATTCTGTGCAAAAATCGATATTCAAATGAAATGTAGATAGTCTCGGTAACCCAAAATATCCTTGTTGTTTACTTACCTCTACCCAACTTGTGAAGAATTGAGCATTTTAAAAAAGAATACCTCACACGGACAAAGAAAATCGAATTCATTTCACGGACAATCTTTCGAGATTGGATAGCACGCACGGATTGGGGCTTGTCATGAACACGAGAATGGTGACAAATTGAAATCAAACCATAAAATACTCACTTTTTGTGTAAAAATGATTTAAAGTATGTCTTAAGATACTATGTAATATGTTATAAAGACCAAATTGTCTTTTCCCCGAAAAAGAAACTTTGTTTGACATTACAAGACACAGTATGGAATTTTCAAGTGATTTCTGTTGCTGGATCCATGTAAAATTCTCTATCTGTCTCTCTGTATCCATCTTTATCAATGATCTGTCTCTCTCCTTTCTATCTGTCTGTCTCTCTGTGTTCTATCTTTGTGTCTGTCTCTTTTAATACAAATGAAATAATACATTCTTTTGTCTTCAGATCCTTTGCCTACTGTACGAGTAAAGCTGAAGTAGGCTATATGACGTAGTTGGTGAGTCGGACGAATTCGAATACTGTAAGCCCGAAGGATGCTCTGCTTTAAGATCTATACAAACCAGGTATGTCTAACGAGAGCTTGACGAGCCTACTTGCGTAACGTTTCGACCCTGCTGATCATTTAAACGTTTGATAATATGAATTGAGTGCTATATGTACCTCCTTCAACATCAGCAAAAATAGTTATGAGGAAAGGGATGGGCCATGTCACATAAATTGTGGTATTTTACATGTAGTCCTCATCATCTGGGAAAAGGAGTTCTAAAGACAAGCCTTCTATAGTTAGATTAGTAAATCGGACTATCCATGCGTGTTTATCTACATTTGGGCAAAACATAAAACGGCGAAACATTATGGTGGTCCAGTTTGATAGCCTTTACAGACAACATTATGGTACGATATATGTATAGTACAGAAAATATTGCTACAAAAAAGGAGAAAATGGAAAATGTTGGCTATCTTTTTATCCTTATTTGTGTCAATGATTTCCTAAACCATTCATTTATGGCTACACACATTCGGCGCTGCAAAATGATTTGAATACGGTTGAAATAATTCACCACTATCCGTTCAGATGCATGCATCCAATGTGTGTCATACATTTCTATCTTTATATTTTCAGAGATCATACATGTTTTTGACAGAGCTGACAGGAAATGGCTGGTAGGACGACTGTTTCCATGCAACCAAATGCTGTCATGAAAGGCACTCATCTTGTCAGATATAACTAGGCGCGACCAACTATGTCCAAAATGCTGACTCCGGATAGGATGGGTATTCCTGAATCTAAATCATCGTATATTGCCTGTGCATAATAGACACTTTGATGCTGTGTCATATACCTTACCATTTTACTTTGGACAGACTTCTAGGGCAAATTTAGACTTGTTATCGTCTCTTATACACGAAGCAGGCCTATTATCTGGGCGATAATCATTCCAAAGACGCGCTTGGGCTGAAAGACTTTCGAATGTAAACTGGTACGGTATGAGAGGCGACTTAAAATGCTTCATTCTCTGTCCTTCAAAGAATCTTTATCGTGATTTTCCTTCCTTCATTCCTTCATTATAAAAGTTAAAGGGACCCTTTGCTAGGTTGCCGAACATAAAACAGGCAAAACATAAATCGGTAGATTAACCCTCATCCTACCAACTGTGGTCAATCTGACCCCACGCGTCATTTTTTGCGTGCCATATTTTTACCAGATGCACTCTGGTGTCCAAATTTTAAGAGTTTGTTGGTCCACCACAACCTTCTTCATGTCGAACAACATTTTCAGATTTTAGCATAATTTGAGTTTGTAATATTGATTTTTTGGCTGGGGTCCGTTTGGACCCCACTATTATTACTCTTTATTACAACTATTTAAACTTATTTAAACTTTTTTGTTAAAAAAATCTTTATCTAAAAACCACTAAATGCATTTCAACCAAACTTCACAGGAGTAATCCTTGGGCAACCCTCTCTGAGATTCCCTCAAGAAATTTTGATTTGATGAAAAATACCCCAGTTATCTGCCCTTGATTGCCCAAAATTGCGGTTTAGACTATTTTTTGTCGAGCCCGCTTGCGGTGAGCTCGACATAGTTGTCACAATGGCGGTTCGGTGTATGTGCGTTAGTGCGTTAGTGCGTGCGTTAGTGCGTGCGTCCGTCCGGATGGAGCTTGTCCGGGCCATAACTTCACCATGGATGGAGGGATTCAGAAATAACTTGGCACAAATGTCAAGCTCAGTAAGGCGGAGTGTCGCGTGCAAGAACCAGATTCCAAGCTCAAAGGTCAAGGTCAAACTTGGAGGTCAAATGTCAAAAATGAGAAGATTTTTGCTTGTCCGGGCCATAACTTCACCATGGATGGAGGGATTCAGAAATAACTTGGCACAAATGTCAAGCTCAGTAAGGCAGAGTGTCGCGTGCAAGAACCAGATTCCAAGCTCAAAGGTCAAGGTCAAACTTGGAGGTCAAATGTCAAAAATGAGATGATTTTTGCTTGTCCGGGCCATAACTTCACCATGGATGGAGGGATTCAGAAATAACTTGGCACAAATGTCAAGCTCAGTAAGGCAGAGTGTCGCGTGCAAGAACCAGATTCCAAGCTCAAAGGTCAAGGTCAAACTTGGAGGTCAAATGTCAAAAATGAGATGATTTTTGCTTGTCCGGGCCATAACTTCACCATGGATGGAGGGATTCAGAAATAACTTGGCACAAATGTCAAGCTCAGTAAGGCGGAGTGTCGCGTGCAAAAACCAGATTCCAAGCTCAAAGGTCAAGGTCAAACTTGGAGGTCAAATGTCAAAAATGAGATGATGCCATAACTTCACCATGGATGGAGGGATTCAGAAATAACTTGGCACAAATGTCAAGCTCAGTAAGGCAGAGTGTCGTGTGCAAGAACCAGATTCCAAGCTCAAAGGTCAAGGTCAAACTTGGAGGTCAAATGTCAAAAATGAGATGATTTTTGCTTGTCCGGGCCATAACTTCACCATGGATGGAGGGATTCAGAAATAACTTGGCACAAATGTCAAGCTCAGTAAGGCAGAGTGTCGCGTGCAAGAACCAGATTCCAAGCTCAAAGGTCAAGGTCAAACTTGGAGGTCAAATGTCAAAAATGAGATGATTTTTGCTTGTCCGGGCCATAACTTCACCATGGATGGAGGGATTCAGAAATAACTTGGCACAAATGTCAAGCTCAGTAAGGCGGAGTGTCGCGTGCAAAAACCAGATTCCAAGCTCAAAGGTCAAGGTCAAACTTGGAGGTCAAATGTCAAAAATGAGATGATTTTTGCTTGTCCGGGCCATAACTTCACCATGGATGGAGGGATTCAGAAATAACTTGGCACAAATGTCAAGCTCAGTAAGATGGAGTGTCGCGTGCAAGAACCAAATTCCAAGATGAAAGGTCAAGGTCAAACTTTGAGGTCAAATGTAAAAAATGAGTTGATTTTTGCTTGTCCGGGCCATTCCTTAATTTGGCACAAATATTCTTTGGATGGCCCTCTACCAAGATTGTTCAAATTATCTCAATCCGTAAAAAACATGGCCACGTACAGCTACATGCAGCTAATTTTCGTACTTCTCAGAATGTTCAAATTATTCCGATCCGTACAAAAAATGGGTGCCAGGGGGCATGGCTTATTTTCCTTATATGTGACCCGTCGCGCTAAAAGGGACCTTATCGGATTTGTGAAAAGTATCGACCCTAGTCCGTCTGCGCAGTCCGCGCAGCCTGACTAGGGTCGAAACTTTTCACGTTTAAGTATTTTCTGAATCTAGAATGTTTTCTCTACCTTACAATATTTTCGTTTTCCAAATACGACATCGGATGGACTTCTGCTTGGTCTGGTATATTTCTCGGAATTTGGTTTTATGGACTTAGCATAAGGTCCCTTTTAGCGTGACGGGTCACATATGTATACTCAAATTAATCCATTCTGGTATCTCGTTATAAATACATAGACATGTAATATTTTGTGAACAATAAACTGTCTCACCATGATCCCCATCATTCCAACTTATTTTGTCCCCACTTTTACAACGCCATTGTAATGACAGCTGTAGACATAGGTATGGTCTTCTTTCTTCAAAATGAGCGGGCTCGACATGTTGCCCTTCGGCATCTAGTTTACTATTTTTACTCTCACATCAACAAATTTTGACTAGTCAAAACAAAATGTGAACAAAATGTTGGTGACTATGACATCTTGCCTGAGTGCAAGTTTCAGCTTGATCCAAATCATAGATCATGAGTTATGTGCCCTTGAATTTTATGCAAAAATTGCATAAAATAGTAAAATAAATACAGGCCTCTGGAGCGATTCAAGCCCTTAAGGACCTCCTAGTTTTTAATTTCCGTATGTTTTTGTGCTATTATCATTTGTTAGTAACCAATATATCATTTAACCAAAGAACATGTCTTTTGTGAAACTTATTTTTGTCACGAAATTCAAAATTACGTGTGGGGTCCAAATGGACCCCAGTTGGTAGGATGTGTATGTAAAATATGTTGGTAGGATGAGGGTTAAATCTGTCCAAGAAAAAATTATCTGTCCAATGATAATTCAATTGAAGTTCATATGGTCATTTTAAAACGAAGTCGTTGTCTGACTTTATCTACCCTCACTTTCTTTTTATAGTAACGTAAATATGAAATGGACCATAATAGATAGTGAAAAACAGCACTAAAATTTTAATGCAATGCTGCCTGTCCACATGTTGATCTCATGCATGAAGTATCAAGTATGGGCTTCTGTAAATTGAACAAAATATTTCATTTATTTTTTACAAGATTTATTAATTCCAATTTGTTAAAATAAGGAATAAACATAAACACACAAACCAAGAAACAATACTGAAATAAAATGGTATATACAGAATCGCAGATTGTTTTTCATCCGATATCACATATCTATTTTACAGCCAACCTGCGAAGTCTACCATTACATGTAATGCCAATAAATTGCATCCATTTCATAGGATTCAGTTGGTCATTTCGTGAAATTGGAAATGCATGTATTTGTTTATTATGAACACAGACGATGAATAGTCCATTTATTGCTGCTGATCGTGGTGGTCAAGTACTTTTGAATTGAGAAGCAAAATGTTTATACTTAGTTGTAAACACAATTTATTGTTGTTTTGATACATTTGTATTATTTCATAAGGGATGCATTGTTGTTCCATTGATGCTAATAACCGAATACATGTATAACCTTAACAAAGAGACCTTGTTATGACGTCCGTAGCAGTGGAAAAATATTAAGGCAAAAGAAAAAATAACCGATATAAACAGAATGATATGTTTCTTTTTCTCTTATTATAATACGTGCTATGAAATATACGCAGTGTACGAGTACTTTTAATTAAAGGGGGAATAACACTTAACATCTTGCAAATTTTCTGAGAACTTCGTACAAAAAAATAAATATATATTATTAAAATATGGTCTTTAAATTGCATATATGCCAAATCTTAGCTTTCTACCTTGTGTATTGGCTTAGATGTCGACGGATTTAAAACCCCATGATTTTTTGTCGGGGGGGATAAAAATTATAATAATAAAACATGGGGTTTTCAATCCGTCAACATCCTAGCCAATACACAAGATAGAAAGCTAAGATTTGGCATAGATGCAATTTAAAGGCCATATTTTCATAATATATATTTATTTATTGCACGAAGTTCTCTGAAAATTTGTAAGATGTTAAGTGTTATTCCCCCTTTAATATTGTTTTGTTGTCTACAACTCCTGTCAATGAAGGCTTGTCGAAATTTTGTCATTTTGAAAGGATGAAAATTATATTTCTTATTCCTATTAGGTTTGTCGTTTATGGAACTTTCATTCTTTAAAATGATCAAGTTCCGAAACGACTTATTTCATATTAAAACAAGGTTTCTGTATACTAGTACATTGCGGACAATGAAGAAAAATGATGAATATCACAGTTGTCTCATTTCTCTCAATGTAATACAATGTATTGTTTTATTTTCAGTTAAAGTGATATTTTTAATTTGTACTGCTTGTAAAAGTGATATGCAAAGATCTGTTTACGAAATAAAAAAAGACATTTAACCCGATTGAATCCAGATCTTTAAAGTTTCTTCACTTTTCCCAAGCCAAAGCATTTTTTTTTTTTGAAAAGTTATTGTCATTTGTAAAGTGGCCCATTAGAATTTTTGACAAGTATATTTGAAAGGAAAGACGACATTAGCTGCTTGGAAACTTCACAGCTGATGACCCTCTATACTTTCAGATTCCGAACATTATAGCAGTAACTTTATTCAGTTATTCAAATAACATACTTCCAAAAACATTCCCCTGACTTCTTATTAAATAGAAAACATAATTATCGATTTCGATTTAAAAAAATGACTAGAATCCGTTTCCCAAACGACAAATTCTTGTGTAGTCCAATCTGCTATACTTCGTCTTTCTTTGGTCTTCGTTTCAACAATAACTTAGAATCAGAAAAGTTAACCAGTCTAAAATGGGATAAAAGAACGTAAAAATGGGACGTTATAAAATGCAGCATGAACCCTTTCACTGCCATAGGCGACTTTTGTCGACGAGGGGTTCCCTGCCATAGGCGACTTTTGTCGACAAATTTATGGGGACGAGTACCAACAACATAATTTTTTTTATTTCATAAATTACCTTTAAATTTTGGTCACATATAGGTGCTTCATTTGTCTGTATGTGCTGAAAATTTGAAAGGAATCCATCAAATGAGTCAAAAGTTATGCATGTTTTTGTGAACAGGGTATCGAAATTTCTTCGAATTAATTCAGCGGTGAGAAACACGTCCGAAAAAAATATTTGGCAGTGAAAGGGTGAAAGAGTCTAATGAGCTAAGAAAAACGACGACAATGAATTTTGTGCTAAAAACTGAAGTTACTGTTGTGTATCGTTAAACCGTCGGTGCTTTTATAAAATCTCGTAACTACGGCTTGAGTCAAGCCATAGTTACGAGATTTTATATCAACACATCAGAAATACTATTTTTTGCCGAAATAACATCACGGTACTCTGGATAAAATCGTTCCCTATTCCAAAAGA
Organism: Fragum sueziense; assembly: GCA_963680895.1. Classification (NCBI taxonomy): domain Eukaryota; kingdom Metazoa; phylum Mollusca; class Bivalvia; order Cardiida; family Cardiidae; genus Fragum; species Fragum sueziense. The sequence continues at coordinate 2,102,368 of OY804603.1, forward strand.
AATTTTCTCAACAGAATATTTTACATGGCCGAACAAATTACAATGTAAATACACATATAAACCCTTTTTAAACAGCACCTGGTTTCGACGTCCTTATCAGAGGTGAAATAGGAAAATATTGGGACAAAAAGAGAAAATACTGATAACAAGCATACTCTCATTGTGCCCAAATATTTGCCTTTCTGTATCGTATTCTGATCATGCTCTCATTAATTGGCATCTTTCGTCTGCAGCAGCTTTTGAATCGGACAACCCAAAAATATTGTTGTGGGTGCATACATGTTTACCGTAACACTGTTTCTTAATAGATAAGTTTCCACTAAGACTCCCACACACAACAGCCACCGGAAGTCGTCCTTAGAGGCAAAAGGCGGAATTCATCCCTATTCACTGCCTTTATCCATGCTCTACACTTGCGTTGATGTTGTGGAAATCGGAAAAAGTGAAGATTCTCCTTACTTCCGTCATTTATCTTTTTTTTTCCGATTCTGCATTGATAAACGATGCAGTTTAAAACCATTTCGATTCCTTTTAGATCTAACACAGATAATTTCCCATAAACCCATTGTTTGCCACTGAATGTTAATCCGCGCCTTCTCTGATGAAAATTCGCTCTTTGATATTTGGATGTCGCTGTTTACATCGGAGCGCTGTACCATTAAAAACAGATGAAAATTCCGACACAATTTATGTCGCTGTGTCAGGCTTTTCTTTTGTTTTTGAATGGGACAGCGCTCCGATGTACATAGCGACATACAAATATCAACCAGCGAATTTTCATCAGAGAAGAATCGAATTACCGGAAGTGTTCTGCGGGTACGGACTATTTAACGATAATGGAAAGGAAGGAGTCTATTGTGTTTCGCTAGGCCCGACCTGTATCGATAGGCCTTCCCACACAGGCAAATGTGTCTTTTCGCTCCTTCATGATCTTGGAGGTCTTGTTTCGTTGCAAATGACTCATCTGTAAATGTGCTGATAAATCTGCCCTCGTTGCAAACTTGTTTCCGCATGTCTCACATGTGTAACGTTTAGCAGTTGGACTGTGAAGATTGCACCTGAAAGTAAAAAAACAGTGTTATCTCACACGCTGAAAGGTACAACCAAGAAAGTTCAAAAATGCAATATATGAGACATTTTCAGACCTGTTCGTGGTCAAACTGTTTTCGAATTTGTGAAAAAACATACTCATTGCCAAACATTGACTTATAGTGACACTTTTCAGACTTCCAAGATTTTCCCTTTCAGATTTACAAATCGCAGATGCTAAACTATTATCAAAGCAAGACTTGCCCTTCTCTAACAAATTACAAATAATTCGGAAATGTATTGAAGGAAAGAGCAAAATGCTGACAATCGTCGTTTTATCATTTGCCTTTAATATTATTCAATGTTTTATTTTTACACCGTTTTGTCTTAAACACCTCCTTTTTCGGGGAAAAGACAATTTGATCTTTATAACATATTACATAGTATGTTAAAGGGACATTTCATTCCGATTTCAATTTTTTAAAGTATGTCTTGATGCCAAGATTGGGTATTCTAATGAGTATAAATACTATTAGTTTTTGTAAGTTGTTGCCAGTAAGCGAGATACACGCATTTAAAGTTGACACATAATCGATAAATTGCATATAAATCCGAACTGTTGTCCACAACAATTTGTTCAATTTTAACACAAAAATATAAATTTCTCGTAAACGGTGCAATATTTTGGCTTGAAATTTTCAGAATTTTCATAAGGAAATATGCTCGTTCAGATAAAAATAAAAGTAATATTTATGACAAAAAATTCTGAAATGTCTCTTTAAGACACACTTTAAATCATTGCTACACAAAAAGTGAGTATTTTATGGTTTGATTCCTATTTGCCACTATCCTCGTGTTCAAGACAATCCCCAATCCGTGAGTGCTATCCAATCACGAAAGATTGTCCGTGAAATGAATTCGATTTTCCTTGTCCGTGTGAGGTATTCTTTTTTAAAATGCCCAAATCCTCACTAGTTGGGTGGAGGTAAGTAAAAAACAAGGATACTTTGGGTTACCGAGACTACCTACATTTGATTTGAAGACCGATTTTTGCACAGAGTTCATAGTATTAACTCAAAATCGCCAAAATTACCAGTCGTCCGTGAACAGTATTCGCATATTTTTAGTTTGGATTCTCGTCGATAGAAATTTTGTGACAGAGTGTTTGCTGAAAGTACGGACCGTTGCGATAATATCTTGGTACCATTAGGTCAGAAATTTTGTGGGCCAGGACATGGGGTATAACTTTCTGGATGACTTTGCCTACAGATCAAGAAATATCCGCTTACCTTCAGAATTACTGCCAAATTAACCCGATAGTCGCCATTTTTCCGTGTGATGAATCCAAACTTAAATCACGTGATTACCAACACTGAATGCAGTGGTCGTGACTCCATATCACTGTGATTTTCCACCCAGATTTATTTTTGTCAGCAGTGGGCAAGTGTTTTAGGGGAAAAACGCGTGAGCTGTACTGTACCACCACATTTGGCAGCATCTATTACAACTAACAGTCTGGAAGCGCTCCACATGCCAAAATTGTTTGTCTTGTTAAATGCAATTTCAAAAGTTCAGGCTGAGCATATGTGCAAATGCATGACTGCTTTTACAACAACCGAAGACAGCACGCTCGACTTTCTAAGTTGCGTAGTATAAGGGGGGCATAACTCCAAATGGAGTGGAGCCAGGGTCATGGGCCCTGGTAGTAAGGTAGAGGGTGTGATGGTGAATAAGTATTCCAAGTTTGGGTTGAATCCCTTTAATAGTATGGAAGTTATTGATGTTTGAAAAAAACTTTAACCTTTGTTGCAACGCCGACGTCGACGCCCGGGTGACAGTATAAGCTTTCATTTTCTTCGAAAAGTCGAGCTAAAAATGATTTAACAGAGTGTTGGTTTAAAGGGAACCATGCTAGATAACTCAGGCATCAAAGGTATAAAGATGTCTTAGAGTATCTTATTATGGTCATTAACATTTGCCTTGATTGGTGAATAGGGTATGTGGGCTGTTAGAGTGAAAACAAAGAAACAATTCCCAATTTTGTCAAATTCAAGGGCATATAACTCAGGTTGTTATATTTCTATCAAGCTTAGGATTACACTAAAGCAAACTCCTTTCTTCGTCAACATTTTATAACAATTATGACCTGATTGATCATTATTTGTCAACGTAAAGAGGGTGAAAACAAAGTCAAAACAGCTAATTTGTCAAATTCAAGGGCACATAACTCTGGAATTTTGATTCAAATCAAGCAGAAAATCACAAGCATGTAAGATATTATGGTCAGTAAGATTCTGCATTGATTTAAAATATCTATGGTTGTTAGAGTGAAAATGAAGCCGAAAATGGAAATTTTTCCAATTTCAAGGGCACTTAACTCAGGATGTAAAATTCAGATCAAGCTGAAAATTAACTAGACAGCCCTGGCGGTCTGGACGCGCTCCACAGGCCTAATTGTTTGTCTTGTTGAATCCGATTTCAAAGGTGGCTGCGCAAACAAGCAAATGCATGACCAAGCTGATAATAACAAGCAAGTATGATCGTATGGTCAGTAAGATACTGTGAAAGTTCTGTATTGATTAGTTAATACTAATGGTTGTAAAAGTGAAAATAAGGCCGAAAATAGCAATTAACTCATGATGTAAAATTCAAATCAACTTGAAAATTATACCAAGGCAAGATCTCATAATCACCAACATTCTGTCTTAGTTTTGTCTTGATTGGTCAATATTTGAAGTTGCTAGAGTGAAAACAATGTCAAAATAGAGCCGAAAATGGCAATTTTCTCAATTTCAAAAGCACATAACTCATGATATAAAATTCAGATCAAGCTGAAAATTACACCAAAGCAAGATCTTATGGTCACCAACATTCGGTACAAGTTGTGTCTTGATTGGTCAATATTTGTAGTTGCTAGAGTGAAAACAATGTCAAAATAGAGCCAAAAATGGCAACTTTGTCAATTTCAAGGGCACATAACTCCTGATGCAAAATTCAGATCAAGCTGAAAATGATACCAAAGCAAGATCTTGTGGTCACCAATATTCTGTACAAGTTCTGTCTTGATTTGTCAATATTTGTAGTTGCTAGAGTGAAAACAATGTCAAAATAGAGCCGAAAATGGCAATTTTGTCAATTTCAAGGGCACATAACTCCTGATGCAAAATTCAGATCAAGCTGAAAATCATACCAACGAAGATCTTGTGGTCACCAACATTCTGTACAAGTTCTGTCTTGATTGGTCAATATTTGTAGATTTTAGAGTAAAAATAAAGTCAAAACCAGCTATTTTTGACATTCAAGGGCAGATAACTTCCGTTACTCTTATTCAATCCAAATTCTTTGAAGGAATCTGAGAGAGGGTCACCCAAGGATCATTCCTGTGAAGTTTGGTTGAAATCCATCCAGTAGTTTCTGAGAAGAAGATTTTTAAAGAAAAAGTTTACGGACGGACGGACGCACGCACGCACGGACGCACGACGGACACACCGCCATGACAATAGCCCGCTGGCCTGTCGGCCAGTGGAGCTAAAAACGGGCAAGATACTATAATTACCAACATTCTGTCCAAGTTTTGTCTTGATTGGTCAATATTTGTAGTTGCTAGAGTGAAAACAAAGTCAAAATAAAGCCTAAAAAGACATTGTCAATTTCAAGGGCACATAACTCCTGATGTAAAGTTCTGATCAAGCTGAAAATTATACCCAAGGAAGATCTTATAATCTCCAACATTCTGTCACTTTTGTCTTAATTGGTTAATATTTGTAGTTGCTAGAATGAAAACAAAGTGAAAATGGCCATTTTTGACATTCAAGGGCAGATAACTGCAGACTCTCTTCTTCAATCAGAATTATTTGAAAGAATCTAAGAGAGGGTCACCCGAGGATCATTTCTGTAAAGTTTGGTTGAAATCCATTCAGCAGTTTTTGAGATTTTTAAAGAAAAAGTTTACAGACGGACTTACGGAGGCACGCAAGCACGACGGACACTCTGCCATGACAAAAGCTTGCCGGCCTAACAGCCAGTGGAAATGTTATTATTACCTCATCTGCCACAGCTTCCAACAAAGCAGGATTCTTTATACCGTGTTTATTCCTGGATATGGGACCAAATTTGGAAATTGTTGGCGATCCTTCAACGAATGGAATATGATCTTCTGTGAAGTTTGAACTTGTACCTGAAATAATAGCATTAAATGTTTATATGCAGCAGAGCTAAAGATAAAAGGGAGTGATGGCTTTTCAAAATGAAATATTTCAGTAAATGTTTATCGAACCCTATGTACTACCTTATTTTGTTGATTGACTACCAGATGTCATACTCTAAATCCAGATTTTGGTGCAAATGGGCCGGGAGCTGTTAATCAGTGTCCTCTTTAGAAATTTCTTATTTTGTTAATTTACTACCAGATATCAAAATCTGAATCCAATTTTTGATGCAAATGGGCCTGGGAGCGGTTAATCAATGTCCTCTATAGAACTTGCTTATTTTGTTCATTAACTACCCAATATCATACTCTGAATCCAGATTTTGGTACGAATGGGCCTGGAAACTGTTAATCAGTGTCCACTATAGAACTTGCTTATTTTGTTGATTTACTACCAGACTGATATCAAACCCTGAATCCAGATTTTGGTGCAAATGGCCTGGGGGCTATTAATCAGTGTCGCCTATAGAACTTGCTTATTTCGTTGATTTACTACCAGATATCATAATATGAATCCAGATTTTGGTGCAAATGGCCTGGGAGCTGTTAATCAGTGTTGACTATAGAACTAGCTTATTTTGTTTATTTACTACCAGATATCATAATATGAATCCAGATTTTGGTGCAAATGGCCTGGGAGCTGTTAATCAGTGTTGACTATAGAACTAGCTTATTTTGTTGATTTACTACCAGATATCATAATATGAATCCAGATTTTGGTGCAAATGGCCTGGGAGCTGTTAATCAGTGTTGACTATAGAACTAGCTTATTTTGTTGATTTACTACCAGATATCATAATATGAATCCAGATTTTGGTGCAAATGGCCTGGGAGCTGTTAATCAGTGTTGACTATAGAACTAGCTTATTTTGTTGATTGACTACCAGATATCATAATATGAATCCAGATTTTGGTGCAAATGGCCTGGGAGCTGTTAATCAGTGTTGCCTATAGAACTTGCTTATTTTGTTGATATTCTACCAGATATCATACTCTGAATCCAGACTTTGGTGCAAATGGGCCTGGGAGCTGGTGATCAGTGTCATCTATAGGATTAGCTTATTTTGTTGATTTACTAGCAGATATCATACCCTGAATCTAGATTTTGGTGCAAATGGGCCTCAGAGCTGTTAATCAGTGTCCTCTATAGAACTACCTTATTTTGTTGATTGACTACCAGATATCATACTCTGAATCAAGATTTTGGTGCAAATGGGCCTGGGACCTGTTAAACAGTATCCTCTATAAAACTTGGTTATCTTGTTGATTGACAACCAGATATCATACTCTGAATCCAGATTTTGGTGCAAATAGGCCTGGGACCTGTTAATCAGTATGCTCTATAAAACTTGGTTATCTTGTTGATTGACTACCAGATATCATATTCTGAATCCAGATTTGGTGTCAATGGGCCTTGAAGCTGTTAATCAGTGTCCTCTTTAGATTTATGTTATTTTGTTGATTGACTACCAGATATCATACTCTGAATACAAAATTTTGTATAAAAAGGCCTGGGAGCTGTTAATCAGTTTTTACTATAGAACTACCTTATTTTGTTGATTTACTAGCAGATATCATACTCTGAATCCAGATTTTGGTGCAAATGGGCCTGGGAGCTGTTAATCAGTGTCCTCGATAGAACTCGCTTATTTTGTTGATTTACTACCAGATATCATACCCTGAGTCCAGATTTTGGTGCAAATGGGCCTCGGAGCTGTTATTCAGTGTCCTCTACAGAACTACCTTATTTTGTTAACTGACTACAAGATATCATACTCTGAATACAAAATTTTGTATAAAAAGGCCTGAGAGCTGTTAATCAGTTTTTACTATAGAACAAGCTTATTTTGTTGATTAACTACCAGGTATCATACTCTGAATCCAGATTTTGGTGCAAATGGGCTTGGGAGCTGTTTATCAGTGTCCTCTATAGAACTACTTATTGTGTTGATTGACTACCAGATATCATACTCTGACTCAGATTTTGGTGCAAATGGGCCTGGGAGTTGTTAATCAGTGTCCTCTATGAAACTCGCTTATTTTGTTGATTTACTACCAGATATCAAACTTTGAATCCAGATATTGGCGCAAACAGGCCTGGGAGCTGTTAATCAGTGTCCTCTATAAAACTCGGTTATGTTGTTGATTTACTACCAGATATCATACTCTGAATCCAGATTTTGGTGAAAATGGGCTTGGGAGCTGTTTATTAGTGTCCTCTATAGAACTACTTATTGTCTTGATTGACTACCAGATATCATACTCTGAATCAAGATTTTGGTAAATTTGGGCCTTGAAGCTTTTAACCCTTTCCCAAACAAGACCTGGTTTTGACGTCCCTAATAGAAAAGGCTTGGGAAAACATGGAAACAAAAGAAACTGCTGATAACCAGCAGTTTCTCCTTTAGTCTCAATATTTTCCATGCTATATTGTACACAAATTCTATCTTAAACAAAGCTCATTTGCCGTCTGCAGCAGCTTTTGAAATGGAAATTTTGAAGATTTGCTGTTTGGGAAAGGGTTAATCAGTGTCCTCTATACAGAGTGTCCCAATAAAAACGGAACCCATTTTTGAAAGTGAGTTGCTCATATATAAAATAATATGTATCCACTAAATTAAGATATGCAATAGAAACGACATTTTTCTATCTACAGTTAAAATTTGGTTGAAAAATGTCCATTACTTTTGAAAATATTGGCAATCAAATGAATGCACCCAGAAAACCATTTTGACACGATATCGATTTTCCGTTTTGCAGAGCGGACCTACACTCATTGAATACATTGACGCGTCACACATGTTTGATATGTTCAGTCAATACAAAAGTGATTTTGAAACATTTTACCTACAATAGTGCATATTCATTTCATCTTTTCTGCTAATAAATAAACTGTTACTTAGAGCTGCGATGTTACCAAAACGAAAAATGAATACAAACAAAATATCGATTCATAATACATGTAATCACAATGAACTTATTTTATTACTGACCAATATGCCGGTCAGCGCTCAAATGACAAGTACTTTAACATTATTTCAAACAGCCACCCTTTGGACTCAATTTGCACATGCGGTACTTTTATAGTGGTCCCAGATATTTATAAACAAACTTTGAACATATGATACATGTTATTACAGAGACGCAAGCGCATATCATCTCGTCAATAATACATACAATTACTGATTGTCATCAATATGATTTCGTTTTGACCGGTATAACCTATACTTAGTAAATGAATATGGTCTTTTATTGTCTTGCGAGAATAAGACTATCTGTATCAAATATGTATCAAATTTTGAGGAAATTGGTACATACACGCACAACGGTCAAGAATTCAACAGATGACCGTCAGTGTGCTTTTCCGAACAAACAAGGCGCAAAAATTGATTTCGTGTTAAAACGTTTTTTAGTACCTTTATTAAATTGCATATAACTTTGGAACCAATACATATTTTGAATTGAAATTTAGAGCACATATGCCACAATAATGTATCTTTAGTACTGCAAATTCAAAAGTTAGTTTTTTTGCTTACGCTTTAAAATATTTGACATTGAAATAGGGTTCCGTTTTTTTTTGGGACACTCTGTAGATCTACCTTATTTTGTTGATTTACTACCAGATATCATACTCTGAATCCAGATTTTGGTGCAAATGGGCCTGAGAGCTGTTAATCAGTGTCCTCTATAGAACTCTCTTAATTTGTTGATTGACTACCTGATATCATATTCTGAATCCAGATTTTGGTGCAAATGGGCCTGGGACCTGTTAATCAGTGACCACTTTAGAACTTACTTATTTTATTGATTGACTACGAGATATCATACTCTGAATCCAGATTTTAGTGTAAATGGTCTCTATAGAACTCGCTTAATTTGTTGATTGACTACCCAATATCATACTCTGAATCTAGATTTTGTTAATCAGTGTCCTCTGTATAACTCGCTTATTTTATTTACTACCAGATATCATACTCTGAATCCAGATATTGGCACAAACAGGCCTGGGAGCTGATAATCAGTGTCCTCTATAGAACTACATTATTTTGTTGATTAACTAGAAGACCTGAAGGTCTTGAGTCGCTCCACAGGCCTGAATTTCATGTAATACTTAATCAAAGTTTTGATTAGATTGTTCAATGCTTGTGTTTCATAGAGCTAAAAGAAAATAACAAAACTAGATTGTTCAAAATGTGTGGTTCTTGAAGCAAAGAAAGTCAAATTACATTTGCCGTTTGAGAAAGGGTAAAAGGGAATGGGAGATCATTCTAGCATTCTAGCATAAGATGTCACAAGCAATTAAAATTTTCCTTCTTCCCAACAGATCTAAATTAACAGAACATTGATTACTCCAAAATATTTCATATTTCTAAAAATAGATTTTGAGCTAAAAACAGATTCTGGGAAAACCCCCTTTCCAAAAATAATGCAAATGGCTGTCAAACCTGAATTTCTTGTAATATCAAGTACAAGTTTTCACTAGATTTTTCAATATGTGTTGCTCTTAAAGCAATTACAACGTCACTAGAAAGCTGAAAATACATTCATATAAGATCTATTAGTTACCAAGCTTTGCAACAGTCTTTATTAGAGTGAGTTTGGCTGTTAGAGTGAAAAAAAAGTCACAATTAGCAATTTTGTCAAATTGAAAGGCATATAACTGATGATTTTATATTCCTATCTAGGTAAGAATCACACTAAAGCAAGATCCTAACTTCACCTACATCTTGTTTAAGTTTTTGACCTGATTATTCAATATTTGTGGGTGTAAAGAGTGTAAAATCAAAGTCGAAAACAACAATTTTGTCAAATTCAAGGGCAGATAAATCATGATTTAAGATTCATATGAAGCTGAAAATTACACCAACACAAGATCTTACAGCCAGTAAGATAATGTGAAAGTTTTATGTTAATTGGTGGATATTTATGGTTGCTTGAGTAAAAATAAGGTCAAAAATGGTAGTTTTGCCAATTTCAAGGGCACATAACTCAAGACGTAATATTCAGATCAAGCTGAAAATTGCACTCAGGCAAGATCTTATCGGCACCAACATTCTGACCAAGTTTTGTTTTGATTGATCAATATTTGTAGTGGCTAGAGTGAAAACAAAAGAAAACAGCCATTTTTTAATTCAAGGGCAGATAACTCCAGACTTTATGGTTCAATCAGGATTAATTGAAGGAATCTGATAGAGGACCACCTAAGGATCATTCCTTTGAAGTTTAATTGAAATCCATCAAGTAGTTTCTGAGGAGAAGATTTTTAAAGAAAAAGTTGACGACCGGACGCACGGACGCACAGACGGACGCACGCACGACGGACACAACGCCATGACAATAGCCCGCTGGCCTGAAGGCCAGTGGAGCTAAAAACCAAATATCATACTCTGAATCCAGATTTTGGTGCAAATGGGCCTGGGAGCTGTTAATCAGTGTCCTCTATAGAACTCGCTTATTTTGTTGATTGACTACCAAATATCATACTCTGAATCCAGATTTAGGTACAAATGGGCTTGGGAGCTGTTAATCAGTGGCCTCTATAGAACTACTTATTTTGTTGATTGACTACAAGATATCATACACTGAATCGAGACCTTGGTGCAAATGCGCCTGGGAGCTGTTAATAATTGTCCTTTATAGAACTCAAGTATTTTGTTGATTGACTACCCAATATCATACTCTGAATCCAGATTTTGGTTGCAAATGGGCTTGGGAGCTGTTAACCCCTTCGCTGCCCCGTGACGGCCTGAGCCGTCATGCGAAAATGTCGCTATACTGCCCCGTGACGGCCTGGGCCGTCATGAGGGGAAACCGATGTTTTTTTTTTCAAAGTTTAAGAACAAAAAATGTAAAATGCAAAATGAATATAAATATATTCACTGAATAGCATTTTCAATTATCTTTCAGAAAATATATGGTTTTGTATAGTTTTATTGAATTGTTTTTAGTAATAAGTTCATTTCTTACACTACCGTCAATTTCTTGGAAAAAAGTCTGGCAAATAGGAACCAATTTTTAAATATTTGTCTGGCAGCGAAGGGGTTAAACAGTGGCCTCTTTAGAACTACCTTGTTTTGTTGATTGACTACCAGATATCATACTCTGAATCCAGATTTTGGTGCAAATGGGCCTGGGAGCTGTAAATCAGTGTCCTCTTTAGAACTACCTTGTTTTGTTGATTGACTATCCAAAATCATACTCTGAATCCAGATTTTGGTGCAAATGGGCCTGGGAGCTGTTAATCAGTGTCCTCTATAGAACTCTAGTATTTTGTTGATTGACTACCAGATATCATACACTGAATCCAGATCTTGGTGCAAATGCGCCTGGGAGCTGTTAATAAGAACTCAAGTATTTTGTTGATTGACTACCTAATATCATACTCTGAATCCAGATTTTGGTGCAAATGGGCCTGGGAGCTGTTAATCAGTGTCCTCTATAGATCTACCTTGTTTTGTTGACTGACTACCAGATATACTCTGAATCCAGATTTTGGTGCAAATGGGCCTGGGAGCTGTTAATCAGTGTTGCCTATAGAACTACCTTGTTTTGTTGATTGATTACCAGATATCATACTCTGAATGCAGATTTTGGTGCAAATGAGCCTGAGAGCGGTTAATCAGAGTCCACAATAGAACTACCTTATTTTGTTGATTGACTACCAGATATACTCTGAATCCAGATTTTGGTGCAAATGGGCCTGGGAGCTGTTAGTCAGTTTTTACTATAGAATAAGCTTATTTTGTTGATTGACTACCAGATATCATACTCAGAATCTAGATTTTGGTGCAAATGAGCCTGAGAGCGGTTAATCAGAGTCCACAATAGAACTACCTTATTTTGTTGATTGACTACCAGATATACTCTGAATCCAGATTTTGGTGCAAATGGGCCTGGGAGCTGTTAATCACTGTTGCCTATAGATCTACCTTGTTTTCTTGGTTTACTACCAGATATCATACTCTGAATCCAGATTTTGGTGCAAATGGGCCTGGGAGCTGGTGATCAGTGTCCTCTATAGGATTAGCTTAGTATCTTGATTTATTACCCGATATCATACTCGGAATCCAGATTTTGGTGCAAATGGGCCTGGGAGCTGGTGATCAGTGTCCTCTATAGGATTAGCTTATTTTGTTGATTTACTACCAGATATCATACACTGAATCCAGATTTTTGTGCAAATGGGCCTGGGCGCTGTTAATCAGTGTCCTCTACAGAACTACCTTATTTTGTTGATTGACTACCAGATATCATACTCTGAATCCAGATTTTGGTCCAAATGGCCTGGGACCTGTCAATCAGTGATTACTATAGAACTAGCTTATTTTGTTGATTGACTACCAGATATCATACTCTGAATCCAGATTTTGGTGCAAATGGGCCTGGGAGCGAGCTGTTAATCAGTGTCCTATAGAACTACCTTATTTTGTTGATTGACTACCAGATATCATACTCTGAATCCAGATTTTGGTGCAAATGGCATAGGACATGTCAATCAGTGTTTACTATAGAACTAGCTTATTTTGTTGATTGACTACCAGATATCATACTCTGAATCCAGATTTTGGTGCAAACAGACATTGGGGCTGTTATTCAGTGTTGCCTATAGAGCTTGCTTATTTTGTTGATTGACTACCAGATATCATACTCAGAATCTAGATTTTGGTGCAAATGTGCCTGAGAAGTGTAATCAGTGTCCTCGATAGAACTTGCTTATTTTATTGATTGACTACCAGATATCATATTCAGAATCCAGATTTTGGTGCAAATGGGCCTGGAAGCTGTTAATCATTGTAGCCTATAGAACTCGCTTTTTTTGTTGATTGACTACTAGATATCATACTCTGAATCCAGATTTTGGTGCAAATGGGCCTAGGAGCTGTTAATCAGTGTCCTCTATAGAACTAGCTTAATTTGTTGATTGACTACCCGATATCATATTCTGAATCCTGATTTTGGTGCAAATAGGCCTGAAAGCTGGTGATCAATGTCCTTTACAGGATTGGCATATTTTGTTGATTGACTACCAGATATCATACTCTGAATCCAGATTTTGGTGGAAATGGGCCTGGGAGCTGGTGATCAGTGTCCTCTATCGAACTACCTTATTTTGTTGATTGAATACAAGATATCATACTCAAAATCCAGATTTTGGTGCAAATGGGCCTGGGAGCTATTAATCAGTGTCCTCTATAGATCTACCTTATTTTGTTGATTTACTACCAGATATCATACTCTGAATCCGGATTTTGGTGCAAATCGGTATGGGACATGTTAATCAGTATCCTCTATAAAACTTGGCTATCTTTTTAATTGACTACCAGATATCATACTCTGAATCCAGAATTTAGTGCAAATGGGCCTTGGAGCTGTTAATCAGTGTCCTCTATAGAACTACGTTATTTTGTTGATTGACTACCAGATATTATACTCTGAATCTAGAATTTGGTATAAAAAGGCCTGGGAGCTGTTAATCAGTTTTTACTATAGAGCAAGCTTATTTTGTTGAGTGACTACCAGATATAATACTCTGAATCCAGTTTTTGGTGCAAATGGGCTTGGGAGCTGTTTATCAGTGTCCTCTATAGAACTACTTATTGTGTTGAGTGACTACCAGATATCATACTCTGAATCCAGATTTTGGTGCAAATGGGCCTGGGAGCTGTTAATCAGTGTCCTCTATAGAACTCTCTTAATTTGTTGATTGACTACCTGATATCATACTCTTAATCCAGATTTTGGTACAAATGGGCCTGGGACCTGTTATTCAGTGTCCACTTTAGAACTTACTTATTTTATTGATTGACTATGAGATATCATACTCTGAATCCAGATATTGGCACAAACAGGCCTGGGAGCTGTTAAGCAGTGTCCTCTATAGAACTACATTATTTTGTTGATTTACTACCAGATATCGAACTTTGAATCCAGATATTGGCGCAAACGGGCCTGGGAGCTGGAAATCAGTGTCCTCTGTAAAACTTGGTTATGTTGTTGATTTACTACCAGATATTATACTCTTAATCCAGATTTTGGTGTAAATGGGCCTGGGACCTATTAATCAGTATCCTCTATAAAACTTGGTTATCTTGTTGATTGAATACCAGATATCATACTCTGAAAGCAGATTTTGGTGCCAATGGTTCTTGGAGCTGTTAATCAGTGTCCTCTGTAGAACTATGTTATTTTGTTGATTAACTACCAGATATCATACTCTGAATCCAGAATTTGGTATAAAAAGGCCTGGGAGCTGTTAATCAGTTTTTCCTATAGAATAAGCTTATTTTGTTGATTGACTAACAGATATCATACTCAGAATCTAGATTTTGGTGCAAATGGGCCTGAGAAGTGTAATCAGTGTCCTCGATAGAACTTGCTTATTTTGTTGATTGTCTACCAGATATCATATTCTGAATCCAGATTTTGGTGCAAATGGGCCTGGAAGCTGTTAATCATTGTTGCCTATGAACTCGCTTATTTTGTGAATTGACTACTAGATATCATACTCTGAATCCAGATTTTGGTGCAAATGGGCCTAGGAGCTGTTAATCAGTGTCCTCTACAGAACTCACTTAATTTGTTGATTGACTACCATATATCATACTCTGAATCCTAATTTTGGTGCAAATGGGCCTGGGAGCTGGTGATCAATGTCCTCTACAGGATTAGCATATTTTGTTGATTGACTACCAGATATCATACTCTGAATCCAGATTTTGGTGGAAATGGGCCTGGGAGCTCTTAATCAGTGTCCTCTATAGAACTACCTTATTTTGTTGGTTTACTACAAGATATCATAATCTGAATCCAGATTTTGGTGCAAATGGGCCTGGGAGCTGTTAATCAGTGTCCTCTATAGAACTACCTTATTTTGTTGATTTACTACCAGATATCATACTCTGAATCAAGATTTTCGTGCTAAAGGGCCTGGGACCTGTTAATCAGTATCCTCTATAAACTTGGTTATCTTGTTGATTGACTCCCAGATATCATAGTCTGAATCCAGATTTTGGTGCAAATGGGCATGGGACATATTAATCAGTATCCCCTATAAAACTTGGCTATCTTTTTGATTGACTACCAGATATCATACTCTGAATCCATATTTTAGTGCAAATGGGCCTGGAAGCTGTTAATCAGTGTCCTCTATATAACTACCTTATTTTGTTGATTGACTATCAGATATCATACTCTGAATCCAGATTTAGGTGCAAATGGCAGGGTGCCCAGCGACTTTAAGTGTCAAAAATATAGGTATGTCCCAAAATTATAGGTATTTATTAGCCAGAAATATAGGATAATATAGGTTGCCTTTACTATGAAGAAAGCGCTACTTTAAATGTTTCTCTACCACCACCACTACCTTCCAGCTCTCTCTTGTTAATAAGATGAAAGGAGAAACAGACAAGGTGACCATTAGCTATTACTTTCTGTTCTCAATATTCAGTAACATTAAGGTGTTCCATGAACACCATATCAAGATAACAGAGCCAAGAAGGCCATTTATCGCTCACCTTAAAGAACATTGTGGCTTTGACGAGATGATTGTATAATCTGTTTCATCCCAGACCCATAACTTCCTGCCAATTTTCACTACAGGAAAGCAATGTAAAAAGTTTTGGCAGAGATTCATGCAGCCATGATACATGCAAAATATTAACATAGGGTATCTGACAAAATGATTTGTCACAAAATAATTTGTCAGAGGAAATTTGCCCAAGATTTCCTCATAAGTTCTCAATTTGAAATCAGGTATCCCACAACATTAGGTCAAATTTTATACTTCTACGAAAATTTTAGGTATTTTCTCATGGAGGGCCATGAGGAAATTCTACACATCAATTTTCAGCCATTGATTTAATAATTCAGATGTAGAAGATATATGGCAAATTTCATGGAACCAAAAACTTTGAAGTGCTTTGGTAGAGGGGCCATTAAACAATTCTACACTGAGGCCAAACAGTTAAGGAGTAGGAGTTTGTGCAAAATTGCTTTCTTTGTCTCTTCGGAAATCTAATATCCCACAACATAGGGCCAAATTTCATTGCACCACAATAATTTGAAGGATATTGGTAAAGGGCCATGGCATGATTTAGGAGTAGAAGACGGTATAAGATTTTCTTCTTTGTCTCTAAATGAAGTCTGATACCAAACACACAGGGCCAATTTTCATTGTACCTCCATAATTAATTCTACACACCAAGTTTCAAATCTCTAAGCAAAACAGTCTAGGAGAAGATTGCAAAAAATTTTCTTCTCTGTCCTTATATGAAATCCAATACCCAACAACATAGGGCCAGTTTCCATTGTAAAAATAATTTGTAAAATTTGTATTTTGGTAGAGGGTCCTAAGACAATATAACATACCAGTTTCAAAGCAATAGGCCAAATAATTCAGAAGATTGTCCTCCTTTGTCTATATATATGAAATAAGATACCACAGAACTAAGGGCCAATTTTCATGAAACCACAATAATTTGAAGACTGTTTTTCTGTAGTGGGCCTTTGGATGATGCTACATACAACAGTTCAAGACTCTAGGCTGTATGGTTGTGTCAGCAAGATGAAAACAAAATGTGTTTGTGAAACATGAATGCCCCAAAAACGGTTACTGTTAAAATTTTGGACAGACGGATGGAGAGACAGACACGGGTTAAACAATATTCCGCCCTGGGAGCATAATTAAAATATATCTACCTAAATTGTGGCCTCTAAAGTCCAAATTTCTCAGCTTACAGACTATGTGATAACTTAGAGATACTCTCCATTGCCGAGGTCTATTGATTAAACCATCAAATATGACCTCTGCAATTTTCGGAACGCCAACAGCCTATTTGGTCGTCATAATCTAATTATAGCACACCATTTGAATTAGCGAATCAAAATCATTCAGTTTTATCTTGCATGATCATTACGTATACATTACGTCGCTTCTATTTTTGGCTGAAGCCGGTAACATTTGAATTTTCAAATCAAAATCATTCAGTTTGATCTGGTTTGATTACGTATACATTACGTCGCTTCTATTTTTGGCTGAAGCCGGTAATTTGAAGCGTCAGCCAATGAAAGCTTGCATCAGCTTTTTAAATTGTTTTGGTGTGTATCGCCAACGATTGGATACTGAAATCCCGCCAAGGCCCTGAGATTAGACGTGAAATGACCCCGCGAGAACAGAGCTCATTCTATCGAAATGGAATGTAGAGATAATGTGCTCTGTTCATAAGAGAGTAACTTAGAGACAGAGAATTGCACTTAGTGAGTCCCGCAAACTACTCGGAAAAAGAAGAAAGCCGTTTTTTCTAAAAGTATAGTTTTAATTTTGCTTACCCAAGACACAAAAATAATAGGTATTTATAGGTATTTGGGGCAAAATGGGTGAAATTATAGGTTTTTATAGGTAAGGTCCAAAAATATAGGATAATATAGGTATTTATAGGTATTTATAGGTTACTGGGCGCCCTGAAATGGGCCTAGGACCTGTTAATCAGTGTCCTCTATTAAACTTGGTTATCTTGTTGATTTACTACCAGATATCATACTCTGAATCCAGATTTTGGTGCAAATAGGCATGGGACCTGTTAATCAGTATCCTCTGTAAAACTTGGTTATCTTGTTGATTGGCTACCAGATATCATACTCTGAATCCAGATTTTGGTGCAAATGGGCCTTGAAGCTGTTAATCAGTGTGCTCTATAGAACTATGTAATTTTGTTGATTGACAGCTAGATATCCTACTCTGAATCCAGATTTTGGTGCATATGGGCTTGGGAGCTGTTAATCAGTGGCCTCTATAGAACTCTAGTATTTTGTTGAATGACTACCAGATATCATATACTGAATCCAGATCTTGGTGCAAATGGGCTTGGGAGCTGTTAATCAGTGGTCTCTATAGAACTACCTTATTTTGTTGATTTACTACCCAATATCATACTTTGAATCCAGATTTTGATGCAAATGCGCCTGGGAGCTGTTAATAATTGTCCTTTATAGAACTCAAGTATTTTGTTGATTGACTACCCAATATCATACTCTGAATCCAGATTTTGGTGCAAATGGGCCTGGGAGCTGTTAATCAGTGTCCTCTATAGATCTACCTTGTTTTGTTGATTGACTACCAGATATACTCTGAATCCAGATTTTGGTGCAAATGGGCCTGGGAGCTGTTAATCAGTGTTGCCTATAGAACTACCTTGTTTTGTTGATTGATTACCAGATATCATACTCTGAATGCAGATTTTGGTGCAAATGAGCCTGAGAGCGGTTAATCAGAGTCCACAATAGAACTACCTTATTTTGTTGATTGACTACCAGATATACTCTGAATCCAGATTTTGGTGCAAATGGGCGAGGGAGCTGTTAATCAGTGTTGCCTATAGAACTACCTTGTTTTCTTGGTTTACTACCAGATATCATACTCTGAATCCAGATTTTTGTGCCAAATGGGCCTGGAAGCTTTTAATCAGTGTCCTCTATAGAATTCGCTTAGTATCTTGATTTACTACCCGATATCATACTCGGAATCCAGATTTTGGTGGAAATGGGCCTGGGAGCTGGTGATCAGTGTCCTCTATAGGATTAGCTTATTTTGTTGATTTACTACCAGATATCATACCCTGATTCCAGATTTTTGTGCAAATGGGCCTGGGCGCTGTTAATCAGTATCCTCTACAGAACTACCTTATTTTGTTAATTGACTACAAGATATCATACTCTGAATCCAGATTTTGGTGCAAATGGCCTGGGACCTGTCAATCAGTGTTTACTTTAGAACTAGCTTATTTTGTTGATTGACTACCAGATATCATACTCTGAATCCAGATTTTGGTGCAAACAGACATTGGGGCTGTTATTCAGTGTTGCCTATAGAACTTGCTTATTTTGTTGATTGACTACCGTATATCATATTCTGAATCCAGATTTTGGTGCAAATGGGCCTGGAATCTGTTAATCATTGTTGCCTATATAACTCGCTTATTTTGTTGATTGACTACTAGATATCATACTCTGAATCCAGATTTTGGTGCAAATGGGCCTAGGAGCTGTTAATCAGTGTCCTCTATAGAACTAGCTTAATTTGTTGGTTGACTACCTGATATCATATTCTGAATCATGATTTTGGTGCAAATAGGCCTGGGAGCTGGTGATCAATGTCCTTTACAGGATTGGCATATTTTGTTGATTGACTACCAGATATCATACTCTGAATCCAGATTTTGGTGCAAATGGGCCTGGGAGCTCTTAATCAGTGTCCTCTTTAGAACTACCTTGGTTTGTTGATTGACTACCCAATATCATACTCTGAATCCAGATTTTGGTGCAAATGGGCCTGGGAGCTCTTAATCAGTGTCCTCTTTAGAACTACCTTGTTTTGTTGATTGACTACCCAATATCATACTCTGAATCCAGATTTTGGTGCAAATGGGCCTGGGAGCTCTTAATCAGTGTCCTCTTTAGAAC
Source organism: Fragum sueziense (assembly GCA_963680895.1). Classification (NCBI taxonomy): domain Eukaryota; kingdom Metazoa; phylum Mollusca; class Bivalvia; order Cardiida; family Cardiidae; genus Fragum; species Fragum sueziense. Next base: position 2,122,061 of record OY804603.1, read on the forward strand.
TACCTTGTTCTGTTGATTGACTACCCAATATCCTACTCTGAATCCAGATTTTGGTGCAAATGGGCCTGGGAGCTGTTAATCAGTGTCCTCTTTAGAACTACCTTGTTTTGTTGATTGACTACCCAATATCATATTCTGAATCCAGATTTTGGTGCAAATGGGCCTGGGAGCTGTTAATCAGTGTCCTCTATAGAACTCTAGTATTTTGTTGATTGACTACCAGATATCATACACTGAATCCAGATCTTGGTGCAAATGCGCCTGGGAGCTGTTAATAATTGTCCTGCAAATGGGCCTGGGAGCTCTTAATCAGTGTCCTCTTTAGAACTCCCTTATTTTGTTGGTTTACTACAAGATATCATAATCTGAATCCAGATTTTGGTGCAAATGGGCCTGGGAGCTGTTAATCAGTGTCCTCTATAGACCTACCTTATTTTGTTGATTTACTACCAGATATCATACTCTGAATCAAGATTTTCGTGCTAATGGGCCTGGGACCTGTTAATCAGTATCCTCTATAAACTTGGTTATCTTGTTGATTGACTACCAGATATCATAGTCTGAATCCAGATTTTGGTGCAAATGGAAATGGGACATATTAATCAGTATCCCCTATAAAACTTGGCTATCTTTTTGATTGACTACCAGATATCATAGTCTGAATCCATATTTTAGTGCAAATGGGCCTGGAAGCTGTTAACCCATTACCACACAGAGACTCTTTTTGACTCCCAATAAGATACTGTCTTTGAAAAACATCATGGAAAATGAAGAAATTGCTTGTGAGTAGCAATTTCTTCATTTCCTACAATGTTTTCTACCACAAAAGACCAAAAAATGCAAAACTTCATTCACTTGAAATTGTCGTCTGCAACATCTCTGAATTTGGACCACCCTAAAATTTTGCCGTTTGGTAATGGGTTAATCAGTGTCCTCTATATAACTACCTTATTTTGTTGATTGACTATCAGATATCATACTCTGAATCCAGATTTAGGTGCAAATGGGCCTAGGACCTGTTAATCAGTGTCCTCTATTAAACTTGGTTATCTTGTTGATTTACTACCAGATATCATACTCTGAATCCAGATTTTGGTGCAAATAGGCATGGGACCTGTTAATCAGTATCCTCTGTAAAACTTGGTTATCTTGTTGATTGGCTACCAGATATCCTACTCTGAATCCAGATTTTGGTGCAAATTGGCCTTGAAGCTGTTAATCAGTGTCCTCTATAGAACTATGTTATTTTGTTGATTGACTGCTAGATATCCTACTCTGAATCCAGATTTTGGTGCATATGGGCTTGGGAGCTGTTAATCAGTGGCCTCTATAGAACTCTAGTATTTTGTTGAATGACTACCAGATATCATATACTGAATCCAGATCTTGGTGCAAATGGGCTTGGGAGCTGTTAATCAGTGGCCTCTATAGAACTACCTTATTTTGTTGATTTACTACCCAATATCATACTCTGAATCCAGATTTTGATGCAAATGCGCCTGGGAGCTGTTAATAATTGTCCTTTATAGAACTCAAGTATTTTGTTGATTGACTACCCAATATCATACTCTGAATCCAGATTTTGGTGCAAATGGGCCTGGGAACTGTTAATCAGTGTCCTCTATAGATCTACCTCGTTTTGTTGATTGACTACCAGATATACTCTGAATCCAGATTTTGGTGCAAATGGGCCTGGGAGCTGTTAATCAGTGTTGCTATAGAACTACCTTGTTTTGTTGATTGATTACCAGATATCATACTCTGAATGCAGATTTTGGTGCAAATGAGCCTGAGAGCGGTTAATCAGAGTCCACAATAGAACTACCTTATTTTGTTAATTGACTACCAGATATACTCTGAATCCAGATTTTGGTGCAAATGGGCCTGTGAGCTGTTAATCAGTGTTGCCTATAGAACTACCTTGTTTTCTTGGTTTACTACCAGATATCATACTCTGAATCCAGATTTTGGTGCAAATGGGCCTGGGAGCTTTTAATCAGTGTCCTCTTGAGAACTACCTTGTCTTGTTGATTGACTACCCAATATCATACTCTGAATCCAGATTTTGGTGCAAATGGGCCTGGGAGCTCTTAATCAGTGTCCTCTTTAGAACTACCTTGTTTTGTTGATTGACTACCCAAAATCCTACTCTGAATCCAGATTTTGGTGCAAATGGGCCTGGGAGCTCTTAATCAGTGTCCTCTTTAGAACTACCTTGTTTTGTTGATTGACTACCCAATATCATACTCTGAATCCAGATTTTGGTGCAGATGGGCCTGGGAGCTGTTAATTAGTGTCCTCTATAGAACTCTAGTATTTTGTTGATTGACTACCAGATATCATACACTGAATCCAGATCTTGGTGCAAATGCGCCTGGGAGCTGCTAATAATTGTCCTTTATAGAACTCAAGTATTTTGTTGATTGACTACCCAATATCATACTCCGAATCCAGATTTTGGTGCAAATGGGCCTGGGAGCTGTTAATCAGTGTCCTCTATAGATCTACCTTGTTTTGTTGATTGACTACCAGATATACTCTGAATCCAGATTTTGGTGCAAATGGGCCTGGGAGCTGTTAATCAGTGTTGCCTATAGAACTACCTTGTTTTGTTGATTGATTACCAGATATCATACTCTGAATGCAGATTTTGGTGCAAATGAGCCTGAGAGCTGTTAATCAGAGTCCACAATAGAACTACCTTATTTTGTTGATTCACTACCAGATATACTCTGAATCCAGATTTTGGTGCAAATGGGCCTGGGAGCTGTTAATCAGTGTTGCCTATAGAACTACCTTGTTTTCTTAGTTTACTACCAGATATCATACTCTGAATCCAGATTTTCGTGCCAAATGGGCCTGGAAGCTTTTAATCAGTGTCTTCTATAGAATTCGGTTAGTATCTTGATTTACTACCCGATATCATACTCGGAATCCAGATTTTGGTGCAAATGGGCCTGGGAGCTGGTGTTCAGTGTCCTCTATAGAAACTACCTTATTTTGTTGATTGACTACCAGATATCATACTCTTAATCCAGATTTTGGTGATTTGGACCTTGGGGTTGTTAATCAGTGTTGCCTACAGAACTTGCTTATTTTGTTGATTTACTACCAGATATCATACTCTGAATCCAGATTTTGATGCAAATGGGCCTGGGAGCTGTTAATCAGTGTCTTCTATTATAGAATTAGCTTATTTTGTTGATTGACTACCAGATATCATATCATGAATCAAGATTTTGGTGAAAATGGGCCTAGGAGCTGTTAATCAGTGTTGCTTATAGAACTTGCTTATTTTGTTGATTGACTACCAGATATCATACTCTGAATCAAGTTCTTGGTGCAAATGGGTCTGGGAGCTGTTAATCAGTGTCCTCTATAGAATTAGCTTATTGTGTTGATTAACTACCAGATATCATAATCTGAATCCAGATTTTGGTGCAAATGGGCCTGGGAGCTGTTAATCAGTGTCGCCTATAGAACTCGCTTATTTTGTTGATTGACTACCAGATATCATACTCTGAATCCAGATTTTGGTGTAGATGGGCCTGGGAGCTGTTAATCAGTATCCTCTATAGAATTAGCTTATTTTGTTGATTGACTACCAGATATCATACTCTGAATCCAGATTTTGCTGCAAATGGGCCTGGGAGCTATTAATCAGTGTCGCCTATAGAACTCGCTTATTTTGTTGATTGACTACCAGATATCATACTCTGAATCCAGATTTTGGTGTAGATGGGCCTGGGAGCTGTTAATCAGTATCCTCTATAGAATTAGCTTATTTTGTTGATTGACTACCAGATATCATACTCTGAATCCAGATTTTGCTGCAAATGGGCCTGGGAGCTGTTAATCAGTGTCGCCTATAGAACTCGCTTATTTTGTTGATTGACTACCAGATATGATACTCTGAATCCAGATTTTGGTGCATATGGGCCTTTAAGATGTTATTCAGTGTCTTCTATAAAATTAGCTTATTTTGTTGATTGACTACCAGATATCATACTCTGAATCCAGATTTTGGTACAAATGGACCTGGAAACTGTTAATCTGTGTCCTCTATAGAACTCTCTTATTTTGTTTATTGACTACCAGATATCATTCTCTGAATCCAGATTTTGGTGCAAATGGGCGTGGTAGCTGTTAATAAGTGTTCTCCATAGAACTTGCTTATTTTCTTTTAATTGACTTGCAGATATCATACACTGAATCCAGATTTTGGTACAAAAGAGCCGGGGAGCTGTTAATCAGTGTCATCTATAAAACTCGCTTATTTTGTTGATTGACTACCAGTTATCATACTCTGAATCCAGACTTTGGTACAAATGGGCCTTGGAGCTGTTAATCAGTGTCCTCTATAAAACTCGCTTATTTTGTTGATTGACTACTAGTTATCATACTCTGAATCAAGACTTTGGTACTAATGGGCCTGGGAGCTGTTAATCAGTGTCTTCTATAAAACTCGCTTATTTTGTTGATTGACTACCAGATATCATACTCTGAATCCAGGTTTTGGTGCAAATGGGCCTTGGAGCTGTTAATCAGTGTCCTCAATAGAACTCGCTTTTTTTGTTGATTGACTACCAGATATCATACTCTGAATCCAGATTTTGGTGCAAATGGACCTGAGAGCTGTTAATCTGTGTTGCCTATAGAACTATCTCATTTTGTTGATTTACAATCAGATATCATATTCTGAATCCAGATTTTGGTGCAAATGGGCCCGGGAGCTGTCAATCAGTTTCCTCTATAGAACTACCTTAATTTGTTGATTTACTACCAGATATCATACTCTGAATCCAGATTTTGGTACAAATGGACCTGAGAGCTGTTAATCTGTGTTGCCTATAGAACTATCTCATTTTGTTGATTTACTATCAGATATCATACTCTTAATCCAGATTTTGGTGCAAATGGGCCTGGGAGCTTTTAATCAGTGTCATGTAAACAAGTAGAATATGTAGTTTTTTGACTACCAGATATCATACTCTGAATCCAGATTTTGGTGCAAATGGGACTGGGAGCTGTTAATCAGTGTTGCCTATACAACTAGCTTATGTTGTTGATTGACTACTAGATATCATTATCTGAATCCAGATTTTGGTGCAAATGGGCCTGGGAGCTGTTAATCAGTGTCCACTATAGAACTACCTGATTTTGTTGATTTACTATAAGATATAATACTCTGAATCCAGATTTTGGTGCAAACGGTCCTGGGAGCATTTAATCGGTTTTGACAATAGAACTAGCTTATTTTGTTGATTTACTACTCGATATCATACTCTGAATTCAGATTTTGGTGCAAATGGGCCTGGGAGCTGTTAATCAGTGTCCTCTATAGAACTAGCTTATTTTGTTGATTGAATACCAGATATCATACTCTGAATCCAGATTTTGGTGCAAATGGGCCTGGGAGCTGTTAATCTGGGTCCTCTATAGAACTCCCTCATTTTGCTGATTGACTACCAGATATTATACTCTGAATCCAGATTTCGGTGCAAATGGGCCTGGGAGCTGTTAATCAGATTCCTCTATAGAACTAGCTTATTTTGATGATTGACTTCCAGGTTACATTCTCTGAATCTAGAGTTTGGTGCAAATGGGCCTTCAAGCTGTTTATCAGTGTCCTATATAGAACTCACTTATTTTGTTGATTTACTACCAGATATCATACATGAATCCAAATTTTGGTGCAAATGGGACTGGGAGCTGTTAATCAGTGTTGTCTATAGAACTCCCTCATTTTGTTAATTGACTACCAGATATCATACCATGAATCAAGACTTTGGTCCAAATGGGCCTGGGGGCTGTTAATCAGGGTCATATAATATAGAACTTGCTTATTTTGTTGAAAGACTACCAGATATGATATCATGAATCCAGATTCTGGTGCAAATGGGCCTGGGGGCTATTAATCAGTGTCCTCTATAGAACTCACTTATTTTGTTGATTGACTACGAAATATCATACATGAATCCAAATTTTGGTGCAAATGGGCCTGGGGGCTGTTAATCAGTGTCCTCTATAGAACTCCCTCATTTTGTTAATTGACTACCAGATATCATACTCTGACTCCAGATTTTGGTGCAAATGGGCCTGGGGGCTGTTAATCTGTGTCCTCTATAGAACTCGCTTATTTAGTTGATTGACTTCCAGATAACATTCTCTGAATCTAGAGTTTGGTGCAAATGTGCTAGAGAGCTGTTAATCAGTGTCCTCTATAGAATTAGCTTATTTTGTTGATTGACTACCAGATATCATACTCTGAATCCAGATTTTGGTATAAATGGGCCTGGGAGCTGTTAATCAGTATCCTCTATGGAACTCGCTTATTTTGTTGATTTACTACCATATATCATACTCTGAATCCAGATTTTGGTGCAAACGGGCTTGGGAGCTGTTAATCTGTGTCCTCTATAGAACTCTCTTATTTTGTTTATTGACTACCAGATATCATTCTCTGAATCCAGATTTTGGTGCAAATGGGCGTGGTAGCTGTTAATAAGTGTCCTCTATAGAACTACCTGATTTTGTTGATTGACTACCAGATATCTTAATCTGAAACCAGATTTTGGTGCAAATGGGCCTGGGGGCTGTTAATCAGTGACCACTAAAGAACTTCCTTATTTTGTTGATTGACTACCAGCTATCATACTCTGAATCCAGATTTTGGTGCAAATGGGCCTGGGAGCTGTTAAGCAGTGTCCTCGATAGAACTTGCTTAGTTTGTTGACTACCAGATATCATACTCTGAATCAAGATTTTGGTGCAAATGGGCCTGGGAGCTGTTAATCAGAGTCCTCTATAGAATTATCTAATTTTGTTGATTTACTACCAGATATCATACTCTGAATCCAGATTTTGGTGTAAATGGGCCTAGGAGCTGTAAATCAGTGTTGCCTATAAAACTCGCTTATTTTGTTGATTTACTACCAGATATCATACTCTGAATCTAGATTTTGGTGCAAATGGACCTGAAAGCCCTTAATCAGTGTCCTCTATAGAACTACCTTATTTGTTGATTTATTAAGAGATATCATACTCTGAATCCAGATTTTGGTGCTAATTGGCCTCAGAGCTGTTAATCAGTGTTGCCTATAGAACTACCTTATTTTGTTGATTTACTACCAGATATCATACTCTGAATCCGGATTTTGGTGCAAATGGGCCTGGGAGCTGTTAATCAGTGTTGCCTATAGAACTACCTTATTCTATTGATTGACAACCAGATACACACTCTGAATCCAGATTTTGGTGCTAATGGGCCTGGGAGCTGTTTATCAGTGTTGCCTATAGAACTTCCTTATTATGTTGATTTACTACCAGATATCATATTCTGAATCCAGATTTTGGTACAAATGGGCCTGGGAGCTGTTAATCAGTATCCTCTATAGAATTACCTTATTTTTTTATTGACTAACAGATATAATACTCTGAATCCAGATTTTGGTGCAAATCGGCCTTGGAACCCTACCAGATATCATACTCTGAATCAAGATTTTGGTGCAAATGGGCCTGGGAGCTGGTAATCAGTGTCCTCTATAGAACTAGCTTATTTTGTTGATATACTACCAGATATCATACTCTGAATCAAGATTTTGATGCAAACGGACATTAGGGATGTTAATCAGTGTTGCCTATAGAATTTGCTTATTTTGTTGATTTACTATCAGATATCATACTCTGAATCCAGATTTTGGTGCAAATGGGCCTGTGAGCTATAAATCAGTGTTACCTATAGAACTACCTTATTTTGTTGATTGACTACAAGAAATCATACTTTGATTCCAGAATTTGGTGCAAATGGGCCTGGGAGCTGTTTATCAGTGTCCTCTATAGAACTACCTCATTTTGTTGATTGAGTATCAGATATCATACTCTGAATCCAGACTTTGGTGCAAATGGGCCTGAGAGCTGTTAATCAGTGTCCTCTATAGAACTACTTTATTTCGTTGAATGACTACCAGATATCATACTCTGAATCCAGATTTTGGTGCAAATGGGCCTGGGAGCTGTTAATCAGTGTTGCCTATAGAACTACCTTATTTCCTTGATTTACTACCAGATATCATACTCTGAATCCAGATTTTGGTGCAAATAGCCTGGGAATTGATAACCAGTGTCCTCTACAGAACTAGAGTATTTTGTTGATTTATTACCAGATATCATACTCTGAATCCAAATTTTGGTGCAAATGGGCCTTGGAATTGTAAACCAGTGTCCTTTATAGAAATAGTGTATTTTGTTGATTTACTACCAGATACCATACTCTGAATCCAGATTTTGCTGCAAATGGGCCTGAGAGCTGTTAATCAGTGTCACCTATAGAACTACCTATTTCCGTGAATTACTACCCGATATCATACTCTGAATCCAGATTTTGGTGCAAATGGGCCTGGGAGCTGTTAATCAGTATCGCCTATAGAACTCACTTATTTTGTTGATTGACCACCAGATATCATACTCTGAATCCAGATTTTGCTGCAAATGGGCCTGGGAGTTGTTAATCAGTGTCCTCTACAGAACTACCTTATTTTGTTGATTTACTACCAGCTATCATACTCTGAATCCAGATTTTGGTGCAAATGGGCCTGGGAGCTGTTAATCAGTGTCCTCTATAGAACTCAATTATTTTGTTGATTGACTACCAGATATCAAACTCTGAATCCAGATGTTGGTGCAAATGGGCCTTGGAGCTTTTAATCAGTGTTGCCTATAGAACTCACTTATTTTGTTGATTGACTACCAGATATCATACTCTGAATCCAGATGTTGGTGCAAATGGGCCTTGGAGCTGTTAATCAGTGTTGTCTATAGAACTCGCTTATTTTGTTGATTTACTACCAGATATCATACTCTGAATCCAGATTTTGGTGCAAATGGGCCTTGGAGCTGTTAATCAGTGTTGCCTATAGAACTTGCTCATTTTGTTGATTGACTACAAGAGGTGAGTTCTTTAGAGCGAGATTTTTAAAGATTTCTTGAGATGTTTTTTATAAAGCTTTTTTAAGACCTAGATTCTGACGGAGGTGTTCCAAATGCTCCAAACTTCATACAAATGATGTCAAGATGACATCATTTGTATGAAGTATGGAGCATTTGCATGGTTCCATTGAGCATTCGGAACAACTCAAGTCAATTCTCTCTTGTATTGTTTCTGCAGAGTTAACCGAGGGGTTCCGCATGAAGTATATGGTAATGGCGCCTCACATGGAGCGTCTTATGAATCTTGCTCTAAAGGACACTTTATCCAAAACATCTTGAGAAATCTCAAGATATCTTAAGAAATCTCGCTCTAAAGAATGCGTCTCAGATATCATACTCTGAATCTAGATTTGCACGTGAACGGGCTCTTGCCTGTGTGATGTACTTCCAGATATACACACAGACATTTTGTTTTAAAATTTCCACAATATTTTACGAGCTTTCTCTACACCCTACAAGAGAAAGACTTTGGAAAACATTATGGAAATTGAAGAAATTCCTTGTGACAAAGCAGTTTCTTCTTTTCCCACAATGTTTTCTATGCAAACAGATGTAAATATTTAAAATTACATCAACTTTAAGTTGTCGTCTGCAACATCTATGAATTTGGATAGATCTAAAATTTTGTCATTTGTTAATGGGTTAAAATACCAGACGGCAAGATTTTAGACTGGTACAAATTGAAAGACTTTGCAATAGACAATTTCAAGCAAGTAAAATTTTATATTCTTATGGCTTCCTAGGTAGAAAACATTATGAAAGATGAAGAAATTGCTTGTAACCAGCAATTTCTTCATTTCCAACAGTGTTTTCCAAAGCTGTTATCTTGTTAGGCCTAAAAAAAAAACGTCAATATGAGGAAATAGAAGAGATGCTAAAATACTTACTGCTAAAATAAGCTAAAGGACTCTCTGGCTCATATGCTGTAGTCTGGGACAGGGTTGGGGTAATCGTAATCTGTAATCGTAATCGATTGTAATCAATTACATTTTCTCAAGTAATTGACTGTAATCTGTAATCGAAGGGAGTTTCGATTACATGTAATCGTAATTTAATCGATTACAGGCTTAAAAATTGATGTAATCATCGATTACATTTTCGATTACTTTCGATTACTTGCAGAAAAATTATGAATCAAATTAAGATATAAAAATTGTTTTAAAGGAACATAGAAATGTTAGGAAGTACCCCACATGAATTTCAGAAAAAAATCAATATTTGTACATGTATATAGAAAATACATGTACATCATTTTAAGTTAAGACAAAAGTAAAAACTCTTTATAATTGCAATAAGTCTGTAAAACATAATAAAATCCCAATTTTGGACTGTTAATGATAAGTAAAAAAGGTTTGTATTAGAGATCCTTTCCCAAACAAGATCAGGTTTCAACATACCTGATAGTTATTGTTTTGGAAACATTTAGAGAAAAGAAGAAAGTGCATACATAGAATTGCATCATTTGGGAGAGAATTAAAATGACTACTGTTGTTTGGGTTGAAGAACTTCACACCTTTTTACATGAAGAACAATAGTGATTGCTTTAGTGTGAAACCTAAACAAAAGGTGTTTATTCCCTCAGGCTAATTTTAGTATTATACAATTTGACAACTTTGAGAGATTTGATGAAGTTAATATGAAGGTTCAGGTAATATTCTGGATGCAAATGTTCTTTGGTTTGACATTGTGACAAGAGCTATGTCCTTCATGGGCTATTTTGAAGTTCCTTTCCTAATGAAGAGCTTTGACTACCTTGACCACTGTACAGTCTCTCAACTTTCCAGAAACTATTTAGGATAAGATGCAATATTAATTATAGAATAAGCCCTTTCCCAAACAACATTTTTTTTCTAAAACGAAAGGAAATTCGCAGACAGCAAAATGATCCTGTTTCACATACAAATGTCCTGGAGAAAGTGCTGATTACGGCCATTTTCTGTTAAGGTTTTTTAAACCTGCCATATCTAGAGAAGTTATCAAAGTGTGTCACTATTTGAGAATAGCTTTAAGGTATATGACCCCTCATTAAAAAAACACCACTTTCTAGTCATGGGCCATGCATCAAATTACACACACTTGTAAATACACTTCAAATAAGTTTATTCACCGTGCCGGATTTCAAGATTATGCTTCAAGAAGAAAATGAAATGCAAATATCTTTTTACTCTACATTCGTATGCAAGGGAGGTAATTTATAACATTTTGGTCAAATATTTCTATAATTATGCATTAATTAAAAATTCTCAACCATTCAAAATGTTTATGTTTGTATTTGGAATAGAAATATAACACAGATTAGGATTAACTGGCACTTTTCAAATTTCGCCTCTGGCTCTTTGGTGCTAATGATGGGTTGTATACGTTAAATATTCAAATAATATTATATGTTTTATAAACTTTATAGGTTTTACAGGACCGTAATATGCATGCACTATTTAAACCATAAATAAAGTTTTGCAATAAAACTATCCTTTTACAACATTGTATAATATTATCATTCAACATTGCATGTTATTTTCTGAAAAGATTTGGCAGTGCTAAACATGTTTTGATTGTTTATCCTTTCCCAAGCGACAGATGAAGCAGATTACAAAATGGAAATTTATAAAGATAGCGTTCATGTACAATTTAGCAGAGAAAATATTGAAGCTTAAGGAGAAAATAGTGATTCTCATCATTTTTTCTTTTGACTAAATGTTTTCAAAAGCATTGTCTATTAAAGATGTCAAAATCAGGTCATGTTTGTGAAAGGATAAGCAGGTAATCGAATGTAATCATCTTGTAATCATGATTACTTTAGCAAAAGTAATCGAATGTATTCAATTACATGTGAAAATTAGAGTAATCGATTATTAATCAATTACATGTTTTTCCCAATGTAATTGATTAATAATTGATTACAGGTGACTGTAATCGAACCCCCACCCTGGTCTGGGAGTTAGTTGTCCAGTAAATATCTTCACTTCCATACGCCGATGCAACATTTCCTTCACCACTTTTTCTTGTAAATCCATTAACCCTTTCCCAAACAGCAAATTTGGACTGGTCTAATTTTAAAGCTACTGCAGATGACTACACATGTTGATGAAGATAGGAGTTCTGCATAATATAACACGGAAAACATAGAGGCAAAGGATGAAAATGCTGATTATCAGCATTTTCTTCTTTTGCTGCAATGTTTTCCGAAGTCTTCTCTATTCTTACTTGTAGACCGGACCAACGGTAAGTCAATGACTTCTCTGGGTAAAGGGATGTCTTGTTTGGGAAAGGATTAAATTGATATGTATATAATAAGACAACTGAATCACTGAGGAAATAGCTAAAAGATGCTAAAATACTTACTACTAAAATATGCTAGTGGACTCTCTGGCTCATAGGCTGTTGTTTGCGAGTTTGTTGTCCAGTAAATATCTTCGCTTCCATACGCCGACGCTTCATTTCCTTCGCTACTGTAACTCGATGGAATATAACTCGTCTGCTTCCTCGTATAATCATTATTTGACTCATAATTCGCGACAGAATTATAAATCGTAGTGGTTGAAATATTTCTACAAGTCACAGGAACTGATGTCTTTGTGGCTTGATGCGAATCCCAACTACTAGAAGTAGTAAAATCGTCATGGTATGCAGTAGGTTTATTCCTGTTCGGCTGACTAACTGAAGCGGCCATATAATTACTAGCGATATAGCTTGACGAGACGTAAGGCGTTGTCGCCGACGATGCTGTGATCGTACTCTGGTTATGAACAATGCTCTGATGAGACAGCGTTGGCAGATTGTGGTGGACAGTCGCAGGTTTGGGCGTCGTAGGCGGCGTTGGCATTGGTGATTCGAGATTGGATGTGACATCTTTCCAATATGGAAAATCTTTGTCAATGTTCCTCCAACCATCTGTAGATTTCTTCCTCTGAAGAAAAAAAAATTCATAACTATTTTATAGTATTATTTTCTTGGGCCACTTGAAAGGTTTAGGGTCATATTATTTTAGTATGTTACAAAAAAGTTTCTATGTAAAATTATTTCAGGTAAAGGAAACATGGTAGAAAATTATTAGAATTTTAGGCACCTACAGTTTGTCTGCATAACACTATAAACTAACACTTCCTCTTTCTGCATGTCCATTTTCTGTGTTGAATCGTATACATTCCATTTATATTGATGTCTATTTTGTCACTTTCAGCATACAGTCAATCTTGCTCATGCGACCACGTGCATTAAGCGACTTTTTGTTTGAAGCGACCACTCTCAGGTCCTCCCGATGAAATTCCTTCTTTAAATTGTTGCATTAAGCGTTTTTCCCCTAACGCGACCAGTGACCGGCATTTTTGGGGCCCTCAAACAATGGAATGTTATTTTAAGCGACCGTCACACATTACTGATCATTTATGAAAGGTGTCAAATGTATGTAATCGATATGAAGGCTGTGAAATTGCCCTAATTAACAGCGATTTAGTCACCTGTGAAGTCAATCAAAACTGTTTAATGAAATGACAGATTGCATATTGTTTGTTATGCAATCTGGATTACCGTAATTGATTTGGAATAATGTTCCCCATATAATCTGTTTATACTTTGATCAGAATTTAAGAATAATATTGGATAGCAAAACACGGGGAGATCATGTCTTATCGGTAATAATAAAGTCTGGCCTATCGAGTATGCGTTATTTAACCATATAAAGAGGAAGATCTAAAGTGAAAATATTTTTTGTTCGATTAAATTTAAGAACAAATTAAATCAAGTCACCTTTGAAATAAATAAACAAAAGGAAGTAGAACTGTAATGTTTACCAAAAATCGGGAAAATGAAACTGAAATTAATCACCCAGAGATGGTGAAATAATATCTTGTATGTCATTAATTCTTTCATTTCTTTTCACAAGTTGACTAAATCAACTATTTTTCCCTAAATCAGAGATATATTTCCTTTAACTTAACAATAAATTGATCTTTCATACCGTTGGTCGTTATTCAATAGCCCTCTTTTCCAGAAGTAGAAATGTTGGATAAACATTGTGTGCAAGGAAGAACTCGCATGAAAAGTTAGACATTGTATTCAGAGACCGTTTTGTTAAGCGACCGCTTTTGGAATTCCCCAAGGGTGGTCTCTTAATACAAGATTGACTGTATTTCAACATTGGAGGTGTCAATTTTTTGGGCAGATTGGGAAAATGTTGAAAATTTTACTAACTTCTCTTGATTATGTATTTTCCTCTGCCGGTTTATTCACGGGTTTATTCACAGGTTGACTGTTAAACATGTACATGTTCTGAACTTCAGTATAAAATATTTAAATATTGAGGCAAAAGGAGAAAATACTAATAATCTCACCTCTCTTGGGGACATATTTTCCTCTGCCGGTTTATTCACTGATTTGTTCACAGGTTGACTGTTAAACATGTATGTGTTCTGAATTTTAGTATAAAATATGAAAATATTGAGGCAAAAGGAGACAAGAGCCGTCACAGACGGATTATGCTCCCCGAATAAGTGTTTGTCACAAAATAAAAACTATCATACTTTAAGCCCCCTTTTCCCATGACAGCTTATTTGTACACACATTATTTATAGAATATGGTCTAGAACATCCTATTTATTACCTGAGCACAAAATTTCATTAAATTCTGCCCATTAGATGAAGAGAAATAAGAGAAAAACTAATTTTTACACTAAGGCCCCTTTTTCCATGACGCAGCCTTAAATTTACAAACGGAGAAAAAGGTCTCTAGGTATTGACCCAGGGAGTTCACATGTGAAGTTTCATTGAATTTGGTCCAAGGGTTGCTGAGATATGGCTGTGGACGGACGGACGGACGGACGGACACACAGACACACGGACACACGGACGGACAGCGTGGCGACTATATGCTCCCCCGAAATTTTTTCGGGGAGCATAAAAATACTAATAATCTCACCTCTCTTGGGGACATATTTTCCTCTGCTGGTTTATTCAAGGGTTTGTTCACAGGTTGACTGTTAAACATGTATGTGTTCTGAACTTTAGTGTCAGCAGTGTCGGTCATTGATGAGTTGATGTAACTATAATCTGAAAGTGAAGATAGTGTATGCTTTCATCAATTTATAGTAGATACAGGATGACCAAAGATCTACACACCCTAGTTTAGCCTGTATTTTCTTCTTTTCCCTGCATGTTTCTTTCCTTTGAAAGAAAAGTCATTTTTACATGTTTACGAATACATCTAATATTTTAATAGACAGGTTAAATTTCAAAGGAACTATTAAACATGATGTTGTTTCAGACAGAGCAACAAATTAATGGACATACAGCATAGCAATGAAATTCATCATTTTTTTCAAGATATATCAACTGTTTCCAAAACTGCAAAATTTTGGATTGTGCCAGTTCGAGTTTGAGTTTATTGGGGTTTTACGCCGTTTTCAGCTTCTATGGTCATATCGCGGCGACTGGAGCACCTAACAAAGGGTTCCTGGTATTTCTCGCACCAGTACAACCACAATATCCAAACCGAGCCTCCAGCTGCTCTCTCACATAGATGATTCACATCCATTCGCGAGAGACAAATAACTTTTGTCAAATGTCAGAATGGATACTGGCCAAGCCGGGGTTCGAACTCGAGACCCCTGGATTGACAGACTCCGCCGTAACCGACTGAGCTATCCGGGCTTGGCTGTGCCAGTTCGAAAGTTGCCAAAATGCATGTTGACAATGGCAGGATTTACTTTCAATATAACGAAAGAATTATCAAGTCAAAAGGATAAAATGTCTCAATGTTTTCCCAAGCCTTGTCTAATTGAGTCAAAACTCAGTCTAGACTGGTAATGGGTAAAAATGTCACTGTATTTTACCTTCTTTATCCTTTGTCGCCACATTATTTAATGATGAAGTCATTAATGATGTCATGATACTGTCATTGACAGCACGAGGAGGAACACCAGAAATCGCTCCGAGCCTCTCAAATATGTCTCCGTTTGATATCAACTCTGCTTTCAAACTGACAGGCCCAACGTCGAGAGGATGTGGATGTTCCAATGTCCGAGCATAGGCTTCAGATTCGTCCACTTGTATCAACTCATATTGTGGCCTGAAAAATTTGTAAAATATCTTACCATTGAGGAAAATTATCCAATATTTATCTATATCTTGTTTATTTAATGCGCTTCAAAATTGAAAATTTTTAATAGTTCAAGGCAATTGTAGCTAGCAACCAAGAAATAGTCATGTTTACAGAAATTCATTTTAGTGAACATAGCACAAGAAAACAAGAGCTGTCCGAAGACAGCGCGCTCGACTTTCTAAGTTGCTTAGTATAAAGGGGGCATAACTCCAAATAGAGTGGTCCCAGGGTCATGGGCCCTGATAGTAAGGTAGAGGGTGTGATGGTGAATAAGTATTCCAAGTTTGGGTTTAATCCCTTTGATAGTATGGAAGTTATTGATGTTTGAAAAAACTTTAACCTTGGTTGCAACGCCAACGCCGACGCCAACGCCGACGCCAACGCCCCGGTGACAGTATAAGCTCTCATTTTCTTCGAAAAGTCGAGCTAAAAATGCCAGAAATGGTAATATAACTTTCCAAAAGTTTATTTCATATTGACATTAACCCATTGACAAGCAATTTCTTTATTTCCCACAATGTTATCTACACAAAAAGACCGAAATCTTTCAAATTTCATTCACCTGAAATTGTCGTCTGCAAGGTCTTTGAATCTAGACCAGCCCAAAATTTTGCTGTCTGACAATGGGTTAAGCTATCATTTCTGTAGACCAAACTACAGTCGTTAACATTTAAAAATGTTGTAACTTGCTGTAGTTACATAAACTTATATTTCTTTTTAAAGAAAACAACAAAATGTGATTGATTGGTGTTAAATGCCTCTTTCAACTGCTATGGTCATATAGGGGGTGGCTGAAAAACCTAGCCATGAATTCCTGGAATTTCTTTCACTAGTACTACTACAATATTCAATCTGAGCCTCTAGCTGCTCTCTCACATAGATGGTTCACAGCTTTTGGTGAGAGACATGACTTTTTTGTCAAATGTCTAGACAATATCCAACATATCTTACCTAAAATAGATCAGGCAATGATTGGTCAATGCTGAATCCTTTTTCCTCCAGTTTCCTCATATCTTCACTCCAAATTTCCTCAAACCATCATTATATGTTTAAAGCTGCAGTTACAAGGTTTTTGTTGAAAAGCAACAATATGCAACATATCGTCGCTTTTCAACAAGACCCTCTTAACTACAGCTTTAAAGGGACATTTCATTCCGGTTTCAATTTTTTAAAGTATGTCTTCATGCCAAGATTGGTTATTCTAATGAGTATAAATCACGGTGGGTAATCGATATATTCAGAGCCACTGGCTCCGCACTTTAAGCATTATACTAGACTTCCGGTCCACGTGCGGCTCCGAAGTTATTTGCAGATTTTGGTAAACAACAAAAGGTAGGTGCTGGCTTTTTTGTTTTTCTTTCTTCTTTGACTGACTCTAATCACAAAAATGCAATGCTATTCGATGCCTACGATATTTTCCCCTTGAAAAACACACAGGATATTGAGCAACACCTCTTATCTTTTTCTGAATCACTTTCATTCCGAGATCAATTGTACAGAAAACTAAAGGAGTCGGGTGATATCTTTCTGTAAAAGTGTATGTTTTGAACCTGTTTGACTAAGTGTTGCTTTTTGAAGTATGGTTATTTGACAATTGAACAAGTTCAATGTCCCTCGAAATGTCACCAGACAAAATCATAGAAAATAATACTGAAAAAGGTCGTGGCTCTGATTATGTAGGTTGGATCTGATTATGTAGGTTGGCTATGATTATGTACGTTGGCTCTGAAGTTGTTGACAAACAACTTTTCTGTTGGTCCAATGAATATTAATGAGGTGTAATAAATGACGGTATGTGTGATCATTTACAGATGTCATGGTTTTATTTACAGATAGAGAGAAGGAAATACTCGTGCAGTATTTGTAACAAAGTATTTACACAACAATCAAGTGCAAAGTTCCATGAACACAATATACATGAACAAGAGCCGTCAGAGACGGACAATGCTCCCCGAATAAGGCTTTGTTACAATAAATGTATGCCATACAGAGCTAAGATTAAGCTAACAAACGATAAGCCCCCTTTTTCCATGACATACTTTTTATACGCAAATTTCAAGTAGTTAATTGTCAAGGGCATCTGATTTGCTACTCAAATATGAAATTTCATCAAATTCTGACCATTAGACTATGAGAAATTAAAGAAAAAGTGTATTTGACCTTAAGTCCCCTTTTCCCATGACGAGGCCTCAAATCCAAAAACTGGGAAAAGTACATCGGCATTATGTCATAGGGAGTTCACATGGTAAGTTTCATTTGATTTGGCCCAAGGGTTATAGAGAAATCACTTCGGACGGACGGACGGACGGACGGACGGACGGACGGACGGACGGACGGACGGAATGACGGACGGACGGACGGACGGACAGACGGACAGACGAAGCGGCGACTATATGCTCTCCCTTCGGGGAGCATAACAAAGTGTTGAACATACTTAGTGTACAATGTGATAAAACAATTGCAACAAAACATTGTAGAGGACGACAGGAGGCAACAATACATCAAAACGTTAGACCGTTCCAATGCGATGTTTGTTCCAAAACGTTCGCGATCAAATCTAATCTCGAGGGCCACATGAGATCAGATCATGGGGAGGAGAAACTGAAGTGCCCAACCCCGGAATTTGAGGCAACATTTGCGCACTCATGGTCATTGAACGAGCACAAATAGAAATGTGGTGGTGTAAACCCGAAAGGCTTTGCCTGTCCTGTGTGTGACAAGCGGTTCTCATACGAGCGATCGTTAAAAGCCCACGACCAATCGGCACACAATGGCAAGAGGTCAGTTTCTGAGATTTGCGGCGAGGAATTTGCATACTCAAACAGCTTGAAGAAACATCTGAAGAGGAAGCATTGAGTCAAAAACTTGACATCGTCGCTTTTCAACGAAAACCTCGTAACTGTAGCTAAAACGAAGATATCCTCGCCGCAAATCTCACAAACTGATCTCTTGCCATTGCGTACCGATTGGTCGTGGACTTTTAACGATCGCTCGTGTGAGAACCGCTTGTCACACACAGGACAAAGACTTTCGGGCCTAACGTTTTGGTGTATTATTGCCTCGTGTCGTCTTCTACATTGTTTTGTTGCAAACGTTTTATCACACACTGTATACTTAGTTAGTATGTTCAACACTTTGTTCATGTATATTGTGTTCGTGGAACTTAGCACTTGATTGTCGTGAAAATACTTTGTTACAAATACTGCATGAGTATTTCCTTCTCTCCATCTGTAAATAAAATAATGACATCTGTAAATGATCATACATACCTTTTAACCCTTTCCCAAACAAGACCTGGTTTTGACATCAATAAGAGAAAAGGCATGGGAAAACACTGAAACAAAAGAAGAAACTGCTGATAACCAGCAGTTTCTCCTTTTGTCTCAATATTTTCTTTGTCATAGTATACACAAATTTTATCTTTACAAACATCCATTTTGTCGTCTTCAGCAGCTTTCAAATTGGACGGCCCTAAAATTTTGCCGTTTGGGAAAGGGTTAAGTCATTTATTACACCTCATTAATATTCATTAGACCAACAGAAAAGTTGTTTGTCAACAACTTCAGAGCCAACGTACATAATCATAGCCAACCTACATAATCAGATCCAACGTACATAATCAGAGCCACACCCTTTTCCAGTATTTTTTCAATGATTTTGTCTGGTGACATTTCGAGGGACATTGAACTTGTTCAATTAACAAATAACCATACTTCAAAAAGCAACACTTAGTCAAACAGGTTCAAAACATACACTTTTACGGAAAGATATCATCCGACTCCTTTAGTTTTCTGTACAATTGATCTTGGAATGAAAGTGATTCCGAAAAAGACAAGAGGTGTTGCTTAACGTATACAACCCATCATTAGCACTAAAGAGCCAGAGGCGAAATTTGAAAAGTGCCAGTAATTCCTAGAGTGTGTTACATTTTCATTCCAAATAAAAACATTAGCATTTTGAACGGTTTAGATTTTTTAATTTATGCATACATATGGAAATATTTGACAAACATGTTTAAAATTACCTCCCTTGCATATGAATAAAGAGTAAAAATATATTTGTAAATTATTTTCTTCTTGAAGCATAATCTTGAAATCCGGCACGGTGAATAAACTTATCTGAGGTGTATTTACAAGTGTGTGTAATTTGATGCATGTCGGATGGCTAGAAAGTGGTGTTTTTAATGATGGGTCATATACCTTAATATCCTGTGTGTTTTTCAAGGGGAAAATATCGTAGGCATCGAATAGCATTGCATTTTTGTGATTAGAGTCAGTCAAAGAAGAAAGAAAAGCAAAAAAGCCAGCACTTACCTTTTGTTGTTTACCAAAATCTGTAAATAACTTCGGAGCCGCACGTGGACCGGAAGTCTAGTATAATGCTTAAAGTGCGGAGCCAGTGGCTCTGAATATATCGATTACCCACCGTGATAAATACTATCAGTTTTTTTAAGTTGTTGCCAATAAGCGAGAAACACGCATTTAAAGTTGAGACATAATCGATAAATTGCATATAAATCCGAACTGTTGTCCACAACAATTTGTTCAATTTTAACTCAAAAATACAAATTTCTCATAAACGGCGCAATATTTTGGCTTGAAATTTTCAGAAAATACGGTCTTTCAGATAAAAATAAAAGTAAAGTTTATGACAAAAATTTCTGAAATGTCACTTTAAACAAGCTGTAATTATGAGTTTTTTATTGACAAGCAGCAGTATTATCTTACCTAAATAGATCAGGAAATGACTGATCCACGCTGAATCCTTTTTCCTCCAATTTTCTTGTGTCTTCACTCCAGATTTCCTCAATCCATCATTGTCACTGCTTTTCAAAAAAAAACTTGTTTAACCCTTTCCCAAACAAGATCTGGTTTTGACGTCCCTAATAGAATTGGCTTGGAAAACATCGAGACTAAAGAAGAAACTGCTGATATTCAGCAGTTTCTCCTTTTGTCTCTATATTTTCTATGCCATATTTTACACACATTCTATCTTTAATCGCGTCCATTTTGTCAATTTTGGCAGTTTTTGAAGTGGATCACCCTAAAATATTGACGTTTGGGAAAGGGTTAAAGCTCTAGTTACAAGATTTTGTTGAAAAGTGACATCAAACAAATTACCTTACCTAAACAGATCAGGCAGTGATTCGTCAACACTGAATCCCTTTTCTTCCAGTTTTCTCGTATCTTCGCTCCAGATTTCCTCTAGCATTTCTTCTTTATCATTATAATGACCTTCAACTTGCTTGTTTAACTCTTGTAGTTGGGCTAGCAATGTGTTACGCCGCTCCTGAAGGTTCTTCAGTGACTGTCGCTAAAAATAAAACAGAGAAATATATATTCTCAAGGTCCAAAAAAATATATCCTTATTTTTAACAAATGACCCTATGTACTAACTGAATGACAAGATTTGATAACTAAAAGATTAAAAGCTTGCAAAGCTCATATAGATTGTGTACTTGATATTTAAACATGACAGGAAATGTACAAAGCCAGACCTTTACTGAGTGGCACATATAGGCCAAAAGGTACATGTCCATGAAAAAATACATTATTTCAAGGACAAACTAACGATAAGACGTGCAATTAGACACCATAAGCATACAATGTGATGAGCTTGAGTTAAATCCCATTGAAATTGTAGGAGGATGATACTAAAACTGAAGAGAATTTATGAAAGAATAGAAAACCAGGGTGTTATCATATGACTATCCAGGCTGTTCTTACATCTATGCATTTCTTGAAGTCAGAGAAAATGTAACTTTTACTTACATGCAATTTTGCACTTGGTTCTTTCGGGTACAATATTGGTATTTTGGGGTGTTTCTTTGCACCATGTGTTTCCTGCAAGTTAATGTATGTTGTATTAAGCAATCAGGAAAACATTTTGTTTGTGGTCTGTTTAGGGAATGTAAAAAGGCCATTCTTAATTACTTTGTAGCCGTTTTGAATTGGCTTCTTTTCAATTTTCATATTTCTTTTAACCTGATTTTGTTTGCTGAGATAATTAATTCCCTCTAAAAGTATTTCTGTCAATTGCATTACTTATGAAAGAGAAGAGAGTACTTTAGAGACAAAGAAATGACCATATTCCAGAAAACCCTTCTTCGAACTTCACTTTTCATGTTGGTTTAAACAGTATTTCAATCATATCACAATTAAGTTCACTTATACACATCATAAATTTCTGAATGATAACAGCACCTTAACGACTATGCCATATTTGATCATTTTCTAGAAAAGAAACTGGCTTCAATTTACTTTCAATCCACTAAGTACCGATAAAAATTACTCTTTTCACTCACCCCTTTGCCAGTATAATATGCTTGTTGCTGATTCAGCGACTGTTGATACATCTCTTCTTTATTCCTCATTTGTTTGTGCCGACCATGTTCGGCCCGCCCATACTGATTCTGGTACCCCTCATCGTAGTCATATTGATACGGCTCCCCTTCAACTTTGTCGTCATAATCGTCATAGCAACCAGTTTGGTCATCCGACACCGACCATCCACCTTCATTGTAGGTCTGCTCTTGATCATACTCATTTCTTTTTCCCCTCCAAGATTTTTGTCCATTATATTCCGCATTACTATTTTGCCATTCTGGTTTATGATGTTGTGTTTTATCTTTAAGCTGTCCTGTAGACCTTTTATCATATTGCTCATAGTGACCTT
Source organism: Fragum sueziense (assembly GCA_963680895.1). Taxonomy (NCBI): domain Eukaryota; kingdom Metazoa; phylum Mollusca; class Bivalvia; order Cardiida; family Cardiidae; genus Fragum; species Fragum sueziense. Next base: position 2,144,820 of record OY804603.1, read on the forward strand.
CATATTGACCTTCATGCTGATTCTTTGACCTCTGACCTTGACCTTTATTGACCTGATAATTTGTTTCATCATAAATCTTTGTGGATTGATATTTTTGTCCTTTTTTAGCCTCATAATCTTCTTCTTCAAAGTTTCTCTCCGATACATTGTAATTTTTCCCATGACCTTGACTTTGACCGTGTCTTTGACCTTGTGAATTCTCAACCTGATTATCAACATGGTTACCTGGACTATGTTTACACATATGACCTTCACCTTGAAGTTTCTGTTGTTGTTTTTGTTCCTCTTGTTGCCGTTGACAACAAGTCGCACACGTTTCCACCTGACCCTGACCCGACCTTGGTGGATCTTGGTACATGGATCCCTGCATCATGGGAGGTCGATGTAACGAGCCTGGATGCCAGGGTTCTGCAAAAGGGTTCAGTGCAGTGTAATAATTTTCATACGGCATCCGCCCTGCGTCCCCTGCTGGGTTCATGTAACCTTGGGGATAGTATGGCATGTATGGATGCATGTATGGGTATTGTCCGTGATACATCATTGGGTGGATGGGAAATCTGGGGCCATGCATTCCTGGACCTAAAACCAAAATACAAGTATTCATTTTAACTAACAGAAACTAGAGTGAGCTTCTAAGTTTTATTTATATACATGTATGATATAACAAGTAAACTGTTCATAGAATGCATATTAAACTGTGTTGTAGTGAAGATCTTCAATTATCAGACAGACAAACAGCAGCAAACCTCTTGAAATCATGAAAAACTTAATAAATGGACTAAAAGAGAAAATTGACACCCAAAATGGTTCTAAAGGTTTAAAAATGTTGACCTTCTACCCTCCAAACTTTGCTAAGTGAATTTATTTCCGATGAAAATAGCATTCTCCCTTTCTTCTGTTTTAAAAGGTAGTTAAATTCCCCATACCTGGCCCTCCATATGGAGGCATGAATGGTGGATACATTCCCTGCATGGGCCCCATTTGGTGCATCATGGCTGGATTACCCTGTGGGAGCCCCATGTTGGTGGGCGGGACCATTCCTGGCATCATCCCCGGATGAATATTCATATTTCCCATAGGATGTCCCATCCCCATATTGGGCCCCATTTGTACTGTGGGCGGAGTTACATTTGGTTGAATATTGGCAACACCCCCTGTTGCTATGCCAACATCTTCAGTAGGGCTCATGACCCCATCTCCCATTGGATCAACAGGAACAACATTAGCCAATGGGGCAGCAGTGGGCGGGACTACATGTAATGGTTGACCAATAGAAACAGGTGTAGCTTCAACTCCAGCTGTCATCTCAGCTCTCATTGGACCATCAGGTTTATTGGGTGGAGCTAAGTTCCGATTATGCCCCACCCCTGACAGCTGATTGGCTGAAGATTCTCCATGGACCAATGGCTTGGAACTGACATTAATATTCATAGACTTGAGAACATGGGTTAGATCTTGTCTATCATCCCTGAAAACCAAAAAAATATACAGTACATGTAATCAAAATTAGCTACTATAGGCTTTCAAAACTTGCCCCCTTCCTTTCCCATTGAGGACAAGCAGGTAGGGTCAATTAACATCATATGTGATAGAAATAACACATTTTCCTCTCTTTTTTCTGGCAGTTCTTAACTCACTCAGGGTTCAACATTAACCTGTGCCCGACAGACATTAACTGCCTGCTGCTTGGTCAGGGCTAGTTAGATCCCCAAGATGCAAGACCGGCTGGTCAGCCTCATTTAAAATTTCAGTCACTATTACCATAATGAAAACACCAGATATGTGACACAACAAGAACACTGGCCCTGCAAATTTTGATTTATTTGTCATTCAAAACTTGTCTTTCAGCTTATGAAAGGATTATTGTTGTTTACACCTTTTCCCAATTATCCAAATATTTGGTCAGGACCAGTGCATATTTGGTCAGGGCTAGCAGCATCTGGCAGCAACAAGCCCGACTGTCTGGTAACTGAAAAAGTTAATATTGGACCCTGTCACTACAAATAAAATGTTCTCTTCAACAACTTTAAATATGGACAAGCTTAAACAGATAAAAGATCTGAAACACCTCTTCTAATGTGCTTGTAAAATGTGATTATCGGTAAGTTACCTGTAATGATCCAAATCATCTGTGACATCATCCTCCTGTCCTCTATAGCCAACATGAGTAGGTGCACCATAATGACCTGGTTTTGAGGTCCCTAACAGAATTTAACCCTTTCCCAAACAACAAAATTTCAGGGTGCTCCAATTTGAAAGCTGCTACAGAGGACAAAATTAAGATTGAAAACCATTGGATTTGTGTAAAATATAGCATAGAAAATATTGAGACAAAAGGAGAAACTGCTGGATATCAGCAGTTTCTTCTTTTGTCTTAATGTTTTTTTCTAGCCAAATCTATTAGGGGCGTCAAAATCAGGTCTTGTTTGGAAAAGGGTTAAGGCTAGGGAAAACTTTGAGGCAAAAGAAGAAAATGCTGATAATCAGCATTTTCTCCTTTTGGCTCAAAGTTTTCTGTGCTATATAATTCACAAATTTGATCCAAAATAACAACCATTTTAACGTCTGTAGTATCTTTCAAAGTGGACCACCTGAAAATTTTGCTGTTTTCAAAAGGGTTAAACACTTGCATGACAAGAATATACTGTTACCTGTAATTATCGAAGTCCCCTGTGTCATCCTCCTCCTGCACTCTATAGCCAACATGGGTAGGTGCACCATAATGTCCTTTCTGTGCTCTTCTGTGTTTAAGTCTGTACCTGAAAATAATTTACATATACTTCTGAGTGCACAACATATTTAGACAGCCAATAAAACTTAGCGAAAAATGTAAGATTTCTTGTTAGCTTTTACTGAAAACACGACCTTGATTTCTGACTTTGACTGTAATGAAATGACCATGACCTTGGTACAAAAGTATGTCTCTTAATGGGATGCCCTTGCAAATATAAAGTACCTTGAGGACTTTTAAAGATGTTGCAGTAACATGTAACCTGTTGAATTAAGGAAGGCAGAGAGATAGACAGACACATGGATAAAGAAATCCTTATTCATGTTATTACTTACAACTATAGGTTTAACCCTTTCCCAAACAAGCCCTGGTTTTGACGTCCTTGATAGAAAAGGCTTGGGAAAATATTGAAACAAAAGAAGAAACTGCTGATAACCAGCAGTTTCTCCTTTTGTCTCATTATTTTCTGTGTCATATTTTGCACAAATCCTATCTTTTATAACATCCATTTTGTCATTTATGGCAGTTTTTGAAGTGGGTCTCCTTAGAATTTTGTCGTTTGGGAAAGGGTTAAACTTACTTTTCCAACTCTTCATCAGAATGAGCGAAGGTACAACTAGCGCCCCTCGGACAATTAGTCCTCTCTAGATGATCCCTACACATGCTCGTCTTGTAACGAGAGTTGTGGGGCGCAAGATATTCTTGTCGTCGGGGCGCGGAGTTTTGGAGAAAGTCAACGAGTCCTTCTACCACGGTGTGAACGGCTTTCATTACTCCGTCTAGATTCTCCCAGGATGGGGCTGGTATATCTGCAAAAAAAGGAGAATCAAAAAAAATTGTTGCAAGGGCTGAAAGAGGTACACAATTTGTACCAAAGTATCCATTCGACAGTTACAAGTAGGTACCTGAGTACATAAACAAATACATAATTCATTTATTCAAGTGACTTCTGTCACATTATTGCATAAAGCATAATTTACCATTAGGAACATGCAGACGAGTCGACATGGCGGAGTCTATTCTCCTGCACGTTCCTATAGGTGGATTTCTTCATTTTTGAACAACTAAACCTGTAAAGTTAAAACAAATTGTGACAGGCTTTTTCAGTTTAACTACCAACACATATTAATCAAGAAATAAGCACAGTAAATAAAGAGATGAGACTAACCTGGGCTAGGATCAATGCTGGATAAAAACTCCAGTTCCGGCTGTAATCTCTGTAGATTGTGTGGATCACCAGTCCTTTGTAGAGCTATCAATAACTCACTCACACTCTGTGAGAAAGTTTGAGGGGTCTGAAGCTGTAATAGATATAAATCTATTAGTGTAGACTAAAAGCAGGCTGCATGTATAAGATTGGCATCAAGGTTCCAGCCTATGTAAGTTATGCAGGTCACCAGTTCTCTCTAGGGCTATTAATAATTCACTAACACTCTGGGAAAATGTCTGAGGAGTCTGCAGCTAAAATGTCAAAAGTTTTGGTTTGTTGGATGCCTTTAAACTCTTTTATTATGTATTGCAGATTAATCAAGGGCGTAGCGCCCATTACGCATGATACGCATGTGCGTAATGTAAACAAGAGTGCCTGAAAGGCACTGATATCGCTCACCTGAGTTCTTTGTGTATTTGATTGTGTACAATATAAATTTTGTTGTAAACAAATATATATGTCACATCAAATTATTGCACACTAGAATATCACTGAAAGTGATCATACCCCCCAACAGCACTGTTTTTGTTCATTTTGAGAAGTACATTTCATTTGAACTGTGAGCTCATCTATTGGGAAAAAGAGCAACAGACCAAACAGCACATGTAAATGTTGCAAAAATGCCAATTCTCAACAAAAGGACATAGCTCATTTATAAATCAACAAGCCTTGCCCTGCCATGCCCACATTTTTTAAATAAATCTAATGTTAACAACTGTGTATTGAAGACAGTCACTCAAGGTACATTCCTGTAAGGTTTGGTTCAACTCTGCCCTATAATTGCAAACTTTTTAGCATTTTCTCATGATTTCGTTAAGTCTGATAAGCCTTGGCCTGCCACAACCACATTTTTTGACGAATAAAAAATTTGCGAACAAATATTTTAACGAGTCACCCACTGATAATTCCTGCCAAGTTTGGTAACAAATCGCCTGATGGTTAAGGAGATGAAGATTTTTGAAGAATTATCTATAGATTTCTTGAAGTCTGATGAGCCCCGCCCTGCCAAGCCCATGCTTTTCACCCAATCAGAAATTCATGAACATTTGTTGAAGAGAGTCTCTCAAGGGACATTCCTGCCAAGTTTGACAGTAATTGGCCAAATAATTGATTTTTAAAGATTTTTCACATGATTTCTCTATGTCAGATAAGCTCCGCCCTGCCACGCCCACAATTTCTGATGAATCAAAAATTTACAAACAAGTTTTGAAAAGCGTCACCTAAGGAACATTCTTGCCAAGTTTGGTAAGAATTGGCCCTGTGGTTAAGAGGAGAAGATTTTTGAAAAATTATCTAACAATTTCTCGAAGTCTGATAAGCCCCACCCTGCCAAGCCAACATTTTCCCCCCTCAATCAAACATTCATGAACATGTGTTGAATACAGTCACTCAATGGACAATCCTGCCAAGTTTGGTTAAAATTGGCAAAATAATTGATTTTAAAGATTTTTCACGTATCTCCAAGTCCGATAAGCGCCGCCCTGCCACGCCCACAATTTTTGATGAATAAAAAATTCACCAACAAGGTTTGAAAAGGGTTACCAAAGGAGCATTTCTGCCAAGTTTGGAAAGAATTGGCCTAAAGGTTAAGGAGAAGAAGATTTTTGAAGAATTATCTAACAATTTCTCAAAGTCTTATAAGCCCCGCCCTGCCACGCCTACAATTTTCACCCAATCAAAAATTCATGAGCATGTGTTGAAAACAGTCACTCAAGGGACATTTCTGCCAAGCTTGGTTCAAATTGGCATGATAATTGATTTTTAAAGATTTTTCACATGATTTTTCCAAGTCTGATAAACCCCGCCCTGCCACACCCACAATTTTTGACGAATCAAAAATTCACAAACAAGTTTTGAAAAGGGTCACCTTAGAAACATTTCTGCCAAGTTTGGAAAGAATTGGCCTTGTGGTTAAGGAGAAGAAGATTTTTGAAGAATTTTCTAATAATTTTTCGAAGTCTGATAAGCCCCGCCCGGCCAAGCCCACTAATTTTTGACGAATCAAAAATTCACGAACAAGTTTTAAAAAGGGTCACCCAAGGAACATTTCTGTCAAGTTTGGAAAGAGTTGGCCCAGTGGTTAAGGAGGAGAAGATTTTTGAAGAATTATCTAATGATTTCTCAAAGTCTGATAAGCCCCGCCCGGCCACGCCCACAATTTTTGACAAATCAAAAATTCACGAACAAGTTTTGAAAAGGGTCACCCAAGGAACATTTCTGCCAAATTTGGAAAGAATTGGCCTAGTGGTTAAGGAGGAGAAGATTTTTGAAGAATTAATTTACAATTTCTTTAAGTCTGATAAGCCCCGCCCTGCCACGCCCACATTTTTTGACGAATCAAAAATTCACGAACAAGTTTTGAAAAGGGTCACCCAAGGAACATTTCTGCCAAGTTTGGAAAGAATTGGTGCAGTGGTTAAGGAGGAGAAGATTTTTGAAGAATTATCTTATGATTTCTCTAAGTACGATAAGCCCCGCCCTGCCACGCCCACAATTTTTGACGAATCAAAAAATCAGGAACAAGTTTTGAAAGGGCCCACCCAAGGAACATTTCTGTCAAGTTTGGAAAGAATTGGCCCAGTGGTTAAGGAGGAGAAGATGTTTAAAGAAATTGTTGACGACGGACGACGAGCGACGGACGACGGACGCCGGATAGTGACTGACCCTAAGAGCTCCCCTTGAGCTCGTTGAGCTCAGGTGAGCTAAAAAGGTCACCAAAGGAACATTCCTGCCAAGTTTGGATAGAATTGGCCAAGTGGTTAAGGAGAAGAAAATATTTTTGAAGAATTATCTAACGATTTCTCGAAGTCTTATAAACCCCGCCCTGCCACGCCTACAATTTTCACCCAATCAAAAATTCATGAGCATGTGTTGAAAACAGTCACTCAAGGGACATTTCTGCCAAGCTTGGTTCAAATTGGCCTGATAATTGATTTTTAAAGATTTTTCACATGATTTTTCTAAGTCTGATAAGCCCCGCCCTGCCACGCCCACAATTTTTGACGAATCAAAAATTCACGAACAAGTTTTGAAAAGGGTCACCCAAGAAACATTTCTGCCAAGTTTGGAAAGAATTGGCCCAGTTGTTAAGGAGGAGAAGATTTTTGAAGAATTATCTAACGATTTCTCGAAGTCTGATAAGCCCCGCCCTGCCACGCCCACAATTTTTGACGAATCAAAAATTCACGAACAAGTTTTGAAAAGGGTCACCCAAGAAACATCTCTGCCAAGTTTGGAAAGAATTGGCCCAGTGGTTAAGGAGGAGAAGATTTTTGAAGAATTATCTAATGATTTCTCGAAGTCTGATAAGCCTCGCCCTGCCCCGCCCACAATTTTTGACGAATCAAAAATTCACGAACAAGTATTGAAAAGGGTTACCCAAGAAACATTTCTGCCAGGTTTGGAAAGAATTGGCCCATTGGTTTAGGAGGAGAAGATTTTTGAAGAATTATCTAATGATTTCTCAAAGTCTGATAAGCCCCGCCCTGTCACGCCCACATTTTTTGACAAATCAAAAATTCATGAACAAGTTTTGAAAAGGGTCACCCAAGAAACATTTCTGCCAAGTTTGGAAAGAATTGGCCCAGTTGTTAAGGAGGAGAAGATTTTTGAAGAATTATCTAACGATTTCTCGAAGTCTGATAAGCCCCGCCCTGCCACGCCCACAATTTTTGACGAATCAAAAATTCACGAACAAGTTTTGAAAAGGGTTACCCAAGAAACATTTCTGCCAAGTTTGGAAAGAATTGGCCCAGTGGTTAAGGAGAAGAAGATTTTTGAAGAATTATCTAATGATTTATCGAAGTCTGATAAGCCCCGCCCTGCCACGCCCACATTTTTTGACAAATCAAAAATTCACGAACAAGTTTTGAAAAGGGCCTCCCAAGGAACATTTCTGCCAAGTTTGGAAAGAATTGGCCCAGTGGTTAAGGAGGAGAAGATGTTTAAAGAAATTGTTGACGACGGACGACGGACGATGGACGACGGACGACGGACGCCGGAGAGTGACTGACCCTAAGAGCTCCCCTTGAGCTCGTTGAGCTCAGGTGAGCTAAAAAAATCACGAACAGGTTGTAGGCTGCTTTGTATTGTTTTAAGGGTCAATTTTGCCATTTTTTGTCTCAAAATGCACATAGAATACACGAAAACAAGTCTTACAAATCAAAATGTTCTCGGGGAGACCCCAGAACCCCCTTAAGAACGGGGATACCCCCTCTCGTGCTCTTCGTCTCTCGGGCCTACGACGCTCGTGCGTAATAATTAAATTTCTGGCTACGCCCATGTTAATTATAGACTTGTCCAAATCAACACCAAAACAAAAACATTGAGCAAGGTAAGAGATATTAACAAGAGTGCCTGAAAGGCACTGATATCGCTCACCTGAGTTCTTCCTGTATTTGATTATGTATGATATAAATTTTGTTGTGAACAAATATATAAGTCATATCAAATTATTGTTAATAAAGTTTCATAATTTCCAATGAATGCAATGAAGTCACATTAGTATTCAATCATATTGCATGTAGTGACATCTTAAATATTGAATATCATGTGCTGTTCCAGTTTGATTTTTATAACCAAGATTTAACTTTTATAATTAAATTTTGAAACATCAGAATGATACATTACAAGCATTAATATGCTTAATATTTTAAGCCCCTCCTTGCCTCATCAACATTTATTAACCTGTCAAAAATTTACAACAAAGTGTTTGAAAAGAGTAACTCAATGAGCATTTTGCTATACTTGGTTTAAATTGGCCCCATAATTGATTTTTGAAGAATTTCTGTACGACTTTTTTAAGTCTGATAAGCCCTACCCTGCCACACTCATTTTTTTTAACAAACCAAAAATTCACAAACAATATTATTGTTACAAAGAGTCACTCAAGCAACATCCCTGGTACAAATTGGCCCAACAGTTGATTTTTCTTATCATTTCTCCTAGTCGAATAAGTCCCATCCTGCCATGTCCACATTTTTTATGAATCAGAAATTTGTAATAAAAATAAAAAGGGGTACTTAAGGAACATTCCTGAATAATTTGGTATAATTTGGTCCAACGGTTAAGGAGAAGAAAATTTTCAAAGAATTGTTTAATGATTTTTCCAAGTCTGATAAGCCCCGCCCTGCCATGCCTACATTTTTTGACAAATAAAAAAATTCATGAACACACATTGAAAACAGTCACTCAAGAAACAGATTTGCCAAGTTTACTTCAAATTTGACCAATGGTTGATTTTTAAAGATTTTTTTCATGATTTCTCTAAGTCTGATAAGCCCCACCCTGCCTGCCCACATTTTTTGACGAATCAAAAATTTGAATACAAGTTTTGCAAAGGGTCACCAAAGGAACATTTCTGCCAAGTTTGATAAAAATTGACACATTGGTTAAGGAAAAGAAGATTTTTGAAGAATTATGTAACAATTTCTCTAAGTCTGATAAGCTCCGCCCTGCCATGCCCTCATTTTTTGACGAATCAAAAATTTCTCGACACACAGTGAAGACAGTCACTCAAGAAACATTCCAGCCAATATTGGTACAAATTGGATAAACATTTGATTTTTAAAGAATTATTTAACAATTTCTAAAATTCTGATAAGCCCTGCTCTGCCACGCCCACATTTATTGACGAATCAAAAATTTGAAAACAAGTTTTGAAAAGGGTCACCCAAGGAACATTTCTGCCAACTTTGGTAAAAATTGACATGATGGTTAAGGAGAAGAAGATTTTTGAAGAATTATTTGATAATTTCTCTAAGTCTGATAAGCCCCGCCCTGCCACGCCCACATTTTTTGACGAATCAAAAATTTGAAAACAAGTTTTGAAAAGGGTCACCAAAGGAACATCTCTGCCAATTTTGGTAAAACTCGACTCAATGGTTAAGGAGAAGAAGATTTTTGAAGAATTATTTAACAATTTCTCTAAGTCTGATAAGCCCCGCCCTGCCACACCCACATTTTTTGACGAATCAAAAATTTGAAAACAAGTTTTGAAAAGGGTCACCCAAGGAACATTTCTGCCAACTTTGGTAGAAATTGACTCAATGGTTAAGGAGAAGAAGATTTTTGAAGAATTATTTAACAATTTCTCTAAGTCTGATAAGCCCCGCCCTGCCACGCCCACATTTTTTGACGAATCAAAAATTTGAAAACAAGTTTTGAAAAGGGTCACAAAAGGAACATTTCTGCCAACTTTGGTAGAAATTGACTCAATGGTTAAGGAGAAGAAGATTTTTGAAGAATCATTTAATAATTTCTCTAAGTCTGATAAGCCCCACCCTGCCACACACACATTTTTTGACGAATCAAAAATTTGGAAACAAGTTTTAAAAAGGGTCACCCAAGGAACATTTCTGCCAACTTTGGTAGAAATTGACTCAATGGTTAAGGAAAAGAAGATTTTTGAAGAATTATTTAACAATTTCTCTAAGTCTGATAAGCCCCGCCCTGCCACGCCCACATTTTTTGACGAATCAAAAATTTGAATACAAGTTTTGAAAAGGGTCACCCAAGGAACATTTCTGCCAACTTTGGTAGAAATTGACTCAATGGTTAAGGAGAAGAAGATTTTTGAAGAATTATTTAATAATTTCTCTAAGTCTGATAAGCCCCGCCCTGCCACGCCCACATTTTTTGACGAATCAAAAATTTGAATACAAGTTTTGAAAAGGGTCACCAAAGGAACATTTCTGCCAACTTTGGTAGAAATTGACTCAATGGTTAAGGAAAAGAAGATTTTTGAAGAATTATTTAACAATTTCTCTAAGTCTGATAAGCCCCGCCCTGCCACGCCCACATTTTTTGACGAATCAAAAATTTGAAAACAAGTTTTGAAAAGGGTCACCCAAGGAACATTTCTGCCAACTTTGGTAGAAATTGACTCAATGGTTAAGGAGAAGAAGATTTTTGAAGAATTATTTAACAATTTCTCTAAGTCTGATAAGCCCCGCCCTGCCACGCCCACATTTTTTGACGAATAAAAAATTTGAAAACAAGTTTTGAAAAGGGTCACCCAAGGAACATTTCTGCCAACTTTGGTAGAAATTGACTCAATGGTTAAGGAGAAGAAGATTTTTGAAGAATTATTTAACAATTTCTCTAAGTCTGATAAGCCCCGCCCTGCCACGCCCACATTTTTTGACGAATCAAAAATCTGAAAACAAGTTTTGAAAAGGGTCACCTAGGGAACATGCCTGCTAAGTTTGGTTAGGATTGGCCCAGTGGTTAAGGAGGAGAAGATGTTTAAAGAAATTGTTGACGACTTCCGACGCACGACGCACGACGCACGACGCACGCCGGACACAGGGTGATCACAAAAGCTCACCTTGAGCATGTTGCTCAGGTGAGCTAAAAAGACAAAATTTCCCTTGAAAACAGTTATATACATATTTTGAAGTTGAAATGCAAAAATAATTCTAGATGCCACTTCTCACATAGTCACATACTGGTGGCGTGGTGGGTGACAAAAATGTTAATTCTAACCATGTGTCAAATATTTGTGGTAACTTCTCATACATACCTTATCAATAATTGACTGCATGTGAGATTTATGAGTAGCATCTCCATATAACAGCGACGACCACTGGTCTGGAGCAATACGTAGACCTGCTTCCATAGCAATTTGTACAATCTGCGAATCATGTTCACGTCGTAACATCTCGTATGTACGATATTCCTCTTTCAGCTGCATTAAGGAAGATTCTTCCTCTCGCTTGGTGACCTGAAATTGTTGGGTAAAAGAAATATTTTCTGAAGGGATTCGATCTTGTATTAATACATGGAGAAGTGAACAGCAAAGGTTCCTAACTAAATATTTGACAAGCCTCACAAGTGTTTTCTTAATCCTTTTTATAAAAGGTAAATCTGGCATATTTGCAGATGTTAGGGTTATTCTTCAAAGGTAGGTTTTAGTTTTTTTCTTGGCCATTTTACTTTCCACTCAACAGCTTTGGTTGAGGCTAAAGAGGCAAGGGATTCAAGTATTAAATTCCAAGTTATTATTCCAACCTCCATATTTTACAACTACATTAACCCTTTCCCAAACAAGACCTGGTTTTGACGCCCCTAATAGAAAAGGCTTTGGAAAATATTGAAACAAAAGAAGAAACTACTGATGACCAGCAGTTTCTCCTTTTGTCTCAATATTTTCTGTGCCATATTTTTTACACAAATCTTATCTTTAATAACAACTATTTTGTCATTTGTGGCAGTTTTTGAAGTGGATCACCCTAAAATTTTGCCGTTTGGGAAAGGGTTAATAATGCCCCTTAAAATAAATGAAGTTTTATTAAGTGTGTGAAGGCTATAAGAGCATATCCCATAAATTACAAATTACCTTAAAACAGGATGCCCTATACAATAGCTGGACGACATGTCCGATGGCCGTCTTAGAAGCCTGGGGATAGTGAGTCTCTAGTCTTTGTACAATTACTTAATCAGCGGATAAAGAAGCTCCTATTATTTTGTTCATAAAATGCCATGATATTTGTAAACACAAACGGGAAGCATAGACCAAAATCAGACTGCCTGCATATGCAGGCTGATCTTCGTCTGATGCTACCTGCCAAACTTGTAAATTCCTGGATTAGTACAACAAGAGTTCTGGGAGTTCCTTTTACACTGTACCTTAAAACAGGACGCCCTATACAGAAGCTGTACAACATGACCGATAGCTGTCTTAGAAGCCTGTGGGTAGTGGGTCTCCAGTCTTTGTACAACAAATAAAACCAGGACCTTCCTCGATAACGCAGATCCATCCTCCAACGCCAATAAAATCAGCTTTAATACCTCTTCCTGCATGGCTGAAAGAAAAGCCAGATTTACAATAAGAGGGGATTGAAGGTATGGCATTCTAAAATATCATTCAACTGTTATAGTTAGACTAAGTCACAAACACAAATTTAACTTTAATCAATAAAATTTGACTTGGACACAAGGTTTTCATACAAAGTTAAATTCTTTCCCAAACTAGTTCATGTTTTAATGTCTCCAGTGATTTTTTTTCCTAAAAAAACGGTCGTTATTGGGCCCCTTCCCCCTCTCTGTGGAATATACTTTTTCCTCCTTTTCAGATAAATTTTCCCCTCCTGGAACTAGATTTAAATTTCCTGTTGCAAAGAAAAATCCAAATCGTATTTAGATTCTAGGCATCTCTTAACAGTTCAAATGGTTGTTTGAATGTCCCATTATGATATACAGGCAAGTTAAATGCATTTATAACACTGTATTTGATAGTATAAGCATGTATTGAAATTTCCCCTTTTTGGGCATTCACACGGAAATTTCCCCCATCAATGGGCCCTGACCCCCTTCCCCCAAAATTGAAAATAAACACTGGTCTCTGAATGAGGGAGGATCAGAAAACATTGATGGAAAAAGAGACAAAGACCTGTTTGTCTTTACCATAAGTATTTTTGTGTATAGATTCCATTTTTTTCACTACAATTTTGTTGTCTGCAGCGGGATTCAAGTTGGAACACTCATTTTTTTCTATTTGGGAAAGGTTTAAGTGTGTGTTACTCCAAGATGACTTATCCTAACCCTTTAGAAATAACCCTAAACAATAACAACTCATCAGGACCAAGAAATTAACAAAGGCCCACAAGTTAGACAACAACAGTTACCGATTCTCACTTAATGAAGTTTTTTTACACCCACCAAGGTAACAGCTTTAGAAAACATTGTGACAAAAAATTTACATACTTACCAGGACCAAGAAATTGACATCCTCTCCCTCTAACAGACGCCCACAAATTAGACGACAACTGTTGTGGATTCTGATGTTGAAGAATCAGCTCCGTCACGGTTCGCTCGCCAAGTGAACGCGCTGCACGTAGAGCTCGTGCTCGACCTTCTTCTTCAACCAGCTGACAACTCACAAGCGTTATCAGCTTCCGCTGCATCGGACGACTGAGGAAGGAGTTTGGAACATTTTGAGAATTCCCGCTGTTGGATGTTGAGACTGTTATAATGGAACCTGTGCTGCCTGAAAAAGACATGAGTTAATATAGCATTCATGATCAATTAAGTTGTCCGGCAATGTTTCCTACAACATCTTAACAGGTTGACAAAACCAGGTTTTGTTTCGGAGTCTTAAAACCTTTATTGTTGAGGTGTTTTTTACACTCATTAGAAAAATCTCTAAGAGTACCCAAAATAAGGACAATAGTGGAAAGTATGAAAATTTACTTGACATTGCTATTGTCTAAACATGACCATTTTTTTTTTTAAAGTGTTGAGCCAGTAAACATTTCATTCAATATAGGTATAGCAAACATTTCATTATAAAGATGACGTTCATTTAATTGAATGCAGATCTGATCATCTTTACCTCAGTAACTGTACTTCAGAAATTGTTTTAATTATTTAGATCAAACTGATAAAAATTATTACAGTTGCTCTAACATTGATATGATGAAATTGAACAATCTTCTGAAAGTTATATGTGAATGACAATGAATTGTAAATAATTCATGACTTACTTGATGAGACAGGTTTCAGGAGCAATGCCAGGTCCTCTAAATGTTTTATAGACAAATCATAAAACTTTCTAAACTCTCCCGGAACACATTCCTCTTTATTCTCCGGCACCGCCGTTGCACAGACAAGCTGCAACAATGCAAAGTTGACAGGCAACTCCGCGACATCTCTGGAGATCAGTGACTGATCGAACGGACATTTTCTCTGCTGTAGCTTGCACAAGCAAGAATGACAGACGGTGTGGCCACAAGCCAAGCTGATGGGTCTGTACTGTTTTTCATTGAAAACATTATAGCATACTGGGCAGGATAAAAATTCTGTCCACTGTGGCGCCTGTATCGGCATGCTGATGTCTCTTATGTAACGAGACTATACTGCTCTGTTGTCCTGAAAACAAAAACATCATATAGCTTTTATGAGGAAACTTTGTATTGAAAACTGTACAGAGCTACAGATAAGAGGGGGGTGATGGCTTTTCAAAATTCAATATTTCATTAAATTAATGTCTTTCAAATCCTATGTTGGGGGTGCTCATTGGAATCGTCTTGACAAGACGATTCCAATGAGTACCCACAACATAGGGTTTGGATTAGAAATAATAAATTTGAAATGCCTTTACTCATATCTGTTGCTCTGCTGTATTGTTTTTCATTGAAAACGTTATAGCAAACTGGGCAGGATAAAAATTCTGTCCACTGTGGCGCCTGTATCGGCATGCTGATGTCTCTCATGTAATGAGACTATACTCTTCGTAAATCCTGAAATGAGAAAACATCATAAAGTATAGAATCAGTCAGCATGACGTCATCCTCACTTTCATTTTTTCATCTAGGGTACTTCCTCTGTCTTTATCGTTATGCGATACCATTTTTGAGGCAGAATATTTCAAAAATCCATTATTAAAATTCATAAACAAAACTCTTACTTTAACCCTTTCCCAAACGGCAAAATTTTAGCGTGATCCACAGGACCACTTCAAAAACTGCCAGAAATGACAAAATGGAAGTTATTAAAGATAGAATTTGAGATAGAAACTTTCTAACAACCAACGCATTTTTAATAACCAGGCGTAGTCGTCGAGATATTGGTAATGCTTTAACGAATACGACCGAAGCTTTCACCTCCACTGAATGAATGCAGGTCCGCACTTTATGACTGACAACGTTTTTGATTGGCTGAAGGGATTGTGCCGACCGAATCAATTAGCTCCCAGGACAGAACTAGGTAATTATGTGGAAAAAAGTTTACCTGTGTGTATGATGCAATGTACTCTCCAAAGCCGAGTTCTATATTGATTAAACCATCAAATATATGACCTCTGCAGTTTTTGGTACGCCAACAGCCTATTTGGTCGTCATAATCTAATTATAGCACATCGTTTGAATTATCGAATCAAAATCAATCAGTTTTATCTTGCATGATCATTACGTATACATTGCGTCGCTTCTATTTTTGGCTGAAGCCGGTAACATTTGAATAATCGAATCAAAATCATTCAGTTTGATCTTGTTTGATTATGTATCAGGGTTTTCCATGACGCACAAATCATGCGTCATTGTCGCAATTTCAGAACAAATGACCCCTTAGAGATTTACCTGAGGGTCATTAATGACGCAAGATTTAAAACCCAGATTTTCGTTTGATACTTGAGTCTTAGGGCATTTGACCCACAAAATAGTAGAAATGACCCCTAACTTTGAAGGCAAGGGGGTCACAATGACCCCAAATTATCAAGCTCAGGGAAAACCCTGACGTATACATTACGTCGTTTCTATTTTTGGCGGAAGCTGGTAATTTGAAGCGTTAGCCAATCATTTCTTGTATCAGAAATTTCCATTGTTTATGAGTATATTGGCGACGATTGGATACCGAAATCCCGCCAAGGCCCCGAGATTAGACGTGAAACGACCCCGCGGGAACAGAGAGTATTCTATCGAAATGGAATGTAGGGAGAATGCTCTCTGTTCGTAAGAGAGTAGATGCAATGCAACATGTAGACAGATTTGATTATATACTTCATGAAAACAAATACTATTGATAGCAAGACATTACAGAGACAAAACAATACATTGTTGTTGTTCTTTTAGTTGTTTAGGTACGATCAATGTTCGGGCCGAATCCATTTTTCTAGTAGGAGCACAAAAAGCACAAACACCTTTGAATGATCATTTGCATTTTGTATGAATATCAAATCCTCGATTATTTCATATAAAAAGAAAGCACAATACTACGCCATTCAAGCCTTACAGGCATTGTTATGGAGTGGGTTTTTCCACGAATCTCGAGATTTTCTGATGGACTTTTCCATGCCGGTGCTAATTAGGGCGTGAAAGTTATTGCGTTCGATCCGGGTCGCAATTAAAAGTTCAATAATGTTAAAGGAAGTGTACGTCATCGCTTACCAGATTCGAATTGAATCATTATTCATCTAAACCTTGTCTTTTCTTCATTTATTTTGCATCAAAGTGCAATTTTTTCTTAGCAAGACAGGGGAGACAACAAACAATTTACTAATCCAAGGGAGATAACGCACTTTGATTGACAGGTCATCAAAGTATTGAAAGTACCGCTCTCCACCCTTTACACCATAAGTTTTTTTTTTTTTTTTTTTTTTTTTTTTTTTTTTTTTTTTTTTCATGACTTGCTTGACTTTGTGAAAGTGTTAAAAATGGATCTCACAAATGTACATATTTTGAGAGATTAAAAAATTTCACCTTTTCTCAAACAGCACCAGATTTTAATTGCCCTTCAGAGGTCGATTGAGAAAACATCGAGCGAAAAGAAGAAATTTCGGTGAACCCTTAATTTCTCATTTTCCCTCCATGGGCGGATCATCATCTAGAGGGGGGGTCGGGGGGGGTCTGATCCATTTCTTAAACTCTGGTTTAAGGATTTCGCAGAAGGTTCCTTTAAGGGTGACTGATTCAGACCTACGTAATAAGTGAAAGGAAGTGGCTAGAGATACGGGCCCGTATCTCTAGCCTATGGGGGCTAGAGATACGGACCCGTATCCCTAGCAAAACCCCCTTGTTTTTGCTAGAGATACGGGCCCGTATCTCTAGCGAAACCATGGGGTTTTTGCTAGGGATACGGGTCAAACGACTTCCGGTCTAACATAACCTATCGTGTCATTTATGGAAAATCGATATTGATCCATTCCCAAACTGCGAAATTCAGACTGTTCATTTCGAAAAGTTTCAAATAAAGTATTATTTATGTCTCGACTAGACAATACGGGCGATATTGCAGGGGAAATGCCGAGGGAATGGAGAAATTGCTGAAATTGTTTTTTTTTTTTTTTTTTTTTTTTTTTTTTTTGTTTGATATATGGTTAAAATAGAAACCTTTGTTTCAGTTTTAAATCATCGGTATATTCCCGGAACGTCGAGTCGCACCTCCTCAGTCGACCTAATTTCGATCATAACCTTAATTCGATCACTTCACATTATATCAAATATGTGGCACAATTTGACCCGAACATCGTCGGTATGCGCATGCTTCGTTTACAGTGACAATAGCCCATTAAGATTTTCTCAAACCAGGTTAAATAGAGATTGGAAATGTAATAAATCGACCAATATTTACCCAAACACAAAAAATGACGCCATTTTACTAAGTCATTTTTTTCACAAACATAAAATTCCATTTTCTCATTCAAATTACAAGACATTTGAAATGTTATATTCCCACCTGAAAGTGACAACAGTTTTCTATGCCCCGCCTCCAATTTTCATGACATTAGAAGTATACTCATGAAAAAAAGTAACATCGAACAATTAAGCAGTGCTTATCACTACTCCTAGTGATTTTTATTTTCTAGTTATGTATTTGGATCTTTGATATGTATAAGGTATCTTAAGCACAATTCCCATCACTTGTTGTCATTGTGATCGCTGAAATGGATAAGGCCATCTCCAGTTTTGTATTTTTGCAAGGTTTTTGAGGTGATTACATAGCTGTATTTGTCTAAAGTGTGCTTCTGAATAACAACACCTGGAATACAGACTCTTTAAATGCCAAATAGTTGGAAACAAGTTTCAAACATGTTCGAGCTGGCTAAGAAGTGTTAGAAAGTTTTTTAATAAGACTGTTAATACTTTTCAATGCTTGCTGGTGACTTCCAGCACATTCCCAAACAGTTGCGTCTGTCTTTTTTGGTCAGTATACAAGATTAAAGGAGAGCCTCGTTTTGATCGAATTAAGGTTGTGACCCGAGCGTGTACAGAGAAAGGAGGTCTGCTGATCTTTTCATCTCAAACTTCAGATATATCGATTAGTTTTGTTCAAAATATCAATATGTAGCTCAGAAAATGATTTATTTATATGACTGTAACGATGTAAGTCCTGTTATTTCCTGTTTTCGACAAAATGAATGGAGATTCTGCTTAGGTGATCGAAATTAGGTCGGACGGGGATAAAATGTGTGAAAAAGGGTTACCCACAGGGGGACATTTTTGAGAAGTCACATTTATGAAGACTATTATTGAATGAAAATAGGAGAAAACTTAATTATTTTGCATTGTAACTTCTTTTTTCGTGATATACATTGTAATATTCGTTGTAAAATATATGCATAGTGATAACTAGGTCTATTTATTTACGTTTTAACTCATTACTAGACGGCAAAATTTTAGACGAGTACAATTCTATCTTTCTGGACAGTAAACGTCGTGAGAAATTAAGAAATTGCTTGTCACAAGCAATGTCTTCAATCTTCACACTGTTTTCCAAACCTTTTATGTCATTGGGCGTCAAAAAGTGTCAGTTTGACAACCTTTGGGGTATTGATATCTTATATTTCTAAACACCTTATGACAACAAGGTGCTTACTATTTGCAGGTTCATCAGTTTTCACGCATACGCCGTGTGTATAGCACTTTTGTTTGATTATATTATTCTTGTTTGACAAGAAACTTTAAAGGCGAATAGCCTACATAGTTCCAAGAAGAAACCAAACTAAGTGATAATGGAACTTTGGCAAATTATTGCGCGAAAAAAGTATTTAGAAAAAAATTGAAGGGTACATCATCAGCCAATTTCTTGTTTTCCCTCAATACTTTCTCAAACTTTTTCGTGTACGAACGTCAACACCATAATTTTGCAAAGGGTTCAACGACTATTTTATTTTGGCCAGTAATGGAAACTGCTGGAAACCCTTTCACAAACTAGACCTGGTTTTGAAACAATCAGAATTTGATAATCAGAATTTTCTAACTTTGCCTCAATATTTTCTTTGCTATATTACGCAGAAATCCTTTCTTTATAAACAACCGTTTTATTTCCCGAAACCGACGGGTATAAATGTTTTTTTTTCTGGTTTGCGAGACCTGGTAAAGGCATAGACGTCCCAAAAAAGGCTACAAAATATAAAGACAAAGGCAGAAAATGCTGGTATTCAACATGGTATCCTTTTGCGTCAATATTATTTATGTCATATTACACACAGAACATACGTGAAGCAGACGATTTTCGGTGTGAACGTTTCCCAAAAGTTACGTTGGTTATCCACTGTATGATAGAGCATGTCTATAATGCGGGACTTATTTTCAAAATATCGAAGGCGAGGGTTACGAACTTGTAAAACAGTTGTAAGTGTAGACACAATTACACCTTTTTTGCATTAAACACAAAGTGATATTATTTTTAGATGATATTATTGTTGTAATTCAACAATGCGATGACCTATAGATTCAATGCGTTCTTTTCTACAGACAAAATATAAATATATTCTGAATTAAACAGGCCCAGTGTCTGAATATTGGAAGGAATTTATTAGATTTTCCCAATTTTCTTCATTATAAAATACAGACATGAAAATTCGGCTTTTTTGTCCAAATTTAGAGGTAATATTCAGCCCCCTTCCGGCCCCCTGTTCGCCCCTTACAAACGAAAAAAAGAGTGAAAATCATGCTCCTCTACGAATATTTATCTGCTGGTCCAAATTGTGTGCGCTCCAACCTCGGCTAGATTTTTACAGGACGCTTTATTGTCAATGGCAATGAATTTATGCAAAAAATAGACTATGTTCATTGTTAGGCATTGTTTTGATAAACTGTTGGAGTTGTTTCATAATCTCGTGACTACGGCTTGCATCAAGCCGCAGTTACGAGATTTTTTAACAACACCAACTAAATACTATTTGTTTGTCCGAAATTACGCCTCAGTTATTGTCCAACCAAATTAAACCGGGACAACTTAATTTCCGAGTGCAAAGTCCGTTAGTTGAGCGTCTTAACAAAACATTGCCGAAGTGGGGTCATTACATATGCAGATGTCCCGGGTTAATCTTGCTGGACAATAACATGATAAAATATTTCCCTAGTAAACATGAACAGGCTTAGGCACAACAAAAGGGTTAATACACATGACACACTCGTGAAACCATTCATGATTGCCACTGATTAAGTTGTAAATAGTAAGCGCCTTTTTGTCAAAATATAGATAAAATAACATGAGATATTGATGGAATAAAAAAAGTTTCAATTTCAAACCTTTCATTTCAGCAATATCTCCATTCCCTCGACATTTCCCCTGCAATATCGTCCGTATTTTCTAGTCAATACATATAAATGATATTTTACTTTTCTTCTGGAACTAATTTCAAAATGACCAGTCTAAATTTCGCAGTTTGGGAAAGGATCAATATCGATTTTCCATAAATGACATGATAGGTTATGTTAGACCGGAAGTTGTTTGATCCGTATCCCTAGCAAAAACCCCAAGGTTTCGCTAGAGATACGGGCCCGTATCTCTAGCAAAAACAAGGGGGTTTTGCTAGGGATACGGGTCCGTATCTCTACCCCCCATAGGCTAGAGATACGGGCCCGTATCCCTAGCCACTTCCTAAGTGAAAAGTAGGGGAGACCGGGGTTAATTGAGCCACGGGGTTAAACGAACCACCCCAAATTTCTCTCGCATACTTTTCTATTTCACGTCTTCGGTGTAAGTATTCGAAGCGGGAATGTTTATAGTATTCATCGGTGAAAATTTCGAGAGATTCTGTCTTGTTAGATGGATTTTATGCCTCAAAAACGAAATTTCGACCTTAAAGTCGGTTTTCACAATTTATGCATTCCGTCTTCGTACTACAATGTACAGCAAATCTCAGCAGTATTCTTTACATTTTACAAATATATGATATCTTCAGAATGTAAAATTGAATTCCGTTATTGCTTTCGTAAGATGGGTTCTTCACAAATGACAAGTATATGACCTTGGTGTGTACCGGGGTAAGTTGAACCACTATGAAAATAAGTGCAGATAAAACGCTCAAAATAATTCTGGGCCTATTAAATTGTCTGTTGTATGTCTAATCGAATTCTCTTGAAAACTGAAATAAATGTTTATTCTTTGAATGAAATATAATGATATTATTGCAGGTAACATCCATTTTCATTATTATGGATGAAATCTGGTGTTTATATCTCTTTTATCTGTGAATAATTATCGCAAATATGCCAATTGGCTCAACTTACCCCATGTACTGGTTCAACCTACCCCGTCAAAGGGGTTAAATGAACCATTTCACCAGCTTTGTTTAAAATGAATTTCTGTGGATTATGGATGTCGAAAATATCTGCCAAAGGTTTAGAAACATGCGAGAGATGTTGATCTTTGATGTGGCATTGATCGGAGCACTCTGCGTAAAACTAAGAAAGCCCTATCTGAAATTTATCAAAAAGTGGTTCATGATGCCCCGGTCTCCCCTAAACGTCATCTGAGAATGTTAGATCTAATACTGTTTTTCGAAACTGCGACGAATTGATTTGCTCCGATTTGAAAGCTACTAAAGATGACGAAATGGAGTGTAAAGAATATGGGCATTTTGAACTAATTATAATACCAAATAAAAACATTGAAACAAAAGGAGAAAATGCTGATAAACGGCATTTTCTTCTTTTGTCTCAATGTTTCCTCAAACATGTTTCTCTTCAGGATATCACAAGCATGGACTTAGATGGGAAATGGTCATTGCGAAGGCGGATATATTTAAGCCGGGATCTGGAAAAATGTCCCTTATAACATATGGGACAGTCGTGTAACTCGTGTTTCACAGTCTGCCTGTAGCTAATTGAAGTCTGACCTGGATCCGTGCTGTCTTACAGTGACTGCAGGTCACGAAGAAGCTATTGAAGACCAACATGGGTCATGATCACACTGCGTGTATACGCAGGCTGATCTGGAAACATGTTGAGCTCAAAAGCCTTAACTCTTTCCCAAACAAGACCTGGTTTTGACGTCCTTAGTTGAAAAGGCTTGGTAAAACATTGTGACAAAAGAAGAAACTGCTGATAACCAGCAGTTTCTCCTTTTGTCTCAATATTCTCTATGCCATATTTTACACAAATTCTATCTTTAATAACATTCTGTCATTTGTGGCAGTTTTTGAAGTTGATCACCCTAAAATTTTGTCATTTGGGAAAGGGTTAGGGGACATTTTTCCAGATCCCGGCTCATTTCTATTTATCTGTTAGGTTATCATGGCCATACGAACAAAAGATAATTGATAACTGGTGATAATCGGTGATGTTAGGTGATAATTGAGTTCAATATGAGATGGCACATCCCGATAACTTGTTGTCGGCTGATGGTTTCAGTCGCGGATCCAGAGGGGGTTCGGGGCCCGGCGGTCAAAAGAACTCCCTTTGTAGCCTAATTTATTTCATTTTCATGCAGAAATTCGGTCAAAGTTTTGTAATACTACTAGTATAGTAGCCTACAACGACCGGTCACCCCCCCCCCCTCATTTATATGTTTGAACCCCCTTTTACGAAAATCGTGGATCCGCAGCAGGGTTTGAGGTTTCGTAGACCCGCTTTTAGTAGGCCTACTCTTTATGCCATCCTCGGAAACCCAGTGGCCATAGCTACGCTACATGTCATGGAGCGTAGCTATGACCGCTGGGTTTCCGAGGATGGCTTTATATGCAGTCACCGGCATGATCGATATTGTATAGTCCAGGCCCGTAGGAAGCAATTTTATTAAGCCCCAGTGTTTGAATAGGGGGAGGGGGGCTAAATTGCATTTTCCCTGAATTTTCAGTGTAAAATAAGGAAAATTTGGCATCTTTGGCAAAATTGGGGGGGGGGGGGGTGGCTTAGCCTCTGTTCCTATGGGCCTATTATACGACGAGCGCAACGTCTCTAGGTAGAAATTGCACCGGCAAACGTTGTTAAATGAAATTTTAGTTTAAACATATTTCATTGCCATCAAAGTGTACATACATGTGCATATTTTGTCAACAGATGAATAATCAACAGTTGGCAAAAGGGTCTGGCCACAAGTTCTGACACGAAAGAAATGAAAGTTAAAGAGCAACCTACCCAGTTTGGAAGACCATAAATGCCAAAATTCTCGAAAAATAATTTAGGGAAAATATACAAATAAATATACAATATTAATTTTCAATGAATGCTATCAAATATTCTATAAATGGTATTTAGACTCATGCACAAATCTACTTCTACAACCCTAAAAACATGATATTGAAAACGATTTTCATTCATTGTTTTTATCGTTGTTATTGCTTTATCATTAATTTAGTCCCAAACCACATGAATATTTTAATCATCTTGTCTGTTAGCGCCTGTGTCCGTAGTCTGGGTTCCCTCCCCTACACTTCTTTCCGCAGTATAGAAGGCAGGGTACCAGACTAGTGTGTCCGTTCATCCGTCTATCAAACATATCTTTGTCTGTGACCTGAAGTCAAGGGTAATGACCTATCGAGCAGCCGATGATTATTCCGAAATAATTTAGTCGGGATATGGAAAAGGGGGGCTTATAGCATTTTGTCGCTGTTATTGCTGTTATTGCAAAACCTCGTAAAACAGCTTAATTTATGCTGGGGTTACGAGGTTTTTTAATCACCGACGATTTCAGACAATGATCCTTGCATATCAGCTGCACCTACGTAACTCGGATCATGGTTAACCTATTACCAGGCGACAAAATTTTGGACTGTTCCAAATTCCAAGTCAATGCAGACGACAATTTCAAGATGGGTAAACAACACTGTGGGAACTGAAGAAATTGCTTGTCACAAGCAATTTCTTCATTTTCCACAATTTTCCAAGGTATTTATACATGTATCAAAGGGCGTCAAAATGCATTGTTATGTAAGAATGGACTATAGCATTTCATACAATGATTCTTGCATATCAGCCTAGTCTACGTAGCCTACAGTCTGATCAGAGTCTTGAATCGGATCTCTCACTGCTCTAGATAGCAGGTAAACTAAATGAATAAGCAGTGAGATGATAATTTGGATCTTGATCAGACTGCGCTACAATGGCGGATCCAGATGGGGTTTCGGGGTGGGGAGATTGCAAACGAACCTTCTCAGAGGCTTGATATTATTTCATTTTCATGCAAAAATTAAAATCAGTCAAAATTGTGTAATACTAGTAGGCCTAAAACGAACCCGCTTTTTGTAATTTCGAAACTCCTTCACGAAATCCTGGTTCCGCCGCAGCAGTATGACCAGACTAAACTAATATTTCAAACGGGTAAGCCTATTGAAGAAACTATAAAGAGAACAGTATGGATCTCGATCAGACTGCACCTACGTGCAGGCTGATCATGATCCACGCCGGTCTCTTTAAAATGCCAAAAACGGACTTTTGCCGGGCCCCGGCTCATTTTATCAAAATTGTGAACGATTAGCCCTTCTCAAATAGTTTCAGTTTTTATTCCGTTGTGGACCTAAAATCGTCGACACTTTACTATGCAATGACGGATCCAGAGGGCTTGGTTCGGAGGATGGGTTGTTCAAACCAACTCCCTCCATTGCCTGATTATTTCATTTTCATGCAAAAACACCAGTTAAAATTAAGAAATACAAGGAAAACGGAAAGGGTTAAAAACGTCTGTGACATTTAGGTTATCAGCGATATGGGTCTAACACCTTTCGTCTCAACCCTTTCCCAATCATGTCCTGATTTCGATTATCATAATAAAAGCCCCTGGAAGCTGTTGGAAACATTTGTTTATGTGAACCAAACCGATTCCGTTTCTGTTTTAACCCTTTCCCAAACGGCAAATTTGTAAGGTGCAGGCCTCGTAGGAAGCAAGTTCATAATTTATTGGGTGGGCTCAAGCCCCTGTGTCTGAATATGGGGGGGGGGGGGGGGGGGGGCTAAATTGGATTTTCCCAAAATTTTCAGTGTATAATAATAAATTCGGCATTTTTGCCCAACTTTGGGGGCCCAAATACCCCCCCCCCCCCCCCCACCCCACACACCCCGCCTGTTACTACGGGCCTGCTTTCCCAAACAAGTTCTGGTTTTGATGATCACAACAGGGAAAGCTTTGGGAAACATTTATTTCAAGTGAACCAGTTCTTTTTCTACTTTTTAACCCTTTCCCAAACGACAAAATTGTAAGGTGCTATGCCAATGGCAAATTGGATATGGATTAAGATATGTCGTCTTGCACCTATGGCCAGAGACATAGTCATTATATGTCTCTGTTATAGCTCAGAAAATATTGAGGCAAAAGAAGAAAATGCTGATTGTCAGTATTTTCTTCTTTTATCTCAAAGTTTTCCCAAGTCTTTTTTACCAGGGACGTCAAAACCAGGGAAATGGTTAGGTCTAACAGGCTGTACTATTGCTTAACCCTTGAATACCTTGCATGCGTGACGATTTTCAAAAGGGCGTTAAAGTGACATTTCACATTTCTTTCAATTTTTAAAAGTATGTCTTGATGCAAAGGTTTGTTATTCTGATGCGTAGAAATGCTATCAGTTCATTGAAGTTGTTATTTATAAGCGAAAAATAAGCTTTTAAAGTTTAGACAGAAATGACAAATTCTATATGAATCGGAACTGTTGTCCACAACAACTTGTTTAATTTTAGCACAAAAACGTATATTTCTCGTAAACGGTTCAATATTTTGACTTGAAATTTTCAGAAATTTCATAAGAAAAGATGCTCTTTCAGAAAGAATAAAACTTAAATTTGTGTAAAAATAATTGTGAAATGTCACTTCAAAGGGCATAATTATATTAACGAAATAAGTCCTTTGCAGCTTTGGAGGGTTTAGACCATAATAAACGAAATATATTAAAAAGCTTTGAAACATTGTATGAATTTAAAAGAAGAATATGCTGTTTCTAGCATTTTTCTTTGTTTTTAATGATGATTTACAGGCACTTGATTTTAACAATCAGATGAAGTATCAAGAATTCCACATGCTTAATTTAATGAAGAACCTCAGAATTATTTTTTAAATAGATCTAGACTTTATCCAGATTCTGTAATGTCATTTTCTACATTATCTGCCTTTCTCAGCTTTTCCCCATATCTAGGCTATTTTGACGGACCTAGCCAGGCCAATTTAGGCCTTTAACTGGAACCTAACCATTTTCACAAATTTATGAAAAACATAAGATTGGTCCATTATGAAAGTTATCATGTAGTCAGTGGCGGATCCAGAGGGGTTCGGGGGGGGGGAGGTTCAGACGACCCCCTCTGTAGCCAGATTACTTTATTTTCATGCAGAAATCCAGTCACAATTATGTAATAGGCCTACTCAGTGGCGGATCCAGGATTCCTGAAAGGGGGGGGGGGGGTCGAATTTACAATTGGGGGGGGGGGGGGGGTCGTTTTCCTATCATTATACAATTTTGACTGAATTTATGCATGAAAATGAAATAATTGGGCTTCAGAGGGGGTTCGTTTGACCCCCCGAACCCCCTGGATTCGCCACTGCTACTAGGAAAACGAACCCCCACCCCCCTATTACATTCGACCCCCCCTCACAGAAATCCTGGATCCGACGCTGGTAGTCTAGCAGATCTATGGCCAAAAGTGATGTTAAAATGAAGATAGGGTCTGCGTAAAAAAAAACAGCGCAGAAAATATTGGGAATAGTCACTTCTTATGGCCTATGTTGCAATTTCAGCTTGCGCGCATCAGAATTTTTTTTGTCTCAATACTTTAACTAGCTCTAAGTATTTTCTAAGTATTTTCTTCTATATATAGCACATTAAAGTTTTTGGTAAAGGCCTAAAGCTTAAGGGTAACTATTTCTATCTATTTTCTGTGTATACATCTATTTTCATGCATAAAGGGTTAAAAAAAAATGCTAGTTAGGTAAAGGGTAAATGCGCATGCGCATTACCGTTGTGATACATGAAGATCTGTCATTAGCCATTCAGTAGCCATGAAGAAATGTCATTTGGTGAAATTGTGATATTTTCATTCGCTATTTCGTGTTTCGCAGGATGTATAGTTTCTTGGTTAATTCACATAGTTGCTCTTATATATGGGTAAGTGATCTGATCAAGATTTTTTGATTATTTTCGTCGAAATCGGTTCTTGCTACCGGCAGAAATTTTCAAGATGGGCGGATGCTGAATCGAGCATCAGCGGCTGTCAATCACGCCCGGATCATGTATTTTAAGTTACTTTAAGTCTTATTTTGCTAAAAAGTATGTTTTAGTTAAAAATATTGGTGCCGATCATGCCTTCCAAAGCGAGAATCCGCAATCGAGGTCACCAAGATTTGTTCGTCCCCTATTTTGTTCGACCCTTCTGACACTTCTTTTGATGAATACCCTTTTGATTATCAGTATCACTTCAGGTCAGACGTCCCTATGAACATTTTGATTTTTCATCAATTGGGAAGCAAGTTTCTTCAACTTATTTTCATCCCCCACGATTCTGCTTCCTGAAAATTCACCATTGATTCGGTCGGCACAATCCTTTCAGCCAATCAAAAACGTCGTCAGCAGACCTGCACTCATTCGGTGGAGGTGAAAGCTTCGGTCTTTTTCGTTGAAGCATTACCAACTTTCAGCATTAATATCTCGACGACTACGCCTGATTATTAAAAATGCGTTGGTAGTTAGAAAGTTTAAATCACATTCTTTTAAGAAAGAGTTTTGTTTATGAATTTTAACAATGGATTTTTTAAATAATCTGCCTCAAAGTTGGTATCCCATAACGATAAAGACCGAGGTAGTACCCTCGAGGAAAAAATGAAAGTGAGGCTATGACGTCATGCCGACTGATTCAATTAGTTGCGCTGAATATATGGATCAATGGCAAAGAAGCCAAGAACAACCTCCGGTCTGCTTCCGGGGATTGAATTTTGAACTGCTTAGTTGCAAGGCTGAGGCTTTACCCTTCAACTATGGACACCGCAAGATGTTGTGGTAGAACTGATGAGAGGACAGAAATCCTTGGTTAGGTGCTCCGGCAACTGCGATGGGACCATAGCACTGGCAGTTGAAAGAGTTATTTATCAACATTCAAACCAGACAGAATCAACCCAGACAGAATCAACCCAGTATGAGGATGGTTCAATGATATTGCATATAAGTGATATGACAGATTCAAATGACGGAAATTTAATATTTTTATGGTCTTTCTGTGCTGAACAAATTACGGGAAATGAAGAAATTGCTTGTCACAAGCAATATCTTCATTTTCCAGTGGCGGATCCAGAGGGGGTTCAGGGGATTCAAATGAAACCCGTCTGTAGCCAGATTATTTCATTTTTAAGCAGAAATTCAGTCACAATTGTGTGATACTTAGGAAAACGAACCCCCTATTTGTATATTCGAACCCCCCCCCCCCCCCCCCCCCCCTTCACAGAAATCCTGGATCCGGCACTCCGGCACTGTTTTCGGCTATGTTTTCCAAATTTACGTAACATTATCTTGTAGGTGTAGGGCATCGAAAGATGTCATTTTGAGGGAATGGTATATAACTCTTTCCTGAACATTACCAGCTTTTGATGTCCCTAATAGAATAGGTTTGGGAAAATGTTGAGGCAATAGAAGAAGAAAATACTTATAATCAGCATTTTCTCCTTTTGGCTCAATACTTTCTGAGCTATGTTACTCACAAATTTTACCTTTCAGGGTGTCCAAAAACCTCCAAATGGTTTTTTTTTTACCCCCTAAATGAATCTTGTACCCCCAGTTTTTGCAAGCAGCCTTCTTTGTCTCTACTAGAGGGGGTACAAGCATGCTGTAAAAGTATGGTTTGTACCCCCAGATTTGAAAGTCAGTGGACACCCTGACCTTTGTCAAATTGATAACATCAATTTTGTTGTCTGTAACAGTTTTCAATATTATTTAATTGGACCAACCTAAAATGTGTTGTTTGGGAAAGGGATAACTTTAACTAATCATTCTTTAAAATTGATGATTGAGATGTTGTCAGACCAGGAACTAGGAAGGAAAGGTTTAAAGTTCAAGTGAGCTTGTAACTTCCTTGTTTCACATTGTTAATTGTATTTTAGAAACCTTCCCACGCAGTGAGGGGGGGGGGGATTTGGTGCAGGGGTAATGCGCTGGACTTGTAACACAGGGGTCGCATGTTTGATCCCCCGCCTCTCCAGTCTTTCGGATGAGACTTTAACTGAGAACCAGTCTCCAATTTCCATTCTTTTACTGACCGTTGAACCCAATATAAAAGTGAGTCAAGTCCATTCTTAAGCTTTGTCATTGTTAAGTGGGCTAACACTTTCCCAAACAAGTTACAAGACTAAGAACTAGTAAGAAGACTTGTTTTTGACTTGAACCATGATAGAGAAGGCTTGGGAAAACATTGATGCAAAAGAAGAAAATGCTGATAATCAGCATTTTCTTCTTTTGTCTCTATGTTTTCTATGCTATATAATATTACTCATAAATTTTACTTTTACTAACATTCATCTTGTCATCTGCAACAACTGTCAAATTGGCAGATCCTATAATTTTGCCATTTTGGAAAGGTTTATGCTGACAAGTGTTTGCAACTATGTTTGCTTACGTCACGTAGCTGTTTCATCTTAATTAATTACAAAATAACTTCTTTGCGTCACAACGCACAAGCTTATGACACTTAGATATAGATTAAGTCAGTTTTAGGCTTGAGAAGTATTACAATTTCTAACCTCTCTGGTGCTGTTCAAGAAATATTTTGTATGGTGTCCAAAGCTTTTGCAGGCAGTATAGACTAAGATAAAGCCTGCACAAATGTGTAGTCTTGTTCTTGCTAACACTGCCTGCTTTGAGTGCTTTCTACTCTGTTATTTCGGCAAAAACTTGAGACAAACTGATTTAAAAAATGTATTTTAAAGTTTTTACAATTTCTATTTTCAGAATCTGCAAGCTACACAAGCCACCTCCGCCCCTCTCCGCGGAAGACCCCCGGGGCGTGTCCATAATTAAACCACTTGTGGGCGTCGACTCTAACTTATATTACAATCTAGAAACTTTTTTCAATATTAATTATCCTAAGGTAAGCTTGCAATGAGATCACAGCTGTAGGTAAAAGGGGGTATTTTGCTTTTCAAAGTGGGAATGTATCGTTAATTACTCATCAAACCCTATTTTGTGGGTATTCATAAGAATCGTCTTATCGAGAGGATTCAAATGAGTACCCACAACATAGGGTTTGGACTCAAATCAACAAAGTTAGAATGCCTTAAACCCCTGTTATCTGTTGCTATAGTAAGCTCCCAATGAAACATAGATAAGAAGATTTGAAGATTTGATGGTGCATTGGGAATTGATGAAAATATTAAACCTATTCCCACACATGGACACTTTTTGATGCCACTCAAGAAAAATTCTTGGGGAAACATTGTGAAAAATGAAGAAATTACTTGTGACAAGCAATTTCTTCACTTCCCACAAAGTTGTCTATCCAAGAAAAATGCTTAAGAAAACATTATGGAAAACAAAGATTTCCCACAATGTTTTCTGCCCAGATAGACAAAAAATGTTGAATTGCGTTCTCTTGAAAATGTTATCAACAACTTCTTTCAATTCAAGACTGGCCACAATTGGCAAAAATCAAACAAAATAGGAAGGGTTTGAGATGTTATAAAATGAAAATAGAAAAGGAAAAAAATGCCAAAAAGTACAATTTGAAGAGGTAATTTCATGTTCAGTTACAAGTAATGAATGGCTAAACATACAATGTATTTCTATGGCAAATTGTCATTTGAATGAAAAATGTGTTTGTTGATTGAACTCATTGAAGTAGTGAGAGATTGAAAATTATCGTTTAATTTTACTTCTTGAAACAGGAAATAAATATTTGGGCTAGGACATGCAAAAAGGGTCTTACATTATCCTTTCTGATATTTTTTGAGACCCCCACAAGATAAAAGCTTAGGAAAACATTGTGGAAAATGAAAACAATTTGATTGTGACCAGCAATTTTTCATTTCCTAGAATGGTTTCTACCCCAAAAAGTTAAAAAATATAAAATTATACTCTGTTGAAATTGTTGTCTGCAACATTTTTGAATTTGCACCAGTCTAAAAAATTTCTGTCTGGTAATGGGTTAATGCTCCTTTGAGGCCAGTACCACTGGTGTATACTCGCAGTCTGATCAAGGTCCATGCTTTTCTCTTATAGTTTCTTCTAAAGTTACATTAGGAACTTTCAGAGATCAGCATGAATCCTGATCAGGTTGCACTTAGTAGCGAATCAATCCACTTAATTGTATTGAGGAAAAGGGGCACTTTAAACATGTCCTTCATTATACCCCCCAAATTCAATTTGGGGGGTATATAGGAGTCAGGTTGTCCGTCTGTCTGTTGGTCTGTTGGTCGTCTGTTGGTTTTTTCTTTAAACATCTTCTCCTCCTCAACCACTCAGCCGATTCTTACCAAACTTGGCAGGAATGTTCCTTGGGTGACCCTTTTCAAAACTTGTTCGTGAATTTTTGATTCGTCAAAAATTGTGGGCGTGGCAGGGCGGGGCTTATCGGACTTAGAGAAATCATATGAAAAATCTTTAAAAATCAATTATCTGGCCAATTTGAAGCAAACTTGGCAGAAATGTCCCTTGAGTGACTGTATTCAACACATGTTCATGAATTTTTGATTGGGTGAAAAATGTGGGCGTGGCAGGGCGGGGCTTATCAGACTTCGTGAAATCATTCAATAATTCTTCAAAAATCTTCTCCTCCTCAACCACTCAGCCGATTCTTACCAAACTTGGCAGGAATGTTCCTTGGGTGACCCTTTTCAAAACTTGTTCGTGAATTTTTGATTCATCAAAAATTGTGGGCGTAGCAGGGCGGGGCTTATCAGACTTAAAGAAATAATTTGAAAAATCTTTAAAAATCAATTATCTGGCCAATTTGAACCAAACTTGGCAGGAATGTCCCTTGAGTGACTGTATTCAACACATATTCATGAATCTTTGATTGGGTGAAAAATGTGGGCGTGGTAGGGCGGGGCTTATCAGACTTCACGAAATCATTCAATAATTCTTCAAAAATCTTCTCCTCCTCAACCACTCAGCCGATTCTTACCAAACTTGGCAGGAATGTTCCTTGGGTGACCCTTTTCAGAACTTGTTCGTGAATTTTTGATTCGTCAAAAATTGTGGGCGTGGCAGGGCGGGGCTTATCAGACTTAGAGAAATCATTCAATAATTCTTCAAAAATCTTCTCCTCCTCAACCACTCAGCCGATTCTTACCAAACTTGGCAGGAATGTTCCTTGGATGACCCTTTTCAAAATTTGTTCGTGAATTTTTGATTCGTCAAAAATTATGGGCGTGGCAGGGCGGGGCTTATCAGACTTAGAGAAATCACATGAAAAATCTTTAAAAATCAATGATCTGGCCAATTTGAAGCAAACTTGGCAGAAATGTCCCTTGAGTGACTGTATTCAACACTTGTTCATGAATTTTTGATTGGGTGAAAAATGTGGGTGTGGCAGGGCGGGGCTTATCAGACTTCGCGAAATCATTCAATAATTCTTCAAAAATCTTCTCCTCTTCAACCATTCAGCCGATTCTTACCAAACTTGGCAGGAATGTTCCTTGGGTGACCCTTTTCAAAACTTGTTCGTGAATTTTTGATTCGTCAAAAATTGTGGGCGTGACAGGGCGGGGCTTATCAGACTTAAAGAAATAATTTGAAAAATCTTTAAAAATCAATTATCTGGCAAATTTGAACCAAACTTGACTGTATTCAACACATATTCATGAATCTTTGATTGGGTGAAAAATGTGGGCGTGGCAGGGCGGGGCTTATCAGACTTAGAGAAATCATATGAAAAATCTTTAAAAATCAATTATCTGGCCAATTTGAAGCAAACTTGGCAGAAATGTCCCTTGAGTGACTGTATTCAACACCTGTTCATGATTTTTTAATTGGGTGAAAATTGTAGGCGTGGCAGGACGCGGTTTATCAGACTTCGCGAAATCCTTCGATAATTCTTCAAAATCTTCTCCTCCTTAACCACTGGGCCAATTCTTACCAAACTTGGTAGGAATGTTTCTTGGGTGACCCTTTTCAAAACTTATTCATGAATTTTTGATTCATCAAAAATTATGGCCGTGGCAGGGCTAGGCTTATCGGAAAAATCATGCAAAAAATCTTTAAAAATCAATTGTTTGGCCAATTCAAATCAATCTTGGCAAGAATGTTCATTGAGTGACTGTATTCAACACATGTTCATGAATTTTTGATTTGGTGAAAAATGTGGGCGCGGAAGGGCGGCGCTTACCAGACTTAGATGATTCTTCAAAAATCTTCTCCTTAACCACTTGGCAAATGCACACCAAACTTGACAGGAATGTTCCTTGGGTGATCCTTTTCAAAATTGTTTTTCAAAATTGTTCCTGAATTTTGATTCATAAAAAATTATGGGCTTTGTTGGGTGGGGCTAATCGGACTTAAAGAAATCATGTGAAAAATCTCTAAAAATCAATTATCTGGCCAATTTGAACCAAACTTGGCAGGAATATGGGCATGCAGGGTGTGGCTTATCTGACTTCGAGAAATCGTTAGACAATTCTTCAAAAATATTCTCCTTAACCACTGGGCCAATTCTTACCAAACATGGCAGGAACGTTCCTTGGGTGACCCTTTTCAAAACTTGTTCGTGAATTTTTGATTTCTTAAAAATTGTTGGCGTGGCTGTGTGGGGCTTAACAGACTAAATAATTTGAAAAATCTTTAAAAATCAATTATTGGGCCAATTTGAATCAAACTTGGCATGAATGTCCCTTGAGTGATTGTATTCAATGCATGTTCATGTCTGTTGAGTTTTTGTTAGCTGTATTTCTCAATTGATCATCTCACAGTTCAAATGAAATGCAGTTCTCAAAATGCAAAAAAACAGCACTGTTGGGGGGTATGATCACTTTCAGTGATTTTCTAGTTAATCTTGCTCTTAAGTTTCATTTTTCTTCGGGATCATCAACTTCTTTTTCCTCAATGCTTTTTGACATGCTTGCATTTTCTTCCTGTATTTTGTTTTGCAAAATTTTCTCAGGGACAGCAAAACCAGGTATTATTTGGACAACGTTTAAAGTGTCATGGTGTTAAAATGTCATCAACGTCTTTTCTATTGAATTTCCCATTTTCCCTCGATGTGTAAAATTTGATGAAAACGCAGATTTCTTTGTTACAAATTGTGAATGGAGTGTCAAGGTTAACCCTTTCCCAAACTGCAAAATTTTGGCCTGTTCCAATTTGCAGGCGACAATTTATTAATAGGTTGATGAAATTTTAAACATCTTTCAATTTTGGATTAGAAAACATTGTGGGACACGAAGAAATTGCTTTGCTTGTTACAAGCAATTTCTTCATTTCTGCAATGTTTTCTAAAGCATATTTCTTGAGGGGTGTCAAAAAACATCACTGTATGGGAATGGGTTAAGAGTTGTTGAAGGCCATTCAAACATGTTTTATTGCAGTGCTCTTTAAATCTTTTCCGAAAGGACACCTTGTTTGATATGATCCCTATTTTGACTAAAAAAAAAGCTTTCGAAAGCAATACGGGAAAGAAAAAAATGTTGGAACCCAGCATTTCCTCTTTTCCCTAAATAATTTTTATGCTTTAACAAACCAAAATTTCACATTTTAATGACATTGATGTGATCATCTGTAGGATAGATCGGAGAAAATTCAAAAAGACGGGGAAAAATGTAAAATTTCATTCACCAGTGACTGTGAGTGTCAAGTTGAAATTGTTGTCTGCAAGATCTTTCTATTTGAACTAGTGTAAAATGTTGCCGTCTAGTAATGTAGGGTTAAGGACAGTTGAAGGCCAGTGAAGCGCATAAATTTGCAATGCACATTTAATTAATGTCACATTTGAAAGGCGAATTCATTCATAAACTAAGCATTTACTGTTTCTCAAATGAGAAAATTAGGGACTGGTTTAAGGTAGTCTTCCCCTAATGAGCTTCGCACGATCAGTGATTTCTTTACAATTTCAAGACTGTGAGTCCTGGGGACTCGCTGGATTCCATATCAATGAGTCCAGCTACTAACTTAGTGAGTCCAATTCACTATTTTTAATAGGAAATCTGTAAAAATTGTTGCATCCTGGGACTCGCTAGAATTAAAGCTTTGCATCCCAGAGACCAAATTATGAGTAAAAGATGCAGGATGCGCAGGTAAAAAAATCACTGCACGATGTCGGAATTATTCGGGCGACACTGAAAACATTCGGCAGTGGAACTTTCCACCGCCGAATGTTTATGACCGTGCCCGAATAAGTTCTGATACGTAACAACGACGCTTGAAAAACCTGATGTTTTATGAATCTCTAAATGGCCATGTTACGGGTATTCTGCATTAACCCTTTCCCAAACAAGACCTGGTTTTGACGTCCATAATAGAAAAGGCTTGGGAAAATATTGAAACAGTTTTAAAGACCTTTTTCTACAATATGGCAAAGCATTTTACTCTCTATGATCATGAATGATATTGAAAAGCAAAGATCAGGAAGTAAAAATAATTTTTCATGTTTCTTTTGCCAGGGATACGAAAACCTACTACTCAAAATTTCTCAAAAAAGTTAATGCAATACACTTGAATTTAATTTGGAAAAATAGCTATAAACATTTTCCAGAAAATGTTTAAAAATTTAAAATTCATTACAATGATTATATTGATTCATTAATGTGTTGTAAAAATCAAATCCATTTGGGAGCATTATGGCACCTGGAGCACGGTTATGATTAATGAGAAAATTAATCTTTCATGTTTGTAATTTACCAGGTCACATTGAACTCTTTCCAAAATGCAAAATATTGGTACAAGTTTTCCAAATTCAAAGGTGTAATAGATAGCAAAATTAATCAGAATGCAAAATGCTCCTTGTTAGGGTGGAAAAATTTGAGAAAAGGGATCAGCATTTTCCAATGCTAGCCTTTAACAGTTTCCAAGGTGTGTCAAAATGCATTTTCTTTCGTATATGAGGATTTGACCATTTCACAATCAATTCATATTTTTGACATGCCTCTAGGATTTTGGAAGCATTGGTGAAAGACAAAAGTAGGAATTGATAACTAGTAGCCAATTGATTAACCCATTACCACACAGTCAGGGCTCGAATTTCCACTAGCATACTGGCAATTTGCTAGTTAGAATTACAAATTGCTAGTGATTTTATATGACACTAGATTTTTTTGGCTAGTGGAAAAAAAATCCCACCCACAAGTTTTATATCAATGCAGCCTGAAAAGGCTTATATAACAACTTCCAATATTGACTTACTGTACTAGTTTTGGAGTGTGCTTTGAAAGAACAACTGTATGCATCATATTAAACCTTTTTTTTTAAATGAAAACCAAATTGCGAGTGAATTTGCTCTTTTGCTAGTGGTTTCAAAAGCCACTAGCAAAATATTGCTAGTCATTTTTCGGGGGAAATTCTAGCCCTGACAGTGACTCTTTTAGACTCCCCACAAAATAATAGCCATGGAAAACATCATGGAAAATGAAGAAATTTCTTGTGACAAGCGATTTCTTCATTTCCCACAATGTTTTCCATCCAAAAAGACCTAAAAATTAAAATATTATTCACATGAAACTGTCGTCTGCAGGATCTTTTAATGTGGACCACTCTAAAATTTTGTCGTTTGGTACTGGGTTAAATTTGTATCATCACAAAGCTATTGCTGTTTTGGAAAGTGTAGTATTAATTTTCTCCTTTTCTCACTATGTTTCAGTATGAGATTTTATTTGCTGTCCACGATGAACACGACCCAGCCATAATGATTGTACAGAAACTTATAGAAAGATATCCAAAAGTAGATGCCAAACTATTTATAGGTGAGTGCCAGAGTTATTTGCCCTTTATTATTTGTACTGTACAGAAACTTATAGAAAGATATCCAAAAGTAGATGCCAAATTGTTTATAGATGAGTGATATTGAGTTATTTGCCCTTTATTGTTTTGTAACAATTCAGAATTGTAGAGAAACTTATAGAAAGATATCCAAAAGTAGATGCCAAATTGTTTATAGATGAGTGAT
Organism: Fragum sueziense; assembly: GCA_963680895.1. NCBI lineage: Eukaryota > Metazoa > Mollusca > Bivalvia > Cardiida > Cardiidae > Fragum > Fragum sueziense. The sequence goes on from OY804603.1 coordinate 2,182,477, forward strand.
ATTGAGTTATTTGCCCTTTATTATTTGTAACAATTCAGAATTGTACAGAAACTAATAGAAAGACATCCAAAAGTAGATGCCAAACTATTTATAGGTGAGTGGTAGAGTTATTTGCCCTTTATTATTTGTACTGTACAGAAACTTAGAGAAAGATATCCAAAAGTAGATGCCAAACTATTTATAGGTAAGTGCCAGAGTTATTTGCCCTTATTATTTTGTAACAATTCAGAATTGTAGCTCTAGAAACTAAAAGAAAGATATCCAAAAGTAGATGCCAAACTGTTTATAGGTAAGTGATATTGAGTTATTTGCCCCTCAGGGGTTGAAAAATCCACTCGCCCGCTCGCATTGACGAGTAGAAAATGCCGTAGGACGAGTAGATTTGGGGATGAACTAGTCCGACGGGGCGAGTGCAAATTTAGGACTAGAATCATGCTGATTGAGGGGATAAAATGAAGGATCAAAAAGAAAGTATTTATTTCAAACTTTATATCGGAAACAATAATATTCACTGTAAAATACGAACTTTCCCTGTTTATATCGATCAATCCCGAAAGTGAAACTAAACAAGGAAACTAGGGGTCCGGGAAACTAGAGTAAATCTGTGTTACTCATATGCGATGATTTGAGCGAGATCAAAGACGCCGCAAACACAGTCAATTGATGACGTAGTTATTCCAGTTTCAATATAATCACATGATTTTTCCGCACCCAAATAAGGTTACGTTTTACTATGATTTGTTTACAAAAGTTGCGCGTGCCACAAAGTGCGTGAAAATTGGATGAAGCAATGAAAACAAAACGCTATCCATGGGCGGATCTAGAGGGGGGGTCGGGGGGTCCGGACCCCCCCTGGCACTGGCCGAAAATTGAATTTTGACTATATAAATTTAGTGTAATGTTACATATTTACTACATTTTAAACCATAATTTGGGCTTGGACCCCCCCCTGGAAAAAATTTTGGGCTTGGACCCCCCCTGGAAAAAAATCCTGGATCCGCCCTTGCTATCTACATAGTAAATACACTGATGTTAGATGGTTTTTACACAGACGCGTTGTCTCTTTCTGTTATGCCGCCTCCAGATTACACAAAGAAATTCTTTCACATTTACCGGGTAGTTGTACATATTAAACTGGTGTGCTTACTCGACCATTTCGACAGCTAATCTATCTTTCGAATTAAATAAAATGTAAGTGTTTACAGTAATGTTAATCGGCGATTGATTTATGGTGAAAGATGAAGTCAAGTCTGAGCCACATTCGATTTATTGACCATCTTTTTTAATGAAATTTTTGCCTTATTTGCCTATGACTTTTGAAGTGGCGATCGCCATTGCGAGCCCTGTCTGTCATTTATACCGAAGAAACTTTATTTGTAGAGTCAAAGAGTTATGTTATTTGCATAATAATGCATCCGTAAGAGCCAACAGTCTATTTTAAAATTTTCTTCATCTTTAAGGGCGAGTTGGGTTGCACTAAGGGCGAGTAGAAATTCAGAGCTACTAGTCCTACAGGACTAGTAGGTTTGAAGAAATTTTTCAACCCCTGCCCCTTATTGTTTTGTAACAAATCAGAATTGTAGAGAAACTTATAGAAAGATATCCAAAAGTAGATGCCAAACTATTTATAGGTAAGTGAGTTATTTGCCCCTTATTTTATGTGACAACTGTACAGAAGTTTACACATTGAAACTGTCATTTCTTCTTTTCTCTCACTGTTTACCCAAGCTATTTCTATAATGTACATCAAAACCTTGTCTTGTTTCGGAAAGGTAGAAAGATTGAAATATAAAGGTAAAATATCAAAGATTATAGGGGATAGTCTAGGATAAAATTGCAGTGTGATTGTATACCACAATTTGTAAACTTTAATTATATGTTTTATTAGCTCACCTGAGCACGAAGTGCTCAAGGTGAGCTATTGTGGTCGCTTTTTGTCCGTCGTCCGTCCGTCTGTCCGTCCGTCCGTCCGTCCATCTGTCCGTCCGTTCACAATTTCTTTCAACATCTTCTCCTCCTAAACCATTGGACCAATTTTGACCAAACTTGGCAGGAATGTTCCTTGTGTGATACTTTTCAAAACTTGTTCGTGATTTTTTGATTTGTCAAAAAATGTAGGCGTGGCAGGCAGAAAGGGGCTTATCAGACTAGAAATCATAAGAAAATTCTTTAAAAATCAACCATCGGGCCCAAGTGAACCAAACTCAACAGGAATATTCCTCGAGTCACTCTTTTCAAAATTTGTTCGCAAATCTTTATATTTGTAAAAAAATGTGGCCGTGGCAGGGAGAAAGGGGCTTATTAGACTTAGAGAAATCATTAGAAAATTCTTTAAAAATCAACCATTGGGCCAATTTGAACCATACTTTGCAGGAATGTGCCTTGAGTCATTCTTGTCAAAATTTGTTCACAAATTTTTATATTTGTCAAAAAATGTGGCCGTGGCAGGGAGAAAGGGGCTTATAAGACTTAGAGAAATCATTAGAAAATTCTTTAAAAATCAACCATTGGGCCAATTTGAACCATACTTTGCAGGAATGTGCCTTGAGTCATTCTTGTCAAAATTTGTTCACAAATTTTTTTCATTTGTCAAAAATTGTGGCCGTGGCAGGGAAAAAGGGGCTTATCAGACTTGGAGAAATCATAAGAAAATTCTTTAAAAATCAACCATTGGGCCAATTTGAACCATACTTGGCAGGGATGTGCCTTAAGTCATTCTTTTCAAAATTTGTTCAGAAATTTTACATTTGAAACAAAAAACATGGCTGTGGCAGGGATAAAGGGGCTTATTAGACTTAGAGAAATCATAAGAAAATTCTTTAAAAATCAACCATTGGGCCAATTTGAACCAGACCTTGCAGGAATGTGCCTTGAGTCATTCTTTTCAAAATTTGACCACAAATCTTTTTATTTGTAAAAAATTGTGGCCTTGCAGGGATCAAATTTCGCACTCGCTAACTCGCAAAACGCGAGTGAATTTCCCGGAATGCGAGTTGAGAAAATCAGCACTTGCTTTTTCCTGCGAGTCTGATTTTCTGGCTGACCTATGTTGGGTGAAAATGAAAGTACAAAAGATCTAAAACGAAAAAAAGTAAATTCAAAAACAAATAACGAAAGTTAGCCTGTCTCCGAATTTCCGAAAGCCAATTTATTTTTTGTTCTAGAAATAGGGTTTGAATTGTGAATGAAAGTAGAGGCTTCGCCGCTCGCCGCAGTCGTTTAAAGCTGGAGTAGGAAACCGCTTCTTGGGGCCGGTATACTAAATGAGACAAAACTAATTTAACAGAATATTCATAGCATACATGTTAAAAGCACTCGGCGTCAAGATGGTGTTCTCATCATTTCGAAGGGGTTTTGTTTTTGTCTCCATTTCATACCACTAGGTTGACCTAATAAAAATCGCATTTTTTGTATTCTCGAGAGACTCTCGCTATACGAGAAGTTACATCATGTTGACTCTCGTGAAAGAGGGATACGGCCAATCAAAATCGAGCATGGTTTATTGCGTCATCCTTTTTTCGCGCCCTTGCCCGACACGCGGACTTTTTGTAAACAAACTGTAATAAACGTAACCAAATATGGACAGAATTCGCCGCGTGAATAAATTCACACAATTATGATTGGCTATGTTAAAAATGACGTAGATTCTGACTATAGAGTGCTGTCAAGCCCTCACAGTGAAACTGACCTTGATATCACGTGACGTAAATAAACCTATTCAAGCAGACGCTTTACGGCCTACTAAGACTGAGGTAATAGACACGAAAGAAGGAAAACATGACTGCAAGTAAACACTGATTTTCGTCGAATAATGCAAGAATCAGCGAGTGTCAGTCATTGACAACTATTTCTGACTTAAGTATTACGATCATAGAATGAATTGCTATGCAAATGGGGAACCGTAGCGGGTTAATTGCCCCTGCGAGTAGTGTGGTGGCGCCGTTGTTCCCGGTCCAACCAGCATCCGGAAGTTCCCTTTATTTGCATGTAAAAGCTATCACAGAACGTAAATATGTTGCTTACTTTCAAGCTATTTTCCTAAATTAAAACGTAAAACACAGAAAATGGATTAGAAATTTGGTTTTATGAAGAATCCGGAACTGAGAAATGAACTACGAAAACGAAATGCTAGAGTTTCAGGTAGAAAAAGCGATTAAGTAGAGCTGTAAGTATAAAAACGAAAGTAGATAGCCGGAAACCGGCATGAATCTCAATATAAAATCTCAGTTCTATTCGCAAAATTAATTTGTTATCATAAAGTGTTTATTCTTGAAATGGATATATATAATGTTTAGACTAAGTTTTCTTCGTAAAATCCAAACCATGTTCTTATCTCACGATCTTTACATCCCTTAAAACTAGAAACATAGCATAATTTATGCTGTGTTAAAACGGTTGTAAAAGACTTATAGCTTTATGGGCGCACACGATATTGTTGCTCATTAACACCATTAGGTTGTTAATCAATTTTTAATTCTTTTGAATACAAAACGATTCCTTTTGGTAATCCTTATTGGTAAAGTTTTAATCCTTTTCCAAACAAAACCTTGTTTCAACATCCCTAATACAATAGGCTTGGAAACTTTGAGGAAAGGAAGAAAATGCTGAAAATGCTGTAAACCATCACTAAACACTTTCTTCTTTTTCCTCGATATTTTCATTGAAATATGTTGTGCACACCAATATCTGTTTTGTTGTCAGCAGGAACTTTCCATCCTAAGATTGTGTCATTTAAAAAGAGTTGGGTCACCTTTGAAAACAAATGGGAAAAAAACATTTTCATTTATTTTCCTGAATCAAATGTTTTGCAGTAAAACAAATAAACTACTACATGTATACAGTATTGAGTAAGCGTGTATGCATTAGTTAGAAACATTGTTAGAAAAGGAAAAGTGCTGGATATATCAGCCTTTTCTTCTGGTGCTTTCTTAGCTTTCTCAGAAATTGGAGATCTTTCACTATTTACCCTTTTCCAAACCTACGTGTCTTAAAGTTTTCCAACATTAAAGGTAATGTAGATGCCAAATGCATCTTGATAAAGGTAGGACTTGTGTGCAAATTATCATAGACTACCAAAAAAGTATCAAGTCAAAAGGAGACAATGCTAGATATCAGCATTTACTTGTTTTGCCTCAATGCCTTTCAATCCTTACCTATTATTGATGTCAAATTCTGGTCTTGTCGAGAGAGGGTTAAAACCAGGTGAAATTATGGAAAATGGTTAATAAACTGAATGACATAAACTTCTAAGAAGTGTGTATTATGAGGGAAAACAGAGAAAGAAGAGGAGAATATTTGGGTTACCGGGAATCCCAAAAATTTCATTCTTTTCCCTCCAAATTATGTTAGATCTAATAGGGTTCTACTTAATCAAGTAAACAGTGACATAATTTCGGACATTTTTACATTTTAACAACCGTTTACTTCAGCGATCGTGTGTTTTCCGTGTTGTGTATTACCAGGTAAAAGGGCGAGTGTAGTAAATTTTGGACCGTGAACCACTGCGCCACCTATCAAAGGAAAGATAATCCGCTACGGTTCCCCATTTGACTTGTAATTTGGTCATTAGACAGAAAAATTGGCGATCAAGATCGGACAACAAAATGACAGAATAAAACTAGGTCACTGCAAAGCATTTTTATTAAGAACATCAAAAACAGGTCTTGTTTTAGCGAGGATTAAACTAATATTGACATGGAATACATGAAAAGTCAAATTTGTATGTTTCTGCACATTTTATGCAAAATCACGAGTTTTTCTCCAAAACTGCATTTAGCAAGTAGACTTTCCATTTTAGCAAGTTGAAAAAATAAGCACTCGCTAAAATTAGCAAGTGGCAAAAAAGTTGAAATTTGATCCCTGCCTTGGCAGGGAGAAAGGGGCTTATCAGACTTGGAGAAATCATAAGAAAATTATTTAAAAATCAACCATTGGGCCAATTTGAACCATACTTGGCAGGGATGTGCCTTAAGTCATTCTTTTCAAAATTTGTTCAGAAATTTTACATTTGAAACAAAAAACATGGCCGTGGCAGGGATAAAGGGGCTTATTAGACTTAGAGAAATCATAAGAAAATTCTTTAAAAATCAACCATTGGGCCAATTTGAACCATACTTGGCAGGGATGTGCCTTGAGTCATTCTTTTCAAAATTTGTTCAGAAATTTTACATTTGAAACAAAAAGCATGGCCGTGGCAGGGATAAAGGGGCTTATTAGACTTAGAGAAATCATAAGAAAATTCTTTAAAAATCAACCAATGGGCCAATTTTAAGCAGACTTTGCAGGAATGTTCTTTGAGTCTCTCTTTTCAAAATTTGATCATAGTTTTTTTTCATTTGTAAAAAACTGTGACTGTGGCAGGGAGAAATGGGTTTATTAGACTTCGAGAAAGCGTAAGAAAATTCTTTAAAAATCAACCATTGTGCCCAATTGAAGCAGACTTTGCTAGAAGGTTCCTTGAGTGACCCTTCTCAAAACTTTTTCGCGGATTTTTGATTCGTCAAAAAATGTGGGTGTGGCAGGGAGGAAGGGGCTTATCGGACTTAAAGAAATCATAAGAAAATTCTGTAAAAATCAACTATTGTGCCCAATTGAACCAGACTTTACTGGAATGTTCCTTGAGTTACTCTTTTCAAAATGTGTTCACAAATTTTTCCATTGGTCAAAAAATATGGGCATGGCAGGGAGGAAGGGTTTATCAGACTTAGAGAAATCATAAGAAAATTCTTTAAAAATAAACCATTGGGCCAATTTTCTATTTCCCTTATCTGTTGCTCTCAGGCTGGCCCCATGTTTATCTTATGTAAACAAATAAGGGATTAGCTTTAGCTTATCAGATGGTAATCTTTCACGAAATTCTATCAATCACAGACAAAATCTTGTTAATTGAGCCTATCATAAATGATCAATCTCTAACAGATCAGTATGCTTTGAAAATTAGCCCTATGTTGTATATTGCGAAATCATGAAATAATTGTTGAAAATTAACTAACTCAACAATTGTGCTAATTCATACCCAACCTTACAGGATCGATTGGAACAAAATTATTTCTTAAATGTTTCCAAACAGAAAGTCCTTATAAGTTTCATGCCTTTGAATTTGACAAAATTGCCATTATCACTCTTGTCATCTTGATTCAGGTGAGTGATTTAGGACCATCATGGTCCTCTTGTGTTTGATAACAATGGCGGCCCCATATGGATGGTGAAAATTGCAACCTAGGGTGTCTGCTTTATACCGTTCCCAGACATTCTATGGTTGTATCTGTTTTAACCCTTTCCCTAACACCTTTTTGATGTCCCTAGTTGAAATGGGTTGGGAAAACATTGAGGCTAAAGAAGAAAATGCTAATTACAAATTGTTGCCCCATATGGATGTTGAAAATTGCTACCCAGGGTGTCTTCTATATACCGTTCCCAGACATTCCATGGTTGTTACTCTCTTAACCCTTTCCCTAACAATCTTTTCATGTACCTAGTTGAAATGCCATTATGGGTTTGAAAAACATTGAGGCAAAAAGAGGAAAATACTGATAACCAGCATTTTCTCCTTTTGCCTCAATATTTTCTGTGCTTTATCATACACAAATTCTATTGTAACGAGCTGGCGGTCGACGAACAGGTCACTGGTTTGAAATCGGTCTCAGCGATAAGAGAGATTTCGCTTTCGGCTCTTGTCAGGATGCCTTTTCTCTCAATGTTTCAAAGTAAAGGGGTGGGGTTGGACTCCAAGAAAATTAAATTAAAACCGGCAATTGAAAAAAGGAAACAAGTCAGAAATTCAATAAAACAGTGTTATAATTTCACCCTGACGTTTGCAGGGCTCCAATAGAATTTTACAGAGTCAAATAAATAAAATTACAATCAACAAAAGTTAACAATTTCCGATGAGTGAAAATAAATATAAATACCGTTAAATAAAGTCCTAATCCGTTCAGCAAGATTCTAAGTTAATAAAAGAATTAAAATCAAATACCTTTAAATGTCAGATGTATGCTTAGTTTTGCCTAAAATGTACCCAGAAAGTCACAAAGTTAAATAATAAATCATAGCGATCAAGATCAGAATCTGAACAAAAATACAATGCTTTGTTGACAAAAGAAAAATTAAATCTATCCAGAAAACTTTCCTAAGAATCTTAAAATTAATTAAACCTATGAGTCTGTTATAATTTTGCCAAAAATAACCAAAGAAAATAAAATAAGTCTAGATCTAACTAAAAAAAACGAAAGAAAATGACGTAAGTTTTGATACCCAAAAAAATCTAAGATGGAGTCCGAATCTTAGCGTTCCGCAAAAGCTTTTATAGTCACGCGGTGCTAGCAAGTGCTAACATGCGAGAATTTGCTAGAACAGCGTCTCTAGCAAATGCTAGCATGCGAGATCTTGCGAGCAAGCTGCGCACGCAACTGCTATCATGCGAGAATCTGCTAGCACAAAGTCTAGCAAATGCTAGCATGCGAGATTCTGCTAGAAAAATATGGCGAAAAGCTCTGGTGGTTCGCTTCGGCAAGCGATTACTACAATAAAATGCATTTAAATCACCATTAAACAATAATAATATGCAAGACGAATGAATAATCTTTCGAATGATAACAATCTTATGACAATTCGTTAAGGTTTGAACGAAATAGCGGGGCTAAACTTCGAGTGAAAGCAGCGATACGAGCACAGACCGGTAGTTTACACTGTAAAAGGCTGTGTTACTAAAAATAACTCAGCGATAACGCGAGACTTTACTACACCGAGAAATAAATAGACTGTCCAGTACACACGGCATAGCACATACATGTATAATTAATCTGCATACACCCCAGTCGAGTAAAGAAAGTTAATCGAATCACTAGGTTTACAGGACTGTCGAGATGCGGACTTTTCTATGTCGAGCATAGAAGCGTAAGTGCAAACTACGATAAATACCCAGATCGCTACATCACCCCCTTCCGAGAGTGTTTAGTTCCATCAAACACTCAAGAAATCAATGATAAAGAAAGCTTTGAATAACTTGAAACAAGTAATGCATGAAAAACTGGTAGAAAACCACAAAATTTAAGACTTTAAATTTGCTGCACTACCTTAATTATAAATTGGCTCTCACCACCTTAAAGTAGATTAGCAAAAACACACAGGATACCCAAGTGTTTCCATCAATCTAAGTTAAGATAAAACATTAGCTAGGTATTGATCAATACAAATGTGATAAAACAAAATGACCAGTTATGATTTACAACATGAATTGATTAGAACATTTTTGAACAAGGAAAAAATGCAAAACAGAAAGCTTTGTAAAACATTATATTGTTCTAAATTAGGTAAAACAAGTTTTGTTACTCATGGGCAAACAGCAAAATACCATTTGCTCACAGGTATCAAGACTTGCAAGGACTCATGTTAGCACAGCAGCCTGAGCTGGAACAACATTTTGCATGAAGAATAAGTACAAGAAAAGTAGAGTGTTTTGCTGAAATGATGCTTAATAATGCAATATTTGACCAGTCTCTTAATCAAACATTTTGACAAACCACCCCCCAAAATTTACATAAGGTCTCTCGAACGCATCACTAGTACCCCTCACAATCACTCTAACATTCTTTCTCACAAAAAAAATCTCAATCTCACACCTTATTCACACCTTTCAAACCTATCTCTCCACAATTCAGAACTCTCTCACCAGCGTCTGTTCTCTTTGTCTTCCAGTGGTCTCTTCCTCTGTCTGTCCTTTTCGTTCCTGTCTTGGTCGCGTCTGCTCGTCGTAGTGTCACCGTTGTGTCGTTGGCGGTCTTCTCTGGAGCGGCTGCGCCTGTTGTTTCTGGATCGGTCGTCATCTGTACGCTGTCGGTTGTCGTCAGACCTGTTGCGACTGTCGTCAGTACGTTGACGATCATCTCTGGAGCGGCTGCGCCTACTGTTGTTTTGGGACCGGTCATCACCCGTGCGTGCGCTGTTGTCGTCAGACCTCTTGCGACCATCGTCGGTACGTTGACGATCATCTCTGGAGCGGCTGCGGTCACCAGCTCTGGGTCGGTCATCGTTAGTCTTGTTGTTGTTGTTGTCGCGGGCTCTTTCTCGATCAAGATGAGTACGGAGGTCATTGTGCTGGGGACGATCGTGTTCATGTCGTGGGTGATCATCTCGGGAGCGTGGTTGGTCCCTGCTCCGTCTTGACTCCAATAGAGTGGTCGTCAGGTCTCTGATCGCCCTTGTCTGCCCCTCGATGGCCTCCCTGATCCCCTCCAAAACCGAGTTGTTGGTCGCCATCACCTCGCGCAGCATACCTCTCAGCTCGCTCCCCTCTGCTCTTATCGCCGCAGCAATAGCACCTGTCTCACTAGCAGAAGACCCTGAGGAGCTCGATGAAGCGGGTGACACTGATCGGGGTCTCTTCCTTGGTGGTTCCATCCCTGTTCTCTTCTCTATACTCTTCTCCTCCCCTTGCCCGAGGATCTGGGGTAGGATGTTCTCGTCGGGGATGCCCTGTACCCATTCCTCCACCGACTTTGAGCTTGTGCTTGCGGCTTCCACCAGCATCTTGGTCCGCTCTGTGATCTGTTTGGCCAGCTGCACCACCGATGGCTGGCCCTCTGTTGCTTCAACCTCCTTCTGTTGGCCGCAGCTTCCCTTTGTCTGTCCCGAGTGAACGGAAGAACTGTCATCAGCGTGGGCAGCCAACCAACTCTCCGGAAACACCTTATTTACCGCCTCCATCAGCATGTCTTTCGGAGGCTTCATCGTTTTCATCCAGTAGGTCCTCGACTCTTCCTGGCTCAGGATACGGTAATCACCTTCACCAATTATGTGTGGATGAGGGTTTCTGACTAGACATCTGTCATTCTCTAGTTGGGGACAGTCAGCAGCCATCAGCCGGTGCTTCCTGTACAGCTGAACGTGGGCTTTCAGGTCCGCCTCCTCCATACACCGAAACATGCATAAATTGCAGTAGAAGGGGACTTCGTCCAGGCTCAGATGGACCTTCAGTATGTGGTCTTCGATTCTATTTCTCACGTCCACTGTCTCCTTCCCTGTCCTTTGGTGGCACCTCAGACATTGGTAGGCCCTGCCCTTCCTCCTCGCCTTCTCTTCCATAGTTAGTGTGTTAGTGTTAGTCGCCATAATAACTTCTACAACGATAGAATAAAATGTTAAATGGATTATCTCTCTTGGACGAATTAGTCTCGCCCAAGAAATCTCAGCATCTGCTTGTCCATTTTCTAGGCACTTTCTCCACCTAAAAAAAACAATGCGATTATTATAGGGTGAGAATACTACACCCTGTCTTACCCCTATTAATGTTATCTCTTTTCTGTTGGATGGCTGGTGCTTTGTCAGTTCTCCCTCTGCCTCCTTGCCTTTTGAGTAGCTATACTAATACCTGTAACGCTATAGTCACTCCGCTGCAGTCTTTGCTGATCTCTGACCGGTCGACATCTCTGACAGCTTTTTACCTAAACAGCTGGTGCACCCGTCCTTGTGTTCTCAATCGTCACCTCTCCCTTGACCCCTCGGTCACTTTGGCAACTTACCTCAACACCTATGGGATTACCACCCTGTTTTCCTCCAAGCTGCCAGCATTGCCATCTTCCTCATCAGTCTGCACCTAAAGAACTGCAAGCTTACCTTACTTAAATTGTGCTGAGGCCATACTTAGCTCTTTATGCTTCTAAGCTCTCCTCTTTCCTTCAGGCACCTAACACCAGACCAATCCGTGTTTCTCTACTAAAATCATAGTCTAAGACCTTCTTTGGAATGCAACAGTACATTTTAATATACACTTTACAAAAATTACAAAAACTAAAACAACTGTTTAATTGGTTTTCAACTAGAAAGTTCCATCCAGCTAACAAGATTCTTGTTTGTTCCTGTTGGGTAATTTGTCTCTCGCTTTCTTGATCCAATTTGGTATTTCATGTCCTTCGAATGGTTTCAGCTTGTCGTGATGCACCACCTTGTCTGATCCGGATCTGTCGAGCTGAACTAGGAAGTTGATGTTGTTGAGTCGCTTCTTCAGCAGGAATGGGCCATCGTACGACCTTTCAAGCTTCTGTGCTATTCCGACTTTCCTTGACTCATGCAGCAACCAGACCACATCGCCCTCGCTGTAATTTTTGTGTGCTAGTTTAACATCGTGAACTTCCTTTCGACGTTTGGATTTGCAACCCAGATGCTTTCTGGCGATGTCGTGGGCACTTTGCATTCGGTTTCTCAGTTTGTCGACATAGTCCCCGTAGCTACAAACTTCGGTTTCGCTAGTTGTCTGACTTCCGAAGACTAACTCGGCTGGTAATCTGATTTCGCGACCCAACGTCATGAGGTTCGGAGTTAGTGTCGTCGACTCATTCGGCGTCGCCCTGTACGCGCCTGCCAGGCAGCCAAGGTATAGGTCCCAATCTCTCTGTTCTCCCACTAGATATGATTTTATCATGCCTAGTAACGTCCTATTGAAACGCTCGCACTGGCCATTGCACTTTGGATTTCTTGCTGTTGTCCTTGTCTTCCGGATTTCTAGCATCTTCGTTAGCTGTCTGAATACTTCACTCTCAAAAGTCCTGCCTTGGTCGCTGTGAATTCCTAATGGACACCCCCAGCGTGCTATGAAATTGTTCAAAATTTGTCTGGCACATTCCTCGGCTGTCTGATCTCTTACCGGTAGGATCTCGACGTACTTCGTAAACAAATCTGTGAGTACCAACACATACCGGTGTCCTCTTTCAGTCAACGGTAATGGGCCCAGGTAGTCGATGGCAATGACATCCCATGGTGCTCCTACTTTGATTGTGCCTAATGGTGCTTTGGGTGCCTTGGACGGTTTCTTGTTGGCAGCACAGACTTCGCACTTCTTTATGTACACTGTGATGTCTTCCTTCATTGCATACCAGTAAAATCTTTGCATGGCTTTTTCCTTAGTCTTCTTTATCCCAAGGTGACCGGATAGTATGTTGTCATGCATCTGGCGCAGTACTTTTCCCTTTAATGTCCTGGGTACAATGTACTGTTGGAAAGTTCCGCTGTCGTTCTGTTTTGAAAAGGTCTTGAATAGTAGCCCATCTTGTACGAATAGCGAATCCCATATCAGCCAGTAATGTCGCCCTGCCGGACTCCAAGTTTGCACGGTTTGTCCATTTGGACGTTCGCCACACATCTTTGCGCTGTAGATTGGCCCTATGTCTGGATCCGACTCTTGCTCCTGGCGTAGATTTTCCAATGAGGTTCCTCCTTCCCAGCGCCAGCCTGTGTCAGCATGCCGTTGCTTCCTCTCTTCTCTTGACGTGCTGGGGCTTGAACTCGGAACTGCATCAGTTGCTCTAACTTTTTCGGACTTTCCTGCTTGTTCTTTGTCGTTTTTCTGTACGGTTAGCTCTCTTGAAAGCTGACTGAAGATCTTCGTATATTTCTCCTGCATCCCCATTTCATCAGCTCGCTTTCTGCACTTCTTGCATGGACCGCACTTGAAAGGCTCACTCATATCAGTTTCTGGGCAACTGCAGTCTTGCGGGTTCTCACATCTTGACAGCGCATCGCAGTGGCCTTGCTTCTTGCCGGGACGGTACTGAATAGCAAAAGAATAATAAGACATTATCTCAATCCAGCGTGCTACCTTACCCCTGGGTTCTTTTAGGCTAAACAGCCATACCAGTGCCTGGTGGTCTGTTCTAACTAGAAACTTCCTCCCTAGCAGGTACTGCCTGAAATATTCAACAAAATAACGAACTGCAAGGAGTTCTTTCTCTGTCACGCAGTAGTTTCGCTCAGCCTTGTTCATTGCTCTGCTGGCGAAGGCAATCACTCGCTCTCTACCGTCTTGAACCTGCAACAAAACACCACCAATCGCACAGTCTGAAGCGTCTACATCGAGTATAAACTCGCCTGCATCGTTCAGTGGATATCCCATCACCATTGGACTCACAAGGGCTTCTTTCAGCTGTTCGAAAGCTCCCTGACATGCATCGGTCCATTTGAACTGTCTTCCCTTCTTAGTCAGCTCAACCATAGGTCTGGCGATGTGAGCAAAGTCCTTCACGAAACGGCGAAAATAAGAACACATGGCTACAAACTGCTTAATCTGTCTAGGGGTCCTCGGTACAGGCCATTCTACTATCTTGGAAATGTTGGTTGGATTTGGTTTGACTCCGTCTGCCGACACTACATGCCCTAGAAATGTAACTTCGGTCTGCATCATGGAGCATTTCTCTGGCTTGAGCTTTAAGCCAGCCTGCCTCAACCGCTCGAACACTTGCTCTACCCGGATTATGTGGTCCTCTAGGTTGGTAGCAAAAACGATTATGTCGTCGATATAGATGATGCAGGTTTCCCATTGAAGTCCTTTCAACGCAAGCTCCATGGTCCTTTGGAAAGTACTGGCCGAATTATTAAGTCCAAACGGAAGTCGTGTCATCTCGAACTGGCCGTATTTACAACAAAAGGCAGTTTTTGGTATGTCTTCTTCTTTAACCGGTATCTGGAAATACCCACTAGTCAGGTCGAAAGTGCTGAACAGTGTCGAGCCGGAAACTGCATCAAGGCAGTCCTGGATTCTTGGCAGAGGGAATGCATCTGGCGTAACAAGGCTGTTGAGTTTTCTGTAATCGATGCATGGACGGATGCTGCCTGACTTCTTTTTCACGAGAACAATTGGTGATGCCCAAGGTGATGTGCTTTCTCTGGCGACTTTCTGCTCCAGAAGTTTTTCTACAGCTTTTCTCTCTTCCCCAGCATATGCGATTGGGACACGTCTCGGCGGTTGTTTAATTGGTTGCGCATCCTTTGTATCAATTGAGTGCTCTGTGAGGTGAGTACAGCCCAGATCCCATTCGTCCCTCGAGAACACATCTTGATATTTAATGAGCAATGCTGCAATCGTATCTCTTTCTTTTTCATCTAAATTCTCTACCGCCGATTCGAATAGATCCTGTAAATGGTCTGGGACCACTACTGGTTGCCCTTGCTTGGTTTCTTTGTCTCTTTGCTTTGGTGGGTCTGTCTTGTCTTTTAGCTCTATTCTGCGTACGCTGACGTTATCTCCTTGGCTTTCTTCATTCTCTTTGCAGACCAAGGTGACGGGTTGCTCTGCCAATGGTTCCGCCACTCCGACTACCGCATTCTGTCTCAACCGCACCGACTCCGAGAACGGGTTCATTACTCGTACTTTGTTGGTTACATGCGACTTGTTGTCGATTAGTGACGCAGCCATTTGCAGTGGATATGCTTGTCTAAACTCATCTGTTGGTTCTATGATAAACTCTGTAAGTCCGAATATATCGTCTTCCTCATGTCTTTCGACGAAGACGTCTATAAGAGCTTCACTTTGAGGTGGAATAATGGAATCGCTTGCTATGGTGACTTGTCGGGTCTTGTCTGTTCCTCCTGTTCCCATGCAGGGTATATCTTGATCCCTCAACCTGATGATGCCTTTGCTCATCAAGATGTCTGCTGGGCCGCCGGAGTCGTTCTGCAGAACATCCATACCAAGCAAACAGTCATCTTCTATTTCAGCCACCACTATTTCCTTTTTCATCTGAACTGGACCTAGCTTTATGTCGAAGTAGCCTCGCCCGACCTCTTTGATAGGTGCACCATCTGCGCTGACTAGGTTTCGAGATGGTGTCAATCTTGGTCTGGTGTGGTGGTCCAACCTGTTATAGACACGACTAGACATTACGGACTTGGTTGCTCCTGTGTCAGCGGTGAATAGGATAGGTCTATCTTCAACAACTCCCTTTATGTATAGACTGTTTCTCCCTGGTTTCCTTCTTCTGACAATGTCGTTGTTATCTGTTAGTTCTTGTTGGTCTCTTAAGTTGACCTGGGCTTCCCCCGGACCAAACGGTTCAGCCCCTAGAAGTTTAAATGCTCCTTTGTCTTCCATGCCAATCCATCGCTGCTCTTGCTTTGTCCTTGGCCACCATGTTGGTCTTTGGAGTCTGGTCTGTTTCTACTAGGGCAGTCCTTAATGAAGTGGCCCTTTTGGTTGCAGGCAAAACAGGTCATTTCTGCTCTGCGCTTTCTCTCTGGTTCTCTCTGGTCTGTCAATTTCTCTAGCTTGGCTAATATCTGGAGCATCACAGCTTGTAAACCCGACTCGCCACTGGGTGGAACATTGAATCTGGTCCTACTTTCCTCAACAGTTGACTGTCTGTCCTGTTTCGGTTTTCCTTTTAGAGCTCTTATCTCGTCATCTTCGAGACTTGCATCCAGATCTTGCTCTTCTTCCATCTCGTAATTTTCTTCATCAGAAACTTTCCGTGTGAATCTTTTCATCTTCTTCTCCCCAAAAGGATCTCGGTCTCTGCCCTGCCTTGTCTGTATGAAACGCACCACATGGTAGACGGCCTCATCTATATTCTGTGGATCTTTATGGTACTCCACTTCAAACCTGGCTTCGCTGTCCCTCAGACCATCTAAAAACCGCCGCACAAGATCCTCTTGTCGAACGACATCGCTGCGATTACCGTACGCTTTGGCGTAAAGTCGCTTGAGGTCCGCTGCAAACTCTTCCGCAGTTTCTCCGTTTCTTTGATCTCGCCGGCTGAACTTCGCTGCGAATGACCGCTGTGTCTCTACGACTCTGAATTGGCTGTTGAGTTCGCTGACCAGTCGCTGGTAGTCGTGCAGAGCCTGTCTGGGTAGCTGTGTGAAGACAAACTCTCCAGCGGTGCCCTGTAGTTTCGGTAAAAGCTGATCTACCATCTCATCTTCACTCCATTGGTATCTCTCTGCCAGTACTTCGAATCTGTTTACCCAGACGGACCAATCCTCCTTTCCTGTGAATGGCGGGAATTTTATATCATGAGGCATTGATTGTCTTCTCCGGGTGTTGTCGACTGGTTGCGCTCGAAAGTTACTGTATGGCGAGTGCCTTTGCGTGTCTAGGGTTCCCGCTAGATTTCGTCCTTCATGCAGTCTAGTGCGGCTTTCAATAAATTCTTGGCGGCTGTTTCTTGATCGCAGGTTGTCGTAATCCCTGAAATCTTGATTCACCCAGAGTAATCTTCCGTTTGCATCTCTCACTTCCCTCTCTGAGTGGGGATGGCGGCCGTGGCTGTTACCCCAAAGATCTGGTTCCGTGCTTTGTATCATGTTGCTGTAACCGTTTCTGTTTTGTTCTGCTGCAGGCAGATGATTACTGCTGTCCTCAACAGAAGTTCTGTTTTGTAGTCGGCTGTCGAAACCCAATGTGCTTGTTCTTTCTTCATGCGGTTGTCTGTCGAAGTGCTGATTTTCCCCAATCGGCCGATTCAAGTTGCTGTTTCTGTCATATCTTGGATACATGTGGTGTCTGTCATGTGAGTTAGTGCTGGCAAGCCCTGGTTGTTCTCCGATCTCTGATCTATGAGGCTGTAAACGACTGTCATCCCTTGCTGAATATCCACGCATCGCTGTCGTTTCGATGTCAACACCACTATCTGACGAGAACTTGCCGCGTGCAATCTGATCTTGATCGTCGAAGCCTTCGCGAGCACCGACATCTCCTGAGGCGAGCTGGTACTCCCTGCGACTTGTCGTGGTTTTCGCTGTAGCTGTTGTAGGTAGTTGACCTGTTGCTGCACCATTTTCGCTCTGCTCGTGCTGTCTGTCTTGGGATTCACACTCTGACTCTCTGTCTGTAGCGTCCTCTGTGTAATCCGCTGTGTTCTTTTTTCTTCCCATTCTGTTAGGTTCGTATCGCTGGATCCAAAATGTTGAAGTCTTTGGATCCCACTTCTCTGACACCAGAAAATCTATGTAACGAGCTGGCGGTCGACGAACAGGTCACTGGTTTGAAATCGGTCTCAGCGATAAGAGAGATTTCGCTTTCGGCTCTTGTCAGGATGCCTTTTCTCTCAATGTTTCAAAGTAAAGGGGTGGGGTTGGACTCCAAGAAAATTAAATTAAAACCGGCAATTGAAAAAAGGAAACAAGTCAGAAATTCAATAAAACAGTGTTATAATTTCACCCTGACGTTTGCAGGGCTCCAATAGAATTTTACAGAGTCAAATAAATAAAATTACAATCAACAAAAGTTAACAATTTCCGATGAGTGAAAATAAATATAAATACCGTTAAATAAAGTCCTAATCCGTTCAGCAAGATTCTAAGTTAATAAAAGAATTAAAATCAAATACCTTTAAATGTCAGATGTATGCTTAGTTTTGCCTAAAATGTACCCAGAAAGTCACAAAGTTAAATAATAAATCATAGCGATCAAGATCAGAATCTGAACAAAAATACAATGCTTTGTTGACAAAAGAAAAATTAAATCTATCCAGAAAACTTTCCTAAGAATCTTAAAATTAATTAAACCTATGAGTCTGTTATAATTTTGCCAAAAATAACCAAAGAAAATAAAATAAGTCTAGATCTAACTAAAAAAAACGAAAGAAAATGACGTAAGTTTTGATACCCAAAAAAATCTAAGATGGAGTCCGAATCTTAGCGTTCCGCAAAAGCTTTTATAGTCACGCGGTGCTAGCAAGTGCTAACATGCGAGAATTTGCTAGAACAGCGTCTCTAGCAAATGCTAGCATGCGAGATCTTGCGAGCAAGCTGCGCACGCAACTGCTATCATGCGAGAATCTGCTAGCACAAAGTCTAGCAAATGCTAGCATGCGAGATTCTGCTAGAAAAATATGGCGAAAAGCTCTGGTGGTTCGCTTCGGCAAGCGATTACTACAATAAAATGCATTTAAATCACCATTAAACAATAATAATATGCAAGACGAATGAATAATCTTTCGAATGATAACAATCTTATGACAATTCGTTAAGGTTTGAACGAAATAGCGGGGCTAAACTTCGAGTGAAAGCAGCGATACGAGCACAGACCGGTAGTTTACACTGTAAAAGGCTGTGTTACTAAAAATAACTCAGCGATAACGCGAGACTTTACTACACCGAGAAATAAATAGACTGTCCAGTACACACGGCATAGCACATACATGTATAATTAATCTGCATACACCCCAGTCGAGTAAAGAAAGTTAATCGAATCACTAGGTTTACAGGACTGTCGAGATGCGGACTTTTCTATGTCGAGCATAGAAGCGTAAGTG